>OY728145.1:1104684080-1107184080 GCA_963277665.1 Viscum album
GTATATCTTTTCCTACCTATGTTTGAAATGTTTAAATATGAAAAGGTTGAAAATTAGAGAAATCAAAGATCATTTAATTTATCATGTTACTAATCTATGTTATAGTACTTAGGTTTTTCATGGTGAAATTGGGAATAGATCACAATTTATTAATGATTCAAATTTTCAAGATTCCAAGTCTAATCTAATTGAAGAAATGACTCGTGGTACTAGAGTAGATGAAATTGAGAAAGTAATTATGATCGAGCACCTATATGGTGATTTAGAAAAACCATTATATCCATGTTATATGAAACTTATGGTTTTATCAATGCTGTTATGATTGATTAACATAAAGGATAGAAATAGATAGAATGAAAAAAAATTATAGAGTTTCTACAGATGTCAAAATACTTACTTTTCAAAGAAAAAAATATTATAGATTAACATTATAATATTATGAAAAGATTATTATTGATGGGTTTGAGGAACAAGAGGATACACCCCAGCCCTAATGACTATGTTCTATAAAAGAGAGAATATGAAAGTATGTTCGAGTGTAATAAATGTGGGAAATCATGATATAATTTGAAATAAGAATCATAGGATGATTTTAACTATTACAAGACTCTTTCAAATGAAATTTTGAATCTTATTTTAGTTCATTAATTAATGAAATTTTTTCTAATTCAAATTATTCAAAAAATATAATATGGCTTGTAAATGAGAAAATATGTGAGGGAAAATTACATCATCCCCATAATTATCCACAATAGAAGAAAATTGATCAATAATTCTCTAGTTTTAGTAAAGAAGGTAGAAAACTCATACTTTTACTATACATTGAATTAATGAGTCCATATCCTAGAATTAGTATCAAACATAGTTCATGGCCTATTTTATCGATAATTTATCCCTTATTTCCTGAATTTTTATAAAGAGGAAATATATCATGTTGAGTTTAATGATTTCTTGACCAAAATATCCTAGAAGTGATTTTTTCTTACCCTATTAATTAATGATTTGAATATTTTATGGGAGAAATGTATCATAGTTTATGATTCATATAAAATGGAACATTTAAAACTACATGAAATGGTTATGTTCGATGTAAATTACATCCAAGTATATGGAACTTTTTCTTGGAATAATGTTAAATGGCATACAATGTTTCCAATTTATTGAGAATGGACTTCATATTATCTATTATAACATGTGATAAAATTAGTGAACAAAGGTCATCATAGGTTCTTATATATAGATCACACTTATCGAAGATTAAAAAAGGAATTCAATGGATCATATGGATTTTATATTTCTCCAAAAATTGTGTCAACCTATCAGTATTTTGGGAGGGTGAAACATATTGATTTCACATTAGAAAATATATAAAAATTTGGAAATGATAAAAAATTATGAAACAAACACTTTTTTTGATCTTATATATTGCATATATCAAGAGGTCAAACACAAAATTAATTTCATACACATGGAGAAGAATATCATAGATAGTTTGATTGGAAAATCATTATATAATAAATTAAATAATATGGATGTTTTAAATTAAGGATTGGCATTTATTTTAAATTGAATATGTTTGGAGTTAGCTCCCACTCTTAGTGGAAGATTAACATACCAACCTCTATCTTTTTATACATTATTCAAGAGGGATAAAATTAGTTTTCCCCAGCCCCTCAATGGTATAAATATTATTTAGGGTTTTTTCTTCAAATGTAAAATTTTTTGTGTCAATGAATTATATAATTTCTATAGGCATGCTCATGACTGTCATGTAATGGTGAAATAGTTTCAAATGGTTTCATTTCATGGAATATTATTATTCTATGTTAGAATTATTATTATTAAGGTGTGTTATATTTTAAACTCAATTTGTAATTGGGTGATTGATCTGAATTCATTGAACAATTTGGAGAATAATGTTGTTTCTATACATTTTCAACTAGAAATATAATTTCCTACATATTTTTTTATATTATGATATATTTAATGGTTTATTTAGTGTGATAAATAATGATTTATGGACCTGTATATGTATGTTGGATGTAACCTTTTTGAAAGGTATATAAATATATTAAAGGGATATTTTAAGAATCTATATCGACTAACAGGACCAATTATTGTAAAGTATATTCATAAGGATCTTGTATAGTTTTGTAAAAATTACATTTTTATAGTGGAGAACATTGGTTTGAATAAATGTTTCCATGAATAATTCTATTTTAATGGAAAGGGGATCCATGGATTTAATGTAAAATCATTGACAGGTGATTAGATAAAGCAAGCACATTTATACATTTCAAATAACATAGATAATTCTAAAACATATATAACATTAAATATTAATTTGTTAAAATAATCTCATATAAATAATAAAGATATATAGATATTAATTAATCATAAAGAATTCTTTTTTCCAAAGTTTAATGAGGTCACACATGGTAGATTATATGCATCAGAAATATTGAGAAAGTTAGCAGAAAGCCCAAGTTTAAATTAGATAAAATGGTTTGTACATGACATTAATGGATATATATTTCATACCAAAGACCCAAAAAACAAAATTATTGTTTATAATAATACTTTATTGGTGTTTTTAGAGGAAATACATTTTTCAAGTACCAAATAGAAAACCCCAATCTCTACATCAAGTACATATTATAGAGTTAATGAAGAAATTTGGGTGACTGATTACATTAAATTTTAAGCTCTATTTTTTAACTAAAAATGAGTAATAGATAATAATAACATTTGAAATGATGAAATTAGTATGATGCTAGTTCATTTTATTAGATTTTAATACACAAATAATCCTTTTATCATTGAAAACATATATTTTTTTTCTATGTTCTAGATCGATCATATGTGTTGTAGTATATCATTTTATATGGAAAAACATTACTTCAGTGATAAAAAATTTAATATGATGTTGATTTATATGAGATCCTTACTTTTAGAGAGATATTATAAGATAATATTGATGACCACTTTATTAACATGATTTTTGGAATAAAAAATGATTAAGATGAAGGAATTTGGGAAGACAACCCTTTAATAATTTAATAATATTACAGTCAACAAATATTTATTTCTTGTTTTCCATTTTAAATTTTATTAAATTTTAGAATATATTATTTTAAATTTATTACTTCAGAGACATATTTTGACAAATATAACAAATTTTTTGTTTATATTTTTTTAGTTTTTTGTATCATTTTTAATTATTATTCATATATAACTATAGGATTCGAATAAATTTTTATGTAAGTAATTTTTATTTTTCCTATATAATTTTATCTGTCATAAAAATTTTCATTATTGTTTTAAAATTACTGGTAACTAATCTAAAAAATATGATAAAGAGTGGTTTGTATTATATTTTATTGTTTTTTTGGTGTCGTTTTAAGAAAAATTATTCAAATTTTAATGTAACAGTTGTATTTGTATAATATTTTACTTTATTTTTTTCAACTATTTATATCATTTATCTCTCATTCATGTTTTCATAATTTTAGTTAAATACATTAACAAATATTAATAAAACAATTTTGGGTTTAGTTTACTTTTTAATGTATTATTTTTAATATTTCATTTAATTTTAT
This sequence comes from Viscum album, assembly GCA_963277665.1. Lineage (NCBI taxonomy): Eukaryota > Viridiplantae > Streptophyta > Magnoliopsida > Santalales > Viscaceae > Viscum > Viscum album. The sequence continues at coordinate 1,104,687,680 of OY728145.1, forward strand.
AAGTAACAATTTGATTTGTATATTTTTGTACAAAATTTTTATTAATTTTATTTTAAGTATAATGTCAGATCAAATAGATTATTCACCTCATTATTCTTAGGAGGACTATAAAAATACATCTACTAGGGATCCTTCTCGTCCTTCTGCACATAAGCCTTCTATTATCACATGGTCATAGAAGGCTTCTAGGGTTGGTAAAAATGGTAGCATACATTTACGGAAATTATATACTGACCATAGGAAGGACTAATAGATATATATTGAGTTTTATTATAATAATAATACTATGTGTCCAAATTCAAAACCATTTAATAATTTTGTTGAAATTTAAGCTTCAGTGAAAGTTATCATTTTGATTTGTGATTGGAGAAGTTTTGATAAAGCGGCAATATATCAATTATTGGTGAAAATTTTTGTAATGTAATTTATTATTATTTTACATATCATGACATGTTTTTACAAATATATATTTTTCCATTGTTATTATAATATATTTGATATACATTATAGTATATAAGTAATAAATAAATGTTTCTTTTTAATTGATATGAGATGCAGGGGTTGTAAATCAACCCTAACTTTAGATATCATTTTAGGGAAAATTCAAAATAATAATTCATATGATAAATATACTATAATGACCCAGCCTTAAAACATTAAATAATCTTGAATTAAATGAATAATTCATATAGAGTATCTTTTCAGGATTAGAGTTTTAGATAATTAGGTCATAACTATTACATTACATCTCAAATTTTACAAAGTAGACACTTCTACTCAGTTCCCATTTTTTCACAAAATAAAAACACTTGAAAAAATGAGTCATGTATAGTCCCATGTTTTAGACAACATGAATTTTCCACATTCCCATCCTTGACCCTATTCATCTTTAAGTCCTGTGAAAAACATTTCAAAACTTGGGATGAGTATAAAAAGCTCGGTAAGGGTTATAAAAAAAAGAAAGAAAACATTATTTCATTATTACATATATAACATAAGCTCTTTAACATACATCATGAAATCATAAGATTTATGAATCACACATAGAAAACATAAATCATAAAGGTAATTTGTGGCATCCATAACATACTTACATTGTAGCTTTCACAGCTACATAGGGAGTTACATTTGGAATACCCATCATAGTATATTCCTTAAATATCTGAGGAGAAAGATTCATTTTTACCTTTTTCACATTACCTAATGCATTAGAGAGTTATCTCGGGCTCACCCGCCCAAGGTTTATCACGGAACCAACCGTATATGTAAAAAATACCCAAGAACCATAACATATTCATAACACATAAAACAAACATAAAGGAAATATAACATTTCCGCATTTCAATCACAATATATCATTTAAATATATTAACATAACAAATCCATTTTCAAAACCATTTTCAATTATAAAATACTTAAAAGTGTATTTGGTATTTATTTTCCTTTTAAAAACATTACGCCTTGTTAAGGATGTTAAAGATCAAATAATACTCACTGTGATGGAAAGTTCATTGTCCCCACATACGTTAAAAAGAAACAATATTTTTTCAATTAAGTAAAACTCTTCATAGAAAAATATTCCCTTTGAATGAAATGAAAATTCAAAGGTGTTTATACACCATATAAAAAAAAGTCGTGTATAAAAAAAATATGCCTCAATGAAAGTAGATTGAGAAGAAGTCCCTTAGAAATGTCATTTTGTAAATAAAATTGATCAATTATGAGTTTTCACTATAAATACACATAAATAAAGTATAAATACAAGAAAAGATATCAAAATTAATTTCTCACATAATCATATCTCGTCATAATAAAGAAGTAGATGATTAACCCAAAGAATGGAAATTGGGTTAAGAAGTTCCCTTACCTCGTGCCCGACTTGACTCATTCATTCTTTAATCTCCTGAATAATAAACTAAAGTTAATTTATACTTTATTAAGAACCTTTTTAAATTTTATTATTCCTTTTATATCACATATTACCATGTTATAAACTTTATGTAATCATTTAAGTTAATAACGGTCATTTTGTTCATATTTGGTACTTTAGTCCAAAATGAACTTCTTATATTTACAAGTTGTTTATGTGGTCAAAATTACATTATCTCCAGAATTATATTAATGATTTAGATATCATATATATCATATATATCTATTATATATATGTATTTATAACAGTACATAACATTTGAGGTAAGAAATGAAATGCACCATTCATGGAGATGGAAGTCATACGTACGCATGAACGCTACTTTCATTTCTATTTCTTATTTTAATGGAATTAAAGAATAATGATACATAGGTATATTATAATTCCATTATAATATCAAATATAAAACATTAACTCCATCTTTTATACATCCTACATATGGCATTAACAAGTTACATCACTTTGAGGGGGAGGTAGTCCGCACTTCCTAAAATGAAATTATCGCATTTACCCATAATGGAAACCATAAAGGTATGATATAAATGAAAAATACAGAAGAATAAAGAAAAAATAAACATAAAATCTATCATATATAAATACCGTTCCATCTTAATTTCCACCATGAGAGGTAGTAGGAGATAATTAAACAATCATCGTTTCGTGAGGCGTTAGTTTTCCATCCACAAAAACAGTATATTCTTTACCCAGTAGATGGAGGTGCGTGAAAGTGTAGTTTGAATAATTCTCATAACAAAAACCTAGTATATTAAGGATACTTGTTCTATTATAAAATAAAATAATAAAATTATCTTAGGGTTTGGAGAAGTAAAATAAAATAATAAAATTTAAGAGAAATCATTACCTTTAATTCGGGTAACTCCATTTGGTTTGAACCAAAAGGACTTCTTGAAGTGCCATATACCTAAGTTAAGGTTTCTAGGTCGAATAGAGGGATATTGAAAGCTTATTTCGGCAGGGTTTGGATAATCCAATGGGATCTAGAGGTGTGAGTAATGAGTTATAGGTGAGGGATTTTTATAAGGGGGAGGAGGGGCTCTTCAGGAACGTGTGAAAATATTATTTTATTATATAATGATATTCATTTTATAAAGATACAAAACTAATTAAAGTAGAATATAAGATGAATCATGGTCGAAATAAAATCATCCAATAATAATTTAATAGGTTTTAGATATTTTTTAATCTTTATAATATTATTTATTTAAATCATTTATTAATGAGGTAAACACTACATCATTATTGTGTCATTAATAATTTAATTTATTTGATGCCTAACAATTATAAAACAATTACCATGATGTAGGAAATATTTTCATATTTATAATGAATATTTATATTCAAAAATATAACTTATATAACCCTAAGTATAAATTAATTTACTGAAAGATATTTGTTTATGTCATTTTTTCCTTTACTTTAAGTTAATTAAAAAAAAGTGTCATTATCACTCTTAAGTGACTCTATGGGGTCCCAAAATAGACCCAAGGATTCCCATGGTCATCCATGACTCATAAAATAAGATTAGGATAGGTGTTAAGGTAATTTTTTATTATTATGATACTCTTTTTACCTTTAATTACCTTGTTTACCTTTAACCGCGGTAAATAAAAGTCAAAAGTTACTATTCATAAAAAATTATTTTATTCTTATTGAACCACATTTTAATATATAATAACAACAATGTATGTCATATTTTCAAAATTTAATTCACATAGGTGGTAAAATTTCATTTAAATGAAAAAGACAGTTTTTAACTACTACTTAGTGGTTTCACTATTCATCAAAAATTGATGTTTTTCATAAAAATACCAAAAAATCATCCTAAGATATATTAGTTATTCTAAATTCAAAAATTATGGGTATTTTACCAAATTTAAAACATATAAGTTGGATGAATCAATTTTAAATTAATTCCCATTGTCAAAACAAAAAGCGTGTTTTTAAAAAATATTAACTATCAAAAGAATGACACTTGTTTATGTCCAATTTCATAGTGAAATTAATTCCAATGAAAAAAATTGGATTAAATGGTAAAAATATAATCTAATTAAACTTTAAAACCAATTAAAAAGATAATCTAACCATATAAATAAACTATATTAAATGGTAGTTTTGGATTAAAATGGAGTATTTTTCACTATTCATTGAAAATTGAATTTTATCAGAAAAATACCAAAAATATACCCAAAGTAAATTTTTATGTCCCCATTCTAAAGAATAATATTATTCTTTTCAAATAGAACATATAAAAGTGAACAAAACTAGATTTAAAGAGGGTTTTCCATTAAAAGGTGGCAAATCGACCTTTTAAATAATATTAGAGTATTTATGCTTAAAATTAGATTAATTCACATTTTAAGCCTCTAAATTTTATTAGATAAATGTAAAAACATTTAAAAAACATGTATAATCATATTATAGTTAGTTCTGTTCATTCCTACCAAAACAATTCCTAGGCATTAACTACGATTTAAAATAATAATATATTATTATTATTATTTTAGTATGATTCAACCTTGTGTGAAATGTAAGATTTCAAAGAAACCCATTGTTGCATATTGGGTACGCCATAGAACATAGAAAACCCTTGAAAGTAAAATTAATATTTAATTCACAAAATATTGATTAAAATAAAAATGTATTATTTCTTTATTTACCTGTGATGTTACATCCTTCCCCCTTTTTCGAAATTGTGTCCTCGCAATTTTATTCACTTATCAAATAAATGGGGGTATTTATCCCTCATATCATTTTTAGATTCCCACATTTCCTCTTCAACCATATGGTTTTTCCACAAAAGCTTTACCTGGTTAATTACCTTATTCGGCAACACTTCCTCTTTATGGTCAAGAATCCAGACTGGTTGTTCCTCATAAGAGAGATTCTCTTCCTACTGAATTACCTCTGGACTTAAAACATGAGATGGATCTGGAATATACTTTCTCTACATTGAAATATGAAAAACATTGTCTACCTAGGACAAAATTGGAGGTAAATCCACTTTGTACGCAACTGATTCAACTTTCTCTAGGATTTCATAAGGTCTAATAAACCTTAGACTCAACTTTCCCTTCTTACCAAAACGCGTCACACTTTTCCATGGAGAAACTTTGAGAAAGATGTGATCACCTACCTCAAAAGAAAGATACATCCTCCGATTATCCAGATAACTTTTCTACCTTCTCTAAGCTGTTCTCATATGCTTCTAAATCAACTGAACCTTTTCTGCTATCTCTTCTACAAATTCTGGTTCCATCATCTTCCTTTCACCTACTTCATCCCAAAAAGCTAGAGTTTGACAACGCTTTCTATATAATGCCTCAAATGGATACATCTGTACACTATAATGAAAACTATTATTATAAAAAAATTCAACCAAAGATATATATTGGTCCCAACTTTCCTGGTAATCTAGTGAACAACCATGTTGCATATCCTCCAAAAACTGAATTGTTCTTTCTGACTGCCCATCTGATTGTGGATGAAAAGCTATACTAAAATTTAATTCAGTACCCAATGACTTATGAAGGCCTTTCCAAAAGTTATAAGTAAACCTGGTATCATGATAAGATACAATGGAGAGGGGAACACCATTAAACCTGACTATCTCTTTAACATACAACTGATAAAGTTGATCTAGAGACTAAGTATCTCGAATAGGAAGGAAATGAGCAGATTTTGTCAATTGATCAAAAATAACTCAGATTGCATTATTACCTCGAGAATTCTTCGGTAATCACACAATGAAGTCTATGATAATATATTTTCTCATTTCCACTCTGGCATAGGTAAATACTGAAGCATCCCTTTTGGTAACTGTTGGTCTACTTTAACCTGCTGACAAGTCAAACACTTCATAGTAAAATCATCAATATCTCTTTTCATTTCATCCCACCAGTAATACTTTTGAGGATCTCTGTACATCTTAGTATTTTCAGGACGAACTGAAAACGGGGAACTATGAGCTCCACATAACAACTCATTCATCAACTTTGAATCACAAGGAACACATAATCTCTTTAAAAATTTCAAAACACAATCATTATCAATATTAAATCCAGGAAACTTACGCTTCTGAACCAACTCTACCTTTTTCTGCAACTCACTTTCTTCCTTCTGTGCTTGATTTATTCTGTCTAGTAGAGATTATTTCACTGACACCAGAAACAAAACAGAAGAATTTCCTACAACAACAACTTCTATGCCAAATTTCATTAAATAAAAAACCAAAGGATATCATTCCAAACGTATCATGGTTAATGAAGCCTTACTTTTTCAACTCAAAGCATCATCCACTTTATTTGCTTTTCCCAAATAGTAAAGGATCGTGCAATCATAACCCTTGATTAATTCCAACCATCTCCTATGTCTCATGTTCAATTCATTCAAAGTGAATATATACTTAAAAAAATTTTGGTTAGTATATATTTCACATTTTACTCCATACAAATTATGCCTTTAAATTTTTAAATCAAAAAATAACAACAGCTAATTCTAAATCATGTGTAGGGTAATTTAACTCATGAGGTTTCATCTGACGTGAAGCATAAGCAATTACCTGATCATTCTTCATCAGCACACAACCAAGTCCTTTCAATGAAGCATCACTGTAAATAACAAACTCACCATTTCTGGAAGGTAGTGCCAAAACTGGAGCATTCACCACTCTTATTTTCAATTCCTGAAAACAATCATCACATTCTTTTGTCCAAATGGACTTAACACCTTTTCGAGTTAACTTAGTCATTGGGCTAGATAGCTATGCAAAATTCTCAACAAACCTTCAATACTAACCTATTAAAGCAAGAAAACTACGAATCTTGGTTATATTTGTGGGTCTTGGACATTCATCCACAGCTGTTTTTTAGCAGGATCAATAGTTATGCCATTTTTTGAAACAATGTTACCATGGAATGAAATTTGTTGTAACCAAAACTCACACTTTCGGAATTTTCAAAAATAGTTTCATTTCTTTTAAGGTTTGCAAGACAACCCTTAAATGACTTTCATGCTCCACTTTACTTTTAGAATAAACTAGAATATCATCAATGAACACAAACACCATTTATTACCTAATTCAACTTATCCATCACTGTAACAGAATGTTCAATTCTGATTCTGACTATCTTAGGATGCTGATTTGGAAGGTCATTTTCCTCTATATGCCTTCCTAGAACAGCTTCCCTGATTTCTCTATGAAAAACCATTCTGAACGCATAAATATCTTAGGTGAAGAAACATGGTAATCTATAAATGCTATATCACTTCAGTATTACCATAAATTATTTTATGGACATTAATTTAACAATATCCTAACTTCTAAAGTTATCTAAACCGACCTATGATACCAAGTATAAGGACCCAGCCTCAAAACATTACATAATCTTGAATTAAATGAATAATTCACATTGAGGATCTTTTCAGGATTAGATTTTTAGATAATTTGGTCAAAACTATTACATTACATATCAAGAGTTAAAAATTATACACTTCTACTCAGTTCCAATTTTTTCACAAAATAAAAACTCTTGAAAAACATTGTCATGTCTAGTCCCATGTTTTAGACAACAAGACTTTTCCTTGATCCCATCCTTGACCCCATTCGTCTTTAAGTCCTTTGAAAAACATTTCAAAACTTTGGATGAGTATAAAAACCTCAGTAAGGGTTATAAAAAAAAGAAAGAAAACATTAGTTCATTATTACATACATAACATAAGCTCTTTAACATACCTCATGAAATCATAAGATTTATGAATCACACATAAAAAAAGTAAATCATAAAGGCAACTTGTGGCATCCATAACATAATTATGTTGTATCTTTTACAGTTACGTAGGGAGTTACATTTGGAATACCCATCACAGTATATTCCTTAAATCTCTTAAGAGAAACATTCACGTTTTTCTCTATCACGTTACTCAATGCATTAGAGAGCTATCTTGGGCTCCCCCGCCCTAGTTTTATCATGAAACCACCCGTATATGTAAACAATGCCCAAGAACCATAACATATTCATAACACATAAAACAAACATAAAGGAAAGATAAAATTTCATCATTTCAATCACAATATATCATTTAGATATATAGACATAACAAATCCATTATCAAAACCATTTTCAATACCAAAATACATAAAAGAGTATATGGTAATTATTTTTCTTTCAAAAACATTACGGCATGTTAAGGAAGCCAAAGATAAAATAATACTCACGACGGTGAAAAGGTCGTTGTCACCAATAATGTTAAAAAGAAACATTGTTTTTTTCATTTAGTAAAAATATTCGTAAAAATAGATTCCCTTTTAATGAAATGAAAATTCAAATGTGTTTAAACAGTGTATAAAATAAATTCTTGTATAGAAAAAAATATGCCTTAATGAAAGGAGATTGAGACAAAGTCCCTTACAAAGGCCATTTTGTTAATAAAATAGAACAATTATGAGTATTACCTATAAATACACATAAAGAAAGTATAAATACAAGAGAGGATATCAAAATTAATTTCCCACATAATCATATCACGTTATAATAAATAAGTATATGATTAACCCAAAGAATGTAAATTGGGTTAAGAATTTCCCTTACCTCATGTCTCACTTGACTCGTTCGTTCTTTAATATTCTGAATAATAAACTAAAGTTAATTTCTAATTTCATAAGAACATTTTTAAAGTTTATTATTCCTTTTATATCACATATTACCATGTTATAAACATTATGTAATCATTTAAATTAATAATGGTCAGTTTGTCGACATTTGGTACTTGAGTCAAAAATGAAATTATTATATTTACAATTTGTCTATGTGGTCAAAATTTTATTATCTCCAGAATGATATTAATTATTTAGATATCTTATATATATTATATATCCAGTATATATATGTATTTATAACAATACATAAAATTTGGAGGTAAAAAATGAAATGCACCGTTCATGGAGACGGTAAGCTGTACGTACGCACGAATGCTACTGTTATTTCTATTTATTATTTTAATGGTATTAAAACATAATGATACATAGGTATATTATAATTCCAGTATAATATCATATATAATATCATTAACTCCATCCTTTATACATCCCTTATATGGAATTAATGATTCATTTCACTTTGAGGGAGCCTTAGTCCGCACTTCCTAAAATGAAATTATCTCGTTTACCCATAATGGAAACCAAAAAGGTATGATATAAATGAAAAATATAGAAGTATAAATAAAACATAAAATATATGTATCGTATATAAATACAGTTCCATTGTAATGGCCACCATGAGAGGTGATAGGAGATATTTGAATAATCATCGTTTCGTGAGGCGTTAGTTTGCCATCCACAGAAACAGTATATTCTTTACCCATTAGATGGAGGTGTGTGAAAGTGTAGTTTGAATCCTTATCATATCAAAATCCTAGTATATTAAGGATACTGGTGCTGTTATAAAATAAATGAATAGCAAGATTTTATGGGTTGGAGAATTAAAATAAAAGAATAGAATTTAAGAGAAATAGTTACCTTTAATTCGGGTAACTCCCTTTGGTTTGAACCAAAAAAGACTTCTTAAAGTGCCTTCTGCCAAAGTTAAGGCTTCTAGGTGGAAGAGATAGATCATTAGAGATTATCTGGGTAGGGTTGGATGAGATAAGGGGCATGAGGGGTGTGATTAATGGGTAAGAGGTGAGGGCTTTTTATAAGGGGGGAGGGGCTCTTTAGGAAAATGTGAAAATATTATTTTATTATATTCTGATTTTCAGTTTCTAAAGGTCAAAAACTAATTAAATTCAAATATAAGATGACTCATGGTTGAAATAAAATCATCCAATAATATTAATACAGGTTTTGGATATTGTTTTAATCTTTATAATATTATTTATTTAAATCATTTATTAATGAGGTAAACACTACATAATTATTGCATCATAAATAATTTAATTTATTTGATGTCTAAAAATTATAAAAAATTACCATGATGTAGGAAATATTTTTAGATTTATAATTAATATTTATAGTAAAAAATATAGCTTTTATAAACCAATGTAAAAAATTAATTTACTAAAATATATTTCTTTATGTCATTTTTTCCTTTACTTTAAGTTAATTAAAATAATGTGTTATTATCACTCTTAAGTGGCTCCATGGGTTCCCAAAATAGACCCAAGGATGCACATGGTCATACATGACTCATCCAATAAGGTTAGGATAGTTTTTAAGGTAATTTTGTATAATTATGATAGTCTTTTTACCTTTAATTACCTTATTTACCTCTAACAACGGTAAATAAGTCAAAAGTTACTATTCACAAAAAAAATATTTTCATCTTATTGAACCCCATTTTACTTACTAATAACAAACATGTATGTCGGATTTTATAAATTCAATTCATAGAAGTAGTAAAATTTTATTTAATTGAAAAAGGCAGTTTTCAACTATTACTTAGCGGTTTCACTATTCATCAAAAATTGAAGTTTTTCAGAAAAATTCAAAAAATTCAGCCTAAGATATATTTGATATTCTGAATTAGAAAATGATATCTATTTTACCGAATTCAAAACATATAATTTGGATTATTTAATTTAAAATTAATTCCCCTTGTCAAAATAAAAAAGCACGTTTTTAAGAAATATTGACTATCAAAAGATTGACACTTATTTATGTCCAATTTCAAAGTGAAATTAATTCCAATGACCAACAATGGATTAAATGGTAAAAATATAATATAATTACACTTTAAAAATAATTAAAAATATAATCTTACCATATCAATAAATTATATTAAAAGGCGGTTTTGAATTAAAATACAATATTTTTCACTATTCATTTAAATTTGAATTTTATCAGAAAAATACCAAAAATTTACCCAAAGTAAATTTTTATGTCCCAATTCAAAATAATAATTTTATTTTTTCAAATAGAACATATAAAAGTGACCAGAACTATATTTAAAGAGGTTTCTCCATTAAAAGGTGGTAAATCTACCTTTTAATGAATATTAGTGTATTTATGCTTAAAACTTTTAAAATAAAAAATGATTTATTTTCATGATAAAAATCTTCTTAACTTCTTAATTTATCTTACCCATCCTTATACCCAATGTAAAACATTTAAAAAACTGGTATTAGCATAGAAAAAACTCTAAGGGATATAAAATAAGTAATTAAACCATTAGTCCATGAATATTTTAAACTTAAGAAAACATTTTCACAAAATCATACTTTTCACCCATAAAAGCATACCTCATGAAATCATAAGATTCATAAAAATAATTATTATAAATCATAAATAAAAAAGGGATCTTGTGTAATCCATATAATACTTACATTATATCTTTCACAGCTATATAGTGAGTAACCTTCATGGTTACATTTGGAATACCCATCACAATATATTCCCTAAATCTTTTACGGGAAACCCTATTGTTTAACTCTGTCTCATTACCCAATGCATTAGAGAGATATCGTGGGATCACCAACCCTCATTTTATCATGGAACCACCCATATACAAAATAAATTCCCAAGAACCAAACATTATCACAACACATAAATCATTCATAAATGAAAAATAACATTTCCACATTACAATCACAAGATATCATTTCTAGATATTGACATAATCAATCCCTTATCAAAACCATATTCAATACCAAAATAAACTAAAATTTAATATGGTGTTTAGTTTCCTTTTAGAAACATTAAGTCCTATAGAGGAATCAAAATATCAAATAACAATTATGGTGGTAAAGAAGTTGTTGTCACTGTATACTTTAAAAAAATTCATTTTTCATTTTGTGAGAAAAGTCAAACACTCTATATAAAAGGATTATTTTAAAATAAAATTGAATAAAAATCAAGATATAAATAAAATATAATATTTTAGAAGATTCATTTCAAAAGTGATAGTTGAATGAGATAATCAAGAAGTACGAGTTTAACACAAATAATTGAAATTTGGGTCGAGAAGTTCTCTTACCTCAAGTATGACTTGTCTCGTACGTTCTTTATCTTATAGAATAATAAAATTTGGTTAATTTATAATTAATTGATAACCTTTTTCATTTTTATTATTCATTTTATATCACTTATTACCATGTTATAACAATTACATAATTATTTAAGTTCATGTCGAACGTTTTTTCGATATTTGGTACTTGAGTAGAAAATGAACTTGGTAAGATGTCAATAGTCCATGTGGTCATAAGTCCATTATATCCAGAATATAAAACATGATATAAATATCTTATATATTCATTATATAATTATTTATAGTAATAATTTAATACAAACTAAAACATGGTTCATGCATACGGTAGGTCGTATGTACGCATGAACATTGTTTTCATTTTTCCTGTTTTGTTGAAAGAGAAAAATTAAATGAAATGAATATAAATATATGTACATATAAAATATAATTAAATTATTATTAATATTTAATTTATATAATATATATATTTATTAAAATAATCCTTAATTAATTACATGTGATGTGTGATTGAATCACATCATTTTGAGGAGGTGGTAGTCCACACGTCCCTAAATGAAGTTATCGCATAACAACAATATAGAAAACATGAAGTTGGGTTTAATATAAAATTTATGTAATATAAAATATGTTATAATCTACATATTTAAATATTATTTATCTTGAAAACTAGTTTTAATACAATCCATGAAGGTGGAAATGGAAAAGGAATAAAAAAATTATTTATATAGGCGATTAACAGGCCCAAGTTGGACTACAATTTCATTTCTTTGAATAAGAGGAGGTGAAAATAGAAATCCATGTGATAAATTTCATTAGAAACATAACACTAAATTATTTATATTATTATATAGTTATTATGAATCTATGGATGAATTAGGATAGGATAAAGTAGAAAAGGAAAATAAATTAAGAGAGGTACTTTGAGAAAATTGCCTCTTAAATATCCCCTCCTTGAAAGACCCTTGAGGACCTTGGATTTGGTATTTTAATGAGAAAGGTAGCACTTTTACGTGGGTAAAGTGAGTAATAGAGTATTGGGTTGATATTTTAGGAGATATAAGTCATTTTTTGTAGAAATATGGTGATGGATAGGTGGTATTTATACTTGAGGAGAGGTGGGTTTGACTTATTAATTTGTTGATTATTTTATATTAAATGCTAACCATATAAAGGTGGAATTAAATTCAATGACTTTTTTGTAATTAATGTGGTATAGGTTGGTTATGGTTGATCCACACCTCAACCAACCATTAAATTTTTTACTTTTTACGTATTTTAAGCTTTTAATTTTTGATTTTAACCCTTGTAAAAAATTTACTTTTACTGTGGTAAATAATTTTTTTACCATGGTAACTTTTTTATACCCTAAAAATAAATTGACCTTAAAACATAATTTATAAATTTATATTCAAAATATTTAATCCATTTCAAATAATTAAATTTAGTTAATTGTGAAAATTATATCTGAAATTAATTTTATAATCAAAAATAAAAAATAGGTTTTAAAAGTGAAACGTTCAAAATATTGAAATGTTTTTATATCTAATTTAAATTTAAAATTGATTACACTGAAAAAAATTAAATAAAATGAAAAAATATATATATAAATATAATTTAAAACCAATTAAAATGATAATATATCAAATTAAATAAATTATATGAAAAGGTAGTTTTGAATTAAAATGTTGTATTTTTTCACTATTCAATAAAATATGAAAGTTTTTAGAAAAATACCAAAATATATCTAAACTAAATTTTGATATCCCAATTTCAAATAAAAAGTTTATTTTTTTCAAATAAAACATATAAATTTGTGAAAACTATATTTAGAATGGGTTCTCCATCAAAATACGGTAAAACTACCTTTTAAAAATATTTGAGCTTTTATGCCTAAAATTGGATCTATTCTTATTTTATGTCAATAAAAATTATTATAAGAAAGTAAAAATAATTAATAAACATGTGTAAACATAATATACTTAGTTTTTTTCATTCCCATCAATACTATGGATAGGCAATAACTACCATTTAAAATAATAATATTAATAAAGTATTATTTTTTGAAAAACTCAGTCTTGTGTGCAACATAAGATTTTAGAGAAACCCATTATTGTGTGTCAGGTACTCTATTGGAAATAGCATACCATTTAATTTAAAATTAATATCTAATTCATAAATATTAATAGTTATGAAAATTTATTATTCTATAACTTCCTGAGATGTTACGTCATTATCCCATTGTATCCTTGAAATTTTATTTACTTATCGAATGAATGTGGGTATTTCTCCCTCATATTATTTTTATATTCCCATGTTTCCTCATTAACCATGTGGTTTTTCTATAAAACCTTAACCAAATGTATCACCTTGTTCTGAAAAACTTTCTCTCTTTGGTCAAGAATCTGGACTGGCTGTTCCAAATAAGAAATATTCTCTTCCAATTGAACTACTTCTGAACTCAAAACATGATATGAATCCAAAATATAATTTCTTAACATTTAAACATGAAAAAAATTGTGTACCTAGAATAAAACTGGAGGTAATGTCGCTAGGTAGGCAACTGGTCCAACTTTCTATTGGATTTCATGGGGTCCAATGAACCGTGGACTTAATTTTCCCTTCTTACAAAAACAGACCACACTTTTTGATGGAGAAACTTTGAGAAAGAAATGATCACCTACCTCAAAAGAAAGATCCTTCCTCCATTTATCTGTATAATGTTTATACCTGCTCTGAGCTGTTATTATATGCTTCTGAATTGACTAAATTTTTTTAACAATATCTTCTACCAATTTTGGTCCCATTAACTTCCTTTCACGTACTTTATCCCCAAAATCTAGAGTTTGACACCTCTTTCCATGTAATTTATCAAATGGTTCCATCTGTATACTGGAATTAAAATTTTTATTATAAAAAAACAAGACGAAAGAAATATGTTGATCCCAAATTTCCTAGTAATCCATTGAATAAGCACATAGCATATCCTCTAACATCTGAATTGTTCGTTCTATTTTTCTATATGAATGAGGATGAAAAAACTATACTAAAATTTAATTCAGTTCCCAATGACTTATTAAGTCCTTTAAAAAAAATTATATGTGAACCTGGGATCATGATCAGATACAATGGAGATTGGAACTCCATGCAACCTAACTATATATTTAATATACAACTGAGAAAGTTGATCTAGAGATAGAGTGTCTCGAATAGGAAGAAAATGAGAATATTTAGTTGATCGATCAATAACAACCTATATTGAATTGTTACCTTGATAAGTCTTCGGTAATCCCACTATAAAATCCATGGATATAATTTCTCATTTCCGCTATAAAAATGAAAAAGGCTGAAGCATCCCCTTTAACAAAAGTTATTCTACTTTAACTTGTTAAAAATTTAAACACTTCGCACTAAAGTCACCAATATATATTTTTATTCTATCCCACAATTAAAACTTATAAATATCTCTATACATCTTAGTAATGTCAGGATGAACTAAAAACAGAGAACTTTGGGATTCATATAAAAACTCTTTCTTCAACTCTGGATCACAAGGCACATATAACATCTTCAAAAAACTCAAAACAAAATCTATATCAATGTTAAATTCAAGTAACTTACCCTAGTGAACCAATTCTACCTTTTTATACCACTCCCTATATTCCTTTTGTGCTTGTTTAATTCTTTCTTATTGCGATTAATGTACTAATGTTAGAAACAAAAAAGAGTAATTTCATGCACCAATAACTTCCAAGCCAAAATTATTTAAATCACTAACCAAAATATCACGTTCCAAACATAACATGGTTAATTTAGAATTAATTTTTCAACTCAAAGTTTCGGACACTTTATTTTCTTTTCCTATATGGTAATGAATCCTGAAATCATAATCCTTGATTATTTCCATCCATCTCCTTTGTCTCATGTTCAATTATTTCTGAGTGGCAATATACTTTAAATTTTTTTGGTCAGAATATATTTCACATTTTACTCCATATATATGACACCTAAAAATTTTTAAATCAAGAACAACAGTAGCTATTTCAATATCATGTATATGGTAATTTTAATCATGAGTTTTCAACTGACGTGAAGTATAAGAAATTACCTGATCATTATTCATTAGGACACAACCAAGTCCTTTCAACAAAGCATTGGTGTAGATAAAAAATTAACCATTTATGGAATGTAATTCCAATACTAAAGTATTCATCAATATTATTTTCAATTACTAACATCACATTATTTTTTTCCAGATGAACGTAACACCTTTTTGTGTTAACTTAGTCAGTGGGAAAGATAACTGTGCAAAATTTTCAACAAACCTCTGATAAAATCCCGATAAAAAAAGAAAACTATGAATCTTGGTTATATTTTTGGGTCTTATAAATTCTTAAATAACATTAATTTTAGTAGGATCAATAGTTATTCCACCCTTAGAAACAATGTTACTAAGGAATGAAATTTTTTGTAACTAAAACTTACACTTACTAAATTTGTCATACAGTTTATTTTCTATTAAGGTTTTCAAGACAACTCTTAAATGACTTTCATGCACCTATATAATTTTAGAATATATCAAAATTTCATCAATAAACACAACTATAAACTTATCAAAGAACTCATAGAATATTTTATTCATAAGATCCATGAATATAGAAACTACATTAGTTAACCCAAATGGCATGACTATAAATTCATAATTTCCATATCTAGTATGAAACACGGTCTTCAGGATGTCTTATTCCATTACTGTCAACTTATGGTACCCCAGCCTCAAGTCAACCTTCGAAAAATATTGTGCTCCCCAGAGCTGATCAAACAAATTGTTGATATGAGGCAAAGGATACTTTTTCAAAATAGTGATTTTATTCAAGGCCCTATAATCAACAAAAAGTCTCATTGAACCATCTTTATTTTTAACAAACAAGACAGGAACACCCCATGGTGATGTGCTAGTTAAAATTAAACCCTTATCTTATAACTCCTTCAATTGCTTCTCCAAATCTAAAATTTCAATATGATCCATTTAGTAAGGGGGTTTTGAAATTGGATTAGCATTAGGAACTAATTCAATAGTAAATTAAACATCCTGATGAGGTATAATACTAGAAAACTCATTAGGAAAAACATCAAGATATTCATTTAATACTATCACATCATTAATCTGAAAAGTTACTTGGTTTTAAAAAATATATTCAATATAACATTAATTTCAATCTTTTACTAGTTTCTAAACTTCCTGATATGTTATCAATAGTAAGGGCTCATTCTTGTACACAAACTGAAAGTCATTTTGAAAAGAAACTTTTTTAGTTGTACAATCAATCATAGTATGGTAAAAAAACCAATTCATACCTATAATAACATCAAACTCTATTAGATTAAAAACATAAGGTTTGTAGGTAAACAAACAACACGTTTTTATAATCTAAGAAAACAAACAATGTACTTTATAACACTTCATTTGATGGCCTAACATCATCTTAAGTAGTTTTCAAGGATTTCACTACACCTTTCTGATTATAGTCTAGTTACTTCCCTTCATTCGAGTTCTTTATCTAAATCTCATTTTCATAATGACCCATCTTATTGCACTTAAAAAATATTACTGACTATAAATTAGATTTTTTCTTACCACTACCATCATCTTTTTTAGTGTAGTTATGAACCTTATTCCCCATTTTACAACATAAGATGCACTTACCAGAATTGAGAAGGCATTCTCTCGTGTATTTTTTACCACAATTTTCACAAATTTTAAACTTAATTTTATAACCATCAAAAAATTTACAAGAATTCTTCCCTTTTTTCTGCCACCTTGACCACTTATTCTTCTATTTTTCAAATAAAACATGATCATCAACAAACTGCATTTCCACTTTCTTTAGACATCAAACAAGTTTTTTGTATCTTTTAAACATACAAGAATACAATGCTCTTTGATACTTTGGATTTAACCCTGAGTAAGAAAATTGATTTTTCTATCAATATACCAGATGAAATTTAGAGCATACCTTCCAAACTAGTGAATTTTTATTCATAAGTATCCATCAAGTCATCATTTTTTTTAATTCCAATAATTTTGTTTCCATTCTATGTAAAACTACCTTTGGAAAATATTTCTCAAGAAATAGATTTTTGAATCCATCCCAATCAATAGAATAAATATCCTCACTTTCCTTGATATTATTAACCATTGACCACCACTGATCATCTTCACCTTCAAAATGGTAAAAAAACTACTACCCTTTTTATTATCTGAACACCCCATTACATCAAAAGTATTTTCTAGGGATTTAATCCACCCTTTAGCTTGCACAGAGTTAGATGATCCTCTAAATGATAGAAGATGTTGCCTCATGAAATTATCCACTATAAACAGGTTCCTCTATATTTGATATAGATAATATCATGCATGTATACCCCCACCATTTATCACCAAATTCAACTGATTCATCACTATAACAAATTGTTTAATTCTGATTATGACCGTCTTAGGCTACTGATATGGAAGGGTTTTTTTCTCAAGATGTCACCCTCGCACAGCTGACCTATTTCCTCTGGGGAAAACCATTCTGAACAGACATATCTTAGATGACGCAACCTAGAAATCTTCAAATTATATATCATTTTAATTTGAAAATAAAGTAAAAAACTCATTTATGGGTATTATATTAACAATATCTTAACCCCTAAAGTTATATAAACCTCCCTATAAAACCAACTATAAGGCCCCAGCCTTAAACATTAGATAATCTTGAGTTTAGTCAAGAATTTACTTGCTTTCGCATTGAGGATATTTTCAGGTTGATAGTTATATATAATTAGGCCAGCATTAATACATATCATCCCATAATCATACAAGAGGATACTAATAAAACAGTATCCATTTTTTTAAATATAAAACTTTTAATATAAAACACGATTTATTTTCTTGATAAAAAACTTCTTGACTTCTTCCTTTATATTAAACAACCTTATACCCTATGGAAAATATTTTAAAAACATTTTATGTGCATAAAAACTCTATAAGGGATATAAAATAAGGAATAAAATTGTTAGTCCATGAATATTTTAAACTCAAGAAAACATTTTCAAAAAATCATATTTTTCACCCATAAAAACATACCTCATGAAATCATAAGATTCCTAAAAATACTTCTTAGAAATAATAAATCTAAAGTTAACTTGTGGCATCTATACCATACTTATATTGTATCTTTCATAGCTATGTAGGGAGTAACCTTTATGGTTACATTTGGAATACTCGTCACAGTATATTCCCTAAATCACTTAGGAGAAACCCTGTTGTTTAACTCTATCTCATTACCCAATGCATTAGAGAGATATAAGGGTCTCACCCACCCTTGTTTTATCACAAAACCACCCTTATACATAAGAAGTTCCCAAGAACCAAAACATAATCATAACACATAAATCATGCATAAAGGAAAATAACATTTCAACATCGCAATCACAAGATATCATTTAAAGATATTGACATAATCAATTCCTTATCAAAACTATTTTCAATACCAAAATACATGAAAATGGAATATGTTATTTATTTTCCTTTTAAAAAATTAAGTCTTATAGAGGAATAAAAATATCAAATAACGGTTACAACGGAAAAGAATTCATTGTCACTGTATACATTACAAAACTATCTTTTCTTCAATTTTTACAGAAATTCAAACACTCCATATAAAAATATTCCATTTAAAAAACATTGAATGAAATTAAAGATATAAATAAAAGATAATATATTCAAAAAATCATCTCATATGTAATAGTTTAACTACATAATCAAGATGTATAATTTTAACTCAAAGAATAGAAATTGGGTTAAGAAATTCCCTTACCTCAAGTCCGACTTGTCTTGTACATTCTTTAACTTTATGAATACTAAACATAGCTTAATTTATAATTTCTTGATAAAATTTTTCAATTTTATTATTCATTTTATATCACTTCTTACCATGTTATAACAATTACATAATTATTTAAGTTCATATCAGATGTTTTGTCGATACTCGGTACTTGAGTCGAAAATGAACTTGGTATGATGTCAGTAGTCCATGTGGTCATAATTCCAATATCTCCATAATATAAAAAATGATCTAAATATCTTATATATTCATTATATATGTATTTATAATAATTTTTTAAGACAAACTAAACACATCATTCATGGAGACGGTAGTTCATACGTATACATGAACGTTATTTTTATTTTTCCTCTCGTATTGAAAGAGATAAATTAAATGAAATTTATATAAATATGTATAAATATATAATATCATTACATTTGAATTAATATTTCATTTATATCATATATTTTTACTAAAATAATCATTAATACATTCCATGTGACGTGGGAATGAGTCACATCATTTTGAGGAGGTCGTAGTCTACACCTCCCCAAACGAAGTTATCATATAACAACAACATGGAAAGCATGAAGTTATATTTAATATAACATTTGCATAATATTAAATAGGTTATAATATTAATATTTAAATATTATTTAACATGAAAATATTTTTAATACCATCCATGATGGTGGTAATAGAAAAGGAACAAAAACATTATTCACAGAGTTGACTAACCAGCATAACTTGGACAACAATTATGTTTCTTTGAATAAGAATAGGTGAGAATAGAAATGTATATGAAATATTCCATAAGAAACATAATACTACATTATTTACTTGATTGTTGAGTTATCATTCATTTATGTATGAAGTAGCTGAGAATAAAATTAAAAAAAATAAATTAAGAGAGGTACTTTGAGAAAATTACCTCTTGAATATCCCCTCCTTGAAAGACCCTTAAGGACCTTGGATTTGGTCTTTTGGGGAGAAAATTATCACTTGGAAGTGAGGATAATGTGTATTAGAGTTTTTTAAGATATTTTCAAATATAAAAGGATTTCTAGGTCGAAATAGAGTGGCGGAGAGGTGGTATTTATACCTAATTATAGTTTGGTTCATGTGATTAATTTATTAAATATTTTATATAAAAAGATAAACATATAGAGGTGGAATTAAATTCTACTAAATAGGCTTGTAATTAATGTTTTATATTACTTTTAGCATCTATCCACTCCTCATAAAACCATTAAATTTTTTAGTTGTCAGCTATGTTAATCTTTTAGCATTTAATTTTAACCCTTGTCAAAACTATACTTTTACTATAGTTAATAATTGTTTTACCATGGTAACCTTTTTATACCATAAAAATAAATTAATCTTAAAAAATAATTTGGACCTTATAACTCAAAAATATAGAATCCATTTTACCTAATTCAATTCACAGAATTTGGAAAATTATATTTAAAATTAATTCCACAGAAAAAACTGAAAAATAGGATTCTAAAGTGAAACATTCATAAAAATGAAATGTTTTTATATCTAAATTCAATTTTAAATTGATTAAAATTATAAAAATGTATTAAATGATAAAAAAAATAATATGAATATAATTTAAAACTAACTAAATTCATAATCTAACAATTTAAATAAATTAAATGAAAAAATAGTTTTGAATTAAAATGCAGTATTTTTTCACTATTCAATAAAATGTAAAAGTTATTAGAAAAATACCAAAATATATCCAAAAAAATTTGATATCCCAATTTCAAATAAGAATTTTATTTTTTCAAATAGAACATATAAAGGTTTCAAAAACTATATTTAAAATTGGTTCTCCATCAAAAAGTGGTAAAAGTTTCTTTTAAAAATATTAGAGATTTTATGCCTAAAATTGGATTTATTCTTATTTTAGGTCCACTTAATTTTTAAGAATAAATTAAAAATAATTAATAAAAAATTTTAAACATAAGATATTTAGTTATGTTCATTCCCACCTATAATATGGCTAGTTGATAACTACCATTTAAAATAATAATATTAATAATGTATTATTTTTCAGTATAACAGAGTCTTATGTGCAACATAAGATTTTGGAGAAACCCAATGTTGCATGTAGGTTATGATATCAGACATAGAATCCCAATTAAATTAAAAGTAATATCTAATTCATAAATATTAATATATAAGAAAATGACTTATTCTATAATTTCATGGGATGTTACACTACTTCTAGAGAAGCCTCATTTGACTATAGAATTCTAATCAGGCAAGATCCTAAAAAGAAAGATGCATCGTGTTAGCATGGGTAATAACATTTACTCTTTTAATTATCTATCTTTTAGGGATGATTACTCCCCACCCCCTAACAATCAAAACACCATCATTTTTTGCCCTAAATATAAATCCTAGATATGGCATATACACTTCAGGATAGGTATGGGCTCTTATACCATTTTTTAACATATTGACCCAAACCACTTATTTTATTCAAGATTTCCACATAATATAAGGAATGGTGCACAATACGAAAGTGGTTGTCGACTAATGGAGAGGTCCTATGAGACATCATTGGGAGATTATAAAAAAATACCTAATAAACATCAGCGTACAATAATGGAAATGATAATAATAATAAAATAAAAATAAATAAATAAATGACCAATCATCAAAGTATCTGCATACACAAATAAAACCATCCCATGAAGTATCAGTATGGAATGTGATATACATAAACCTAAACTAAATAAAGGATCCAATGTATGAGGTAAAGACACAAAAAAACTACCAGCATACTTGAAACTCAAATCCTACTTAACAATATGAACATTATACTACTAAACTTCTAAACCATGAACTACTGGGACATTTCCATTTTACAGATCCCTAACCATGAAATCTTTTAGTACACCAAAATAATCAATTAGGGTGTGAGTGTAGGACTCAATAAGACACGACCAATGACCCTTAATATAAGTGCATAAGATATGCTAGTGAATTCCATGAAGAGAAATAGAGTAAAAAACAATAAGTATCTCATATAAGTATGCCACATATGTTCGGTCCTCAAACATAGGTTCTACCTACTTTGGAACCATGCTAGAGGGAACATAAACTAGACACCTAACACATACCCCTTGATGGGTTAGTCTGAAACATGTATAACACCCCCCTAGTTCAATTCATGTTGACTGATCTTTAGAAACATACCTCTTGTAGGATAGTCCACTATGATCCACCTATATTCTCAACTATAGAATATATAAGGACAACAGGTATAGTACAAGATAAAAATTCCAGATAAAACATCACATCAAATCAGGAATGTATCATAATCATCACAACCCATATGAAAGAAACACAAGAATAAGTATCAAGGATACACATAAACACCTAATACGATCACAAATGATACATATGTCTCATGGGGATATACATGCATTCCAAAAATCATACCAAGAACATATATAAAATATGTGCTAAAGTCAAGAACTTCCTACCACAGGTGAAACGACGATTGAAAGAAAGGGTCAATATCTAAGTCTAAAATAACCACTAGATACAATAACCATTTTTGAATTGATATGATTTATAATACTATGATCAATTTTGAGATGAAACCATACCCTAAAGGTAGGTCAGTGTTAAAAATACCTGAGAAGATACTCAACTAACAATGATCTTGGTCTGATTAATGTGTTAACTCGAAATCCTTGAATGTAGATGCTAATTCTATCAATAATCAACAATACCTTGTTAGATTAAAAACCCTTAAATTTGATCAATAAATTGCATATATACTTGTTTTTGATCAAGTATAAGAGAATTAAATTGGTATACAAAGAAGGAAAACTCACTAGATCAAGAAAAAAATATCAAACCATTGTCTGAGCATCATAAAAAAGAGATAGAAGGGATGGAGAGCACCCTAAATCACCAAAAAGGGTTATTAGGGTGTTGGTGGTTGAAGGAGGACTGATATAAGTGATAAATGTTGAGAAAAATCACATTAAAAACACTGATAAATTTGGAATCCCCATTAGGCTATGAATAATGTCACCAAAAAGAATATACCCTTCAAAGGTTAGCTGGTGTCCACTGGGTAGACACAGTTCTATCTAAAAACCCCACCAGTAAACTGGTGAAGCCCATCAATGAGCTAGTGGAGATATTATTTCTTATTCAAGATACAAAAATACCACTAGTCTAACCTTTTTCTCTTTCTGGCCTCCCAAAAACCTCTAACCAGCCTCAATTTACTTTAAAGCTTAAACAAAGCTATGTGAAAGCTAAAAAAAGGCATACCTAAAACAGAGATGTTATAGTTATGGGTACTCAATTGAAGCTGAGCATGACCTTTCATCCTTACATAGACAAGCAGTAAGAGAGAATGATCCATAATTTAGAGGATATGATTCGAGACTGTATTCTATATTTCAGATGAAATTGGAATAATCCCTTTCCTATAGTATATATTACTAAAAATAATAGATTTTGGTCCTCAACTCAAATGGATTGGTTTGAGGATCTATATGGGAGGCCATTTTTTACAACACTGTGCTAGCATGAGGCTTGTGAATCTTTAGATGTTGGGCTGATTATGGTACATGAGACATCAAATTGGGTGAAATTAATTTAGGAAAAAATGGTTATGGATTAGAATAGGTAGAAGTTTTATTATGACTCAAGGGGATGAACCTTTGAGTTTGTTATGGGCGACAATGTTTTCTTACGGGTGTCCCACTATTAAGACATAAGAATTTATAGAGGTATAGAAACTTGGAACTATTATATGTCAGGATTTTTGAGATCATCAAACAAATTAAGATGGTTTCATATTAGATAGATATTACTCTATGATCTTAAGGTATGTACAATGTATTCCATGTGCCTCAACTTTGTAAGTACAATCCTAATCATGCACATGTGCTCGACTATGAGGATGTTGAGTTGGAACTAGATGCATATTTTGTGGAGAAACCTATTTAGATAGTGGACTAAAGTGAGAAATTTCTATGAGGAAATATTTATTCTCTTGTTCAGGTTCTATGAAATAACATGTGTTTTCATGAAGCTAAATGGGAGTTCAAAACATATATTCAGGCACATGTGCTAATATGTTCAAGTAGACCATTGGGGATACTTCTCGATGATGATAATTCATAAGAGATGGAGAATTGTGAAACCACTATTTCAGGTACACCTCTTTGTATTTTTTAATTTTATTTTTTTATGCATTAAAGTAAATTGAGCTTTTATAGATGTATCTGGGAGGCTAAAAATACAAGTGGTATAGGTCGATGAGATTGTTGTATCCTGAAGAAGCTATGATAGCTCCATCGACTATCTGTTGGAGTCTATTGAATTTGCAACCTTTTTTATATCCCATCATCTAACCATTGGGAAGACATCATCGAACTAATGGGGTTCTTGGGTAGGAGTGGGTTTGGCTAGTGGGAACTAGCTATCTGTTGTCACCCTTTCATATCCCAAAATGGATTTTGAGTTTATATGATTTTTTAAACAATAAATATATCATTTTTATCACATATATTGGTACTAATTTGATCCCTAACACCATATAAACACTATTTAGTGATTTTGTGTGCTCTCCTTCCCATCCATATCCACCATCCGATGCCCAGAAAATGTTTTTATCCTGCGTTCTTGATCTTGTGAGTTATTATTTTCTATTGTCCAATATTCGTCACTTATCCTTGATCAAAACCAAGTTGATTTTCAATGTATTTATTAGATATATGTATTTTGGATTGATCTTACATTTTATTTTTTATCATTGATATAATTTTCATCTGAATAAAAGTATTTTTCATTTTCACATCAATCAAACCAAGGTAATTGTCGACAATAAGATCTTCTTAGGCATGTTTGATTATGGACTGCCTTTAGGGAGTGGTTTCATCTCAACCTTGATACTAGGATTCTAAATCATATCAATTTAGTAAAAATTATAGCATTTAGTAGTGTTTCTGTAATTAGACAATGAACCTTTCTATCGGTTGTCATTTCACCTAAGGTAAGAAGCCTATAACTTTAGTGAATATTTTATACAGGTTCATGGAATGATTGTTGGCATGAATATGTTTCCCCCTGATACCTACATATTTTTATTCATCTCATGAGGCATGTATGTATATCCTTAATACCTATTATATTATTTTTTACATTTGGGTTGTGATGATTATAATACTTTCTTGATTTGACATGATGTTTAACCTCTCATTTGTATCTTGTATCTTATGTAGTGTCCTTGTATCCTATCTAGTTGAGTGTATAGGTGGAGACTAATGGACTATCCCCCAAGAGGGATGAGTGAGGTGAGAGGAAAACATGCATTAGACTATCCCATTAATGTGTATGTGTTAGGTTATCCCATAAAGGGGGGGGGTGTCAAATGGCTTGTTGAAATCCCTCCGACATAGTGTTGAAGTAGGTAGAGACAATCTTTGAGGACCTGAAATATGTGATGTACTTATGGGGGATACTTTTTTATCTCTAATATATTTAATTTCATGGAATTACCAATTATATCTTAACCAATTATGGTAAGGTTCATTGGTTGTGTCATATTGTGCCTTGCGCTCACACCATATTTGGTAATTTTAGTGTTCTTCTAGATTTCATAGTTTGGGATCTAATAATGGGAAAGGGCCATGTAGTGGACTATTGAGTAGGTTAGCAAGAGGATTTATATGTAGATTGGTGTAATTTGATTTGAATATATATTTTTAAATTTCTCTAGTGTATTTATGTCATAAATTGGATCCTTTTTTAGTCTTGGTTTATGTATCTAACATACCATACTGATACAACATGGGTTGGTTTTTTTGTGCATTCAAATAATATGATGATTGATATTTATTTATTATTTGTTGATTTATGATATTAATTCCATTATGGTTCTCTAATGTTTACCTAGTACCTAGGGAATTGTATCCCCATGATATCTCATAGGCCCCTACTGCTAGTCGACAAATTATTGCATATGAGGAGGGTGCATGAGGTTGTGTGGAACTCAAGATCAGACTCGATGGTTCATGTCAAGATGTTACACCCTCCTTGTCCCAAGTGGAAATGAAAATAGAAGAGGTGAAAAATTAGAAGAAAGGGGATATATATTACACAATATTCTAGGGTTGTAGTTGAGAGGATTGCAAGGAGTTATTTGAGTTATTTTAGTTCATTAAACTCTTTATATATTGTGATTCACTAGTTAATTTTTCTAATATTCAATATAGGAATATCATGAGGATAATATAATATAGATTACCTTCATACCTAATGATAGGATTGATATTCTAGTAACTTCATTGGGAAAACCCAAACACCTAGGTTGCGTATAAGGATATGAGGTGGGTGTATTGATCAAAAATGTGTTTTTTTATTTTGGATCTTATTTAAAAGAAGATGTGTATAAAGAAAACATATAGTCGTTAGAAGTTGAAGTTAAGGATATGTATGATAAATTAGGGTAGGATAAGAGATTCAGTATAGTGGATGTTTATAGACATGCAAAGACAATTTCTGGTTGATGATTCGAATCCTCCTCCTTTTTTATATCACACTCCTCCACCTCTGCCGGCGTATCCAACTCCTTGAGCTCCTCCTCCATAGCTTCTAATCTATTGTGAGTTATATGTTAAGGATCCCCAACATCATATTGTTTCATATAGGATTATATATTATATTGTGGATATCATTATTTATCAATATATTGAGATGGGATAGATCCGAGTCATAATATAGGATATTGTAGATAGATCGTTAGAGCACCATTTCTTTTAGATAATGTCACTATAGTTGGAAAATGTATTAAACATTTGTTAGGTTATCCATATAAACTTTTTTTGACAAATTTAAACCAAGATATGTATAGATTATATCATTTATTGAATATTAGTGTTAAATTTTATTTAATATCTTAATATTTATATATTTAACTATATTTTTATATAGGTATACTATAAAGTGAATACATATTGGTTTAACATTAAAATTTACAAGTTTTTATTTCTTCAGATACCTCTTATTATAGAAATTATAAATTATCAACATATTTATTTTTTTTATTGGGTGTTTATGAGATTCCAAGAGATGCTAACATTTTGGGATGTGAAATAACAGTGAGGATTTAAAATAGTAATATCATAGAGAATTTAATTAGAGATTTTTTGGGAATCTACATGATTGAAGTATTATCTATATAAGTCGATAAATTTATTTATTTCAATTATTTTAATTTAATGAAACTTAATAAACTTGTTTTTTTATTAATTATCTTTATAAAATATTTAATCAGCAAGATACTACATCATTATATAGATTTTTTCGTGCATAATTTATTTCACCCATAATAATGAAAATGAAAGATAAATAATGAAAAGTATATATTTATGAATGATTTAAAAAATAATTCAATTTAGTTTTGGATGATTCCTTATGTTAAATGGAATGAAACAAATATTTCTTAAATAATTATTTATCTAAAATAAATAACCAATCACATTATATTTTTTGTATATTATTGGAGATTGGATGTTTTTTTCAAGAGAAGAAAAATTACTGGTTATACTCTATACATAGTGATATGGGAGAAAATTTTGGAAACGTGTTAGAAACATACATTTTATTATGTGAATAATTGTATATTATAATAATTTCTGATTTTTTTAGACATATAATTTAAAAATTGGTTATAGAATTACTTTTGAGATACAATAGGAAACTAGGAAACCAAGATAAAATATGTGTATAAAATGTGACTTCTCATTTATATTTACTAAATTTTGGCTAAAAGTATTTAAAATTTTGTTTTTAATTGAAAACATATTTTGAATCAAAGATATCATTATCAATAAGAAGCAAAGGAATATAGTTATTATGTTCATGGATTTAGGTTTCAAATAATTAAAACCAGTACAGTTACATAATTCCACTAGGTTAAATTTTATCACAACATTTACATTAATTTAACATATAATTATTTTTAGAATACTTGATAAATGATTTAATTTTATATTTTATATTTTTATTACCGTCACCCTTATTCAAAAAAATATCTAAAACACTTATAACAAGAATGGGAATATTTTTCCATAGGTTTGATTGGGTTATAGTTTATTTATAATACATATTTTAAAGGTTAAATTTTAGATTTTACAGTTGAAATGATTGGAATTTGTGTTGTTTATTTTTGGTTTTATTAGGGTTTTTTGTTCTCTTGTTTTATTTATATTTTTGCGTTTCTAGGATATTATATTTGAATCTAATATTAATAAAATTATTTTTAACATTGGATATTGTATTACTGATGATAAGTATTGAAATTATATATTTTTCACATCAGTTATTGTATAAGTAATGTGAAATATAGTTAACCAATCAATTATTTTTATTAACCTATTTCATAAAGGGTTTTAAAACTTATTTATACAATATCTTATATGGTAAAAACTTCCCATTATAATTTTTTTTAACAATTTCTATGATTTTTTATGTAATAATTTTTGTGAAACGTAATTTTTCAGATTGATTATAAATTATTAATGTGAAAAATCCTATTTAAGACATTGATTAAAAGGATTTCACTAGTTAACCAATATTATAGACAAAAAACCCATTGTAGAAGACCCGTTTTTTCACAAGTGAATGTTAATTATACACCGAAAAATACACACCACTCCATTAAGACTAATAATTCTATTTTATATGTTTTAAAAAAAATTCATTTATTAATCACCAAAAAATAGTTTCATCAAAATTTTCATGATGATTAAGGAACAGGTGTCAAAAATGAGTGTGAATGTACAATTATTTATTTTTCATGTGCTACTTCAAGTGGAAAAGTAAGAATTGAATTTATTATGAATGATTGAGTATGTGTTTAGTAAAGGAATTTAATGGTGATGTTTTTAAGATTTATATAGATACATGAGTTTTCATTATATTTAATTCTTGATAATGTATTAAAGATCAAAAGTTTAATAAGATGTTATCATTGTCAAATTAAAAAAAAGGAATTTTGAGTTTACAACTTAATGAAACATAGGATTAGGTTGAATAAATAGTATAAAATTAATATGTGATGTCATTGTGATATTCTCTTCATTGAAATATAATAAGTGTTAATGGATCTGAGATAACTATCTTTATCAAGTTCTAAAAAATTATAGATACTTATTAAAAATTGAAATAATAGTTATTAAATAAGTATAAAGATCATAAAATGAAATATGTAAGAAAGATAAATGAGTTTTTTATTACTTCAAGAATATATAAAATTAATTTTATCAATTCTAATGTGTTTTTATACACTTAATAAGGAATGGATTCCACTTCATGAAGTCCTGAAGTCAACTGAAGTATTATAGTTTATAGTGTTCGGATTGCATGAATTTATACAGAATGTAAGTATTCATCCTCATAATTTGGAATGAGACTTCTCATCATACATATTTTTGTCCTAATACTACATGAAAGAACATATGAATTTGAGTTTAAGTGTAATTATTTAGATTATATGACCTTGAGAAAAACTATAAAACTCTGGAAGGATCATATGTATTTTTAGTTATGTATAACATTTCCATCAAAATAGTTTTCATCATATGAATTTGTGGAATCAGATGAATTAGAGGTAGAATGTATGTATTCAATGATAAATAGAAAAACTAAAATTTTGGTCATTTATATAATATTAATTATAAAGTGGAAATCAAAAAAATGATACTACCAAGAAAATTTTCCTAGAACCAATATCAAGATCAAACAAGGATAAGGATTTAAGATTAGAATCAAGGCATCAAACTATATGTAATGATTTAAAATTAAATAATATCCATTAAAATAAAATAGATGGATTTTTAGATTATCCACATCGATGAAATGGAGTTCCATGAAATATAAGGAAAGGGATACATCATAGTTCATGCACTCATGATCACATGGATGGAATTTCAAGTGAGTTAAGTAAAAAGTATTTTTTAGATGATTTGATCATCATATATCAATTTTTCATAAAGAAAAAAAATGTTGGGTATTAAAGTAATTTAGGATGGAGATATTTGTTGAGTTTCAAGTATGTTTGAATGAGATTAAATTAGATATTATAACAAATATAAATAAGAATATTTCCTATATTTTATGATCTAAGAGTTTCCATAATTTGAATATGTAAATAATAATTCTCAATTTTTTGAATATAAAAGTTTAGGTACCAGAGTTGAAATTATTGATAATTGTTGAAAATAATTGGAGAAATTACAAGGATCTTGGTATATAATTTTATTTAAGAGAGAAGAATAAGAGTCTGAATATGGGGATATCTTTTATTAAAGAATAAGACCTACTTCTTATATATTCCTAAGGATGATAAAATCCTTGATCATTCAAGATCTAAGGTGATTTTAGAGACCAAAAGTTATACCTATATTATATAAAGATACATATGTGAGTATATATTTATCCATATACTCATGGAGAAGTTCCATCATCAAGTAGTATAGATATCTCCAGGATCAATAAAGAGATATTTTCATTGATTGATATTTTTTTTAAGAAGTTGAAGTTTTTTCTATTGGATTGTGGAAGCTAGAGTATAGTGTAATCAATGTTTATAGAACTATATTGTACTTAGATGTATATTATTGTTAAATATATTTGAAGAATCTATGATTAGTGGAATAACCAATCATGGAAAGGAGTGGGCTATTCTGGCCGAACTTTTTAAATATTATGTGCTTCTCTCTTTCATGGTACTTCTTCACATGAGGCTTGTTTTTCTATTTTAACTAAGTGTATTGAAAACTATAACAAGTTAAATAGGTTGAATTATGAGAATTCATAAAATAATAACACATATTCACCCCCCCCCCCCCCCACACACACTCCCATCTTAGTGGTTAATCAACCATGGGGAATCACAAGTAGTATTAAGAAAAAGGTCCAAGTTCTCTATAAAGATCTAAAAAGTTAGATTTTATTGGTATGGAGAATCAAAAAACTATAAATAGTAGATGATTTTCTATATTTTATTTAAAATACTACAATAGATATCGGAAATATATGTTTCTACACCTCTTATAATTTTTTGTATAAGTGAGTGATACTTCCATATTTAGTTTTCCACCAATTGTTGAATGAGATTTTATGAAACTTTATAATAAAGTGAATATAGATAATGGTGAAAAAGAAAAAATCATATCTTGATGTATATTTTATAAAAAAATGTACACAATGATGATGGGACTTCGAACTATAATGGATATATATGCAAAACTATGTAGAAGTTACAGAGAAAACATAAAAGTAATGGAAGAAAAAATAAAGTATAGAAAATCAAATTTGAAGACATAAATATGGATAACGATAAGTGAATTAAAGGATATTTTCCTGGGGTTATTGAGATTGTGTGAAACATCTGGGGTTTTTTTTTTGAAATTATAGGATTCATCATTTTAAAAAAAATGGTGGTGAATTTTCCAAACATGATTGATCCAAAAATAATACCTTAGATGATAGATAACATCTGAAAGTTGATGAACTCCATAATATCCTCAATTAATATGAGAGGAGTAAATCATAAGATGTTAACAAAAAAGAAAAATATGATATGTCTTTTGAATCAATGAGAAAAATAAATGTAAATTTTTTTGAAGTTGTTAGAGATAGTTACTTAGGTGATGATGAGGGTGGTGAATACATCAACCAAATGTTTCTCTTTTATAAATACATTCAATATGGGAAAGTTTAAATACAAATATAAGAAAATATTATTATATTATATTTATGATGATATTTTTCATATTGAAAAATATTTCCCAAATAAGAAAGTAGAAGACTCTAAATCAGTAGAGGAAGATGAGAAAATAAAAAACAAAAACAAATATTAAGAAAAAGAAAATAATTCCAAAAGAAATATAAAAGGTCTTTTTAGAAACAAAGAAAAAGGAAACTCATCAACCAATTCATATGATTGAGTAAATTTATCTTGTCATATTTAGAAATTCAATAATTAATCAATAAGTGATGATCATGGAGAATAAAGGATAGAACTTTAGTGGGAGATAAATGAAAAGATAGAATCTTGTTTTAGCAGATTACATAGCTTAAGATAGAAAAGATAAATCTTATGAAGGATAAACCCAAGATGGATGAAAAATGGGAGAGATAGTTAGAAAGGATAAAGCTAATATTGATGAGATAAAGAAGCCAAATATTATAAGATATAAATAAGATATTTTTTATATTTATTATGATGAGAAGTTGGAAAAAATGATGAAGAACTGGCTGTTACATAATCAATATTCCTTACTATTCAAAATGAGAAAAACAAAGTTATAAAATACATCACCATGTTTATTGATATTAAAGTAGTATCTTATCAAGATATGGAAATGTGGTGTTCCAAAAAGGAATAAAAATCCACAAATAATCATTAAAAATTTAAATATTTTATATCTAATAGTGAAATAGATAAATGTTGGTTAGATCATATTTAGACTAAGATGAGAATTAAGAGATAATTTTACACATAAAAAAGGAAGAGCATTCTATAGGGATTACTAAAACTAGGTAAAATAAGGCTTATAATTGAGTAGGGTGAAAACATAAAAATTCAAGATTGATTTCTTATCATAATGAAATATTTAGTTTCTAATACTTTTTCTAGTGATGTGGAAGATATAGAAAAAAAATATTTTTCTTGTTTATTCATTATGTCATTATAAAGAAAGAAGAAATAATAAAGGGTAGACTTAGTGAAATTTGAAGAAATATTTAAATATTGATAAATAAATATAAATAAATATATCCACTCAAAAAAATTTAATACTGGGAAGTGATTTATAAAACCTGTGAGCATGAGGTCACAAAGATAAGAAGTTCATGGTCATATTACCTGAAAATTTTCTCTATGAAAATGAATAGAATAAAAATAAAACAGTAACATGGGAAGTTGATATTCTTAAAAATATATGCAATAAAAATAAATAAAATATGAGAATAGATAAATATAATGATTCATATTAAGGTTATACTAGTTATAGATGTCTATGAATGGAGAAAGAGGAGTTGTATAGAAAAACTAAAGGGAAAATGTGGAAACACATGAAATTAATTTCATTCATGATAATCCATCTACAAATAAAGTTATAAAAATTCAAGAAAAATTATGTAAAATGTGTGGATGGTCTGGTCATGGGAGTAAAATTGTATATAAAAAACCTACTATCCTAAAAAGAGATCATGATAATGACATTTTAGGAAAAATGCATTGATATTTCTTTGATATTTGATGTAGGGAAAATAATTTTTCACGAGGAAAGAGTTCAAGAGAAGAAGATGAGTAAGAAACTTGTTAAGACTATGGACATGAAAAGTGTTGAAGTTATAAGTAAATAGAAGCCTAGGTTTAGAGGAAACTCTTAACCTTAGTGATACAACTTAGGAACAAAAAGGTATTGGATGTGCACTAAAATGTACATGCATTAAATGCATGTACACATGCATTAAATGCATGTACACATGCATATATGCATGATACATATATATAGTGTACATTTAATAAATTAATATTATGTATGTATTTTCAATTCATGCAATGCATGAATATAATATATATATATATATATATATTATTTATTTCTACTAAATGGTTTGTTCATTCATTGTAATTAATTATGAATGGATTAAAGTCATTGCATTAAATTCATTGAAACCTATTAATTAATTATAGCCCAGCAATAAGAAAATCATACTTTGCATTATTAAAAGGAGATTCCTTGGGCTTAAGATATATAAGATGATGATATCCTATCATGTTGGATATCTTTGTGGTGCGGGATGTGTATGAGTCTCTTTTGAGTCATTCTTCTTCCCAAACACTATTCATATCAAATGAGACGGTGCAATAACCCCTTCAGTTTCTTGGGTGTCCTCCCAAAGAATTTTTGGATCCATTTTCCATTGTACACCCTCATAGGCAGGGTTATTTTTTTCACTTCTCCACATGATTTTTCTCAAAAATTCTCTATGGAAGGAAGATAAAAATTGTTATTCATGAATTCTAGGAACTCAATTTTACAGTATTATTTACATGATAATTACATAACATAATACTCATGTGATTTATATTATCTCTTAATTCATATGATGATATAAAATCCATATATAGTATCAGAGTGAGTTTATTATATAATTAAACATGTTTATATCACTTTTTTTCAATAAAAAATGAAAAGTAATGTTTTTGTAATACTAAAGGATGATTACAAACCCTTACATGAGTTGCGTGAGGGTAAATATGATTTACCATTATGAAGGTAGGCTATGTATATATATAAACCCTAGGATTTTACATATATCAATACATGATTTTAATCTTACTTAAAAATCAAATTACAAGCCAAGGATCATAAATTCTAGTGTCTTGGAGATTAGGTACATAATTAAACATTGTGATTCCAAAATAAGAACAAATTTTATTAAATCTTCACAAAGAGATCCTGAATTCCTTTAATCCATTACATATTCATATGATAACCTATGGGAATACATGAACAAAGGGAGGATCTAAAAAGCCTAGTAAGGAAATAAATATTAAAATAAATCTTAGCAGATTGGTTAAAAGGCATAACATAATGATATAAAAAGGCATGGAACATGATTAAACATATCGAATCATAACATATAGAACATGGAATCCTAGAATCATCGTAATGTGTCAGAAACATAAAACATGAATTTATCATGATCCCAATGGTCATTGTACATGTAGGATCATGAGTCAAGGATAACCACCAAGACTATTGCATATGGAGCACGAATCAAGGCTAACCATTAAGACTATTTCACATAATGTCTCATGGGACTAAACATTACACAATGAATTTGAGAAATATATAGGCACACACATCATAACAAATACATGAATATTTTTCCCATATAAAAAATCATATATAAAAATCATATATAAACATAAGGGTTCCCCATTTAAAGAATTGGGTATCATAATCATGTCAAAAGACATAACATAGGGGAATATTATAATGGCATCCATAAAGAAAATGATTTAAATAATAAATGGAAATTAATATGGTAAAATAATCATAGATCGTGATAATTTATGTCAAATATAATTGAATACATATAAAAATAGTGTTTAATAAACTTTATAAATAAAACATTTTTGTGCGGTTGAAGGAAAATATTAATGATTCCTTAAAATGGAATAGGCATAATGGTTTGTATAAAACCAGAAATGAACCAAGATATATTTTTATGATAAAATTAGTGATTTTAGTAAAATAATAGAGGCTTAAAATAGATCATGGAGTTAACTTGAATGTGGGTAGAAAATCGAAAAGTTCCCTTGAATCAAGATTTCTTTTCGGGAAGAATTGAGAAGGGAAATTTTTTACTAGAATAGCCCGAAGGCCTTATTTTTATATTTTTATTATGGATAATCCCCCTTTGAAGGGTTAAAGGGGAACCCGTAAATGACTTGTAGGCCCAAGGTACAAGGCCTGACTGACCCATAATACAAGACCCAAATTCCTAGAGGCATACCATGCCTAATACATGAACCGTAGGCCCATCCCACTTGAACCGCCCCTCCGCAGCTTCTGCGTCATTGATCAACTAGCTCCCCACCTTGCATTCCTGATCGGCTAGCATTGCCCCACACAAGTCTTGCACAGTGCTTGGTCGCTATGGTGGTTACATTGGGTAAATAGAGAGAAAACTTAACCCAAAGTAAATATGGAGTTTCGGAAACGATCTCTTTCTTTATGTCTGAAACAGTTCTGCACTTGATCTTAATGTCCTCTTGAATTTCTCGTCTTGAGAACCTCCTTAGGGAAAAGGTTTTTGTCTTTTGATGATACCAAGAACTCTTGGACATGGGTGAGGGGTTTGGTAAGATTATTGGGGAAAATTTGGACAAATTCTCAAAACTTGGAAAGTGTAAGAAGAATGGGTGGTGAGGGGTGGTATTTATCGTGGAGGAGAGGGGTGTTTTCTCATTATTTTATTCATTAGTTTATTATTTTACTCAGGAAAAAAAATAGTGAGGATTATTTTAACTAAATACAGAAATTAGATCATGTGATTTATAACCAACGGTTCTTACATCATCCATGACTTAAAAAAATAGTTTATTTTAACTTATAATGTATATATAATGTAAATTAGCATATTATACTATTCCGCAAAAATTTAAGTATTTCATAAAAATCCCAAAAACATAAACCTAACCATTTTTGGATGCGTATAATTCAAAAATGAACCCCATTTTATGAAAATAACTTTATAAATATGAGAAATTTAATTTTTAATTTAAATCATCACTTACTCAAAAAATATATATTTTAAATTTATAACTAATTTTTTAACACTTTGAAAAATTAAATAAGGACTCATAAAATTATCATATAAGAATAAGAAAAAAAATATAAATTTATGAATACATTTTATAAAAATACATATTATTAAAATAAATTTTCTTTTAAATTATAAAATTAATCCTAAAATTGTAATTAAATATTTATGACTTATCAAATACCAAAACTTAATTAATAATTTTTAAAATAGTTATTTACTTAAATTATAAAATAATTAAATCATATTTTAATTTATAAGATACCAAAATTTTATTTATACTTTCATAGGTAAGGATATTATTCTATTGGCCTCTTTACTATTCATAAGGATTACATTAATATTCCAAAGGTCAAGTTACTATTTCATCGATATTTGTTCTTTAACTTCTAGAAATTCTTCTAATTTCGTTCATTATTCATTTATAAAGTTTATATTATGTTATTTATGTAATTTAATGTGATTTATACAATATTACATAACTCTAAGAAAGGGATTTCCATTAATAAAATTTTAAGGTTGTTACATTCTTCCCCCTTATGAAATTTTGACCTCAAAATTTCATTTTATGTTATTAGTTAAAAATAGGTGTGGGTATTTCTCCTTCATCACTTCCTCAAGTTCCCATGTTTTTTTATACTTATGGTTCCTTCATATTACTTTGAATAGGTGATTAGTTGTGTTTCGTTTAAATTTTATCTGTGATTCAAGATCTTCACTCACTATTCCTCGTAAGAGAGATTATTTTCCAACTATAACACCTCTGAATTTAGTACATGTGAGGGATATGGTATGTACTTCCTCAATAGAGATACATAGAATACATAATGTACTTGAGACATGGTAGGTCTAAGTTCTAGTCTATAGGCCATGGCTTTGATAGGATCAATGATATCGAAAGGGACAATGTACCTAGGATGTAGATTTTCTTTGTTCCCAATTCTCATGATCCTCTTAGATGGAGATATGTAGAGGAATACCATGTCTCTAAAATTGAAATCAAGGTATCATTAATGATTTTATTCTTAGATATTTTGAAAAATTTTGGCTACCATAATGTGCTACTAAATGGTTTTCACCATTTATACTATTTCTTAAACCATTTCAAGTCTTAAAATCTTATATTCATCATCCTCATCCCAGAATGTTTGTGTTATTCATCTTTTATCATAAAGGGCTTCATATAGATCCATTTGGATTGTTGAGTGGAAACTATTGTTGTAGGATAATTATACTAGAGGAATATGTTGGTCTCATCCTCCTTTGAACTCTATAGAACATGATCTCAATATTTCTTCTAGTGTCAGAATAGTTTACTCAGATTTCCCATCAGTTTGAGGATGATAGATCGTACTGAATTTTAGCTTAGTGATTATAGTATATTGGATACTTTTTAGAACATGGAGATAAATATTAGATCTCGACCAGATATAATCGATAGTGGTACTCTTTGTAGCCTTACCACTTCTTTGATGTATATTGGGGAAAGTAGATCTAGTGAGAAGTCCTATCAAATTGACATAAACTGGTCTATCTTTTTAAGAAGATCCACTAAAACTCATATAGCATTGTTTCCTCTTGATGACTTTGGAAGTCCAGTTACAAAGTCCATGATAATTTTCTCCCACTTCCATCTTGGTATGGTTAGTAGTGTCATCATCCCCTAATACCTTTTTCATCCAACCATCACTTGCTTCCATAAAAAGAACTTTGATGTATATTTCACGATCTCCTTATTCATATTATCCCAACAATAGTTCTCTTAGATATCTTGATAAATCTTTGTGCTCCAAGGATGAATAGATAATTTTGAGATATGTGTTTCATTCATAAGATTCTTCTTTATCTTCGGATTGGATGGTACACATATTCATTACCCAAATATTACTACTCCTTCATAATCAATTTTAAACTCTAAAGATTTACCCTTCCTCATATATTCTACCTTCTTCTGGATTTCCACATAATTCCTCTAGGCATCCTTTATTTTCTCCATAATGGATATTTGGGAAATCAATTGAGAAAGGATTTATGATGTTCCTTCTTTAAGGATTCTCAGGTCCATCCTTTATAAATTTAAGAAGATTGGATCCTTCTCAATTCTCATCATTGATAAATACATAGGATCCTTTCTAATTAGTGAATTTTCAACATTATTTTTTATACCAGGATGGAATTGGATTGAACATTCATAATCCTTGATGATCTCAAACCATCTTCTCTCATGCATATTATGCTCTTTATATGTTAAAATATATATTTTAGACTTTTGTAATCAGTATATATCTCACACTTCTCCCTATATAGATAATGTTTCCAGATTTTTAATATAAAGATCATAGCTACCAACTCCAGATCATGTGTGGGATAGTTTTTCTCATTAATTTTCAAATTCCTTTAGGTTTAGGTTATCACAATATAATTTTTCATTTGTACACAGCCCAATCCCTTCATTAAAGAATAATTGTAGACCATAAAGAGTTCCCCACTTTTTGGAAGTGTGAGTATCGGGGTAGTGATAGGCTTCTTCTTCAACTCTTTGAACTTTTATTCACATTCATTGGTCCATAAAAACTTCACTCCCTTATAATTCATCTTTGTTAGTGGGTTTAAAAATCATGAGAAGTTATTGAAAAATCATCGGTAATACCCTAATAGACCAAGGAAACTAAGGATATCCATGATAGGTGTTATCATGGTCCACTCTATGATTTCCTTTATCTTGAAAGGGTACACAGATATTCCTTTTATAGTGATAACATGCCCCAAAAAGATACTTCCTTCATCCAAAACTCACATTTATTGTACTTTGCATAAATTTTTTCCCTTCATAAAGTTATCAGCACAATATTCAAATACCCCTCATTTTCATTCTTTCTCTTGTAGTATATTAGAATATCATCAACAAATACTACCACAAATTTGTTGAGGTAATATCTAAAGACTCTATTAATTAAATCCATGAAAATTTTTGGTGATTTAGTGAGTTCATAGGGCATCACTATGAACTAATGGTGTTCATACCTCATTTGAAATATAGTCTTGGGAATATATTCCTTCCTCAACTTCAATTGGTGATATCCTGACCGAAGATCCACCATAGAAAAATAACTGGCCCCGTGTAGTTGATCAAACAATTTATTAATCTATGGTATGGAATACTTGTTCTTTATTGTGATTT
The DNA here is from genome assembly GCA_963277665.1 of Viscum album. NCBI lineage: Eukaryota > Viridiplantae > Streptophyta > Magnoliopsida > Santalales > Viscaceae > Viscum > Viscum album. Next base: position 1,104,728,057 of record OY728145.1, read on the forward strand.
TCTTGAGCTCGTGATAATAAATGTAGAGGTGAATTGAACCATCCTTATTCGTGAAAAATAGAGCGTGTGCACCCCATAGTGAAGCACTTGAGCATATAAAAACCTTTTCCATGTTCTCCTGTAATATCTTATTCAGTTAATCCATCCCAATGGTGTCCATTCTCTAAGGTTTCTTTGATATATCAAAAGATACAATAATTAGTTCAATTGATAATTCAACCTCTCAATCAGGAGGAAGACTAGGAAAATCTTCAGGTAACACATTAGTGTAGTCCCTAATAATGGGAATGTATTCGAGCATGATTCTCTCCTTTATATCAATAATTTGAGCTAGATATGATTTATCATAAGGTAGTAATATCCACACATGATACACTGAGTATAAAAAAGATCCATCCTCCACCTTTTACTTTTATAGAATTGGAGGATGCTTCAAGATGTAAAGTGTAATCTCCCTTTCCCTACGGTTGATTTTGGATTTATATAAAGATAGTCAATCCATGCACAAAATAGCATCAAACTCTGCCAAGGGGAGTATGATAATATTTTTTGGGAATTTTAGTCTACAAACATTAATTGGGGAGGAGTTATAAACGTCGGATGTAATAATTGCACCATTTTTTTCTCATAGATAACTCAACCTAGAAAATTTTTTGGTGGTATTTGAATAGTCCTACTAAAATTTTAATATATACAAGAATGTGTAGAACCAGAATAAAATAGTAAGTTTTATATTCTTGAATGAATAATTAGTGCACCTGTCACCACATCATTTTCAGGCTCCACTTTATCATTAGTGATAGAATATTCCTTTCCTTTCTTCCTTGGAGTTGGTTGTTGTTGATTTCCTCCAAAAACCCTTGGCGTAGGGAAATGGTTCACGTAATTCCCATGTTACTTGTAGTTTTAACACTTCACTGTAGTTTTAGTGTTGATCTTAACCTTCCCTTATACTTATACATTAGTCAGAATCTTCATATCCCTTTGGTATTTATTATCCAGATGCCCCATTCTTCCGCATTTTAATCATTTCCTGGTTCCCTTTAGATAGTTCCAAAGATACTTATTACCACAATTTTGACACGTGGGATATTGGGTTTTCTTTCCATTATGGGATTTATCTATTAATCCACCCATAAAAGACTCCATTTTCTTCTTTTTATCATCAGGAGCATGAGACCACTGAGAGTCTCTAATATCCATTTCAACCTTAATGTCACAATAGAAATTCTCTTCCTAGCTATGAAAATCTCAAATCACCAATTTTTTTATAGACTTGGATTTAGTATACTAAAGAAGTGATCCACCTTGATTTTGGTGTTCTTGACAATGTAGAAGGTGTATCTTGTAAGCCTTGTGAAGTTTTCTTCATATGCCCATATAGACTCATCTTCCTTATACTTCATTATAAGGAATTTCATTTCTGTATTTAGATGGAGGGTTCGAGGAAAACATTTACTGAAAAATATTTTCCTCAAATCTTCCAATTCCATGGAATCAATTTCCTCCTTGGACTTTCTGCTCCCAATCATGTCCACTAATGATCATATTCCCAATCAAAATGATAGTCTACTAGCATAACTTTCTCTTCTTCTGAGCACTAGAGGATAGAGAATGTCTTCAAAATGAATTCAATCCTTTACTTCATGAGGAGGGGATCATAAGATTTACTAAACGTGGGATACCTATGTTGCATGAACGATTCAATGGAAACTTGTTCTTTATTTGGAGAAGGATGATGTTTCACATGATTCAAGTTATTATTCTTAACTTGATCCATTTAAAAAAGTAATATCAAAAATATTTGATCACTCATCCCCATAATATTTGGTATATCATTAGCTAAATCATTACATTTTCTATCACATTAATAGTTGGCACAAATTCTTCTATTTCTATCCATTAACTAAAAAAAGAAGGTACCATAAGGGGGCTTTAATACTTAACTAATAATAATAATAATAAAAGGAAACACTGAACATAAAAGGATAAAATTGTAAATAAAAATTATATCCTAACTTTTGGTTCACTAGGTTTCAATCTATGTTATTCATGATCTGTTTCCTAACATATATTATTGTAGTCGTTTTTGTTCCCTTAATAATGGTTTGTAATGAGCTTATAAATTTACCAAATCATATCCATGTGAGTGTCAAACTAGGTTCACAGTAAGGCCCGTTATCATTTACCAAATTACCCTGAGTCAATCACGGAACACGTTGTTGAAGTTATTACTCCTAGGTATATTTGTTCTAGAACCACGTCCACTTATAGTATCCATATAGGGATCTATTTTATAGATAAACTACTTACTATATACTAACCAAAATTTAGGGATGCATTCTCATACTTAGTCTTATCCTTAGGGTTTTTACTAAAGTTCTGTATTCCTGGTCTCCAAAAATAATTATACATATCCTATGATACCAACTATAGAGACTATATCATTTTACACCTATCAATACATGATTTTAAGCTTACTTAAACATAAAATTACAAGCCAAATATTGTAAAGTCTAGTGTCTTATAGATTAGGTACATGAATAAACATCATGATATCTTTTATTTAATCTTCAAAAAGAGATCCTAACTTTCTTAAATCCCTTTCATCTTTATAGGATAACCTGGGTAAATACATGAAAAAAGGGATAAGCTAAAAATCTCATTAAGGAAATAAACATTAAAATAAATATTAGCAAATGGATTACACTACTATAAAATAGGCCTTTAACAGTGCTATAAATGGCCTTTATCGGTGCTAGAAAAGCGCTAACTACCAGAAAGAGATTAAATTCCATGGTCTTTTATCAGCACTAAAAAATAATTGATAATGGGTTCCTTTATTGGGGCTAAAAAAGAACTGATAAACATCCCATTTATCGGTTCTTTTTTAACACCGCTAAAGGCCCCATTTATGAGCTCTTATAAATGTGCTAATAGATAGTTTTATCAGCACTTATAGAATCAATAATAAAGTGTACCTTTATAATCACTTTTAAAATCGCAAAAAATGCTTCCTTTATCATAACTAATAAATATTTCCTTTATCATTACTTTTAAATGAACTAATATAGGTTTATGCAGTAGTGTGTTGTAATAAAAAATAGCAGTACTAGTGCAGTGTGCTATAACAGCACACCTTAGCACAAAAAATGAACTAGATATCAACAAAAATAGTACCAATGAAAAATTTAAATGAAATGAAATTTACAACACAAATAAAATAAAAAACATGCTATATTATAGACATTTCAATCATTGTTTTATACAATTAAAAAAATAAAAATTATTACATTCATTCAAAAATATCAATGTTCCTTTTCCTTTTAATCCTTGCCCCAACTCAAGCTATATATGAACAAACCACCTCATCTCGAGAAAAATAATTCACCAATATAAGAAAAAATTTCTTATGTTAATAATAATATAAAGAAATAAATTAACAAAAAGTTATAATTTTACTAAAATTGATGTTAATTTTAAATTAAAGATGCACTTAGAGACATACCAGTCACACCATGCATCGGATTGAGGTGTCTGATTCCATAATGTCTCAAATGACATTATGGATCATTTTCCTAAAGTATCAAAATAATCTGAATTCAATTTCTCAGTTCTGAGTACGTAAGTTGTCTTTTTTTCCTAAAATGCCATTTTAAACAAGAAACACACACTTTTGAATCACTCCAATCACATTTTTTGTCATTTTTACGTGAAACCAATTCCTACATATCATAAATTAATTATGAATCATTTTCCAAGTTTATCAATAAAATACAAGTGTTTTTGATCTATTTTCAGTGAGTGGTACTTTTTGAACTAAAATATCAATTTTAAACTCATAATGGACATTTTAAGTCATACTGGACACATCATGAATATGATTCAGGTGAGGATGATTCATACACATCAAAAATGTCTTATGGATATTTTTTTAAAGTATTAAAACAATCCAAATGCGTTTTCTTAGTTTTGAGTAGATTAGTTGTCCATTTTACTAAAATTGATGTCCATTTTACTAAAATTGATGTCAATTTTAAATAAAAATAAACACTTTGATTCATTCTGGTCACACCATGGGTTATATTTAAGTTTGGTTCATTCCTACACATCTAAAATGACTTTTGGATCATTTTAATAATTTTTAAAAACAATATGAATTCATTTTCTCAGTTTTGAGTACATATGTTGTCTTTTTTACTAAAATGTCATTTTAAACTAGAAACATGCACTTTTGACTCATGATGATAACATTGTGTATTGGTTTGATGAGACATGAATTCCTACATGTAATAAATGTATTATGAATCATTTTTATAAATTATTAAGAAAATTCATGCACGTTTGATCATTTTTCATTAAGTGAAAATTTTTATACTGAAATGCCGATTTTAAACTGATAATAGTCGCATTAAGTCATATCAGGAATATCATGTATCGTATTGAATTTCAGTTGATCCCTAAAAATCAAAAATGACTTATGGATCATTGGGATAAGTATCAAAATAATCCTCATGTGTTTTCTCAGTTTTGAGTAGTTTAGTTGTCGATTTTACTAAAATTAATGCCAATTTTAAATAAAAGTATGTACTTTAAGACATACCAGTCACACTGTAGGTAAGATTGAGGTGTGTCTAATACCTAAATGTCTCAAATAACATATGTATTGTTTTTATAAAGTATCAAAATAATCTGAATGTTTTTCTCAGTTTTGAGTATGTATGTTTCCTTTTTTACTAAAATGTCATTTTAAACTAGAAACACGCACTTTAAATCATTTAGATCACATAAGGTATCAGTTTAACATAAAAACCGATACCAACACCTAAAAATTAATTATGAATAGTTTCTTAAATTATAAAGAAAATTATAACGTTTTTGATCATTTTTCAGTGAGTGGCACTTTTTGAACTAAAATGATGATTTTAAACTGATAACAAACACATTGAGTCATACTGGGCACATCGTGTATCATATTGAGTTATGGCTTATTCATACAGGTCACAAATGACTTATGGATCATTTTATTAAATTATAGAAATAATATGAATATTTTTTCTAAATTTTGAGTATGTTAGTTAACAATTTTAATAAAATTATTTTCAATTTTAAATAGAAAGGGTACTTTGAGTCATAAAGGCCACACTGTGTGTCAGATTGTGGTGTGGTTGATTCCTACATACCCCAACATCTCAAAATAATCCTAACTTTTAATGTTACAATGATATCCATTGAATTTATTTGTTGAACTATCGACACTGCAAGAGCAGCATTGAACAAACCACCTATGATCAAAAAAATCACTTGTATAATAAAACAATTATTAAATGAGTAATACTAAATAAAAACAAATTAAACATAAATATGAAATAATACATTAATTTTATAGACAATGGTTTTACTGTGTAAACATCAATATTACCTATTTGATTGATCATTAGAGGGAACTTGAAGGAAATTGATAAATGTCAACATTGCAGGGGTGAAAGGTTCTGAGGGAGAACAAGTCTATAAAAGTTTTAGTGAACAAAGGAATAAAATGTGGACAGATCACCCCAACTCAAACAAAATTATCCTCCTATATAAGAAAAAAAATTATTATGTGAGGAATACTAAAAATAAATAAATTAAACATAAATATGAAGTAATACATTAATTCTATCGACAATTCTTTTACTGTAAAAAACTGAAGATTACCTCTGTGTTTGAGCATAGATAGTGTCGTTGCTCTTCCAGCAAAGTTGGTGGAGATAAATTGATGTAAAGTGATAAATGAAACACTATAGGGGTGAAAAGTTTATGAGGGAGAATAATTTTGTGGAAATTTTGGTATAGAAAGGCATGAAATATGGACATACCACCCCAAATCGAACAAAAGAATTAACCTATATAAGAAAAAAATTATTATGTGAGCAAAAATAAAAACAAATAAATTAAACATGAATATGAAATAAGTTATTAATTCTATGGACAATGATTTTACTGTGAAAAAATCAAGATTACCTCTATGATTGAGAAGAGGCAACATCGTTTCTCTTCCTACAAAGGCAGTGGAGATAAATTTAAGGAATGTGATAAATGCAACACTGCAGGGGCGAAAATGTATTAAGGGAGAATTAGTATGAGTAATTTTTGGTATATAAAGGAATGAAATACGGAAAAACCACCCCAACTTGAACAAAATAATCCACCTGTATAAGAAATAAATTATTATTTCTGTAGTACTAAAAATGAATAAATTAAACATAAATATGAAATAGTACATTAATTCTATAGACAATGATTTTATAATGAAAACATCAATATTACCTCTATGATTGAGTAGAGATAACATTGTTTCTCTTCCTAAAAAGTCATGATAGGTGGATAGGAATTTTCTAAAACTAATGAACTCTACAAGGAATAATAAAAATTAAATCAACATTTTATTATATAATTTTTTGGTAAAACAGAGAAATTATATCATAGCATTACCTTTACATATTTCCAAATGGTTTCCTTCATTGTAGTTTGTTCTTATGAGGGATTGGAAACATCATCATGTGTAGAAGACATTGTCTGAATGAGTATTCAAAAATTTGATTTAGATTATGTTAATACGGTAGAGAACATATAATATTATGAGTAAAAACATTGTATATTAAAAAACACTTTTACCTTCTCATTAAACTCTCTTTTTTAAATGTTTCGTGTATTTGGTTCCTCTATATAGAATCCAAATCCCCTATTTATAGTCCCCTATAATATACAAGACATTTTCTACATTGGGAACAGTATGAAGTGATTGTGATCTCCTAATAAAATGGTCATCCTTAATTGAATTTTCATCTGACCATACATTTTTTTAGCCGCCAGTAAGGTAATTGACCAAATATTGTTTGTTTGATTAGAGACATAAAATACTTTCACTACTTGTGATGCCATTATTAATGACTCATATTTTTCAACTTCCATTCTGAAATTCACCTTTACGAATCTCATTTCCTCAAATTTCACTTTAATGATATTGTCAACCATTTCCAATAGAAAATCAAAACATGAAATTCTGTATAATACAACTCTTATATCTATTCGATAATGCCAAAATATGACCTATTTTCATAAAGTAGATTTCTATCCTTGGAACAAGATATGTGCATCACTTCATCTGTAAGCGTAACACCACAATTTTTAATTATACTTCATTCATAATGTTCCTTTGTATAGAATGTATAACCTTTGATTACAAAACTAGTGTAAGATATAAAATTTTCATTCATTCCTCTGGCTATCCATTGAAGTCCTTTGATAATTTAATTCATATTTTTAGATAACTTCTTATAAATTTAATCTCAGAACCATTATATAAAATATTTATTAGGTGTATTTGATATCCATCCTTCCTCCCTTTATGGATTCAATTATTGAAGAATTTATTTCTAGGCTTGAATGTATGGATCAAAATCTTCACTGTTATGTAAAATTTAAAGGTGTGATTGATCCCTCTCTGTTAAGATAATTATAACAACATCTCTTCTAGAAATCCCTTCTCCCATAAGGTGTTCACTATGAAAAGACTTTGGGAGACTTATGTTGTCACCATATTTTAGGTAATCGGTACAAAATTCAATACCTTCTTCAATATTATATCATTCTACAATAAAACCTTCTAGCCAAATTTGATTCTTGAAATACCTTTTAAAAATATTCATATACCATTCAATGGGGTAAATCCATCTCTAATGGATAGGACCACATAGTTGAACCTATCTAACCAAAGGAACCATTGGGTGGACTATTATATGAAATAATGATGGTGGTAATAACATCTCTAATTCGTATAATATAACTAAAACATAATTATTCATGATGGTAAAATTCACTTGGTCTATAAGTTTACTATATATGGATTTGAAAAATAAGTAGATTCTAGTTAATTTCTATCATACATTTTGATACAGAATGTAATGTAAAGCAATAGGCATTAAATCTTACATAAAAATATGACAGTCGTGTGATTTTATTATTTATAAATTCAAATTATTAATTGACATGATATTCTTGATATTTGATGAATACCCCTTTGGAACTTTTACACTATTAAGGAAAAGGAAATTTTGAAATTTTTCTTATCTAGAAAGAGTGTAATCTAATGGATGAAAAAAATTCCTCCTTTTACCCTTTATCAGTGTCAAATATTCCCTTATCCTCAATTCAATCAAGTCCAAACTATCCTTGATGCCATATTTCATTCTTTTAGGAACATTTAGTAATGTGTTAATAACAATATCAAATACATTTGTTTCTACATGCATGACATCAAGAAAATGTATAACATACAAACAATTCAAATACAATAATTCAAAGAAAATTGATCTCTTCTTCCAACCTGGTTTTTTAAGGTTTTTTTATAATGGTTTATTAAATATAGTTTCAATATATTTTACTTTATTATACATTTAATCAACTGTTAATAGAGAAGGTGTATTACCTTGTTTGATCTTCCCATTGAATGTTGATGTCTAAGATTGGTATTTATGTCATTGAGGTAAAAATTTCGGATGTCCTAAAAACATAGTCTTCAAGGAATGTCTCAAAAAACTGAGTATATTTGTTTTTCACAAATGGGACACCCCAACATTCCTTTAATGATATATCCTAATAAATTTCAATAAGTGGGGAAATCATTTATCATTCTATACAACATAGCCCTTAATGTGAATTCTTCACTTATATGAGCATAATACATAGTAACACCTATATAACACATCAATTTCAAATCTTCAATCAATGGATCCAAATAGACATCAATATCATTACCGGGTTGCTTTGGTCTAGATATAAGTAGAGACAACATGATGTATTTGCTCTTCATGCATAACCATGGACGAATGTTATAATTTACCAATATGATGGGCCATGTACTATGATTATTACTTTGTATACCAAAATTATTTATTTTAACTATAGATAATGCAAGATGAATGATTTTTAGCTCATTTCCAAATTCAGGATACTCATAATCAATTTTATTCCACTAAGGAGAATCTATTAGATGATGTAGGTTGCCATATTTAATTCTTGAATCTACATGTCATGTTAATTTTCTCACAGTTTCCTAAAATCTATATAGTATTTTAAACTATGGAATGATAGGAAAGTACCATAAATATTTTGAAGGACTTGATTTGTTTTTCTTGTATCGATCTGTGCCACACTTAGGTAATTTTATGAGTGATTCATGGTGCTTGTGAAACAATATGTAATCATTTGGATAAGCATGAATTTTTTTAGAGATCGTGGCCATTGAACATAAAATTCATTTAGCATCATATGTTTGGAAATGTATTTCATTTTCTTTTGGTAGCATATCATTAAGGAGACCAAGTAGTTCTGTAAAGCTGGTGTCACTCCATCCGCTGCCAGCTTTCAAATTATATAACTTCAATATAGCTGAAAATGTTGTGTATTTAGTAAAACTAGTATACAATGGTTTCTTTTCATATATATTTAACTCCTCAAACAAATTTAGGCAATCACGAAGGTCATTTTCAATTTCTATTTTCATTTCTTCCATGTGATCTCCATCATCCTTTAAATTGGTATTCATGTCAAAAGATCTTCAAACTGTAATATCATCCCAATCAGTGTCCACGTTCAGTTTTTTCCCATGTTCATTCTAACATGTATAGATATAATCTATTTCATGACAAATCAAATGTTCTCCTAACTCTTCCGAAGTATTTTTTATTGAATAACAACAATGAAAACATGAACATAGGATTTGAGAAGTGTTGTATTCATGTTCTCTTAATAACTTGATGAACTTTTTAACTCCAACTTCATACTATTTTGTAAACTGATTAGTGTGCATCCATTATCAATTCATATCCATCCTATTGGATTCATAAAAGATTAATCTTTTATAATAAATGAATAAATACATATAATATATTCATTATAGAAGGTGAATGTTGTAGATAATTATAATAAGGGAAACTCAAAATTTGATTGTTTCAAAGAATTTCAATATATTTAAGAAAATGGGAAATTGAATTTAAGAAAAGAATTACTCTACTATGGTAGGTGTTATACTATTAATTCATTCAAATTTTAAAGTTATAGACAATAAATCCTCATCAAATAATCTCCCAGACATTTATCATTGCATTTTATTGATTGACACATTATTCATCTCTTGTGTACATGCACCCATGTTTCTTGAAATAATATAAGTAGTAGTAATCCATGATATGACTAATGCTCAGATTAGTACAAGCAATATAAAATAGATGGTGGATGATTTTCAAGAAAAAAATTGAAATAAGGGCTGTTTAGGAGATGAAGTCGATGAGGATTATAGTTTTATATAAAAGACATGGGGGATAAGTCTCAAACAACAAGTAGAAATAATAATTGTTGTTTGACACACATAAATCCTTTTTTAAATCCCTTAATCAAACAAAAATATAATATAAGAAATTAATGAGTAATAAGAAACCCAAATATGATTAACAAAAATAATAAACTCTCATTCAGTAAAATAGAAGATATAAAAATGTATTGATAAAATATTTAATAAATACATGGATAGTCTTCAAAGATTCCTAGGGGTGGAACCAATACATGTATACCAAAAATGATAAATACCTAAAAATAATTTCTAATATATGGAATTTGATAATTTTAATTCTATTTTTTGGAACAAGTGATGTAGAACCCTAAGAATTATTACATTTAAAATTAACGGTATATCAAATATTTGAAAACATCTCATGACTCTTGGGATGTCATATCACCACACTGACACATCCCAAGGATTCTAGGGAGGTCTTCACATCATATCAATCCTTATTCTAGATTCTATCAAGGCTATATAATACACATTGACCCATCCTTGAGATTCTAGGGAGGTCCTCAAAGAAGTTGTCCTAAATAAATAATACACACCAACAAGATATATCACAAACAAGGGAGAAAAATACAACAACCCTTGAAACTTCTATCACATACACATTTAAACATATATTTATATAAAACACGGAATTTATAACACACATAATTGTAAAAAATTCACATTTGAACATAATTTTTAAGGAAAATAAATATAATCTCTTCCTAATTTGGAAATCCATAACCATAATTTGTGAAAATAAAATTGTAAAAGTACCCTTACATTATAAGTTTTGAAAATGTATATAAATAGATAGAATGATATATATTAACATATTAAAATATATCTGTCTATAAATGTATATATATTTTTTTAAAATAAACATAAATTGATAAAAATATATGTAACCCTTATAGAAAAATATCACAACATAGTAAAATAAATACAACCCCATAGTAATTTTAAAAATAGAGAGCCACTGAAAATAAAAAAAAAATATTGTATCAACCTTACTAATTTTTCACTTAAAATAAAAAAACATTATTCTAACTAAACAAATTTTTAAAGAAAAACCCTTACACTAGAATACTAAAATATAATTTAAATATATATAAATTCCTTTACATGAATTGCATAAAATCATCTTTTGTTGCTTCTTCTAACCATCCCCAGACTGAGAACTAGATTGGTAAATCAATTTTCTCATTCATTTAAGGTTTTTATATCCAAAAACACCACTATTTATATAGTGGAATGAATATTTATTTAACTGTTTTATCTATAGAACAGAGGTGATTCTTCAAGATTTCAAAAAATTGAAAAAAAAAATTAAGCTTACGGAGTAAGCTAAGGTATAGATGTAGACATCAAATAAAATTTATTCAAAACATCAATTTAAAAAGACAAAAATTGGATATCCAAATCAGTAGTCAAGCAAAAAAATAATAAACAAAAGAAAATAATATACAACAATTAGAGCACAAATAACTGATGACATCATTGAATAAGAAATCAAAAATGAAATGAAAAATATTAAAAGGAACTCAAACCTATAAAGTAAAGCACATGACAACTTCGTTAGGTTGAAGAGAATCTAAAACCATCAGATCCAAATCTCGATGTTTTCTTTAAAACCCCCAACTGCAAGCGAACACCAGATATCAGATGATGTTCAAGCAACTGGAGGTAGTGGTTTTTGTGATTCGAGTGGGTTTTTGTGATTTGAGCTTTGATTCTCTGAGGAGGATCACCGGTAGTGGGTGGCTTCCATGGAAAGCTTCTGATATAGCGATAGGTTTGCATCTAGTTAGGTTTTTAAAAATAGATCTTGATACTTTTATCAATGCATTAAAAAAGTGATGATAAAGATTTTTTTATCAGTGCTTAAGTAACAAGTGCTGATAAAAGAAATATTTATGAGCATTAATTTAGCACTGATAAAGGTTGGTCTTTATCAGTGCTAAATTTTTAGCGCCGATAAACATTTCTTTTATCAGCGCTTATTTCTTAAGCATTGATAGAGGATTTATAATTATAATTAAAAAGATAAAAATTAAATATATATATATATATTTACTTAATAAATATATATAAATATAAATATAGTAAATATATTCCTTATTTAAACATATTTATTTTAACTTTATAATTATTTATTTATAATTATTTAATTATTTAAAAATAATAATATTTATAACATTATATATATTTATATAATTATAAATATATATAATATATATAAATATGAATAAAGTAAATATATTCATTATCTAAGTGAATTTATTATAAATTTAATAATAATTTATATATATATATAATTATTTAAATATATATATATATATTTATTTATAATTATATAAATACTTTTAAAAAATATATTTATTTATTTATAATTATAAATATCTAATTTTATAAATATAGTTTGTCCATTTATAAATATAGTATGTACATTTATAAATATATTTATTTATAAATATATATATATTTATAAATACTTTTTTACAAATATTTTTTTAACATTATTAATGAATATCTAATTTTAAGTGCATGCATGTTAAAAATGAGTGAAATTGAATAAATTATAAATAAGTACACTTTAACTATATTGATAAAATGGATAAGTTTTTTGTGTGTACATCTTATATAAAAATGCATTAATTGCATATATGTGAAATCAATATAACACACATTTGATCTATATTAAATTGAAAAGTCAAACGATATTCAATTATAAGTCCATTACTCTATACAATTAGTCAGTGTTTTTAATTCATATTAATTTTTAATTATAAACCATTATTCACTAAATATATTAATATTTAATGTAAATCACATAAATATTTTGAAATATATAAATCATATTTATATACATTAATATATATCTATATGTTTAATATATACTCTTTATTATAATTGTTAATAATCACCTAATTAATAAAATGTTTAATATTTTTCTCAATTTACTTATTTTTAATTTTAATTTTTTTAATTTTCATTTTCCATATATCTATATATTTAATACATACTATTTATTAGTATTTATCATTTATATATAGTATAAAAAATTTAATCATTTTTATCAATAATTATTTAATTAACAAAATTGGTAATATTTTTTTTAATAAACACATTTTTTATTTTTTATTTATTTAATTATCTCATTTTATTTATTCAGACCTTTATCAGCGCTAAAAAATCACAGATAAATGACTCCTTTATGAGGGTTAAAAATATAGCACTGATAAACGATGAATTTTATTAGAACTAAAAATAAAGTCCTGATAAAGGGTAATCTTTATTAGTGCTAAAAAATCATTGATAAATGGTACCCTTGATCAGTGCTAAAAATTAAGCACTAAAAAAGATACCCTTTATGAGCTCTAAAAAGAAATCATTGATAAAGGGTTAAATTTTTCAGCACTTTCTTTAGTGCTGATAAAGATTCCATTTATTAGTGCTTTTTTCTAGCACTGATAATCACGAGTTCTATTAAATTACTATTTTGTAGTAGTGTTATAAGGCATGACATAATGATATAAAAAACATGTAACATGATTTAACATATGGAATCATAACATATAGAACATGGAATCATATAATCATGGAATCATAATAATAAGGCAGAAAAATAAAACATGACTTTAGCATGAGTCAATGCATATTGTACATGGAGGAGCATGAGTTAAGGCTAACCACCACCCAAGGATTATGAATCAAGGCTAACGACCAAGACCGTTACACATGACATCTCATGAGACTAAACATTACCCAATGAATTGGATCACTATCTGGATGCACCCATCATAACATTTTCAGGAATATGTTTTCCACATAAATAATCATACATAAGTAGTCATACATAAACATAAGGGTTACACATGGAAATACTTGTGTATCATAATCATGTTAAAAGGCATAACATGAGGGAATATTATAATGGTGTACATGAAAGAAATTATTTAAATCATAAATGAACATTAATGAGGTAAAATAGGAATATATCATGATAATTGATTTCAAACTGAAGTGAATACATGTAAAATAGGGTTTAATAACCTTTAGAAATAAAACATTTTAGTGCATTTTAAGGAAAATATTAAAGATTCCTTAAAACAGAAAAGGCATAATTGTTTATATAAAATTGGAAATGATCCAAGATTGATTTTCATGATAAAATGAGTATTTCTAGTAAAATAATATTATCTTAAAATAGATTGTGGAGTGAACTTGAAATGTGTACGAAATTGGGAAGTTCCCTTGAATCAGGTTTTATTTTTGGGAAGAATTAAGAAGGGAACCTTTTTAAAACATGTATTTCCCAGTCAAAGAAGAATGATACGACATGGATAAATGAGTTTGGAACATATAAATAGAATTTAGAATAATTACATAAAAAAGAAATAATATTTACATTGTGTAAATTGAGAGAAAAAATTACTCAAAGTAAATATAAAGGTTTGGAAAGTATCCCTTACCTTATGTCTGAAACAGTTATTCACTTGATCTTAATGTCCCCTTGAATTTCTCCTCCTTTGTATAGTGGTTTTTGTATTTTTATGAGACCAAGATATTATGTACATGGGGGTGGGGGTTGGGAAGATTATTGGGAATAATTGGGGCAAGGCTTAAAGTTTGGAAGGTCTGAAGAGATGGGGTGACGAGGGGTAGTATTTACAGTGGAGGAGAGGGGTGTTTTCTTATTATTTTATTCATTAGTTTATTATTATTTTTAAGACAAAAAACATAGTGAGAATTATTATGACTAAATATAGTTATTATAATATGTGATTTCAAACCAATAGTGCTTACATCATCTATGACTTAAGGAATATTTTATTTAACTTATAATGTATATATACCATAAATTATAATATTTTATTACTCACCAAAAATTCAAGTATTTCAAAAAAATCCAAAAATTCACTGTAAGCATTTTTCGATATGTAAAATTAAAAAATGAACCCCATTTTATGAAAATAATTTTCTAAATATGAGAATTTGAATTTTTAATTAAAACAATCATTTACTCAAAAAAAATATAGATTTTAAAATTATAAAGAATTTTATAACACATTGAAAAATTAAATAAGATCTCATAAAATTTTCTTATAATCCTAAGATAAAAAAATATTAATTTATGAATACACTTTATGAAAATAAATTTTCTTTTAAATTATATAATTAATCATAAAATTGTAATTAAATATTTGTGACTTATAAAATACCAGCACTTAATTAATAATTTTAAAAACATTTATTTACTTAAATAATGATATAATTATATCATATTTTCATTTAAAAGATACCTAAATTTAATTTATACTTTCACAGGTAGGGTTACAATTTTATTGGCCTCTTTACTATTCATATGTTTCACATTACTATTCCAAAGTTCAAGTTATTATTTCATTGGTATAGGTTCCTTAACTTATAGAAATACTTATTATTACATTAATTATTCATTTAAAAAGTTTATATTTTGTTCTTTATGTGATTTAATGTGATTTATACAGTATGAAATAACAATAATAAAGGGATTTCCATTGATAAAATTTTGGGTTGTTACATTGTAGGTAATAACCTTATACGAGCTATTGCATAAATATAGATATATTGTTACTATTACATGATACCCTTATGTTTAAGGATGTGTAATTGTAAAGTCATTTTTACCTTTACAAAAATTTATTATGTAATAGTTGAACCCTTATGCAAGGGGTTTATATAAGCATCATAAGCGTTATACCCTTAATTTTAAAGGTATTATTTCCACTATGTAATGGTCCCGGATTTTTTTCATTTACGGAATATAGGAAATATTGAGAGTACTCTAATGAAAAGGATTTGTGTGAAGGTAATACCTTTACATGAGGGAGTTGTGTAATGGTAATATTCATACTCCCTTTATACAGTTATTTTTTAATCAGGCTTTGTAAAAGTGACATTTAAGTTACCTTTAATTAAGATTTTAAAAACACCAATTACCCTTATATAGAGCATATTTATAAGGGTAATAAAGGGATACACTTACACACAATCAGGATTATGCATAAAGGTAAAACAAAATTTGTAAAAATTTTGTTTTTAATATATTCAATGCCTTTAGTGGTTTATAAGTTGTTTATAAAT
Organism: Viscum album; assembly: GCA_963277665.1. Lineage (NCBI taxonomy): Eukaryota > Viridiplantae > Streptophyta > Magnoliopsida > Santalales > Viscaceae > Viscum > Viscum album. Next base: position 1,104,744,558 of record OY728145.1, read on the forward strand.
TATGTGAAAATATATTTTGGGAATATTTAATTTATATGGATTTTATAAATTAATTAATTAATTGTGAATGGTTTATAATTAATTAAATAAATTTTAATTAAATATTTTCCCAAAATATTAAAGTTTAATATTTTTAAATACCTTTGGAAAAATTAAGTGGCGTGACTTATGATCTATAAATAAAATTTTTATTTTTAAATTACAAGAGGTGATTTATAGTGGTTTTAAATTAAAAAATATGTGGTATTTATATTATTTAAATTTTTTATATAATAAATATTGAATTATTAAATGTTATTAATTCATGGGATATCAAATAAATCTCATTTAACATAAAATATGAATAGATTCATATTGAAATGAATATAAAAAGTTTATACTCTTACCAAATTATAAAATATTTATAAATAGTATTTATTTATGAATATTTCATAAATGTCTCATGTTTTTTAAAATAAATAAAATGTTTATTTATTTGTTAAATTTCTTTAATAGTCTTGTCTAGTAATTTTTTTATAAAATATGAATATAGCATATTCCAATATATATGATAAATTTCTTGTTAGATAGAGCCTTGAAAATCATACTAGGTTGTATATCATAAAATTTATTTTTCATCAACCATTACCTTGGTTTTTATTTTAGTTATGAGATTAAGAATAGTTTTTTTCATCGTTTGTTCATATTAGGTGTTAGAGTTTCGGTGAATTTAATCCTATCTTGAGTAAAGTCTCCCCAGGTAGAGAGACTTGGGGTCAAACCACCTACTTTCCTGAAGGTATACCTTTTTTAGGAAAGTTAATGGGGTTGGCTATCTATCACTCTGGGTTTACTCTTTTGGAGTTTTTCAATCTCATATAAATTTATACCTTTACATGAATAATTAATGTACCTTATGAATATGATATATTTGGATATGTATGTAAATATTTTCCCTCTATGTTTGGTTGATTAAGATATAATTTTGGGTTGTGTAAATATTTATGCATTAGTGTGGGGTGAACACATTAATTTGGTGTTGGAATAGGGATTTCAAAAACAAAATTGTTAGAATCATGCATATATTAAATAAACTAAAACATGAAAAGATAAATATTTGATAAAATGTAATATTTATTAAGCTAATATGCATATGATTTATTTTAAATTATTGATACCTTAAAATAAAACCCCACAAATATTAAGTGTGTGATTCCTTCCAAAGAAACACTTATCGAGATTTCAATCATCCAACTAGGTAGTTTTGTGCCAATGTCGGTTATCCTTTAATTTTCTTGTATAAGGAAAGAAAATAATAATTGACCCTATACTATATTGACATGTAGTTTAATGCCAAGGTCGGGTTCCCCTAGACTGTCCTGGTTTAGTTTTTTTTTTTTGAATTTTCCTTAGGTTACACTAGTTGGGAAGCCCTAATGATTAGGAGACCAAATGAATAGCATTGAGGGAATATGTATGAAGAAATTGGAAAAGTTGTTCTTAACTCAACTATCCAATATTCAAAACTATTGTGATTAAGATGATTCTCTATCTAAATAACAATGTTCTGAGATTAATGGTAAAGAGGAATCATTGCTTAGTGAAATATAGATCATGTCTTAGTAAATGTATATGATATATGGGGTCATCATTTATAGTAGGGTAAATCTCATTAAAATTTTTTAATGAAAATATATAAGAAAATATATTCATTTAATAAAAAGTTCCATTATATAAAAATACACCATCATCTCTCGAAATTCATTTTTTTCCATTAATTCGCTTTAAGGATTCATGGGAAACCATACATTTCCAACAAAATGATCCACAAAATTCAAATTCAAATTACAACATTCAAAAAAAATCATCACCCATCTTGGTTCCCGTGAATCTTGAGTCAACCGCCTTCCTCGAGTCTCAAACCCATCATGTCAAACATCATGTCCTTTCACCTCCCCATCATCACCACACTGGCGAGACCCACCAGAATCCCCATTATCATCATCTTCACCACTGTCTCACCGAGTACCGCATTATCATCATCACAGTAATTTACACTGTTCTACTTCCACTGTCATCGATGTAGTCCAAACACCACACCAGTTCGCCAGAGAACACAGTACATCGAGTAGTCGGGAAATATAAAAACTTACCTATATCTCTCATCACTAACCCACATAAAGCAGTATTGTGACACCATCTTATAAAACACTGACTATGGCCAAAGAGAATCAAATACATAATTGAAAGATAAAACCAAAATAACATAGTAAATAGAGAAATCTACCACCTACTGCGCCGCTCGGGAACTCCTACCACTCCTCAGACATATCCCAAAACTCCCTTGGTGTCTGATGCACCCAAACAACCTAGAAAGAAGCAAGGGACTAGGGAACCAGATCAAGGATGAGTGGTAGAGAAAGGACAAGGGAAAATATAAACCATAAAGTAATTATATATAGAAACAGTATGATTGAAAACCTAATGGAAAACAGAAATTGATACCCATACTCGAAAGAAATGAGATTAAAGAAGAGTGAACTTAGATTGAAACCCTAAAACAAATTGGGACTGAAACCCTAATGAGAAACCCCAAACAAATCAAGAGAACCCTAGGTAATAATACATTGAGACAAGCCACATTTCCCTTACTTCCACCACCATATCCCCAGACCAATATAAAAAACCAGCATACCCAACCAGGATGGGGTTTTGTGTGCCATGATAGATCAACGGACCATAGATAAAAGAGGGGAAAATGGGACAGATCCATGGAACATGAAGAGAAAGAACCTAGGAATAGGAAGCATGAAAATGATGGAGAAGGTAAAAGGACCCAATGTTGCTAAGGAGACAACTGAAAGATGAAAAATCCAATAGAGTAAGAGAGTTTCATTACTGCATGGAGAACTAGAACCCTAGGTTGAAGAGAATGATGCAGATAACTAAAGTTGGAGGTGAGATCAGAGCTGATAGTTGAACTGGGAGAGTAAGCTGCCATTTTTTCTACCAAACACCAATAAATACACCATAATCAAACAAAAATTTATATTAATCCTTTAAATGAGAATAAAAATGTATGAAACTCCTAATATTGGTAGCATAAGAAATTTTCATGGGAAACAGTAACATTATATGTGTTAGAACAAATACTTCCTAAGAAACAAAGTGTTTAAGTTATTAAAAAATAAAATCAAGATTCATATGGAAGAAAGTATTGGATCATTTAAGTTTTCAAATGAATTTAATATAGAATTACCAATTGAAATTTATACTCTCCTCATATACTCAATATAATTGGGTATATAAATTATTTTCAATATTAAAGAATATATTTAGAGTGAGTGAAGAATTCATATAAGGCTTATCATGGTTAATTAATTCATTCTATTATCATCAATGGAAATTTTTTCATATATGGATGAATTCAATAATCATTTACCCAATATTCTTACATTATAGAGAATAGATTAACTAGGTATATGGTTTCTGAGTTCTGTTATTTTACAAAATGTATATAGAGGTAAAAGTTTGAAACCAAGGGAGATAAAGTTGGAAAGTACAATGAAAATTATTTAAGAATTTAATTAATGTTATTTGAAACCAAGGGGTATTATCATGAATGAGTAATGATTATATATTATAAGATTATATGGAGAAATAGAATATATTTGGGAACTCCATGAAATATACATATTAGGTATTGATGGTTTAGAAATTGATTATTTGATTTTGAAGGGTATAAGATACCAAGTGTATGTTTTATAAGTGATGAAAATATATATGAGTTCAAAATTATATGAATAATTTAAAAGAGATTAATTTTTTTCATTCAAGTAATGAAGTAAAAAATTTTCTACATCATAAATTTGTATGTAAAGTTATATACCTAGAATGTATAAATCTAACTGAAGAAGTATATCTTCATCTCACTTATCTTATATGAAATGAGGTGTTTACAAAGAGTTTCTATAAACAACATGATAATATTAATTATATACACTGGTTTTAGGATTCATTAGATTCTATAAATTTCTTTGAGAAGAAGATAGGGATAATTATTTTTTATTAAAAATAAAATTTTTATCCAGTTATTTGATAAAATATGATAGAATGTTATTATACCCAATATTGGTGTATTTTAATGAATAAAATATTATTTTTCAATAAAATAATCTAAACACATATAATTAAATAATATATATATATATATAATAAATAGCTTGTTTTTTATATATTCATACTAAAAGGAAATAAATCATATTTCTTAAAACACAATGTAGTTTGTTTTGAGTCTCAAAAAGATATTTCAAATAGAATATGATGTCTAAAAGTATAGTGGGAGTATGTTTGGACATAGATAAGTTCAAATTTAACAAATAAAATATTTTTCCAATATGATTTTTATTGATTTTTAAATAATAATCCTAAAGGGTTTGGGTATGTGATAGTAAATAAAAAAATATGAATAGTTACATTCAGTTTTTCTGACGAAAAAAAATAAATATCACTATTAACTAAATTATTTTACAAGTCTAAGATTATAGTGATTATTCACTTAATATCCTTAAAAAATTATGATATTTGATGGTAAATAAAATTTTAAATATTTATATTTTGTTACCATAAAATTGAACATAGTTATTACATAAAGGTTTATACCAACCAATTGGTATCCTAAAAAATTTTAGGGTATGGTGGTAAATATAAGTGTAAATAGTTAGATTAGTTATCATAATGAAGTAGATATAAGTTTATCCAAAAATACTTTAGGAAATTCTTAAAAAGTGTTAATGTGTATAGTTACATTATTTTCAAAATATTTCAAGGAAAAAGTTTTATATAAACGGTTCCATGGATGATTATGATTATGTACTTATAAAAAATTTTAAGTTGATAACATAAGACAACATTAGAACATTTGATTTTATAAATTAAATTAGTTTTAGTATAACTAGATTACTTCATAAATGTTACTCACTAAGAGTTTAGTGGGAGTATTTTATTAGATAGTAACATAGTGATGTGACAAGAATTACATATGGACGTAATATTAAAAAACCATTTCAAAAAAACATCATGAAATTAATGTAGAATATCATCAGTTATTATTTGTAATGATTGTAATAATATCACGTATTTATAATAAATACAATTTCCATTTATCATTCATTCATGTGTGATGAAACTTTACTTTATATGAGTGGTCAAATGATAAATATCACCTTAATGTATAAACTTTTATTTTTCTCTAACTGATGAAAATAATAGTGTATAATGTGTTGTGATGATATAAAAATGATAAAATTAATAGATTCTTATATCTATTATAAAATGGTTGTATGTGAGATATGAAGAGTATATTCTTTTGGAAATAAGTGGAGACATATTTATTGGAATGATCCACGAAAGTATATCTCATGGAATGTCATATAGTCTTATATATACTTAGGGGTGAGTTCTTATTACCAATACTTATTACCTGAGTTTGGAGTGTTACCAAGAATGTGATCCTTCATAATTTGATAACTTTTTTATATAAGCAAACATATGAACTTAGTTAATACGAGGATGGTTGGGTATGTGGCTGATCATGTCATCAATGGACTGTAATCAAGATGGGATCTTTCCACTTGTATGACAATAAAATATATATGGCCCTTGATATAATAAGACTAAATAAATGCATGTCTATCCATAGTTAAAACAATATATTTCTCTAACTACTTGGATGAGGGGCAGGTGATATACTCATCTGTTAGATGAATAACATGTGATGTATTAATCAGGTTTTTTAGAATATTTCTGAAAATCAAGAAATGATGAGTTAGATATACTAGATTGAAATGTTTCATGTATATTGGTCCCTCAATGTAATGGAAAATGAGATTATATAGGTATACATATGATTTATGTGATAAAAATTTTGGTGGAAATGTTTGTATAGATATATGAGTATGTTTGATGGAGATCACATTATAACCCTTAGTAGCTTGAGTATCAGTGATTATTTTATACACGATTCTCTTTTCATACATATATGAAATGGGGACTTCATAGTTCTTGTAAATGATACTAAATCCTATAGAGCCACATAGTTAGGCCCTTGTATAAGGATTAAATTTCATAAAAAATGTTTGTTCAATGTGAAGAGAGTTTGAAAACAAAACCTCATCCAGAAAAGTTTCGATGGATTCACAAAGAGTTGTTATGTTTTTCATAAAGTACTTATGGAATTATAGTGCAAGTGGTAGATTATTGGATTTATACTCAAATTTATATTCATGAGATGCATGTACACATGCATATAATTGATGATATATATATATAATGATATTATATACAGTGTATATTTAATATATGCATATGATGCATGTATTTTTCGTGCATTCGAAGCATAAATATAATATATATATATATATATTATTAGGTGCTTGGGGTATAATTACATTAAACACACATACAGCACACACAAACATGCCTGAAAGGCAGGTTATAGCCCCCCTCCTAAGAGATAACCCACCCAACAAGTTGATTTATTACATAATATTTTTTGGCCTGAAATCCCAGTGGGCATGAAGCCCATTACATTCTTAGCCCATGGCCTATTCTGTGAATAGTAATTAAACTGCTAGAGTACCCACTACAGTACCTCCACCGCTACAGTACCCACCAATACTATATATAATGAAACATGAATAGGTGACACATCAAGGTTTTTCCATATAAGGGGATGATATCCTCTCTTTTTGGGTGAATAGGTGGTGTGAAATTTATATGAGCCTATTTTGAATCTCTCTTATTCCAAATCATGCTTTATCTCACCCAAAAAGGTGATATCACCCCTTCATTTTATTAGGTTTCATCATAAATCATTCAAGAATGTATTAGTTGGTGTACACCCTTGGATGAAGGGTGTTATTTCTCACTACTTATCATGATGTTCCTCAAACACTTTCTATATAAAGAAGATCAAAAATTATATTGTTTTTGAGTTCAATGTACTATATTTTATAGTATTATTTTCACATTAGTTTCATTAAGATATATCTTATGTGCTTTGGGTTGTCTTCCACTACATATGATCATTAGGTGATCATATGAAACCCATAAAAACATCCCTCATTATTCCCAAAAAAATTGTTTATTTGTGATAAAATATAGTTAATTTAATGATAATATCGATTGTTTTACATACTATAAAACAATTGAAAACTTCATCATATTTCTTTCTAACTACCATTAAAATGAGGTGTTGATTGTATCCATTGAGGGGAGAAAACATTATTTAGATATATCCAAACATTTTAAGTTATGTAAATCTAGAAAATATATAATTTATAGATATCCCCATGAAATATAATGAAAGTAATCAAACATATATAAAACCCTTATTTTTTAATCTAACAAATGGGTTTATAAAGGGGGATCAATGTTTAATGAAAAGATGATAAAAAAGGGGGAGTCACATGTCTTTCACTTTCACTTTTTAACATGGTTTTTAAGATGTGAAGGATTTAATGTTTCTTAAAAAACTATTTTTATACAACCCAAAATTTCAAAAATGAGATTATGATAATGGTATCACAAATATGAAATTTTATAGACTATATAGATGATCTTGTTTATATCTATATTATTTTATGTAGTAGGTTTTCCCATGACACTTATAGTAGATGAACTAAAATATCTTCTCTAATAGAATCATATGGTACCATATTTTTTCTAAAGTGAATAAAGGATTTTAACCATATATAAAAAGGGATAAGGGAAATTTAATTTTTATAGTTTTAATGGATTAAAGTTAAAAATAAAGAACCCCATATTATTGTTTTCATTTATTATCAATAATAGGGAGAAATAATAATCCATGAGAATAAAAATATTCAAATTGGTGATTATTGGTATTGATATCTAATTCAAAGGTTGATATTGGAGTGATGAAGTAATAATTTCATATGTTTTCAATGATTTGATATTGTTTTGGTGAAGGAATGTGATGTTTATGGATTAGGGTTTTTATGGATTCATGAGTTTCAATTGGATGTCATGATTGATAAAATCCAAGTCCATATGTTGAATTATTTGTTGCCATTTTCAAATTAAAAAGTATTTTTAAAGCTACAACTTGAAGAACTGTACTATATAGTTTCATGATATAGTGGTAAATTACTATGTGACCTTTGTGTGAGATTATATTCATTGAAATATAACAATTTTGGATGGATCTAAGATCACTATATTCTATAATTTTGTAGAATTGTTAGCTGCTGGATACAAATTGAATGACTAATTGTTAAAGAAATTCAATGATGGTCGAATAAAAGAGAGCATAATGATAAATAAGATTGGAATTATTTAAATAATTCATATAATTAATTTATGTTATCAAGAGGGGTTTAGAGATTCTTGATAAGGAATGAAGTATATTTTAAGTAGTCTCAAACTCATTGAAAGTAATCTAGTTTTGGTTTTTTAATCGTATGACTTCATGCATAACATAAGTCTTCATCGTCAGTCCTCAGCATGAGACTCAAGATGGTAACATGAAAATTTTCTTTGTGAGATCATGTAAAACTTTATGGATCCATTTACAAAACTATTCTGAGAGAGATCATTCATACAAATAGTAGATATATGGGGTTGAAACCCATATATTAAATCATTTTTGTAATGGAAACCCAACACTCTTTTTAGGTAGATCATATTTAGAGTGTTTAATGGGTAACAACAAGTTACAAAGATAATTGTTGATATTGAAAATTATAACCCCAGCTACTTGGTTTCAATATCATCTTATGACTAGAGGTTGAGTTATAAAATCTTAAAAAATATTAAGAATCAATGAGTTATGTGTTCTAATAATTGAAAAACATTATAATATTTTTCCTATGTGAAATAAGAATTCATTATGATTCTCACAAGAGTAAAAAGGTTTACACCTTAGAGAGTTAATCAAATAGATATAAGCACATTTCCATAAAAGTGCTATAAAATAAAATGTTGAATGAAAATATCATTATATGTTTGAAATCTCAAGTTTATCTTAAATATTAACATGTTTAATTCTTCGAAAACTTATAAATTTGATAATAATTTAATAGAATTAATAAAATGGGGTTTTGAGTCCCCATAATAAATGAATAATTTTAACTAATATTTTCTAAATTTTATCATCACTAAAAAAAGTTCTCATAAAGTCACTTTTACCATCACTTTTTATACCACTAAAAAAGGATGTGATGTTTTTAGGGAGATTAGCTTGTCAATGTTTTTAGCACTAAGAGTGGTCATTTTTAGTGCTAACTATGGATGAATATATAGTAATGATTGTTTAGTGATTATAAAGGTGAACTATTAATAAAGGAAAATGTGTAGTAATCTTTCTATAAACATGTGTTAATATCTTATTTAATATATTTATTATTATTAATATATATATATATTGGGGTTTCTTTGACACTCGTAACATCATGCCAGCTCTATAGAAAAACCCATAATAATATGTGTAAATAACCAAATGGTCGAACCATGAAAATTAGAGTTGTTATATTTTATACTAAAAAATGAAATGGATGTATAAAATTCAGTTTTTAAATGGATACTAGATTTCAAGTTTAATAATTTTAAATATTTATTAGTAATTTTTTGATAATAATTATTAATATTAATTACTTAATTATTAATTAATTAGTTAATTATTAATATTATTCATTAATAATTTTTTTATTAATCATTTAAAATTTATTAATAATTATTATTAAATAATTACTAATAAATATTTAAAATTATTATTTAGTTACTAATTGGTAATATTTATTTTTAATTATTTATTAATAAATATTAGTTAATAATTAATTATCAATAAATGACATTAATAATAATTTAATAATAGGTAGTAATAATTAGAAGTAATTAGTTAAATACAAGACTCTTCTCTCATAATATTGGATTATTAAATTATAAAATTATTAAAAAAAACAAGTAGATATTCATCTTTATACACAAAATTTTATAATAAAAATAAAATATTTTCTTTTTTTATCATTTCATGGGATTTGGGTAATATTTCTTTATAAAATATATAAGATAAAACTGTAAAAATACAATACTTTTCTCTTGTAAGAGTTGATTAGGAAAAATAACTATCATAAAATCATGCATATTTTCACCACCATACTCAATATTTGATAATCAAAACCAATTATTTTATTATTTTACCATTTGATGGGATTTGGGTATAGTTACAACAACAACAAAACAATGATGGATTTATTATAAAAAATCACATGATTACATGGTGTTCAAGGACTGGAGATGTGTTAAGATGGTGCACTACATTAGGGATGGGTCTCAATGACAGTGATGTGGCTAGATCCACTATTACCTTGGGATAGGTAATTTTTGTGGTTATGGATGGGGACATGAGGGATGGACCCCCCACCTTGGGAATTGTAATAATTTTATTCCGAAAAAAATAAAATAAATTTTTTTTGTGAGACCCATATATTTTTTATGCAGAGATTGATGAGTTGGAAAAAAATTATGGAATCCCATATTGGAAATGGGATAAAAATCCTAAGGCTCTTCCCTTACAAAAGGGGCCTTATGAAGTGTGTTTTCCATAAAAATATATATATACCAAAATGTTTTTAAAATAATTTTAAAATATATATTTTTAGTAAAATATTTTATTATATATATAATTAAATAAAATTGAAAATAAAAAAATAACATAAAATATTTTATAAAAACATACTAATAATGAGATTAGTCAGGATTATGGTATTCCAAAATTCAAAATCCAATTAGTTTCCTACCTCTAAAGGTAACCTTATTTCAATTGAATCAAAGTGTCTTTTGATTGAGATACTGAGATTGAATCGGTGTGAATCACAACAGTTTTAATCTATAAATTAGTAGGATGTCAAGATTGTTTATATTATACTCTTCAATCTAAAATCCTATAGATATGTTCTCACAATATCAATTATTAAGTACAACCCAAATTTGTTATTTGTATTTCCCAAAATCATGGTGAAATCCTCAATGTAAATTTCCACTAAAAATCCTACACTAAAAAATGTGGGTGGATCAAACCCTTTTGGATAGTTAATTTCAATCACATATCATGATTTGTAAAATACTCTATCATATTATCCCACCTTCTTATTTTTCTAGTAATGAAATGAGTTTGAGACAATCAGAGCCTAGAAGATGGATTCTGAATCCCTTAATGTGATTAACCACAACTAGAAAAATGGATTATTGCGATGGGTCAATTGCAATGGGGTCCCATCGTAAATAGTATTTTATGATGGGGTCCTATCACAAATGACCCATTGTGGTAAATTGCATCACAAATATTATTTTTTGCCACAGGTCTCTGGCTCGTCGCAAAAAACATTCGACATTTGTTTAAGAAACTATTTGTGACGGGTCGGAAACCCATCACAAATTGCCTACCTCTTTTTTACTCTATTGTAATGGACCATTGCAAATACTAATCACAATGATCCATCACAATTAGCCCTCAAAATATAAAAAAAAAAATAAACCCTTTTGCAGCCGATCGTCGCAAATATTGAAAATTTTAAAATAAATAAATTAAAAAATAAAATAATATTAATAATAATATAATATTAATATAAATAAAATCTTAATATTAATATTAATAGAATAAAATTATTTATAAAATAATAAATGTAATATAATGTTAATAAAAATAAAATAACAATATTAATATTCATAAAATATAGTTAATTATAAAATATTTAATTAATAGAATATTTTTATTATTATTAATGAAATGATAATATTATTAATATAATAAAAACCTGGGTATTCATGAAAATATAAAAATATATTATTTAAAAAAATAATAAATATAATTAAAAAAAATAAATTAATAATAAAAAACTGTAATTTTCAAAACAATATAAAACACACACTATTTAAAAATTTAAATAAAAAATATTACAAAAAATACATTCAAATGTTTCATAATAAAATAAAAATATATCACTAGTCATGGTGAGGGTCGTCTGGAGGAGTTAAAGGAGATGGTGTAGAGAACTACATCCTTAAACTGTGAGTCAGATGTCGCATATACTCCTTCTACTTCTGCTCCTGCTCCTACCTCCATTGATGCATCTCATCCAGCATCTGATACTACTATTGCTACTGCTGTTAGAGGAACGCTTTCTACTGATGATGCTTCCACTGACACATATTCTCCTACTCCCTACTCGTAGTCTCTATAAGCTCACTTTGAGGTCGCAGCTACTCCTGATATTGTGCATGAGATGATGATGACCCTCTGTGAGCTCCTCTAGAGCCTCACACCGACATCGCAGAGATGCCAAAAAACCTCAGGGGTCACTCGAGAGCTGATATCAAAAACTCATCCTTTCTTGAATCCAAATTGGTTTACCTGCATCTATGATGCCTCATCAAATCAGGGGGGCACTGGTCTGACCATCAGTCTCAACCTGACTCTCAATATTTTTCTGTGGTGTTACGGCCTCATATGACTCCTTCAACTGAAATTTAAAAATAATATAGTTAAAATATTATTTTTAGTTAAATTTAATACCCAAAAAAACTTATAATGACCATAATCTGACGCTGGCGAGAACCTCTACTCTCCCCAGTAGATCGATCATTGTACAACCTCCTATAAACATCATGCTCCATAATATTAGGATGTGTGACTGTCTTTATGAATAAAAAATAAATTGTTTACATTTAAAGTTATATACTATATTTTAAAAAAATGTACTTATCATATGCTCTCTATGTATACTGAACGTAATACTGCTAGATCGATGTGTCACCTCCAGTCTCCACCCATTTTGTCGACCTACTAATAATCTACTCTGAAATCTCCTACTCAACCAATGTGTACATAATCCATCCCAAAACTGAGATGATATATAATCAGGTCGGTGGATGCAACATGTATCATCAAACTCCTACACTCTTGCTTTCTCCATTGATTTTCATTTTAAATTGTGAAAAAACAGAGTGCAATGTGTATGCATAGCTCCCTACCATGCCTTCCAAATAGGCTCACGAATGCTCTCCTTAATGGGATACCATAAACCCTAAAAATAATTTATTACATCAGGTTATTATTAAAATAATTTCAAAATAAATATTATTTATTTACGTACCAGTAAACGTTCGAACATCCGCTGCTGAACATCGAGGGGAATCTGATCCCATGACACCCATGTATCCGAAAAATAATTACACAATATAGCGCTCCCCTATCCAACTACTATATATGTAAATCTATAAAAAATAATAACTAATCAAATAATTATAATATAAATAAATTAATGAAATCTAACTAAAATTCATGCGTAATCATACTTATGCATGTGTGTAATAAAACCAAGATGTGGACATCTCTCAGGTATAGGGTTATGAATCATTAGGCGGGAAAGACCACACCCCCTCTGGGTTCCACCTGAACTCCTATCAGTTTGAGGGTCGGCTGATCTGACCTCCTGCTCGTCCAAAGGTAGATCACCCTCCTGAAACATACGAAACAGATTTTTGTTCCTCTACAACATGAAATCATTATTATTAGCAAACAATTGAAAATAACTATTATATATAGATATATTTTATATATGTTAATAACCAATAGTTAACTATGTCAATGTTCATCTTCATCCTCATCATCATATTTATTGATGTCAATGTCTTCATCTTCCACCTCAGCATCATCAATTTCCATATTATTTTTAGTTTCATCATCTCTTGTCATTTCAAATTCAGTTGTAACATCATTAATTTCATCATCACCATCGGCCCTAAACTATGGGGTGTCATCAATGATATTCATGTCTCTTCATGTAAAATATGGATTCAGAGTAGTCTTTTGAAAAATTTGACTTCCTTGTACTTTAGGGGAACTACATTCACTTTCAATAAATCGATACTCTTGAGATTTATTTTTTATTATGATCCACCAATCACCCAACTCCATTGAAGTAGCACAGTAATTTTCATAATAAATCTGATATGCCTGATGATCCAATAAAAATGGTTCATTTACTGTAAGAAGAATTTTATATTTAATATCAATGATTCCATGGATTGGATGAACATATAATCCTATCTCAGTATCCAACAAATAACATTTAAACATCATTATATAATGTTGTCCCAGATAATACCTTTCAATGATTTCTTCCAGCATGCCATAAAATTCAACTTCAGTTTCTCTATGATGAGATCCTCTCAAGAAAACACCACCATTAATTGTTTTTTTATTCCCCATATGCATGTATATAAAATAAATAACCATTCACCACATATACATTATAATATTTAACCATTTTGGATGGTGAGTTACTTAATACATACAATATATTATCAATTTTATCACTATGTTGAGATACCAGAAATGTTATAAAATAATTATTACCTTTATAAGTAATAAATTGACTTTTTAAGTGAAATAAAAAATAATTTACTTTACCAGTATTTGAAACCAGTAGGAAAAAAAATTTGATGATTTTCTTCAAGATCAGCTACTATAATTTGTGGAAACTATTTCTTGGTATGATTATCATATAACCTATAAATAAAATAAGATTAATGTACCATTATAAAAATTATAGAATAAATGATAGAAGAACTCATGGTACGAATGATGTTATTTCTTTATAGTTCAGTAGAATATATATATGATCTATGTGATGTTCATCATTTGAAAGACATCGTTCATAAACTCCACCAAAGCCAAGTTCAGGATGATTGAAAACTAACAATTGATTTATCATTTCATCGTCAACATTTCTCACATTATATCTCATGTGGTTTTGTTTTGATAGATATTTAGATTAAAATCAATTAGAGCAGCAAAAAGAAATTTCCTCTTGCAAATAAGCTTCTGCAATTGAGCTTTTAAATGTTGCTTTGTTACGTAATTTTTTTTCAATTTATGCATGCATCTCTCAAATGGGTATATCCATTAGAACTGTACTAAACCTTCACATTTTGTTTCATGTGGAAAATTTAATATCAAATGTAGCATTAAATCAAACAAACCTTGCAGGAAAATGTTTTCCAGTTTACATAAAATTAAAATGACATCTTATTCTCATTTTCTGAAGGCATCATAGTCTGTTTTTGACTCACAAATGTCTCAGAAAAAATATTATATATCTGTTATCACATCCCAAATCATCAGATTTAATAATCCTCTTAATCTAATTAGTATAAGTCTTTCCATTAAAACATGACAATCAATACTTTTCAATCTAGTAATATGACTATTTCTAACACATCTTCCCAAATTAGAAGCATAACCATTTGGAAGTATCAAATCTGCAATCCAATGACAAAATAATAAATGACTCTATTTTATTAGTGTATAATCTTCTTTTGGATTCATTAACTTATGTGATCTGACATTTTTATACAGTTCAAGTTCTGGCCGTTTGTAAATTTGGGCAAGATCTAATTGTGTCTTCACGTTGTCTTTGGTCTTTTCTGGTGTATCCAAAACTATATTAAATAAATTATAAAAATATTTCTTCTCAATGTTCATCACATCCAACATGTTATGGACCAACAATTCATACCAATATGTCAAATCCCAAAAAATGATTCATTTTATCCAATTGTTATCTTTTCCAAACCCATAAATTTTCTGTTGGTTTATTGTTGGTCCAAATGTTATGGGAGGTAATGAAGAGATAGTTTATTTTAACTATGTACCTGGGATCATTATTATAGGACCAACCTTTTCAACTATTACTTTTCTGAAATTATATCTATTTCTTTGAAAAGGATGATCGACTGGAAGAAATCTGTGATGATAGTCAAAAAAACAAGGTTTTTTCCATTGATGAGAATAAACGCTTTGTTGTCTCTCATACAGTACGGACATGATTTCGGACCATGTGTACTCCATCCAGATAACATGACATATACTATTAAGTCACTAGTTGTCCACATCAATGCAGCTTTTAGTAGGAAGTTTTGTTTCGCAGCAACATCATATGTACTGACATGATTACTCCATAGTGAATTTAACACATCAATCAATGGATTAAAATAAACATTGATATTCTTTTTTGGATTACCTACAATTAATAAGGTTAGAAATATATATGGATCTTTTATCAACATCCATGGAGGTAAATTATATGGAGTTATAAAGATAGGCCAATATGAATACTAACTACCGTAAGATCCAAATAGACATAAACTATCAGTAAAAAGATCTAATCGCGTGTTTCAGGATTTTAAAGAAAATGACAGAAAAACTTGGTCAAAATGTTTACATGAATCACCATTAGAGGGATGATTTAAGCTTTTACTAGTTGAAATGTTGGTTTTGTGACATGACATCAATGATGCTATGTTTTCAGACATAAATAAATGTTGTAATCTGGGTGTGAGTGGGAAATGTCCAAAAAAATTTATAGGAATAAATCCAGACATCCCTGGTTGAGATTCTTTAAACCTTGATTTTCCACATGTGGGAAAATTATCCAAAAACTCATTTTCACCATAATAAAAGATACAGTCATTTGAACATGCATTACTCTTCTAATAATCAAGACCCAAATTATGAACCAGCTTCTTGCTCTCATAGAAATTTGAAAAAAAACATTTCCTTCAGGTAGTTGTGTTTTTAAAAAAGATAATATCTGATCATAACAACTATTTTGCATTCCATTATCTAATTTATTAGCCATAAATTTAGAAACTACTTCAAACTTTCTTATCTTATAACCAGGATATAAGGCATCCTTAGCGGACCTTAACAACTCATATAAATGGGATGGTTATAACTCATGAGTTAAATCAATATTATCCTGAGTTTCATTTTGTTGAACAGATGGACTTACCACATCATTTACTAAATTTTAAAACTGTGCTAGATCTGGAAGCAATTTATTAATATCATATCTAAAACTATATTCACCATGTTGATACCCAAAAATATAATCTGTTTGAAAACCAAAATTAAATAAATGACTTCCAACATTGTCAAATGTGTCAGACGTCCTCAGATCACATTTTTAACAATGACACTTTATTTTCCCTTCTGAAACAAATTTTGGTTTTGATGATGTAAATGATAAGAATGCTTGAACACCCTCAATATATATAGGATTTAAACTAGAACTATTTAGATTCTTATGCTGAGTTATCCAAGAATGATCATCTAATAATGACTATTATTGACTTCCTCATTCCATATATTTCTAAAAAATATGAAATAATTAGTTATTTTGTATAATCAGATATAAGATAAACAGTATCTAAAAAAGAGAAGTCAATTAAATTATCTTTTCTTGTAATTTATAATAATTTCTATTACTTTATAGTTATTTATACTATTTATTGAGCTTTTATACTAATCTAAACTCATTTATAAAAATTTATACTAATTATTATTAATTCCAAGTATTTTGTACTAATTATTTTTTAATTACCAGCGGGATAATTTTTAATGGATTGGCAGAAACTCTTCTTCCTGACATCTCATCCACTTGAAACTTTCTATGACTAAAAGCACTATGAAAAGTTTACTCTGATGTACAAATATTCATTTTCATACGCACTAGGATGGAGAGCAGGGAGGCCTCATCACGCTTCTATCCATGCTCTCATGCATACAAAATTGAATATTCATATGTCCGAGCAGAATTTTTATTATCATTTAAGTCATAGAAAGTTGTAAGGGGATGAGTTTTTGGGAAAAAGAGCCTCTTTTGTCTGATGCCTCACCTCCTTGTAGCTTTCTCCAACTTAAACCATTATGAAAAATCTCCTCTAATTTATGTCTGAGTAGGTTTTTCATATTGATTTTAGTGGAACAAATTTGTAAGGAGTTGAGGCATTGATCAAAATGAATGTCACCAATCCACTGGAAATTGTGATTGATTATCAATGTACTCAAAATTATTACGATTTATTACTAATTATTGCTATTTATTACTATTTATTACTATTTATTGCAATTTATTACTATTTATTGCAATTTATTCCAAATTATTGATGATTATTTCTAATTATTTCTATTTATTTCTATTTATTTCTATTTATTCCTATTTATTCTTATTTATTTCTATTTATTGCTATTTATTATTAATTATTTCTATTTATTTCTATTTATTTCAATTTATTACTATTTATTATTATTTATTATTATTTATTGCTATTTATTGTTATTTATTGAATTTTTTTGCTATTTATTTCTATTTATTACAATTTATTTCTATTTATTGCTAATTATTGCTAATTATTGCTAATTATTGCTAATTATTGCTAATTATTTCTAATTATTGTTAATTATTACTAATTATTGCTAATTATTTCTATTTATTTCTATTTATTTTTATTTATTTCTATTTATTTCTATTTATTTCTATTTATTGCTAATTATTTCTAATTATTCCTATTTATTGCTAATTATTGTTATTTATTACTAATTATTGCAAATTATTTCCAATTATTGCTAATTATTGCTAATTATTTCTAATTAATGTTATTTATTGCTATTCATTGCTATTTATTTCTAATTATTGCTATTTATTGCTATTTATTGCTATTTATTTCTAGTTATTGCTATTTATTGCTATTTATTGCTATTTATTTCTAATTATTGCCAATTATTGCTAGTTATTGCTAATTATCGCTAATTGTTCCAAATTATTCCTAATTATTCCTAATTATTCCTATTTATTTCTAATTATTCCTAATTATTCCTAATTATTCCTAATTATTTCTAATTATTCCTGATTATTCTCATTTATTCCTAGTTATACCTAATTATTCCTAATTATTCCTAATTATTCCTATTTATTCCTATTTATTCCTATTTATTCCTATTTATTACTATTTATTCCTATTTATTCCTATTTATTCCTATTTATTCCTATTTATTCCTATTTATTCCTATTTCTTCCTATTTATTTTTAATTATTCCTAATTATTCTTAATTATTATTAATTACTCCTAATTATTTCTAATTATTGCTAATTATTACTAATTATTACTAATTATTACTAATTAATACTATTTATTACTAATTATTACTATTTATTACCATTAATTACTATTTTTTTACTATTTATTACTAATTATTACTAATTATTATTCATTATTACTAATTATTACTAATTCTTACTAATTATTAATTATTATTACTAATTATTACTACCTCTTACTAATTATTACTAATTCTTACTAATTCTTACTATTTATTTCTATTTATTTCTATTTATTTCTATTTATTTATATTTATTTGTATTTATTTATATTGAATTATATTCATTTCTATTCATTTCTATTTAATTTTATTTATGTCTATTTATTACAATTTTTTACAATTTTTTACAATTTGTTAAAATTTATTACAATTTATTACATATTATTACTAATTCTTACTAATTATTACTAATTATTACTAATTATTACTAATTATTATTAATTATTACTAATTATTCCTATTTATTCCTATTTATTACTAATTCTTAATTTTTAGTCCTTAATTATTCCTAATTATTAATATTTCCTAATTATTGCTAATTATTGCTAATTATTTCTAATTATTGCTAATTATTGCTCATTATTGCTAATTATAACTAATTATTTCTAATTATTTCTAATTATTACTTATTATTACTAATTATTACTCATTATAACTAATTGTTACTATTTATTTCTATTTACTTCTTTTTATTTTTATTTCTTACTATTTATTACTTTTTATTACTATTTGTTACTATTTGTTACTATTTATTACTACATATTACTATTTATTACAATTTATTACAATTTATTACAATTTATTAAAAGTTATTACAAATTATTACAATTTATTTCTAATTATTAAAATTTATTACTAATTAGTAAAATTTATTATTAATTATTAAAATTTGATACTAATTATTATCAATTATAACACTTTATTACAATTTATTTATAATTATAAAAATTTAGTAATAATTATTAAAATCTATTACTAATTATTACTAATTATTTCAATTTGTTACAATTTATTACAATTTATTTCAATTTATTACAATTTATCAAAATTTATTACTAATTATTAGTAAATATTACTAATTATAAATAAATATTCACAATTATTCCTATTTATTTTTATTTATTCCTATTTATTACTATTTTTTAATTCCTAATTCTTAATTCCTAATTATTGCTAATTATTGTGAATTATTATTAATTATAGCTAATTTTTACTAATTATTTTTAATTATTGCTAATTATTTTGAATTATTACTAATTATTACTAATTATTACTAATTATTACTAATTATTACTAATTATTACTAATTATTTCTAATTATTACTATTTATTTCTATTTATTTCTATTTATTACTATTTATTACTTCTTATTACTATTTATTACTAATTATTACAATTTTTTACAATTTATACAATTTATTACAATTTATTACAATTTATTGCAATTTATTACAATTTATTAATAATTATTACTCATTATTACAATTTATTTCTAATTATTAAAATTTATTACTAATTATTAAAACTTATTACTAATTATTAAAATTTATTAGTAATTATTATTAATTAATACTAATTAATACATTTTATTTCTAATTGTTAAAATTTATTACTAATTATTAAAATTTATTAAAATTTATTAAAATTTATTACAAATTATAACAATTTATTACAATTTATTACAATTTATTACAATTTATTACAATTTATTACTAATTATTACAATTTATTACTAATTATTACAATTTATTTCTAGTTATTAAATTTTTTTCTAATTATTACTAATTATTTCTATTTATTACTATTTATTACTATTTATTACTAATTATTACTAACTATTGCTAATTATTACAATTTATTGTTAATTAATACTTAGATATAACTATTAATAAAAATGAATACTAAAAAACAAATATGTAATTCTAATTGAATAAATTTACATCTAATTAACCAAAAATATAAATAATTTAAAATAAAATAAGTTTACTAAACAATAAAAAAATAGATAAATACCTTGAAACTAAAGCTTTCGAAGTATTAAAGTCGCGAATAATGCTCTGATTTGAAAGTTTAAACTATGAAAAAATTTAGAATAAATTTTTTCTGTAAAAATAGAGAGAGAAGTTGAGTAAAGAGTGAAATGATAGGAAAAATAGATGGAGGAATATATAGGTTAGATTATTTGCGATGGGGGTATTTGTGATGGGCCCCGTTGCAAATACTTTTGCCCGCATTAATTGCAGCAGGTCATTTAAAAGGTATTTGTGATGGGTGCCGCCGAAAATACTAAAAATAGTCACCGACTATTTGTAATGGGGAAAGGAACCCATCGCAAATAGCCTTACTCGTGGTTTGGTGTGTAATGCGTGCCAAACCTTTTGCGATGGGCGGTAAGAACCCGTCGCAAATAACCATTATTTGTGACGGGCCTTTTACCCGTCACAAATAACCCGTCGCAAATATTCATTTTTTCAGTAGTGTAACCAAGGAATGGTCAAGCATGGCCATTTCAATGGAAAAAACGTCTCTTGGTGGTAAGAAAATGAAGTTCCTTATTACAATATTGAAGATTTTTTTGCATTCAACAACCAAACCTACCTCCCATTCCTAATGAGCTTGCTCTAAATCCCACTAGCACACCCATTGCTGTAACTCAAGTCCAAAATATTTAGGAAATACGGGAAATGCATAAAGAGGATGAGGCTTTATGAAAAGGAAATATTCTCTACACATTATCAAATCTTATTTATGACTATTTTCTCCAAATGAATTCTTCTTTAGAGATATGATATGAACATGAATTCAAGTAAAAGTATAAGGAAGAAGGTACCAATCAATTTCTTATTGAGAAGTATCTTAACTTCAAGATGGTTGATAACAAGCCGATATTAGAGAAAGTTCGTAAGCACCACATTATCCAAAACAAGATTCTTTCCCTTAAAACTAATATGCCAGAAAAATTCCATGTTGGTATAATTATAACTAAATTTCCACCTATGTGTAAATACTTTAGTAAATCACTCATTAAAAAGAGTGAGGATAATCCCTTTTAAAAATTGAAAATTATTTTTCATATTGGAGAAGAATCTTGGGTGGGAGACATGGGTATAGACTTTTAATTTCATGCCATGGTAAATATCATTGTGGAAGGGAACCACTAAACACTTCCTTATATGTCAATAGGAATGTTCAAAATTTCAAGAAGAATGTAAATCCTTCTAAGAATAAATTAGAATGATTTTTTTTGTGAAAAAACTAGGGAATTTGGAAAGGGAATTTCATTGCCAAAAGAAAGTAGACAAATCCACTACAAATTATTTTGCTAATGAAAATCCAGCTATGATGATATCTGATGTTAATATGACTTCTAAAAAGATGGGATGGTGTCTTGATTTTTTAGAAACAATGCATGTGTGCAAGAATCAATCAATGCTCAAAATTTTTGTTGAAGGTACTATTATGAAGGAAGTGCATGTTGGAAATAATGAAAGTATCAATGCCCCTAGTAAAGGAAGTATGGAACTATAGTTTACCTATATGAAGAAGTTGACTCTTCTAAATGTGTTATATATACCCATGATTTGAAATAATTTATTCTATATTGATATTCTGTGTAAGAATGGATTTAGGGTTTCATTCAAATCTAAATAGGTTATCTTGTCAAAGGGTGGCATGTTTGTGGGTAAGTGGTACTCAAATGACAGCATGTATCGACTATCTATTAATAATATGATTGAATCTTCTACTTACTTAATTGATTCCTCTAATTGATAGCATGATATTTTGGAACATGATAATTATAATGAAAAATTTAAACTTAGTTAACTTCAGAAATGAATTTAAAAAATGTGAAACTTGTGTAAAATCTAAAATAGTTAAAAACCCTTTTTAAAGTGTTGATAGAATTATGATATATTAGAATTAATACCTTGTTATGTTTTTCAATTAAATTCTTTGTTAACTAATATCATAAAAAGTTATTTTATTACTTTTGTTGATGAATACAGTATATATTTACATATATATCTTCTTAGAACAAAAGATGAATCATTTAATATGTTTAAGAAGTTTCAAGCTGAAGATGAATCAATTAATATGTTTATGATCCAATAGAGTTTTTAAATACATTATTAATGAATTTAATGAGTCTTGTAAAGAAATAGAATAATTCATCAAAGTGATACTCCTTACACACCTAAAAAATGTCTTAGATGAAATTAAAAATCATACTTTATTAGAAATGATAAATTTCATGATTAATAAAACTATGTTACCACTAAATTTATGGTGTGAAACTTTATTGGTTTCATGTCATATTCATAATAGGATTACTTTTAGGATAACTAAGTTAGCCCCTTATGAAATTTGGAATGGTATAATACCTAATATTACATATTTTAAACTTTGGGGTTGCTTAGTTTACTATAGTGTTCCTGGTAATAAAAGAACTAAAATTGGTCCAAGAGTGATTAAAGGTGTTTTTTGGATATGCTGAAAATTGAAATGCATGTAGAGTTATGGATTTAGAAGATAATGTAATTGTTGATCCAAGGTATGTAGATATTTTTTAAAATAAATTTTATAGAGATGATGTGGAGGAGGTTATTCCATATACCCCTATCTATTCTACTTCATCTAGTTTAAATACAATAGTAAAGAGTAATGACGATTGTCGAGTTGAACATAAATGGAGTACAAGACTTAATAAGGAGAAACATAAACATACAAATTTTATTTCTCCTAATTCCATAGTTTTCCTTTTTGACGGATACCAAAAATAATAATCTTCTGAATAAGTATTCTATGGTGTTGACTATATAATATGACCAAAACTTAAATAAAGAGTCTATTACTTCTAGAGGATTTTTATTTTTGAAAGAAGAAATTAATAATAAAATGGATACCATTATGGAAAATAATCATTTGGTCATTATGGATTTACACTGAGGTCTAAAACCTATTGGTTGTAAATGGGTTTATAGAAATAAGTATGATTACAATGGTAACATTTAAGATTTTACAGCAATATTGGTTTCCAAAGGTTATAGACAAAAAGAATAAACTTATTATTTTGATATTTATGATCCAGTAGCTCAGATTACTTTAATAAAGATTTTTCTTACATTATCTACAATTGATAATTTTTATTTCTATCAAAATGGATGTTAAAAAAAAAATTTTTTAATGGAGTCTTAAATGAGGTGATTTACATGGAACAACCAAAAGTGTTTGTTTTGTAAGGTAATGAAAAGAAAGTATGTAAACTGTTTAAATTTCTTTATAATCTTAAATAATCATTGAAGAAATGGAATGAAATGTTTTATTATATTATATTATCAAATGTATTTATTTATAACAACATTAAATAAATTTGTTGATTAAAATATTTCAAAATAATATAGAGTTATTGTGTATCGATATGTGGTTGATATGTTATTTTTTGGAACCAATATGATTGGTGTAAATGAGAAAAATAATTATTTATCCTCTATGTTTAAAATTAAGGATCTTATAATAGTTAATACCATTCTAGGTATTAAAGTTATAAAACCTAGTGGTGGTTGTTCTTTAAGTTAGACTTATTATATATAAAAAATGTTTAATAAATTTTATCATCTTAGTTTTAAGGATGATAATACTTCATTGGATTCTAGTGTTAAACTATTTATGAATACAGGTAGAGTCATAACACAACTTGAGTATGCCATTGTAATTGGGTATTTAATGTATGAAATGAATTGTACTATACATGATATTGGTTTTGTGATATGTAAATTGAGTATATATAATAATAATCCTAGTATGGATTATTGTAAATGTATAACGATAATCATTGGATACTTGAGAAAGACCAAATATTTATGTTTATACTAAAATTATTATCCAACTGTATTACAAGGATATATCAATGCAAGTTGGATTACTAGTATGGTTTACAATCAATCCACATTTGGATAGTTCTTTTACTCTTAATGGTTGTGTTATTTCTTGGGTCAGTAAGAAACGAACATGTATGTCACATTCGACCATTGACGAAAAGTTTATTGCCTTAGCATCATATTTAAAAGAAGTCAAATGGATTTGGAATATATAATTGGATACTATATTACAACCTAGTCTGATGTCTCTTATATCTATCAATTATGATAGTGGAGAAAATTTATCAAAATTATATAGTTGCATGTAGAATGAAAATTATAGACATATAATCTTGAGATGTGATTAAGTGAGATAGTTGTTACAAAATGGTAACATGAAAATTATTTATGTGAGATCCTAAAAACCCTTGTGGATCCATTATAAAATCTATTCCAAGAGAGATAATCCATATAACTAATAGAGAGATGGGATTAAAACCTATTGAATAAATCATTTTTAAATGAAAAAACAACACTTTCTTTAGGTGGACCCTAATCAATGTATTTAATGGGTAAAAACAATTTAGAAAGATGATTGTTGATATTGAAAATTATAACCCCAACTACTTGGTTTCAATATAATCTATTATGACTAGAGGTTGAGTTATAAATTCTTAATGAAATATTTAGACTTGATGAGTTATGTGTTCTAATAATATAAACAGATTGTAATATTTTGCCTATGTGAACTTAGAATAAGAGTTGATTCTTACAAGATTTAATGGGTTTAATCCTTAGAGATTTCATGAATTATATATAAACACATTTCCATAAAAGTGCTAAAAATGAGATATTTTATGAAATAATCATTATATGTATGAATCTCCAGTTTATCTTAAATATTAATAGGTTTGATGTTTCGAACATTTCTAAATATAATAACACTTTGAGATAATGATGTTAATTAATGGTTTAAATCAAAATATTTCTTTATTATGCATAATGATTCAATTTTGATATATAAAGATAATATTTATGAATAAGAGCGGGGTTTATGTTATAATTTTTTTATAAATAATAAATAAAACGGTTTTGGTAAGACCTATATATTTTTGTGGTGAGGATTGATTATGTGGATAGAAACTTATGGAACCCCACATTGGAAATGGGATAAAACTCTCAAGTATTCTCCCTTATAAAAAAGACCCTGAGAAGTTGGTTTTCTATAAAAATATATATATTCCGAAATTATTTTAAAATAATTTTAAAAAAATAGTAAATTTTTTTATTATATATATAATATATATATAAAAAAAATTAAATATATATCTATATATATATATATATATATTATAAAAACTAACTAATAGTGAAATTAATCATGATAACGAGACTTTCAAATTCAAAATATGATCAGTTTCCTCCCTCTAAGGTTTTCTTTATTTTGATCAAATAAAAGTGTCTTTTAATCAAAAAAATGTTATTGAATTGATGTGAATCACACCAATTTTTTCTATAAATAAGTGGGATGTCGAGATCGTTTAGATTAATATCTTCACTCTAAAATTCTCTAAATATATTCTCCCAACATCTATGCTTTAGGACTATCAGATATTGGTGGTCAATATTCCTAAAATCTTGGTGAAATCCTCAAGATAAATTTCCATTGAGGACCATACACCAACAAGTAGGGGTGGATCAAATCTTTTCAAAATTTATTTTCTTTCATGTATCAAGATTCATAAAATACTCTATCTTCTTGGAATTCCTTATTATTTTTCTAATAGGTTCTATAAGTTGTGAGCTTGTGGTCGGCACCTCTTGGGATGGGTGCCTCAACTACGAGATTGTGGCAGGACCCATTAGGGTTGGGGTTTGACCTCTGGATGGCCCTGAGAGAAATCCCCTCCAATATCCCCTCCACCAAACCACTTGGGAACAACCAGTATAATATAAAATCTATTGGCCTCCCTTTTCTTCCCACAGTGGTGAACAACAGAACAAAAATGAGCAACATGTTTCTTATATAGAAGAGTGTGAGAAAATCACTGAAGTTGTAAGAGAGTCATTGATTTTAATAAAAAGGGATAAGGATTTTGTGGAATAGATGAAATAAATGTTGTAAAATATGAAGGAATATTAATAATGTTGAAATAATTTGGAATCTTGATGCATGAATGAAATTCACTGTCCAGAAGGGTTTGAACCACCCCCACTTGTTAATGTAGTGTTCTTAGTGGAAATATCCCTCTATGATTTCACTAATATTTTGGTAATGTTGAACACTAAATTCTAACACCCCGCAACATTGATGTTGGGGTTATATTTCTAGATATTTTTTTGGTTGATTAATTTTTTATTACACCATCCCATTATTTATAGATCAAAATCAGTGTAATTCACACCATTTTGATCTCACCTTTTTTATCAAAGAACATTTTGATTTGATCAAAACAAAGAAAACTTTGGAGGGAAATAGCCAATAAGATATCAAAATTTTGAAATATAATTATAATATATATATATATAAACATTTTTCTCAAGAAATATATATTTTTAAAATCATTTTCGAACATATATTTTTATATAGGAAAACAATTCCCAATAATGTTTCTATATGGGAGGTATTTAAGGATTTTACCCCCATTTCTAATGTGGTATTCCTCATGGTTTTATCTACCTCATCAATCAAAACCTCCAAATATGTTATTCCCACCAAGAATCCATTTAATTATCTATTTTATTAATAAAAATATAACAATCTCTCAATTTTATTCATAAATAGTGGCACTTCAGATCACAAGAGAATCATTATACATAATAAAGTTATGTTTCTATTTAAACTATTGCTTAGTATCAATATCTCAAAGTATTATCATATTTACATGTTTTCAAAACATTAAACTTTCAAATATTTAAGATAAACTAGATAAATCGTTCAAAAAATTATGTTTTCAGCTAGTATCTCATTTTGTTTCATTTTTATGTTCATGTTATTATATCCTTTTCATAAACTCTCTAAGGATTTAACCCATTAACTCCAAAAATCATTGAAACCACTTCTAAGTTCACATAGGAAAAATATTACAATGTGTTTCCATTATGAGAACAAATAACTCATCATATCTTAATATTTTATTATGATTTTATAGCTCATCCAATATTCATAACTGATGATATTGAAACCAAGTAGTTGGCGTTATAATTTTTAACATCAATAATCATTTACATAACTTTTTCTACCCATTAAACAATTTTATTAGGTTCTACTTAACTAAAGTAATAGATTTCCATTATATAAATAATTAAATCTATGGTTTTAACCATATTTATTTATTAGTTTTATGAAAAATCTCTCTTGATGGATATTTTTAAAATGGATCTTCAAGGGTTTTACAAAATCTCACATAGACAGTTTTAATGGTACAATATTGTAACAATTGTCTCATATAATCATGTCTCAAACTCATATTTATAAAATTTCTATTGTACATGAAACTGTATGATTTTGATAAATTTTCTTCACTATCAATATTGATAGATATAGGAGGAATCATACTATGACACAATATAATATCCAATAATATATTTGTAATCTATTCAGTTTCCTTTCCAAATTCCACTAAAGTGATAAACTCAAACTCCATGGTCGAAGGTGAAATAAATGATTATTTCTTACTCACAAAAGAAACAAAACAACCTCCAAGATTAAATGACCACCATAATGTAGATTTATTATCACCAATACTAGTAATCTTACTTGCATTGGTCCATCCTTTTAATTCAACTAAATACTCATTATAGTATAAGCTTAAATCCTTGGTCTTTTTAAAGTATCAAAATTTCTCGTTATACATATCTAATAATACACACCATTATTACTAGTATATCTACTCATTTTACATATCAAAAAAGTAATATCAGTTCTAGTATAATTCATTTCATAAATTAAAGAACAAATAACACTTCCATACTCAATTTGTGATAAATCTCTACCCATATTCATAAACAATTTAACAGTAAAATCTAATGGAGTGATAGAAACCTTAAAACCAAGATGATCAAATCTATTTAAAAAATTTTCTATGAAAATATATTGACTTAAAGGACCCCCCCCCCCCACCCATGTTTTCTAAATCTAATATCTTGAATAGTATAAACTGTTCCAATATTTTTTTAAACATAGAGGATAAATAATTGTTTATCTCATTTACACTAATCATATTGGTTCCAAAACTTAACATATCATCCATATATAGACACACAATAAATAAATATTCTAATCTAAACCTTCAATAAATATATTTTCAAACTTATTATAATAAAGATATTAGATAAAATAATATAATAAAATTTCTCAGGACATTGCTTTGAATCTTTTTTAAGGTCATAAAGAGATTTAACTAGTTTACATACATTATTTTCATTAAGTTGTAGAAAAAAATATTCTGGTTGTTCCATGTAAATATATTTATTTAATTATACTTTTAAAAAATTCATTTTTAACATCCATTTAATGGATATAAAAATGATTAATCGAAGATAATAAAAATAAAATTCTTATCAAAGTAAACTGAGCTACATGAGAAAAAGTATAAAATAATCAATCCCTACTTTTTATCTGAAATATTTGGAAACCAATATATATTTAAAATCATGAATTTTACAATTGGAATAATAATTATTTTTAAAAATATGTTTATAACCAATAGGTTTTGACCACTTAGTAAATATAAAATGATCCAAATATTATTCCCTATAATTAAATCCATTTTATCATTAATTGTTTCTTTCAAGAAAATGAAATTATAAGAAGTCATAGCTTCTTTATATATATTTGGGTCATCGTATATAGTCAATACCATACAAAATCTATTTAGAATATGATCATTTTGACCTACCCCAACAAGGAAAAATAGGGAATCCTGAGAAGTAAAATCTAGATGTAGATGTTTCTCCTCCTTAAATTATTGTACTACATTTAGGTTTAACTTGAGAATCATCATTATTATCTACAATTGTATTTCAACTAGATAGTGTATAATAGATTGGGGTATGAGGAATAACCTACTCTACATCATCTTTATAAAATTTATTTTAAAAAAATTTTAAAACTCTTGATTCAACAGTGATATTAGCTTCCAAACCCATAACTATATTTTTTTTATTTACTACATATCCAACAAAAACACCATTAATTTATCTAGGACTAATTTTAGTTCTTTTAGGATTAGAAAATCTATATATTCTAAACACCCCACACTTTAAAATATAAATTATAAGGTCATATACCTTTTAAAATTTCATAATTGGATAACTTTGTTTTCCTAGAATAAATCATATTTCGAATATGATGGGAAAATAATGAATCTTTGACCCATAAATTTAATAGTAAATTATATTTATTAATTATGAAATTTACAATTTCTACTAAAGTATGATTTTTCCTTTCAACTAATCCATTTTTTTGAGTTGTGTAAATAGAAATACTTTGATTAATTATAACATTTTCATCAAAAATCTCATTAAATTAATTCATAAATTATTCAAGACCTCAATCTGTGTAAAACTCTAATCATTTTTTAAATTGGCTTTAAACTTCATCTTTATACCTATTAAACATATTAAATGCTTCATATTTTTAAATAATAATATATATATCTACTGTATTAATCAATAAAAAATAATAAAATACATTTTCCAACCATAAGTTAATAAACCATTTAATTCAAAAATATTGAAATGTACTAATTCTAATATATCAAAATTTATCTCTACACTTTGAAATAGTTTTTTAACTATTTTATTTTAAACACATGTTTTAAATTTATTAAATTTAGTTACAAAATTAATTTAATTTAACTTATTCAATAGTTTTAATGAATTATAATTAACATGTTCCAAATGATCATGCCATGAATTAGAGGACTTAATTAATAAAGAAAAAGATTCAATCGTATTATTAATATATGGTTGACACATTCCATAATTTGAGTATACCTCCCCATAAGAATTCATCCCATTGAAAAGATAACATTGTTGGATTCAAATGAAACTCGAAATCTCTTCTTACATGGAAGATCAAAAAAATAATTCTTTGAATTTATAGGTATATAAAACACATTCAAAACATTAAGCTTCTTCCTAGAATTAAATTCTATTTACATGCTTCCTTGTCTGATAAAATTGATGCATGCATTATTTCCAAGGTGTACTTACTTCATGATTGTACTATCATCAAATATTTTGAAAATAAAATGATCCTTCCACACGTGAACCATTTTTCTAGAATCAATACCCCATAACATCTTCATCGAAGTCATACTGACTTAATATTTCATTGAAACTAGATTACCTTTAGTCGTTATATTTTTTTGGGGTTTGTTAACATTATTTAAATAGAAAAATTTCCTTAAAAATGATCTGGTTTTCCACAATAAAACTATTCTTCTTTATTCTTGGAAGGATCTCCTTTATTATTGAATTTTTTACAACATTACATGTAATTAAGTGTTCATTGGTGCCTTTCCCTCAATGATATTAACCATGGTATCAAATTGTGAAGTCATACCCACATATCTAAACATGGATTCTTCTTCAATGAAAATAAGCTTTTGCAATTAATCTAAGAAAATATAATCATTCTTTTTAATGATATATTTACCAATGTTTTTTCACATAGATGGAAATTTTACAATAATTTCACCAACATTGAAGTTTTATGGTATATTAATTTTAAGGTAAAAATGTTTGTTTGCTATAACTTAGAGCTCATGAACTTTCTCCAATACTAGCTTGTCATAAACCATATTAAAGTTAACATACTTTGTAACAAAAAATTTATTGTTACCTTTTTCATTGGAGCTGTAATTAAATTCAAGTGCATCCCTATCTCTTAATAGAAATTAATTTAGTTAAAATAGTCATATAGAAGATTTTATAATGTGTTGAGAATATATCCTCGACACAAATCCTTGTCGTCTTCACATTTATTCCTCATTTTCCTAATGTGTTTGACTTGTGTCTCATCATCATGTGAATGAAATTCATTATCCAAAAGGTTTTGATCCACCCTCTCTTGTTGGTGTAGGGATCTCGGTGGAAATATCCCTTGAGGATTTTAACAAAATTTTGGGAATGCCAAAATCCAAATTTTAACAGCCAAATAGTATTGATGTTTGGGTAAAATTTCTGGATAATTCTAAATTGAATAGATTGTTTATTTTTTTTATTTCATCATCCCATTATTTATAGGTCAAAATTGGTATAATTCACACTATTTCAATCGCACCATTTAGATCAATAAAGGCTTTGATTTGATAAAAACAAAGCAACCTTGGGAGGGAGGCAACAAATTAGGTTTTGAAATTTTAAAATAAAATGATTATGAATAATCTCGTTATTAGTCATTTTTATAAAAAAAATATCTTTATTTTTTTTATTTTATTATATATGTATATATAATATATAACAAAATATTTAAATAAAAAATATATTTTTTAAAAATACTTTAAATAATTTTAGTATATATATATATTATGGGAACATAATTCCCAATGCCGCTTTTATAAGGGAGTATCTTTAACGTTCAATACCAATTTACAATGTGGAATTCGACATAGTTTTTTCCACCTTATCAATCCAAAAATCCAAATGTGTGTGTCCCATGAAAAAGCCTTTAAATCATATATTTATGAATAAATTATAACATTGAAGATAGAGTGTATATATACTATAGAAGGGAGTATACGAATTAAAATAAATATAGTAAGCAGGAGGTAGGCTTTCAGTTTCCATGATTTATTGTGTGGACATGGGAAGAAAATGGAGAAGGGTATTCCATTAATGTGATATAATAGCCATGCATATACTATTGGCTGGGATAAATGACCCATGTGACTGAACACACAAGACAATAAATAATTATTATTATCATTATTATTAGATTTTATACCCAATAAAAACTCTAGGGTTTAGAAAATATTATAAAGAACTTAAGTATAGAGTTTTACGATGTAACAAAATTTACTTAATGGACTAAACCCAACTCCCATGTCAGATAATGTATCACAAATTCTGTTATCCTCCTTGTAAGTATGAGACCATAAAAGTGATTGTAAAACAAAAATATGAACAATACCCTCTTTCCACTATAAACCTATTTATGGGAGAGGCGATATTAAGTTTGATGACATGCATAATGAAGGAATACTATAGCTCATGTCAGATCTTACTCCAGTTGTTGAACCTTACAATATGGATCTCCAGGATAACTCCACCAATATACACGCACAAAACCCATCATTATTAGCATTGTAAATGATATATTTCATCATTAAAAATAATTGACATATCAAGCTCCCTTAAAAGTATGTTACCTTTATTAGGGTTAAACTATATCACTCATAAAGGTTTCATTTATCAACATTTAGTTTTGGAACTAATAAATGATGCCTTTATCTGCACTCTATTTTAGTGCTAACAAAAAACTCATTCATTGGCAGTTTTGTTAACAATAATAAAGGCCATAGAAACTACTAGAAATCTAAAACCCTGTTGCATCCCTGCCAAAAAACCAGATTAGAAAGCATAACCATATTGAAATACAAATATTATAGAAAATAAAATTGGAATGAAAATATTATATTTCACCATCATTTAATTTAAAAATTTACATTACAAATCTTCGCACAAAATATTTACATTGATGTGTATTTATAATTAATCAAAAAATCAACCTAATATACAAAAAACAAAACTCTTATAACCATATTTTTACAATGATAAACCTCTATACAGAAGTGTGCCCCTACAATAAAACTAATGTTTATTTGACTAACAGTACATAAAAAATTAAAAAAAAATTAATGTTATATAATCCACATATGATAAATTATATTGTTAATTACTGAATATATTAATGATATTATTAATTATTAATTAATTTAATCACTTAAATAGTTGTTAATAGTTATATCATTAATTACTAAAATTTAAATTACCTTATTGGTTATTAATTATATTATTAATTATATTATTATTTGTTAATTATATTGATTAGTTTTTTATTATTGTTAGTTATTGAAATAATTAATTACATTCATTATATTATTAGTTATTACATCTTTTACACCAAACATGATTGTGGTTCACACCTTCTGTCGGGGGTCTCTGTTCATACTTATATTGAAAACATGAACTTTGAGCCATATTAGCTATACCATGTGAAAAAACAATGTGTTGTTGATTAATACACAACAAAAATTAATTATATATAATTTTACTAAATATTGAGGATAATATATGATCTTTCACTCAGGTTTGGCTCTATGATGTGTGTTTTAGACTAAAATAACACTTTTATATTGAAAAAAGATCATTTTGAGTCATATCGGCCACATCATGTGTTAGATTAATGAGAAGATGATTAATAAATATAAAGAATGAATTATGGATAATTTTTATAAATTATAAAGACTTTATGAGATCATTTATTTTTTTTAGGCTACGTGACAATAGTTTTAGAGTAAAATGACACTTTTAATGTGAAAACATGAACTTTGAGTCATAACAACCACATTGTGTGTCATATTGATATGTAATTTATTTCTACATGAAAAAATGAATTATAAATGATTCTTATAAATAAGTATGATAATCGTATCTATTTTTCTTAGGTTTTTCTATATAATGTGTTTTTTAGACTAAAATGATGCTTTTATATTGAAAATATGTAGTTTGAGTCATACTAGACGCATCGTATGTTAGATTGATGTGAATTCAATTATTACACATAAAAATGAATTATGGATCATTTTAAAAAATTATAAATAATATAATATTTCTTTTACATATTTTTGGCTATGTGACATGTGTTTTAGAGAAAAATGACACTTATAATGTGAAAACGTGCACCTCAAGTCATACTGACCACATCATGTGTCATATTAACATGCACTCAATTCTTACATGTCCAAAATGATTTATAGATTAA
This sequence comes from Viscum album, assembly GCA_963277665.1. Lineage (NCBI taxonomy): Eukaryota > Viridiplantae > Streptophyta > Magnoliopsida > Santalales > Viscaceae > Viscum > Viscum album. Next base: position 1,104,779,416 of record OY728145.1, read on the forward strand.
TTTATTTAATATCAAGATAATATGATCTCATTTTTTCTGTTTTGGTTATGTGACATGTGTTATAAACTGAAATGACACTTTTAATGGTAAAACATTCACTTTGAGTCATACTGGACAAATTGTGTGTCATATTGATATGCGGTCAATTACTACATGCCAAAGATGAATCATGGATCATTTTAATAAATTATAAAGACAATACTAGCTTGTTTTATTAGTTTTTTCTTTTTTTAATTGCGTTTTAGATTAAAATGACATTTTTTATTGTAAATGTACACTTGGAGTCATATCAGACACAACATGTGTTGGATTGACATGTGGTCAATTACTACATTTCAAAAATTAATTATGGATCATTATCCTAAAGTATCAAGAAAATATGATCTCATTTTCTCAGTTTTGGATATGAGATTCTTATTTTAGAGTAAAATAACACTTTTTTAATGTGAAAACATACACTTTGAGTCATACTGACCACATATTATGTTAGATTGATGTGCATTTGATTCCTACATGTCAAAAATGAATTATATATTGTTTAACTAAATTTTGAGAATAAATCAAGCTAATTTTGTTATCTTTGAAAATATGACATGCATTTTAAATAAAAAATGACACTTTAATATTGAAAACACACACTTTGAGTCATGATGGCCATATCGTGTGTCAGATTAATGTGCATTTCATTCCTACAAACAAAAAACGAGTTATCTGTCATTTTAATAAAGAATCATGATAATAAAAGAATTTTAACTCGGTTTTTTTCTATGTGACATGTTTTTTTGAGTAGAATTACACTATTAATGTAAAAACACCTGCTTTGTGTAATAACAAACACATCATATGTCAGGTTGATAAGTAGTTAATTCATACACATAAAAATTCAATTATGGGTATTCTTTTTAAATAATAAGACAATTTGATATCTTTTGATCATTTTTGGAAATGTGAATCATGTTTAGACTAAAATATTAATATTTTTAAACATGAAATTAGAGTCCAACAAGGAACATCATGTTTTATACTGATGTGAGGTCGATTCATACACATAAAAAATTAATTAGGGATCATTTTCTTAAATTATCAATACAATATGAGATTATTTGTTCAGTTTTGGATATTTGATGCATGTTTTAGAGTAAAATGATACTTTATTAATGTTAAGACATGCACTTTGATTCATACTGGAAACATTGTGTGTCGGATTGATGTGTGGTCAATTAATAAACAAAAATAAATAAATTATGGGTTATTTCACTAATGTTTTAAATAAATCAAAGTTGTTTTTATCATTTTTTACAATGTGATGCATATTTTAAACAAAATGAAACTTTTATATTAAAAACACGCACTTTGAATCATACTAGCCACATCATGTGTCAGATTGATGTGTGGTCGATTCCTATATTCCAAAAATGAATTATTTATCATTTTACTGAATATTAAAAATAATCCAATATAATTTACTAATTTTTGGCTTTGTGATATGTTATTTAGAGTAAAATTAAACTTTTGATGTGAAGATATGCACTTTGAGTCTTATCAACCACATCATGTATCAGATTGATGTTCATTTAATTCCAATATGTCATAAATGAATAATGGATCATTTTTCTAAAGTATAAAGACAATGTTAGAATGTTTTCTTAGTTTTAGCAATGTGAATCATGTTTTAGACTAAAATGAAATTATTTATTATGATCCTACACTTGGGGTCCTACCGGGAACATCGTGTGTTGGAATGATGTAACATAGATTACAACACATAAAAACTGAATTTTGGATTGCTTTCCTTAAGTTAATTGACAATACAAGATCGTTTGTTTATTTTTGGCCACGTGACATGTGTTTTAGAGTAAAATGACACATTTTAATGTGAAAACACACAATTTGAGTCATACTAGACACACTTTATGTTATATTTACTTGAGTTCAATTCCTACACAGCACAAATGAATTATACACATTATCTAGAAAGTATTAAGATCGTTTTTACAAACTCGTCGAAATAAAACAAGATGGAAAATGAAAATAATGATGCTAAGATAATGGAAGTACCTTGCTCAAATAAGGTCCACTAATATAAAAGCACTTGCATATAATAATTTAAGGGTTCCATTAAAACTCATCTCATTTTGGTTAAGGTTTCTTCATTGAAAAATATATAACCTTGTAAACCTATAGTTTTGGAAACAAAGGAACACCAAATTGAATACAATACTAAAAACTAAGAAATAAAAGGCACATCCCTTTCTTAAAATAACAATAAATAACACAAGGTAATACGCTACTATATTTATAGGGGTAAATTTCATCCCAATAATTATTAAGATGAATTCAATTTTTGTGGGTAGATGGATCCATGACCTATATCCCACTCACCATTATCCCAGTAGCAACCTCAACGATACTTATCCTTGAGAAACAAATCAAATATTTCTTTCTTTGTAAGGTAATCACAAAAATGTTTTTTAGTTTCCAGAAACTCATCCTAACCCATAGAGGAAGTAAATTAGTGAAAATTTGAAAATAAATGTTTTGTCAATTGGGGAATTAGTATATAAAATTTAAAATCAATTAAAAATTATAGTAAAAAATAGGAATATTTATGTACTCATAAGATATACAGGTTTAGTAAATTTATTTGAAAGGTTGGTTTAAAGATTAGATGCATGTATAGAGTAATTTAGTGAATTTTAATGTTTGTAATAATCTGAAATGATTTCACATTAAGTTTTTTCTTTATATAAAAATGATTTTGATGTTCCTCCAAAAGATTCACTATATAATAATCAAGGATATATTATTTGTAAGAAAATAAAATAAAGGGTTTTACTAGTGTTTTTTCCTAGAGGTTTCCCTGATGGTTTACTACAATGAGCTACTAATGTTATTAATCCCTCAATCAAAACATTTATATTATTTTTATTGTGGAGAGGAACAATAGGTGGGGAGGATCATGAACTAGTATCCTCTCTCAAGTGGGGTATAAAATATGTGGTGGGGTTAAAATTCTTTTGGAATAATAAGAGGATAAAATCTGAAAATAATTTGGATAAAAACTGAAAATGTAGGATTATAATCAAAATATAATTAATAAATTTCCAATACTATATAAATTTATTTTAGGAAAAAATATATGAATTACGAAATTAATGCTTAACATCCCAAATGTATATCTAAATAAATCACCTTAACTTGATTTTATAAAACATTTTGAAATCAAGTAATATGACCACTCATCTTCAAACAAATCTATTTATTCTTTTGAGTACATAAATTGTTGGTAGTCCTAGTAGTATTGAGCAAATATATACGAACAAACAATTAAAAAATCTTCTAAATAAATTTGTAATTTCCTTTGGAAATAATTGTTTGAGGATGCTAGTTCGTTGATGGTATATGATATATTTCATAAATTTCTAAATTTAATATAAACAATCATTATTGTTATTTTTTTCAGAAACTACAAAAAATGAAAAAAATAAGTAAATTGTTTTGAAATATATTTTGATAGGTTAGTCTTAATATATATACACCATAATATATCTCTCTTAAATAAATTTAGAGGCTTCTTGTGTTCATTCACCAACCTTATACAACGATTTAGATGAGATATATATATCAACCATCATAAAAAAATTCATTAAAATATAAACTAAAATGTAAAATTTAAAGTGTATCTATAAAATGATGATTGTAGTGTATTAAAAATTCATAATGGGTATCATGTGTTGTAAATTTATTGAAAATATATTCTTCATATGCATAAAATAAATATTTAGGGTATCCAAATTGATTGCGATGATAATCCAATGTCTCCAAAAATAACAATAACAAATAAGTAATGATAAAAAGAAAAATATATTTTATATGATTAGATCATGGATTTTTACACCTGTATTATAGGAATCAATATGAGTTTTTCATATGTTATTTTATTTTCCAACACCATGCATAATTCATATTTTTTTCAATATATTCCATATTTAAATTAAATTTTGGCATAGAATTGATAATGGGATTAATGAGTCTAATTTTTTCCATAGGGTTTTTCCTTTATATAGTATTAATATATATACACTCATAGAAAATACAAATATTTATTAGATGTAATGGACATAGTAGATCAATTTTTGGACAAATAGACTATGAAAATATACCTCATGTATGTATTCACAACTAAGACTCCCAACCATTAAAAATTTAAAATTACACTTATATTATTGAAACTAATCATGTCTATAATTACCTTTATAAATATTTCTTCTTCATATTCAATATAGGACACATTTCCATCTTTTAATGTTTTATCTACAAAAACTATTAATGTTAATATATGTGGTAGTGGAAATAATGGGTTTAAGGTAATATTTTAAGTTCTTTTTAATTTCTTGGTTTATCTACTATATTATCTTGATCCTACTATATATTTCCCATTCATTTTACCTTTCTATAATACCATACCTCATTTCAAAAATTTTTTAAACAATTGTAAATGGTTTTTCATTTGAAAAAAAATGTAAAGGGTAAACCACATTATTGAAATTTATTTTAATAGTCATGCTATGAAAGTTCCAATATCATTATCAACCATAGTGGCATTCAGATATTCAATTGGAACATGAAACTCAATGGTCGAATCAAGATTTTCTTCAATCCCCACTATCACATGATCTTTTTGAATTTTTTTTATTATTTATCATATATCATTGGATATTTTACAATGTACTATTTTTGAAAACGTTATGGGTGGGTTCTGATAGATACGAATAACATATAATTTTACCCCATATAATTCTAGTTATATAATGTTATCCGGAGTTGTTTAATTCACATTTAGTAGAATGAGTTATAACAAAATTGATTACCTTGGGTAAGGAAGACAGTTCTGGGGAATAATAAGCCTCAAAACTAGTTGGTTCTTGTGGTTCTCCATATACTAATCATTATTCTAATATTAGTTCTCTTTGAACCTTTTTTATATAATGGTCCAACAAACCAGACTAGAAAATAATATTTTTTAAATCATCTATTTTTTCTTTTATTTCATTAACTATCCAATTATATCTCCTTACAACATTGTCTTCTTGAAATATGCTCGAGGTGACACTCGAAAACCAACACCTATAACTTGGCTATATTGTTATGATTGCTTCAAGGCTACTAAAATTAGTTAATATTCAGGCATTATCATTAAAGATTATTATATCTAAACCATATAAAAAATATTAACATTAATGGGTATCTTTATGAAATACTATTATAAGACACAACTAATTACTATTATGTCATACTTACACATTATTCCTATACTACTTGTGTGTTTTAATCTACTATGTTTCACTATTTATTTGTATGAGCCCCCATCTATAGCAAATGACTTTAGATGTAATTGTATTTAGACTTTTATTTTACAATCTATATATAAATAAAGGAATATATGTGGCTTAATATCACATAAAACTTTTACTGTAGATTTAAAATACATATTTTTGTCAAGTAAATCATACCCAATCCATGAATTATGGTTGGGGTAAATTGGTTTTGATGTAGTTTATTATTTTTACCACTTCTTTTTTGTTTTATAAAATCACTATTTTGAATTAAAGTGGATAAAATAAATAATGGTAATAAATTATAATCAATTATAATGCACCTAAAATTATTTCACATCACAATGAATAATGAAATATTTTTAATTTTTACTAGTTTATATTTTGTGCACACATAGATAGTGGGAGAGGGTTTATATTCCCCTCGATATCCTTAATATGATTCATTGTTAGAAGTGTCCATAAGACTCCAAAATCTTCTCCAATGACCATTAAGACAAATTTATTATGACGATCATCTAAAATAAATTAATTCTTCAAGGTATAATGACAAGTAAATAAATGTTTAATTATAGAATTTTTTCTATAAAGTGAAGAAATTATATCATAGCATTACATGGATTTCTTCCCAATTGGTTTCCATTAATACATGCATGAAATTTTTCCATGTATCTATATTTATTGGCACATGCATTTGATTTGTGACCCCAATATAACTAATGAACATTGACTTGTCAAGGTCAAATAGTTGGACAAATTGATTACATATTCATCATCATAATTTATTTATATAAGGATAGGAAAAATAGGTCCAGTAAAAAAGGAAATAAACGCATAAACAAAGCCAATTAAGGGGGTCTATAGTGATGAAACCAGAGGGAATCACCCCTAATCAAATTTACCTCGTCATGCGACAGGTCCGTCTCACATATATACTATGTAATGTCTACCCCATGATTGGATATAGAGGTGAGATAATACACTACATTTTTACCTTCCTATCAAGTGTGTATAATGTCCTCTCTATTTCATATGAGGTTTCTACATCTTTAGACTATATAAGCTACGGACCATGAAGCTACGCGGGTATTTTCAGGGAGCCTTGAAAAATATGAGAATTTTTCACCACTGCCATCAAACTAACATTTTGTTTTCTGAATAGAAAAAGACCCACTAACTTGGAAATGGCCTCCTATTTGAGAGACAGACCATCCCCAAATAATGATGAAGATTCCAGAATGAAGTGGACCTTGGTGTCACGCACTACTCAACTGCCACATATAGATCCCATATAACACGATCTATCGATGTTAATCTTGAAACATGAGACATGTGGACTACAGTATACCCAATTACCCTAAGGGACATCACAAACTAGATGAGAAGATAATTTACTTTCTTTAGTGGTCTTAGAGTCGGAGAATCCTTCCAATTATTCACAAACCGTGTCATATCCAGAAGAAGATTTTAATTCTAATCACCAATGTCCTTCCCAAACATGAACCTCCTTCAAAGGGAATGATTTTACTTACATTCCAAAAGCACCAACACAAGAGTTCATGCCTTCTATTTAGAGCCCTCTTTCTCCATTCCCTGGAACCATTTTTTGAGAAAAGGCATGTTGATGTTCTTGTTACAATGAAGACCGGTGAATTCATCAAATGATTTCCAGATAGTACTAGCCCATTCTCCCTTGAAAAATAAAAAATCCAAGATTTACTCCTACCACTCCACATAGAATGCGTAATTGGATGATAGTGGGATACCAAATCTCTTAATATTTACATTTGTGGGAATTTCTTTGTTCCTTATCCTCCAAACAACAAAATTAAACATCACTGGGGATTTTTTGCACCATAATAGATCTCCCCATGTTTCTAGATGGTTTGGAGGTGTTATCAGCTTGTGATACTACCTCATAGAGAAAAATCATGAAGCTGATTCTGTAAAAATACACTTATCTAGATCATCATTGATATCAATGAGATCAAATATTTCCAGCTGATCATTATCTAGAACAAAGTATATAAATATCAGGTACTGACTCACCTACCAAAATTAAATATCCTTTATGGGACATCTTTGAAATCCAAGAACTGATACTACCCAATTATGATTCCAAAATGATATCTCTCCCCTTACTAAAATCTAGTGGGCATAACTCCTGAGATTTGAATAGTGAGGTTGAACCATATGCCAGATAGACCCTCATGTTTCTTCCCATTCCCCTAGAATGAAATCCTATATTGCTCAACCCCATAGATATTTACCTTCAATCATATCCCATTCAATATTTGAATGCATTCCATGTAAGGTATCTTAAATTTTCATTACATTAATACCACCTTCCTGTGTGGATCTTTCCAATCTCAACTAGGAGGCCCAATGATATTTTCTATTCGCATTTTCATCCTAGATGAAAGAGTTAAGGATATTATAAATATTTTATATGACTTACTTCAGAACTCTAATTTCTAATAGATCATGAATCGAAATAGATGTGAGAACACTATTAATAAGTGTTATCCTCCCTCCGAAAGATAAATACTAGTTCTTCCAATTTGTTATGTGGCATGTGGTCCTCTCTAAAATATGATATAAGTGGTGAATGCAAATCTTACATTGGGAAACCAGAGTTCCCAGATAAGTCAGGGGAAAAAATTTACATTGGATACCCATTGTGTTACACGATTCAGTTATACTCCTTTTCGGGCACTGATGAGATATATAAAGGCTGATTTTAAATTGATTAAGAATCTGACCACTCCATTTTCAATACATTTCAAGAACTTTGTTCATACATCTAACCGATCTATTTCCAGTATTCAAGAAAGATTATAGAATCATATGAAAAAACAATATGAGAGATATTAATGGAGAGATCCCTATAGTGATAAGGAGTGGAATTACCATTAAAAATACTTTTGTTAATGTTTATTCTTAGGAAATCCTTAGATAAAATGAAAATACTTGGGGACAATGGATCCCCTTGCCTTAGCCCATGCATAGTTTTGAAGAATCCATAGTTATTCCCCAAAAATTATGTATCCAACCAAGATGAACTCAAGCATCTGAATATGGGGTCAATAACCCATGTGTAGAAGCCCATTTTTTCTAAAACCTTGATGAGGAAATTCCATTAGATCTGGTCATAATCCATATCCATGTCAAGATTTAAAATCATATTTTAGGAATGTACCATGTTTTTGATGTTTCCAAGTACCATGTTGATTCCATCCAACCAAATATTTTATACATTTTATTATATCCTAGATAAAATTAGTTAACATGGTGATGATATTCCACACTTTTTTCATTCACATGATGTTGATACCTTAAAAATTACCTAGTTTCAGCATTAAAAGTGTGTTCTTCCTCAATATTGGTAACATCTGCGTGTAGAGAAGTCGTTATATATTTTATTAGTTAAAAATTTAATTTAGAATACATAAATATAGTAGAGAACACATAATATTTTGAGTAAAATCAGAGTATATTAAAAAAACACTTTAACCTATACATTGAACTCTCTCTTTTTTCGTTAAATTTTGAAGGGATCTGGATCCTCTTTCAAGTATACAAATCCCCTCTTTATGGTCCCCCTAATGTAAAAGACACAGTCTGCATTGGTACTATTGTGAAATTATTGTGATCTCCCAATGAAAGGTTTTTCATCAAACTAATTTTCATATAACCCTAATGTTGTTTTATCTTCCAACAGAACAATTGAATGTCCTATTTATTGAATCTGGGATATAAAATACTTTCACTGCTTATGATATCATTTCAAATAGTTCTTCCTTATACCCATACACACTAAAATTCAACCTCATGAAGCCTAATTCATCGACTTTAACTTCACTATTATTATCAACCCATTTGCAAGAGAGAATCAGTACTTGAGATGTTTTATAATCCAACTCATATTTTTTTATGATGTTGATGTATGAAATATTCACATAAATTGGATTTCTATCCTTTGGATCGGATACATGAATAACTTCCACAAAAAATGTATCTATAGTATTTTTATTATATTTTGTTCATCTTGTTCCTTAGTATAGAACGTATAACTTTAATTGCATAATTATTGTAATATAATACATTTAAATTTGGTTCTTTGGATATAAATTGAAGTCATTTGATAATTGAATTCATATTTTCATTCAACTCCTTATAAATATAATCTCAAAACTATCATATAAACTATTTAATTTGTGTACTTGATATACATATTTTATCCCTTGATAGATTTAAATGTATAAGAATTACTTTATGGGATTAAATGTAAAGAGTAACCTCAAAACTATTATGTAAAATGTAAATGTGATATTACTCATGCTATATAATGGTAATCATTACAAAATCACTTCCAAAAATCCTTTCACCAATATGGTGTCCATTGTGACATGATATTGAGAGACCAATTCTATCAGCATCTGATTGTTAATCGGTGTAGAACTAAAAAGATTATTTAACAATATATCTCTTTACAATATATCACACTTCAATAAAACCTTATAGCTTATGGTATCTTTTCATATATGATAGGTAATTAATAAAGAATTCAACTTCTCCAGCTGACAATATTGTATATTTAGTACAATAATTATACAATGGTCTCTTTACACAACTATTTAACATCTCAAAAAACTTTGGATAATCATGAATGTAACATAGAATTTCCTTATTTTAGTTAATTACATTCCCTTTACTTTCTTTCCTATTTAATTAGGTGAATCTTGGGATTCCTAAGGATGGATATAATTTTTAATGTAAAATGACCTAAAGTTCAGGGATGTTTTTTTTCTTGAATTAATGGAGTATGGGTATAAATTTTTTAATGGTTTTTTGGGGTTCTCCCTATACTCGGAGGAATACTGAGGTGTTTTGGATTTTCTTGCAATAATATAAAATTTATTCATTTATTTGATTGTGGTATCACTATTATGTTGCATTATCAGATACATTGGCTTGTGGTCATATTTCTTTGGGTTTTCTTCTAGATCCGTTGTGCGATATTGTTCTAGGGGTTATTTATTTCCTTGGTTCTGGTGTGGAAGGTGCAAATTCTTGAGGTATGTGTTGTTTCCTCTTATTTGACAATAATATTTGTAAATTGAATCAATTATATGATATGTATATTGGTTCTAGGGAGTTATTTCTCATTATTGGTTCCTTCTTATTAGTGGATTCTACTGTGAGAATGTGTGACATGAGCTTTGAGGTAGGTGGTTATGTCTCTAGCCTGTGTTGGTAAACTATATTTCTCTTGTTTTGATAAATTTTCTTATTAAATAAAATAGTATGATATGATTTATTTTCTTTGTGTGTGTGGAACCAAATTTTTTATAAAATATAGTTTTCCTCTAGTTTTTTAAAATGAAAAGGTTTTTCAAATCATTATGAAATGGTTTAGTGAAATGGTTTCTATATCATGAAATAATGAAAGTGGTTTTATAGATTTATTTGGAAAATATATAACATTAGAAGAATTGGGTACTTAGGTGGAAGGTATAGTAATAGGTCTTCTCCACTGTTAGTGGGTTTTCTCAAGGGGTTTTCCTCTGCTTCCTAGGCCTGTTGTTCTAGGGACTTGTTAGACCTGTTGGGGGTTCACTTTCTAGGGTGTTACATTTATCTCTAGACTTTATGGATATGTTTATTTTCTTGATTTGTATTCAATTTTATATGTTAGTTATGAGTTTTTTTAAAGACCCATAAATTCCATGGAAATTTTTTTTCTTAAATACATGGGAATTTTACGAGTCTGTAGTTTCTGACGGCACCTGATTCTGAGGCCCGGTATGCCCGAAATCAATTTCTGAAGTTTTGTTCGGGTATGTTCAGTAAACGTACGAGCTGGATTTTATATCTTTTGAACTGGTGCTCCGAATTGAAATCTTAGGGAACCGTTGAACTTGTATCACCGGTAATCGCTTAAGGAGACTTTTACTATAGTTGCGTTCTGATGTGAGTGGAAGATAGTTTTTGAGGTTTTTATTTAAATTGAATAAAAATAAAGTGTTAACTTTATTTTTAGGTCTGGTAGTTAATACCTCCAAGGAGAGGTTAGTGGTGGGTCCCACACACATAACATCCCTTGGGAGGATGTTATTATTTGGGGCCCACACGAGCATCAAACCCCCTTAACCCCCCTTAAACCCTTGGAACACCCAATTTATTGTGGAGCCTCTTCACCTTCTCCATAATGGTGCCAACACACCTAAAGTTTAATTAATGAATACAATTAATTATATTTTTGAAAACTATTTAATTCTTTTTGGAATTCATGGAAACAATAAAATAATAGAGAAGCTATTATTTTATTTTGGATGGTGATTCTCTTTGGTGGAGCTTTGGAGAACTCTTAGAAGAACTTCATCCTCTCCAGATGAAGAATGCTCCTACCACCGAAAATAAATGTCGTATTCTTCCTTTTTCAACCGAAGCAAGGAAAGGGAAGTGAATCCCATGAGGAATGCCGACTTCATCTTCGAATTCATCAATGAATTGACATCCACACTTTTTTCCAACAACGTCAACAGACGGCAAATATGAGGTAGGGGTTTGTTTTGATTAAATTAAATCCACATTCCTCATCATTTATTATGGTTCGACGTTGACCAATTGTTATCACCTAATGAGGAGGGAGTGGCCCGATGTCCCTCTGTTGGTTCTTGTTTGGTTGACATAGGAGGCAGAGCCTAAAGGGCGCAGTGTCGTCGCACCGTGCCGGAGAAGAATCGCGACCAGGAGGGCCGCAGCGGACGAAAGAGGCGCGGCACCGTCACGTTGCGCCGTGCTGGAGGTGCGGAACAACGGTCAGGGTAGGCCACAGAAAAGGGTTGTGGCACCGTCGCACCACACCGGAGAGGAACCACGGCCGAGAGGGCTGCAGCAGATGAAGAAGCGCGGCGCAGTCGCGCCGCGCGATGGAGCTGAAGGTCACGGCTAGGTCGGGCCATGGCGATGCATCTTTTGATGAGACCATAAGATATTTAAAGTGGGGGGAGGGTCTAGGTAAGATGTTTGGGAAGATTTTAGACAAGTCTTGAAGCTTGAGAGGTGTGAGAAAATGAGTGTGTGCAGGGTGGTATTTATAGTGGAGGGGAGAGGGGATTTCTTAATATAAAATTCATTAATTTATTATTTCCCAAAAAGATAAGGAATAGTGAGTCTTACATGACCAAGAATAGTAATTTTATCATGTGAACCTAAACCAATTGGTCTTACATCATCATAACATCATGAATGACTCTATAATTAGCTTATTTAGCTTATTTTGTAAATTATGGTATTTCATTATTAATAAAAAATTCAAGTATTTCAAAAAAATCCCAAAAATTTACCCCAACCATTTTCTTGACATGTAGAATCCAAAAATGAAGTTAATTTTTCAAAAATAATTTTCTAAATATGATTAATTTAATTTTTAATTAAAATCATAATTTAGTATTAAAAACCCATTTTTAAAAAATTCATTTACTTATTCTAAAATATAGGTACATCATACTTTCACTTGAATATTATTTTTATAATATCATAGGTAAGGTTATTATTCATTAGGATATATCACTATTCATAAGGTTATGTTACTATTCATAAGGGTAGGTTAATATTCCCCAAAAAAAGTTTTTTCTTATCGGACTCTAAATAACTTACTGATCGTAACTATGTATGTCAGATTTTCAAAATTAAAAACATAGAAGTGAAAAAATTATGTTTAATGATTACATAGTACTTAGTATCATAATATGTCATTGTACTTCCTAATGGTATTATACTATAAGGAATAATTATAAGAAGGGAATTCCATTGATAAAACTTTGGGTCGTTACAAACCAAATCCAAGGTATGGATACAGAAATATATATATATATATACATACATATATATGCTCAATAAAATGAAGCCAAAATGAGAGATTAAGGAGATATCCATCTCACATATCGGGCAAAGAATAAGAGTGACCTTGTCCAAGCACAAGGGGATCGACACAGTTAGTAGATGAACTACATGTCGAGTCTTCACCACCTATAGTAGAAGAATAGACTCATCCAACCATGAGAAGCTAAAAATGGAAAGCGCATGGAATATCTTGTGCATCTTCACCTCTCATGGAATGAGAGTATCCAATAGTTCTAAAATTCCATCAATGATGCCCAACATCTCATGCATCTTCCTAGAAGTAACCATCCAAGTCAAACCATACCCCGTCATTATGCTGCATAGTAAAGGGGGCACAAACTCTAAGTGAAGGACCCGCACCCTAGTGTGTAAGGGGGTTCCACTCTATATGTATCTATAAAGGACCCATGTCCACGTTTATGGATGGTTATACTCTAGTGTCATGATGACCTGCACCCTTGCTAATAAGGGGTTCCACTCATTAAGGTAGAGGACCCATACCCATACTGATGAGTGGTTCCATACTAAAGGTTGAGTACCCATGTCTTGGTGTGACAATTGGGTTCAACTCTAGTAATTGAGGACCCATTCCCTACTTGGAAGGGGGTTCCACTTGAAAGTCAAGGACCCACACCCTAGTACAACAAATGTTTCCACTTTGGTCATTGAGGACCCATTCCCTACCCAGTAGGGGTTCCACTTATAAGGTGGTTGTAAAGGAATCACACCATTACAGATGGAGGGTTTCACTCTAAAGATCGAGGACTCTGCTACCTAGCTCTACTAGAGGGTAAAACTAAGTAGTCCCTAGTGATTTTTCATGATCACTATGGTCATCGAGCATCACCGAAATAATTGATGCGCCTGGATCATTTCACATCATATCTCCAAAGACACAACTGAGAACATTGTCATGTTCTACATAGAAAAACACTCAGGATAGGCAACTCGTAGCTAAAATCCATGTTTAAATGAAGAAGATATGGACGATTGAAGTTTCTTAAAAAGAGGTCAAGGGGTACACGGCGTGGGATGAGACCTACTTGGTGTGTGATCCCACTCTACCATTTAGTTGTGTCTCAGGATGGAACACGGTTCATATCTGATTTAGTAGTACATTCCTTATAGGTGGACTACACAGAATGTCCAAAAGAACCAGGACTGAACCATTTCCTACCGATTGTGTCTGTGTATTAGACCTCGTTTCTGTGTACTAGCCCCTGTGTTAGTGTACCAAACCTCATTTCTATTTACCCAGGTACATATCCATGTACCTGGTCATGTACTTCCACATGGGTTCCCACCTATTTGATCTTATACATGTTTTTTCTAACCATGAAAGGGTTGCATAGCATGTATGAGGACTACACACCATGTCATCCTTAAGTTTTCCAAAACCCTAGCTGCTTCTATTGAGTGGGGAACACACCATGTGTTTATCCATGTACACGGCATGCAGTTGGGTTTTCTCCAGATTTTCTAGATCTCCAGATCCTCTACTTTAAATTTGAATCTAGTCTCTCCACTTAAGATTTGGAATTATCTCTAACCAAAAATTGTGGATCTAGCTAAAAATCATGGTTTTCATTCATCATTCACTGAAAATTGGATCTGATGGTTTGTCAGGGTTTCATCGTAAGAACCTCATGCCAAAAAGGCTCCCACCATAGATTCCTTGATCTCAAATCACCAAAACAAACATAAATTCCTTGAAATAATCCTAGATCCATCCATTCTTCATGGATCCATTCTTTTCTTCTCAATCTTTCATGGTTTCTATGGTCCTATCAGGCTTGGTACCTCCCAGAAATGTTGAATCAGGACCGTAGGGTCCTACCTGTGAAGAAAACAAAGAATATTTTGAAGAAAATCACCATAAAAAGTTTTAAATGGTCGTTTTCCAAGAATTCTTTTCCAATGAGGAAGAACAGTGTTCCAGGATTATAAACCAATAAAATAAATTATAATTTCAATACACAGGTGCATGAAATTATCCACAATTGATGCGGATCTAAGAACAAGTATGGATCTTCTTAATCAATTTAATCAAAGGGAACAAATCACCAATTTATGAGTCATACCTATCTTTTGGATCATTCGTTGATGAAAAATGTGCTCACCAATGAGGAATAGGGATCATTACATTCATTACGTCGTGATCTTCTCTGATTCAATGTTTTTCCATTATTTGATGTGATCCAAAAATGAAAGGAGTATGGAGATCATTTTTAGAGATTCCATGATTATGAGACTAACCTTGGCCAATTCACCATGGTGGTATTCATATAGAATTTTGTGTGTGAAAATGAAATAATTAATTAATTGTTTAACTAATTCACTTAACGTACCACCAATGATCGAGGAGTATAAATGCCCCATGCCGCCCCATTTAATGTTGCGCCTAGGGTAGACACTATGTTTTGGACTCAACTATGGTCTTAGATTTATGATTCAAACATTAGTTTAAGTGTTATCCCATTTTATTTAAGAATCTACACATGCACAATATAAAATATATTTAATATTTTTATAAAATTAATTTCAGTCACTAAAATCTTTAGAATTGCATGTCATCTCAATTCCTAGCTCTGGAAATATATATAGATATAATTCAAAGTCTTACAAGATAAAAACTAGGTCTCTACAAAATCCTTCTCCGGGATGCTTCATTTAGGTCCAATTTGATCAAGATACACATGCACGATGAGAGTGCCTCTTAATCCTCCTATTAATTTTAGTTAATGAAGAATGAGGGGATTAGATAGGTGTTAAAAATAAAAATCCCCAACTTGTGAAAAAAACCATAATTCTAGAAAATATTGTATGTTGTTCGCCAATCTCCCATTGTACAATGCCAGACTGATACGGAATGTATGCAATGCCTTTATCCAATTATAAATGAATATCACCCATAACAGCATGAAACTAACACTTAGAAAAGTGAAAACCCCATTAGATAATTATTATTAGTGAAAAATCACTCAAATTATAGTGAAATCCAAGCCTTTTCACAAAAATAAACTTTGCTCTGATTTTTACACTTAAAATTTTAAAAAACACTAAAAACGTTTTCCATTTTAATTCCTCTACTAGGATTATATTTCATTCACATAATCTTATATATACATAAATTCTCTTAATCAACTCATACATGGATTAATGAAAAGCACAACACATTATAAATCTCCAGCCTGGGTGACCTTGGTTCCATCATGTTCAAAGCACACAATATCTTCAACCATGAAATTGAAGACCTTATAACTATAAGTTCTTAGTCTGTACTTTATGTTATTTTAAATTATAACACATATATTAAGTTCATCAGTGCATTACATATTATGCAAAAGATCATTAGTAATTCCACTAGAGTATGTATGCTTAAACCAAGAATTATTGAATGTAAAAGGAAAGGCCCCCTTTCCTTTTTTATTATGATGGTAGTAATAAAATATGATGATTAGATTTTTTTTCATCAGAATCCTAGCTTGGACTTCCTCTCACTAACCCAGAGCATTGAAGTTGATAAAACTTCTATCCATCTTTGTAGCCACTATTCTATTCACTTATTTTCTATTATAAGTAAATTTTTACCCATGACAGATAACTTACACCAAGTAAATAAAACTAATATAGTATTTAAATTATGTTATAGTGATGGATAGAGTAGATTATCCATTCCTTTCATGCATTCCTAAGACAATAGAAAATAAGTGAATAGAATAGTGGCCAATGCCTTTGAAGAATCTCAAATGACCATTGCACTAAGTAATTATAATCATCAATAAATGATGATTTATAATAAAACTACTAAGAGTGTAGTCAGTGTCCAAATTAGATAACCCATGATAATCTCAATACATGATATTCATTTCTTACCATGCTTGGATTTTGATTTTTTACAATATAATGTGGATTTATATTTTCATTAACCCTTTAGTTATGACCCTTTCCTCTAATTGTTACTTTAAGAAAGAAAACTTTAGTTATTTAGATTTAGAATAGGGGAGGTACTGAGTTGAGGGAGACTCTTTAAAAGGGGACTTATCCCAAGTTGAACCTTTAGGTATTCCATTTTTTACATAGAAAATAAGGAGTGTTGAAGTTGGTTCTTGAGAAGCAATTCTATATACTGTATGATTATTTATATTCATGGTTTTTTAATATTAATAAAATTGTTATCACATCATGATTTTTCTTATATGAGAAATTGTATATGATAATTTCTTAAGGGTATCCATTACAGTAAAAGGTCATGGAAGTTCTCCTCTATGATGAGAACCTATAATTATAATGAATGTATTCTTAAATATATGTTTTTTAACTAAATGATTTCATTTTATGTGACATAAATGATATGGTTTGTCAGGGGTAGGGGGATCATAAGAGATTAAACCTTCTTCTAATGAATTTCATCCTTGAAAATATCCATGGTAAAGAGGTTATGAGAACCAGACCCTCAAGTAGAAAATCCTCATTGATACGTATCATTGGATGTTCTAGTCTATAGATAAGTGTAATGACCCTAATAATTTATTATTATTATTAATTCATTTAATAAGTCACATAATTTGATGTATTGATGAAAATTACAATGACATATTTTTTTCATTGAGGTAGGATATGTTGGGTTCATCATGACTGATATTACTTTATTTAATAATATTAAAAAGGATTTTCCCACCCCATATTGGTGGAGGTTGATATATTAGGTGTAAAAACCCATATTTTATAAATGATATTTATCTCTTGAAATAAATGTGTGTTGTAATATAATATATAGTATTATACACATAAATAAACTGAAAAAAAATATAATTTAATTTATGAATAATGTTATATTAATCAACAATGAAACCAATTAAAATTACAAGCATTAAAATGGTATAAAAATATAAAATAGAAAATATAAAATGGAAAAATATGGATCACCCCCATCTACTAGAATCATTGCCCCCACTGCCAACACTATAGAAAACAAACAAAATATTAATAAACCAATCAAAAATATAGAAAATGGATATAAAGAACCTTGAGAATAATTTAGTTGAATGTTTAATAAAATAATGGATTAGTATATATAGGAGGTAATGTGGCCTTTTAAATAGTAACCAGGCCGTTGAGAATAGTAACCTAGCCATTAAGAATAGTAAACTAATTGTTGGAATATTATTTTTACCCAAAAATAAATACATTTTGATATAAACAATATCTATCATAATTATTTTATTAGAATATAAATTTTATAATTACAAAAAATAAATATCATGATTAAAAAACTAAAATAAAATATAAGCTCATTTTTAATAAACTGTATTTTAATGTATTTTGCAAAAATCGTTATTTTTATATTAAAAATAAAAAATTTCATATTGAATAAATTTATTTTGATAAAACTAATATCATTTTTGAAATAATCATGTCAAAATTTTATAAGGGTGACTTTTTTCTAATTTTTTAAATACCTCAATTTTTAGGTGAATAGTAAAAATGCAGTTTTTCACCTAACTAGTGTATCTTAAATTACATAATTCATGATGTAATAATGAAATAATCCTTAATAGAATTTTATTTTAGGCCATGATATATTTAATTTCATAAATGTATCATTAAAATAAAATAAACTTAAATTCCATACCTAAAAATTATTTTTCAAAACCTAAAGTGAAAAGTGATTCCTTAAAATTACAATTTTTATTTCCTTCCAATTTTCTTTTTAATAAAATAATGAATTATAATTAAAAGAATTTTAAATTATTATAAACCATTATATTATATTTACATTTGATTTATATTTTCAAATATTCACTATTATAAGTTTTACCTTTGATATGTTATTTTATTTAATATTTTATTCAAAAAATACCCTCTCCTGGAGCATAAATAACCTCTCTCCCTCCCCTTGGAAAATAAATCATACCACTCTTACCAAAGTCAATAATCTTCAAAAATTATCCCTCTAAAACCTCTTAGAATCCTTAAGAACGTTATAGAGTAATATAACTCCAAAAATCAATGGATTTATAGTGTCATTCAAGAGAAGTTACACTGAGGATTAAGTAAGTTTTGATCAACTCTTCTTCTTTTTTATTTATTCTTCTCGTTATTTTTACCATCCCTTTCAACATCAAAACTTATAATAATTAATAAGGTAGTAATTTAACATTATATTAATGATTTTATCCTACTATAAGTATCATAATACTATATATATATATATATATATATATATATATATCGGACTTCCATTCTTGCTCTCCCAATAATGTCCCGTCAAAGGTTGGTTAACCACCCGTGAAGACATTTCCAGGCCAAAACTTATAAACATAATTATTGGTGGATATTATGAATTATATATAATATATAAACATGTAATTATATATATTATTATATAATAAAATTAATAATACTAATTTTTAAATTATATTTAACAAAATAGAGAAATCGAGGAAAAATGGGAAATTTTTAAGTAAAATGTGATATCAAAATGACTACTCTAAAACCAAGGTAATTTAGAAATATAATAAAATTAATATAATTGATAAATAGTGGTAAAAAATAAAATAATTCACTTCTAGATCAATTTTGTAATAAATCTATGTTTATTATCTAGTAGGCGTAAAAATGATGAACTAAAGCGAGAATTAAGGTAAGCAGATTCTCAAACACAATTCATTTTCTTTGGGTTATCCCTCATTCATGAAATCTCATATGTGGATATTCCTTTAATTTTATTTAAATATAATATCATTATTCTTAACTTTTTTCCATGGATATATATTTTTCCACCTTGATTTTTAAACCAAATACAATGACTTCCCAAAAAGATACATTTCTTTCCAAAAAAAATCTTTGACTCCTCATGTGTTATTTCTCATCCAAGAAAAATGTTCTCTTATTCCATTATATGATCTCCATTTTTCTTTTGGGAACCCTAAAGTTTATTCATGAATGTATTATTTATTAAATCCTTAGGAAACCTATTTCTTTCTAAGGATTATTTCATGATTATTACATTTATACGTTATATGTGGCATGCATGATAATGAAAATATTATGATGTGATGGGTGTATCTAGAATTAAATATCTCTCCAATGCATTATGTAATGTGATGTATCTCTTGATATGATTTTTATTATGCATGAACCTGGTGTTATATTTTTTTGCAATGATGATGTTATAAATATGTACATTTGTTGTGTTTTATGGGGATGTTAGATTTTTTTCACAACTATGTATGGTATTTGACCACTATAACATGATGTTTCATTTCTTATGAAATTACACATTCCATGAATTTATCACATGATTCACTCTTGATGTTGATGATGATCCTATAATTATTATATGATAATGATGATTATTCCCACCCATGTTATATTGATTCATGTCCCTTTTTCATCCTCTTACTGGGATTTTAGCTCACCCATTTCTTTTATGTATATCCTCAGGTGATTACATGTACTAATAATAACATGATATTTTAGAAGCATAAAGAAGAAGTATTTAAATAAATGTTTATGTTTTATTATGTACAAGTTATGTATGATCATAATTTCCCGAAGATACTAAACCTTTTGATCCTGGATTTGTATCTCTATTATGTTGTATGTCTTAAAATTATGTAATAATTGTGAAAGAAAATGTAGGGCCACTATAGTAGGTATCAGAGGACAGTTTAGGTAATTTGGGAATTAGGACTAGAAAAAAATATTGAAAATCATAAGTATAATTCTATGTATAGGTAGAACATATTATAAGAATAATTTAAGAAAATTAAAAATATAGGGATCTCCTAAAATATAACTTTAGTGTTAATTATGTAAAATAATAAATTATTCAAAATTTTTTAACTTAAATTTTATTTGAACCCTTTATATTTTAGAAAATGGTGAAAACTAGGAGAAACTAGACCAAAAAACAAAGTGAGGGAAAATTTTATGATTGTTTGAATGATATCCCCAATTCCATGGGAGGTGGAGTTCAAAACATCATGGAAATGCTTACTCAGTTTTCTCAGACTATGAATATTAACCTGAACCATGTGGAATGTCTTCCTTCACCCAATAAGGATAAACTATCCATTGAGTTATTTATGTGGAAATGACCACTAATGTTTAGTGGAACTTATGATCCACTTGTTACAGAACAGTGGCTTAACTCAATGGAGAATATCTTTTCTATAGTCCATTATTTTGAGAATGAGAAGGTGACTCTAGCTGTTTATTTTTTAAATAGATAATCCAATCAACGGTGTGCATTAATAAATAAAACCAAAATGAAGGATGAGATGGAATAGATAGAGTGGTAATACTTTATGAAAATATTTATTACCAAGTATTTCCCTGAAACTCTTTGAACAACATTGGAAAGATAATTCATAGAGAATAATCAAAAGGAAGGTGAATCTATCATGAATTATAAGGAAAACCTCACAAGACTTGGAAGATAAATCTTACGTTTTATTATTAATAATGATAGAAAAATATATAGATTCTTTAGTTGTTGAAAACCATACCTTCAAAAGGATCCATCTATCTGAAAATTTAGAAGTTTTGCAGAAGTGGTTCGATGTGCTCTCAAAGTAGAGATAGAGTTCATATATTGGTCTCACAGTTATGGGTATAATAAGATAATATTGGAGTTTCGAGATGGTGGGTCAAATGACAGATGAGGAAAGAGGATCCAACTAACCATATGTAAAAAATGTGGGAAAAAACAGTATGTTAATTTCATAAAAGGGACAAGGAAATGATAAAAGTGTGGGAGAGAATTCCACAAAGCTCATGAATGTCTAAAATACATGAATAATTTTCCCACCATGATTGAGAAAATAAAGGCACCTCATAATACACCAACTATAGTTTAATTCTTTAACTATAGGGAGAAAAGGAATAATGAAATACAGTACACAAAACCTTAGGTCCTTGAGGGTAATCAGTTTTAGAAAACACAAAATAAAAAGGATTAATGGAAAGATTATTACATTACTAATAATGAAATGGAGTGTGAACATGAATTCATACAACATACACTTCCTATTCACTTAAGAAGAGGGAAAAATTATTTGATTCTGGTTCTACAAATTCCATTATATCATATCAGTTTTCTATAACTGTTGAATCAAAACCATGATGCCTTGAAGTAGAGATATCTATAAAAACACCTAGTGGTGAAATCATTGAAACCCAAGTGTTGGAATCTTCTCTTATAAGTATCTATAGAAATATTATTCTAGTGAATCTCATAATACTCCCCTTGGGGGAATTATACACTATACTAGGAATTTATTGGCTATCATTATATATAGAATACATCAACTGATAGGAAATGGAAATATCTTTACAAATTCCAAACCATCCAATTCTCCTCTACAAATTCCAGGAAGATCATAAATATCCTTTTTAAAATCCATCAATAGTGTAGGTGTTGATACACTATGGAGAATAATGCCTTGCCCAAATGGTTGAGTCAAAGAAAGGTATAAACCTATAGGAAATTCCCATTTTTAGGAAATACATTGATTTATTTTCTGAAGAGTAACTTGAAGTACCCATTTATTGTGATGTAAATTTCTCAATAGGGATCATAAATAGAGCCACTCTTATATCAAAATTCCCCTACATGATGGGCCTTATCTAATTGGTGAATTTAAAGAACCAACTTTAAGATAATTTGTACAAAGGGTTGATACTCCCTAGTGCATATCCTTCAGGTGTTCCAGTGCTCTTTGTAAAGAAAAAGTATGGATCAATGCGGTTATGTACCAATTTCTAGGAGCTCAACAAGATCACCCTAAAGAACAAGTATCCTCTACCAAGGATTGATGACTTTTTTGATCAATTGTGAGGAGATCAGTACTTATCAATAGTGAATAATTGTTTTGGATGTCATAAAATGGAGGTCAATAAGGGAGATATGCATAATATTTATTTATATACAAGTTATGGGAACTATGATTTTATAGTTATTACCTTCAGACATACTAATGACCCAGTAATATTCATGGATTTGATTAATATAGTCTTTAGAGACTACAACCATGAAAAAAATTTGGTAGGGTTTTTCAACGATATTATAATTTTCTCCAATATTAAGGATGAATGTGAAGTGAATATAAGTACTGTGTTGGCGGCACTATGGAAGGATAAAATGTGCACTAATTTTAATAAGTGTGAATTTTGGATGTAGAAACTTTCATTCTTGGGGCACGTGATCATAAGTGATGAAATATTTATGAACACTTCAAAGAAAAAGGTAATTGAGGAATCGATCACAGCCACTAGTATCACAGATATCCATAGTTTTCTTGAATTAGATGGGTAATAACAATGTTTTGTGAGAAATTTCTCATGATTTTATTCCCCACTAACAAAGTTAATATGGAAATGGGTAAAGTATTTCTAGACAAAATAATTTGGGGAAATATTTATGAAAATAAATAATAGCCTAATCACTATGATTGTACTCACACTACCAAAAAGTAGAGAATGTTTTGTGATATATAATGATGTTTCAAAGAAAATCATGGGTTGTCACTCATGAAGAATATTAAATTGATATCCTATGACTCATGATAGTTCAAGATACATGAGAAGAATTGTATGATGCATGATCTGTAGTTAGAAACTATGTTCTCCATTCTGAATATTTGGTGGCACTACATCTATGGTGAAAATTGTGATATATATACTAATAACAAGAGTATAAAGTATATATTCACACAAAATGATCTCAACATGCATCAAAGAATATTGTTAGAGTTAATCAAGGACTATGATTTCTCTATTCACTACTATATGGGAAAGACGAATAAGGTAGTTGAGGCACTTAGTTGAAAAGAACCTGCAACTCTAAATTTTGGAGAGAAGTCTTCTACATGATTTGAGTACTGAATTGAATTTTATCATGACCTATCACCACATTATTGGTGGAAAATATGATAGGACAATTCATATGCTTGAGGATATACTAATATCCTACTCAATGGAATTTAAAGTAGGATGGGATCAACATCTCTCATTGGTTGAGTTCTCATATAGAAACATATTCCACTTGAGTATTCAAATAGCTCCATATGAAGCTATGTATGGGAATCTATGTTGAACTCAAACTTGTTGGTATGATGTTAGAGAATAAAAGATACTTTGAATTGATCTTATGAAAGAGATAATATAGAAGTTTAAGCCATCCAAAAACATATAAAATCTCCTCAGATTCAGCAAAATAGTTTTGCTGACAACCGTTGAAGGTACTTGGAGATCGATGTTGGAGACAATGTTTTCCTTCGAATATCAACATAGAAGAGATTCATACAGTTTTGAAATAAAGGTATGCTTATCCCAAGGTACATTAACCCATTTTATATCCTTGATATAATAGGATAAGTGTCATATTAGTTTCCAATTCCACCATATATGGAACAAGTTCATGACATGTTCCACATATCACTTATTGAAGTACATACTGATTCCCCCACATGTATTGAATCCATAGGTGGTAAAATTGGAGAATGAACTTCCATATGAAGAGTAGCTAGTGAATATCTTGTACCATAGAGACAAATAACAAGACAACTCATCTTTTCAAAGTGTTATGGAGAAAACATAAGTATGAAGAGGTGACATGAGAATCCTAGAAAACAATGAAATTGAAGTACCCCATATATTATCAACTGAGGATATGACATGGAATTTAGGGGATGAAATTTCTAGATGAGAAGAATGTAACAAACTAGAGTTTATAAATGATATTTTTCTCTTGAAATAAATGTTTTTTATAATATACTATATAGTATTATACAAATAAAGAAAATAAAAAAAATATTTCATTAATAAATAACATTACATTAATCATCAATGAAACCAATTATAATTACAAACATTACAATTGAAAAAATAATATAAAATAGAAAACCTAAAATGGGGAAATGTGGATTGCCCCAATATAATATAATCATCTCCCCCACTGCTAACACTATAGGAAAGAAAAAAAAATTAGTAAACTAATCAACATTATAGAAAATGGAAATATAGAACCTTGAGTAGAATTGAGTTGAATATTGAGTGAAATAATGGGGTGGTATATATATGAGGTAATGTGACTATATTAATATCAACCTGATGGATGAACCAGACTTAAGGAATACAATTAGACCTGGGACAAGTTGGCCTTTCAGTTTGAAGACCTTCTGTTGAATAAATAAGACACTCAGGTAACCAATATCTCTTTAAATTGTTTAGGGAGATCAATTTTGGTAGGATTAAACTATCTTTCAATGGTTATGTTATCTATTTTTGTGGTTGAATCCATGTTTTTCACTTTTCCTCAAAAAAAATTCAATAATAGAATTTTAATTTTCAGTCAGGAATAGTAACCTGACCATTAGGAATGGCAACCTGACTATAGGAATAGTAATTTTACCCAAAAATAATAAATTGTGATATAAATAATATTTATCATGATTAATTTTTTTGAATTTATATTTTATAATTCCCAAAAAATAAATATCATGTTTAAAAACTCAAAGAAATATAAGAACGTTTTTTAATAAACTTTATTTTAAAGTATTTTATAAAAATCATTATTTTTATGTTAAAAATTATAAATACCAATTTTAGAAATTTAATTTTATAAAATTAATATCATTTTTTAAATAATCATGTAGAAATTTTCCAAAGGTGATTTTTTGGTAATTTTCTAAAATACCTCAATTTTAGGTGAATAGTAAAAATATAGTTTTTCACATAACCAATGTATCTTAAATCACATCATTCATGATGTAATAATGACCAAATACATTCTAGAACTTTAGGTATAGCCATGGTATATTTTATTTCATAAATTTTTCATTAAAATAAAATAAACCTAAATTCCAAACCTAAAATGCATTTTTCAAAACCAAAAGTCAAAAGTGATTTCTTAAAATAATAATTTTTCTTTCTTTCCACTTTCCCTTTTAATAAACTAATGAATTAGAATTATAAAGAGGTTTAAATTCGTAAAACCAATTATATTATATTTATATTTTATGTATATTTTCAAAAATCTAGTATTAAAAGTTTTACCTTTGATATATTACTTTATTTAATATTTAATTAAAAAAATACTCATCTCCTCAATTATAAATAACCCTTCTCCCTCCCCTTGGAAAATCACTCATCCCTTTCTTAATAGAGACAATACTATGAAAAAATCCTCCCTCTAAATCACCTTAGGATCCTTAGATATGTTCTAGAGTAATACAACTCCAAACATCCAGGGAGTTATAGTGTTTTATAAGAGAAGCTATATTGAGGATTAAGTAAGTTTCAATTAACTCTTCTTATTTTTTTTTATTCATTCTTATTCTTATCTTTATTTTTCACCACTCCTTTCACAACAAAACTTTATAATAATTAATTATAAAGTAATTTAACCTTATATTAATGATTTTAACCTACTATAAGTATCATATTTATTATATATATATAAATTCTAAACTTCTCTTCCTGCTCTCTCGATAATGTCTCATCAAAGGTCAGTTAACCACCTACTGAGACATTACCACGTAAATTCTTATAACATTCATCATGGATGGATATTATGAATTATTTTTAATAAATAAATATGTAATTAGATTTATTATAATATTATGTATTTAATTATAATAATTTATAAATTATGTTTAGAAAAATAATTAAATCAAGGAAAAATAGTAAATTTTTAAGTAAAACAAGATATCAAAATGACTACCCTTTAACTAAGAAAATTAGGAAATATAATAAAATGAATATAATTGATAAAAATGGTAAAAATTATAATAATTCAATTTTTTATCAATATTTTAATAAATATATGTTTATTATCTAATAGTAGAAAAATATAGAAAATACAAAGTGGAGATATACATGTGCCGCCCATGCGGAAGCTACTACCTCTAAGACCAACTACGCACGGTATTTCTGCACGGTTTAGACAAACTGTGTGCTTTCCGTGCGACTTCCCCTTTGCCTCAAAACTTCATTCAAAGTTCTCCCAACTCTCCCATTCATCACCCTTAACTTTAAAACCATGAAAATCATCAGTTAAGGGATAAATACCGGAAACCGAGGGTACTACATTCTCCCCACCATTTGTCTTTCCATCCTTGAAAAGTAGAAAACCTTCACCCACCTGAAATAGTTTTGGCCACTTCTCTTTCATTTCCTTTTCACATTCCCAAGTCTTTTCCTGAATATGACCATGCTTCCATAAAACCCACACTAAACTGATGCTTTTTCCACAGAAGACTTTTTCTTGCCTATCCACAATCCGTACCAGAATATGTATCAAAGAAGCATCCGGATCTAGGTCAATGTGATCCCATCTGATCACATGGTCAAGATCAGGCTGATACTTTTCAACTGAGATACATAGAACACATTATGCACCAAACTAAATTGTGGTGGAAATACCAACTGATATTCCACCTCTCCAACCCGTTCTAGTATCTCAAAATAGCCAATGTAACTAGGAGATAACTTTCCTTGCTTCCCAAAATGACAATGTCCAAGCCTTGGAGATATCCTCAAGAAGACATGATCACCCACAATGAATGACAACGGTCTTCGACGGTGATCTGTATAAGATTCCTGACGACTCTGAGCTATCTCCATCCTTTTTCTAATCAACTGGATCTTCTCTGTTTTTTCTTGGACAAGGCTTGGCCCGGCTATTGAAGTTTCACCCATTTCCACCCAACATAGTGGAGAACAACAAGGATGCCCATACAATGCTTCAAACGGAGCCATGCGTATCAAGGCTTGATAGCTGTTATTGTATGAGAACTCCACTAAGGATATATAATCCTTCAATGAGCCACTAAAATCCATTACACAAGCTCGCAACATGTCTTCCAATGTTTGTATCATCTGCTCGGATTTCCCATCTGTCTGAGGATGATATGTTGTGCTCATAGTCAACTGGGTTCCAAGGGCTAGTTGTAATGATTTCCAGAAACGAGATGTGAACTGTGGATCTCTATCTGATACTATATACACTGGTACACCATGACACTTTACCACTTATCATATATATATTTTTGAAAGATCCTCTACTGTATGAGTTTCACAAATAGGGATGAAATGGGCCAACTTTGTTAGAAGATCCACTATCACCCAAACAGAATTGTGTTTATGGACCGTTCTTGGAAGACCTGTAACAAAATCCATTGTTATCTGATCCCATTTCCACACTGGGATGGACAAAGATTATAACATACCAGCTGGTCTCTGATGATCTGCTTTAACCTGCTGACATGTTAAGAACCGTGAGACAAACTTGGCCACCTTCTTTTTCAGGTCGCTCCACCAAAACTATTTCTTCAACACCTTATACGTATTTTATATACCTGGATGTATAGCCCTTCTTGAATGATGGTAAGCATGAAGGAGTTGTTCTTGAAAAACTATAGGTACAACCATCTGATCTCTGAAACACAAAATTGAACCCCCATCAAGCTTCCAGCCCTCAATGGTCTCCCCACAATTGAGTTTTTAACTTACAACCAAACATTCTGCATCAGATGTTTGTACTTCTTTGATCATTTTTACTAGATTAGAAATAAGCGTAGATGAAAAGAAAATTGCAATATCACCTTGGTCTTCACATTCCAAATAAA
This sequence comes from Viscum album, assembly GCA_963277665.1. Taxonomy (NCBI): domain Eukaryota; kingdom Viridiplantae; phylum Streptophyta; class Magnoliopsida; order Santalales; family Viscaceae; genus Viscum; species Viscum album. The sequence continues at coordinate 1,104,808,301 of OY728145.1, forward strand.
TTTCAGCTAAGACCGACATCAACTGTCATTCATCTAAAGCTTCTTTACCAACTGAGTATATGACTTTCTACTCAACGCATCTGCCACCGAATTTCCTTTCCCCAGTGTGTACATCAAGTCAAAGTCAAACATTTGGAGATACTCCATCCACCTCATTTGCCTCAAATTCAAATCTCGCTGTGAGAAAATGTGTTTTAAGCTTTTGTGATATGTAGAAACAGTAAATTTCTCACCAAAGAGATAATGTCTCCATGTTTTCAAATCATGGACAACTACAGCTAACTTCAAATCTTGCATTGGGTAATTCTTCTCATTCACCCTCATCCGCCTTGAACCATAAGCAACCACATGGTATCCTTGCATGAGAACATAGCCCAACCCTGATCCCGAAGCATCACAATACACCACATACCCCTGTCCTGATTCTGGTAAAATCAAGATAGGTGCTGATATAAGCTGAACTTTCAGATCTAGGAAAGACTTCTGACATTATTATGTCCATAGGAATGGATAATTCTTCTTTGTCAAAGCTTTCATTGGTGAAGATAGTTGTGATAAATCATGCACAAAGCATTGGTAGTCACTACTTAGGCCAAGAAAACTTCGTATCTCACACACATTCTATGGTGGTTTCCAAGATATAACAACTTCTATCTTTTAAGGATCAACATAAACACATTTCTCAGAAATGACATGGCCTAGGAAACATACTTCCTATATCCAAAAATCACACATTGATAATTTGTCATACAAGCGATGATCTCTCAAGATTTGAAACATTGTTTCCAGGTGCACCTCATGATCAGTCCTTGTTTTTGAATAGACCAAAATGTCATCCACAAAGACCACAACAAAAGAATCTAGATATTGTTGAAATATCAGATTCATTAATTCCATGAATACTACTGGTGAATTTTTTAGACCAAATGGCATGACTAAATATTCATAATGGCCATATCTACTTCTGAAAGTTGTCTTTGGAATATCCTCCTTCCGAACTCGCAATTGGCGATATCATGATCGCAAGTCAGTCTTGAGAACCACTAAGATCCCCTTAATTGATCGAATAGATCATCAATGCATTGAAGTGGATATCTATTATTTATTGTAACTTGGTTAAGCTTACAATAATCAACACATAGCCAAAGAGTTCCATCTGTTTTCTTCACAAACAAAACCGCTGCCCACGGAGACGTACTTGGTTGAATAAACCCTTTTCTTTCCAACTCCTCTAACTGCACTTTCAATTCCTGCAACTTTTTTGGTGCCATCCTATAAGATGGAAGATAAATAGTACTGATCCCCAGAAGGAGATCAATCGTAAACTCCACATCCCTTAGAGGTGGTAACCCTGAGATGTAGTTGGGAAAGACATCAGGAAATTGATCCACAACAGCTGTAAAACTATGTTCCTCAATCTCTTCCTTTGATGCCAAAGTCAAAGATGACAATTGGTAAGAGATGGTTCCGACCATTGATGCCAAAAAGCTCTTTGCACCGCTCTTTGCAATGCTCTCTCCTCTAAAGAGATGTTTAATGCCATCCTTAGTCATCAAACTAACTGTTTTCGTATAATAGTTTATTCAAGCCTTAAAATTTGTCAGCCAATCCATACCCAGGATTACATCATAGAAATACATCTCCAACATTGATAAGTCTCATTTTAAATCAGCTCCATCAATAGTTATAGCACATGCTCTACACACAAAGGCTTGACATTCTCCCCCACCAAGAGGAGTTTGCAGTTTCAAAATATAATGCATCATTTCCAGTTTTAAACACAGCAAGTCGGTAACATGGGAATTAATGAAGGAAAGTGATGCACCAGTATCAAACAACACTTGCACAAAGGTAAAATTCAGAAGAATCTTATCTCTTACTATTGATGGTCTAGCTTGATCATCGACAATCATTTTCTCAGCTCCATACAATTTCTTCTTCACTATATTATTCTCCTTGTTTCCTTGTTGAGGTTACCCTGGTTGAGGAGTCATGGTATTTCTAGAATCACCATGGCTATATCTATTATTCTAGAGAGACTAAGTCTACTGTCCTCGTCCTATCAAATCGTATGATGCTTGCGACGCCTGGGAAGTGTCACGTGCACCCGACCACAGAGCATTTCTACAATAGCGCTGTAGATTCCCCATTTGATTGAAATTGTGACATAATCGAGGTTATGCTAGATAGTTCCGCTTTATGTGGCCTTGTGAACCACATTGAAAACGACCTTCTTTTCTCTGGGGTTGTGGAGGAAGGTTCACTGATCCCGCCGTCTGGTTCTGCTTTTCACCTGCACCATGGAAATAGGTGTTCCTTTTCCTCTTATTCCCAGTGGTAGAGTTCCCACCATTTCTTCTAGGTAACATCATTCCTCCTCCTATCGATCCTAAGATATCATGCTCAGCAATAGTAGCTCTGTTCACCATTTCTATATAATTCGTAATACCGAGCACCGCAATATTCTATCGAATCTCCTACCATAGACCTGATTCGATGATGTGTGCCTTCAAGGATGTAATTTTCGCAACCTCTAGTGCAAAACGGACTAAATTCATGAACTTATCCGCATACTCTGTGACAGAGAGGCTCTCATGTTTTAAGTTGAATACGTTCATTGTTTTATGGATTTTGAACGTGTGAAGATAGAATTGTTTGTTGAAGAATTTTTCAAAATCCTCCCATGTAAGGCCTTCATCAAATTTAGCCTGCACCACTAAATCCCACTATTGACGTGCAATATTGTCAAGAATATACGTGTACAACTTGACCTTGATCTTTGATGGTGTGCTGATGAAATCAAAGATACAATTCATTCTACTTAGCCACACCTCCGCCTTTTCGGGTTCAGCATCACCCCGAAAGTTTGGTAAATTCTGCTTCATGAACTGGATGGTATGATCCACATGACTTGGTTCATTCCTATGGTTCCCCATATCCATAGAATTAAAAGCATGTACAATACTCTGAACCAGCTCTTGGTTCACCCGTGGTTCATGTGCAACCATATTCTCCGCAGCTTCTTCAAGTTGGTTTCGACGATGCCTACCGGGTGCCATTTTCTAAACCAACAACATCCTCCATCAATCTCACTCTCTAGCAACTGATGGATTAGCATTTCAAATTCTATCACATCAACTATCACAAAATTGTTTTCCAAGAATCCTTTTTCCATGTTCAAATATTTTTGAAAACATTCAAAATGATTTTTGAAAATCATTCCATTTTCAAAATACACCAAATATCATGTTTTCAAAATCTTTCACTTAAAACAATTTCTGCATTTTCAAAAACTCGCACATTGCAGAAAATCATAATTCATTCCTTACAATGAGATGTGAAATTCTAGGGGGAATTAATTCCTATACAATGCACACCATGCTCATCCCATAGGCTAAACCCATGGTAATGAGATTTCCAACATTCTAAAAGTGTATCCAAAACACTTATGTACCCAACACCCAGGTAACTTAAAGTTCAGCATAAATGGGTTAGCTACGTCCTTTTATGCTATAAATTTCAAGTTCCAACAATCCTAATCCTGTCTAAGATTTAGACCTAAGGAATATACAAGAAGTAATTTCAACTCCAAGACTAGGAACATCAAATACTACTTGTTAGAAGGGACCAAACAAGCTGATACCATTTGTAATGACTCACTAATTCTCATTGTCTTGGGAGTACAAAGAGTCATTACTTGGCCTTAAGATACATCCCCAAGATGCCAAAGGCTGCAAATAAATGCCTAAGGGTTTCAAATACAAGTGGGGGATGATTTACCCTTTAAGAAATAAACCAACCAACCAACATTCACTGAGATGCATGAACAAATGAATGACAAGTAAACAACTTCATTTATGTCAAACCACATCAAGTACACAATAGCGGAAGATCAAACCAAACATCAAAGTACACAGTATAAGAAAAAATCAAGACTCTCAAAAGACACCAAAACTCCATGATCCACTAGCTCCAAGCTCCACAATCACTGAACAGCCCCAATCATCACGAGGTGGTACTAAAAACATGGGAAGCATTACCTTTTCCCCTGTCCTGGAAAATAGCATACGCAAAAGCACCAAAGTGCCAAGCAGGGGTGAGTATAAAACTTAGTAAGTTTCCCCAATGACTTCCCTACTCACTCCACTAGGATGGAAGAGTTAGAAACATTTATATAAAAATAGTTTATATAAAACATTTTTCCAAAAGCAGTTTATAACTAAATATAAACAAGTTTCCCAAAACCACTTATGACCAAAAGCATTTAGTGTAAAAAAAACATTTTTTCAGTGAGTTATTTTTTCAGAAAAATAACTAAACAAGCTTTAGAACCATTTTAGAAACATCCATTTTTGGCATACCCAACCATTTCCCCAACCCGTCCAACCAACCATGCATGTGTCATTATGACAGTTCCATATTCATGAGTGGTTTCTCGTCAATCTACCAAGTCGTCACAAGGTAATTGTTTCCCATGTGCCATTACACCTTTGGGACCGGGCACAAAGTAATATTTCAACCAAGCCTCGTACATGCAACATGAAAACACACCACATATTCCCATCAATCAATCCAAAATACCCTTTCAATAAAAACACATTTTTATTGAAAACCATTTCCATAAAAACATTTCAATTCCAAACCATTTCAATTCCAAACCATTTCAATTCCAAACCATTTCAATAAAACTCCCTTTTTATTGAAAACCAATTCCATCAAAGTCATTTTAATCTCAAACCATTTCAATAAAATGACCTTTTTATTGAAAATCCATTTTTTATCAAACCATTTACAATTTCAGAAAATTCATAATTTAAAATCAACATTTTAAGTTCAAGAAGCCAAATCACTTGCACAACAATTCACCAAGATTTCACAATTTCACTAAAACCATAAATCATCACTAAAGAAGATTTATTCTATGATTTTCAAAATCAATTACATTCAAATAACTTGATTTAAAACTAATACAATCAATTATAACAAGATTAGGTGAGAGTAAAGCCTCCTACCTTTAGGTTTTTGACGAAAACCACAACGAACAAAGAACGCACAAGAAAACCGGGTTGCTTCTTCAAAAACTCGCCTTAGATCTCTTCTTCTAGAAAGACCAAGACTAAATCTCATCGTATTTGGAATCCACACACTTATATCTACCCATAATGGGCATAGATCTAAGAAACTGAGAGAAGAAGATAACCAGATCTAAGTAGATCTAAGAAACTGAACAAGAACGATAAAGAACGATCACATACCTCAAGAATCTGGCTTTGATTTTCCAAGAGAAGCTTTAGGATCACCTCTGGAATGATGGGAGAGCCCTCTTTTACCTTAGGAGAATAAAAATACCAATTTAGGGCCGCTTAGAAGGAAAAACAAGCCACTTAGAGGCAAAAACTCATGAGATCCACCTTTCTAGGATCTCATTTAAGTGGTCTCACGCTTTGCTTGCACGGTTAGAAAAACTGTGCGCTAACCATGCATTAGCCACTGCCTCATAAAACCCTCCACGCATAGTTTGGCCGCACGGTTAGACAAACCATGTGTTTCCCGTGAGGAAGCTACTACCTCTAAGAAAAACTATGCATGGTTTTGCCGCACAATTTAGACAAATTGTGCATCGTCCGTGCGCCTTCCCCTTTGCCTCAAAAATTCATTCAAAGTTCTCCCGACTCTCCCATTCATCACCCTTAACATTACAACCATGAAAATAATCAAGTAAGGGTTACATATTGGAAACCGGGGGTACTACACACATTCTACCTTACTTTAATAAATCTTGACCTCACAATTTTAACTCGGGCTTGGAAACCATTGTTTGACTATTCAAAATACCTTAATTGAATCCCCACATTGGATCAAGGGTTAATAAAAATTCTATTTGAAAAGAGAGAAATTAAGTACAAAGGTTACCCAAGATTACATAGTTTCATTTAGGAAAATATATACATGGAAGATAAAACTAACTCTCAAAAAAACTAATAGAGAGTTCTAGAAAAACTGATCATGGGGAATTAAACTATCACAAAATAATAAATATTTGATGGGTTAAAAGGCAATTGATAAAATTAAATGGATAATTTTTTGTTTCAAAATCATTTTCATATAGTTAAGGAATTAATTTACTTCCTATAATAAGAACATAAGGAAAAATACTTACTTGAAAAGTAGAGTTTCATCCTTTGATCAATTTCTATCATAAACTTGTCTTCTTCTCCAAATGATGAGTATAAATTTTTTTAATGCTTGAAGCACTAGAATCAAATTTTATGGATCACTAAATCCACAAAAGGAAAGCAATATATTCTTCCTATCTTTATGAATTAACTAAAACCAAAATGGTTGGTTAAATATAAGATAATTATATAAAAATAATAATCTTTTATATCATGGAAAACTAATTTGATATCCAAAATCCAACAATAACACCCAAAGTTCAATATAGATCATTCAAAAAATAATTATCCTTCCTAAAAACTATTCTAGACTAAGATTGAAACCCAAAATTTACGAAGGATTTAATCACATAATATTCTAAAAAAATCTATAAAATATATTTCAACCTATATTACTCAAGTAAAATCTTATATTATTATATTTAATTAATAATATCAGGTTCCCAAAATAGTGAACGTCTTACAAAATCACATAATCATCAAATTAATTTCCAATTCCCTGGTATTCTATATGATAATATATATGTTCCCAAAATCAAAATATTCTTCATCCATCAAATCTTTTAACTAAAAAGAAAAAATTATACTAATCGGGACATCATATAGGCTAGTTGTAGGTGATGTACCCTTGTCTCCCTTGGGTTATTGTTTCAAACCTCATAGCCTTACTAGATGTGATGGGTTCTCACATGGTCTGTGGTCTATCCTTTTTCTAAAACTATATAATTATTATAAAATCACCAAAAATATAATAAAATCCTTAAAAATAACCTTAATATGTTTTAACCTCAAGGTTTATCTCATACCTTTAATTTTGTATCCCAAAATGTATTAACCCATAATTACCTAAAAAATGAATGTCGCCAAAAATATAATTATTCACCTTAAAATTTCATAACATGAAGCCTCAAAAGGGGTTTCTAAGACCCTAAACTTATGATCATTCTTAAAATTATAGGTCTGTTATTTTATCCATACCACTTAAGATAACATCAAAAGAAAACATCCAAATATCCAAAGATGTTTAAACCATCCATTGATACCAATTGTAATGACCTGGACTTAATCATTACATAATAATGATTTTAAATCAATAATTTTAATTTATTTCACATTTAGGATCTTTTTATGATTATATTTTTAGAGAATTATGCTATAACTCATACATAAAAAAACCATAAAATATAAATTATACACTTCCAATTAGTATCCAGTTTCCCATAATGAAAAACTTTTAAAATAAAGAATGAATTATTTTCATGTAAAGACTCTATGACTTTAAAATTTACTTATTATTTTTCTATAACCATCCCTAAACCCTTTGAAAACATTTTTAAAATATGGGATGATTACAGAATATCAGTAAGGAATATAAAAAGAAAGGAACCAATTAGTTCTTTAAAAACATAAAAACCATAAGACTTTAACCATTATCTTTAAGTATCATTGAGAATATGAAATAAAAAAAATCATATGAAAAAAAATACACAATTTTATCAAATAAAATCATTAAAATGAATAGAAAGAAATTAAAATTATTTAGGTGACTTGGAGAATCATATACATAAAACCATTTCAAAACCCCATTCAATTGGAATAACCATAAGCTAACTTAAAATATTATTATTAACCAATGAATTGAATATCTATAATGGGTAAAACCCTTCTTATAATCTATATTGGGATCATCCATGAGCTTCAATGGGGATCATCCCTTCATATAAGCTATACTGGGCTCACCTGTTTCTCATGAGCTATATTTGGGATTAACCCTTCGTATAAGCTATATCAGGACCACCCATGAGCTATAATGGGGATAAAACTTTTGTTTAAGATATATCTATCTCACCTATTTCATATAATTCTTAATTACCATTTCATGAATAAAACACTTTCATCATAAAACCCTTTTAAAACTCTTTTAATCCCATATGAAAAACACATTCATATAAAAATACTATTTTTTAAAAACACATTTTCAATTAAAAAATACCCAATTAAGAAATATTTTAATCTTTAAAAGGAATCTAGAAATTAAATAATATTCAAAATGGTGGAAAATTATTTTTTTTTTGTGTACGTTAAGAATAGGACATTCCTTTTTCTATTTTTTCAAAACATTCTATATAAAATATGTAAAAAAGATTACTTTTGAAAACCTTTGAATAAAATTAAAAATATAAATACAAATTCCTTTATAATACTTTTATATTAATATAAATAAACATATAAAATAATATCAAGAATATTGACATGGAGGAAATTATTTTGAAATTAAATCATTAAATATTTAAAAAGTGATTTTTAAATCAAATTGTCACATACCACTTTGAAATATTTGAATCATAATCCTTATAAAGGAAGAACATTTTAAAAAACATTAATTAACATGAGGATAAATAAATTAATAATATAATATGTCAAATTTTCTATATATACACCTCATAAAATAATGTGGGTGTGTAACATCATAATATACACCAATGGAAGGAGATTGAGACGAAGTCATTTACCTTGAGTTAGATTCATCATGTGTGTCTTTAAATTACTAAATAAAAAATTATTATAATTATATACTTTTGTGATAAAAAATTTTATGTTTTTTATTCATTTATATCACTATTTATTATGTTATAACAATTAATTAATTATTTAAGTTTAGGTCGGACGTTTCGACGATATTCGACACATTAATTTAAAATGAATTTGGTATGATGTATATATTAAAAATGTTCATTATTAAATGATATACTGAATAATAGTGAAATAATTATAATTTTTATATATCAATTATATTTTTAAATACATCCATCAAATATGGATATGAAAAATGAACTATGTTACAGTCATGGAGACGGTAAGTCGTACATACGCATGAGTATTGTTTCTATTTTTAAATTATCATTTTGAAAATAATTTAAGTATAATTTTATCTATATAAAATTATAATTAATATAATTAATATCATAATAATCAATTATATATATTTATATATATCATTCATTTGATGTGGTGATGAAAAACGGATCACATCGCTTTGTGGAAGTGATAATTCACACGTACACATGAATGATATCATCATTTCTCTGTGAATGAAAATTTAAGAAATAAAATGATATATTGAATTTTCATAATGATAAATATTTCATTAATATCATATATAAACTTTAATTCTATCATTATAACCATTCTTGAGAGATATTGATGGAAAACGAATTACATAGGTTCACGAGGCAGTAGTCCTCCATACACATCGATGATTAATTCTTTTCCTATTTGATGGAAGAGGAGATGGATATGGGTCATTAAACAAACATAATAACATATAATTAAATTTATGATAATTTATTTATTATTTTATCATGGTTTAAGAATATTTTAAGGAAGTTGAATAAGAAATTAAAAAAATACTTGATAAAAAATAACTCCTATTCTTTAGATAATCTCCTTTTCTTAACACCTTTATAACACTAAAGGTGGTTTTATTACTAAAAAATAGATCTATAATGTGATGAGGTATTATAGTAATGGATTTGGGTAGATCATGTCAAAAAATAGGTTTTTAAGTGTGAATAAAAGAGAAGAAGAGGAGTCCTTTTGTTGGAGAGGAGAGGGTCACTCTTGAAATTTCTCATAATATTCAATTAATATAAACTAATATTCATTTAATAATGGATTAAAAGTGAGTTATATTGAATATAAGTTGATTATGGGTCCGAATAATCTCATTAAATAGTTTTTTATTGGTTTAGGTCACATTATTACCCTTATCATTTTTTTACCCTTATTTAACCTCTTTAATTCTAACTGTGACAACATGGATTTTTACACTTTGAGGGTTAATATAGTTAGTATAAAATTCCAAAAGAACCATAAATAGACCATGGATGAAATTTTCAGACTTATCCAAATTGTTTTTCCAAATTTTATATTTTTAGGAATTTTATATCATTTAATAAAATATTATTTATTTTAAAGTATCATTAAAGTCAACTTTGACAATATTTGTTACATTAACTTTAAAAAATGACAATAAAATAAAATATCTTCAAACAAAACTATTTTAATATTTCCCTAATATTTTGAGTTAATCTATAAAATTTATTTATGACATTAATTATCTCAAAGTATAATTATTTTATTATTTTAATATCATTTATTGGATATTTCCATTAGTAAAATAATTACAGCATCACTATTGTGAAAGCATTTAAGGTAATTATTTATTAAATAAAAATTAAAAATAAATTGTCATTATAAATATAAATACTTTATATTTAAAATTAATATTTCTAAAATAACATATCCTTTGGATAACTCATTAAAAATATGTTATTTATTAATAATATGATTGTGATATCTTTGTCTTTTCTTTAAATAAATTATTATAAATGCCATAATCACTTATAAATAGAAAAAATGGCCATATATTCTTAATTTTAGTGCTTAGGTATGAAATTTAATCATCTAATAAAATTAGCACATGTTTTAAAATAATTTTCTAAAATTTATAATATTATTTTTACCCTTAATTACTCAATTTTTCTTGATTTACCCTTTACCATGGTAAAACAATTGACAAAGGTTACTATTCATATTGAAAGAAAATAGACCTTTTTACTAAATTGAAAAATTATGAGTAAAAATATGGAATCCATTTTTCAAAAATATTTTCACAAAAAATTCATAAATTAATTTAAAATTAATCCTATATACGGGACCAAACAGCGTGTTTTTAAAGTAAAAATGTTCAGACATTTGAAAAGTTTTTTTCCATTTTTAATGTGAAATTGTTTCAAATGAACTAAATTGGATTTATATATGTATACTTTAACTAATTATACTTTAATATATATTTAAAATATAATTTAACTATATAAATTATTTCAATGAAAATTTAGCTTTCAATTAAAATGCAGTATTTTCACTATTCATCAAAAAAATGAAACTTATCAAAAAATACAAAAAAACAACCAAACTAAATTTTTATATTTCACTTTCAAAAATAATTTTTTTTTTCAATTAAAATTTGTAAAATTTTCAAAATTTAGTTTTAAAACTACTACGCCTCACAAGGAGGTAAAACTATTTTTTAGAAAAGTATAGTTTCTAAGTGTAAAACTAGATTTAATTATTATATTTTTCTTATCATATATATTGGATTGATGTAAAAAATTATAAAAATGTGTAAAAATAATATATTTAGTCCCATTAATACCCTCCAATATAACAGTTAGGTGATAATGATCACATTTAAATAATAATATTCAGTTATTCGTTTAAACTTGATGTGGTGTATCATGTACGCTATCAGACATAGTGTTTACTTCTTAAAATATTAGGATATTAAAAAAATCCTTGTTAAACACATTCCTTTCCATGGTTTATTTCGTGATTATTATTGTTATATGTTCTATGTGGCATGTATGATGATGTAAATGTTATGATGTGATGGGTGGACCTGAAATTATATAGCTCTCAAATGTATTGGGTAATGTGATGTATCTCATGAGATTATGTGTATTATGCCTGAAAATGATACTATATTTTTTAAAAATTATGATGTTATGATTATTCACATATGTTATGTGTGAACATGATTCTATCTTTGTTTACAACTATGTGTAGTATTTGACCACTATGACAAGATGTTTCATTTTTATGCACTTACACCTTCCATTAATTTATCACATGTTTCCCTCGTGATATTGATGATGATCCTATGCTTATGATACGATGATTATGATTATTCTCATCCATGTTATATTTATTAATGTTCTTTATTCATCCTATTAATGGGATTTTAACTCACACCTTTATTTTATGTATATCCTCAGGTGATTACATGTACTAAGGAGAATGTTATCTTTTAGAAGGATAAAGAAGAAAGATTTAAATAAATGCTTATATTTTATTATGTACAAGTTATATATGAGCCTAATTTTCCCATGACACTAAACCTTTTGATCCTATATTTTTATCTCTATTATGTTTTTTATCTTAAAATTATGCAATAGTTATGAAAGAAAAGGTATTGTCGCAATATTAGGCCCATTTAAGGAAATATAATTGCCCGATTAATTCAATTAAAAAGGCGTTATTTCATAAAGTTCATTTTTAAAAATTAAAAGAAATATGCATCAGGAACATAGGTTCATGACACCATCATGTAACATGCTTGATTACATTTATTGTTATAATGGTATTATATTACATAATGTATTCTCGTATGTGGTTAATTTCATAAGGGCATTAAGTTATTTCTTTATGGGTTCATTGGAATGTTTCTAGATTCTAACCTTGGATGTTAGGTAGTTATGCCAAATTCCACTGAGAAAGGGGCATAGAGGTACACACACTAATTTTATCCTAAGACTCATCTAAATTTTATATAAATTTAACATTTTGAATAAATATCATTCACATATGTGGTTTAATAATTATTCATTTTTGGATTGATCGCAAATATCTAGTCATCGATTATTCGAGAGAATAAATTTGAATCTAATATTCAATAAATATCTATACTATGTTTTAGTGAATATTATATTTATTGGGGATTAATTTAGTGATAATTAATTAAATAATTAAATAATCATTATTCAAGTCCTGATAAATGTAAAGGAGGAATTATAAACCTAGTTTGATTGTCTGGTGAGAAATAATGTATTAAATATTATTTGGATAAATGTTAATTTATCTATTTTGTATATAATATTTATTTATCTGTAAGTCTAGTTCATGTCAGGTAAATAATAATATTATTATTATTATTATTTAGATATGGGGTTCACAATTGATTATGAAAATAATAAGGGTCCATGGGTAATTATTATTTTCTAATTCATGCTCTATTTGAACCCTGGTATAACATTCTCAACCATAATCATCAGTGTGCACAATAAAATTATTGATATAATTCTTTAAATCCCTAGAGATCACCTCTTCAAGAACTCTCTCAATAATAGAGATCAATCATCCTCCTATACACTATCAATTCTAGAGATAACAAGAATAATCATTTTAATCATGAATCCATTCTTAAGGTGATTATCGACAAATGATGAAAGCATCATAATCCTTCATGAAAGAACCTTATATTTCCTTGGAGACATTCGAAGGTTTGTGGTGAACATGTGGATCGCCCCTAGAGGGATTATACCCTTGAATCCTCTCCCTGTAATGGTGGTATGACAAGAAGTGGTCTACAGAATCATCAATGAAGAAAGAATTACAACACAATGTAATTTTTTATTTATGTAAATTAATTATAAATTTTATGTGATGATATTGTCTTCTTGGTACCAAGGGATATTTCAATTAATATTTAAATTAATATCATTAGTAATCATGTTCTTCATTATGTACAAATTGGATTATTCACTAATTATGACAAAAATTTTAGTTGGATAATTATAATTAGGTGCTTCTATTGCGTCTAGAATCTTCAAGTACTATTAGACCAGTAACATAATAATTTATAATTATTTATTTATCATTGATTGATTTGTGTGTTTATAGTTAGTTTTAAATTTTAGTTTAATTATTTGAATATTGGGATCATATATTCTTATTTTTTGCACTCTTATAATCAAAAATTGAGTAATTATATATGAATAACATCCTAAGAACCCATACATGGGTGATGAGGATTCTAGTTGGATTGCATAAGAGTATATGACATGTTTCTTATATGTACACATTGTGGACCTGCATACACTATGCTAGGATTAATCATGATTCATCTGGGTTGTCTTGCAGTAAAAACATGAGACATTATTAATACGAATCAAGTGTCGACTGGGCTAACTTGGCATATAGTTTTTTGAACTACACATCATGAAACTCTCTTATATGACATTTATTCCTCACATTTTCATTAAAAATTGTAGATTAAAAGATGTTTCATGTAATCATTACATGAAGTGTGTTACTAAAAACCGTTCAAATAGAAGGTAATAATGGCGTGTAACTCCCATACATGTCATGTACCTCATAAATGTTTTTGAGTGTCATACATTCCCAGTCCTTAGGTGTTTGTTTTGGATAGATAGAAAAGATATATACACCACATGTGGCTTACCTATACATGCAATGTATCCAGCTTATTTATGTAGAAATTATAATAATTAATTATTCAATTTAAGCCTAGTCGACATGTGTCCTATTGGAGTTGGTGATTCCTTCAACCAACTACCCTTGTAGTTTTTATTACATTATATATTCATGTTATTTGAATATAATATAATATAATTTTATATCACATCATAATTTTTCCTCTCTATAATAGTGTATGTGATAATTTCCTAAGGATAATTTTCAAGTCAAAAGTACATAGCAGTTCTCTAATATTATGAGATACTTTATATTCCATAAAAATATTCCTTGAACCTATGTTCTATGGTCAGAAGATATTAACTGATATGACATGAATGATACAAGATATTAGGGGTTATAGGCTCACAATACATTGATTCAACTTCTGATGGTGTTTTCCCTTGGTAATATCTAAGTATAGAGGTTATGAGAATAGATCCACCAATAGTAATTTGACATATTTTATATGACATAATATATTATTATCTATAGACCTATGTAATGATGAATTAAATCTAATATTATTATTAATGTGTTTCATTCCCTACATGATTAGATGTATTTCATAAACCATGAATATGATTGTTCATGATGAAATTTGATACTTTGGGTGCATCACGTGTGACATTTAATTAATGAATAATGTGAGAGAGGATTTTTACCATCCATTGTAGTTGAATATATATAATCCTTTTATGGAATATAATAGTCATATTAATTCCATGGCCATATAATTTTGTTAGTGTGTTCTGTTTCAGAAACTCAAATAAATATATTCGAGCATATAGGTTTATAAAACAAGATTTTAAACCTGTTTGAAGAGATATAGTGATACAAAGGGATTATATTACATGACAATTATTCATAATAGTTTTAATGTCATTGTGATTTTAACTATATTTATCTATGGGTTCCTTAGCACATTGTAAGATTCTAACCTTGGAATTTATGTGGTTTGGCCTAATGCCATTGAGAAAGGAGCTGAGAAGGTTACACACTAAGTGTATCCATGAACCTTGATTAAATTCTATATGAGTTTAATAAGTAGGTTATAATATAATTCTCAGTTCCAAGGAATAATATGTAATGGGTTTTATTGGTTGATCACAATTATTTATTTATCATAAGGCTGTGAGATTTATTTATTTAAATTAATATTCATTATATTTGGTTCGATAAATAACGAGGAGGAAAAGTAGACTGAGTTACGGTTTAGGGAGAATGTAAATATTATTTTAAGAAATATTAATTAACTTATTTTGGAGAAATATTATTTAATTAGTCTGCATGTTATGCACGTGTAAAGTAAATAATAATAATATTATTATTATTTAAAAATGGGTTATGCTAGAGATTAATAGAATATTAATATGCCTTTATGAAAATAATAATCTAACCGTAGCTCTATAAATTTTTGACTATAGAATTCTATGGATAATAATTATTGAGCACAGTATTTGGATAACAATAAAATTCTCTTAACCAAGATATGTTCTCAATAGTGCTCCACGTCTCATGAGCATTGGCAATCCACCTCCATTATCTCTAGTTGTGAGAGAACTAAGAGAATCCACCAAGCCTCATTCTGATTCTAAAGGAATGATCAAAAAAAATATAGGGTGTTGGGACATCTACACTAGCATCTGAGAACCCTATCGTGGTGTTCATAGTTTCTTGGTACATGTGTGGATCACTTCTAGAGGAAATCTTCCCTTGATTACTCAATCACAATGACAGTTCAATAAGGAGGGTCAACTGCATTTGACAACAAATAAAGAATTATAATATGAGGTAATTATTGATCTCTCTAAATTAAATATAAATTTCATGTGATATCCTATTTTCAAGGATTCTGGGAATTTATTTCTATCAAGTTTTGAGGATAAATCTGAAGAATTTGATGAAAAATATTTGTTTGACACCACTCGATAAGCTTATGATGCACCCAAGAACCTTCATTTCTATTTTTAACTTATTTAAAATATAAGTTTAGTGATATTATATATATATATATATATTAAATTCATAATAATTTTTTTCATAATATTTAGAACTACATATCATGTATAGTCGTAATACACTGACTAATCCACATGCATTTATATCATTACATGCTATGATAATTAACATGTGTCCATGCGATGAATTATACAAGTCATTTAATTTTGTGATAGGAAATGTATTATTCATGTCATATATATAGATATTATATTACTATAATGCACTCTAGGTGATTCTTATGGGTACTCATCATGCTTCTTCCATATAAATACTTTATACTTAGTTAATTTTAAATAAAATTAATTTATTTAATTTGTTTAAAATTATAATGAATTTTAACCTCAAGGATATCTTGGATGGAAATTAAGATAAATTAATTTATTAATTAATAAAGATAATTAATTAATTTGGGCACATTTTATCTTAATTAAGAATTATTGAATTTAATTATATTTTATTAAATGACCAATAATTGCATGTATGTAAATGGTCATGATCTAGGAACAAACTATATATTTGATTAGTATATTTTAATTTATTATTATTTCATGGTTTTTGTAATAATTTATTAAATTAAATTGATGGTATGTTAGTCATCTCCTCCTTCTCATTATGTAAGGTCTTGAGTGCCCACGATTCATTTATGTAAATCATTTAACCAATCCTTCTAGTTCCCCTCACCAACATGTGAGTAATGATTATGAAATGAACAGAACTCCCAATCGAGTGGAGATGGTTCAAGTTTCAAATTGAGGTGAAACTAATCTAGAAAATACACAAGAAAATATGAGGAATGTTTCAACTTGAAGTTGGTATGGTTCTAGGATTTTATTCCTTATGGTAAAGGGTTGGTTTTCTATCCTCTGGAAAAACTGACCATTATAAAAGATCATGTTAATACCACTTTATTATTTTATTATGTTAGTTTTGGGGTTAATTATTTATAAATGATATATTCTAATAAATTTATAAATTAATTAAAAATCATGCAATATGGAATTAAAATAAACTAGAAAATAAATAAATTTTATTTAGACATAATTATTCACTTAATTAAAATCTAATTAATATTAACAAGTATTAAATAAGGTAAAATAGAGAATTTATTCATAAATATATAAAATTACTCAATTTAAATATTAATTCACGAGCCTTCCACTACTTGGGTTTAAATTAAACCATAGTTCAAGTGATTGACCAACCATCGTTAGGGGGACTTCAATTATCAAAGAATTTATAACTTAGGTTTTGGGTCAAATTTACTTACTTCACATTAAGAGTTGACCACCTTTATAATACTTATTGAAACTTGTAGGAAAGTAATGAAGAAATATAGGTTTAATATTTTAAGATTGGGGAGTACACTCAACAAATCAAGGATATATGATTTAATATAGTTATAATGTTATGTGCACTTAAATACCTTTGAATAACTTTTCAGGATTCCATCTAGGTTATGAGAAGGGTAATATGGATCCTTGGCATTATAATATCCATACGATGATATTCATTGAAACCAATGGTGAGGGTAATTGGGTTTCAATAAAATAGTGATATATTAATAAATTAAAATTTATTATGTATTCTATAATCCAGATAAAGTACTAAAATAATTTTATCTTATTATAGAAATTTAAATCCATATGAATTTGACTATATCACTATGGTGTATATTATAGAATAATAATCTAATCATCAGCTCAAATTTCCAGTAATGTTATAGACACTTGCATGTAATACTACACCATGATCAAAAATTATACATGTTTTAAACCCTTATTCCAAAAATTTTTGGTAAATAGGCTAGTGGGAATAACTATCTCTCTACATGAAACATTTATATGCTTCCATTAATGTACAATGTTTCATGCTATCATCCATGACCAATGAGATTATAAAGCAACATGGGGATATGGATGTGTATAATATCATGTCTCAACTTCCAAATCTTTACCAATATAAGGATAGGTAAGATATATATGATATCTCCAATTCATTATCCACTTGCAATCTTAGAGAGTTAGTTTCGGGTGGGCCACATGTAGTCATGTTTATTATCTATATATAGCTCTTGTAAATATTGGTATTTAAAATCCTAAATGAGTTTCACACAAATCTCATATTATCCTCAGAGCCTAGGTGATTCTCTATTTTCATTTTTAATTATAATATAAAAAATAGTGATAAGTGTCTCCCAAAACTCCTTTCCTTGATTCACTAATTTGATAAGGACATAATGCATGAAAAACCTATAGCTATTATTGTGAATAAAATGAAGAATGAAGAAAAGGGCCCAAAGACCCACTGAAAGTATAAGGTTCCTTAATACAATCATTCTATAAAGAGGAAGATCCAAAGACAAGTGAATGAAAAGGATGCAATGTTTTTCATGTCGAAAGTTGGGTCACTGGAAGAAAAACTACACCCAATTAAATAAGCAAAGTGAATATTTAGTTTTATTTGTTATTTTTTAAATATTTACATATATACCAATTTGGTATTAGATAGATATTTTGGTACTCACATCTATATCAAAATTTTGGGACCAAATATATTCTAGAACATTTACAAAGGAGATATGGATCTCCAAGAATAAAATGGAGAGTGAATTTATTCATTGTCTATAAGAGACTAACACCTTACATTACTAATAGAGATGATCTTAGTTTTGAAAGATTTCTATTATGTACCCACTAATATGAAAACATAATTTCTTTATCCTATATATATATAGATGGATTTATTTTAAAATTTGTAAATAAAATTTGTTTCTTTTATAGAGAAAACATATGTTATGGTATATAACATTTAAATAATGGTCTTTATGTATTATATTATAAAACACAAGTGTTGGAAATAGATAATGAATCATGTTTATAGAACTCATTTCACACCTAGCTATATAATATGTCATGTAAACAAGAAAAATTGAAAAATATATATCTAGATGGCTATTGAGACTATTTTGAACTAAATTCACTTGATAGATGTCTATATTTTTAACTAGGAAAGATTATAAAGTCACCTTTTAGTTGTAAGGATGAAAGGGACACAAAGATTATAGAATTGGTACACACTAATGTGTGTTGAATGTTTCCTATAGAAGATATAGGTGGGTATTATTACTTCATTACTTCATTAATGACTTGATTAGAAATGAAAATTTATACTTAATGATGTATAAGTATGAATTATTTGAGAAATTCAAAGAATTAAAGAATGAACTAGATAATCAACTTGGTAATAATATAAATAAGATTACATCTGATCAGGGTGGTGAGTATATTAACCAAGAGATCTTTTATTATTTACATGATTTTAGGATTTTATCTCAACTCACTCCTCCTTATACACTATAATGGAATGGTGTTAGAGAAAGGAGCAACTATAAATTTCTTGACATGGTAAAGTTTTTGATGATTCATACAGAGAATCCATTAATATTTTTGGGTCTATACATTATAGGTTGTGACACGTATTTTAGATCGAGTTCTAACTAAGGAGGAAAATATATTTCATTATGAATTAATATATGGAAAGAAATATGTGTTTTCACATACTAAATTATGGTGTTTTGAGTAATTTTTTAAGTCTAACTCTGATAACAAACTAGAACCCTAGGGTATGATTTGTATCTTTATAGGATATCCCAAGTAAATAAAAGGATATTACCTACACAACCCCTCAAACAATTAATTCATTATGAATAAAAAATTCATATATCATGATAGGAAACACATATCTAAAATAGATAGTGGGAGAAATATGGCTTCAAAGGAGTTTATTCCCAAGATACACAAGACTTACTATGTGAATATATTCTATGGGTCCCTATGGTAGATTTCAATCCTGATACACAAGTACTAAGTAGGAGGATAATAGAGGTTAGAGAACCATAAAGATATGTTTTAAATGTCAATGAATATAGTGACTCATTATTGGTTCAAAATAATGATCCTCTTTCTAATAAGGAGGAAATAGATATCTAAGAAACTATAAGATGACAAGAAGCCTTGAATAATGGGATGGATTCCAGGTATCAAAACCATGTGTGGGTTCTAATAAATCCTCTAGTTTATATAAATCTCATTGGGTGAAAATGATAATTCAATAGAAAAAAATGGAAGGTAATTTGAGTACCTATAAAGCACAAAAATATGATAAAGGGTTTAAAAGTTTTCAATGTATTGACTACGAAAAAACCTTTTCTCCAGTTTCTATGTTTAAATAAATTAAAATTATACTAACTATATCATCTTTCCTTGACTATAAAATTTGGAAGATTGATGTAAAAATAACATTCCTTAATGGGAACCCTCTATAATATTTCTATATGACACAACCAAAAGTATTTTTGACTCCAAGTAATTCCAATAAGGCTTTTAAGTTACAAAGATCCATTTATTAGTTGAAGTAAGCAATTAGGTCATAGAAAATTTGATTTGATAAGGCCATAAAATAATTTGGTTTTATAAAGAAATAATTCCATCCATGTGTCTACAATAATTTTAGTGGGAGTGAGATTATATTTTTAGTAGTATATGTTTGATGGAATATTACTTATAGGAAAGAACATACCATTTTTATAGTCAGTTAAGGAAAAGTTAAACAAGTTCTTTTTCATGAAGTCCTTAGTTGAGACAACCTATATTTTATAGATCAATAATAATCATGATAGATATAATATAATACTTGGGATAAGTCAATGTAGATACATTGAATATATGGTCTCTGCATTTTGTAATAGGTGATATGTCAGTGTGCGCATCGCAAGGTAATGATGATGGATCTCATTTGAATTTTGAATTAGGGTTTGGTATGTCATTTTGTGGCATGGTGTTGAAGTTTCTCAATGATATTTTGAAATTTGAAACATATAATGATAAAATTGTTACTTCTATGTAGGTTCCCAATTTTCCGGAAAGTGTATTTTCAATAAAATAAAAAATGGATATCTCATATTGGTTCTAGTGTCACATAGAATACATCTCTCCAAGAAAATTCATCCTCATACACAACTAGAGATACAGAGAGAGTATGAGTATGATTTAATGTGCATCTATGTTAGGATTGATCATGTATTCCATGTTATGTATTGGGATCAATGTTTCATATACATTTATCATGATAGGTAGATATCAAGATAATTTAGGTGAATAACATAAATTATTATTAAAGTTGTCATTAAGTATCTGAGTCATAATAAGGATATTTTCATGGTATATGGAGGATATTAGGAACTAGTCATCAATTAAAATACTGATCCTAGCTTCCAAATAGTTCAAAATGATCTGAAATCATAATCATGATATCTCTTTAGTCTCAAAAAAGGATATGTGAGGTGGAATATTTAATAGTATCCAGTTTTCACAAATTCAACAACAAAATTTGAGTCTATTGTGGCTTCTAATTTAGAAAAATAAGTAGTTTGGATATGAAACTTTGTTCAAGATCTTGATTCAGTACCTAGTATTAAAGATACTATCACATTGTATTGTGATAATACTTCAGTGGTGACTCTTCAAAAGGATCCAAGGTCATATAAATGGAAAAAGAACGTACTCTATATTAGAGTTGGTGCCCTAGAACCAACATGTAATTACTTTATGATTAATTATATTCATGTTTCTAAATATTAATAAAAGTTACTATCATGTCCTGATTGTTATTATTTATAAAATAGTATGTGATAATGCCCTATTGGTACTTTTCAAACTAAAATTTTATAGAAGTCACCCTCTATGATGATAAACATTAAGTTCCATGTTAGTATTCTAAAAAATAAGGTATATAGATGGGTGATATAATTTTAAAAGACACAAATGATGTATGATATTAGGGGTGGAGATTTATTTGACTTTGAGGTACTTTCTCATGGTGTATGCATTTGGTAATCTTCAATGCATGAGAATATGAGAACATGACCCGCCAATAGGAAATATATATTTATTTATGTCATTTTATTTTCTTATCTACATATGTGTATAATGATCCTTAGACTTTATAATTATTATCAATACATGACTTCAGTCATGTACTTTAATGTATTTATGAAAATCCTGATGATATATGCTCGCAGTGAGGTAGGATATGTTGGGTGTGTCACCAGTGATGTTGAATTAAAGAATAATGTTGGAAAGGATTTATCCCTTATATTATTTAACGGAAGTAGATATCTTAGGTCCTTTGATGGAAATTGAAATGACTGATTATGTCCATGGATATGGAGGTGTTGTTAGCAAGTTCATTTACCAAAATTCAATGAAAGGGACATCGATAAGATAGGTTGATGACGCTAGTATGTAACCTACTTAATGAGAGATATTGTGATAAATGGATTATATTAAATTTTGTTCATTTATATGACGTTACATTTTGTTGTGACATTAAATTCTCTTTTATGCGATCCTTGGTGTGTTTCTAGATGCTAACATTGGAATTTTGGTTGGGTAGCCTAATTCCCCTAATAAAGGGGCCTAGACGGTCACACACAATGTGTATTCAAAACCACAGTTAAATTTTTTATGAATTTAACATTTTGGATAAATATTATTATTATACATGGTTTACTAATTAATCATGTTGTTTGGATCAAAAATATTAAATTACTAGTTATTTGAGAGAATATATATGTGAAATGGATATTTCTTAAATATTTAATCAATAGGTAATTATTTATTTAATTAAATGAATATAAACTATTTATTTATTTATTTTATTCCCAATGTAAAAAAATATTTATTTAGTTTGTTATGTGAATATATAATAAATATTTATTCACTGATTTAGTAAATATAATATTTATATATTTATTGGTGACTAATATAGTGGTATTTATTTATTAAATAAATTATTCATTTTCCAAGGCCTGATAAATTTTAAGGAGGATTGAAAACACGAGTTTAATAGTCCGGTGATAAATTCCATATTAAATTTAATTTGAATAAATATTAATTTATTTATTCAAGAAAATAATATTTATTTTATCCATTAGTTTATTGTAATTAAAGTAAATAGTAATAGTAATAATATTTAGACATGGGTTACTTAGAGAATTAAGAAAATAATGAGGCCCCTTTCAAAATTATTTATTTTCTAACCCTAGAACTATATAAAATCATTTATGACGTTTTATATATGTTAGAGACACATTCTATCATTTAAAACAAATCTAGAGTGGGTTCTCCTAAGGCCAAAAGAACTTTCTCCTAGGAATGCTCTGAATAACACAGATCAATAATCCTCTAACACTAGAATGAATTCTTCTCCCCTTGAAGGATTTTATTGTGATCAATGGTGATCATCTTAAGAAGTATATTCATCTATGATAGCACCATGATAATTGTAGAGTGATGATCAGAGGTTCATGAAGAACATGTGGATCACAACTAGAGGGAATCTACAGTTGATTCCTTTGACGCAACTATGGTATGACAAGAGTTCTCTACCAATTCATCAATGAAGAAATAATTCAATTAAAGGTAATTGTTTTAACAAATTAATTAATTAAATATTATATGTGAAAATATCATGCCTTCATGAATTCTAGGAGAAAATTTCAATCTATTTCAGAGGATAAAACTAAAGAATTTGGTGGAAAATTTTTGTGGGGCACTGCCCAACGTGCTTCCCTTGTGCCCCAAAACCTTCAAGTGGTATCAAAGAGTCACATAATAATTTATAATTATTTATTATTCATTGATTGATTATATATAATTGTTGTTAGTTTTTCACTTTTAGTTTCTTAATTATTTAATCCAAAGTTTAATTAACATGTTTTTGACATATTAATTATCTTAATTTAAATTTTATATCATCTTAAACAAATCAAGAATAGATGAAGAATGATTAGAGATTTTATTTGTAGGTTTTAAGAATTTTGGATGGTAGAAACAGATAAATGATGTGTGATTGAAAGTGCATGTCATATACACAAGTTCACTATGCCTAAATGTGTTGCGAGATACAAAAAATATCAAGAAGTAAGGACACATGGTGCATTTAATATGCACCACATGCTGATCAAGCCAGCCTAACACATGGTCTGTCAGACCACATGGTGTTCAGATGGTGTGCACACCATGTCATTAGATGGTGAAATTTTCACTAATCATGCAGTCAAATAAGATAAATAGTCCCACATGAGAGTTATATACTTTATTATTAATGAGTTACATGATGTGTATCTATCATACATATCATGTGACTCATTATTTCCCCCAACCTAATAACACACTGAGTTTACAGGTGGGATGTGAGGACACACAACAAGTAAAACACACGACATGTAATTCATTTGTATATACTATGTAGTCACCAAGTAAATAATCAAATTAAATTAAATAAAAAATAATTAATTAAAACTTTGAAAGCCTAAGTTTATTTTTGAAATATAATTTCCTGAATATGAAATAAAGTTTTTTATAATTAAAAAAATATCAATTAATTCCTTGTAATTATCTGTAATTACTAGTCAATCCATTTATTTCCCATATTAAAGTTATAATGGATATCTCCAAGAGACTTCAAATTGTCATTTGGATAAAGGTAATTGATTACTTAATATAATTAATTCAAGCATGCTTATCTTAATAATAAATAATGAATTGAAGTGAATTCTAGTTGGTGTACTTATATGAATTCATTGTATCTATGTAGATGATCATGAGCTTAGACCAGTCTGTGTATGTTATTAGTTTAATAAAAAATTTACATGGTTTTTGTAATAATTTATTAAATTAAATAATCACATGTGATTCTCTCATCTCCTCTCATTATATAAGGGATTTTTCCCTCAATTTATTTTATATAAACCCCCTATAAACAATCCTTTAGTTCCCCTCACCTGTGTGTGAATAAAATTATGTAATGGATGGATATCCTATGTGAGTGGAGGTTGTTCAAGTTCTGAGCCAAGGAAAAACCAATCAAGGAGGTACATGGGATTATAGGTGAAAATTTCAACTTTAACTAGGAATGGATTCATGAGTTAATTCCCTAGGTTCAAGGGTTGATTTTTTATCATCAAAATAAACCAATAATTATAAAATCTCTTGGTTATTCCACATTATTTATTTTATTTCTATCAGTTGCATGGTTACTTATCTATAGACATTTAAATCATTAATTTAATAAGATAACAAAAATTAAATGTGGAATTAAAAATAAATATTATAATATTTGCAAACTATATCTAGATATGGATAATCACTTAAGTAAAATCCACTGAATATTAACAACCATGTAACCAAATAAGATGGGTTGTCAATATATAATGATAAAAATCAATCAAATTAAATATTATGTTAGCATCATCGTCCACTACTTGGGTATAAATAAAACCATATATCAGTGTGTGTAACCAACCTCCATTGGGGTGATTTCAATTATTAGGAAACCTTTATATTGTGTTTTGGTTCGACTTAACTTATCTTTCATTAAGGGTTGATCTCCTCCCTCAGACTTACTCCTACCAGTAGGTGGAGTGTTGTGAAAATCTTAATCCAAGATTTCATAATTGGGGAGTCCACTCGATAGATCAAGGAGGTTTGAGTTTATAAAATTAACATGTTAAGCATACCTAAATTCCTTTTAGTAGCTTTTCATACCTCCATATGTGTTATGAGAAGGGAAATATAGATCCTTTCCACTATGATATCTACAAAATAGGATATTCTGAAACCAAGAGAGAGGGATATTGGGTTTCAATAAAATAGTGAGACATTAATTAATTTAAAATTTATTATCTAAATTAGTAATTTAGAAAAAGTTATAAAATTTTATCTTATTTATTGTAGAAATTGAAACCCATAAAACTTTTACTATATCATTGTGATTCATATTAGTGAAGGATAACATTCTTACCAACTTAAATTTCAAATAATGGTATAGGTTCTTACATGTTATACTATGACATGAAAAGAAATTATTTGTGATGTAAAACCCACTTCTTGGTGTGACAAGTAATGAGGCTAGTAAGGAAGTAGTTTCTCTCTATATAAAACATTTAGATAATTCCACGGATGTGAAATGTTTCATGTTATCATCCATGTCAAGATATATTTTAAAGAAACACATGGATATGGATTCATATAACATATTTACTATTTGAATGGTGTATCCCAGTCCTTTGGACAAAGTTGGGAAGAATACTAGTGGTACAAACTAGATAGTAGACCAAAACTCTCACAAGTAGACATCTGAAATGAGAATGATAGGGGTTATAGGATATGAATTCCCTTTTTAATAGGTCTAGAGGTTGAAGGATCCTAAAAAATATTATAGGAACTTTAGCAATGATGAACATTAAAGAAAATCTTATCGGTGACACTAGCAGGGTACTATAGCAAGTGTAGAGTTACTATATCAAATGTGATAGGGTACTGTATCAGCTCATACATATCATAGTCATTTTATGTTTGAGTGCTAACACCAACAGAGAATAGTCACTCATAATACTCTCTTATCATTGCTTTTGTAGCACAATGGACTAACTGTGTGAGAACTATTACAACATGGGTTACTATTCATCATGTTTCTTTATGAGCTCTTACAAGATAGGTTTTCAAGTACTCTATGAAATCACCTTGTAATATTGATCCTAATAAATTGATGAATTTCTACCTCTCTATGGACGTAGGAATTATTCCCAAACCATGTAAATATATGTGTTCTTCATCTACTTCTTATTCTTTTTTTTCTACTTTTACTCTTTTTCTATGAGTTATTTTTCCCTTATTACTCATGGATTTTTATAAAATAAAATATCTAATATTCATTATATTTATAAAGATAAGGTGGGTCAAGAGATATATGAAATCTCCAATACTCCATTCTTGTAAAAAATTAGAGAGATACCGCCAATTAGTCCTAATGTAGTCAAGATGCTTGGAAAAATTGAGAACTTAGACTTGTTGGGATTTAAGATCCCGGATGAGTTATTCACAAATCTAATTTTTTCCTCACTTCCTAAGAGATACTCCAATTTCATTATTAATTATAATATGAGAAATAGTGATAAGTCTCTCTCAAAACCCCTTACTTATATTTTCCTAGTTGATGAAGTCATTGGGCGTGAAATTCTTGTGGTCCTTATGGTGAATAAGAAAAAGAAGAATAAGGAAAAGAGGCCCAATACTCATTAAAATTATAAGGCTCCTGAGCACCATCCTTACAAGAAAATTAAGATCCAAATATAGTAAAAGGAACAATATATAGTATGTTTTTCATGTAAAAAAATGGGCCACTGAAAGAAGAACTGTACTCAGTTAAATAAGCAGAGGGAAGCTTCAGGCGCATTTTTTACTGACTGAAATATTTATATATCTACACATTTGGTATTAGATACAAATTTTGGTGATCACATAAATATTTAAATATTGGAAAAAAATATTTCTAATGAATTCTTGAAGAGAGGTGGATTTATAGGATTCCAATGGTGTGAGGTTGTTTGCTCTAACCATTAGCTACTACAACCTTCTATTACCAACTAGGATGGTCTTGGTTTTAAAAAAATATTATTATGTACCAATTGTTACCAAAAACATAATTTCTATATCCTTCATGGATACATATGTTTTATTTTAGGTTCAGAAATAAGAGTTGTATACTATATAAAGAAAACATTTGTTATGGTATGGTGCATTCAAATGATGGTATTTATGTATGAAATTATGATAAACAAGTCTTGATCGTGAAAATGAGAAGCATTTGACAAATCCCTTTCAAGATGGTTACTTAGACTCTTTTTTTCTAAAACCACTTGGAATATTTCATGCTTGTTTACAAGTAAAAATGACCAAGCCAAATTTTTGTTGAAAAGGTGAAAGAGCTACTAATCTTATACAATTGATACACACTTATGTTTGTGTAATATTTCCAATAGAAGTTAGAAATGGGTATTCTTAATTTTTTTACTTTTATTGATGATTTAAGTAGATATGGATTTGTCTACTTAATGAGGTGTAAGTCATAATATTTTGATAAATTTAAAGAATTTAAGAATTATGTAGATAATAATCTTGTTAAGAATATAAATAATCTTTAATCTAATAAATGTGTTTAGTATTTTAACCAAGAATTCATCGAATTTCAATGAGAGTGTGAGGTCCTATCCTAACTCACTCGTCCTTATAAAGCATAGTGGAATGATATTAGTGACATGAGGGACCCTACCTTTCTTTAAATGGTAAGTTTGATAATGAGCCATGAAATTCTTTCATTATCCTTTTGAGGATATTCATTACACACTATATAACACATTCTAAATCAAGTACAAACTAAGGTGGCAGATGAGATACCATATGATTTAATGTATGGGATGAAATTCGGGTTGTCACATACTTGTATAGGGGGTTGTGAGACATTTTTTAATGTCTAATATGAAAAAAAAAACTATCACCCCAAGTCATTGAGCGTATATTTATAGGGTATCTAAAGGAAAAAATGGTGATATGAGGGACCATACCTTTATTTAAATGGAGAATCATTATTGGTTGATAATAATGATCCTCTTTCCTAAAATGAGGGTGTAAAGTGATCATAAGATATAATATCGGAATAATACATGAATTTTGAGATGTATTCCATGTATTATAACCAATTCTAGGTTCTGTTTGATCTCCCAGTTGATGTAAATCCCATTGTGTGAAAATGGGTATTCAAGAGAAATATAGACATGGAAGGTAACTTAAGTACCTATAAAGCATTATTAGTTGATAAATGGTTTAATAAGTCTAAAATAATTGACTATAATGAAACATTTTCTCCAATTTCCATGTTTAAATGAATAATAATTCTACTTTACATAGAAGCATTACATGACTATGAGATCTCACAATTTGATTTAAAATAGCTTTCCATAACTGAACCCATTAAGAATATTTCTATATGACACAACTTAAAGGATTTATGAATCTAGGTAATTATAATAAGATATAAAATTTACAGTGACCCATTTATGGGTTAAATAAAGCATATAGTCAATGAAACATTTGGTTCGATGAATCCATATGAGATTTTGGTTTCTAAAGAATGAATTTCATTCATTTAGTTTTTATACATTTAGTGGGAGTGTAGTTGTATTCTTAGTAGTATATGTTTATGATATATTACTTATTGAAAATGACATACCAGTCTTATTATTAGTTAAATATTGGTTAAATAATTGATTCTCCATGAAGTACATGGGTGAAGAAACATATATCTTCGGAATCATTATCATTATTTATAGATCCAAAAGGCTTCTTGAACTAAGTTAAATTATAAACATTGAACAAGAACTAAAAAAATATGAAACAATCTAAGAGGTTATTGGTTCTAGTGTCATATGGAATGAATTTATCTATGAAAATGTGTCCTTAGATACAATAAGAGATAGAGATAATAAGTACGATCTCAAATACATATATGATAGTATCTTTCATTTAATCCATGTTATGTACTAGGATTGATGTTTCTTATGATTTAATCATGTTACATATATATCTAGTTGAGCTGGGAGAACAACATTGGTTATTATTAATGATATCCTTAAGTATATGATGCATGTTAAGGATTTGTTCTCGTATATGGAGGAGATGATAAACTAGTAAGCATGGTATATACTAAGGTTAGTTTAAAAATAGATCAGAATAATTTGTTTTCATAGTTAAGATATTTCTTCAGTCTCAATAGAGGAGTTTTGTGCTATAAGAGTTTAAAGAATCCAATTTTCAATGATTCTACAGTGGAGTATGAGTATATTGCAGCTTCTGATATAGCCAAATAAGTTCTTTGGATTCAACACTTTGTTTAATATATTGAATTTGTGCCTAGTAGTGGAGATCCTATTCATTGTATTATGATAAGACTGTATTAGTGGATTTAATAAAGGATCCAAGGTCACATCATAAACAAAGAACATACACTAAAAATATCACCTCTTGAGGGATTTCTCTCAAAGGGGTGAAGTCACTGTGAGCATATTTTACATAGAAGAATACATGGAGGGCCCCTTGACAAAATTTTTATTTTATAAGAAGAAAGAACATCATGTGAGAGATAATGGACTAATGGTTGTTAGCAGTTTTCTCTAGTGAAAGCTAGATTCTATTGGATTTTGGGTCCCTAGAAACATATTATATGTAATTTATGATTAATAGTATTCAGGTATTTGAAAATAAATAAAATTTACTATCATATTAGGATTTTTCTTTATTATTAAGTAGTATGTGATAATTTTCAAAGGGTAATTATCGCACTAAAAGGTCATAGAATTTCCCCACAATGATGAGAACTTAGAAGTTCCATCATAATATTCTTAAATATAATTTCAATAGCTAAATTATATAATTTGATATGAAAAACATGATATAGTCTATCAGGAGTGGAGAGTCATGGGAGTTTGAGACATTTTCTCATGTTGTAGTCCCTTAGTAATTTTTAGTGTATTAAATTATGTGAACATGTCCCTCTAATAGGAAATCCGCATTTATATGTGTCATTATATTTTCCTGTCTACACACATTTATAATGATCCTTATAATTTAATTTTATTATTAATAAATTTCATGAGTCATGTGCTTTGATACTTTGACAAAAACTAAGATGACATATACTCGCAGATAGGTAGGATAAATTGGGTGCGTCATGAGTGATATTGTATTAATGAATAATGAAATAATGGATTTGTTTATTTTGTTCTTTAATAGAAGTATATATATTATTCCTTTTGATGTAAATTGAACTACTTGATTAATTCCATGGACATTGAGGTGTTATCAGCAAGTTTATTTCCGAAAAATCAAAGAAAGAGACATTAATCACATATGTTGATAACTCTAGTATGTAACTTTATTGATTGAAGATATTGAGATAAAGGGTTTATACAACACAATGTACATACATATGAGGTTACATGTCATTATGGAATTAACTTCTTTGATATGGGAGCCTTGGTATGTTTTTATATGATAACCTTGGACTTTAAGTAGTGTGACCTAATTCAACTTACAAATTAATGTATAGGGTCACACACTATGTGTATTCCTATCTTTAGTTAAATTCTATATGAATATAAAATATTGGATAAATATTATTCCCATACGTAGTTTAATAATAATTCATGTTGGTTTGATTTATAATATAAAAACACTAATTATTTGAGAGATTATATATGTGAGTTTAATATTTAATAAATATGCATTCACTATGTAATTATTTATATAATTATGTGAAAATATAAAATTTATTTTTTCTGGTTTATTCACAAGGTAAAAAATTTATTATTTATTTAGTTACATGAATTTTAAAAAAATATTTATTCACTAATTTGGTGAATATAATATTTATATATTTATTAGAGAATAATTAAGTGGTATTTATTTAATTAATTAATTATTCATAATTCAAGGCTCGGTAAATATTTAGGAGGATTGGCTGACCGAGTTTAATGGTCTAGTGAAAATTTTCATATTAAATTTTATTTGAATAAATATTAAATTATTTATTCAATAAAATAATATTTATTTTATTTTTTAGTTCAGTGCATGTCAAGTAAATAATTATAATAATAATAATACTTAGATATGGGGTTCTTTGTGAATTAAGAAAATAATAAGTCCCCCTATGCAATTATTTATTTTCTAACCCTAGCACTATAGAAACTTGATTATGACATTGTATGTGTGTTAAAGCCACATTCAATCATTGTCTACATAAAATTATAGAGATATCTCTCTCTAGAATACTCTGAAGAACAAAAAATCAATTATCCTCCTCCACTAAAATGAATCCTTCCCCCTTTGAGGGATTTAGTTACGATCAACAGTGATAACTGCAAGCATTAGATTCATTTGTGCTTGAACCAAAAGAATTACATAGTGATGATCCTAGGTTCATGAAGCATGTGTAGATCATTACTATATGGAATCTACCCTTGATTCCTCTAATGCAATGATGGTATGACAAAATTAGTCTAATTATTCTTCAATGAATATATAATTCAAAAAAAGTTAATTATTTAATTAAATTAATTAATTTTAAATTATGTGTGAAAATATTCCATCTCAATGGATTCTAAGAATGCATTTATATCTAGTTTTGAAGAGAGATATGAATATTTTGATGAAAAAAATTTGTTTAGAACCACCCAACATGCTTCCTCTATTCCCTTAAACCTTCAATCTAGAAATATCACCTCTTGATGTATTTTTCTCAAAGATTGAGTTCGCGGTGACCAAAGTTTCGGTAGAATATAACATGGTAGACACCTTGATTAAATACTTATCATATTATAAGCATGAATATCATGTGAGAGCTAGAAAAGTAATGGTTGTTAGCAATTGGCTCTTCTAAAATTGGTGGGTCTATTGGAGTCGATATCCAAGAACCAAATTCTATGTACTTTATGATTACATATATTCGTAATTTTTGAATATTAAATTTTTTTATCACATCAGGATTATTATTCTATGTGAAATTGTATTTGATAATTCTATAAGGGTGTTTGTATTACTGAAAGTCCATATAAAATACATGCTATGAAAAGAATCTAATAGTTTAATGACAAAATTCTTAAATACATGTTATATGGAAATATGATGTCATTTTATGGTATATAAATGGTACAAGCTATTATGGGTAGGGGACTCATAATACATTGAGGCTTATTCTCAGGAATTCCATCCTTAGTAAACTCCAAGATAATGAGGTTATGATAACTTGACCCTCTAATAGGAAATATATATTTATATGTTTCATTGGATGTTTCTATCATCATATGTGTGTTACAATAATTAAACATTAATAATATTATTAATTTATTTCTTGAGTTGCGTAGTTTTATGTATTAATGAAAATTGTGATGACTTATTATCACAATGATGTTATATATGTTGGGTGCATCATAAGTGATATTTCATTAATTAATAATGTGAGAAAGGATATTCCTCCTCCCAGTTTAATGGGGGTTGAAATCTTATGTCCTTTGATTGAAATGGAACTTCCTGATTAATTCCATGGGCTTGTAATTTTTTTGGCATGTTCAGTTTCAAAAATTCAAAGAAAGATACATGGATAAAAAAGGCTAATGAAATTATCATATAGCCTTCATGATTAGGGAAATTGTGATATAGGGATTATATTACACAGTAGATGTTCATATGAGGTTGTATGAAATTAAGACATTAACTTCTTTCTCTATGGGTGTCTTGTCATGTTGCAAGATGCCAAACTTGGATGTAATGTGGTTTTTCATAATTCCATTAGGAAAGAGGCATAGAGGGTCACACACAAAGTGTATCCAAAATCTTAGTGAAATTTTATTTGAATTTAACATTTTGAATAAATATTATTCTTTTTTTGGTTTAATAATTATTCTTTTTTAGATTGATATAAAATATTCAATCATCAGATATTTGAGAGAATAGATTTGAGTTGAATATTCAAAAAATATTTATTCTCTAATTTATTGAATATAATATTTATTTATTTATCAAAAGTTAATATAATGATAATTATTTATTTATTTATTATTCAATACCTGATAAATATTGAGGAGTATTATTAGATCAAGTTTAATGGACCAGTGAGAAAATATATAATAAATATTATTTAAATAATTGTTAATTTATTTATTCAAGAAATAATATTTATTTATTATTGAGTATAGTACATTTAAAGTAAATATTATTATTATTATTATTATTATTATTATTATTATTTAGGCATGGGATTCGATGGTGATTAAGAAAATAATAAGGGTTCATATTAAATTATTATTTTATAACTATAACGCTATTTAAACTCGATTAAAACATTCTCAACCCTAATTATAGTTGTGCATAATGAAAGTATAGAGAGAATTACTTCAAGATATAAAGATCTCCTCTTTTGGAATTATTTCAATAATAGAGATCAATCCTTATCCTCCACCTTCTTGATTATAAGGATAATAATAAGAATATGTTTGAACTTATAGTAATTCTTGTGGAGATCATCAACAAATGACTCAAGCATCAAAATATTCCATGTTGGAACCTAATGATTTATATGATGATGTTTAGAGGTTTATGTTTCATGTTTGGATCATTACTAGAGTGATTATACTCATGAATCCTCTTAATGAAATAATGGTATGATAAGAAGTGGTCGATTAAATCTTCAACAGAAAAATAATTTTAGTGGTGATAATTATTTATCTAAATAAATTAATTATAAATTTAATATAAAGATCATGTCTTCTTAGTTATAGTATATATGTCAATTAATCTTCAAATTAATTTCATTGGTAATAACATTATTCATCATTTACATCTTACATTATTCATTCATTATGAAAAAAGTCGAGTTGGGTACTGCCCAATAAGCACTTCCACTATACCCTAAATATTCAAAGAGAAGATTTCAATCCTTCAAATCCTTCAAGAGAAGAGTAATCATTTGGATTCTTAGAAATAGAATTAATTCTAGAGATTAGATTTGTTTCCTTTAGATAATTATCTTGAAATTTAGAGGGGTGACCATCTGGTTAAGAATTATCAATAAGGAGAGTGGACTCTGATTTCCCCTCTCTAGTTTCATTTTCATCCAGATTACTCCATTCTTTACCTATTAGTTCTTCACCCCTATCCAAGTGATCCGCACTGGTATTACCTTCAGTATAGGGTAGGTTTTAAGTGGATATATCAGTAATCTTATTTTCATTAATCAAGGAACTCTTTGGGTTGTTATGATGCAGTTCCTCTTTATTTTGCTAATTTTTTATCTAAATATGATCTTTAGGAAGCTTTCTAGTAGAATTTTGAGGATTGGATCGTTCACCCTTCTATAATACATTCCTAGGTTGTTGAGTTGACTTCACTTTTTCCTTATTATAGGAAGGTCCATGTTTCTTGATCTAAATATTTCTTAAACTCATACTACTAGTCACATAATGTGCCACTAATTTGAAATTGTTGCATAAGGAGAAAATGAATTCACATTTAAATTCCACCTCAATATCTATTCATCATAAGATCGACAATATCTGGTTTGTGATATTGAAAGTATAAATCCACATGAACCTTATCATAGTATCCAAGTTCCCCTTTAAGGGTATTTTCATCCAACATTAGCGGGGATCCAATGTAAGAAGTAATATAAATTCGGATCTACTAGTTCTAAAAATCTTAATCTGTGCCATGGAGTCTCACCCAAATTTGAGCATCATGGTTCTTTTGATTGTGCAGGTTACAAGTTATATATGAGTTCGAGGGATTTACATCCATTGATTTTAAATTATAGATGCTTGAATACTAGGTATGTTTAAGATAATTCACTAATTGAAATATAAGATTAAAGTATCCTTTACCAATAGGTATGATCTTCCAATTATCGAATTCCAAAATTTCAGAGACTCTGGGATTTAAATCCTCAGCATTGAGATGATTTTCTCCCTTATAAATAATGATCCATCCAATTAACAAGTATTTACAAGACTTGAGTGTTTCCTTAACTGCCTTAGGATTAGTAATAAAATAAAAAAATTTGTCCTCGGATCTAGAGATGCGTGATTCACTTCAAATTTAAACTGGAGATACAATTTCTAGAATATAATTCTTACTTAAAACCTCTATAAAGGTTACTACCTATTTTAAAAATGAATTCTCATTCCATTATTGATCTATTCGCAATCATAGGACCAATAATAAAATTACTATAATCTCATGAGTTTTTTATTAGGTTTTGAAATTATAATAATTTATAAAATGGGTTATGTTAAAAACAATTATGGAATTGGGTCTTAACTTACGCTAATGATTGTGTGAACCTCGTTCATTCAAGATATATTTTATTTATTTTTAAAATGTATATGCATTCTTGAAAACTATTTAAACAAGCCTTAAAAAATATGAAGGCTTATGTGATATCAAATTATGAATATCTATTAAATTTTATAATTTATATTATTATTATATTATACTAAAATTTAAAGTAATTAATTATAACTTTTTGAGGAATAAAAATAATAATTTGAGAAGGAATATAAACTAATAGAGATTCGATATAAAAAATAGTTGAGAAATTTGAATGAATGTGAGGGGGGCTACCCATTTAATACTTCATATCACATCAATAATTTTGTATGAACCGTGTTCATGAAAATGGTGGTAGAACTTTCATGGATGATGTTCAAGAAAACTATTTACTCATTAAATAGGTTGTGTGGATGGGGTTCATGAAAGTTGAGACCCCATTTTTAAAATAAATTTAACCCTACAAAATTTTTAAAATACAATTTGAGAAAACCCCAAAAATATTATTTTAGGTTACACATCATATAAAGGAATAAAATTCCATGACTTGACATGAAACATACTCCCAAACCCCACCCCAACCCAAAATACTAGTATAAAAATTGGTGTTATTAGTAATAATAATAACAATAATAATCTAATTACATTGAATTATTTTTTTTATTTCACTCCTACCTACCAATATACCTCAAAATTGATAGTTGTGAAAACACCCTAAGGTTGCATAGTAATTATATAATCACCGAAAGTGCTATATATTATTGTGTGCCCTTAAATTTGATCTTTGGGTCTATTGGACCTCCCAAATACAATGTAATTTCATAGACCCTTATTAAGACCCAATACTTATTCAATCCATAATTTAATTTTCAAATAATAATTCATTTTATTACATTCTTGAAGATATTTTCTGGTATAGAGTTTTCAATAATTAGGTAATAAATCATACATAAAAAATAAATACATTATAAGTAGAAAAATTTATAATGATGTCAATTTTTCACATAATTCAGTACTTTTAAAATAAAATAGATTCTTTTCATAAAAAATCTTTACTATTTTCAACTTCACTTTTGATTTGTTTCGACTCATCATTAAAGCTTGTGAAAAACAT
Organism: Viscum album; assembly: GCA_963277665.1. Lineage (NCBI taxonomy): Eukaryota > Viridiplantae > Streptophyta > Magnoliopsida > Santalales > Viscaceae > Viscum > Viscum album. The sequence continues at coordinate 1,104,845,464 of OY728145.1, forward strand.
TTGAAATAATGGGATGAGCACAAAAAGATCAGTAATGGACATAAAAAATTAATAGAGAAACTTTTTATTCCATTTTAAGACCGTGAGATCATAAAAGAGAGTTTTCCTTTAATATAATAAACCTTTAACTCAAATAATCATTTACTTACACAAGAAATTGGCTTTATTACCCAATGTTTTTCATAAAAAACTTTATAAGAAAACATTAATGTAAAATTGGAATCACAAGGGTTTCTTATAAAACATGAGAACCCATTAAAAACAATTTCCTAAAAATATACATTTTTAACATAAAAGGGAATAATCATTCCTTTAAAAAAATCATTAACTTAACTTCTAAATTCAAATGATTTATATGGAAACTCATTGGAAACCATAGAAAAGTCATATTGGTTCCTTTATATAATATATTTATAGAACCATTACAAGAACCCCTAGAAGTGAAATAACTAATATTCTCAACTTCTAAAATTATTCTCTCGAGAATAAAATAATTGCCCAATACATTGGAGAGCTATATCAGGATCACCCATCATCATGAGCTATATTGGGCTCACCTATAATCATAAAAAATGTCTAAGTACTATAACATGTATAAAACATATAAAATATTTCATTTTCATCATAAAACTTATAAAATATAATTTTGAACCCACAAGAAAAACATTTTCAAATATTGATATATCCCTTTTCTTTAAAACCAAATTTTCAAAACTAAAATTATTAGAAAAAAGGGAAGTATGGTTTTCAATAAATAAAACACGAAATATTATAAAGTAATAAAAAACATAAAATAAAGGTTGTGATAGTGGGAAAACACATTAACATCGAGTATATTAAAATAGACAATTCCTTTTACATTTTGTAGAAAAATCAAAATGTTCCATATAAAATATGTAAAAAGATTCCTTTTGAAAACATTTGTATGAAATTAAAAAGAGATAAAAAATAAACTTTATAGTTCATTTATATCCATATAAATGTATCCAGAAAATAATTTAATGAATATTAAAATGGAAAATAAATATTTATAAAATAAATCATTAAAACATTTAAAATTAGGTTTTAAGATATGGTGCCTCTTACCTCAATAATGACTCATCACATACGTTCATTATCTTCCTCTTCTTAAGACAAAATCCTTATATTTACACCTTAATCCCTTTAAGGTTAGTATTCTACCAAAACTAAGACCTCTATAATGTGGGGTGATATTTTAGAAAAGGATTTTGTTAGGGATTGTTTGAGGTATAGTTCTCAAATGGTGTGAGGAATAGAAGAGAGGATTTTCCTGTTTATAAGTGAGGGGAAGGGAATTTTTAGAATTTCTTAAGGTATTAAAATAATTTATATTAATATTACATGTTCAAGTGTCTCCAAATTGATATAATTCAAAGATAGAATGAATTTTAATGTGAATCCTATTATATAATAAAAATTTGACATGTTTATATTTTGTTTTTACCCATATCACTTTGCTTTAACACCCCTCCCCCATTAACCCCTTTTAATGTTACAATGATATTAATTTTCTTACACTTTCAGGGTAAATAAAGTTAATATTAAAGTATATATGGTTTTTTATAGAACATGGTTGATATTTTCAATAATATCCCATTTACATGGTTTATGATTTTATTTTTATGAATTTTCAATCAATATATAAAATATTGTTTGTTATAAAATATCATATATGTCAATTTCTGAAATATTCATTTACATTGCCTATAAATTAATTAAGATAAAAATGTAATTTTATTCTAAACTTTTCATATGTTTATAATTTTTTATACTTATCTAAAAAATTCTTTTGACACTTTAAATCACCCATATAAAATTACTGTTAGTGTTTTTAAAATAATTTACTTGATTTTTCTACTTTTTCACAAGCACTGTGTCGGCACAGCATAAGAATTTAAGATAATTATATAATCACTAAAAATTATAAATAAATTAACATTATAAAAATAATTTCATTATTTTTAAAATAAAATTTATTATTCATTCATAACTTATTTTTATCCCTATGTGAATGTATAAAAGGATTTTTAAAGTAAGAGAGTGACATTTTGTATATTTATTTACTAATAATAATATAAAGGTAAAAAACAATGATAAAAGAAAATAAAATGTCATATTTTATAATTTTATATGATTAAATAAATAATTCACTCGTTAAATGAAATAAATTCAAGTGTTTGAATGAATATTTAGCATTGTAAAAATAGTTTTAACCCTAATTAACTCATTTTACCTCTACTATGATAACAACATTTATTATGGTTACTTTCATAATGACCAAAAATAAAAGAGAACCACTTAAAAAATAACTCATGATTAAAAATATGGTCTCAATTTTTTAAGATTCAATTTCTATAAGTGGTGGAATTTAATTTAAAATTAAACACGCAAAACGCAATGAAAAACAATTTTCCAAACAAATGCTTCTTTAAGTGTAAAAAAAATTATACCAAATTCAAGTATAAAATTCATTAAAAATACCTTAATTGTATTTTTTTTAAATCAAAAGGAACTAATAAAATTTTAAAAATAATCCAAAATATAATTTTACTTTGTAAATACTTGAAAATAAAATACTCTTTCTAATAAAAAAAATATTTTTCACTATTCATTGAAAAAAAAATTCATACAATCATCCTAAAATAATTTTGACCTGATGAATTAAAAAATGAAGTTAATTTTTTTAATTAGAAGTTTATAATTTATAAATAAATATTTTAAATAAAACCATATAATGCATGGAAACCCAATTTGGTTAGAAATAGACCTTTTTCCCTTTTGATTAAAGAATTACCTGATATTATTATAATGAATATATATGTATATAATATAATTAATGAATTTTAATAAGACCTGAAAATTATTTATATTATCATTACTTGGGTTGTTACATTTTTTCCTCCTTTTATAAATTTCATCTTCATAATTTTATTTACTATTTAAATAAGTGGAGATATCTTTCCCTCAGAGAATTTTCTGGTTTCCATGTTGCTTCTTAAATAAGATAGTTTTTCAACAAAACATTAACCTATTGAATCACCTTATTCCATAACACCTTCTCTCTTTGGTCAAGAATCTGAATGGGATGATCCTCATATGAAAGTTTCTCTTCCAACTGAATTACTTTAGGGCTCAAAATATAAGATGCATTTGGAACATATTTTATTAATAATGAAACATGATATATTTTATGTGCCTGACATAAACTGATAGGAAAGAACACACAACAAATATCTTATTCAACTTATCTAAGATTTCATACAATCCAATGAACCACAGACATAGAATCCCTTTGTATCAAAATGAATAACACTTTTCCATTGAGATACTTTAAGAAAAATAGGATCACCTACCTCAAATAAAATATATTTCCTCCAGTTATGTACATTACTTTTATACCTACATTGAACCATCCTTGTATATTTTTGAATCATATTAACATTCTCAGTCATTTATTTTACTAAATATAGTCTCAATGACTTTCTTTCACCAACTTCATCCCAAAAATCTGGAGTTTGACATCATTTCCCATATAATGCCTTAAAAGGTTACATCTGTATAATGGAATGAAAAATGTTATTATAATAAAATTAAAATAGTGAAATATGATGATCCCAACATCCCTGTTAATCCATTGAATAAGATCTAAGAATTTCTTCCAAGGTTTAATGATTTTTATCTAATTATCCATCATATTATGGATGAAAAGATATACTAAATTTTTATTCAGTACCTAATGACTTATGAATTACTTTACAAACATTATATGAAAGTTTGGGATCATGGTTATATAAAATGAAGAGGTAAACTCCTTTTAAATTTAATATTTTATTGATTTATAGTTGAGAAAGTTAACATAAAAACATTGTATTATTAATAGGAAGTAAATATGCATATTTAGTTAGTTAATCAATAATAACTAAAATCACATTATTACCATGATATGATTTTGGAAATACCACCATAAAATCCATGTATATGTTCTCCCTTTACTATTATAGCACTCAAAAAGGATGAATCATCCCTTTCGGAAACTTTCATTCTATCACGACTCATCTCAGAGGGGCCTGTTCCACGACTCCCCAAACCTGCCTCCAATAGGCCAAGGGTTGGTGACTAGCACTGAGTAGGCATATCACTAATATGGGAGGAATTTCCTATATACCTGTATACATGCACACATCTCCAAGCCCACAGATTCTGAAAAGTGAAAATCCAAGGAAGTTATGCATGCAGACAACTAAGTAAAACACAACTGGAGTGTAACAGAAAGTAAAGTACAGGGTGGAAAACTGGGATAGTATACAAGCCCACAAAAATAAAGATATAACACAAGTAAAACCCTAAGTCCATGTAGCATGTTCACTGAAAACCCTACCTGAATGTTAAGTGAAGGGTAACTGCATGAAGTCGTATTAGTACTCCTCATCTGTCTGATCTCACTAAGCATCACCCGGTCCTGGTCCTCTCTGGACTCTGTCAAAGCATCGTTCATCTAAAAAAGACATGACATGTACGGTCAAGACCCATGTAGGGGTGAGTAAAACAATACTCAGTAGGACACCACGAAACCACAAAGGTAAATCACAAGAGAAAAAACACAAAGAAAAGCACAGTCAGCTCTATATAGGTATATTCCCATACATATACCAATAATATCCAGATATACTCATTTCAAACACTATGAATCATGAGGTCCCAGCCTCATATCTAGCTTCAAGATTCTCATTTAAGGTCCAAATCGTAACCCATAAAACCAAGAGGACACACTCCATGAGCTTAGCCATCTCTGGTGGCACTCGTCTGAGAGATATTATTCATCAATAAAAACTATACCATTCCTAATGGTATGTCCAATAGGACGTGCTCCATCAGGAACATCCTACAAGGTCCAACTCTAGTGCCCAGTACCAGAGGTTAAGTCATCCTTGTCTTGTGCCCAACACAAGACTAAGGAAACCCCAAGTGAAGAGGCCCACCCCTCACCACTGCGTACAGTTGAGGGAGAACTAATCCAGACTAACCTGTGAAACCTCAATAACTCTTACAAGGAGTATCCCACACCTTAGTCCATCAAGGGAGTGCTATCTCCTATCTAGGTAACATTCACATAAAGTGGAGGGTCCCTCTCATCGTAGTTATTTCCTATAGTCGAGGGAGCTCCAACTCCAATAGAAGACCTTCTCCCTGCCACTACTTGGAGATGGGGGAGAACGACTCCGTAAGTGAGGACCTTCACCCTAGTTATAATAGGGGAATTCTACTCATGAAGGACCCACACCATGATACGACAGGGGTGTACTAATTCATATATCGAGGACCAGAAACCGACCTGGTAAGGGAGTAATACTCAGTGACTAGAGGACCCACACCCTGGTATGAAAGGGGAGTACCGACCCCAAGCTATAGGACCCTCTCCCGGGCACGACAGGGGAGTACCTACTCCTATAATAGAGGACATATACCCTACCCGGTAGGGGAGTACTTACTCTATTGATACTCTAATTATGGGAAAACTCATACCCTAGTCTATCATGGGAGTAACACCCCCAGAGAAAACTACCAAAAGGTAAGGAACCCACGCCCACAATGTGGGGAGTTCCACCTCTACCTAATAAGAGAGATAAGGAATACCCACACCCTAAATCGTTAGGTGAGTACCATCCCAGCTTCTCTTTATTTGAACGACACTGATTCCTCTCAAGTTTTGTTCATACTGGGAGGACCCACTCCTCAAACAATTAGTTCGTCCATAAATTTCCACAAAAACTCACATAGAGTATCTCAAAAGGATCATCTTGTCATAAGGGTCCCAACTCCATAGACTTCTCGTCAAATAGATGCTCTGTTTAAAAATTACGGGCATTTTAGTGAAATTGGGTTGGTTGAATTCGGGCCCGGTCTGACCCAGTTAGAACGACCCGGCTCGGCCCGCTCGAGAAGGCCAGTTTGATTCTCCGCAAATGCGGTGACTTTCCACATCCTCTCTGCACCACATGGTGAGCTTGGCCAACCTCTGATCCCGCATTCCCATGGCTTGATACATGGGTCCATCTCACCCCGCTGTGACATGAAGCCATAACCTTCTCCCACGTGGGTAGTCACACGCTGGTGGTTTCTTTTGCGGGCCATCGGGCTTTCTTCAATGGTCCGATTTTTTATCCAGAAGATATTTTAGGATCCTTAGGTCACATTCTTCATCGCCAGGGGTTAGAATTCATGTTGTGACCTATCCCTCTAGAAAATTATTGAATGGTGGTATCTCCTATATCACTTTGATATATTCATCACCATCGTTGCCGCATCTCTGTTAGGTCATCGTGAGGCTGGATCTCTCATTTGGGATTGTTGCATTGCGAGACAGATATGCAACAACATTTTGTTCATAACCCCACTAAGAATATGAATAACGCACGGGTCAATGGGGGGAAGAAAAAACAATGTAAAAAAATCGAGGAATGAACCTACTCCATTGTTAGTTCTGGCATTAATCTTCTCTCTTTAGAAGGATTTAGCATATCATACCAAAATAGAATTTCAATTTTCCAAAAAAATCATCCTACAATCAAAACCCTCCCACAAGAACGATCGAGTCATGGGTCAACATATTCATGGGTTGATCCGAATTTGTTATTTATAAATCAAGAATGGGGGAAAATAATCAAAACCAAACACCATACCTGGATTCAATTCAATCATTTATGAAGAGTAAATCTATGTCATTATTGTCATCGATCATTTGAAGAATGATCTCGATCCGCACTCTGATTTCCAAAACTAATTCACCGGTGTTTGTTATCGATAGAGAGTCTCTCCTCTTTGACTCATGGGAGCTATAGAGTTATGGTGATAACCATGGATCTTTGAAGAATATTTATTTAAAATAAAATCTTTATTTCAATAAAAATAATTTTTATTTAAAATATTTTAATGATGTATACTTCTGAAATCTAAGTTTTTTGTCTGGCCCACAATGGAAGATGTTAGGCCCCACCTAAAATAAATTCATTGTTCTGAACACAATGGTGCCCTCAGATTTTTGATCTGGTCATTCGTTTGAAAGATATTAAAGTTCAAAGTTCACCACTTGAGTGATTTTAATTAAAAACTAAACTTTATTCTTGTATTTATTCTGAGAACACCGAGCCTCGGAATAACATGTTGTATGAGTGTCTGGTCTCGTAATTTTTCCAAATAATTTCTAAAAATAAATTCATGAAAAATATAGGTCATTATATTCTCCCCACCTTAGGGCTTTTCGTCCCCGAAAATCAAAATCCTACACTCAAGGGAGGAAAAAATGAGCTCCTTATTGGGATACCACACCAGCAATCTCATTAAGGATCCATGTGCTATTTACAAGCACGCACTAGGAGGAACCACTTGGATAAACCACTATCATGTATAGATTCTTCTAGAACAACACCTTGCAACAATGGAACAAGTCTCCTTAGCTGTGATAATTGGGAAAGTACCAAGCACCACGGTCCATCAACTGCCATGGGTTCTAGTGTGTCAGTTCCATGCTAACCTGACACAGATACTGACAGAACTCCACAGTTCACATCCACCCTTGGATGAAATGTACAATATACTCTACAATCTTTGTTCATTATAGGTTAACACTGAACACACAAGGGTTTTTAAGAACAAAATAGGCCTTCCCAAGAGTGAATGTTGGGTCTTACTAGGCCCTCTGTCTACAACCTCCAACTACTACATAGATTGTTAAAATAGAAACACTTCCACACCCACTAGTGGCATCCCAGTCAAGTATGGATGGTAAGAAACCATTCCATATTATGGAAACATCACGAGATCTAAGTCTTCCACCATGGAAACGATCCCAAGTAAAATAAGTCGCGCAAAAAATCTCCACCAGTAGGGATAGTGTCTACTCCAATGATTCATCACAAAACCTCATCTAGAATATGCAAGACCAATGGATTCTCCCACCATACCCCAATACTAGGTTTCATAAACCCCCTTCACAGTAATCCCTTTATGAGATTCCATCCTATGATGCCAGGGTTTCCCTTTCACCAACATGGAATCCTTGTTTCATCATCGCGGACACACCACACCCTTCTCTTAAAATAGTCAATCTGGGAATGAACAGTTGTATTTCATAGCAAGAATGACATCTTAAGGACTTGATGCTACAAATAAGAGATCCCAACCATGACTCTTGCCTCTAAGAGTCGGGTCACACTATCATCTCTAGTGTGTGATTATTAGGTCTCATCCAACTGAAGTCTCTAAGCATGAGGGTCAAGTCCATGGTATGACTGGAACCTCTAATTCTCAAAAAAAAACTCATGGTAGAAGGATAAAAACTAGAACTTGTGTCCATTAGTATGGAATCAAAAAAGAAAATACACGGTTCGTACCTCGGATCTCTCCTAGAGCCTCTAGGTCATAAGCCATGTCTGCATGCAGCTATCCTCATCCATAGAATCTAGCTCCCAGAGCCTGGCGTGGACCGCCTGGGGGTGGTGGGGGAAACACTATAAACTTTCTTTCACCTCATTCTAATCTTCCAACTCCTATGCCTCACCCAAAATCTTTCTGAACTCCTTGCTTCAATCATTGTCTCTACCAAGGCGGCTCATCATCTTGCTCTCTTCCAATAGCATAGTGGGTCAAACAATCCCTAGCGAGATGCCCTCAGCCGCCACAAGAGTAACAACACCTCTCCCATGGATGATCTTCTCCTTGGTACTACTCCTAGACCACAGACCCATGTGTCTATGTTCAGGCATGGGTATGCCTCCTATGTCATGATCATTTCACATGTCATCTTCTAGATCCTATAAGAGCCTCTATCTCATGACCTCTATTGTAGGTCACAACCATCTTCTCCTCATCCAAAAAACTCTCAACTACTAGGGCTCTCTCTAGCACCCCAGTATATGTCAGAATTCTTAGGTATATCATCGATGCCCTAATATCTCGGCATAGTCCTTGTTCGAAGGTCTGGGCCCTGAAGTATGGGTCCTGCACCATGTCCATAGAGTAGCGAGATAAGTCCATGAATCTCACTAAGTACTCTGCTACCATCATGCTTCCCTAATGTAGGTGAATTATCTCTTATATACATACAAATCATAACATCACCAGAAAGAACTCCTCCCTAAAGAGGCACTCAATGGTTCACCAAGAGAGGGTTTCCTCCTTGTACATATGGATCACTAAGCTCCACCATCATCCCTCTGAGCCCTAAAAAAGTATCATGACTAGGACTATAATATGATCAGGAAGTGTCCTCATAAGGCAGAAGACGTGTGTGGCTACCTCCATCCAATCCTTAGCTATTTGAGGATCTGTCTCTCCTCGAAACCTAGGAGGTCACTACCTTTGGAACTCATGAAACGCACTGAGCCTGCATGCATCCTCTACCGAGAGTGCTGGTAGTAACTACTGATCAATGGGCGGTTGCAACACCAGTGTACCACTAAGTGGGGATATCTTCGGTACTAGTCCCTATATCAACGCCTAATCACTAGTTGTATTGTCCTCGTAGTCATGAAAAAAAAATCCTAGCTAGCTGTTTACGTGGAGGCATCCTGAAATAGATCAAGATGAACCATGGTTAATAAAGTATATCTAGAGAGATGACTTAAGAAGAACATGGAAAACACAAAACATTTCTATATGATGCATATACCATTCATTTACCTACAACCAATTTTTTTCATGTACCAATTCAGGAATCAGGTATCCAGAGTCCTGGTGTTTGGATACGTTGGCCACCTCACCAATACTAGATTCCTTGGCCTGAAATCTGAACTCAAAACACTTAACATTGTTTCCCCAAACCAAAATCACCAACACTCAGTCCCAATATAGAACCGACCCAATTTGATACCACTCTATCATAACCCATCCCAAAGGGGCCTATGTCATGACTCCTCAATCCTTCCTCCAATAGGCCAAGGGATGGTGACTAGCACTGAGTAGGAATATCACTAACATGGTAGGCATTGACTATGTATATGTATGAGTGCACACATCTCCAAGCCCACAAATGATGAAAAGTATAAATCCAAGGAAGCAATGCATGAAGACCACTAAGTAAAACACAACCAAAGTTAAATAGAAATTAAAGTACAAGGTGTCAAACCGGGACAGTATACAAGCCCACCAAAAGAAATAAAGAACACAATAAAACCTTAAGTCCTTATAGCATATCCACTAAAAACCATACCTTAAAGGTAGGTGAAGGGTAGCTACCTAAAGTTTTAGGAGTACACCTCATCTATTTGATCTCACTGAGCACCACTTGGTCCTAGTCCTCCCTAGACTCCATAAAAGCATCGACCATCTGCACAAGTCACGACACATGCAGGAAAGGCCTATGTAGGGGTGAGTAAAACAATACTCAGTAGAACACCCTGAAACCATAAAGGTAAAGCATAAGGGAAAAAACAAAAAGAAAAGAACAGTCATTTCTAGATAGGTACATGTCCATACATATACCAAGAATATATAGATATACTTATTTCACACACTAAGAATCATGAGGTCTTATCCTCATATCCGTGTCAGGATTCTCATTGAATGCCCAAATCGTAACCCATAAAACCAGGAGGACATGCTCCATGAACTCAGCGATCTCTAATGGCACCCGTCTGAGAGATACACTCCATTGGGAACAACTATACCATTCCTAATGGTTCGTCTGAGAGGACATGCTCAATCAGTAATATCCTACAGGGTCCAGCTTGAGTGCCCAGAACCAGAGTTTCATTCATCGTTTTCTTGATCCCAATGAAGGACTAAGGAAACCCAAGTGAAGAGGCCCTCCCATCGCCATTGCGTATAGTTGAGGGAGCACTGCTCGAGACTAACCTGTGAAACCTCAATCACTCTTGCAAGGATTATCCCACACCTCATTCCATTGAGGGTGCACTAGCTCCTATCTAGGTAATATTCACATCAAGTGGAGGTTCCCAATCCTTATGGTTGTCTCCTACAGTTGAGGGAGATCCAACTCCAATGGAGTACCTGCTCCTCGTAACTACTCGGAGATAGGGGAGTACGACTCCATAAGTGTGGACCCTCACCTAGGTTCCAACAGGGAAGTGCAACTCACGAAGGACACACACACTAATGTGACAGGGTAGTACTACTTCACATATCAAGGACCCACACCCTACCCGGCAGGGGAGTACTATTCAGTGACTAGAGGACCCACACCCTAGTATAAAAGGGAGTACTGACTTTGTCAGTTCATTTTCTATGGGGGACCCACACCCTAGTATGTCATGGAAGTACCGACCCCATGATAGAGGACCTACACCCTGGAATGACAGGGTAATATTGACTCCTATAATAGAGGACCCTAACCCTGCCAAGTAGGGAAGTACATACTCTATTGATACACCAATTATGTGAAAACCCACACCCTAGTCCATTAGGAGAGTAACACCCCTAGAGGAAACTACCCAAAAGTAAAGAACCCACACCCATGGCATGGGGAGTCCCATATCTACCTATTAAAATAGATAAGGAATAACCACACCCTAAATTATCAGGGGAGTACCGTCCTATATTCTCTTTATATGAACCATCCTAATTCCTCTCAAGGTCCGCTTGTATAGGGAGTACACACTCATCAAACCATTAGGTCATCTATCAAATTGCACAAAAACTCACTTAGATTATATTAAATGTATCATCTCATCTCAAGAATCCCAACTCCATAGACGGCTCATCAAACAAATGCTTCGTTTGAAAGTTACGAGTGTTTTAGTGAAAAGGGTTGGCTGGGTCTAAGCTCGGTCTGACCTTGTCAGACCCACCCGACCTAAACCACCCCAGGGTCTGCTGACCTAGCCCTCCCGGATGAGGCCCAGCCCGGCAGCTCCATCCCATCCCACTCAAGCGGGCCAGTTTGATCCACCCTGGACGCGGCTGGCTCGATCAGCCACTAATCTCGCACCCTCGTGACTTAAGCCACAAGTCCAGCTCACCCCACCACGGCATGAAGCCATGGCCTTATCTCATGTGGATAGCTGCGTAAACACAGATACTACCGGCATGCCGGTGGCTTCTTCTACGGGCCACCAAGCTCATTCTAGTGGTCTAATTTTCAATCTGGAAGAGGTTCTGGGATCCTCGGGTCGCATTCTTCATTTCTATGGGTTCAAATTCATGTTGTGACCCATCCCACCATAAAATACTTGAATGAAGGTATCTCCTACGTCACTTTGATCCTTCCATCATCATCTTCGTTGTCTCACCTCTGTTAGGTCATCATGAGGTTGGATCTATGATTTTGGATCACTGCGTTGCGAGACGGATATGGAAAGACTTGTTATTCATAACCCTGAGAAGAACGTGAAGAATGTACGGGTCAAAGGGGAGAAGAAAAACACATGTAAAAAATTAAGGAATAAACATCCTTCATTATTCATTATGGAATTTATCCTCTCCCATGAGAAGTATTTAGCATAACAAACCAAAACAGAATTTCAATTCCCTAAAAAATCATCTCGTATTCAAAATCCTCCTGCAAGAACGATTGAGTCATGGGTCAACCTATTCGTGGTTTGATCAATGTTCTTAATTTAGAAATAAATAATGGGGAAAAAATCAAAACCAAACACCTTATATATATTTGATTCAATTTTTGACAAATAGAGAAGCTACATCGTTGTTGTTTTCGATCCGTTGAAGAATGATCTCAATCCGCACTCTGATTTCCAATACTGATTCACCGGTGTTTTTTGTCGAGAGAGAGCATATCCACTTTGCCTCAGGGGAGATCTAGGGATATGGTGATAAACCTAGATATTTTATGAAGATTTTTTTAAAATAAAATCTTTGTTGTGTCAAAAATATTTTTTATTTAAAATATTTTAATGACGTATACATTCAAAATCTAACTTTTTCGTCTAGCATGTGTCGGACAATGTTAGTCCCCACCTAAAGTAAAATCAATTTTCTAAACGTAACTATGCACTCAGATTTCTTATATGAGCATCCATTTGAATGATATTAAAGTTCAAATTTCACCACCCAATCCCTTTTAATTAAATATTTAACTTTATTCAAATATTTTGCTGGGCACACCGGGTCTCAGAATCGCACACCATCTGAGTGAACAGTCTTGAAATTTTCCCAAATAATTTCTAAAAATAAATTCAGGAAAAATATGGGTCATTATACATTCTATTTTAACCTGTTGAAAAGTCAAACATTTAATTGTAAAATCAAAAATATCACCTTTATTCCATCCCATCAGTAATAACTGTACAGATCTCTGTACATCTTAGTGCTTCAAAGATAAATGGAAAATAGGGAACCATGAGCTATACTCAATAATTCACTCTTCAACTGGGAATCACAAGGAACACATAATCTTTTTCCAAGTTAGATAACACCTTATTTATTATCATTAAACTATAGAAATTTACCGTTCTTAATAGGTTCTATATTTTCCAATAAAACATGATCCTCTTTCTAAGTTTTCTAATTTCATTCTGCTAAGGATTATTATACTGACACCTAAAATAAAATAGAGTAAGTTCATTCATGTACAATGTCTAGGATGAAATTTATCAAATAATTAATAAAATTTTTATATTCCAAACATAACATGGTTAATGTAGAAGTATATTTTTTACTCAAATAATCAACTTCTTTATTTGATTTCCTATAATATTAATGAATCATTCTATCATAATCCTTAACCATTTCCAGCCATAATTTCTACTTCATGTTCAAATATTTCTAATTGAATATATACTTAAAACTTTTTTACCACTATATATTTCACACTAACTCCATATTATTGGAGTATTTTTCCTAAGAAAAAATATTTTTATTTTTCTTACATGTATATTCTATGTATTAGTTATTAATAAAAATTATTATTAAATATTCATCATTATTATGCATGAATCTAATGTAATAATGTCCTAGAGTATACGTCATTCTGATAAGGTCATTATAGTTCACCTTTCTTTGGTGATATTCTTAAATAATGTTATGTGGTTGGATAACATACTATGATGGGACACATAGGAAATAGACTATCAGGTGCAAGTACTTTTAAGTGGATGAGGCTTCTTCTCATCAAGTTCACACTTGGTAATCTCCAATACATGGGATTATGAGAACAGCATTGCCAGTAAGAATTATACATGTATTGGTTTCATTGGATATTCCTATATATGAGGGTGTGTAATGGTCCTTAGGCTTTAATATTATCATTCATTCATGTCATTACTTACACACTTAGATTTTATGATAAAAACTGTGATGAAATATGTTCGAAGTGCGGTATGCTACGTTGGGTGCATCTCGATTGACATGTCATTAATAGACAAGTCAAGGAAGTATTTGTCCCTTCCATCTTTATGAAAGATTATATCTTATCACTTTGATTGGAATAGAACCGTCACATTAAATTCTATTTCCATGGTGTAATGATATGTTTATTTCAGATAGTCAATGAAATACGTATCAATAACTTATTTTTGTGACACAGATGTGAATCCTTCTTGATGAGATATTATGAAAAAGGGATTATATTACACAATGAGCATTCATATGTGATTGTTGTCATTACAACATTAAGTTCTTTCTCTTGGGTTCCTTAACAAATTTTTAGACAGTAATATTGGACATCAGTAATTCCCTCCTAATGCCAATGAGAAAGAATCCTAGAGGGTCACACACTAAATTTTGAGGATGATCTCAATTAAATTTTATTTGAATTTAATTAAATAAATTTATATTATTCTCAAGATTGAGGGATAATTTTATTCAAGTTTTTTTACCACAAATATTTATTGATGAATGAAATATTTAAATTAAATTTTTATTCAGGTACTGAATAAATTCTAGAGTAGTTTGAGTGGACCAAGATCATATTTGGTGAATATATTAATTAACAAGTTGGTTAAATAATATTTGTTATTATGAAAGTTGGTGCATGAAAAAAATGATATTATTTTTATATATAATGGGTTTTATTAAAGTTTATTATTTTATTTAAGGATTGACATGTAATTAAATAATATTTTTACCTAAACCCTAGCTCTATAAATACATGGTTATGTTTATCTTAGCAGATCCTTTTATCTCCCTCTCGAGAATAAGAAACATAGGACAGATTACTTCAATAATGAAGAATGATAAATCGAACAAAATGACACAAGATAATTTATTTGCGGTACTAGAACCTAGATATCGATTGGTGTTTCTTGGAGATCATAGGAGCACCTTTGGATCACTATTATATGGATTATATCCTTGGATCCTCACAAAATAATGAATAAATATAAAAGGGTCTTTTTAGATGATAAATATCATCAAAAAAGAAAGATCATAAGCCTAGGTATTCATTTATTTTGATATTGAATAAATTAATTATAAATTTAATGTTCAGGATCCTTGCTCGTGGTTCTAGGCATAAAAATATTAAAAAAATTAATATATCACCCACCACCGCACACTTACACTATGCCCATAACCAACACATATAAATTATGCCTTTCAATTTTTAAAGTAAAAACCATTGCAATTAATTCTACATCATGTGTAATATAATTTAACTCATGAATTTTAAGTTTACATAAGGTTAAGAAATTACCTGATCATTATGCATCGGAACACAACTATGTCCCTTTAATGAAGCATCATTATAAATGAAAAACTCACCATTTATAGTGGGAAGGGGAAAACTGAAGCATTCACCAATATTATTTTCAGTTCCTAGAAAGAATCATCACATTGTTTTTTCGATATGAATTTAACTCCTTTTTCGAGTTTACTTAGTAAGTAGGCTAGATAAAAAAGAAAAGTTTTCAACAAACTATCGGTAGTAACCCCCTAATCTAAGAAAACTATGAGTATCTGTGACATTTTTAGGTCTTTTTCAACTTTAATTTTAATAGGTTTAATAGTTATGAAATATTTGGAAACAGTATTCCTAAGTAAAGAAATTTATTACCACTAAAATTGATACTTACTAAATTTTCCATATAACTTATTTCTGTTCAAGGTTTAAAAAATAATCCTTAGTTGTGTTTCATGATCCCCATGAATTTTATAAGATACTAGTATATCATCAATAACCACAACTATAAAATTATCTAAATATTACTAGGAAACTCTTTTCATAAGATTCATGAATACAGTCATTATGTTAGATAACCCAAAGTGAATAACTACAAAATCATAATGCATGTATCTAGTCTAAAACTTTATCTTCAGAATTTATTCCTCCTTCACCTTCAATTGATGTTATACTGACCTAAGATCAATCATCAAAAAATATTATGATCCCTAGATCTGATCAAAAAAATCATCAATATGAGGAAAACGATATTTTTTCTTGATAATAATGTTATTAAAGGCTCTATAGTCAATGTGAATTATCATTGAATAATCATTATTTTTTACAAATAAAATAGTGTAAACTCATTGTGAAGTACTATAATGAAAGAAAACTTTATCTAGAAACTCTAGAAACTTATTTTCAAATTATAAAAGTTCTACTTCAAACATTTGATAATTTGGTTTTGAAATTATCTTAGCATCAGACACTAAGCCAACAGTAAACTCAACTCCCCAATCATGTATAATATCTAAAAATTCATCAGGAAATATAACCATATCTTCATTTACTATAGGGAAATAATTGATATGAGTAGTCTCACTATTTTCAATAATATGTTTAAGATATAACTCATTTCCTTATTTTAATATTTTCCCAGTTTCTTGATATATTATCAGAGGTATGGATTCGTTATTGTATTTAAAATAAAACTCATTCTAAAAAAAATTCTTTAAATTTATAATCTATCTTAGTATGGTAAAAATAAATCCAATTCATACTCATAATAACATCATACTCTATAAGGAGGAATTAAATAAGGTTTTCTGGTAAATACTTTACAAAAACAAAAACATAAATATTCATATAATTTCCTTTTTTCCTTAATACTTCTCCTAGGAATTTTTACCAAAATTTATGGCTTCATGTCTTGAGGAAATATTCCAATTTATCAGAAAATATCTTATAAATGATAGAGTGTGGTGACCCTGAATCAAAAAATTCGTTAATATAATTTGAATAAACAAGTAATGCACCTGACACCATGTCTTCGGATGGTCTAAAATTTATCAAAGTAGTCATAAAGGTTTTATCCACACCTTTATATATGTGATCATAATTATTTCCATCCTTTATTCCTATATTTAGATAAGTATTCAAATAATGACCAATATTGTAATAATTAAATCATATTACTATCAGCCTTTTTTATTTTTTTTTGATTATTTTCTTTGTAGTCACAAGCCCAATTTCCAATCTGTATGCATCAGAAACACTTCCTAGGTTTTATAATACATTATACATAATGATTTTTACCACACTTATCACAAGATGGAAACTTAATTTTCTTACTTTTGGATTTCATTGATGGATGCTTCCCTATTTCCTACCATCTATAACTTTGATTCTACTTGTTGTCATATAAAACATGATTATAAAAAAAAATCCATTTCTAGATTCTTGGAATACCAAACAATTATCTCATAACTTTTGAATTCACAATAATCCAATGGCCTTAAATATCTTTTCTTTAATCTCGAGTAAAACCAATTAGTTTTAGTATCAAGATCCTGAATAAAATTTGGTGTGTGCCTTTTTAGTTAGGTGAAGTTTTCTTTATATACGACCACTAAATGTTCCTCCTTCCATGTCAATTACAATATTTTCTTTTCCATACTAATCCGAATAACCTTAGGAATATATTTATTGAGGAAAATATCCTTAAATGTTTCTTATTCCATGACATTAATCTCTTCTCTTTATCTATTATTCTTAACCAATATCTAACATTGATTAGATTTACCTCCAAAATTATTAATAGAAATAGTTTCCTTTTGATGATATGAATAGCCTATAATCATCATATCATATTTTATTTAAAAATAGAAGAGTACAAATAGGAGTCATAGGATAAAAGGATAGAGGAAGAAAGTAGAAAGGAAGAAAATAAAAGTGGTCCCTTAAGGTGGCTGATAGTGATGAATACCAGGGGCATCTACTCTAACAATATTCACCCCCTCAAGAGGAAAATACATATCTAATGGATAGAGAGTGAAGGAAGACATCTAAGTAGATAAGGAGAAAAGAAAATCAGCTACCTTTTTTCCTTCTCTCCAGGTGTGAGAGATCTTATTGGTGTTTCATAAAAGGTCATTTCACCTTATTGTAATGTACACTATAGAACACAATGCATTGTTGGTATTATTAAAGGATGTTCAAAGAATTAAGGAGTCCATATCCACCATCTTGAGGTCCACATTCTATTGTCTGCATAATTCCATCCCAGTAAGTAGTGTCATTGCCTCATCTTTAAGGTAGTTTCAACTTCTGAAAAAAGATGTGAAGGTGAAAATAACATTTTTCTGGAGTCACAGACCACTCCCTCTCTTTTTATGATACTCGATGTGCAGGATCCATCGGTGTTGAGTTTATTACCAGAACCAGGGGAATTCCATCAAACCTAAAAGCCTAGAGAGGATTCGTTAACTGGATGAGAAATGGACATACCTTCCTAGAGGATGTGGAGAGTGGGAGCATCCATCTGAATAGCACATGACTTCAAATATATTTTCTAAGGCTTTGACCCATAATTTATCTATCATAGGATTAGATGATCCCCTAAATGTTGGAGTTTTTTGTTTCATGAAATACTCCAATATAGACATGTTCCTCTACAGTGAACATGGTTTCCCTCTCACATGGATACCACCACCATTTATAACTTATGTCAATCAATACATCGCTACAAAAAACTACTTTTTTCTGATTCAAACCATTCCAAGTTATTGATTTGGAAGGATATTTTCTTCTTGATGTCTTCCTACATCATCTTCACTATTTTCTCTATAGAAAACCGTTCCATAAATATATAGTTTAGATGAATAAACATGGTAATATTCAGATTTTATATCATGATAACCATAAATTATAATCTCTTGAGGGTATTTACTTCCATTTTCTTAACCTTGAAAATTATCTAAACCTTTTCTCTGATACCAACTATAAATACCCAACCCTTATTTAATCTATAATTTTATTTTTAAACAAGAAATAATTTTCTTTCATTCCCAAAGATCCTTTCAGGTTTAGCATTTTAGATAATTAGGTCATAAATCTTACATAAAAATATCATACATTAAAATTTTTAAACTTAAATTTGGTATCTATTTTTTCCACAATACATGACTTTTCATGACAACACTTTATGATTTTCAGCTTGATTTCTTCTTTTTTCCTACTAATCCTTTAAACATGTGAAAATTTTTGAAAATGTGGGATGAGAACAAAAATAAAAATGAGGGGGAAAACCTATTAGTCCATTTTAAGACCATGAGATAATAAAATATATTTTTCCTTAAATATAATAAACTTTGAACTCAAATAATCATTTACTTACACATGAAATCATCCTTGTTACCCGAAGTTTTTCATAAATCACTTTATAATAAAACATGATGGAAAAACTAAAATCATGAGGCTTTATTATAAAACTTGAGAACCCATGAAAAAAATTATTAAAAATGTGACTTTTATTCTAAATGGTTGTAATCAATATTTTAAAACAAAATATCACTATCTTAACTTCTTAAATAAAACATTCTCCATGAAAACTCATTAGCATGCCTAGAAAAGTCATGTAGGTTCCTTATGAAATCATCTTTATAGAACCCTTACAAGAACCCTCACAAATGGAATAAATAATATGATCAAATTCTAACATAATTATCAAGAGAGTATAATAATTACTTGATTTATTAGAGAGATATATCAGGATCATCCATCATCATGACCTATATCAAGCTCACCCATCATCATTAGTTATATTAGGAACACCAATAATCATAAAGAATGTACAAAGACCATAAAATTTATAAAACACATAAAATATTTCATTTCCATCATCAAACTCATAGCAATATACTTTTAAACAAAAAAGAAAAACATTTTTGAATATTGATATATCACTTTAATTTAAAACCCAATTTTCAAAACTAAAATTCCTCAAAATAAAGGAAAGTAGGGTTTTTCTTTGAAAAAAACATGGAATCTTGTAAAGGATGCCAAAATATAAAATAAAGATTATTTTAGTGAGAAATTGTTTTGACACTGTATAAATTGAAATATAACATTCCTTTTTTCCTTTTGTAAAGTAAGTCAAAATTTTCCATATAAAATATCTAAAAATATTCCTTTTGAAAACATTTGTAAGAAATTCAAAAGAGACATAAAATTTCCTTTAAAATTCATTTATATCCATATGAATACATCCATAAAATAATTTTAATAATATAAACATGGAATTAAAATATTCAAAAAATATATCTTTAAAACATTTAAAATGAGGTTTTAAGTTCAAGTTTCCCTTTCCTCGAGTCTATCTCATCACATATGTTCTTTGTCTTCCTCTTCATTGGAAAAAATATTTTTATTTACACCTTAATGCTTATATGGTTAGTATTATTCCAAAACTAATACCTATAGAACGTGAATAGGGATGTTATTAAGGGATTAGGGTAGGGTTCTTCCAATTTAGAGTGCTCAAATGGTGTGAGGAAGACAGGAGAAGAGGGGCCCTTTACAAGTGAGGGGAGGGAAATTCTTGGAATTTATTAAAGTATTAAATTAATAAAAATTAAATTTCATGTTCAAATGGATCAAAATTTATATAATTCAAAGATAGGATGAGGATATATTTAAATCCTCTCTTATATTAAAATTTTAACAAGTTTAGATTATGTTTTTATCCTTATATCTTTTTTTAAACAATCACGATGATATCAATATTTTTTTATTATTTAGAGGAAAATAAAGTTTCAAAAAAAAGGAAAAAGGAAACATAAATGGAAAATTGTTGATATTTTCAACAATATCCCATTCACTTAGTCGAATATATGTTTTTTATGAATTTTAAATCATATGATAAAATATTGATTATTATAAAATATCATTAATATCATTTTTCAAACTATTAATTTATTTGTACTTTCAAGTAATAAAGATAAAAATGGAATTAAAATATAAACATTTCAAAAATCTCTAATATGTTTTATTTATCAACAAAATTTTTGGGACACTTTAACTCACCCATATAATATTACTTTTAGTGTTGTTAAAATCATTTACTTGATTTTTCTACAGACTTCACAAGAATTGTGTCAACATTGCGTAAGCATTTAAGGTAATTATATAGTCACTAAAAATTATAAATAAATTACCATCATAAAATAATATTATTCTCAAAATTACCTTTATGATTCATTTATAAATTATTTTTGTTCCTAGGTGACCATATAATAGAAATTTAAATGCAAGAGATCGTTATTTTTTATTTTTCTTCACTTAAAATAATATAGATGTCAAAATCAAAGATAAAAGGAAAAAAATGTCATATTTTTGAAATTTGGATGATTAAGGATTAAATACACTCAGAAATAAAGTCAAGTGTTTGGATGAATTTTAAGCCTTATCACATTAGTTTTAACCTTAATTATCTCATTTTACCTTTATTGTGCTAACAAAAATTTACTATGGTAACTATTCATAATGATAAAAAATAAAAGGGACCGATTTAAAAAATTCCAACCTCTTAATTAAAAATATGGAATCCATTTTTGAAGATTCAATATCTATAATTATAAAATTTTAATTTCAAATTAAACCCACAAAACATGATGAAAATGGGTTTTCAAAAAAAATGTCTTTTCAAGTATAAAAATGTCTTTATACCAAATTCAAGTGTAAAATTCATTCCAAAGAACATAATTGGATTTTATTTAACGAAAATAAACAGGAGAAATTTTGAAACTAATCCAAAATGGAATTGAACTTTTTAAATACTTGATAAAATACAATTTTAAATAAAAATCAATATTATCACTATTCATTAAATAATCAAAATTTTCAAAAAAATCTCAAAAATTTATCCTAAGTTAATTTTTACATGGTTAATTCAAAAATGACGTTTATTTTTTCAAATTAAAATTATATATTTTTGAAATTTATATTTTAAATAAAACCATATAATGCATGAAAACCCAATTTAGTTAAAAATAATGTTTTTTCCTTTTGATTGAAAAATTGCCTAATATCCTTATCATAAATATATCTCTATAAAATATAATTAATTAATTTTAATAAGAAATGAAAATAATTTATCTTAACATTACCTAAGTTGTTACACCTCTGATGCTTGAACCATGATACTAATTTCTTTTTCTCAAAAACTGAACTAGGAACCACTGACATATATATATAATTATTACTACTATAATACACTCTAACTATAGTCCTATATTATTCTTACCATTATCATCATCATCATTGTGTGTGTGGTGTATTTTCTTTATAACTTTGTAATTTCCCCCTCCACGATTGTTTGTAATTAATCTTGCATGTAGTTGGTGGTTCAATCCTCAATAACTCCATATTTGAGGGGATTTTTTAGGTACATAACAAAATTGAATCATTGAGGGAAATGTAGTATCACTATAGCGGCGGCGGGTAGTATAGAGGTATTATTCACAATGGGACTTCAAACATGTATGTTATTTTGGGTCTTCAAAATTAAAATACCAATTTTACTTTCCCATGAAATATTATGTGATTTTTATTATTATTATGAAAAATGTGTTTTTTTGTGGGTTGTTGGGTTGTTGGGCATCTATGTGGGTCTTTCTGTTTGTTGGGATTACTTCTGGACCGTGGGTCACGGCTGCTTACTGGGATTCCTGGGTGATCTGTTCACTGGCCTGCCTATTTTCTGCATTGCCACTATAGCAATCTTCTTTAGTCGATTACTATTGGACCTCGATTAAGCTCCATATAACGGATCTAGTTTGCTGGTTTGTGTTTCTCGACGATCCTATCTGTAGCCACCCGCACGCCCTATGCATACCGCGTGTCCCACCTTATCCGTTGTTTATTACGCCAATCTAGCTTTGAAATTCTTTTGAGAACCCTTGGTCTTCCATGCGTCCATCCTCACTTGTCGCGCTTGTCAGTGTGTCACTTCTATTTTGCTCCTTCCATTATTCCATCTTGTGGTTTTGGATTTCCAGTTTGGTGGTTCATCTTCTTTACCATCCTAATTTTAAAGTGCCAAGAGGGGAATTCTTATTGTCATGTGATCTTTTGCTTAAATTCCACCATGTCTTCTCCATTTCAGTGACCTCTGGTGGATAGCTCGGTTCTCACGAGCTCTGAGAAGACCAACTCAGAGTCAAGGATGTATGAACCTGGTAGAGCCATCTCTTCTTCAGTGCTTCTTTTTTTATGAGCCCATTCTTTTCTTTATTTGTTTATCTTCTGCATTGTATGTTCTTGCTTTCTTTGTCAATCTGGTTCTCTGTGTTTGGGGTTGGCGTGCACGAGTTCATTCAGTTTGAGGGAGAATGTTGATATCTCTGAGCCAGACATCACCATTGGCTCTTGTGCTGATGAGGTCCCTATTCCTAGATAGTTTCTCTGGTCTTCATGTGTGGTTTTTTTATTATTCTTCTCTGTTTGTATGTGATCTTTTTCCATTTTTCATAATAATTAAGAAATCTATGGTGGTGTTCTTTCCGTGGAGTAGGACCAAAAGGTCTGAACCACGTAAATCGACTGTGTTCATCTTTACTTTCCTGCATTTTCTTTTTCTATTCTTTCACCTTTATTAAAAATGATTCTTGTATTATATTGTGTTTTCTTTGACTACCTCTAAGTAAACCCAATCATACCCCCAACAAGTGTTATGAGATCATGTAATCGTTTTTTTTTTCTTTCGTCATATCTATTAAATTTGAAGTTAAAGAATTTGACGGTGAAAGTGATTTTAATCTATATAGAGTAAAAATGTGTACTCTGTTAGTCCATAATGAACTTGCAGATGCTTTACATGGTAATAAAAACCTGTTGTGACCATCAGTGTTGATGGTCAGTCCACCACTTCTTTTTTCGATGTTGACCCTAGTATACTTGAAAAGTCTCATTGTACCCTTCTGTTAACCCTATGAGATAAGGTTTTGCGTGAATTTGCACATGAAACCACTACTAAATCTATTTGGGTTAGACTCGAACACTTGTATATGACCAAATATTTTCTTGGGAGTTTGTACAAAAAGATGTGGTTATATAATTTTAAGATGGCGCTTGGTTCTTCTGTGCGAATTCATATTGACGATTTTAACAATGTTTTTTTAGATTTAGCAAATATTGATATAGAGGATAAAGGCGAGGATCGTACATTAATTTTTATAACTTCCCTTGGTGATTTTTTTAATTCATTGAAAGATTCTATGATGTATGATAGGGATTCAATTAACTTAGAGGAAGTTAAGTTGGTTGTTTTGTCCTATGATCTTCAAACACATGGTTTGAAGGAATAATTAAGCGGCATTAAAAATGAACCTCAGATTTTTTATACTAAGGGTCCTATAAAAAATAGGGGTAGGAACGATAAGAACCAGATTAAGGGTTTTCAGTGTTTTGAGTGGGAATTACCGGCCACATAAAAAGGTATTATTTTAACTTTAAAAATAGAAATAGTATGGCTCGGACACATGTTGTATGTTCTGATTATGACACTATAGAAGTCATTTAGTTATTTGCAACCCCTTCTATAGAACTAGGCATAGGTTCTTTGTTGTTTTTTTTCTACGGTCCTAGGATTGGATTCACTTTTCTTTATGGGGGAACCTGGTTAAGAAAAAGGGTTTCGTGGGCTGGTCTAAGTTGTTTGGGCTTAGGTGGAGAGTATTCTTGTCGATTACTTGTTTTGTGGTTGTTGTGAATTGTTTTCTACTACTTTTGTTACTATGGAATTGTGATATCTGATTTGTTTTCAACTTTTACTGTGGTTTACCCCTGAGGAAGGTTGTTTTGTTTTCCATTGCCATCATAGCGATCGGCTTCAGTCAATTACTGTTGGCCCTCGATTGAGCTCCATATAACAGCTCTCGTATGCTAGTTTGTGTTTCTCGGTGATCTTATCTACAGTCACTCGCGCGCCCTGTGCATGTTGTGTGTCCCGCCTTATCCATTGTTTGTTACATCGTCCATGCTTCGTGATTCTTCCGAGCGCCCTCATCCGTCCATGTGTCCCTCCTCACCTGTCGCTCCTATCAGCACGTTGCTTCATTTTTTCCCATGCCATTATTTCATCATGCGGTTTTGGTTTTTTAGTTCGGTGGTTCGTTGTCTTCAGCTTCCTAGTTCCAGAGTACTGAGAGAGGAATTCTTGTTGTCCTGTGATCCACCGCTTGCGCGCCACTGTTCCATCTTCATTCTCGTGACCTCTGATGGAGAGCTCGGTTCTCACGAGCTCTGAGAAGACCGCTTCGGAGTCAAGGATGTCTGACACTGGAGGAGTCATCTCTTCTTCGATGCTTCTGCTTTTTTGAACCTGTTCTCTTCTTTCTTTGTTTTGATTATGCATTGTATGTTCTTTCTTTCTTTGTCGATCTGGTTCTTGGTGTTTGGAGTGGCCTCGCTCTCCCGTTTCTCCTAAGCTAGGTTTTCATTCGGCGACGATTCAGGAGGGGGAGTCATGCGCCGCTACCGGCATCATCTCCCCCTTCCCTCTTCCCCTCTTCCCCTCTTCTTCCCCCTTGCTTTCCCCTCTCCTTTCTTCTCGCTTTCTCTTGCTGGTTTTCCTCTATTCCTGTTTTTCCTCCTCTGACGGTCTTGTTCTGTTCCGTTGACGGTTTTGGCTCCCTATTGAAGCCCCTCGGCTCTTCCTTTGCTCTTTCCTCTGGATACCACGTTTCCGACCCCATCTGCACTACGGAAATAATGGTCATTTGTGATGCGTAATTTGTGACGGGTCAGGGGGTCGTCACAAATGACCATTGAAAGGCGTTATTTGTGAAGGGACAATCGGTCTGTCGCAAATAATAGTTATTTGTGACGGGGGGTTAGAACCTGTTGCAAAAGTTTTGGCACCAAATGTGCGTCAAACCGCATGCATGGGTATTTGCGATGGGTTTATATTCTCGACGCAAATGCCCAACGGAGGTTTTTAGTATTTGGACGGAACCCGTCGCAAATAATTTTTTTCGACCGACTGTAATTAATGTGGGCAGTTGTGGCCATTTGCGACGGGACTCATCAAAAATAATCTAACCGATATATACCCTCATCTGTTTTTCATTTCATTCTACTTCTTTCTCAACTTCTCTCTCAATCTATTCTGAAAAATTTTCTACTAAAATTTTTCATAGTTTAAACTTTTAAATCGGAGCATAATCCGCAGCTTTTATGCTCCAAAAGCTTCAGTTTCAAGGTTTTTTTTATTGTTTAGTTAATTAATTTTATTTTAACTTATTTATAATTTTTGTTTGTTAGATGCAATTAAATTAAATTAGAATTAAATATTTGTTTTTTTAGTATTTATTTTTATGAAAAATTATGTGTAAGTGTTAATTATAAATAATTAGTAATAATTAGTAATAAATCATAATAATTAGTAATAAATCGTAATAATTAGTAATAAATTTTAATAATTAGTAATAAATTTTAATAATTAGTAATAAATTGAAATAATTAGTAATAAATTGAAATAATTAGTAATAAATTGAAATAATTAGCAATAATTTGGAATAATTTTGATTGATTAGTAATAATTAGGATTAATAAGTAATAATTAGGATTAATTAGTAATAATTAGGATTAATTAGTAATAATTAGGGTTAATTAGTATTAATTAGTAATAAATTGTCATAATTAGTAATAAATTGTAATAATTAGTAATAATTAGTAATAAATTGTAATATTTAGTAATAAATTATAATAATTAGTAATAAATTGTAATAAATTTTAATAAATTGTAATAAATTGTAATAATTTGTAATAAATTATAACAAACTGTAATAATTTGTAATAATTAGTAATAATAAGTAATAATTTATAATAATTAGTAATAATTAGTATTAATTTGTAATAATTAGTAATAATTTGTAACAATTTGTCATAATTTGTAATAATTAAAAATAATTTGTAATAATTAGAAATAATTAGAAATAATTAGTAATAATTAGTAATAATTAGTAATAATTAGTAATAATTAGTAATAATTAGTAATAATTAGAAATTATAGAAATAAATAGAAATAATTAGTATTAATTTGTATTAGTTATTATTAATTAGTATTACTTAGTATTAGTTAGTAATAAATTGTAATAATTAGTAATAAATTGTAATAATTAGTAATAATTGGTAATAATTAGTAATAAATTGTAATGATTAGTAATAAATTGTAATAATTAGTAATAAATTGTAAAAATTAGTAATAATTTGTAATAATTTGTAATAATTTGTAATAATTTGTAATAATTTGTAATAATTTGTAATAATTAGTAATAATTTGTAATAATTTGTAATAATTAGTAATCATTAGAAATAATTAGAAATAATTAGTATTAATTAGTATTAATTAGTATTAATCAGTATTAATTAGTAATAAATTGTGATAATTAGTAATACTTGGTAATAATTGGTAATAAATTGTAATAATTAGTAATAAATTGTAATAATTAGTAATAAGTTGTAATAATTAGTAATAAATTGTAATAATTAGTAATAAATTGTAATAATTAGTAATAAATTGTAATAATTAGTAATAAATTATAAAAATTAGTAATAATTAGGATTAATTAGTATTAATTAGAAATAATTTGTAATAATTTGTAATAATTGGTAATAATTGGTGTTAATTAGGATTAATTAGAAATAATGTGTAATAATTTGTAATAATTTGTAATAATTAGAAATAATTTGTAATAATTAAAAAAAACTTTTAGTAATTAGAAATATTTAGTTATAATTATCAATAATTAGGATTAATTAGTAATAATTGTCAATAATTATGATTAATTAGTAATAATTATCAATAATTAGTAATAAATTGTAATAATTAGTAATAATTGGTAAAAAATTGTAATAATTAGTAATAATTAGTAATAATTAGTAACAAATTGTAATAAATAGTAATAATTAGTAATAATTAGGTTTAATTAGTAATAATTATGATTAATTAGTAATAATTATTAATAATTAGTAATAATTAGTAATAATTAGGATTAATTAGTTATAATTAATAATAATTAGGATTAATTAATAATAATTCAGATTAATTAGAAATAATTAGGATTAATTAGAAATAATTAGTAATAATTATAATTAAATAGTAATATTTAGGATTAATTAGTAATAATTAAGATTAATTAGGATCAACTAGTAACAATTAGTAACAATTAGTTAAAATTTGTAACAATTAGTAACAATTAATAATAATTAGTAACAATTAGTAACAATTAGGATTAATTAGTAATAATTAGTAAGAATTGGTAACAATTAGTAACAGTTAGGATTAATTAGTAATAATTATGATTAATTAGCAATAATTAAGATAAATTTGTAATAAATTGAAATAAATTCGAGTATATTGATAAACTGGCACAATTTCCAGCAGATTGGTAGCATTCCTTTTGATCGATGCCTTAGCTCCTTGCAACATTCTCCCACTAAATTCAGTATGAAAAATTGCTTTGACGTACATCAGAGCAGATTTTTCATAGTGATTTAAGTCGTAGTAAGTTGTAAGGATGTGATTTGTTGAACAAAAGAGGCTCTTTTTCCTGACAACTCATCTCCTTCGAAATTCTCAGACTGAAATTACTATCAAAAGTATGCTTCGACGTACGAATATCAATTTTTATATGCACGAGCATGGAGAGCAGTGCGACGAGGCCTCCCTACTCTTTATCCTCATGCATATGAAAATGGATATTCATACGTCGTAGTAGACTTTTCATAGTGATTTTATTCGTAGAAAGTTGCAAGGGGATGAGTCGTCAGGAAAAACAGCTCCCGCCAATCTGTTGGAAATTGTGCCACTGATAATTAATAATAATTTGTATAAAATGCCAGTAATTAATAATAATTAGTGGAAATTGGTATAAATTTTTATAAATGATTGTAGATTAGTATAAAATCTTAAAAATAGTATAAATAACTATAAAATAATTGGAATTATTTTAAATTTCTAGAAAAGAGAATTTAATTGTCTTCTCTTTTTTAGATAGTGTTTATCTTATATCTAATTAAAAAAATAACTAATTATTTCATAATTTTTAGAAAAACATGGAACAAGGAAATCGACAAAATTCATTATTAGATGACCATGCTTGGATAAATTGGTGCAAGAATCTAAACAGTTCTGGTTTAAATCAGGTATATATTGAGGGTGTTTAAATTTTCTTATCATTTTCATCATCACAACCAAAATTTATTTTAGAAGGGAAAATTAAGTTTCCTTGTAAAAAATGTGCTCTGAGGACGTATGCCACATTTGACAACATTGGCGGTTATTTATTGTGTTTTTTGTTTTCAACCAGATTATTTTTTTTGGTATCAACATGGTGAACGCAGTTCCAGAAAAGATACTAATAATTTGGTTCAGAATCCAGCATAGTTTCAAAATTTAGTACATGATGTGGCAGGTCTGTCTTTTCAACAAACTGAAACTCAGGATGATATTGATTTAACTCTTGAGTTGGAACCATCTCATTAATATGAGTTGTTGAGGTTCGCTAAGAATGCCTTATATCCTGGTTGTAAGATAATAAAGTTTGAAGTAGTTACTAAATTTATGGTTGTTAAATCAGATAATGGAATGTCAAATATTTATTTTGATCAGATATTCTCTTTGTTGAAAACACTACTACCTGAAAGAATTGTGTTACATATAAATTTCTATGAGGGAAAGAGACTGATTCATAATTTGGGTCTTGGTTATCATAAGATTCATACATGTTCAAATGACGGCATCTTATATTATGGTGAAAATGATTCCTTGGATAGTTTTCTTACATGTAGACAATCAAGTAATAAAGAAGCTCAACCAGAGAAGTCTGAATTTATTCTTGTAAAACAATTGAGATATTTCTCACTCACACATAAATTGTAGCATTTATTTATATCTCAAAACATAGAATCATTGATGTCATGGCACAATACCAACATTTCAACCAGTAAAATCTTAAATCATTCCTCTGATGGGTATTTATGGAAACATTTTGACCCAATGCATCCGTTTTTTTTAGAAGCCCGAAACGTACGATTGGGACTTTCTAATATCAATTTTTATCTATTTGGTTCTTATGGTAGTCAGTATTCATGTTGGTTTGTATTTATAACTCCATATAATTTACCTCTATGGATGTTGATGAAGGAGCCATACATCTTTTTGACCTTATTAATTCTAGGTCATCTGAAAAGAAATATTGATATTTATTTGAAACCATTGATTGATGGGTTAAATTCAATGTGGATTAATGGTGTCAGTACATATGATGTTACTGCGAAATAAAACTTCTTACTGAAAGCTTCATTGATATGGACAATTAGTGAATTCTCAGCATATTTCATGTTATCTGGCTGGAGTTCACATGGTCCAAAATCATGTCCATATTGTATGAGAGACAACAAAGCATTTATGCTCGTCAATGAAAAAAACCTTGATTTTTTGAATGTCATCGCCGATTTCTTTCAACCGATCATCATTTTCGAAGGAAAAAATATCATTTCCGAAAAGGAATAGTTGAAAAAGATGGGCCTCCAACAATGATCTCAAGTAAAGAGTTAAAATCAATTGTCTCTTCATTACCTTCCATTACATTTGGACCAACAATAAACCAACATAAAATTGATGGGTTTGGAAAAGAGCACAATTGGATAAAACAGAGTATTTTTTGGGATTTTCCATATTGGTTTGATTTATTGGTCTGTCACATGTTGAATGTGATGCATATTAAGAAGGACTGTTTTGATAATTTATTCCATATAGTTTTGGATACACCAGGTAAGACAAAAGATAATGTAAAGGCACGATTAGATCTTACCCAAATTTTTAAGTGATTGGAACTTGAACTGTTTGAAAATGTCAGATCGCATAAGTTAATAAAGCCAAAAGCAGCTTATACACTGTCCAAAGAGAGTCACTTATTATTTTGTCAGTGGATTACAGATTTGAGACTTCTAAATGGTTATGCTTCCAATTTGGGAAGATGTGTCAGAAATGATCATATTACTGGATTGAAAAGTCATGACGGTCATGTTTTAATGGAAAGATTTCTGCCGATTGGATTAAGAGGTTTGTTAAATCCTGTGATTTGGGATGCGCTAACAGACATATCATATTTTTTTGAGATATTTTTGTGTCGACAATAGATTACGATGCAGTAAGAAAACTGCAAGAAGATGTTGTTTTAATTTATATAAACTGGAAAAAATCTTCCCGCCAGGTTTGTTTGACTCAATAGAACATTTTATATTACATTTGCTGCATGAAACAAAATGTGTAGGTCTGGTATAGTTCGTTGGATGTACCCATTTGAGAGATACATGCAGAAATTGAAAAAAAAAAGTATGTAATAAAGCATCAGTTGAAGGCTCAATTGTAGAAGCTTATTTGCAAGAGGAAATTTCTTTTTTCTACTCTCATTACTTTCAATCTGAATATCCCTCAAAACACAACCACATAAGATGTATGAGGGAAATGTTGACGATGACATGAGCAATCAATTATTAGTTTTCAATCAGCCCAAACTTGGCTTCGGTGGAGTTCGTGAACGATGGATTTCAGATGATGAACATCACAGTGCTCATACATATATTCTGCTCAACTGTAAAGAAATGACACTATTTGTATTGTGAGTACTCCTATCACTTATTCTATAATTTTTATAACAGTACATTAATATTATTTTATTTGTAGGTTATATGATAATCTTATCAAGAAACAGTTTTCACAAATTACAACAGATGCTCTTGAAGAACGTCGTCAAAAGAAAATTTTACTGGTTTCAAAAACTAGTAACATAAATTATTTTTTATTTCAAATAAAAAATCAATTTAATACTTTTTATAGTGATAAGAATTTTATAAATTTTCAAATATCTCAAAATGCTGATAAAATTGATAATTGATTGTGTGTATTGAATAACCCACCATCCAAAATGGTTAAATCTTATAATGCATATGTGGTGAATGGTTTTCAATTTCATACATGTGCATATGGGAAATCGAAAAAAAACAATGAATAGTGGTGTTTTCTTGAGAGGATCTCATCATAGAGAAACTGAAATTGACTTTTATGACATGCTGGAAGAAATCATTGAATTGTGTTATCTAAGACAATATTACATAATGATGTTTAAATGTCAGTGGTTGGATAATGAGAGAGGCTTGCGTGTTCATTTGATCAATGGAATCATTGATATTAAATATAAAAGACTTCTTGCAGTAAATGAACTATTTTTATTGGCTCATCAGGCACATCAAATTTATTATGAAAATTAATGTACTGCTTCAAGGGAGTTGGGTGATTGGTGGAGCATAATAAAAATTAAATCTCAAGAGAATCGGTTTACTGAAAGTGAATGTGGTTCTGATGAAATGCAAGGAATTGAAATTTTTCAAGAGACTACTCTGAATCCATATTTTTTACGAAGAGGTGAATATCATTGATTGCACCCCATAGTTAAGGGTCGATGGTGATGATGATGTTAATGATGTTACAACTGAATTTGAAATGACAAGAGATAATGAAACTGAAACAAATATGGAAATTGATGATGCTGAGGAGGAAGATGAAGACATTGACATCAACAATTATGTAGACGAGGATGAAGATGGACATTGACACAGATAAATGTTGGTTATAATCATATATAATATATATCTATATATAATAGTTGTTTTCAACTATTTTCTAACAATAATCATATCATGTTTCAGATGAATGAGGATGTGTATCGTCTGTTGCCGGAGGCTGATCTACCTTTGGATGAGCAGGATGTCGGATCATTTGACTCTCAGACTGCTGGCGGTTTAGGGGCACTCAAAGGGGTCGTGGTCTTGCCCGACTGATGATTCTCAACCCTATCCTCGAGCGACATTCACATCTTGGGTTTGATTCACACACGCAGAGATATGTTTACCTATGTATTTTAGTTAGTTTTAATTTATTTATTTATATTCTAATTGTTTGATTAATTGTTCTTTTTTTCATAGCTTTACGCATATAGTTGTTGGACCAGAGAGTGCTATATTGCGCAATTATTTTTCGGATGCATGGGTGTCATGGGATCGGATTCCTGTTGATGTACAACACCGCATGTTCGAGTATTGGTTGGTACGTAAATAAATAATATTTATTTTGAAATTAATTTAATTAATAACTTGATATAATAAATTATTTATCGGTTTTATGGTATCTCATTGATAAGAGCATATGTGAGGGTATCTGGAAGGCATGGCAGAGAGCTATGTGTCTGCGTTGCACTCTGATTTTACACAATTTGAAAAGGAGAGCAATAGAAAAAGCAAGAGTGACAAAGTTTGATGAGACATGTCACGTCTACCACCCTGATTATATTTCATCTCAGGTTTGAGATGGATTATGTACACACTGGTTGAGTAGGCGGATTCAGAGTATATCATCAGTAGGTCAACAAAATCAGGGGAGATAGGAGGTGACATATCGAGCCGGTAGTCATACATTCAGTACGCATAGGAAGCATATGGTAAGTACATTTTTTTAAATATTCTATATAACTTTAAATGTAAACAGTTTATTTTATATTCATATAGGCAGTCGCACAACCCAATATTACAGAGTACGGCGTTTATAGAATGATGTACAGTGATCCAGCCACTGGAGAGATTAGAAGTGCTCGCCAGCGTCAGATTGTGGTTAGTATAATTTTTTTTTGAGTTTTAAATTTAACTATAAATAATATTTTAACTTTTTTAATTTTAAATTGCAATTGAATGAGTCATATGAGACCACGACGTCTCAAACACATAGTGAGAGTCAGACCGAGACCGATGATCGGACCAGTGCGCCACGATTTGATGAGGCGATATAGATGCAGGTGATTCGGTACGTCTTTGAGAAAGGTCAGGTTGTTGGTATCGACTCTCGATTGACACTTGGGGGTTTTATGACACCTCTGCGATGTCGGCATCCAGCTTGAGAGCAGCTCGTGGAGAGTCATTATCATCTCATGCACAGTATGAGGAGCAGCTGCGAGCTTAGAGTGAGTTTATAGAGACTATGCGTAGGGAGCAGGGTGAGATGCATCAGTGGTAGCAGCAGCAGCAGGAAGAGTTCCTATGACAACAGTAATAATAGCAGCAGGAGATGCAGGATGAGATGTGTCGATGGCGGTATCAGCAAAAGTAGGAGTAGATGAAGTACATGCGACGTCTGACTTGCAGTTTAGGGGTGAAGTTCCTTCCACCATCTCCTCCAGCTCCTCCAGATGACCCACCCACTCAGTAATGTATTTTTATTTTATAATGAAACATTTGAATGTAATTTTTTGTAATATTAACAATTTAAAGTCTTAAATAGTTCGTTTTTTATATTGCCATGAATATTACAATTTTTATTATTTATTTAATTTTTTATTATATTTATTATTTTATTAATTAATATATTTTTATATTTTTGCGAATACTAAGGTTTTTATAATATTGCTAATATTAATATTATTAGTTTATTAATATTAATAATATTATTATTTAATTATTTAGTTATTTTATAATTAATTTTATTTTACAAATATTAATATTATTATTTCATTTATATTAATATATTATTATTATTATTATTATTTTATAAATAATTTTATTGTACTAATATTAATATTATGATTTCTTTTATATTAATATTATATTATTATTATTAATATGATTTTATTTTATTTTATTTTTTTTCAACTAATTGCAATGGTCCGTCGCAAAAAGGTTTTTTTTTGTATTATCCACATTATTTTGCGACGGTACTTTGTAAAAAGTTTTTTAAAAAATCGAGAAAACTATTTGCGACGATGTCATTGTTCGTTGGAAATAATAAATTTTTGCAATGGTCTGTCGCAAAAGGTAATATTTACGATTCCCTTTTTCGCAACATGTCATTTGCAACAGAAACTTGTCGCAAAAAGCCATTTTTCTAGTAGTGCTGGTCTGGTGCATTGGTCTTCACATGGAGGTTTAGGAGATGCGGGTTGAGTCGCGTCGGTGTCCAAGGAGCTCAGCCTAGGTTTGGTTTCATCCTCTAGCGGTTTTCTCCTTTTGGGTGGTTGTTTCTTCTTCAATGGGTTTCTGGTGAGTTCCTCTCGTGATGGTGGTTTC
This sequence comes from Viscum album, assembly GCA_963277665.1. NCBI lineage: Eukaryota > Viridiplantae > Streptophyta > Magnoliopsida > Santalales > Viscaceae > Viscum > Viscum album. The sequence continues at coordinate 1,104,880,733 of OY728145.1, forward strand.
GACAGCTGGGGTTGGTGGTTCAGGTGCGGTCATGCTTGTGGAGGCCCTACCGCTTTAATCTCTGCCCTAACTTCTTTTCCCTTCACTGCTCTCCAAGTCGGTTCGCTGCGGTGGGTTCATGGAGGCTTTGGGAGGTGATGGTTATTCGATCGTCAGAGTTCCAGGAGGCGCGCCATCATCGGCTTTGATCCCAGTTCTGGTGGTTCTCATCCGGTGATGCGCGTTGTTGGCGCGGTGGCATCCTTGTTTTTTCATCTGCGTTTGCTTTCTGTGGCTAGTGATGGTGGTTCTGGCGTCGATGACGGTGGTTCGCTAGTGGCTTAAATGATTCATTTTTTTGGATGATGTTGGTGTTAGGGGTGTGTCCCAAGGTTGTGATGGCTCGTCAAGGTGCGGATCGAGGTTGATGATGATTCGGTTTTCACAGCCCGTTGTTTTCGGGATGCGTTTTCGTGGCACGATTTTGGTTTGAATTCCGATTTTGAATGCTTGACAGTTGTTGTATCTGATTGATGGTGATGTGGCAGATGCTGCTTTGTGTTCGGTGTTTACAAATTTCAAATTTATTTTTGCCGCGGGTAAATTTCTTCTCATGGTGCGTGACTCGAGGCGGGATGTTACCCACAGTGGTGATGATGTTGTTTGAATTTTGAAGTTGAATGATGTTTTTTACATTTTTGTTTCTGGGTTTTGTGGTGCATGCGTGGCAGTTTGAATGGCTATGTAGGTTCTCACTAAACCAAAAAGTGGTTTATCAAAATAATAATAATAATGGATTAGATGGGGGTCTCGGTGTTCGGGGTTGGCGTGCATGAGTCCATCCGGTTCGAGGTAGAACGTTGCTATCTCCGAGTCAGACTTCTCCACTGGCTCTTGGGGTGATGAGGTCTCTGTGCCTGTATAGTTTCTCTGATCCGCATGTGTGAGTTTCTTTTATTATTATTCTATGTTTGTATGTGCTATGCTTCCGTTTTGCATAATAATAAAGAAATTTGTGGTGGTGTTCTTGCGACCAAAAGGTCTTAATCACATAAATCAATCGTGTTCATCTTTACTTTCCTGCATTTTCTTTTTTTGTTCTTTCACCTTTATTAAAAACGACTTTTGTATTCTGTTGCGTTTGTTTTGACTACCTCTAAGTTAACCCGATCATACCCCCTACAGTGTATTTAAGGCATTTGTGTCTCTAGACCTACGAGCCATGTACTATGGGCCTTTAGATCATTTAAGTGATATCTCTCAACCTGGATTTCATTAATAAATGGGATCTACCTCAGCTTGTTTCGATTAATATCATTATGCCCCTCGGCTGCAAATGGGTTGGTCTCATCCTTGGACATCTCCGGTTCAAGTCTCTGGGAGTACTTAAATACAAGCGTGTGAATTTTATTTCTAGTTTTTTTTGGTAGGGCCATTGATGAACATCATAAATTGTTGATGTTATTGTTATTTTTATTGTTATTATTATTATTATATAGGAAGGGATTATAAATAAACAAAACACACACAACCACCTTGAGGTCCCAAAGTATCATAAACTAATGATGATATAACTTTTTAGAACTCCCGAATGCATTTGACTTAGGTTCCATGTTTGAACAGTCACTTACGTTTTTAGTGAATGTTGCCGGGCCACGTTTTGAAACCTGAGTCTGATGGGAAGATAAACGGGAGTTCGTTACGCGATCTTTCAGTTTTATTATAAAATATGATTTTTCACATTTTCACGCACACATATATATATATGGTTTATTAGTGGTTAAGGCGTAAATCAAATTTAGATATTATATTTGAAAATAAAAGTAGCAAAAATGTAATAATAAATGCTCGCTAGTAACACTATTCACTATTCAAACATGTTTTTTATGTGCTAAATGATGGGATTTAAAAATATCCTTTTTACTCAATTATTGTTTGCTTTGATGATTGTTTAAAAAAAACGTTCATGTTTGTTACTAATAAATTTTATTTATACGTGACAATACTACTAAAACAATTATATCCTTAAAATATTTCAAATGAAAAACTCTCAAACCATAAATGCGTAAAGTATATCCATATTTCTACCATAAACTATGGATATTTTTGAAGGATGTTACCATACACAAGAATTCACGTCAAAAAAATTTGTGGAGTATTTGATGCATATATAGAAAAAAATCTCCCACACATCACTTTTTGGGGTTTTTTTAAATTTCATTATAAATTATTTACATTATGAGAAAATTGAAGTTTGTGATTTTCATTAAATGCTCGCTAGTAACACTATTATTGATTGTAAAATGGTAATCACTCACTTTTTTTTTAAAAAAAACTTATGAATCCTCATATCATCCATCATCTCCGGTTATGTTTTCATAGGACATTCTTGTACAAGACTTGGATAAGAACATGGTTATTCTCAACCAGTGTATCGATGTGGGAGTGTGGGGGGGGTGCAAAATATTTTGGTGGTAGGGACAACTTTGCCCTTTTCACATCAACACCCTGAGAGGACACTTGATTCATCTTCGTGATGATTCTGGAGATTCTTCCACTGCTGCTGTGAAGGACGCGATTGTTCCTATGGTTGGTGGAAAAATTGTTGTGCTTCCCCCAACATCCGAGAGCAAGAGCGCCATTCCAATTTCAGGCGATACAAACAATTCTTCATCTGAATGTGTGGGCACCATTCTGCTGCTATGTCTCAAAATAAAGGCTTTCTGTTTTTAATCTGGTATACTAGTCAAAGATTCATTAACGCATTGCTATGTTTATCTCATGCGACCCTGTTTGATTATAGAAAAGACAAACTGATGACAGAAGATGATAGATTATCTATTTGTATTGAAACTTTATGTGATATTGCAGTTGGAATCAGTATTGTTTTTATCAAAATTCACTGGAAACTGTCACCAATATTTTACTGCTAGCATATTCATTGAAAAATGCTGTTGAAATTCACTTGAACATCCATGCATTTCAACTATTTTTGGAAGTTCTACCGGAAAGCCACCTTTAGTAATGACTGAAACATGGATTGTGATTTGTGGAACACCTACAAACACATGATCAAGAAATTCCACTGAAATTTTGTAAGCATGAAAGAGATAGGCTGATTCCCCATTTGAACTTCAATGAAATTCCATTGGATCTTCCAATGAAACTTCTAGTCCTCCTATTCTTGGAAGTTCCAGTGGGAAGCCACCTCAATGGATGACTAAAAGTTCCACGAAAACTTGAGGGATCCCCACCAATACTTTGCAATAAATTTTCTCGGCTTTAGAGGGGTAATTATTAGGTTTCTTCCCCATAGTAACTTTCATAAAATTCCACTAGAACCTCAAGTGGAACTTCCAGTCCTCATATACACGGAAGTTCCAGTGGGAATCCATGTCAAGGTATGACTAAAAGTTCTACTGAAATTTGTGGAATCCCCACCAATAATTTCCACTAAAATTTTGTAGGTTCGAGAGGGGTAATGGATAGGTTACTTACCTAATGGAACTTCGATGAAATTCCACCAGAACTTCTCATGGAACTTCCTGTGGAACTTTGAGTCCTCATATTCTTGGAAGTTCTAGTGGGGAGCGACCTAAAGGGATGAATGGAAGTTCCACTGAAATTTGTGGCACCCCTACCAACACTTTCCACTGAAGTTTTATAGGCATGAGAGAGGTAATTGATAGGTTTCTTTCCCATTAAAACTTTCATGAAATTATATCGGATCTTCCCATGGAACTTTCAGTCCCCATATTATTGGAAGTTCCAGTTGGAAGCCACCATAAGGGATGATTAAAAGTTTAACTAGAATTTTTGGAATCCCTAGAAACACTTTCCATTGATTTTTTTAGGCATGAGAGGGGTAATGGATAGGTTGATTCCCCACTATAACTTCCATGAAATTCCACTGGAACTTCCAGTCCTCTTATTCTTGGAAGTATGAATGGGAATCCACCTCAAGGGATGATTGGAAGTGTCACGACCCCCTTCCTCTAAAGATAGCCCTCCTGGGGTGACAATGAAGAAAGATAGATAATGACCCTCGAGTCCCACCTCTAGTAGGCTCCGGGTTGGCGACTAACACCAAGGGTGTACTGATCTCACAATCTGAGAGGCATTACCCTTTATAAGAAACAAGATCAGGAGATAGAATGAATCATCCACAACAACTCCAAGGCATAATATAAAAGAGAAAGTCAAAAATCATCTCACATGCATGCAAAAGTAGAACTGATACAAAAACAGTAAAGTCTCCAAAGTAAATACCCAAAAGTATGGCTAAAGCAACGACACGACAACTGTTCCAAGGCCCGAGCTAGTAATGCCCAATAAGGTCCATGTAATCCTCCTGGAAACCTGAAAACAATTTTACATACATAGGGTGAGCATACAAGTATACTCAGTAGGAAAACCAATGTCTCTCATGCACATGTGAATGAAGCATACTAGTACCCCTATGATAAAACAACAAAACCAAACAACACCTAAACAAGTATACTAACCAAAACCAACCTCACCATGACATGCTCACCAAGTAACGCAAGTCATGTAATATAATATGTTATAAAGCACATCGATGATAGGGTACCCACACCACTTTCCCACTGCTATTCCGCTCTCACCCAATGTCGTACGTCTTGGTGCTCCCATCCCTTTCGTATACCACATCACATCCTTCCCGTACATACGTGGTCCACACAACACATCCCGCCCACACACACCTGGGGCTCACAACACATCTCTCATGTACACATCTGGGCCTCACAACACATCACAACTCATCCCAAAAACACATGGAAAAGCACTTCACAACTTAACCCGAATACACTTGGGAAACAAACCACTTCGCCCGTAAACACTTGGACTATCTCATATCGCCCGAAGACACTTGAGCCCCAAACCACCTCACTTGCAAACACCTGGGCCATAACAACCACCATATAAAACACTAACATACCTACAACCATCACAACCTGTGCCATACTTACCTCGTCTGGAAGAGAGAGTGGAAAAGAGAAAGTTCCCATCCATCCATACTCCTCACCGGAGGTTAGGAAAACACCCCCACGCAAAGATGTGGGTGTTTGGAACACAATGCTCAACATGGGTGGGGTGCATATAGAAATCACAAGAATATAAAAGTATATATATATAGTACCAAACACTCAAGCCCAATTTATGGGTTCTCAAACAAAAAACCAACTCACAACACCATCACTTTTGGTGCCACCTCTAAATGCATTTATCAATGACTACAATAGTCATTTTACAAGGTGAAGAGCCCTGATAAATTAATATGGCTTCACATTTCACCTATATTTAACACCCATTCATTTAATCATTTAACATCAACCATATTTAATCACACAACCATCATTTAATATTTCATTAACCACTTTCATCTCATTAACCCAACCAACCCAAGTCACTCCAAACTTTATTAAACAATTATTTATTTATTCCATCACTACCTGGGAAACTATTAGGCACAAAAAGTTGCACAGTAATAGTCATTCATAGTCATACAAGGGATAAATATCCTTGGTAAATTAACGCAATTCACATTAAAGACACATCGTACCATGACCCCTAGATACATAAGTAATTTTTCTTCCTGTTATCAATGGAGAAGACTCCAACAATTACCCACACAATACTATTGTCCTTCTTCAAACTCATCCGACTAGATTACCCTATTAACAGAACCTACCCCCAACTCACAACCACATCTATCAATAAATTACAACACAACCAAAATCCACAGCCCTACTGTATAATCACACCACACCCATCACAACCCCACTGTACAACCACATGTCATCCACTTCCCCCCCACACAAACCACATCAATCCCACACATCACATCACTTCACGTACCAAGGAAAAACAATTTTTCAGATTTATTAAGGCATCCCCTATTTTATTCCACTTATTAATTTAGGGGTTTTCACAGAAACTGTATGATCTTGGGGCACCCATTTATTAGTCAAATATAATTAGCTAACCAACTTTTATATGTAAGCATTCAAAAAAAACAAACAACATGCATTCCACGAACCATACAATGTGAAATTAAGGACCCCAAAGGTCATGATTTTCAGTTGGTAGTTAGCCCTTACAAATCACAATATTAATAATAATAATAACATAGAAAGTGTTGGAGTTGGTGGTCTAGAACCAACTACTTTGTACTTTATTCATTAATAAAAACCTTATCACATCTTGATTGTTCTTCTGCGTGACAATGCATGTGATAATGTCCTAAGGACAACTGTTGCATTAAAGGGTCATAGCAGATCCATGCTATGATGAGAACCCAAAAGTGCCATAACACTATTCTTGAATATATGTTCTATGGCTGGATGATATTATTTGAGGGACACAAATAATACAGGTCATTAGAGGTGAGGACTCATAAAACCTTGAGCCACCTTCTCATGGTGTGTGCCCTTGGTAATATCCAGGAGGATATTATGAGAACGAGACCCGCCAATAGGAAATCCACATTTCATAGTGTCATTGGATGTTCCTATCTGCGGACGTGTGTGTTGGTCCTTAGACTTTAAGATTATTATTAATGGGTATTACAACTCGCGCACTTAGATGTATTGACGAAAACTGTGGCGATACACTGTTCGCAACAAGGTAGGATACGTTGGGTGCGTCACGAGTAATACTGCATTAATAGATAATGCGAGAAAGGATTTTTCCTTTCTGTTCCATAACAAAAGTAGATATCTCAGGCCCTTTGATGGAATTGATATAGCCTAAATAAATCCATGACCATGGTAATGTATGGACGAGTTCAATTTTGGGAAGTCAAAGAAAGAATAATTGAGCACATGGGTTGATGGCACTAGCAAGCAACCCGCTTGATTAGAGATATTGAGACAAAGGGATTATATTACACGGTAAGCGTTTGTAGGAGGTGACATGTCATTGCGGCGTTAACTTCTTTCTTTATGGGTGCCTTGGCGTGTAGCTAGACGCTAACCTTGGACTTTAGGCAGGCTCCACCTAATGCCACTAAGAAAGAGGCCTAGAGGGTCACACACTAAGTGTGCCCATGTATCTCAGTTAAATATTAATTTAACAAGTTAAATAAATATTATTCCTGAATGTAGTTTAATAATTATTTAAGGATGCCTGATCACATTTATTTTGACACTAGTTATTCGAGAGAATATATTGTGGGCAAAACCATATATTTATTAGTGAGTAATGCAGTTACATTTATTTAAGAAATAAATAGCCATTACTCAAGGTCTAATAAATGTGGTGGAGAAAAATGGAAAATAAAAGTACACACCGTGTATATTAAATATACACGCCGTGTAGTTTTATGGAAAACAAGTACACACCGTGTATTAATTATTACACGCTGTGTAGTTTTCTAGTCGGGATTTTGAGGATATAATATTGTTTTATTGAATGATATTAATTATAATCAGTGTGGGTGCATGTCAAGGAATTAATAATTCAACATGGGGTTTTAATAAGAGTTAATGAAATAAATAAAATGCATAACGTGTTTATTTATTGTCATAACTCTATTAACCTCAAACCCGATTATAAATATCCTCACAACCCCAACACTTTTTATGAGATATGGTTGTGTACAATGGATTTGGAAATACTCTCAAGCCAAGAGAGAATTCCCTTTCTACCAAGAACGCCCTCAAGTTACAAGAGCGAGATCCTCCACCGGATCAAGGAAGTCGAAGGCGGACATCGCAAGCGAAGGTTCTTCCACGCTAGCACCCAGAGATCCCTTCAGAAACATCCAGAGATACGTGGAGCACGTGTGGATCACCACTAGAGGAATCCTATACTTGGATTCTACGACGCAACAACGGATCACAAGATCGTGACCGGAGACATCGACGAAGAAAGAATTCCACCGAGGTAATTATTGTGAATTAATTAAATTAATTATAACAAACATATGATGATCCTATCTCAATGGTTCCGAGACTCTTCTTTTCATTTTCATTCTTCGTTCCATTCCGAAGATCATGCGTTTTATATCGTGAAAGATCTCGGATTGAACGTTGTTTAATGCTAAAATTAAAGTTGGGAAAACCCACCAATGTGCTTCCACTACGCCCGGAACCTACAAGTGGTATTAGAGTGGTCATATCATTGATTATAATTATTTAGCTTTTCGTTGGTGATTTATGCATTTAATAATTTAGTTATTTCAATTCATGTTTAATCATTCTGGAAATCTGAATCTTGAGATCTGTTCCTCCTCTCTCGTTTCTCATTCGCCTCACAGAAACAAATTTTTCTTTTAATTTTGATTAAAATAAAATAGAGGAACTCATCCGAAGGATCCAAACGTTTCTGGTTGTACAACACCATAATACACGGCGTGTATTTGGAAGTACACACCGTGTAGTCTAGGTGCAACGACCCGAATTTTTTAAATAAATCTTGTTTCCTAATTTTATGTGTTATTTTATTTTATTTTTATACTCAACAAAAATGTTTCATTTGATAACATGAGTATAATTAAAATGAGACTGTTGGGTTTTGATTGTTATTTGACTACTGGTCAATATGACCACTGGAAACTAAACGTTTTGACTATTGTCTCTAAATACAAGAAATCTTGGTTAATTAATATAGAAAGAAGGTTCGATGGCCTCACCCAGTAGTCTTGGACCGATCGAAGCCCATCTAACAGAACTTGGGAAGGAGGTAGCACCACAGGGCTTTGCTCTGGACCAAACCCAAGCTGAACTTCATCGTGTGAAGCTAGAATGGGATCGCCTTCGTGAGAAGTTCAAACTGATAGAAATTACTACTCGTGCGATGTTGGTCGAGCCTCCCTCGGATTCTCTCACCTTAGCACACCTTACACTTAGGTCTTATGCTGGTGTGATAAGGGGCTATGTAAGGAGACCGTAACTGCCTTGTGTAATCCTTTGTTTTAAATAGAAATTGGGATTTCTTCTTATGATGAATTTTATGAATTTTCAAATGACCTGGTAAATATAATATGCATATTTTTGATGAATTTTAGAAAAATGATATTTTAAAAATGGTTGTGTAAACCTTAAATAATTAAAAATGTGTAATGATTTTCGAAAAATGGTTTTCTACAATTATGTTCAGTACAAAATTTAGAGACTAATAAGATCAACTTAATTTTTGATGAATAGTAAATTATGAATAGTGATTTTATGATTAGGATTAATAATGTGTCCAAATGGATTAGTAATCTCACTTAAAGAAAGTATTAAAATAAGCTAGGCACATTGATTAAGTAATGTGATTCAATGAAATGGTTAAATAACGGTTTCATAAATTATTATTCAAGTATTAGTTTTTTTCGGATGAATAGTGTTTTTTAATTAAAAATTTAATTAAAAATAATTAGAAAATTATTTTTATAAAAATGTCTTTATTTTTGAACTCAGACCATCGATATTATGTTATGGTAATTTTTGGGGATTTTTCTGAAAAAAATGAATTTTCGGTGAATAGTGTATTTATTTAAAAATAAAATTAAAAATATTTAGAAAATTATTTTTATAAAATGGACTTCATTTTTGAAATCGGAGCATTGATATTTAGTTAAGGTGAAAGTTTGGGATTTTTCTGAGAAAGATGAATTTTTCAGTGAATAATAAAAATGCAGTTTTAGGGTTTCGGTATGTTTAATGACATCATAATTGTGTCATGATGATGTCATGAGATCTTTTAAGGGTTGGCCGGCCAAGGGTGATGAATTATTGTTTTGGGGGCCCCATGTGGCCTAACTCCATGATAAATGCCAAGGGAGAGCACATGGGTTTTAGAAAAGCACATGTGAGGTGTCCCTTGGCCATTAATGCCTTGTCCCCTCACTTTCCCTATAAATACCAAGCCCTCATCTCATCCATTCGACTCCACACTCTTCCCCAACGCATTTATGGTCTCATTACCTCCCAAGGAGTCCTCCCAAGGTGCCCCCAAGCCCTCAAGGTCCAAACCTTTGAGTTTCAAGAGTCACGTTTTAAGGTAAGGGATCCGACCTCTCTCTTTCATTTCAAGTAATCTCTTTGATGTCATTCCTTTTATGCTCCATGTTCTTATGTTGGAGGATGTTCTTCTATACTCCTCTTACTGCCCTTTTCATTTTCATATAATGAAAGATCCCCTCTTACTCTCATTATTTCGTTTTATGAAGTTTTAAGTGGCGCCGTTAGGCTGCCGAAATTTTTGTAACGGATTCTTTCTCCCTTCTCATTTTTCAAGATCTATTTTCATGTAATGTATTTCAAGTTCTTTTTTTATTATGTTGGGGTATGATCTCTAAATTTATCATACTGATCTTTTATGATCACATGATGAGAGACCCCATTTTATCTCTTCAATTCAGTATTTTGAATTTTTAAGTGGCGCCATTAGGCTGCCGAATTTTTAAGTGGTTCTTCACCCTTCTCGTTTTGAAGTTATACTTTCATGTCAATTCTTTCAAGTTCCTTTTTTTATGTTGGGGTATGATCTCTATATCTATCATACTGGACTATTATGTTCATATGATGAGAGACCCCATTTTATCTCTTCAATTTAGTATTTTGAATTTTTAAGTGGCGCCGTTAGGCTGTCGAATTTTTAAGTGGTTCTTCACCCTTCTCGTTTTGAAGTTCTACTTTCATGTCAATTCCTTCAAGTTCCTTTTGTTATGTTGGGGTATGATCTGTATATCTATAATACTGGACTCTTATGTTCACATGATGAGAGGCCCCATTTGATCTCTTCAATTCAGTATTTTGAGGTTTTAAGTGGCGCCGTTAGGCTGCCGAATTTTTTAGGGGATTCTTTCACCCTTCTCATTCTTTTCAAAGTTCTACTTTCATGTCAAGTCTTTAAAGTTCCTTTTTGTTATGTTGGGGTATGATATATATATCTATCATACTTGACACTTATGTTCATATGATTAGATACCCCATTTTATCTCTTCAATTCAGTATTTTGATGTTTTAAGTGGCGTCGTTAGGCTGCCGAACATTCATAAGAGAAATCTAATTTTTGTCTTCCTTCCATGTTTTTCATTTCAAATGGTATGTCCTTAAAATTTCATTAACATGATCATGTATCCTTCTTATTCTGTCCATATATTGTTTTATGGGTCATTTATGAATGTTTGACCCATTTTCCCTCTCTTTTTAATGTCTTCTAAAACCTCGTAACATAGCCGTTATGCTGCAGAATTTCCGTCTCAAAATGCCCCTCTCTTTTTCTAAAGTTCTTTTATATTATTAAGTGAATACTCAAAGCTCTTTCTTCTAAAGGGGTATTCACATATATACCAAAATGTTCTATTTTAAATTCTGGGATTTACATACATGAGACCCACCTTCCTTTTCTGTGGGGTTTAAAGTGACATAAAGATCATGTCTTTAAAGCAGTTTTTAAAACGTTATGATTATGAAATGAAACCCATTTATTTTATGATATATGGGTTATTTATGAAATTTTTGATGATGATATATGTGGCTCACATGATAATAAAGGCAAATTTAAGGGTGTGCCCTGATAGCGCTCCAATGCATTGGGTAATGATGTAACCACTAGAGATTACAATTTTCACGATACCTTGGTGAATAACCTTGGTAATTTTAAAATGACACCTTGGGGATGGACCTTGGTGATATGTTCATGATTGTCTATGTTAAATGATGTAGCCACATCTTCAAGTTATGAAAAAGTTTTATTTTTATTATGATATGCCTCATGATTTCATTTTCATGCCTTAAGTTCTTTTCATGACTTTATTGATGTATCTCAAGTTCATATGTAAAATGTTTCACTTGTTTCCCTTGCTGGGCCTTCTGCTCACCCTTCCTTTTGATGTATGTCCCCAGGTTATGAGATGCAGTAATGAGCCTAGGGTGAACATGAGGAGAAGCCTTTCAAGTGTTTAAGAAGAAATTTTTTTTGTTTCATGTTTTATGTTCCTTGTTTCCAAGACACTAAACCTTAAAGATCCTCAGTTCCGTGTAATGGAATGAAAGTTATATTATAAAAAGACGAGATGCTATAGTTGGTATCAAAGGATGGTTTAGTTATTTGTGGAAATTAGGATATGAAAACTCTAGGAATAACCCTATAGAAAAGTTTAATATAGGAAATCTTCCTGGTATTTTGGTGAGTATTGAGTAAGGGGTTCCCAAGCAAATACATCCCTGTCTGGATACGAGCAGGTAGAGGTGGCTCTGGCACAGATGTACATAGGGGTAAAACCCGAAAACACCGCTTTGAGCTAGACTCGAACGGGAACTGGTACACGACAACGGGCCTTGCTGCACTCTTGGTTACGACACTCCCAGGGGATATGCTTTGGTAAATTCATAAGCTTGGTATGAACCATTGTTAAAGGAACAAAGATAAAATAAAATAAAGGTTCACATAAGAATATATGATCATTCATAACCTAGATGGGAACCTAGGAGATCACAAGTTAGGGTATACCTTTCATATACAAGTTATCCTTATATGCTTTCAGTTCCTTTTCATGATTATTAGCTAAGTACTTAAGCCCCTAATTATGCTTTCTCTTCTTAGTTAATGGTGGGAAATGGAAGAACATGTTCCGACAACCAATGTGATAGGAAATGCGACGATTTTCGTATTAATATGACAAGGATGATTAGGGGATTAAAATATGATTATTATTTTGGAAGACGTTCATTATTTTGGGAACCATATTTGATCGAGGTAAATAGATTACTACGGTATTTTCATTAAGGAGTAAGGTTGACTTATATTTTGAAGAATCGATGAATTTAAGGTGAACTTATAGTAATTTAGCTTACTTATGGGAATGACTAACCTATCTTGGGTAAAATATGTTTAGGTTAGCTACCTTTTTTATAAGATGTTAGGAGTGGTTGATGTTGTCTGGAGATGAACAATGAAGTTGTTTTGGAAGACTATGTTATCAAATCCTTCTTGTATTTGGGTTTCAATCTTAGTTTGGTTTGTTTTGAGGAATTTTAAGGACCGTTATTTATGGAATGGTCTATGATGAACTTTGGGTAGTACCATGGAACTTTGATGATTTAAAAGTAGTTTCCATTCCTATGGGATTCTTTCTTTTTGAAGAGTTGTTTTACCTTAACCTTTCTGTTTTTGGGATAATGTTTAAAGATAGAAGAAATAAATAGTTAATCTTTTATAGATTATGTGATTCTATAGAAGATGATTCTTGTGCTTTTATGAGACCAAGTGTTTTTGAATTCTCATCATTTGGAGAAAAGATTAGTGTTGGTAGGGACTTGTTAAAGGATGAAACTCTACTTGAAGGTAGGTATATTTTCTTATGTTTTTGTTCTATGTAGTAAATGAAATCCTCAAAATTATGAAAAGAAACGTAAAACAAAAATGTTGTTGGTTTACGTTTCCTACTAGGTAATCAAAGACCATTTACACACATCATAAGTTTGGGATTTTCTCATGGTTAACTTTCTCCTAATCATGTTCTCTATCACTCTCCCTCAGAACATAACCCTTTGTTTTCTCCTCCATGTCCATGTTTTCCTACATGGAACCCTAGTGTGGGTGAACTTGGGTGACCTTTGTACTTCCCTTTATTTATTTTAAAGTAATAGTTTTACTGACTCCTTTTCCAATGTGGGACTTTCAATGAAATTTCAAAACCCAATTTTAAAATTTCGAGGACGCAATTTCTTAAGGGGGGAAGATTGTAACGACCCGAATTTTTTAAATAAATCTTGTTTCCTAATTTTATGTGTTATTTTATTTTATTTTTATACTCAACAAAAATGTTTCATTTGATAACATGAGTATAATTAAAATGAGACTGTTGGGTTTTGATTGTTATTTGACCACTGGTCAATATGACCACTAGAAACTAAACGTTTTGACTATTGTCTCTAAATACAAGCAATCTTGGTTAATTAATATAGAAAGATGGTTCGATGGCCTCACCCAGTAGCCTTGGACCGATCGAAGCCCATCTAACAGAACTTGGGAAGGAGGTAGCACCACTGGGCTTTGCTCTGGACCAAACCCAAGCTGAACTTCATCGTGTGAAGCTAGAATGGGATCGCCTTCGCGAGAAGTTCAAACTGATAGAAATTACTACTCGTGCGATGTTGGCCGAGCCTCCCTCAGATTCTCTCACCATAGCACACCTTACACTTAGGTCCTATGCTGGTGTGATAAGGGGCTATGTAAGGAGACCATAACTGCCTTGTGTAATCCTTTGTTTTAAATAAAAATTGGGATTTCTTCTTATGATGAAGTTTATGAATTTTCAAATGACCGGATAAATATAATATGCATATTTTTGATGAATTTTAGAAAAATGATATTTTAAAAATGGTTGTGTAAACCTTAAATAATTAATAATTTGTAATGATTTTCGAAAAATGGTCTTCTACAATTATGTTCAGTACAAAATTTAGAGACTAATAAGATCAACTTAATTTTTGATGAATAGTAAATTATGAATAGTGATTTTATGATTAGGATTAATAATGTGTCCAAATGGATTAGTAATCTCACTTAAAGAAAGTATTAAAATAAGCTAGGCACATTGATTAAGTAATGTGATTCAATAAAATGGTTAAATAACGGTTTCATAAATTATTATTCAAGTATTAGTTTTTTTCGGATGAATAGTGTTTTTTAATTAAAAATTTAATTAAAAATAATTAGAAAATTATTTTTATAAAAATGAATTTATTTTTGAACTCAGAGCATCGATATTATGTTATGGTAATTTTTGGGGATTTTTCTGAAAAAAATGAATTTTCGGTGAATAGTGTATTTATTTAAAAAAAATTAAAAATATTGAGAAAATTATTTTTATAAAATGGAGTTCATTTTTGAAATCGGAGCATTGATATTTAGTTAAGGTGAAAGTTTGGGATTTTTCTGAGAAAGATGAATTTTTCAGTGAATAGTAAAAATGCAGTTTTAGGGTTTCGGTATGTTTAATGACATCATAATTGTGTCATGATGATGTCATGAGATCCTTTAAGGGTTGGACGGCCAAGGGTGATGAATTATTGTTTTGGGGGCCCCATGTGGCCTAACTCTATGATAAATGCCAAGGGAGAGCACATGGGTTTGAGAAAAGCACATGTGAGGTGTCCCTTGGCCATTAATGCCTTGTCCCCTCACTTTCCCTATAAAATACCAAGCCCTCATCTCATCCATTCGACTCCACACTCTTCCCCAACGAATTTATGGTCTCATTACCTCCCAAGGAGTCCTCCCAAGGTTCCCCCAAGCCCTCAAGGTCCAAACCTTTGAGTTTCAAGAGTCACGTTTTAAGGTAAGGGATCCGACCTCTCTCTTTCATTTCAAGTAATCTCTTTGATGTCATTCCTTTTATGCTCCATGTTCTTATGTTGGAGGATGTTATTCTATACTCCTCTTACTGCCCTTTTCATTTTCATATAATGAGAGATCCCCTCTTACTCTCATTATTTCGTTTTATGAAGTTTTAAGTGGCGCCGTTAGGCTGCCGAAATTTTTGTAACGGATTCTTTCTCCCTTATCATTTTTCAAGATCTATTTTCATGTAAAGTATTTCAAGTTCTTTTTTTATTATGTTGGGGTATGATCTATAAATTTATCATACTGATATTTTATGATCACATGATGAGAGACCCCATTTTATCTCTTCAATTCAGTATTTTGAATTTTTAAGTGGTGCCGTTAGGCTGCCGAATTTTTAAGTGGTTCTTCACCCTTCTCGTTTTGAAGTTCTACTTTCATGTCAATTATTTCAGGTTCCTTTTTTTATGTTGGGGTATGATCTCTATATCTATCATACTGGACTCTTATGTTCATATGATGAGAGACCCCATTTTATCTCTTCAATTCAGTATTTTGAATTTTTAAGTGGCGCCGTTAGGCTGCCGAATTTTTAAGTGGTTCTTCACCCTTCTCGTTTTGAAGTTCTACTTTCATGTCAATTCCTTCAAGTTCCTTTTGATATGTTGGGGTATGATCTGTATATCTATCATACTGGACTCTTATGTTCACATGATGAGAGGCCCCATTTGATCTCTTCAATTCAGTATTTTGAGGTTTTAAGTGGCGCTGTTAGGCTGCCGAATTTTTTAGGGGATTCTTTCACCCTTCTCATTCTTTTCAAAGTTCTACTTTCATGTCAAGTCTTTCAAGTTCCTTTTTGTTATGTTGGTTTATGATCTATATATCTATCATACTTGACTCTTATGTTCATATGATTAGATACCCCATTTTATCTCTTCAATTCAGTATTTTGAAGTTTTAAGTGGCGCCGTTAGGCTGCCGAACTTTCATAAGTGAAATCTAATTTTTTTCTTCCTTCCTTGTTTTTCATTTCAAATGGTATGTCCTTGAAATTTCATTAACATGATCATTTATCCTTCTTATTCTGTCCATCTATTGTTTTATGGGTCATTTATGAATGTTTGACCCATTTTCCCTCTCTTTTTAATGTCTTCTAAAACCTCGTAACATAGCCGTTATGCTGCAGAATTTCCGTCTCAAAATGCCTCTCTCTTTTTCTAAAGTTCTTTTATATTATTAAGTGAATACTCAA
Source organism: Viscum album (assembly GCA_963277665.1). NCBI lineage: Eukaryota > Viridiplantae > Streptophyta > Magnoliopsida > Santalales > Viscaceae > Viscum > Viscum album. Next base: position 1,104,897,273 of record OY728145.1, read on the forward strand.
AGCTATTTCTTCTAAAGGGGTATTCACATATATACCAAAATGTTCTATTTTAAATTCTGGGATTTAAATACATGAGACCCACCTTCCTTTTCTGTGGGGTTTAAAGTGACATAAAGATCATGTCTTTAAAGCAGTTTTTAAAACGTTATGATTATGAAATGAAACCCATTTATTTTATGCTATATGGGTTATTTATGAAATGTTTGATGATGATATATGTGGATCACATGATAATAAAGGAAAATTTAAGGGTGCGCCCGGATAGCGCTCCAATGCATTGGGTAATGATGTAACCACTAGAGATTACAATTTTCACGATACTTTGGTGAATAACCTTGGTAATTTTAAAATGACACCTTGGGGATGGACCTTGGTGATATGTTCATGATTGTCTATGTTAAATGATGTAGCCACATCTTCAAGTTATGAAAAAGTTTTATTTTTATTATGATATGCTTCATGATTTCATTTTCATGCCTTAAAGTTCTTTTCATGACTTTATTGATGTATCTCAAGTTCATATGTAAAATGTTTCACTTGTTTCCCTTGCTGGGCCTTCTGCTCAACCTTCCTTTTGATGTATGTCCCCAGGTTATGAGATGCAGTAATGAGCCTAGGGTGAACATGAGGAGAATCCTTTCAAGTGTTTAAGAAGAATGTTTTTTTTGTTTCATGTTTTATGTTCCTTGTTTCCAAGACACTAAACCTTAAAGATCCTCAGTTCCGTGTAATGGAATGAAAGTTATGTTATAAAAAGACGGGATGCTACACTAGGTTCAATGCATTGACTGATCCTCCAAATCAGGCCGTGTATTGGATTCTTTCTAAGAATTTAAGACACTGTGTGTTGACCAGAAACAGGTGGCACACGGTTTCCAGATTACACGCCGTGTGGTCCAATGAACACGACATGTAGTCCCTTCGGGTTAGGGTTGGGCCATGTATCTCGTACACGGCTTCCCAGTTGGAAACTGTGTAACGCGGAAACTACACGGCGTGTGTCCCACAGAACACGCCGTGTACTCCGAAAATTTATGAAGTACATTAACATGCCATGTCCCCGGGCGTGTACTTCGGATGGACGGTGAAGAAAAGTACACGTCGTGTAGTCGGAACTACATGCCGTGTACTCACCCAAATTACGAAGATTTATTAAAATTTATTATTATATTATACAAACCCTTGAGACGTGTACCATGGTGCAGGCGTAAAGCTAAGGCACAACACGTGATAGGTGTTTTATATATATGTGTTTAATTTAACATCTTCATAATGAACGGGAATTCACTGGGTTTCCTCTAAGGTACAAGTTACGTTCAAGGATAATTTTAAATTTATTTATTTGTTTACAATTATGATGTATGAGAATCTCAAGGAAGTTCAAAAAAAGGGTTTAAGATAAAAGGATTGATTAATTAAATATAATTAATTGATTCGAGCGTGATTTATCTTAAACAAGAACGATTAAATAATTGAATGCTAGTTTTATTTATGTGTAAATATCGTTGCATGTATGGATGATCATGATCAAGACCAAGACCTTTGTATGTGAATGGTTTCTTTTAATTAATTTATTTAAATTAAATTTGTTGGCCGGCGAGCCATCTCCTCATTAATATGTAGGGCCTGCACGCCCAAGGATTATTTTATATAAAAACCCCTTTTACCCCTCACCTGCGTGTGAGATAAATGCATATGTAATGGATGGAGCTCCCAAGCTATTGGAGGCGGCTCAAGTCAGGAGCCAAGGTGAAACCAATCCAAGGAGATATAAAGGTGGACAGGTGGAAAGCTGTAAACACGAACCCGAAAGGTTCAAGGTGTTTCTCCCCTAGGTCTTGGGTTAGTTTATCAACCACTAGATAAACTAACCAATAGAAAAAGCTCATGATCATACCATTTATTTTATTTCTATCAGTTGCATGGTTTATTTATTGTGGGTGTGTTGTCACGATCACACAATTAATGAATTAAACGAGCATGGAAGATGGAACTAAAATAAAGCTGGCTTATACGTAAATATTATCTTAGACATGGTTAATCACTTAAGTATATCCCACTTAATATTAAAAATCATGTAATCAAAGACAATAAAATGTAAATTTACGTATAAGGATAAAATCCCTCAAAAGAAATATTAAGTCGGTATAGCCTTCCATAATCTTGGTTAGAATCGAACCATAGTTCAAAGTGATTGACCAACCCTAGTTGGGGTGCTTTAAATTATCGGGGAATTCTAATTCTAGGTTTTGGGTTGACTTAACTTGGTTCGTATCAAGGGTTGACTGCCACATCAGGACATGGTGTGACCAAGAGGCAAAGGTTGAGGAAATCCAAAATAAAAGGATTTCAGGATTGGGGAGTCCACTCAATGGATCAAGGAGCTGCGAGTTAATGCAGTTGGCATTTGAAATGCCTACCTAAAACCCTTTAAGTTGCTTGAACAACCCTAGTTGGGGTAATGCGAAGGGAAATATGGATCCTTGCCACTAGAATATTCAGGCAATAGAATATTCCGAAATCAATGGTGAGGGCAATTGGATTTCGAAAAAATAGTGGGAGACTAATAAGTATTAATTAATTTATTTGTCTTAGTTTTGCAATAAAGTACTAAACCATTGCTCATCTTAATTTGTAGAAACGACAAGAAAATGACTTCAAACCTATCATTGCAAACCATACTCGAGAAGGAAAACCTTCTCACCAGCACCAATTTCTAAGAATGGAAGAGGCGTTTACGCGTCATCCTTCGCCACGAAAGGAAATTGTATGTGCTGGAAGTGCCTATTCCAGTTGCGCCTGGGAAAGAGGCCAGTGATGAGGAATTATCTCTCTATATAAAACACATGGATGATGCCACAGATGTCCAGTGTTTCATTCTATCAGCCATGTCCAATGATCTCTTGAAGTAACATGAAAACATGGATGCGTATAGCATGATGTCTTACCTTAAGGATCTCTACCAAGAGAAGGCGAGATATGAGAGGTATGAGATATCCAATGATTTGTTTATAACTAAGCTTGGAGAGTCTGCGCCAGCTGGGCCTCATGTAGTCAAGCTTATTGGCTACATTGAACGCCTGGACATCTTAGGGATTAAATTCCCGGATAAGTTGCATACAAATCTCATCCTATCATCACTGCCCAAGACCTTATCTAGCTTCATTTTCAATTATGACATGAGCGGAAAATGAGAAGAGTCTATCGGATCTTATGACTTTGATTCTTCAGGTAGACAAGGACACGGGGCATGAAAAACCCATAGTCCTTATGGTGAACAAGAAAAGGAAGGACAAGGCAAAGGGGCCAAAGAATTATAAATGGTCTGAAGCCCCCGAGCACCGTCATTCCAAGAAGGGGAAGATCCAGAGGTAGGGTACGGAATGGGAGGTGGTGTGTTTTTTCATGTGGCAAGCAAGTCCAATGGAATAGAAACTGCACCCAGAAGTGTGGGGATGCTAAAGGTGCGTTCGTTATCGAGTGCAATCTTTCTATTTCTACGTATTGGGTATTAGATACAGCTTGTGGGGCTCACATCTGTATTCAAATGCAGGAACCAAGTAGATTTAGAAAGATCGCCAGAGGAGAGGTGGATCTTCGAGCTACCAATGGTGCAAGGCTGGCTGCGTTGGCTATTGGCGATTACCACCTCTCATTGCCGACTGGGATGATTTTGGTTTTATGTAACTTTTATTATGTGCCTAGTGTCACCAAGAACATAATTTCCGTATCTTGTTTGGATATGGATGGATTTATTTTCAAGTTTGGAAATAATGGTTTTCTCTTTTATAAGAACAATGTATATTATGTTATGACACATTTAAATAATGGTTTGTATGTATTAAATTATGAAAACCAAGTGTTGACAGTCGATAACGAAACAAACTCACATGAATCATACATCACCCAGTTGTGGCATCACCGTCTCGGTCATGTAAACGAGATGTGCTTGAAAAAGCTATGCCAAGATGGCTATTTAGACTCTACTGAGCTAAAACCACTTGATAGATGTCACAATTTTTTACAAGGTAAAATGACCAAGCTGCCTTTTGGTGGACAGGGTGAAAGGGCCACAGAGCTTCTAGGATTGGTACACACGGATGTATGTGGACTATTTCTAGTAGAAGCTAGAGGTGGATATTCTTACTTCATTACTTTTACTGATGATTTGAGTAGATACAGATTTGTATACTTAATGAGGTATAAGTAAGAATCCTTAGAGAAATTTAAGGAATTCAAGAATGAAGTAGAGAATCAGCTTGGTAAGATGATAAAGAAAATTCGATCGGATCGAGGTGGAGAATATCTGAACCAAGAGTTCATCGATCTTCTACAGGAGTCTAGGATTTTATCTCAGCTCACTCCTCCTTATACACCATAGTGGAACGATGTTAGTGAAATGAGGAACCTCACCTTGTTGGACATGGTGAGGTCGATGATGAGTCATGCAGATATTCCATTATCCTTTTGAGGCTATGCATTACAAACTGCAACATAAACATCAAACCGAGTACCAACTAAGGTGGAAAATGGAATTCCCTCTGAGTTATGGAATGGAAAGAAACCCATTTTGTCGCATACACGTGTATGGGGATGCGAGGAGTTTGTTAAGGCCTTCTCAGGAAACAAACTAGCACCTCGGGGCACAAAGTGTATCATTATAGGATATCCAAAGGAAACGAAAGGATATTACCTATATGACCCTCATGACAAGAAAGTGATTGTCACCATACAAGCCGTCTTTCTTGAGAGGGAGCACATCCTCAAAAAGTATAGTGGGAGCAAGATTGACTTCGACAAAGTTGATGCTCAAGATACACAGGAGTTTGTACAGGAACAAGTTCCACAAGTCCCCGTGGAAGAGGTTCCATAAACACAAGTACTACGTAGGAGCTCAAGAGAGGTAAGGGAACCAGAGAGATTTGGTTTCCTAGTCACCGAGGATGGTGAATCGTTATTTTTGGACAATGATGAACCTCTCTCCTATAAGGAAGTAGGAGAAAGCTCAGAAGCTACAAGATGGCTAGAAGATATGAATTCTGAGATGGATTCCATGTATCAAAACCAAGTCTGGGTTCTGATCGATGAGCCAGTTGATGTAAAGACCGTTGGATGAAAATGGGTATTCAAAAGAAAAATGGACATGGAAGGTTAAGTTAGCACCTATAAAGCAAGGCTAGTGGATAAAGGATTTAGACAGTGTCAAGGAATTTACTATGATGAAACCTTCTCGCCAGTTGCCATGTTTAAATCCATAAGAATCATACTTTCCATAGAAGCTTACCATGACTACGAGGTTTGGAAAATGGATGTCAAAATAACATTCCTTAATGGGAACCTTCAGGAAGATGTCTATATGACACAACCAGAAGGGTTTGTGACACCAAGTGAAGCCAAACGGGTTTACAAGTTGCAGAAATCCATTTATGGATTGAAGCAAGCATCCAGGTCATGGAACATTCGATTCGATAAAGCCATAACGGAATTTGGTTTCATTAAGAACGAATGTGAGCCATGTGTTTATAAGTGGTTTAATGGGAATGCAATCGTTATACTAGTAGTATATGTTGATGACATATTAATTATTGGAAATGATGTACCATTCTTACAGTCAGTTAAGGACTAGTTGAACAAGTGTTTCTCCATGAAGGACTTAAGATAAACAACCTACATTCTAGGGATCAAGATCATTCGTGATAGATCCAAGAGGCTGCTTAGACTAAGTCAGGGTACATACATTGACCAGATACTAAATAGATTTAGTATGGAACAATCCAAGAGGGGATTGGTTCCAGTGTCACATGGCCTACATCATTCTAAGAAAATGTGTCCTCAGACACAACAAGAGAAATATAGAATGAGTAAGACCCCATACGCTTCGGCTATAGGATCCATCATGTATGCCATGTTATGTACTAGGATTGATGTTGCATATGCACTGACCATGGTAGGCAGATATCAAGAAGATCCAGGAGAATAACATTGGACTACTGTTAAGACTATCCTTAAATATCTGATAAGGACAAAGGATATGTTCCTGGTGCATTGAAGAGATGAGGAACTTGTCATTAGAGGGTATGATGATGATGGTTTTCAGACAGATCAGAATGATTTGAATTATCAATCTGGATATGTTTTCTGTCTCAATGGAGGAGCTATGAGATGGAAGAGTTCAAAGCAGCCTGTTGTCACCGATTCTACAGCGGAGTCCGAATATATAGCGGCTTATGATATATCCAAGGAAGTTGTCTGGATTTGGAAATTTTTCCAGGAGCTTGATATGGTGCCTAGTAGTAAAGATCTCATTACATTTTATTGTGATAATACTACAGTGGTGGCTCTTGCAAAAGAACCAAGGTAACATCAATGGACAAAGCACATACTCCAGAAGTATCACCTCTTGAGGGATTTCTATTAGAGGGGTGAAGTTGTTGTGAGCAAAGTGTCCACAGAAGAGAATATGGCGGACCCCATGACTAAAGTCCTATCTCAAAAGAAGCATTAATATCATGTGAGAGATAGCGGGTTAAAGGTTGTTAGTAGTTGGCTCTAGTCCAAGTGGGAGTCTGTTGGAGTTGGTGGTCTAGAACCAACTACTTTGTAATTTATTCATTAATAAAAGCCTTATCACATCTTGATTGTTCTTCTGCGTGATAATGCATGTAATAATGTCCTAAGGACAGCTGTTGCGTTAAATGGTCATAGCGGATCCCTGCTATGATGAGAACCCAGAAGTGCCATAACACTGTTCTTGAATATATGTTCTCTGGATGGATGATATTATTTGAGGGACACAAATAATACAGGTCATTATGGGTGAGGACTCATAAAACTTTGAGGCACCTTCTCATGGTGTGCGCCCTTGGTAATATCCAGGAGGATATTATGAGAACGAGAACCGCCAGTAGGAAATCCACATTTCATAGTGTCATTGGATGTTCCTATATGTGGACATGTGTATTGGTCCTTAGATTTTAAGATTATTATTAATGGGTATTACAACTCATGCACTTAGATGTATTGACGAAAACTGTGACGACACATTGTTCGCAGTGAGGTAGGATACGTTAGGTGCATCACGAGTGATACTGCATTAATAGATAATGCGAGAAAGGATTTTTCCCTTCTGTTCCATAACAGAAGTAGATATCTCAGGTCCTTTGATGGAATTGATATAGCCTAAATAAATCCATGGCCATGGTAAGGTATGGGCGAGTTAAATTCTGGGAAGTCAAAGAAAGAATAATCGAGCACATGGGTTGATGGCACTAGCATGCAACCCACTTGATTAGAGATATTGAGACAAAGAGATTATATTACACGGTAAGCGTTCGTAGGAGTTGACACGTCATTACGGCGTTAAATTCTTTATCTATGGGTGCCTTGGCGTGTTGCTAGACGCTAACCTTGGACTTTAGGCAGGCTCCACCTAATTCCAATGAGAAAGAGGCCTAGAGGGTCACACACTAAGTGTGTCTATGTATCTCAGTTAAATATTAATTTAAAAAGTTAAATAAATATTATTCCTGACTGTGGTTTAATAATTATTTAAGGATGCCTGATCACATTTATTTCGACACTAGTTATTCGAGAGAATATATTGTGGGAGAAATAATATATTTATTAGGGAGTAATTCAGTTACATTTATTTAATAAATATATAGCCATTACTCAAGGTCTAATAAATGTGGTGGAGAAAAATGTAAAATAAAAGTACATGCTGTGTATATTAAATATACACGCCGTGTAGTTTTATGGAAAACAAGTACACACCGTGTATTAATTATTACACGCCGTGTAGTTTTCCAGTCGGGATTTTGAGGATATAATATTGTTTTATTGAATGATATTAATTATAATCAGTGTGGGTGCATGTCAAGGATTTAATAATTTGACATGGGGTTTCAATAAGAGTTAATGAAATAAATAAAAAGCGTAACACGTTTATTTATTTTAATAACTCTATTAACCTCAAACCCAATTATAAATATCCTCACAACCCCAACACTTTTCTTAATCCATGGTTGTGCACAATGGATTTGGAAATACTCTCAAGCCAAGAGATAATTCCATTTCCACCAAGAACGCCCTCAAGTTACGAGAGCGAGATCCTCCACCTAATCAAGGTGGTTGAAGGCGGACATCGCAAGTGAAGGTTCTTCTATGCTAGCACCCATAGATCCCTTCAGAGACGTCCAGAGATACATGGAGCACATGTGGATCACTGCTAGATGAATCCTATACTTGGATTCTATGACGCAACAATGGATCACAGGATCGTGACCGGATACACCGACGAAGAAAGCGCGAACCACCTATTTTTTGAAAGTGAATGGGCACAGGAGGTTTGGACCTGTTTCGGGGGTCCCAATATGTTTCTAAACCTCAGTAGGGATGATATCTCTTTTCTGGATGGCTGGTACCATGGTTCTGGGAATAATGGACCTAAAAAATTTCCCCGCACAATGGTGTTGCATGCGGGCTGCTGGTGTCTCTGGATGGCGAGGAACAAGGTGAGGCATGAGAGCACGGGCACGTATCTGCGTGCCATCATTGTTTGGACAAAAAATCTCTTAAGCAACCTAGATCGGGTGGTTCGTAACTGGAGGGAGGCACCATCTCTCATGCGGTTTCAAGCAAGGGCATTAGAGGCGCCCACGATCCGCGATGACAAGGGTAACTGGGTTTAGTGGAACCCTCCTGCTAGAGGATTAAAATTGAACACCGATGGCTCGTGTGTTTAGGGTAATCTACGAGGAGGTGGGGTGGTACGTGACAATAGCGGGTCAGTGTACCTAGCCTTTATGGTTAATCTGGGTCACGGCTCATCCTTACAGGCTGAGGCCCTTTCTCTCTTCTACGGGCTCATCTTATGCGACCAGAGGAGTCTGATCATCACAGAAGCGGAAACTGACTCTTCACTGCTGCACAAGTCCCTCCAGGAGCAGGCCATGTCCCCCTGGACGATCACATATATCATCAGGAATAGTCGGCACTTACTTGACAGCAACATAAAAGTGGGTCATACTTGGCGGGAGGGAAACAAGGTCACTGACCACCTTGCACCTCACGTCATCTCGGGTCCTGAGGATGTATTTTTTTAGTCTTTTGCTAGCTTGAAACTCGAGGGGGTCAACTTGATTAGAGGGGATTCCCTCGATCTTCACTATTTTAGACCCCCTTATCTCTCGGCTTCAGGGGTGGCGGTCAGGGGGTGATTTGTGGTGTTTTGTGTGGTTTTTTCCTTTCCTCTAATAAAAATCTACATGATGATGATGACAATTCTTGTGAATTAATTAAATTAATTATAACCAACATATGATGATCCTATCTCAATGGTTCCAAGACTGTTCTTTTATTTTTCATTCTTCATTCCATTCCGAAGATCCAATGTTTTATATCATGACGAATCTCAGATTGAACGTTGTTTAACACTAAAATTAAAGTTGGGAAAACCCACCAATGCACTTCCGCTGTGCCCAGAACCTATAGAAAGATCATGAATCACTTTTCCACAACCCCTATATATTTATTCTTAAACCAATTTGATTATCTTTATTAATATGTACTAAACTATCTTCACAAGGGAAAACATCTATATACCCATCCTTCTTGATGCAAAATTTAGAAAGATGAATAAAATCATAATTGGAAGAAGAATGATCAACACTTCCTGGTTGCACCAAAAATAGGGGCTTACATACGATAGGTAACCCTCCAGGGAAAGACAAACCAACTGCCTTAGCCTGGACACATGAACCCTATGGGAATAGGCATTAGGAATATCCCATAGCAAGAGGAAGCAAGAAGTAATGAACAAGGGAAAATATATATTGGGTTTAGGAAGATCTAAATAGAGTCACGAGATTAGATACAATTTTGATTTTCTTTTAAAGATGGGTTTGTCCAAGACCATGAATTTTGACCCTTTAAAAGACTCCTAACCCTTAAGGAATTAAAGATATAATATATTTCCTTTGAATCGGTTTCAAAGACATTTAATTTTGGCCTTAAATCCATTTTACATCAAGGAAAGATGTAAAAAGGTAAAACCTGGAAGAACTATAAACACTGCTCACGAGGCACCACTAGTGAGACACCATCGGACGAGGCACTACCAGTGAGGCATCGCCATATGAGGAAGCACTAGATGAGAGACCGAAAGTGAGCCACCACCATTGAGGTACCACTAGATGAGCCACCACCAGTAAGGCATCGCCAAATTAGGCAATGCGGATGACCGACCGCTAGTGAGCCACCGCCACCGAGCGACTGCCAGGGTGAGACACCTCCAGCGAGCCACCGTTAGGGTTGAGACATGGCCAGCCAGCCACCACCAGGGTGAGACACTGCCAGCGAGGCACCGCCAGGGTAAGACACTGCCAGCGAGCCACCACTAGAGTGAGACACCGCAAGGGTGAGACACTATTGGCATGAGGCACTGTTGGGATGAGGCACCGTTGGAAAACTAGGAATTTTGGAAAGTGTTAAAAAGAGTCACCTTAACTTCCTAGGATGCCTCAAACACCAAATTTCTCAAAAAGTAATGGACTGGAAAGGTTTGAGCCATTACATCAGATACCTCTCAAACTATTCTCTCCCTCGAGAATTCAAAACCAACCCGAAGGGAAAGAGAGGAATGGTCCGAATAACCATCCCTTTAGATACCTCTCAAGGATCTCGTCACACTCAAAACACTACTATCAATGACATACATCAATGTTCAATGATAAACCACCTTGTATTGTTCGAAACATGGATTAGAAACCTCTACACCCAAGAACACCCCCTCTGAAATCTGTTAACCAGGCCTTATAATCATGGTTGTTGACACGTCAACCCAAATGAACACAAAACACATTTTCACAAACACAAAAAACCACACCATCTAAACACACAAATCAAATAATTTCATCCTCCATGTCAAGACACTATCCGCTCTGGGTGGCACTGACTCACCCACACAGGTTTAATCACATCATAGTTAATGCATCTCCATTAGGAATCATTTTCTCCCCTTTCCATATGTTAGGGCTTTATCACACATCAAAAACCAAATAAAAAACATCTCAACTCATAATCAAGAAGGTTCAAACATAACATCACAAAGAAAAATAGAACAAGGAAAAAATCCAGGTAATGGGCATGCATTTTCATCTCTCGCTCCCAAGTACTCTCCTCATGGACACCATGCCTCCAAAACACACGAACCAAAGGAATGGGCCATCCATGCAGCATATTATCTCAACAATCTTGGATCTCTACTATCTGCTCTGAAAACACCACATCATCCTTGATATCAAATTCTCCCCAGTTAATGACATGTGATTCATTGTGAAGATACTGATGAAGATGAGTGATGTGAAAAACATCTTGGATTCTATCTAATCATGGTGGAAACTCTAATCAATATTCCACCTCAACAACTTTCCCTAACACCTCAAAGTCCCCAACAAACCTAGGAGAAAGCTTACTCCCTCTACCAAACCTCCCCTACCCATATCGAGGAGAAAACTTCAAGAACACATGGTCCCCAACCTTGAACTCCAAGGGTTTCCTTTTGTGGTCGGCTTATGAATTCTGCTAGTCCTGTTCTACTTTCATCCTCTCATGAACAAGATAAACCTTTTCTATCATTTTTTGAACCACATCTAGACTAAGAATAGCTATATCCCCAACCTTCATCCATCACAATAGAGAAAGAAATGGTATCCCGTACAAAGCCTCAAACGGGGACATGCTAATGGAAGAGTGATGGCTATTATTATAAGAAAACTCCACCAAGAGAAGTTGTCCAAACCAAGATCCACCCAAGTTCAGGATGCACGATCGTAGCATATTCCCCAAAATCTGGATAGTCTGTTCCATCTACCCATTATTCTGAGGGTGGAAAGTAGTACTAAGGTGTAACTTAGTGCCAAAAGCATGCTGTAATCCCCTCCAGAATTATGAGGTAAAACATGCATCCTGATCCAAGACAATGGATCTCAGAACTCCATGAAACCATACTACTTCATCCATATAATTCTTATCAAAAGCATCCACTGCGCCCAACTCCTTGATCGCTAAGAAGTGAGTTGATTTTGTCAACCGATCCACTATCACCTAGATAGCATCACAACATCCCTAAGCTCTGGGTAACCCTATGATGAAATCCATTGAGATTTCATCCCATTTCCACTTGGGAACATCTAAAGGATTAAAAAAACCACCAGGTACATAGTGATCAACCTTTAGCTATAGGAAAACCAAGCACTTTGCCACAAACTCAGCCACTGCTCATTTCATCCCAGGCCACCAAAACTATATCCTTAATCCACAATACATCTTGGAAACTCCTAGGTGTACCTCCAAAGGTGAGCTATGAAACTCAAAAATGACTCCATCGTGCATCACCACTGGATCAAAAAACTTTTCACGAAACAAAATCCGGTCCCTAACATCCTCCAACCATCCATCCAGAGCATCGCCTTGGAAAACATGATCACACATCACCTCTTCCAATGATACTCCCTTCTAATACTCCTCACCTTCTACATCAGAGAAGATTGCACTATCATATGAAACAAATGGCCTTTACCAATATATGATATTTCATCTAAGTTCAAGGATATCAACTCCTCTATCACTCTCCAAGCATCCATATATTCCCAAACAACCTCTTACTACAACTTTCTTCTCAAATCATTAGCCATGAAATTTCCCTTTCCTGAGGTGTAGGAGATTTAAAAATCATAATCCTAAAGAAACTTCATCCACCTCCATTGTCGTAGATTCACATAACATTGGGAAAATATATTCATCAAACTTTTGTGATCTGTGAAGACCAAAAAGCGCTCCCTAATGATGTAATCCTGCCACAAATTCAGCTCAAACACAACTACTGCTAGCTATAGGTCATGGGTGGCATAGTTACACTCGTAGGGACATAAATACCTAGACCCATAAGAGATAACCACTCTTTTTTTCATCAACATGCATCCCAAACCTATATAGGAATCATCACAAAACACCTCAAACATTACCCCTTCCTCAGGAAACCAGAGAACTGGGGAACTGAACAACTTCCCATTTAGGTAACCGAACGCTACATGACACTGATCAATCCATAAAAAATCTTGGTCCTTGTTAGTTTAACTAGGTTTAATACCCTGGGGGGTGAATCAGGGTATGACCGATTAAAACAACTACCCCTTTTGATCTTGTTTCAATGTTAGAAAAAACTCTCTTCTCTCTCCTTCCCATTGTAGAGTATGAAAAAATCTTAAAGCATGCACATGATACAACAATTTTACTTGGTTCACCCTCACTAGGATATGTCCAAGGAGCATACACCAATGATGTGATGATGTATCAAATCTACTATAAGCACACTATTTTTTACAAGTTCAAAGAGGAATCACTATCCCTCTTGGTTTACAACAAATCACAATTTGAAAGCTCACTACTCTCTCAACTGAAGTGTGCTCACTGATTCTTCAGATGATCCACTCAAAGTTTAAAGACTTGTGGGTCCTTTCATTTTCATGAATACTTGAATCCTCAACTGTAGATAAATTCTCTGTTGAAGTTCCAATTTCATCCATAGATGAATACTACTTTTACACTAAACACTGGACAATCCCTTTTGAATCTCTTTCACAAAACACACTACCTTTGTGAAGCTCCCACTTTTACAAAGCTCAAACAAGCCTTCACAATTCTCCAACCTCTTCTCAAAGCTCATAGGTTCATAGAGCTCATAGGTTCTCAAAGATCACTAGATCGTAGAGATCTCTAGATCGCAGAGCTGACTACTTCGCAGAGCTCACTGCTTCGTAGAGATCACACTAGTCTTTGCAATTTCACAAAGCTAAACAAGCCTTTGCAAAGTGCACGTCCTCCATAAAGACAAACTAGCCTTCGTGGCACACCTTCCTTTCATATATCTCAACTACCTCTATGAATTCCCTTTTCTTTCACGAAGCTCCCTGCTCTACGAATCTCTTTCTCAATTCAAGAGCTTAAGGTTTTTCGTTTGATCTATCTCTACATTTCTTGAGAGGTTCGAGGTATATTTATAGGAAATTCCACCAACTCAAGAACCTTATACGCAAAGTTAGTTCCATGTCAGCTCAAATCTCAATGCTCTGAAATTTCCACTGAAATTTTCTCTATATCGCGAAGAACCATGGGAATTTTCAGATCACAAATCTTGTTCTAATTGCAGAGCATTCCTTCAATTCCTTTTCACCTCTTCCGCAATTCTCCCTCGCAATGCTCTTCACCTCTACTGTTCACGAAGCTTGTCATAATCTAAGATCTCACCATCTACAAAATACAATTCATGAATCCCATCTTTGCGAAAATCATGAATTTGCTATATTTTGATGAGATCTTAAAAGAAATACACTTTTTGCGAGGCTCACCAAATCCCAAATTTTAGACCCCAAAAAATTGGAAAACATTGGAAAATGGCGCCACCTTGTATCTATTCTTTTGTACTGCATCCAGATCTTCCATTCCTCTTTCATTGTTCTTTTAACGACCTAAAGTTTTCAATGAAAATTTACTTATAAATATGCAATATAATCACATGAAATCACAAAAAAATGAACTACTAAGAACTATGTTACCTTTGAACATAATTTTAACACTTCAGTGTTTTGAATTTCAAAAATCTAACATACACAGTTGCGATCAGTAAGTTATTTGGAGTCTAATATGACCAACTTAATTTTTGGTGAATAGTAGCATACCCTTATGAATAGTAATGTCACCCTTATGAATAGTGAAATACCCTAATAAATAGTAACCGTAACTATTATAGTATATAAATAAGATTCAAGTGAAAGTATGATATACCTATATATGGGAATAAGAAAATAAATGTTTTAAAATTGATATTTTTGAGTAAATTGTGATTTTAATTAAAAATTAAATTAATCATATTTAGATAATTATTTTTGAAAAATGGATCTCATTTTTGGATTATAAACGTTAAAAAATGGTTTGTGTGAATTTTTTGGATTTTTATAAAATACTTGAATTTTTTATGAATAGTAAAATATGATAATTAACGATAAATACTAAGTAATGGATTTATTGAGTCATTGATGATGATATACTGATGTAATACCAATTGTTTCGAACTCAGATGCACTTATTACTATTTTTGGTCATGGAATCATCACTATTTCTGGTCTTGTGGGAAAATAATAAACTATGGAATTAAATATTATGAAAACCCTCTTCTCCTCCACTATAAATACCACCCATCCTTACCTCTTCTCTTCACTCCTCTCAAGCCCTATTCCTTGCCTAAATTCTATCAAAATCTCTCCAAAAGATCCCCCACATCCAACACCCCATATTCACTTCAAAAAACAAAACCTCTCCCCTTAAGAAGCTCTCAAGGAAGATTGATTTGAGAGGTCAATTCCTCATTTCTTTTCTTTCTTTTTCTTTTCAAGTTCATTTGTTATTTATTCTATAATTACCTATCCTCAGCTAAATTTTATGAAAAATCCAGTACCTTACATATACTAGAATTTTATTATTATAATGGAAAAAGTTATTATCACCTCTCATTTAATCTTCTTTTATTTTAGTAATAAAGACACCACCCGAGATGTGTTAATTTACCACATTCAAGGACGATGAGTTTTCAATTTCCGTTACCCTATTTAATTCTAGTCATGAAACCATTTTAATGGTTGAAATATACCATAATATATGTATCATTATTCATCTATATTTCTGTAATCCTTTTTTACACATGGTATTGGTTTATAAAACAAAACATGTTCGTTGTGGTAAAAAACCGCCAATTAACCCAAAAGGTTGTCACTAAAGTTTTACATAATGATTCAACTTCACTCCAAGTAACCAAATTAAATTTTCAACTATGTAACCTTATAGATGTTAAATTATAAAATATAACTTCAATTCTAGACAACCACCTTCATCATACATGTTTATCCAAACATGAATATAAGTGAACAAATCATTAAATCCAAGTAAGCAAACAGACCCGAACAATATAATTGAACCACATAACCAATAAAAATAGTTATAAATGAACTTAAAAAGGTTATAATAAATATTTTAAATATATAATAGGTTTGGTAATTATTAATTAATGAAACTAATTTGATTATTCAGGTCATTAAGTTCAAGCAAAGAACACCATCTGACTTAAGGTAAGAGACCCACTCCATTTTACTTTTATTCAAGAATGTCCACTATAATATTACATTTTATGTGTAATACCTAATGATGGGGTATGATTTCTCACCTCCCCCATACTTTCCTAATGATTTCTAAGTGATTAGAAACCCATTTCTCTCTCATAAATCCCTCTTAAGTACACCCGATACCATGCCGATAATCTGTAAGGAATTCTACTCGAGTCTCCTTTATTCCTTCAGGTTGACTTATCTTTATTTCTACCAAAATGAAGTTATATTATCTATTTATTTGAATCTTATAAATTTTGTGCACAGGTACTAAATTCATTTATCAAGACCCTTTCATTGTTCTCTTTTTTGTATATACATGTTTTTAAGTGATTTCCTCCTCAACACTTCTCGATAATTTTAAGGAAACTTCTCGACTTCTTACCTGATTTCAAGTTCACTCTATCTTCTGTTTTAAGACACCATTTTCTTTATAAAATCATTACTATTTATTATGAAAAAATTCTGGGTTCACTTCTGTTTTTTCATAAAGTATTGTTCCCTTTTCTATTTTAAAGGCTCTATAGTATTTTCCTTAAAACCTCTCAAAAACATTTTAATGATAAAATTTCTTGAATATTTTTCTTACATGTTGTCACTATTACTTGAAATCACTTCCCATGATATGTGACTATTTTCCATTATGAATGTCCATGTATATTTTAGTTCTATTATTTCATGGACACTTTTATGATACACCCATTTTTTATGCTTTATGTCATGATTGTGGTACTCAATCCTTTCCACGGGTAACCCTTATGTTTATTTATGATTCATTATGTATGATTCATTATGTGGAAAACATATTCCTATAAAGTTATGATGGGTGCACCCAGATAGTGATCCAATGCATTGGGTAAAGTTGAGTCTCATGAGATGTTATGTGAGATGGTCTTGGTGGTTAGCCTTGGCTTGTGATACTATGTGCAACAGTCTTAGTGGTTAGACTTGGCTTGTGCTACTATGGGAAATGGTCTTGGCAGTTAGTCTTGACTCATACTAAATTCATGCTTTATGTTTCTGCCACATTTCTATGATTCCATGTTTATATTATCCCATGTTTATATGTTTTGTTTCATTATGTTACATGTCTTTTTATATCTTTATGTCATGTCTTCTAACCCATGTGCTAAGGATTTATTCTTCTTATTATTCCCTTACTGGGATTTTTTAGCTCACCCATTTTTCATGTTATCCTCAGGTTATCCTATAGAGATGTATGAGCATAATGGAAGTTAAGATCCCAATATGAAGAATAAATAAAGAAATGTTTTTTGCCCCATGTTTTTAGTTTTATGTACCTAGTCTTCCAAGACACTAGACATTACGATCCTTGGATTGTAATGTGATGTATAATTATGCTTAAAATCATGTAATATTATATATAAAATGCTAGGGTCGCTATAGTTGGTATCAGAGCATGGTATTGTTATTTTTAGACCTTAAGCACGAGAGTAAGTATAAGAAAACACCCCTAAATTTTGGTAAGTATAGAGTAAGTGGTTTATCAAGAAAATACATACATGTTTAGATACAAATAGGTATAGGTGGGTATGACATAAATTTACCTTGGAGTGAAACATCTGACAAGGAGTTTCAGTCCTAACCTGGGGTATCCTGGTATATGGAAACGGACCTTTCTGCACTCCTGGTTTGACACTCCCAAGGGATATGCTTTGGTAAATTCATTTGCTTAGTATAAACCATTTTTAAGGGAATAAAAAAAATCTCATAAGAATATAAGTTAAGAAATAGGTTGAGGATAACATATATTTAAACCTAAAGAATCACAAGTTGGGAGATACTTCTCCTTTTCAAGTTTATCCTTTTATGGTAAATTTTTTCCTTTTTTTGATCAATAACTAAGTATTCAAGCCATCTAATTGTACGTTATTTTTCTTAGTTAATGGAGGAAAATATAAGAAAACATTCCAATAGCCAATGTGATAGGCAATGTGAAGATTGACCTAATGATACGCCTGATATGATGGTAATAGGTGATCAAAACTTCATGACAGTACTTGATCAGCTGGCTCAAGTCATGAATAATAACTTGAATCATGTGGAACGACCTCCTCCTCCAAGGAAAGAGAAAGTTGTTGTAGAATACTTCATGCTACAAAGTCATCCCATGTTTAGCAGATCTTCTGATCCCCTCCTCATGGAACAGTGGATTAACTCCATTGAAAAGATATTATCCATCCTCCAGTGCTCATAAGAAGAGAAAGTGGTGCTGGCGGTCTATCGTTTTGATGGAGAAGCTGATCAGTGGTGGACACTAATCAAGAATACGAATCCCTAGGAGAAAATTGATTCCATGGATTTTGAGGAATTAAAGATAATTTTTTTCAATAAATATTTTCCTCAAACCCTCCATCTCAAGAAAGAAAGAGAGTTCCTCAGACTCAAGCAGAAGGAAGATGAGTCCATTAGGGCGTATGAAACAAAATTTACAATGCTTGCAAGGTAATCCTTTGGCTTTTTCATAAACATTGAAATCAAGGTGGATCACTTATTTAGAAGGCTAAAGACGAGTCTACGGAAGGTTTTGGCGATTCAAGACGTCGACAGTTATGAGGAGATTGTCTGTTGTGCCCTCAAGGTTGAAATAGATATTGGAGACTCTCAATGGTCTCACGGGCCCGGTGACAAGAAGTGGAAAATTGAGAACAACATGGGTGGTTCAGCGAACAAATCCCATGATGTAAAGAAGCCCAAATATCCCACTTATAAAAGTTGTTGGAAGAAGAATCTTGGGAACTGTCTAAATGGAACCGAGAATTGTTTCAAATGTGGAAGAATGAGACATTTTCCATGTAATTTCAAAGGGATATGAAGAATACCAATAATATGGAAGAGGAAAGGAAGGTTTAGATCAACACTCAGGTAGTATTGTAGTGCTACAATTACAAGGGGCATGTTCATTATGAGAACAATTTCTCTAAGATGAGGGTTATCTTAGGCAATCAACAACAACCTCCAAGGAAACAAGGAATAGATTACACTATCACTACTGCTGAGGTGGAGCTGGACAATAATGTGGTGATAGGTATGCTGGTTATTCATTCAAGAATGGAGAATATACTATTTGATTTTGGTTCTACACATTCATTCATATATTGCAATTTTAGTAGAACTATTCAAACAACACCTCAAAATTTGAAGGTCAAGTTTTCTGTGATAACAACAAATGAGGAAATTATTGCATCCATGGTTTATAAATCCTCCCCAATTAACATTTGTGTACTGAACCTCCAAGAAAATCTCTTTATACTTTTTTAATGGATTTTGACGCTATCTTGGGCATAGATTGACTATCTTTATACAAAGACAACATCAACTATCAGGAAAGGGAGATCACTCTTCACACCCCGAAGCATCCTCTAATTATTTAAAAGTGTAAGGAGGAAGTTGAATCTATATTATAATTTTCATATCAAGTGTGGATATTGATTCCTTATGAGAAATAATATCTAGCCCAAATGATTGAGACAAAGGAGAGAATCATGCTTGAAGACATGCCCATCGTAAGGGATTACAATGATGTATTTCGTGAAGAGTTTTCTGGTATTCCTCCTGAAAAAGAGGTTGAGTTCTCAATTGAACTTATTCCTAGAACTCTGCCTATATCAAAGACACCTTATATAATGAACACTATAAAGCTGGAAGAGCTGAAGAAGCGGTTACAAGAGAATCCGAAGAAGGGTTTTATACGCCTGAGTGCTTCACTGTGGGGTGTGCTAGTCCTCTTTCATCATGAATCAGGATGGATCAATGCACCTCTACATTGATTATCATGGGATAAATAAAATCACAATAAAGAACAAATATCCCCTACCATGGATAGATGACTTGTTTGACCAGCTTCATGGGGCCAATTATTTCTCTAAGGTGGACCTTCGTTCGGGATATCACCAATTAAAGGTGAGGAAGGAAGATATTGTAACATCCCAGATAAATAAGGAATAACACACTTTTCATATTTATTAATATTTTTTAATTAAATATTAATTTTACTTTAAAGGGAATTCTATGTTTGATGGTGTACCCGATATGCAACAACGAGTTTCTTTGAAATCTTACGTTGCACACTAATAATAAAATATTATTATTTTAAGTGGTAGTTAACGCCTAGCCATTGTATTGGAAGGAATTAATATAACTAACTAAAATATGATTATATATGTTTTTAATTTTTTTTACAATTATCCAATAAATGTTAGAGGCTTAAAATGTGAATGAATCTAATTTTAGGCATAATTTTCTTTAAAAGGTCGATTTATTACTTTTTAATGGAGAACCCTCTTCAAATCTAGTTTTTTTCACTCTTATATGTTCTATTTCACAAAATAAAATTCTTCTTTATAATAGGGACATCAAAATTTACTTTGGATAAAATTTTGGTATTTTTCTGATAAAATTCATTTTTTAACGAATAGTGAAAAATACTGTATTTTAATTCAAATATGCCTTTCTATATAATTTATTTATATGGTTATATTATATTTTTAATTGGTTTTAAAGTGTAATTATAATATATTTTTACCATTTAATCCAATTTTGGTCATTGTAAGTAATTTAATTTTGAAATTGGACATAAACAAGTGTTAATCTTTTGATAGTTATAATTTCTTAAAAACACGCTATTTGTTTTGACAGCGGGAATTAATTTTAAATTAATTTCTGCCACTTCTGTGTTTTAAATTTAGAAAAATGGATTCCATATTTGGAATAATTATGTACAAATTTTGTAAATTGGTAACTTTTATTTCTATACATTTTAAATATTTACTTCAGTAAATATTTTATTTACCATGATTAAAAGGTAAATATAGTAAATAAGGGTAAAATATTATATTATAGTAATATTAAATTACCCTAACACGTGTCATAATCATATTTAATGATACATATCCGACCATGGGCATCCTTCGGTCGAATTTGGGACCCCATGGAGCCACATGGGAGTAATAATGACACTTTATATTAATTAATTTAAAGTAAAGACAAAAATGACATAAAAAAATATATTTTAGTGAATCAATTTTTTACATGGGATTATATAAGTCATCCTTTCGACTATAAATATTAATTGGAAATCTAAAAAGGTTTCCTACATCATGGTATTTGTTTTATAATTTTTGGACATCATATAAATTAAATTATTTATGACACAATAATGATGCAATATTTACCTCATTAATAAATGATTTAAATAAATAAGATTATAAATATTAAAACAATATCCAAAACCTGTCCAATTATTATTGGATGATTTTATTCTGACCTTGAGTCATCTTAACTTTGACTTTAACAATTATTTGACCTTTTGAAACTGAAGATGAGTTTATAATAAAATAATTGTTTCAAATGTTTTTAAAGAGCCCCTCATCTCCCTTATAAAAAGCCCTCACTTCTAACTCAATCCTCACACTTCTCAAACATTTGGCTCATACAAACTAAGCTCCAATAAGATCCAAAAATCCCTCTATTCATCCTAGAAGCCTTACCTTAGGCTGAAAGCACTTAAAGAAACCATTTTGGTTCAAACCAAATGGAGTTACCCGATTTAAAGGTAACACTTTCTCTTAAGTTCTTTTGTTTTATTTTACTTCTCCAACCATCTAAACTCTTTTTATTCATTTATTTTATAACAAAACCATTATCTTCAATATAATAGGATGTTTTTATGAGAATTATTTGAACTAAACTTACACACACCTCCATCTAATGGGTAAAGAACATACTATTTCTGTAAATGGAAAAGTAATGCCTCCCAAAGTGATGATTGTTCGATTATCTCCTACCGCCTCTCATGGTGGCCATTAATATGGAACTTTATTTATTTATTATATATATTATGTTTATGTTTTCTTTATGCTTATGTATTTTTCATTTATATCATACCTTTATGGTTTCCATAGTGGGTAAACGTGATAATTTCATTTGAGGAAGTGCGAACTACCGCCCCCTCAAAGTGATGTGTCTCGTTAATGCCTTATGTGAGATGTATAAAGGATGGATTTAATGATATTATATATGATATTATATTGTAATTATAATACACCTATATATCATTATGTTTTAATTCCATTAAAACAAGATATATAAATAGAAGTAGCGTTCATGCATACGTACGACTTACCGTCTCCATGAACGGTGCATTTCATTTCTTATCTCCAAATGTTATGTACTATTATAAATACAAAAATATACTAGATATATATGATATATATGATATCTACATCATTAATATCATTATGAAGATAATGGATATTTGACCAAATGAACAACTTGTAATTGTAAGGTGTTCATTTTTACTCAAGTACCAAATATCGACGAAACAACCATTAATAACTTAAATGATTACATAATGTTTATAACATGATAATAAGTGATATAAAAGGAAAAATAAACTTGAAAAGGGTTATTAAGAAAGTATAAATTAACTTTATATTATTATTCAGGAGATTATAAAGAATGATTGAGTCAAGTCGGACACGAGGTAAGGGACTTCGTCTCAATCTCCTTTCATTGAGGCATATTTTGTTTTATTTTCAACTTTCTTTTATACAGTGTATAAATACCTTTGAATTTTCATTTCATTCAAATGGAATCTTTTCCTACGAGGCATTTTACAAAATGACAAAAAAATGTTTTTTTAACGTAAGCGGTGACAACGACCTTTTCTGCCGCCGCGAGTATTATTTGATCTTTGGCTTCCTAAACAAGCCGTAATGTTTTTAAAAGGAAAATAAATAACATATAATCTTTTTACGTATTTTGGTATTGAAAATGGTTTTGATAATTGATTTTTTATATCAATATATTTAAATGATATATTTTTATTAAAATGTGGAAATGTTATCTTTCCTTTATTTTTTGTTTCATGTGTTATGAATATGTTATGGTTCTTGGGCATTGTTTATGCATACGTGTGGTTCCGTGATAAACCTAGGGCGGGTGAGCCCAAGATAGCTCTACAATACATTAGGTAACGTGACAGAGGTAAACATGAATGTTTCTCCTAAGAGATTTAGGGAACATATCGTGATGGGTATTCTAAATGTAACTCCCTATGTAGCTGTGATAGCTACAATTTAAGTATGATATGGATGCCACAAGTTACCTTTATGATTTATGTTTTCTATGTGTTATTCATAAATCTTATGTTTTCATGAGGTAAGTAAAAGAGTTTATGTTTTTAATGTATTGATGGAAAAATTATTTCTTTCTTATTTTCTAACCCTTACTGAGCTTTTTATACTCATATCATGTTTTTGAAATTTTTTCTACAGGTCTTAAAGATGAATAAGGTCAAGGATTGGATCAAGGAAAATTCATGTTGTCTAAAACATGGAACAAGACATGTTTTTTAAGAGTTTTTATTTTAAAAAAATTGATACTGATTAGTAGTGTCTACATGTAATTTTCAAGTTGATATGTAATAGTTATGGCCTAATTCTCTAAAACTCTAAACCTGAAAACATCCTCAATGTGAATTATTCATTTAATTCAAGATTATGTAACGTTTAAGGCCGGGTCCTTATAGTTGATATTAGAGGCCGGTTTAGAAAACTTTAGAAATTAGGAGTTTTTGTTTGACACATGGTTAGTCTCTATGTCTACTATTTAAGTTAAATCCTTATTTTTGAAACTTTTTTAGATCAAGGAAAGTCTATAACAAATGGAAGGAGGAGGATCTCAAACAATATTCCTATCTCTTCCTGATGACTTGCTTGCAATAATTATTGTAAATTCATGTTCAGATGATTGGGAAACTTTCTCTAGCATACAACTCACTTGCAAGCAGTTGTTTGAGATATCAAACACCTCCACTATACCTCATTATCATCATGGACCATGGGTTGTATTTAAACAAATCATATTTTCACAATATCCTCATATTTTCAAGAAAGGTAAATATTATCAAAGAATTTTTAAATATTTTACCTTATCACAATATTTTTGAAGCATATTATGATTTTGAAAGAGGTGATGAAGAAGGAGACCCTTGCACAACCTATTTATATTTGCTTTTAAAATATAGCCTCTCAGCACATACTTATGGTATTTTAAAAGAACCGTTAATTGAAAGTTTCCACTCAAATTCAGTCCAACTATTTTATATAAATCATGTTTTATCAGATGTTTTGAAATTATATGTCATGCATGATTATTTTCCAAAAATATTTTTCTATGAACACCCATATGACCCAAGTTGTACAAGGTGTATTTGGATGAAGGAGGCAAATGATTTTGAAGGATCTCTAAATCATTGTTGCAATGCATGGACCTTCTACCTACGTGAACATGATAACGATGAAACCAAGTGGAAACCATGATCAAGGTATGTTGTCCTTTATTCTGGGGATCATTTCGTTTTATCATATGGTGGTGAAATTAAAAAAAAGACAATATATATAAGACATCATGAATTAAGATGTGAAGATTATAATGATTTGGGATGAAAATGAGAGGTATAAGGAAACAATTGAGGTTAAAACATGTTATGGTTATTTTTGAGTTTTATAAAAAGGAAAACCCATAGGATGGGTGACAATCTGTTGCATCCGACAAGGCTGTAGGAATCGAACCCTGAACCGAAGGGCGACAAGGGTGCATCACCTACCACTGGCCTACTTGAAGTCCCTAGTTAGTATGACTTATTATTTAAGTAAAATTATTTTATAGAACAAGAATAAGTTGATTTTGGGAACTAATGTTTTATCAAATGGATATAATTAGTATAGAAAAATGATTTAGTGATTAATTGATAATGGTCATTGTGGAAGACGTTCTCTCTTTTTAAAAAACACTATATGCCTAAGGAAGATAAAATACTATGGGATTTAAATTGTGGAATAATGGTTGAAATTTTAGTTTGGAATAATCTATGTTTTTATTGTGGACATATGATGATTTGATTTATTTATGAAAATAATTAACCTATCATGGAGAATATGTGATTAGGTTAATCATTTTTCAATATGATACTTTATGAGTAACTGGTGTTATTTGGAGATAAATGTTAAGATGTATCTTGGAAGACTATGTAATTAAATCCTTATGAGATTTAGGTTACGATATTAGTTTGGGTTAATTTTGAATAATTTTATGGACAATTGTTTATTGAAAGGTATTTTTTGAACTTTGGGTTTTTTTGAAAAATTTTGGAGATTAAGAGTAGTTTTTATTCTTGTAAAATACTATCCTTTTTGGGTATTATATGATCTCTCACTAATCATTTTGGTTTTAGATGATGTATAAAGACAAGGGAAATATATAGTTCTTCATTTGTGGATTATGTGATTCTCTAGAAGATTATTCTTGTGCTTTTGATGTGACCAAGTCTTTTTGAATGCTCATTGCTTGGAGAAATGATTAGTTTTTGGTAGAAACTTATTGAAGGATGAAACTCTACTTGATGGTAAATATATTTCCTTATGTTCTTATTCTATGTAGTAAATTAATTACTCAAAATTATAAAAAGGAATGTAAAACAAAAACATTGTTGGTTTACGTTTCTTACTATGTAATCAAAGACAGTTTAACACATCATAAGTTTGTGATTTTTTGGTGGTTAACTTTCTTCTAATCATGTTTTCTATCACTCTCCATCAGAACTTGACCGTTTTTTATCTCTTCTATATCCATGTTTTCCTATATGGAATCCTAGTATGGGTTATCTTAGGTGACATTTTCACTTCTCTTTCTTTCTTTTAAAGTGATAGTTTTACTGACTCTTTTCTGATGTGGGACTTTTAATGAAGTTTCCAAGCCCAGTTTTAAAATTGCGAGGACGCAATTCCTAAAAGGTGGGACGGATGTAACATCCCAGATAAATAAGGAATAATACACTTTTCATATTTATTAATATTTATGAATTAAATATTAATTTTACTTTAAAGGGGATGTTATGTTCGATGGCATACCTGATATGCAACAACGGGTTTCTTTGAAATCTTACGTTGCACACTAATAATATAATATTTTTATTTTAAATGGTAGTTAACGCCTTGCCGTTTTATTGGAAGGAATGAATATAACTAACTAAAATATGATTATATATGTTTGTTAAATTTTTTTACAATTATCTAATAAACGTTAGAGGCTTAAAATGTGAATGAATCTAATTTTAGGCATAATTTTCTTTAAAAGGTCGATTTACCGCCTTTTAATGGAGAATTCTATTTAAATCTAGTTTTTTTTCACTCTTATATGTTCTATTTAACAAAATAAAATTCTTCTTTAGAATTGTTACATAAAAATTTACTTTGTATAAAATTTTGGTATTTTTTCTGATAAAATTCATTTTTTAATGAATAGTGAAAAATACTGTATTTAAATTCTAATATGCCTTTTTATCTAATTTATTTATATGGTTAGATTATCTTTTTAATTTATTTTAAAGTGTAATTAGAATATATTTTTACAATTTAATCTAATTTTGGTCATTGGAAGTAATTTTATTTTGAAATTTGACATAAACAAGTGTCAATCTTTTGATAGTTATTATTTCTTAAAAACACGCTATTTGTTTTGACAGCGAGAATTAATTTTAAATTAATTTCTGCCACTTCTGTGTTTTGAATTTAGAAAAATGGATTCCATATTTGGAATCAGTAGGTTTAAATTGTGTAAATATGTAACTTTTATTTATAGAGATTTTAAATATTTCATAAATATTTTATTTACCATGATTAAAAGGTAAATATAGTAAATAAGGGTAAAATATAATATTATAATAATATTAAATTATCCTAACATGTGTCATAATCCTATTGGATGATACATATCTGACCATGGGCATCCTTGGGTCGAATTTGGGACCCCATGGAGTCACATGGGAGTAATAATGACACTTTATATTAATTAATTTAAAGTAAAGACAAAAATGACATAAAAAAATATCTTTTAGTGAATCAATTTTTATATGGAGTTATATAAGTTATATTTTCAACTATGTATTTTTTTATAATTTCTGGACATCATATAAATTAAATTATTTATGACACTATAATGATGCAATATTTGCCTCATTAATAAATGATTTAAATAAATAAGATTATAAATATTAAAACAATATCCAAAACCTATCCAATTCTTATTGGACGATTTTATTTCGACCATGGGTCATCTTAACTTTGACTTTAATGATTACTTGACCTTTTTAAACTGAATATGAGTTTATAATAAAATAATTGTTTCAGACGTTTTTAAAGAGCCCCTCATCTCCCTTATAAAAAGCCCTCACTTCTAACTCAATCCTCACACTTCTCAAGCCTTTGTCTCATACAAACTAAGCTCCAATAAGATCCCAAAATCCCTCTATTCATCCTAGAAGCCTTAACTTAGGCAGAAAGCACTTCAAGAAACCCTTTTGGTTCAAACCAAAGGGAGTGACCTGATTTAAAGGTAACGTCTTCTCTTAAGTTCTTTAGTTTTATTTTACTTTTCCAACTCCCTAAACTATTTTTATTACTTTATTTTATAACAACACCAGTATCCTCAATATACTAGGATGTTTTTATGATAAGTATTTGAACTAAACTTACACACACCTCCATCTAATGGGTGAAGAACATGCTGTTTCTGTAAATGGAAATGTAACGCCTCACGAAGCGATGATTGTTAAATTATCTCTTACCACCTCTCATGGTGGCCATTAAGATGGAACTGTATTTATATATGATATATATTATGTTTATGTTTTCTTTATACTTCTGTATTTTTCATTTATAGCATACCTTTATGGTTTCCATAGTGGGTAAATGTGATAATTTCATTTCACGAAGTGCGGACTACCGCCCCCTCAAAGTGATGTGACTCATTAATGCCTTATGTGGGATGTATAAAGGATAGAGTTAATGATATTATATATGATATTATACTGTAATTATAATATACATATTTATCATTATGTTTTAATTCCATTAAAATAATAAATAGAATGGAAGTAGCATTCATACGTACGTACGGCTTACCTCTCCATTAACGGTGCATTTCATTTATTATCTCCAAATGTTATGTACTATTATAAATAAAAAAATATACTGGATATATATGATATATATGATATCTAAATCATTAATATCATTTTTAATATAATTGATATTTGGTCACATAAACAACTTGTAATTATAAGGTTTTCATTTTTACTCAAGTACCGAATATCGACAAAACAACCGTTAATAACTTAAATGATTACATAATGTTTATAACATGATAATAAGTGATATAAAAGGAATAATAAACTTGAGAAAGGTTCTTAATAAAGTATAAATTAACTTTAGTTTATTATTAAAGAGATTAAATAATGATCGATTCAAGTCGGATATGAGGTAAGGGATTTCGTCTCAATCTCCTTTCATTGATGCATATTTTGTTTTATTTTCAACTTTCTTTTATATGGTGTATAAATACCTTCAAATTTTCATTTCATTCAAAGGGAATATTTTCCTATGAGGCGTTTTACTAAATGGCAAAAAAGAAGAATGTTTCATTTTAACGTAAATGGTGACAACGGCCTTTTCTTCCACCGTGAGTATTATTTGATCTTTGGCTTCCTTAACAAGCCGTAATGTTTTTAAAATGAAAATAAATACCATATACTATTTTTATATATTTTGGTATTGAAAATTGTGTTGATAATAGATTTTTTATTTCAATATATTTAAATGATATATTGTGATTAAAATTTTGAAATGTTATCTTTCCTTTATTTTTTGTTTCATGTGTTACGAATATGTTATGGTTCTTGGGCATTGTTTATTTTTTTTCAAAAAGGTTGGGGCCAAAGCCTCAATTTTTTATTTAAAGCAAATACCTCTTTATACTGGGTAGAGGGTGACCCATTATATATCCCGAAGGCACAAGGCCATGTGGCCTGAATACAAGTATTGAGAGCCCATTTTTTTCCCAAAGGACCCCTCAGTGAACAGTACTGCTACAGTACCCATGCAGCAACAGTACCTGCTACAGTACAACCACCGCTATAGTCCCTGCTACAGTCCCTCCACCACTACAGTGTCGCCACTGCTACAGTTCCACCACTACTACAATACTGCTACAGTGACTTGCTACAGTACTGCTACATTACCAGACAAATTCGCCCCTGCCCGGATTTGATCCTGGGTCTTTTGGATGCCAAGCAGGAGCCTGTACCACTAGGGTACATGCTCGTTGGCACTTGGGAATTGTTTATGCATACGAGTGGTTCTGTGATAATTCTAGGGTGGGTGATCTCGAGATAGATCTCCAATACATTGGGTAACGTGATGGAGGTAAACGTGAATGTTTCTCCTAAGAGATTTAGGAAATATACTGTGTTGGGTATTCCAAATGTAACTCCCTATGTAGCTATGATAGCTACAATGTAAGTATGATATGGATGGCACAAATAACCTTTATGATTTATGTTTTCTATGTGTTATTCATAAATCTTATGTTTTCATGAGGTAATTAAGATATTTTATGTTTTGTATGTATTAATGGACTAATAATTTCTTTCTTATTTTATAAACCATACTGATCTTTTTATGCTCATCCCAAGTTTTTGAAATGTTTTACACATGACTTAAAGATGAATAGGGTCAAGGATGGGATCAAGGAAAAGTCATGCTATCTAAAACATGAAACTAGACATTTTTCTTTTTAAGTGTTTTTATTTTAAAAAAGGATACTTATTAGTAGTGTCTACATGTAATTTTTAAGTTGATATGTAATAGTTTTGGCCTAATTCTCCAAAACTCTAAACCTGAAAAGTTCCACAATGTGAATTATTCATTTAATTAAAGATTATGTAATGTTTAAGGCCAGGTCCTTATAGATGTTCCCATGATTGTATTTTGAATGTGGTATGGATACTATGAGTTCACAATGATTCCCTTTGGGCTTACTAATGCTCCAACAATTTTCAGGGATTTAATGAATATAGTATTTAGATATTACCTTGACAAAGTTGCAGTAGTCTTTATTAAAGATATTCTGATTTACTCTAAGAGAAAGGAAGAAAACGAGGAGCATTTGAATACCATGTTAAAGACTTTGTAATGAGAGAATCTGTATGAAAAGTACAGCAAATGTGAGTTTTGGATAGAGGAATTACCATTCTTGGGTCATGCTATCACTAGTAAAGGGATATCTGTAGACCCTTCCAATATAGAGGTGATTGAAGAATGGCCCAGGACAACATCTATAACAAAGATCCACAACGTTCTAGGTCTATTTGGGTATTATCGATGATTTGGGAAGAATGTTTCATGATTTTTAAACCCAACAACCAAGCCGACATGGAAGGGAGTAAAGTTTTTCTGGACTCATGAATGTGAAGACTATTTTAAGAAGTTGAAACATAGGCTAATCACTGCATCAGTACGCACCCTCCCAAAAAGTGGAGAACTATTTTCAGTATAAAATGATTATTCAAAGAAGGTATTAGGATGTGTGATGATGTAAAATGATAAAGTGATAGTCTATGCCTCAAAGTAGTAGAAAATTTATGAACCAGCCTGAGTCGACCCTAAGCTGGTCACCCAGGCCAACCTGCGACAAGCCCCGAGTGGCATTCCCGATCCTCCCGGGATGGAGTAAAGCATAGAGGGCATCAATAAAGCACACAAGGGAATGATTTCACCCAAATATAAACAATCAAACAAATAGTGGAAAGAAATGGACAGCCCAAAAATACATTTACATAAAAATTGAACTGAACATTATTTGTACAAGAAACCAAAAGTTCAACTAAACCAACAACTCAACCGACCAAACTTGACAACCAACTAAATCCATGGGACCCCACTGGTCACTCTCCAACACAAAGATCACACATCGCCCAAGGTGGTCGAACTCAAGTTGAAACCTGCACAAGGGCTAAAAACAGAAGAAGACTATAGGTATAGCATCCCGACTTTTTATCACATAAACTTTCATTACATTTTACAAAACTAAGGATCTTTAAGGTTTAGTGTCTTGGAAACCAGGAACATAAAACATGAAAACATAAAACATTCTTGTTAAACACTTGAAAGGCTTCTATTCATTTTCATCCTAGGTTCATTACTACATCTCAAACCTGGGGACATACATCAAAAGAAAGGGTGAGTAGAAGGCCCAGTAAGGGAACAAGAGAAACATTTAACATGTGAACTTGAGATACATCAACTATGTCATTAAAAAGAACTTTAAGGCATGAGAAAAAAATCATGTGGCATATCATAATAAAAATAACATTTTTCATAACTTTAATATGTGGCTACATCATTTAACATAGACAATCATGAACATATCACCAAGGTCCATCCCCAAGGTGTCATTTGAAAATTACCAAGGTTATTCACCAAGATACCGTGAAAATTGTAATCTCCAGTGGTTACATCATTACCCAATGCATTGGAGCGCTATCAGGGAGCACCCTTAAATTTGCCTTTATTATCATGTGAGCCACATATATCATCATCAATCATTTCATAAAAAACCCATATAGCATAAAATAAATGGGCTTCATTTCATAATCATAACGTTTTAAAAACTTCTTTAAAGACATGATCTTTATGTCACTTTAAACCCACGGAAAAGGGAAAGCGGGTTTCATGTATGTAAATCCCAGAATTTAAAATAGAACATTTTGATATATATGTGAATAACCATAACGAAATAAGAGCTTTGATTATTCACTTTATAACATAAAATAATTTTGAGATAAAGAGGGAGGCATTTTGAGACGAAAACTATGCAGCATAACGTCTACGATACATGGTTTTAGAAAACATTAAAAAAAGAGGGGAAATGGGTAACCCACTCAAAAATGATAAATAAAATAGTAGGGGAACATAATATATATTATTTAAGAACATGGTAATGAAATTTGAATGATATACCATATGAAACAAAGAACTTGAAAGGAAGACAAAAATAAGATTTCTCTTATGAGAATTCGGTAGCCTAACAGCGTCACTTAAAACTTCCAAAAATGGATTGACGAGATCAAATAGGGTCTCTCATCATATGAACATAAATGATCAGTATGATAGATATAGATATCATACCCCAACATAATAAAAAGGAACTTGAAATACTTTACATGAAAGTAGATCTTGAAAATGATAAGGGTGAAAGAACCCCATAGAAATTCGACAGCCTAACGACGCCCCTTAAACTTCAACAAAAATGAATTGATGAGATCAAATAGGGTCTCTCATCATATGAACATAAAAGATAAGTATGATAGATATAGATATCATACCCCAACATAATAAAAAGTAACTTGAAAGACTTTATATGAAAGTAGATCATGAAAACGAGAAGGGTGAAAGAACCCCTTAGAAATTCGGCAGCCTAACGGCGCCACTTAAAACTTCAAAATACTGAATTGAAGAGATAAAATGGGGTCTCTCATCATATTATCATAAAATATCAGTATGATAGATATAGGGATCATACCCCAACATAATAAAAAGGAACTTGAAAGACTTGACATGAAATTAGATCATGAAAACGAGAAGGGTGAAAGAACCCCTTAGAAATTCGGCAGCCTAACGACGCCACTTAAACTTCAACAAAAATGAATTGATGAGATCAAATAGGGTCTCTCATCATATGAACATAAAAGATCAGTATGATAGATATAGAGATCATACCCCAACATAATAAAAACTAACTTGAAAGACTTGACATGAAAGTAGATCATGAAAACGAGAAGGGTGAAAGAACCCCTTAGAAATTCGGCAGCCTAACGACGCCACTTAAAACTTCAAAATACTGAATTGAAGAGATCAAATGGGGTATCTCATCATATGGTAATAAAAGATCAGTATTATTGATATAGAGATCATACCCCAACATAATAAAAAGGAAATTGAAATACTTTACATGAAAATGGATCTTGAAAAATGAGAAGGGAGAAAGAATTCGTTAGAAAAATTTCGGCAGCCTAACGGCGCCACTTAAAACTTCATAAAACGAAATAATGAGAGTAAGAGGGGATCTATCATTATATGAACATGAAAAGGGAAGTAAGAGGAGTATAAAATAACATCCTTTAACATAAGAACATGGAGAAAACAAAGAAATTACATAAAAGATATTTCTTGAAAAGAAAGAGAGGTCGGATCCCTTACCTTAAAACGTAACTCTTAAAACTCAAAGGTTGGGACCTTGAGGGCTTGGGGGCACATTGGGAGGACTCCTTTGGAGGTAATGAGACCAGAAATTCGTTGGGGGAGAGTGGGGATTCGAAAAGATGAGAGGAGGGCTTTGTATTTATAGGGAAAGTAAGGGGATAAGGCATTAATGGCCAAGGGACACCTCAAAAGTGGTTTTCTCAAAAGCATGAGCCCTCCCATGTTACTTCCCATAGAGTTAGGCCATATGGGGACCCCCACACAATAATTCATCTTCTTTAGTCGACCATCCCTTAAAATATCTCATGACATCATCATGACACGGTTATGATGTCATTAAACATACCGAAACCCTAAAACTGTATTTTTACTATTCACTGAAAATTCAACTTTCTCAGAAAAATCCCAAAATTTTACCTTAACCAAAAATCAACGCTCTGATTTCAAAAATGAACTCCATTTTATAGAAAAATATTTTTCTAAATATTTTTAATTTTTTTTAAATAAATACACTATTCACCGAAAATCCATTTTTCAGAAAAGTTCCCAAAAATTACCTTAACATAATATCGATGCTCTGAGTTCAAAAATGAAATCCATTTTATAAAAATAATTTTCTAAATATTTTTAATTTAATTTTTAATTTAAAAAAAATACTATTCACCCAAAAAACTAATACTTGAATAATAATTTATGAAACTGTTATTTAACCATTTTATTGAATCACATTACTTAATCAAGGTTCCTAGATTATATTAATACTTTCTTTAAGTGAAATTACTAATCCATTTGGACACATTACTAATCCTAATCATAAAATCACTATTCATAATTTACTATTCATCAAAAATCAAGTTGATCTTATTAGACTCTAAATTTTGTACTGGACATAACTGTAGAAGACCATTTTTTGAAAATCATTACACATTTTTAATTATTTAAGGTTTACAGAAACATTTTTTTAAAATATCCTTTCTCTAAAATTCACCAAAAATATGCATACTATATTTACCCAGTCATTTGAAAATTCATAAACTTCATCATAAGAAAGAAATCCCAATTTTTATTTAAAACAAAGGATTATACAAGGCAGTTAAGGTCTCCTTACATAGCCCCTTATCACAGCAGCATAGGACCTAAGTGTAAGGTGTGCTAAGGTGAGGGAATCTGAGGGAGGCTCGGCCAACATCGCACGAGTAGTAATTTCTATCAGTTTGAACTTCTCGCAAAGGCGATTCCGTTCTAGCTTCACACGATGAAGTTCGACTTGGGTCTGGTCCAGAGAAAAGCCCAGTGGTGCTACCTCCTTCCCAAGTTCTGTTAGATGGGCTTCGATCGGTCCAAGACTACTGGGTGAGGCCATCAAATCTTCGTTCTATATTAATTAACCAATATTACTTGTATTTAGAGACAATAATCAAAATGTTTAGTTTCCAGCAGTCATATTGACCAATGGTCACATAACAGTCAAAACCCAACGATATCATTTTAATTATACTCATGTTATCAAATGAAACATTTTTGTTGAGTATAAAAATAAAATAAAATAACACAAAAATTTAGGAAACAAGATTTATTCAAAATTTCAGATCGTTACATCTTCCCCCCTTAAGAAATTGCGTCCTCGCAATTTTTAAAATTGGGTTTTGAAATTTCATTGAAAGTCCCACATCAGAAAAGGAGTCAGTAAAATTATTACTTTAAAAGAAAGAAACGGAAGTAAAAAGGTCACCCGAGTTAACTCATACTAGGATCCCATGTAATAAAACATGGACATGGAAGAAAAAAACAAAGGGTCAAGTTCTGGGGGAGAGTGATAGAAAACATGATTAGGAGAAAGTTAACCATAAGAAAATCCCAAACTTATGATGTGTGTAAACGGTCTTTGATTACCTTGTAGGAAACGTAAACCAACAACGTTTTTGTTTTACATTCCTTTTCATAATTTTGAGGAATTCATTTACTACATAGAATAGAAACATAAGAAAATATACCAACCTTCAAGTCGAGTTTCATCCTTTAATAAGTCTCTACTAAAACTAATCTTTTCTCCAAAGGATAAGAATTCAAAAACACTTGGTCTCATCAAAAGCACAAGAATCATCTTCTAGAGAATCACATAATCCACCAAAGATTAACTATCTATTTCTTCTATTATCCCAAAAATAGAAAGGGTAAGATAAAAAACTCTTCAAAAAGAAAGAATCCCATAGGAAGGGAAACTTCTTTAAATCTTCAAAATTCCACGGTACTACCCAAAGTTCATCATGGACCATTCCATAAATAACTGTCCTTAAAATTCATCAAAATAAACCAAACTAAGATTGAAACCCATGTACAAGAAGGATTTGATAACATAGTCTTCCAAAATAAACTCCATTGATCATCTCCAAACAACATCAACCACTCCTAACATCTGATAACAAAAGTATATAACCTAAACATATTTTACCCAAGATAGGTTAATCATTTCCATAAGTAATCTAAATTACTATAAGTCCACCTTAAATTCACCGATTCTTCAAAATATAATTCAACCTTACTCCTTAATGAAAATACCATAGTAATCTATTTACCTCGATTATATAGGGTCCCCAAAATAGTGAACGTCTTCCAAAATAATAATCATCTTTTAATCCCCTAATCATATCTGTCATATTAATATGGAAATCATCTCATTTCCTATCACATTGGTTATTGGGATATGTTCTTCCATTTCCCACCATTAACTAAGAAGAGAAAGTATAATTAGGGGCTTAAATACCTAGCCAATAATCATGAAAAGGAACTTAAAGCATATAAGGATAACTTGTAGAAGAAAAGTATACCCTAACTTGCGATCCACTAGGTTTCAAACTAGGTTATACATGATCATATATTCTTATGTAAATCTTTATTTTATTTTATCTTTGTTCCTTTAATAATGGTTCATACTAAGCTTATGAATTTACCAAAGCATATCCCCCGGGAGTGTCGTAACCAAGAGTCCAACAAGGCCCGTTGTCGTGTACCAGTTCCCGTTTGAGTCTAGCTCAAAGCAGTGTTTTCGGGTTTTACCCCTATGTACATCTGTGCCAGTGCCACCTCTACCTGCTCATATCCAGACAGGGATGTATTCCCTTGGCAACCCATTACTCAATACTCACCAAAATACCAGGAAGATACCCTATATATAAAATTTTATATAGGCTTCTTCCTAAAGTTTTAATATCCTAATTTCCACAAATAACTAAACCAACCTTTGATATCAACTATAGCATCCCTCCTTTTTATCACATAAACTTTCATTACATTTTACAAAACTGAGGATCTTTAAGGTTTAGTGTCTTGGAAACCAGGAACATAAAACATGAAAACATAAAACATTCTTGTTAAACACTTGAAAGGCTTATCCTCATGTTCATCCTAGGTTCATTACTGCATCTCAAACCTAGGCACATACATCAAAAGAAAGGGTGAGCAGAAGGCCCAGTAAGGGAACAAGAGAAACATTTAACATGTGAACTTGAGATACATCAACTATTTCATTAAAAGGAACTTTAAGGCATGAGAAAAAAAATCATGTGGCATATCATAATAAAAATAACATTTTTCATAACTTTAATATGTGGCTACATCATTTAACATAGACAATCATGAACATATCACCAAGGTCCATCCCCAAGGTGTCATTTGAAAATTACCAAGGTTATTCACCAAGATACCGTGAAAATTGTAATCTCTAGTGGTTACATCATTACCCAATGCATTGGAGTGCTATTAGGGAGCACCCTTAAATTTTACTTTATTATCATGTGATCCACATATATCATCATCAATTATTTCATAAAAAACCCATCTAGCATAAAATAAATGGGTTTCATTTCATAATCATAACATTTTAAAAACTGCTTTAAAGACATGATCTTTATGTCACTTTAAACCCATGGAAAAGGGAAAGGGGGTTTCATGTATGTAAATCCCAGAATTTAAAATATAAAATTTTGATATATATGTGAATACCCCTAAATAAATAAGAGCTTTGAGTATTTACTTAATAACATAAAATAATTTTGAGATAAAGAGGGAGGCATTTTGAGATGAAAACTATGCAGCATAACGTCTACGATACATGGTTTTAGAAAACATTAAAAAAAGAGGGGACATGGGTCACCCACTCAAAAATGATACATAAAAAAGTAGGGGAACAGAATATATAGTATTTAAGAACATGGTAATGAAATTTTAATGATATACCATATGAAAAGAAGAACTTGAAAGGACGACAAAAATAAGATTTCTCTTATGAGAATTCGGTAGCCTAACAACGTCACTTAAAACTTCCAAAAATGGATTGACGAGATCAAATAGGGTCTCTCATCATATGAACATAAATGATAAGTATGATAGATATAGATATCATACCCCCAACATAATAAAAAGGAACTTGAAAGACTTGACATGAAAGTAGATCTTGAAAATGATAAGGGTTAAAGAACCCCATAGAAATTCGGCAGCCTAACGGCGCCACTTAAACTTCAACAAAAATGAATTGATGAGATCAAATAGGGTATCTCATCATATGAAAATAAAAGATAAGTATGATAGATATAGAGATCATACCCCAACATAATAAAAAGGAACTTTAAAGACTTGACATGAAAGTAGATCATGAAAACGAGAAGGGTGAAAGAACCCCTTAGAAATTCGGCAGCCTAACGGCGCCACTTAAAACTTCAAAATACTTAATTGAAGAGATCAAATGGGGTCTCTCATAATATGATCATAAAATATCAGTATGATAGATATAGAGATCATACCCTAACATAATAAAAAGGAACTTGAAAGACTTGACATGAAAGTAGATCATGAAAATGAGAAGCGTGAAAGAACCCCTTAGAAATTCGGCAGCCTAACGGCGCCACTTAAACTTCAACAAAAATGAATTGATGAGATCAAATAGGGTCTCTCATCATATGAACATAAAATATCAGTATGATAGATATAGATATCATACCCCAACATAATAAAAAGGAACTTGAAAGACTTGACATGAAAGTAGATCATGAAAACGAGAAGGGTGAAAGAACCCCTTAGAAATTCGGCAGCCTAACGGCGCCACTTAAAACTTCAAAATACTGAATTGAAGAGATCAAATGGGGTCTCTCATCATATGATCATAAAAGATCAGTATGATAGATATAGAGATCATACCCCAACATAATAAAAATGAACTTGAAATACTTTACATGAAAATGGATCTTGAAAAATGAGAAGGGAGAAAGAATTCGTTAGAAAAATTTCGGCAGCCTAATGACGCCACTTAAAACTTCATAAAACGAAATAATGAGAGTAAGAGGGGATCTCTCATTATATGAACATGAAAAGGGAAGTAAGAGGATTATAAAATAACATCCTTTAACATAAGAACATGGAGCAAAAAAGAAATTACATAAAAGATATTTCTTGAAAAGAAAGAGAGAGGTCGGATCCCTTACCTTAAAACGTAACTCTTAAAACTCAAAGGTTGGGACCTTGAGGGCTTGGGGGAACCTTGGGAGGACTCCTTGGGAGGTAATGAGACCATAAATTCGTTGGGGGAGTGTGGGGAGTCGAAAAGATGAGAGGAGGGCTTGGTATTTATAGGGAAAGTGAGGGGACAAGGCATTAATGGCCAAGGGACACCTCAAAAGTGGTTTTCTCAAAAGCATGGGCCCTCCCATGGCACTTCCCATAGAGTTAGGCCACATGGGGACCCACACACAATAATTCATCTTGTTTAGTCGACCATACCTTAAAATATCTCATGACATCATCATGAAACGGTTATGATTTCATTAAACATACCGAAACCCTAAAACTGTATTTTTACTATTCACTGAAAATTCAACTTTCTCAGAAAAATCCCAAAATTTCACCTTAAACAAAAATCAATGCTCTGATTTCAAAAATGAACTCCATTTTATAGAAAAATATTTTTCTAAATATTTTTAATTTATTTTTTTTAAATAAATACACTATTCACCGAAAATCCATTTTTTTCAGAAAAGTTCCCAAAAATTACCTTAACATAATATCGATGCTCTGAGTTCAAAAATGAAATCCATTTTATAAAAATAATTTTCTAAATATTTTTAATTTAATTTTTAATTAAAAAAAACACTATTCACCCAAAAAAACTAATACTTGAATAATAATTTATGAAACCGTTATTTAACCATTTTATTGAATCACATTACTTAATCAAGGTGCCTAGATTATATTAATACTTTCTTTAAGTGAAATTACTAATCCATTTGGACACATTACTAATCCTAATCATAAAATCACTATTCATAATTTACTATTCATCAAAAATCAAGTTGATCTTATTAGACTCTAAATTTTGTACTGGACATAACTGTAGAAGACCATTTTTTGAAAATCATTACACATTTTTAATTATTTAAGGTTTACATAAACATTTTTTTTAAAATATCCTTTCTCTAAAATTCACCAAAAATATGCATACTATATTTATCCAGTCATTTGAAAATTCATAAACTTCATCATAAGAAGAAATCCCAATTTTTATTTAAAACAAAGGATTATACAAGGCAGTTAAGGTCTCCTTACATAGCCCCTTATCACACCAGCATAGGACCTAAGTGTAAGGTGTTCTAAGGTGAGGGAATCTGAGGGAGGCTCGACCAAC
Source organism: Viscum album (assembly GCA_963277665.1). Classification (NCBI taxonomy): domain Eukaryota; kingdom Viridiplantae; phylum Streptophyta; class Magnoliopsida; order Santalales; family Viscaceae; genus Viscum; species Viscum album. The sequence goes on from OY728145.1 coordinate 1,104,937,286, forward strand.
ATCGCACGAGTAGTAATTTCTATCAGTTTGAACTTCTCGCAAAGGCGATTCCGTTCTAGCTTCACACGATGAAGTTCGGCTTGGGTCTGGTCCAGAGAAAGGCCCAGTGGTGCTACCTCCTTCCCAAGTTCTGTTAGATGGGATTCGATCGGTCCAATACTACTGGGTGAGGCCATCAAATCTTCGTTCTATATTAATTAACCAATATTACTTGTATTTAGAGACAATAATCAAAACGTTTAGTTTCCAGCTGTCATATTGACCAATGGTCACATAACAGTCAAAAACCAACGGTCTCATTTTAATTATACTCATGTTATCAAATGAAACATTTTTGTTGAGTATAAAAATAAAATAAAATAACACAAAAAATTAGGAAACAAGATTTATTCAAAATTTCAGATCATTACAATAGGCGTGAGTATTAAAACTCAGTAGGTTAGCCCAATATTCTATTACAAATGCACTTCTTTTAAAATAAAATAAACATCAATTTAAAGTTCTAAATACAAGATGAAAAGTTATGTTTTCCAAATGAGGTACCATGCTATAAAAAAATTACCAGACAAAAACTTGCATGTTTTATAAACAAGAATTCTAGTAACAATTTTTAAAGAGGTGCTACTTCAAAATGAAAATAGTTTTCAAGAAGGATTCTTTAAAGAATGTACAATTTTAAATAAATCACACAAAATGATTAATTTACTAACCAAACACACCATATGCCGACGGTGATTGAAAAATATCCAATGATCATAAGTCACGAGAATACCCCTAGGCAATAGTTAGTTGTGAGCCCCAGGTACCTTGTATCTCGGTGAAGGTAACCATAATAAATATAAATTATCTTGAACACAAGCCACTTGTAGAGAGAATAACCATAACCTAATGGTCCTCCAACAACATCATCATCATAGTTTAGTTAGTGTGATCATCTTTAAACTTTCTATGTGAAACAGGGGCCAAACCCCACGAGATCACTAGCATACTAGTACACGTTCGCCCATCTAGATACCCGAGATTCCCTTTAGTGCTCAATAAAGTTACACATATTATAAAATACACTTTCCACATAAAATTAAATTCCCAAACCATAAAAACACAAATATCCCACAAAAATGCTTCACATTTCTTTCATAGATCAATAAACCACTTAAAATTTTCATAAAACAATTTCAAAGAGTGTAATGAGGCTTTGCACATAAAACTCATTCAAAAAAACACTTTTAAAGATAAACACACAACAAAACCATACCCAAACATATTTTTAAGCCCTAAAAATATTTAATAAAATCATTTCATGGACCATAAAACAATCCCAACTAATGTAACATGGTATATACATGTAAAACACTCATTCTGCATTTTTAGGAAAGGCTAAACGGGCCTTTAAACATTTTTACAAAATTGAAAATTTCAAAGCCACAAATACCACATTTAATAAGGATGTGAGAACCCAAAATTTAAGATTCAAAACATTGGTAACAACCTTGAAAATATTCAGATTTCTCATCCATTACACAACCCTTTTTATAAAAGTGCCAAACGGGCCTTCCATTAGCAACACATGTCAAAATACATTAAAACCAATACAAATTCTTTATAAAAACCAAAACCTGCTTGGAATCCACATAAGGAACCCAAAAAAATTTCTTTCCCTTCTTCTAATATGATTATAAATCCAAACCAATCATTTTAAACCACACTCAACACATAATATCTAATTGGGAAACTTACCGAACACAAGGCATGAGTTTTTTAACTAAACAATTCATTTTAAGCACTTTAAAAGGAATAAAACATCAATAGAATGCCATAAATTTATTTAAGATACTGAAACATGTTCAAAATACCAAAAACCATGTGTGGAAGCTAAGAGATCATTTGAATAAACACACGGTGTGCACCGTTTTAACAAAACTACACCACTTTACCAAAAACAAGGTTTTAACCGCTACTTGGCACACAAAAAAAATTATCCAAATAATAAATTACAATTTTCATATTATGAGTAATATTAAAACATAATGAAATAGATGGATCTTAAATAAAAAGTTCAAGTAAAATGGGAAACCTACCTCAAATCCTTGGCGGAATGGAAACGCACAACCAAAATCGCCCGCCGCGTGTTTATAAACCCTAAAACTATGAAGAGCATTCCAAAATGAATATAAACCCCATCAAAAATCATGCCAAAAAACAACACTAGGTTGTGAATGACCATGTGAGAAGATATAACCATGAAATAATGTAAGTAGGAGGAAGAGGGAGGAGAAAGGAGAAGAAATTTCACCTTGGAAACTAGACAACTCTTCGTATTCCCTTAGATATATAACCATAGAGGAAATTGAATGACTTGTAACTTTTTGTAGCGTCTCCTATGGTTTGGAAGAACCATGTAAAGAATATTTGGGGAAAGAATAGTACAAATTTAATGATTTATGAATTATACAAATTACCTTTGGAAAATCTGGATGATTTGAAAAACATTGAGAAGTTTTGCCCTAATACATGACTAATATGAGCTCTAAAGGGGAAAAAAGGAACATGGGAGTGTGCCTAGGTTTATTGGGCTCTAGTGGGAGGTGGAATCACTGAAAAAATATTAAAAAATGAAAAATATATAAAATAATTAATTTATTTTTTTAAAATCGGAAATGGGCTCACAGGCTGGCCCAATACCTAAATAAGTAACCCAAATTCACCATGATTATGAATTCTTAAGGGGTCCAAAAGGATATGGTGGTTTGAATATGGTAGGGGAGGAAAATTAGGAAGTATAATTGGTGAAAAATGTTGAAAAACAAAGTAGTTATAAATGAAACAAAATTTGGTTTTTAAATTTGGAAATGGGCTCACGGTTGGCCCAAATCATGAAGTAACCACCCATTCTCCAAAAATTCCCAAACAAGAAATGGGGAACCCAAAGTACAATTATTATACATATATGGAAGTTAAAAACTCAAAATTAATCTCACCCAACACCCAAAAAAAGGATCAATATTTTCAATTAACTGGATCAAAACCAAGACAGGAAAATGAAAAAAACTGGGTGTGGCAATTCTCCCCACCATTAAAGCTTTCCACCCCCGAAAATCCATAACACTTTATAGCTAACAGAACAACAACTAAGTATTATATACCAACATGAGCCATCATATCATGCCAAGGAAATATCATTCACCATCAATAGAACATAATCCTCTTTCCCAAACAAAACACTAACTCACAACCACTTTGTGAAAATCAACAGAATGGTCAAGCCACCACCTCCACAACCAAGACAAGAACCAGATTGTTGGGCCTTCTACCAATGAACCCAAATATCACCCAAACCAATGTTCACTCACTAAAACCAAATATTATAGGGGAGTATAGAATGGAATCCCCACCATTAATAAACAACTAGCACTGGACAAGTTCTTAGGAGGAAAAATCAACAAGGCCTGTGGTGGGTCTCCCCACTATTAGATCCCAACTAGGAACGACCAAACAAGAATTCAACATTAACTAGAATTGGGCCTCAATTGAACAATTCCACCAAAACTCTCCCACAAAAACCTACCAACCCAAGTTAATAGGGTTACAACATGAACATTTAAACCACCCACTCTTGAATGGAGGGTACAATAACTGGGCCAACACTTTCATCACAGATCAAAACTCCCACCACTCAGGGAGGGGAGGGAAGGGGACCCAATCATTGGGACAATGAAACCACAAAACAAATAGAGTAAACACCCAAAATCATCCATTTACGAATAGGTAATACCAAGACCACACATGATTCACATTGGTGGTCCACATAGGGACATTGATCGAAAAACCGTATCTAAGAAGGCTTAACAATAGACACTACATAAGGGGAAAGTCCACCATGCTTGTTGTGACAAGAGGATATTCACAGTGATGAGGAACCACAATAGAGACATAGAAACTAACTTACCACAATGATGAAGGCAAGATCCTAGTCGAGCTCCCCACACCTCTGGCGATTTCCTGACTACGTGAAAATCTTTACTCCGAGGCCTATGGTTAGAGCCTTGATTCTTGAAGCATCTTCTGCACCACTATCAGGTGCTAAGTATCACAACACCCTAAAAAACTCACTTTCTCAACAACACAACTTCATCTAAATAGGAACTCATAGATACATAGAACCATTCTCTCTCACTCCGAACAAGGAGCAGAATGGAAAAGGAATACAGTGAAACACATCAACATCACCGAACAAAACTGCTATGTCCAAAAGAATTATCACGACTTGGAATCACTTTAAATAAATCCCAAAGGCTCTCTATTACAATAAACAGGCCGAAACATCATCTGAAGAGGTGGATTTAATATTTTAAATGAATCCTTAGGTTGAATAATAGGAAATATTTCCAACAGAGAACTATCCATGGCTACATCACAACATCCAACACATATTTAGAAACCCACTGAACATTACTCAAAAACCGAGCCACCAACAAGATCTCATATCAAGACACAATGCGAGTATGACTTCCAGATCACAAGGAAGCATACTGAATAAACAAATCTTCTAATAAATAAAGAAACTAGCCACGTAACCATCGATTTATAAAAAAATGCCACAATTTTTCATCTCAAAACACTTTTTAAAAACAAACTAACTTGGTGGGTTTCCATATCCACTAATGGAATTTCATCAAGTCTCACTCACATGAACATTTCCATGCCACCCCAGGCACCCATCCACCATTCCATATAGGCTATCCTTCCAGGTATCAATAAAACCATGCATGTGGGTACCCATGAAAAAACCAAATGTAACGCCCCAACCCTAGTTACCCAGAGTTGGTGAATTATTACATAACATTGACATGATCACAAGAGACAAAGTTACAAAATAACGATAAGTTTAGTAGCCTTATAAGTACTAGATACATACATAAGTTTTACATTACAACATGGAATAAAAAAAACAACAACATTGTGTTCCATTTGAACACACTCATATCCCTTAGCCTATCCCTATAGGTCAATCATAATATGCTTCTTCACATCTAGGAAAAAAGAAAACATAAGAAAGGGGTGAGCTCAGATACTCAGTTAGGATAACAATATAGTGGAAACTTTCATAAATAAGTATAAAAATTTAAGGAAATGTATAAGACTAAAACAAAAGACTTTTAAAATAAAACATCAGTATAATATGGTAAATATAAATCAAATAATTAAATTTAATTATTCACATGGATATTATACTAGTTGAATAATCACATATAATATCAATAGCTAATTTCATAATGATGGAATGCATAATGCTGGACATCATAACCACATAGTCAAGGCCTTTTTCCAAGACTACAGATAAGATTTTGTCAAGGCCTTGTGCCAAGACACTGGTTTGTCTCATGATACCTACCGATGCATCAAGGATATATAAAGGGCTCCAATCGTCACTTACTAAGTCCAATTCATTCCTCATATGAAAAGGTTGAAACATAATACAAACATTCGTATTAAAACTAGAATACAAAATGTTAATACTTAACTATAAACCATGAATGGTCTAAAAATAATACATCCATAGTCAAACATATCACAAAACCTTCAATACAATATGGAATATTGTATCATAATAAATCAACCTCAAACAAGTGTAAAATCCATCAAAGGATGTTGACATAGATGGAATCAAAACTATTTGAGAGAAACATCTCTTCCTATTTTGAAATCATTTAAAAGTTACGTAATTATAAAAGAAAACATTTATTTTGAAAATATTCTTATAGTATTATAAGGGAATATTCAAAGGTGTTATAATGGTGGAAAATAGCTGCACCTGCTGTATAATTTAAAAAACATTCTTACCTTAATTGGTCAAAAAGGTCATAAAGTACCTTGTTTGGAAAACGATGGAAAGATTACTTTCAAAACATTTTATAAAAATTAAAACAAGGGTATAAATGAATTTAAAAAATTTTCTAGGAAATAGTAAAAATGTTTTGAAATACATTTTTAAGAAATACATATGTGGATGATAAAGAAGTCCCAGTAGATGCTTATGTATAAACAACCTCAGATAATAAAGAGATTATAAAATTAACCCTTACCTTGTATTATTTCTCAGTTGAGGGTAATTTAACCTCCTATATAACAGTTAAATCATTTTTATTAAATTAAACAATAACCACATACATAAATATGACATCATATATTATCTTGTAATATTTCTTGGTAAATAATATTTTAGTAGTATCATTGTTTCAGTTGTTAACTGATTCATTTTACTTTATATGTTTTCTTATGTAAGTCATGTTTTTTATGGATAGGATGTATTTGATTCATATCCAGAATGATATTAAGTTGTTAAACATTATTTTTAATCATAAAATAAAAATTATTCCTGAATGGTTATGATGGGGAATGAATCTCATCGCGTTCATGGAGACGGTAATCCGTACGTACGCACGAGCAACAATATCATTCTATTGATAGTGAAAAATTATGTAATTGGATGGTATATTACATATTCTGAATCATTAAAATGTTATATTTATTATTTAAATTAATTATACTCATTATTATACCCATCCAAATAATGAGGTGTTGAATATCAAACTACACCACGACGTGGAGATGACAAACCATACGTACGCACGTATGGTGACTTTGTCAGTAATAGGATGGATCGAATAATGAATATGGTTGTACCATATTTATAATAACACCACAGTATATAGAAGGTTCGAGAGTTATTATTTTTGTATGGAAACACCAATGAAAGTGGAACTGGAAGAAGAATCGAATATTTAAAGAGGTGATGAAATACTTACCTCTTCTTTGTGTTTTTCCTTTTGATTTGACAAAGGGATCCTTAGTTTGGATTTCTGATCAAAGTAAGGCCTCTAGGTTTAAGTCAGGGTAGTTGGGAGAATATTTTATCAGGGGTTGTCTGATCCAATTGGCTTTGGAGGTGTGAAATTAAGAGAAGAGAAATTACCCTTTTATAAGAGAGGTGAGGTTCACTTTAAGAAAAGTTTGAAATATTATTTTATTATAAAATCAATCTCAGTTTCTAATGGCTCAAAATGGCTTTATTTCAAGGATAAAGTGGGTATGGGTCAAAATATTCTAAACCAATAGGTTTTAGAAAATTTTAGGTCACCATATTAACCTTATTTTTTAGATTTAACTCTTGGTTAAATAGTTTAACATCTACACTGTCTCCTTGTATTTTTATATTATATGGTTAATAAATATACTATAAAATGCCAAGTGAACATAAAGTGGTTCATTAACGACATATATATCATTATATAAGTTATTTAGATGAACCTTATATTTTTAGGAATATTATATCATTTAATAATATAGTATTTTTTTTAAAAACTCATTTATGTCAATTTTGACACTATTTAATTTTTGGTTTTTGTCAAAGTCAAAAAAAATTTGATTAATTCAAAAATAATAATAAATTAAATCAATTATAACATGTCATATTAATTTATAAAATTATTGTAATGAATCAAAAGTCTCAATTTACATTTATTTCGATATATATAATATCAATTATTTTAATCTTTCATTAATAAGGTAATTACTGCATCATCATTATGTCATAAATAAATTTAATTATTTAATGTCTAAAAATTATAAATAAAATACCATGATGTAGTAAATGATTTTATATTTATAATTAATATTTATAGTCGAATTTATTTTTTGTATAACCCTATATTAAAAATGGTTTAGTTATTAAAATCTGAATTTAACACTTTTAACTCTTTTTTAAATAAAATAATTATAAATGTCCTAATCTAATCCAAGTGAATCAAAGAGGATAATTTTTATTCCTAAGGTTGATTTTGGTTGAAAAACACTTATCCAATAGAATTAGGACGTGTGTTAGGGTAATTATAATATCATTTTTACCTTTAATTATCCTAATTACTTTTAACTATGGTAAATAAAATTCAAAAGTTACTATTCACCCAAAATTATTTTCAGCCTATTGAACCACATTTTACTTACTAATGTCAACCGTGTCTCTTATATTTTTGAAATTCAATTCATAGAAGTGGTAAAATTACATTTTATGCAAATTTGTAAATTTTTCTAGAAGGTGGGTAAAAGACGTTAGAAAGTTCAATAAAATTTCATATGTCTAATCTTATTATAAAATATCTCTAATGAATTAAATTGAACTAATATATGTATTATGTTTCTATTTTGATTTTAAGATAAATTTTTATTTAAAAATAATTATTTAAATGAAAAAGTCTGTTTTTATCTACAATGTAGTGTTTTTTCACTATTCATTAAAAAATGAATGTTTTCAGAAAAATACAAAAAATTCACCCAAAGATAATTTTGATATCCAAAATTCAAAAATGATGTATATTTTACCAAATTAAAAACATAGGAGTTGCATTAATTAATTTAAAATTAGTTTCTATTTTCAATACAAGAAAACAGGTTTTTTGAGAAGTAAAAACTATCAAAAGATTCATATGTGTTTATGTGCAATTTAAATGTGAAATTACTTCTAAAGACCAATATTGGATTAAATGATAAAAATAAAATCTAATTATACTTTAAAACCATTCAAATGTATAATTTAACACTATATTTTATTTTGATTAAAAAATTTGTTTCCAATTAAAATTTAGTATCTTTCACTATTCATCAAAATATGAAAGTTATCAAAAAAACAACAAAAATTTGTCCAAACTAAATTTTTATACCCCACTTCTAAAGATGAAGTTAATTTTTGTCAACTTAAATATATAAAACTGTCAAATATTGGATTTAAAAATGGTTCGCTATTAAAAGGTGGTAAAATTTATTTTTTTTGAAAAATACTTATTTTATCTGAAAAATTGAATTTGTTCTTATATTATGTACTAGAAACACATACTATATATGTTAAAATTATATGGAGTATATAAAATTCAAAATGAAGTTAATAAAATTCATAATTGCTTTTTGAACGACTAGTTTGGTAAGTCATGGTGTGTTCAAACATGGTGTTGCGTGTAATGCAAGCTATTGAATTACTTTAAAGAGATAACATACTATGAAATCATGGGGTGTTACATTCTCCCATCCTTCAATAAATTTCATCCTTACTATTTGAAATTTTTCTTTGAAAATAAACAGTTAAAAAATAGAAAATTCCTTTGTGGAAAACCCATATCAGAAATATGGTTAATTAAATTTAGTCTTAATAATAGATAAAGTGAAATGAAAATGTAACCACCAAATTGGGATTTAGAATAGGATAACATTTTTGTAAATTTGAGACACATAATTTGTGGAAAAATGTAAATATTTATAGTGAGTTATTGAGGTCATCAATCACAAACCAATGAACAATAAATATAAAATTGAGGGCCTCAAAGCCATAAATCTATAATGACTTAAAATATTATTGGTTCATCAAAACATAAGGTATTAGGATAACACATTTTTGGTTTTAAGATCCTTTCTCTAAAGTTTACGAATTAATTTATTCATAGAATAAGAAAAAAAATATTTGACAAGTAGAGTTCCATCCTTTAAATAATTTCTACCACAAACCCATATTTCAGTCTAAAAGATAATATAACTCAAAAATATTCTATTTATCCTAATCGTATAGTGTTTAAAAATTGAATTTATAATTCATCTATCAGATAATTTAAAAAAACTACATTATACAAACCAAGACATCACGTAGGCCAGTGGTAGGTGATGCACCCTTGTCGCCCTTCATTTGCGGGTTCAAGTCTCGCAACCCTGTTGGATGCGATGGGTTGTCGCCCGACCTTCAGGTTCTCCTTTTTATAAAAAAAATAAAAAAATTTAAGAAATGTTTTATCCTTAAACTATAGTATCTAATGTCCAACTTAATCCATTCCAACCTTTAGACTTATCCAAAATACTTGTGTCCAAACTCAAAGTCCAAAAATTTATAGGTAAGGTCAACATAACATAATGAAGTTCTCTTTTTTCCACATAATAACATGTGAGTACCTTCATCATGTATTCTCTTAAAACATGGTAAGACCCTGAATTACAATAAAACCTTATTTATTACATTCATGCTCCCTTATTCTTTATAGAATACTAGATATATTCCTTATATCCAAATTTTTTGAAAACTCCAAAAATGATGGAATAAAAAAACCATTAATCAGTTCCAAGGTAGTCAAGAATATCCAATATAATTTATCCAAATCAACCATCTCTTATTCCAAAATCACTACCTTAGTATCATGACTATATTAAGGTTTATCTTTCCTTCAACCATGTATTTTATAAAAATTTTAACTTGCTATTGATTCATGTTTCTTGGTACCCTATAATCTCAAATCCTCAATGAAATAGTACTGTAGTACAATCCTTATTTATTTCCATAATTAATATAACCAGTACATCATTGATACACCACTCAAATGAAATAATTCATTAATAAAAATATAAGAACACTAATTATTCCTCTTCGTCTATGGTAGTATCATAACTTGATTATTATCCAATAACATCATTTAGGGTATACTCTGATGATTGGTACATTGATTTACGTAGTGTCTAAAATCCTTGAAGATGAAGCATTGTACATTTGAAACCTTTTTCTTACCCTTGCAATCACGTACTTGGTGTCCTTTTTCTCCATACTTATAAAAAACTCCCATTTGATTCTTGAATTTACTAATGTGATTCTTTCCACAATTATCACATATGGGAAAATCATTCTTCCCCTTCTTCCCTTTATCCATCTTTCTCTATACCATCCTTTTCTTCTCTGGCTTCCCTTCAAATCCATAGGACTCAGATAATTCTTTACTTATCATATTAACACATGATACTATTTCTTCATATGATGAGAATACATGGAAGACTATTTCCCTTTTAAATGATGTCTTAAGACCATGAAAGATATGATCCTTATTACTCTTTGGATCATACATATTGATGTAGTTCTCATTCCTTCTTTTGGGCACCATTTCTAAATAATGGCGTACACTAGGTTAGCTTATGAATCGCAATGCATAATTCCAAACTTGTAAAATACCTAGCATAAATTGAACAATTTATGCATATAATTCACAATCATAAAAAAAATTCTTTGAGTAAGTATTTATTCATAAATCCTTCATAATGATTTGTAAAGAAAATGTGAATTATTATAAGCATATCCCCCGAGAGTGTCATAACCAAGATTGCAGCAAGGCCCATTGTGGTGTACCAGGATACCCCAGGTCAAGCCCGAAACTCCTTGTCAATGTTTTCACTCCTAGGTACATCTATACCAGAGTTGTATATACCTGATCATATCCAGATAGGGATGTATTTCTTGGAAAAGTCACAAAATATCTACATTACCAAAAAACTAGGAAGTTCTTCTATACTAATCCTAAAAGTTTATCTTAGGGTAATGTTATCTAATCAGTGTTTTCCTAAATCTAGTTTCCATGGTTTTTACTAAACTTCATCTGATACCAGCTGTAACTCCCCAACCCTAGTTACCCAGAGTCGGTGAATTATTACATAACATTAGCATGATCACAAGAGATTAAGTCACTAAATACCAATTAGTTTAGTATCCTAGGAAGTACTAGATACATAGATAAGTTTTAAATTACATCATGAAATTAAAACAACAACAACATTTTATCCCATTTGAACACACTCATATCCCTTAGCTTATCCCTACAGGTCAATCATAATATACTTCTTCACATACAATGAAAAGAAAACATAAGAAAGGGGTGAGTTCAAATGATCAGTAAAGATAACAATATAACACAAACTTTCATAAATAAGCACAAACATTTAAGGTAATGTATAAGACTAAAATAAAAGACTTTTAAACTTAAACTTAAGTATAATATGGAAAATATAAATCAAATAATGTCATTTACTTATTCACATGGATATTATACTAGTCAAATAATCACAAGTAATATCAATAGCTAATTTCATAATGATGGAATGCGTAATACCAGACATCATAACCACATAGTCAATGCCTCGTGACAAGAATAAAAATAAGATTTTGTTAAGGCCTTGTGACAAGACACTAGTTTTTCTCATGAGACCTATAGATGCATCGAGAAGCTATAGTAGGCTCCACCCATCACTTACTAATTCCAATGCATTCCTCATATGAAAAGGTTGAAACATAATATAAACATTCGTATTAAAACAAGCATATGAAATATTAATACTTTAACCATAAACCATGAATGATATAAAAATAATACATCCATATTTAAACATATCATAAAACCTTCAATACAATATGAAAGATTGTATCATAATAAATCAATTTCAAACAAGTGTAAAATCCTTCAAAGGATGTTGACATTGATGAAATCAAAACTATTTGAGAGAAATATCTCTTTCTATTTTTAAACAATTTAAAAGTCATGTAATTATAAAAGAATACATTTATTTTTAAAATATTATTATAATATTGAAATGGAATCTTCGAAGGTGTTATAACGGCAGAAAATAACAGCACCTGCAGTATAAGTTAAAAAATCATTCTTACATTAATTGGTCGAAAAGGTCATAAAGTACCTTGTTTAGAAAATGACGAAGAGATTACTTTCAAAACATTTTATAAAAAGTAAAAAATGGGTATAAATTATTTTAACCCATATTCTAGGAAATAAATTTTTTTGAAATAAATTTTTAAGAAACACAGATGTGGATGATAAAGAATCCCTAGTAGATGCTTATGTATAAACAACCTCGGATAATAAAGAGATCGTAAAATTAACCCTTATCTTGTATATTCCTTAGTAGAGGGTAATTTAACCTCTTGTATAATAGTTAAATCATTGTTTTAAATTAAACAAGAACCACATAAATAAATATGAAATCATATATGATCTTATAATATTTCTTTGTTAATAATATTTTAGTAGTATCATTGTTTCAGTTGTTAACTGATTCGTTTTCCTTTATATATTTTGTTACGTAAGTCATGTTTGTTATGAATAGGATGTATTTGATTCATATCCAGAATGATATTAAGTTCTTAAAAATTATTTTTAATCATAAAATGAAAATTATTCCTGAATGGTTATGATGGGGAATGAATCTCATCGCGTTCGTGGAGACGGTAATCCGTACGTATGCACGAGCGACAATATCATTCTATTGATGGTGAAAACATATGTAATTGGATGGTATATTACCTATTAAAAATCATTAACATGTTATATTTATTATTTACATCAATTATACTCATTATTACACCCATCCAAATAATGAGGTGTTGAATAAAAAACTACACCACGACGTGGAGACGGTAATCCGTACGTACGCACGTATGATGACTTTGTCATCAATATGATGGATAGAATAATGAATATGGTTGTAACATATTTATAATAACATAAAATTATGTATAAGGTACTATAGTTATTATTTTGGTATGGAAACAACAAAGAAAGGGAAAGTGGAAGAAGAAAAGAACTTTGAAAGAGGTGATGAAATAATTACCTCTTCTTCGGGTTCTTCCTTTTGATTTGAACAAAGGGCTCCTTAGGTTGGATTTATGATCAAAGTATGGCCTATAAATTTAAGTAAGGGTGGTTGGGAGGATATTTTAGCAGGGTTTGGCCAAGCCAAATGGCTTTGTAAGTGTGAAATTAAGAGAAGAGGAATTACCCTTTTATAAGGGAGGTGAGGTTTACTTTAGGAAAAGCTTGAAATATTATATTTTTATAAAATCATTTTCGATTTCTAATGGATCCAAATGGATTTATTTCTAGGATAAGGTAGGGATGGGTAAAAATATTCTCAACCAATTGGTTTTAGAAATGTTTAGGTCACCATATTAACCTTATATTTTAGATTTGACTCTTGGTTAAATAGTTTAACATTTACCATGTCTCCTAGTATTTTTATATAATATAGTTAATAAACATACTATAAAATGACAAGAACACATAAAGTGGTTAATTAATGAAATATCTATCATTATATAAGTCTTTTGGATGAACATTATATTTTTAAGAATATTATATCATTTAATCGTATAGTATTGTTTTTATACACTCATTTATGTTAATTTTGACACTATTTAGTATTTGATTTTTGTGAAAGTCGAAAAAACTTGATTAATTAAAAAAACACATTAAATATATACTAACATGTCATATTAACCTATAAAATTAGTTAAATTTATCAAAAGTCTCAATTTACATTTATTTGGATATTTATAATATCAATTATTTTAATCCTTCATTAACAAGGTAATTACTCCATCATCATTATGTCATAAATAAATTTAATAATTTAATGTCTAAAAATTATAAATAAAATACCATGATGTAGGAAATATTTTTAGATTTCAAATGAATATTTATAGTCGAATTTATATTTTGTATAACCCTATATTAAAAATGGTTTAGTTATTAAAATATGAATTTAACACTTTTAAATCTTATTTAAATAAAATAATAATAAATATCCTAATATAATCCAAGTAGATAAAAAAGAATCATATTTTATTCCTAAGGATTATTTTGGTAAAAAAAACTTATCCAATAGAATTAGGACATGATTTAGGGTAATTATAACATCATTTTTACCTTTAATTACCCTATTTAATTTTAATTGTGGTAAACAAAATTCAAAAATTACTATTCACAAAAAATTATTTTAATCCTATTGAACCACATTTTACTTAATGATGTTAACCCTATCTCTCAGATTTTTGAAATTCAATTCACAGAAGTGGTAAAATTACATTTTATGCAAATTTACAAATGTGCATAGAAGGTGGGTAAAAGACGTTAAAAATTTCAATAAAATTTAATATGTCTAGTCTTATTATAAAATGTCTCTAATGAATTAATTTGAACTAATATATGTATTATGTTTCTATTTTTACTATAAGATTAATTTTTATTTAAAATAATTATTTAAATGAAAAAGTCAGTTTTTATCTACAACGTAGTGTTTTTCACAATTCATAAAAAATTGGATGTTTTCAGAAAAATACCAAAAATTCACCTAAATATAATTTTGATATTCTAAATTCAAAAATTATGTCTATTTTAAGAAATTCAAAACATAGGATTTTCATTAATTAATTTAAAATTAATTCCCATTTTCAAAACTAGAAAGCATGTTTTTTGAGAAGTGAAAACTATCAAAAGATTGATATGAGTTTACATCCAATTTAAATGTGAAATTACTTCAAAGGAGAAATATTGCATTAAATGATAAAAATATAATCTAATTATACTTAAAAACCATTCAAATGTATAATTTTTCACTACAAATTATTTTTATTAAAAGAGTTGTTTTCAATTAAAATTTAGTATCTTTCACTATTCATCAAAATATGAAAGTTATCAGAAAACACCAAAAAATTATCCAAACCAATTTTTTATATCCTGATTCTAAATAAGAAGTTTATTTTGTCAAATTGAATATATAAAAGTGTAAAATATTGTATTTTAAAAGGGTTCTCCATTAAAATGTAGTAAAATTGCATTTTTTGAAAAATACTTATTTTATTGGAAAAATTGAATTTGTTCTTATATTATGTCTAAGAAAAACATAATATGGATGTTAACATTATATGGAGTATATAAAATTCAAAATGCAGTTAATAATATTCATAACTACTTTTTGAACGACTAGTATGGTAAGTCGTGGTGCATTTGAACTTAGTGCGGCGTGTAACGCAAGCTATTGAATTACTTTAAAGAGATAATGTACTATGAAATCCTGGGGTGTTACACCAATGGCTAAAAAAAATATCATTTAAAAAATCATGTACCATTCAAAGGAACGCCAACCACCATGTAAAAAAACCATTTTCATATTTCACAAAACAAACCACACTACATCAAGAACCATTTTCTTAAAAACCTACCCATTTTCATTTTTAGCAACTTTCAAAAAAACCAAGATACTTCAAACAACCCCTTCCCATTTTCTAAAATCCATCAAGGTATATTTTTATAATCCGATGGCCATTGATACCAATACCCTTTCTAGGAAAACACCAACTACTCAAAACCAATTTCCAAAACCAATTTATCATATTCAGACACCTTTCAACATCCCAAAACACTCCATTTAAAAAAATATTCAGAATCACCTTAAAATGATTCACACTTTCAAATAATTTTATTTCAACAAACCACTAGTTTAGATTAGGGAAAATCCAATCTCCTTAAATCATTTCCACTTCCTCCCCAAAATTTATTTATAAAAAACATAACCTTATAAAACCATTATTATATTTAATTTTTGAAAACCCATTTTCCATTTTCAAAATACAATCCTTCCTTTAAAATCCTTTTCCACAATTCTCACACAAGGATCTTCAAAAAAAATTCATAATTCAAGAAAGGCCGACGAGACCCACAAAAGGGAACTAGTGTCGGTGGGTGACTTGGCTATATGGTTGGTGACCATATGTCAAACACAACGCCAACACAGAGAGACTTATTAGGACCATGCCTCAACTACACATGGATTTACAAGCCTTGCGAGATCTCAAAGGCCATTATTCAGACTCCCCTTGTCATATCCCAACACCAAACAGTCCACAAGAATAAAGGACACTAATAAAACCAGACTTCCTGCGGAAACACAAGGATTAGAATGAGAAAGAGTTCACGAAGCCCTTTCCGCACTTACCCCACAAGTACAAAAAATCCTACTTTATCTACCTTGATATCCCCCAAATAACAAGGGAACTATAAAAAGAAAGTTCTGCTAAGAGCCTACCTCCTTTGATACAATTTTGTCACGAACTAGCCCGAGTCGACCCTGAATCGGTCACCCAGGCCAGCCCGTGACAAGTCCCGAGAGGTGTTCCCGATCCTCCTGAGATGGAGACAAGCACCGAGGACATCAATATAGTACACAAGGTAACAATTTCTCCCAATATATAAACAATCAAACAAACAACAGAAAAAAATGGATAGTCCAAAATACATTTATATAAAAATTAAACTGGACATTATTTGTACAAGAAACCGAAAGTACAACTAAACCAACAACTCAACCAACAAAACCTGAAAACCAACTAACTCCATGTGACCCCTCTGGTAACTCTCCAAAATAATGATCACACATCACCCAAGGTGATCAAACTCAAGCTGAAACATGCACAATGTCTAAAAATAGAAGAAGACTATATGCTTGAGTATTAAAATTCAGTAGTTTATCCCGATATTCTTTTCGCAATGCACTTCCTTTAAAATAAATTAAATATCAATTTCAAGTTTTAAATACAAGTTTAAAAGGTATGTCTTCCAAATGAGGTCTCATGCTATAAAAAAAATTACCAAACAAAAACATGCATGTTTTATAAACAAGAATGATAGTAACAATTTTCAAAGAGGTGAAACTTCAAAATGAAAATAGTTTTCAAGAGAGATGCTTTATAGAATGTACAATTTTAAATAAATCACACAATCTACTAAATTTACCAAAAAAACACACCATATGCTGACGGTGAGTACAAAATATCCAATGAGCACAAGTCACAAGAACACCCCTAGGCACTAGTCAGTTGTGAGCCCCAGGTACCTCGTATCTCGGTGAAGGTAACCACAATAAATATCAATTCTTGTGAACACAAGCCACTTGTAGGGAGAATACCCATAATCTAGTGGTCCTCCAAAAACACCATCATTATAGTTTAATTAGTGTTGTCATCGTTAAACTTGTTACGTGAAATAGGGGCCAAACCCCACGGGATCACTAGCATACTAGTACACGTGTGCCTGCCTAGGTACCCGGGATTCCCTTTATAGCATCCCACCTTTTTTTTCACATAAAATTTCATAACATTATACAAAACTGAGGATATTTAAGGTTTAGTGTCTTGGAAACCAGGAACTTAATACATGAAACAAAAAAAACATTCTTCTTAAACACTTGAAAGGCTTATTCTTATGTTCATCCTAGGTTCATTACTACATCTCATAACCTGGGTACACACATCAAAATAAAGGGTGAGCAGAAGGCCCAGTAAGGGAAATAAGGGAAACATTTAACATGTGAACTTGAGATACATCAATAAATTCATGAAAAGAACTTTAAGGGATGAGAATGAAATCACAAGGCATATGATAATAAAAATAACGTATTTCATAACTTGAAGATGTGGCTAAAACATTTAACAAAGAAAATCATTTCCATTTCACCAAGGTCCACCCCCAACATGTCAATAAAAATTACCAAGGTTATTCACCAAGGTATCAGTCAAAATGGCCATCTCTAGAGATTAAGTCTTTACCCAATGCAATGGAGCGCTATCAGGGCGCACCCTTAAATTTGCCTTTATTATCATGTGAGAAACATATATAATCATAAATCCTTTCATAAACAACCCATATAGCATAAAAGAAATGGGTTTCATTTCATAATAATAACGTTTTAAAAACTGCTTTAAAGACATGATCTTTATGTCACTTTAGAACCCACAGAAAAGGAAAGTGGGTCTCATGTATGTAAATACAAGAATTTAAAATAGAAAATTTTGGTATATATGTGAATAACCCCTTAGATGAAATAGGTTTGAGAATTCACTTAATAAAATAAAATAATTTGGGAAAAAGAGAAAGACATTTTGAGACAGAAATTTGGCAGCATAACAACTATGTTTTAGGGTTTTAGAAAACATTGAAAAGAGAGGGGACATGGGTCACCCACTCATAAATGACCCATAAATCATTATAGGTACAAAATATAATGGATATAAGAATATGGTAATGAAATTTTAAAGACATACCATATGAAATGAAAATCTTGAAAGGAAGACAAAAATAATATTTCTCTTATGAAAATTCAGCAGCCTAACGGCGTCACTTAAAACATCAAAAAATGAATTGATGAGATCGAATAGGGTATCTCATCATATGAAAATAAGAGGTCAGTATTATGGATATAGATATCATACCACAACATAAGAAAATGGAACTTAAAAGACTTTCCATGAAAGTAGAACTTTGAAAATAGGAAGAGTGAAAGAATCCCTTACAAAAATTCAGCAGCCTAACGACGCCACTTAAAACTTCAAAAAATGAATTGAAGAGATCAAATAAGGTCTCTCATCATATGAACATATAAGATCAGTATGATAGATATATAGATCATACCCCAACATAATAATATAACTTAAAAATACTTGACATGAAAATAGAACTTGGAAATGAGAAAGGTGAATGAATCCCTTAAAAATTCGGCAGTCTAACGGCGTCACTTAAACTTCAAAAAAATAAAATAAAATGAATTGACGAGATAAAATAGGGTCTCTCATCATATGAACATAAAAGATCAGTATTATAGATATATATATCATACCCCATCATAATAAAAAGGAACTTGAAAGACTTTACATGAAAGTAAAACTTTGAAAAATGAGAAAGGTGAATGAATCCCTTAAAATTTCGGCAGCCTAACGACGCCACTTAAACTTCCTTAAAATGAATTGATGAGAGAAATAGGGGGTCTATCATCATATGAACATGAAAATGGATTTAAGATGAATATAAAAGAAAATAATCCAATATAAGAACACTGAGAATAAAAGAAATTACATAAAAGAGATTACTTGAAAAGAAAGACAGAGGTCAGATCCCTTACAAATTCGGCAGCCTAACGATGCCACTTAAAACTTCAAAATACCGAATTGAAGAGATCAAATAGGGTCTATAATAATATGAAAATAAAATATCAGTATTATTGATATAGAGATCATACCCCAACATAACAAAAAATAACTTGAAAGACTTGACATGAAAGTAGAACTTGAGAAGGGTGAAAGAATCCCTTAAAAATTCGACAGTCTAACGACGCCACTTTAACATTATTAAAATGAAATGATGAGAGAAAGAGGGGGTGTCTCATCATATGAAGATAAAAAAGACATTAGGATGAATATAAAATAACATCCTACAACATAATAGCATGGAGAATAAAAGAAATTACATAAAAGAGATTACTTGAAAAGAAAGAGGGAGGTAGGATCCCTTACCTTAAAACGTAACTCTTAAAACTCAATGGTTGGGACCTTGAGGGCTTGGGGGCACCTTGGGAGGACTCCTTGGGAGGTAATGAGACCAGATCTTTGTTGGGGGAGATTTGGGAGTCGAATGGATGAGAGGATGGCTTGGTATTTATAGGGAAAGTGAGGGGACAAGGCATTAATGGCCAAGGGACACCTCATTGGTGGTTTTGGAAAAACCATGGGCTTTCCCATGGTATTTCCCATGGTATTGGCCACATGGGTACCCCCATACAATAATTCATCACCTTTGGTCGGTCAACCCTTAAAATATTTCATGAAATCATCATGACACAGTTATGATGTCATTAAACATACCAAAACCCTAAAACTGTATTTTCACTATTCATCAAAAATTCATTTTACTCAGAAAAATCCCCAAATATTACCTTAACATAATATCGATGCTCTGAGTTCAAAAATGAAATCCATTTAATAAAAAAAATTCTAAATATTTTTAATTAAAAAATACTATTCACCTGAAAAAACTAATAATTGACTAATAATTTATGAAACCGTTATTTAACCATTTTATTGAATCACATTACTTAATCAAGGTGCCTATATTATATTAATACTTTATTTAAGTGAGATTACTAATCCATTTGGTCACATTACTAATCCTAAGCATAAAATCACAATTCATAATTTACTATTCATCAAAAATCAAGTTGATCTTATTAGACTCTAAATTTCGTATTGAACATAATTGTAGAATACCATTTTTTGAAAATCATTACAAAATTTTAATTATTTAAGGTTTACATAAACATTTGCAAAATATCCTTTCTCTAAAATTCATCAAAAATATGCATACTATATTTATCCGGACATTTGAAAATTCATAAACTTCATCATAAGAAGAAATCAAAATTTTTATTTGAAATAAAGGATTACACAAGGCAGTAACGGTCTCCTTACATAGCCCCTTATCACACCAGCATAGGACCTAAGTGTAAGGTGTGCTAAGGTGAGAGAATCCGAGGGAGTCTCGGCCAACATCGCACGAGTAGTAATTTCTATCAGTTTGAACTTCTCGCAAAGGAGATTCCGTTCTAGCTTCACACGATGAAGTTCGTCTTGGTTTTTGTACAGAGCAAATCCCAGTGGTGCTACCTCCTTCCCAATTTCTGCTAGATGGGCTTCGATTGGCCCGAGACTACTGGATGAGGCCATCGAATCTCCTTTCTATATTAATTAACCAAGGTCACTTGTATTTAGAGACAAAAGTCGCAAAATTCAGTTTTTAACGGTCATACTGACTAACAGTCATATAATAGTCAAAACCCAACAGTCTCATTTTTATTATACTCATGTTATCAAATGAAACAGTTTTGTTGAGTATGAAAAGTAAAATAACACACAAAATTAGGAAACAAGATTTATTCAAAATTTCGGGTCGTTACACCCTTTAGTGCTCAATAAAGTTACACATATTATAAAATACACTTTACACATGAAAATTAAATTCCCAAACCATAAACACTCAAATATCCCACAAACATTCTTCACATTTCTTTCACGGATCAATAAACCACTTAAAATTTTTATAAAACAATTTCCAAGAGTGTAATGAGGCTTTGCACATAAAACTCATTCAAAAACACTCTTTTAAGGATAAAAATACAAAAAAACCATACCCAAACATATTTTTAAGCCCTAAAAACATTTAATAAAATAATTTCATAGACTATAAAACAAACCCAACTAACGCAACATGGTATATACATGTAAAACACTCATTCTTTATTTTTAGGAAAGGCCAAACGGGCTTTTAAACATTTTTACCAAACCAAAATTTTTTAAAGCTACAAAAACCACATTTAATAAGGATTTGAGAACCCACAATTATAATATTTAAAACATTGGTAACCACCTTAAAAATATTGATATTCCTTATCAATTAAACAACCCTTTTTTATAAAAGTTCCAAATGGGATTTCCATCAGAAACACATGTCAAAATACCTTAAAACGAATACACCTTCTTTCTAAAAACCAAAACCTAATTGGAATCCAAATAAGTAACTCAGAAAAATGTATTTCCCTACTTCCAATATGATTATGAATCCAAACCAATCATTTTAAACCACACTCAACACACAAAAGCCAATTAGAACACTTACTGAACACATGGCATGCATTTTTTTAATAAAAAAAATTCATTTAAGCACTCAAAAATGAATAAAACATCCACGAAATGCCATAAATTTATTCAAGATAATGAACCATGTTCAAAATACCACAAACTATGTGCTAAATCTAAAAAATCATTTGAGAACACATGTGGTGTGAACCATTTTAATAAAACTATACCACTTTACCAAAAACAAGGTTTTAAACGCTACTTGGCACACCAAAAAAATTATCCAAAGCATAAATTAAAATTTTCAGAATATTAGGAAGATGAAAATAGAATTAAATAGATGGTTATTAAATAAAAATTTCAAGTGCAATGGGAAACCTACCTCAAATCCTTGGCAGAATGGAAACGCACAACCGAAATCACCCACTGCGGGTTTATAAACCCTAAAACTATGAATAACATACCTAAATGAATATAAACCCCATAAAAATCATTCCAAAACATAAAACTAAGTCTTTCATGCCTAGGGGAGAAGCAATAACCATGAAATAATGGACGGAGGAGGAAGAGAGAAGAGAAAGGAGAAGAAATCTCACTTTGGAAACTAGAAAACTCTTTATATTCCCTTAGATCTACACCCATAGAGGAAAGATAATATCTTGAAAATTCTTGGAGTGTCTCATAAGGTATTGAATAACCATGTAAAGAATATTTGGGGAAAAATATTATGAATTGAATGATTTATTAGTGATACAAATTACCTTTGGAAAATCTGGACGATTTGAGAAACATTTAGAAGTTTTTCCCTAATACGTGACTAATATGAGATCCCAAGGGGGAAAAAGAAACATGGGGGTTATACAAGGTTTCTTGGGCTAGAGTGGGAGGTTAAATCACCAAAAAATATTAAAACATAAAAATGATATAAAATAAACCAATTATTTTTTTAAAACTGGAAATGGGCCCACGGGCTAGCCCAATACCAAAATAAGTAATCCAAATTTATCATGATTATGAATTATTATGGGGTAAAAAAGGATATGGTGGTTTGAATATGTAAGGGGAGGCAAAGTATAAAGTATAATGGGTGAAAATTTTGAAAAAAAGTATTTATAAAAGAAAAAAAATTGGTTTTTAAATCTGGAAATGGGCTCACGTTTGGCCCAAATCATGAAGTAACCATCCTTTATCCAAAAACTCCCAATCAAGAAATGAGAAACCCAAAGTAGGATGATTTGAAATATATGGTAGTTCAAAAATCAAAATTAATCTCACTCAACACCCAATAAAAGCATTTTGATTTTCAATGAACCGGATGAAAACCAAGACATGAAAAGAAAAAAAACTGGGTGTGATAAAAAATCCATGAGTAAAAATATCCCACGCATGATTTGGAGTTGGCGGCTATGATCTTTGCATTGAAAATCTAGAGGCATTATATCTATGGGGATAATTTTGAGATATAAACTTATCAAAAGGGCCTCAAATATATATTCACACAAAAAGAGCTTAATATGCACCAACGAAGATGGATATAGCTCATCAAGGATTATAACTTCTTAATCCACTACCATCCCGGTAAGGAAAATAAGGTGGTGAATGCTCTAAGTAGAAAGGATCCTTCATATTTATCAATGATGAGAATTAAAAAGGATCCAATCTTTTTAGATTTTTAGATGATTGACATGAGAATCATTAAAGGAGGAACATCATCAATACTTTCTCAAATGATTGCTCAACCATCTGTTATGGAGAAAATAAAGGATGATCAAAGAAAAGATGTGGAAATTTAGAAAAGTATGGAAGCAATTAAAAATGGGAATCCTTTGAGTTCATGGTTGATGAAGAAGGATTTTTAAGACTTGGGTCACAATTATGTGTACAATCTGATCCAGAGATAAAGAAGGAGATTCTGAATGATGCACATAACTCAATCTTCTCTATCCACCCAAGGAGCACAAAGATGTATCAAGATATCTGAGAAAACTTTTGGCAGGACAATATGAAAAGGGAGATTGCTGAATATACATCAAAGTGCCTGGTATTTCATCAAGTAAAGGTTGAGAGGAAAAAGTATAAGGGGACGATGAAAACACTACCCATACCAACATGTAAGTGGGAGAACATTACCATGGAACTTTTCACTGGACTTCCAAGGACATATAGAGGAAACAATACTACATGGTTTATTGTGGATCGTCTTACAAAAACAACACACTTTATCACAATTCAAGAGGAATTATCATTGGATCAAATTTCATGGATATACATCAAATAAGTGGTAAAGATGCATGGAGTAACAATATCTATTATATCTGATTGTGATATGAGATTCACCTCAAAGTTATGGAAATGTCTATAACATGATCTAAGCACTGAACCAAACTTCAGTATGACCTATCATCCTCAAAATGATGGCCAATTTGAGAGAACTATTCAGACACTAGAAGAAATGTTGAGACCATGTTCTATGGAATTCAAAGGAGGATGTGACCAGCATCTTCCACTAGTTGAATTCTCTTACAATAATAGTTTCCACTTGAGCATCTGAATGGAACCATACAAATCCTTTTATGGGAAAAGTTGCAGAACACTGGCGTGTTGGGATGAAGTCGGTGAGTGTAATCTTCCAAGGCCTAAAATGGTTGAAGAAATGATAGAGAACGTGAAAACCATTTAGTAGCACATCAAGGAATCCCAAAGATGACAAAGGAGCTATGCATACGATCGTCGATGAGACCTTGAGATAAAAGTTGGAGACATGGTATTTCTATACATATCTCCATGGAAGAAGGTCATGTGGTTTGGGATGAAAGGAAATTTAAGTCCTAGGTACATTGGCCCCTTCGAGATTCTTGATCGTATCGGGGATGTGGCCTATCGATTGGAACTTCCAATTACCATTTCCAAAGTACAAAATGTATTTCATGCACCCCTCTTAAGGAAGTGCATACCAGACCCTTCACATGTACTCTCCTCCGAGATGGTACAGTTGGAGATGATCTTTCTTACGAGGAGCAGCCAGTGAAGATCTTGGATCATAGAGATAATGTTCTACGTAACAAGACTACTCACCTGGTCAAATTACTAAGGAAGAACCATAAGTATGAAGAGGCAACATGGTAACTGGAGGAGGCAATGAAGGAAAAGTACCCACACCTGTTTATGGCTTAGAATGTAAAATGAAATTTCAAGGGAAAAATTTCATAAGGGGGGATAATGTAACGAACCATTATTTTCAATGGAAATTTAATTCTTATAAATATGTCATATAATCAAATTAAATCACAACACAATGAAATACTAAGTACTATGTGACCTTTGAACATAATTTTGACACTTCAGTGTTTTGAATTTCAAAAATATGACATACAAGGTTGCAATCAGTAAGTTATTTGGAGTCTAATATGAAAAACTTATTTTTTGGGGAATAGTAACATACCATTATTAATAGTAATTTCACCCTAATTAATAGTGACATAACCTAATAAATAGTAACCTTACCTATTATAGTATATAAATAATATTCAAGTGGAAGTTCGATATACCTATATCTATTAATAATAAAATAAATGTTTTAAAATTGTTATTTTTTTGTGTAAATTGTGATTTTAATTAAAAATAAAATTAATCTTATTTAGAAAATTATTTTTGAAAAATGGAGTTCATTTTTGGATTCTACACATCGAAAAATGGTTAGGGTGAATTTTTGGGATTTTTCTAAATTACTTGAATTTTTGATGAATAGTAAAATACGCCAATTTATGATAAATGATAAATAATGGATTTATTGAGTCATTGATGATGATATAATGATGCAATACCAATTGGTTCTAACTCACATGAACTTATTACTATTTTTGGTCATGGAATCATCACTATTTCCGGTCTTGAGGGAAAATAATAAACTAAGGAATTAAATATTATGAAAACCCTCATCTCCTCCACTATAAATACCACCCCTCGTTACCTCTTCTCTTCACTCCTCTCAAGCCTTGTACCTTATCTAAATTCTACCAAAATCTCTCCCCAATCTCTTCCCCCACTTCCAACATCCCCTAGTCACTTAAAAATACCAAATCCTCTCCATTTAAGAGGCTCCCAAGGAATATTGATTCAAGAGGTAAATTCCTCGTTTCTTTTATTTATTTTTCTTTTCATGTTCATTTGTTTTATTTTCTATCCTTACCTATCCTCATCAAAATGTTATGAAAACTACAGAACCATACATATACTAGAATTTTTTTATGATAATGGAATAATTTATTATCATCTCTCCTTTACTCATATTTTATTTTAGTAGTAAAGACACCATCTGAGATGTGTTAATTTACAACATTCAAGGACGATGAGTTTTCAATTTCCGCTACTCTCTTCAATTAAGGACATGAAACCATTTTAATGGTTTAAAATGACAATAATATATGTATTATTCTCCATTTATGGTTCTCTAATCCTTTTTTACTCATGGTTTTGGTTTATAAAACCAAAAGTGTTCATTGTGGTAAAAAACCGCCAATTAACCCAAAAGGTTGTCACTAAAGTTTTAACATAATGATTCAACTTCACTCCAAGTAACCAAATTAAATTTTCAACCATGTAACCTTCTGGATGCTCAATTATAAAATATAACTCTAATTATGGACAAAAAACTTCATCATACATGTTTATCCGAACATGAATATAAGTGAATCGATCATTAAAACAAAGTAAGCAAACAGACCCGAACAATAAAATTGAACGTCATAACCAATCAAAATGGTTATAAATTAAATTAATATGGTTATAATAAGTATTTTAAATATAAAATAGGTTCTTTAATTATTAATTAATGAACCTAATTTTATTATTCAGGTCATTAAGTTCAAGCAAAGAACACCATGAGACTTAAGGTAAGGGACCCTCTCCATTTCACTTTTATTAACAAATTTCCTCTACGCTATTCCATTTTACGTGTAATCCCTAATGAAGGGGTATGATTTAGAACCTCCCCCATAATTCTCTCATTATATATAGGTTATGAGAAACCCCTTTCTCTCTCATGAATCCCTCTTAAGTACACCCGATACCATGTCGATAATCCATAAGGAATTCTACCCGAATATCCTTTATTCCTTCAGGTTGCCTTATCTTTCTTTCTACCAAAATGAATTTATCTTATATATTATTTGAATCTTCTAAATTCTGTTTAAATGTAAAATATTTATTTATAAAGACCTATATATTGTTCTCTTTTTGGGATATACATGTTTTTAAGTGATTCCCTCCTCAACACTTCTTGACAAGAAAACCTATTTTAAGGGAACTTCCCAAATTCTTACCCAATTTCAAGTGCACTCTATCTTTTATTTTAAGACACCATTGTCTTTATAACATCTGTACATTTTTATTATAAAAACATTTTGGGTTCACTTCTAGTTTTTTATAAATTATTTTTCCCTTTTCTATTTTAAAGGCTCTATAGTATTTTCCTTAAAACCTCTCAGAAATGTTTTAATGCTAAAATTTCTTGAATAATTTTCTTACATGATGTCACTTTTACTTGAAATAACTTACCATGATACATGCCTATTTTAAATTATATATTTCCATATATATTTTAGTTTCTTTATTTCATGGAAACTTTTATGATACACCCATTTGTTATGATTTATGTCATGATTATGGTACCCAATCCTTTCCATGGGTAACCCTTATGTTTATTTATGATTGATTATGTATGATTCATTATGTGGAAAAAATATTCATGGAAATTTAAGATGGGTGCGCCCATATATTTCTCCAATGCATTGGGTAAAGTTGAGTCTCATGAGATGTTATGTGCGGTGGTCTTGGCGGTTAGCATTGGCTTGTGATACTATGGGAAACGGTCTTGGTGGTTTTCCTTGAATCATACTAAATTCATGATTTATGTTTTTTCCAAATTTATATGATTACATGTTTATATGATCCCATGTTTTTATGTTATTATTCATTATGTTACATGCCTTTTTATATCTTTATGTCATGTCTTCTAACCCATGTGATAAGGATTTATTCTTATTCTTATTCCCTTACTGGGATTTTTAGCTCACCCCGTTTTCATGTTATCCCCAAGTTATCCTATACAGATGTATGATCACAATGGATGTTAGGATCCCAATATCAAGAATAAATAAAGAAACGTTTTTCCCATGTTTTTAGTTTTATGTACCTAGTCTTCCAAGACACTAGTCTTTACAATCCTTGGCTTGTACTCTGATGTATAATTATTCTTAAAATCATGTAATGTTATATATAAAAGGATAGGGTTTCTATAGTTCATTTCCAACATGGATTGTCAGTAACATCTCTAGAACTTGACAATTCACCATAAAAACATACTTTTTTAACAAACACAACCAACCCAAAAATTCTACAACGTTACCTTGATGGATTTCCCCCCAACAATATCCCCATTTGGGTTTGTTGATAACTCTTCCATAAATTATTTTATACACTTTGATACCTCATTGAAGCTCCTTCTATCATTAGCCTCTTGAAATTCAGATAGAAACCAAATATTCAATCACCACATACTATAATCCCACATGAGCAATTATCAACGTGAAAAACAAGAGTAGTATGAAAAGTTCATCAATGAATAACTTCATTGCTGACACCAATTGATGATACCATTCCAACAACACTTTTCCGCTTTCATCACAAATCTCAGTTGTCATGATATCTAATAATTGATTGATCACTTCAAACATCATCAGATTTATTTACTCCAACTCCCCGTATCTTGTTGCTCACCCTATCTCGCTACTCCACCTGTCAGCTTCTCCCCATGCCTTGCCAAATACATTTTCTCTTATTGAATAGTCACACATTATTCTACCCCTTTTTCAATGAACCCAAAGGTCACTCATTTGTGATCAGTAACATTTTAAAGAACATATATTATCACATTTGTAAAAGACACACCATACCTCGAGGAGGGGGGGGGGTCCCATATCCACACTTGTTCAAGTGAGGGGAGTCAACTGGAATTCCAGAGCCAGTCGATGCCAATCAAAAGCTTCCTTAGGTAAGGCCTTTGTTAGAATATCTGCATTAAATATCTCTGTAGTAACATACTCCAACTTCACTAGCCCTTGCTCCACCTTATCCTTGAAAAAATTATATTTGATCTCAATGTGCTTTGTCCTTGAGTGACGGATTGGATTTTTTCTAAAATTGATATCACTCGAATTATCACACTAGATTTCGATCAGAGAATTCACTTCAATGCCCATATAATCAAGCTTCTATTTTATCCAAAATAACTGTGTGCATTCTTGAGTGGTGGAAATATACTCAGATTCTACGGTACTTAATTAAATGGAATATTTATTCTTTCTTAGCTAAGAAATACACAAACCACCAAGACAGAAATCACCTCCGGACGTAGATTTTCTATCATATGTTGATCCAGACCAATCTGCATCTATATATCCCAAAATATCTGGCTGATATTTATCTTTATACATCAAACCAAAATCCACAGTTCCCTTTATATACTGATGTATTCTTTTAACTACAAACATGTGGCTTTCCTTGGGATTGATTTGGTATCTCACTGCTTGGTATGTGGAGAAACAATATCAGGTATTATTGCTATGAGGTATAGTAAACATACAATAATCCGCCTATATTTTGTGATATTGGCTACCTTTCCATCATTATCTTTTGATAATATCATCCGAGTAGCAACTGGAGTATTTATCTCCATGGAATTGTTCATTAAAAATCTTCTTAGAACCTCCTTAGAATATTTGGATTGAGAAATGACAGTCACATTCCTTCCTTGTGTCACCTGTAACCCAAGGAAAAATGTTAACTCACCAATCATTGATATTTCAAACTCACATTTCATGAATTCATAAAACTGTCTGCATTGAGATTCATCTATTCCACCAAATATTATGTCATCTACATAAACCAACACCATCATCCTTTGATTACTGTCATTGTTGAAATAGGTATTGTAATCAACTCCACCACACTGAAATCCATGCTTCTTCAAATACTTATCAGGCCTCGATTACCATGATCTTAGTGTTTGTTTTAGTACATATAGTCTTTTCTTCAACCAAAAAACTTTGTTCTCATCTTCATGAATGAGAAAACCATCTGGCTGCTCAATATAAACTTCTTATTCTAGAACCCCATTCAAAAATGAAAATTTGATGTCCATATGGAAATCCTTGAACTTCCGTTGTACTACAATGGACAAGAAGAATATGATTGTTTCTAGCCTTGAAACAGGTGAAAATGTCTCATCGACATCAAGACCCTCTATCTGGGATTAGCCTTTTCATACTAATCGTTCTTTGTTACGAATTACTGTGACATCTTCATTCATCTTGTTTTGAAAGAACCATTTAGTCCTGATGACATTCTTATCTGTTGGCCTCAAAAAAATCTCCCAAGACTTATTCTTCTCAATCTGGTCTATCTCTTCATTCATCGCCTATACCCAATTTTATATAAGGGTTGGTGTCCTGAGAATCAACTGTTTTGTACTTTGATTACATGAATGTTCACTTATTATATATTGTTCATTGTTCTGCATGACTATAATATAATAATGTCCTAAAATATTTGTTGAATTGATAAGGTCATGGTAGATCCCTGCTATGATGAGAAACTTGAAATTCTATAATAATATTCTTAAATAAAGTTCTACGGTTGGATGGGATACTATGATAGGACACATAGTATACATATCGTCATGTGTGAGTACTCGTAAGAAGACAAGACTCTCTCTCATGGAGTTCGCACATGGTAATCTCTAAGATGGGAGATTACGAGAATAGACCCGCCAGTAGCAATTACGCATGTATTGGTGTCATCATACATTGCTATCTACGAGCATGTGTAATGTTCTGTAGACTAGAAGATTATCATTAACTCATGTCATGACTCACGCACTTAGATTTACTGACGAAAACTGTCACGCAGACAGTTGGCGGGAAGTAGGGTACGTTGGGTGCGTCACGAGTGACATGTTGTCAATGGATAATTCGAGGAAGGATTTGTCTCATCCATTTATGGAAGTTGATATCTTGGCTCTTTGATTTAAATAGAACTGTCGCATTAAATTCCATGGCCATGGTGTAAACGACGAGTTTATTTCAGGTAGTCAAAGAACGACGGATCAAGCATATAGGTTTATGACACTGCCATGAAACCTGCTTGATGAGATATCGAGACAAAGTGATTAAATTACATAGTAAGCGTTCGTATGAGGTGATACGTCAATGCGGCATCAACTTCTTTCTCTTGGGTGCCTTGACCCGTTGCTAGACAGTAATCTTGGACTTTAGGCAAGACCGCCTAATGCCAATGAGAAAGAGGCCTAGAGGGTCACACACTAAGTGTATTCAAGTATCTCAAGTAGAATAAAGATTATTCCCGTACATGGTTTGATAATTATTCAACTAAGCCTAAATCATTTTAATGTTGGAGGAAGAATAAAATAAAACAAGTACACGCCGTGTAGTTTTCATTTTGGAAAGGAAATTAATAAATGAAAACAAGATATACATGCCGTGTACATTGAATGTACACGCCATGTATTTTTCAATGAAAAACAAGTACACGCCGTGTATTTACTAATACACACCGTGTAGTTTTTCCAGTCAGGATTTTGAGGATGTAATATTGTTTTAAATGATATTTATTATAATCAGCATGGGCGCATGTCAAGGAATTAATTATTCGACATAGGGGTTTTAAATAAGAGTCAATGAAATAAATAAAATGTGTAACGCGTTTATTTATTGTCATAACTCTACAACCTCAAACCTAATTATAAATATCCTCAGAACCCCAACTCTTTTCCTACCCACACACAACAATTCTGGAGAATTATTTCAAGGCCGAAAGAACCTCTTCCTACAAGAATGCTCTCAAGAATGAGAGAGATACTCTTCTATAGGATCAAGGAAATCTAAGGTGGACAACGCAAGAAAAGGTTTCTCTACGCTAGCACCTGGATACTCCTTTGGTGAAGTCTCGAGATATGAGGTACACGTGTGGATCACCGCTAGAGGAAGTCTACACTTGGCTTCTGCGACGCAACAACGAATCACATCAGAACATGATCAAGAAAATCAACAAAGAAAGAAAACCCAAAAGGTATTTCTTTTCTATTGATTAAATTAATTATAATCAACTTGTAACGATCCTACCTTTTGGTTTCGGGAATTTTCCTTTCTTTGTCCATTTCTGTGATTCTATCTGTAGAGACTGGTGTTTATCATCATATTGATCCCGTATTGATCATTGTTAATGAAAAAAAGTCAAGTGTGAACATCCACCCACGTGCTTCCGCTGCTCCTAGAACCTTCATTTTCATCTTCCTTTGCATCTGCAAAAAATTTAGGTTCAACTTGAGATAAGAGAGATGCCTACTGCAGTGAATTTACTCTTCTTGTCTAAACTGGCGTTGTCTGATCACCAAGGATATTATACCTTCCAATTTAGGCTTGACTATTTAGATTATTTGCAGATATAGAGTTTAATTATTCTTATTCATCATCAATATCTTCTTGTGATTCAGCATCTGCTACTTCTGTGCCCCCTGTGTTACTTTCCTCTTCATCACATTCATCAAGAAACTGTTTATTGTGCTACTAAGTATTATCTTAATTTTCCACAATAGTGACATCATGTATCTCAACTACATTTTCTAGCCACTTGTTAAATCATTTGAATGATTTTTTTCTAAGTATCCAAGGAATATCCCCTCATCTCCCCATGACTCAAATTTCCTATGCATTTCTTTTTTTGAGAATGAAGAACTTAATTTCAAAGATTTGAAAGTATTTCATAGTTGGATCCTGTCTGTACCACATATCATACAGAGTATTTCCTTACATTGGATACAAGAGATCCATGTTATAAATGTAGACCTATGTCAATACTGCTTCCTTCCAAAATTTCTCTAGTAGGTCTTTTTTTATAAGCATTGTTCTGGCCATGTTATTGATGATCTGATTTCTCCTTTCAACCACTCCATTCTATTGGGGAGTTCTTACTAAAGAAAATTGATGCCTTATCTTGTGTTTCTTGATATAGTATTTCACCTGACTATTTGTGAATTCCATACTATTATCAGTATGAAACTTCATAATTTTCTACCCAAGCATCCTTTCAGATTCCCTTTGATACTCTTTTAGGAAACTAAACACATCAAAATTATGGGAAATGATGAATAACCATTACATTTTGCTATAATTATCAATGAACATAACATAATATCTCTTTCTAAAAATGGCTCTTGGTGAGATAGGTCCAAAAACATCAACATGAACAAATTCGAGCACTCTTATAGACTTATTTTCCTTCACTTTGTACGTCTTTGTGACTATCTTCCCCTATTGAAAAGTATCACATGTATGTGTATAATCACCTGATAGCTTAGGAGGATATCGCGATGCATCATACATTACCATATCTTCCAGGGAAGTTTGGCATAGATGACAAAGTTGTTTATGCCATAACTTGTTTTCCTCCCCTCTAGATAAATGACACACATCTTCATCACCACTTACAAGGTAAAGATTTCCCTTTTTACTTTTTCCATGTAGAATCACAAAACCATCTCTTCCTTTGATGATACACATCTTCTTAGTAAACCTTATAGAATTCCCTAAGTCACATAGTTTACTGACGCTGAGAAAATTGTGACTGAGACCTTCTACTACTAAGAAATCAACATGTCTTATTTCTTTGCCCCAAACGTGGCCTTTCCCAAGCCAATTATCTTCAAACCCTCATTGTTTACAAACTATAAAACTTATTCTTAGTAATATTTTATACCTGTAACCAGATCCTTATTCCCTGTCATGTGGGATGTGAAACTACTATCAAGGATCTATACACCAGAACAATATGATGCTTTAAGGGAAATTTCAGCAACCACTACCTTCTCAGATCTCTTCTTCTTGGTCAATGTTTTTGTATTTATACTCAATATAGATTGAGATTTATGATCTTTTGTTGATAATGATGGACCATATTCATCTTTCAAGGTTGAAAATCTACTTTTAATTTTTAACTCACCTGTTGGTTCATTGATCCACTACTTGCGAACATTTTGGTTCTGCTTTAACACATTCCTCTATATGGTCAATGTATAGTATCTGCCCATGTACCAAAATACTCTACACCAAAAACCAGTGTCCCTAAAAATATGTTCTCAATTACCATTCTCTGTTTGGGTTTCACTGCTGTTATTGTGCCTTTATGTATCTTTTGGATATGGAATACACATTTTGTGAATGTACCATCTTTCCAAAGTAATAACACATGATGTGAGGTTCATTCATGTTTTACCAAAGATTGGAAGTAGTGTTTCATCCAATTATTCCATAACTGAAAATTATTCCCCTCGAATATTGGAATACCTTTATTATTGGTGACCTCCATTGAGAGAGAAACACTGATATCAACCATTCCCTATGATACCAATTGTTAGGTCCACTAGGTTAGATACCCTGAGGGGGGGGGTGAATAAGGGTATGAAAGATTAAAAAAACTACCCCTTTTGATCTTGTTTCATTGTTAGAAAAAACTCTCTTGTCTATCCTTCCCGTTGCAGAGTGTGAACAAATATTAAAGCATGCACATGACACAATAATTTTAATTAGTTCGCCCTCACTGGGATATTTCCAAGGAGTATACATCGATGATGTGCCGATGTACCAAATACACTATAAGTGCACAACTGTTTACAAGTTCGAAGAGGAATCAATATCTCTCCTAGTCTGCAACCAATCACAATTTTAAAGCTAACTTCTCTCTCAACTAAATTTTTCTCACTACTTTTTAAGAAGATCCACTCATAGTTTAAAGGCTTGTGGGTCCTTTCATTTACATGAATACTTGCATCCTAAACTATAAATAGATTCTCTGTTGAATTTCCACTTTCATCAATAGATGAATAATACTTTTCCACTAAACACTGGGCAATAACTTTTGAAACTCTTTCACAAAGTACAATGACTTTGCAAAGCTCCCACTTTTACAAATCTCAAACAAGACTTTTCAATTTCCCAACCTCTTCACAAAGCTCACAGGTTCATAGAGCTCACAGGTTCGCAAAGATCACTAGATCATAGAGCTCTCTAGATCGTAGATCTCACTGCTTCAGAAAATCATTTCTTCATAGATATCACACTGGTCTTTATGATTTTGCAGAGCTAAAAAGGCCTTTTCGAAGTGCATGTCCTCCATAAAGAAGAATCGGCCTTCACAATGTGACTTCCATTTGCAGATCTCAACTACCTCTACAAATTACCTTTTCTTTCATGAAGCTCCCTGCTCTACAAATATCATTCGCAATTCAAGAGATTAGGGTTTTTTTTATCCCTCTATAATTTTCTCGAGGGGGTTGAGGTCAATTTATAGGTGATCCCACCGACTTGAGAACCTTATGAACAAAGTCAGCACCACGTCAGCTAAAATCACAATGCTCTGAATTTTTTTCCAAAATTATCTCTATATTTCGAATCACCATAGAAATTTTTGGATCATAGAGCTCATCGTAATCGTGGATCATTCCATCAATTCCTTTGCGCTTCCACCACAATGCTCCCTCACAATACACTTCACCTCTTCTGTTCGCGAAGCTCATTGCAATCATAGAACTCACCATAAAAATTATTCATGTCTTTGAGAAATACAATTAAAGAATAAATTCTTTGTGAAAATCATGCATTTTCCAAATTTTGATGAGATATTCAAGGAAATACACTTTTTATGATGCTCACCAAATCCCAAATTTTAGACCCTAAAAATTTTGAAAACACTAGAAAATGATGCTACCTTTTATCTATTCTTTTTTATCACCTACATATCTTCCATTACTTTGTCATGGTTCTTTGTCAACATGGATTTTCAAAAAAATATATAGAACTCAACAATTCACCATGAAATCCTTCTTTGTCAACAAGCACAACCATCCCAAAAATGCTGCAATGTTACCTTGAAGGGTTTTTAACCAACATTCCTTCCTTGTCAAAGCTATCAATGGTGATGCAACTCTAGAGAAATTGGGAACAAAACTCCAATAATATCTTGTGATACCAAGGAAACTACGTACCACTACCACGTTCTTAGGTGCTACCCAAGAAACAACTGCTTAAACCTTCTATGGTTATACTGCCACACCCTGCCGAGACACTACATGACCAAGGAAATTAACCTATCATGTCTAGAACTTTCACTTATAAAACTTTCCATAGAGCTAGTGGTGTCGAAGAATATGAAAGACAATTTTGAGATGTTCGGTGTGCTTCTCCTCCGACTCCAAGTAGATTAGGATATCATTGTTGAATACGATGAAAAACTGATCCAAGAACTCACAGAATATGAAGTTCATAAGCCCCATGGACATGATTAGTGTGTTCGTAATACCAAATGACATGACTACAAACTAGAAGTGACCATACTTTTACTAGAAGGCAGTTTTTAGAATATCACTCTCTTTCACCCTCAACTGGTGATATGCAGACCACAAATCGATCTTAGAAAACTAACTCACCCCTCTTAGCTGGTCGAAAAGATCACCTATCCTTAGAATAGGGTAATGGTTCTTGACCATCAATTGATTCAACCTCCGATAGTCTATACAGAACCTCATACCACCATACTCCTTCATTGAAAACAACATGGGATCACACCATGACGACACACTACTCTGAATAAAACCCTTATAAATCAGATCATCTATCTGAATCCTCAACTCCCAAAACTCAGAAGGTTCTATTCGATAAGGAGAATTCAAAATCCGAGAAGCACCAGGCTTCAAGCCTATCCTAAACTCAACATCATGTCAAGGGGATAGTGTCACAACCTCCTCAGGAAAAACATCCAGGAACTCACCAATGACCCTGGGAACCTCTACCATCCCAGAATCTACTGATTCCATCGACAACTCAGCCAATAAGGAAAGAAGGGGATCCATAGGCTAACTTCCCACCTGAAAACCCCACTCACCAACAAAAACCACACGTTATCCATCCACATCCAAAAACAAAAATTTTCTCCAGAAGCAGTTGATAGAAACATGTATAGAATACAACTAGTTCATGCCAAGAATGACATCATATGGATACATCTGTAGCAAAAAGAGATCCTCATAGGACTGATGTAGTCCATTCATTAGTCTACACCCCCAGCACACATTGAACATGATGTTCTAGCCTCTGAATAGTATACTCAACACTAGGGGCACGATAATACTATCTATGTATAGTCCCAGAGCATGAGCTAGATTGGGTACAACAAAGGAGTGTGAATCTACTGAATCAAACAAAGAAAAAGGGTACTAAACAAACTCATTGTACCTATAATGATCTCTGGCCCCTCTGGAACTACTACCTCCACTGCGTACAACTGACCACACCCAGCTCCTATGCCTCTCTACTGGTGACCACCTCCATGACCATGCTCAGGTCACGATCCCTGAACACGAGGAACATCCCAAGGATGGCCTCTTCTTGCTCCATCTCCCCTCAGTGGAGAAAAATCCTACTGCCCCTATTGTTGAAATGGTCTCACTAGAAACTATAGCTGAGGCTAGTGCTAAACCTACCCACCTCCACCAAACTGAGCTTGAGGAACTACTAGGCACTAACTCTAGTGATGAACACAAACCCCACAACCAAAACACACTGGTGCAAAGATCCCAGGAAAAGAATGGAAACCACTAGCACCAGAAGGACAAAAAAGAAGTTGATGAGGCTGATTCTATACCTATAAAAACCGAAAAGGTCATAGAACCTTAGATATTCCACTAAACACTCTACCCCTTAAAGAACTATGCTGTCTTCCCTCTTGTAGTAGACCTCCTTGTGAGTGCATTCGCTCGATCACCTTTTCCTTCTTCTGAACCTCCAAATATGTTGTAAACGTAAAAGGAGTAACAACATACTGGATAGACGGATGAAGTTCCTCCTCAAGATGCCTCTCACGAGACTCCTCATTTAGAAAATGGTATGGGAAAAAATGTAGAAGGTTCTTGAACTTGATCCCCAGCTCCCTCACTAACATAATCTCCTACTAAAGGAAGAGTAGCTCTTACCTCCTCTCATCCTTCATGGTAAAAAAAGGAAATATGACTAAAAATATTTCTAGAAGTCATCCCACACAACATCTTCCTCCTTCCACAATCCAAGATACCACATCCACCACTGATGGAAAACACCCTGCATCTGACTGACTACCAAAGGGACCCAATACTCCATCAAGTTCTGGATCAAACTAAAAGTGATCTCAAGCTCCCCCAGCCAGATCTATATCTCCACATCTAAAACACTACCCTCATACTTCCCCAAATCCTACCATCATAAAGCATGAAATGTCCTCTACCACTAATCATCCTCCTCAATCAGATCAAACTAATGATGATAAATCATATTAGCCTAGTGAAACTCAAATTACTGAGCCACACATGAATGACGAATGGGAGCCATAGATGAAAGGAGTATTAGGTTTTTACTAATCCTAATAGTGTGAAATTTTATTATGGTTTGTTTTAAATCATTTAATTCATCTTTTTATCCATTTTAACATTCCCCAGACAACCCAATTCAAACAAGAAGACAAGTCATTATGATGCATGTACCTATTATAGGTCTCTACCCTGTAAGAATTTCCATCTCACTTAGTCATTCAATAAACTAAAGCTTCATGCACTAGATCATAGGGGGCCTTCAAATCCCATGTCCTAGCAAGTCTTCCTAGCCTATGTCATGCACCAAGGTCAAGTGGAACTATTTCCATACCACACCATGAAATCCTCACTATAAATAACTCCAAAATCCGTCCTCTCTCTCAACCATAACCTCTAATAACACTCTATAATGACCCCCTCCATCCAAATATACCTCTCCTGGGCTAGAAATGAAGGAAGGAAGATAATGAACCCCGAGTCCCGCTTCTAGTAGGCCCCAGGTTGGCAACTAGAACCAAGGGTGTACTGATCTCACAATATGGGAGGCATTACCCTTTATAAGAAACAAGATTAGGATATAGAATGAATCATACACAACAACTCCAAAGCATAATATAAAAGATAAATCCAAAAACCATCCCACATGCATGAAAAAGTAGAACTAATACAAAAATAGTAAAGTATCCAAAGTAAATACCCAAAAGTAAGTCTAAAGAAGCGACACAACAACTGTCCCAAGGCCCAAGCTAGTAATTCCCAACACGATCCACGTAATCCTCCTAGAAATCTAAAAATAGTTTTACATACATAGGGTTAGAATACAAGTATAATCATTAGTAAATACAAAGTCTCTCGTGCACATGTGAAAGAAGCATACTAATGCCCCTGTGAGAAAATAGGGGAACCAAACAACACCTAAATAGGTATAATAACCAAACCCAACCTCACCAAGGCATTCTCACCAAGTAACGCAAGTCATGTAATATAATATGTTATAAATCACATCAATGATAGGGTACCCCACACCACTTTCCCACTGGTATGAATCTCTCACCCAACTTTGTACGTCTTGGTTCTCCCATTCCTTCCGTATACCACATCACATCCTACCCGCACACACTTGGTACACACAACACATCCCACCCGCAGACATCTGGTCCTCACAAAACATAATTTTATCACACACCTGAGCCTCACAACACATCATAACTCATCCCAAATACATTCAGTAAAGAACATCACAACTTATGCTAAAGACACTTGGGAAAAACCCACCTCACCCGCAAACACCTGGGCTATCACATCTCACCCGAAGACACCTGGGCCACAAAACACCTCCCCCGAAAACAGCTAGGACATCACAACCATCATATAAAGTACTACAGACCTCCAAACATCACATCCTATGCCATACCTATTTTTTCTGGAATAGAGTGAAAAAGAGCAGGTACCCACCCATCCGTACTTCTCACTAGATGTTGGGAGAAACACCCCCGCGTGATGAAGCGGGTGTTCGACATAGAGTGCTCAATATGGGTGGGGTGTGTATATAAATCACAATAATATAAAAGTATATATATATATATATAGTACCAAACACTCAATACCAATATATGGGTTCTCAAACAAACAACTAACTCACAACATCATCACTTTTACTGCCACATATAAATGTATTAATTAATGATTGAAATAGTCATTTCAGAAGGTGAAGAGCCCTGATAAATTAATTCAGATTCAAATTTACACTACGTTTATCACCCATTAATGTCATCATTTAGCATAAACCATATTTAATCAAACAACCATAATTTAATATTTCATTAACCACATTCATCTCATTAACCAAACTAACCCAAGTCACTCTAAACTTTATTAAACAATTATTTATTTATTCCATCACTACTTGGGAAACTATCAGGAATGACACATATCAAGTAACCTAGTAATATTCATTCGAAATCATCCAAGAGATGAAGAGCCGTGGTAAATTTACACACTTCACATTAAAGACACGTCATTCTATGACCCCTAGATACAGGGTGAAGCTTTCTGCATGTTATCAATTGAGAAGACCTCGACAATAACCCACAAAACACTATTTTCCTTCTTAAAAATAATCCACTGAGTTCATCATATTAACATAACCAACCCCCAAATCACAAAAACATCCCACAACACATTACAACACAACCAAAATCTACTTCCCTACTATATAATCACACCACACCCATCACTGTCCCGCTGTACAACCACATGTCATACACCCCCCCCCCCCACAAACACAAACCACATCATTACCACACATAATATCAAATCACATACCAAGGAAAAACAAATTTTAATATTTAATAAGGAATCCCTTATTTTATTCCACTTATACATTTATGGGTTTTCATAGACACTGTATGATCCTCACTACGAAAAAATTCCCTTTTAGCGGCGGTTTAAACCGCCGATAGATGGTTCTGTGATGGTTTAAAAAAACCACCGCTAAAATTGGTGTCAGAATTCAATGCACGGTGATTCCTTACATTTAGAATTGGTTTCTATAAAGTGTCGTAGAATACATATTTTGTGGTGGGTTTTTTTTGTTTTAGTAGTAGTTTCTGCTTAAAAAAATAACTGTGATCTAGCAGCGATTTTTAACTACCGCTAAATTCCGAACTTTTTACTAAAACAACTTCCACTAAAATGGATAAAACCTCGTATAAGTATATTTTTTTCATATTTAGAGGCGTTTTTAATCACAATTCTAAAAAATAAAATAATACAGCTGTAGTTTAAACCGTTGTGAAAAAAAACTATATATAACAGTGGTTTAAACCTCTGCTAAATCATGAATTACAAAAAAAAAATCTATAGGTTCTGTAGCCCCAAAACCTACAGCCATAAAAAAAAAATAGTATTAATAAAAATGTTACCATATCATCAAATATATCATCAACATACAAGGAAAACAACACATGTTAAAACTAAAGAATCAATGTATACTGTTTCTCACCAAAACATAAATAATCAACACATAGAAAGAAATAATACATTTCTCAATACATTGAAAGAATGAAACAAGAAAAAACACATTAAAAGAATAAGTAATACATAAATACATTGAATGATTCAAAACATCGAAAGAATAAAAAATACATTTCCCAATACATTGAAAGAATCAATACATTTTTCAATATATTTCTCATTGAAAGTACATTGGTTCTTTAAACTATTACACAACTCATTTCCAAGGAAAAAATAAATTTCATACATTTACAACTTGCTATAAAGAATCAACGTAATTTCATTAAAACGAGGCTTCACATGTTAAAACTAAATCCCCCAAAATTAAAAACAAGATAAATTAATTTAATAATAAAGAAATAATTCTCAATATGAAACCATCCATCATGAATACCATTTTCATCAAAATAGAAATTAATGATTCCAAACCAATAATCAATTATTATCCAAAAGATAAATCACCCTAAATATCCATAAATGATCTAAACATTCACAAGAGAGGATGAAAACTGACTTGGATTTATACAATGGGTAAATATTTTATGAAATCCTAGGGCTTCCAACACTGATCCCACCCCTTGATGAGATCACGGAAACAACAAAGATGCCTCTATATTCCTAGTCCAAAAGGAATCCACATATTATGAGTTACCTAATTACATCCCACAACCTATCCAAGACCAACATGGTAGAGCTCAAAAAATAGGGTCCATGCACAAATAGAGCACAAAAATATCCTAAAAGGGAGATCACACAACATATCAAGATTAACCAAGAAGGTGAAAACAAGAGGATACTAATCAAACATAGGGTCTGATAGATAGGTTTTATCCTATATGTTATAGGATTGATATATCATTGTATAGATAAGTGATATATGACCCTAGTTTGGTGAGAGATAACATAGAATGATCCTTGGTCAGTAGGACTGGGTTGTGATGTGATATTTCGAAAAGGGTATATACTTTCCTATAATGGATAGGGTTAGATAGAGATTATAGTCTTAGAGAAAACCATGGGGTTTTGTGTCATGACTTGACCTATAGGGACCCTACTCGGGACACTAGTAAGCTAAGAGTGACACCACATGTTCACCCCCAATAGTTGAAGGGATAATGACAAGAACAAAGTAATAATATCACTAAAGTGGGAGGATTTATCCTATTGAAGGTGAAAACACAAACACACACTCAACTCCATGAAATATTACATAGGTATAATAAAATTAAACCTCTCAGTGTAAAAAATTCATGTAGTAATCTCTAGGAAATACATTAGAATGAGATAGATAAATATCTAGGAAAGAAAAAGGGTAAAATAAATGCCTAACCATGAAGAAAGAAAGTAGGTCCCAATCTAGAAACAACTGAAAGAGAAAATAAGAGGAGTTCCCAACTAAATATCCCTAAGTCTGAACACCAAACATGGTCAGTGCCTCCACTTACTTCTATGTTCCATAGATACTAGGTCTACAAAGGACACTATCTACCGGTTATCTGTATAAGAAAAAAA
Organism: Viscum album; assembly: GCA_963277665.1. Classification (NCBI taxonomy): domain Eukaryota; kingdom Viridiplantae; phylum Streptophyta; class Magnoliopsida; order Santalales; family Viscaceae; genus Viscum; species Viscum album. The sequence continues at coordinate 1,104,980,380 of OY728145.1, forward strand.
TCATGCATGAAAAGACCATGTACGTGTGAGTATAAACATACTTAGTAAGGAACCATGAAAAAAAGTGGGAAATGGTAGAATATAATAGTCAGATCAACCTATATGTTAAAGAGATACAATAAACTAAACATCATATAAGATCATAAAGAAATTTCAATCTTCATATCCAGTTGAAACAAAACATATCGACACATGGTTATGAAACACATACATAGGGAAAGCATTGTCTCGATCCCATCTAAAATATAAGAAAAATATAAAAAAATACTGACATTGGACATACTGATACATGAACAATCCCTCTCCGCTAATCATTTCTCAATGATGAACTCTTCTTGTCACCCTCTCCATCTCCATCTCTACTTCCTACTATCGGCACCTGTAAGACTATTATATTGAAAATTAAACAATGTTTTATATTTATACTTAAACATAAAATCAATAAAATTTTGTGATCTAAATGATTTTCAAGTTGTGTGATTTACCTTCTCACCACTATTCATCACTAAAAAATCCCCAAGGGAAGATTCGATCATCTTCTGATATAAATCAAGAAACACTTTCTTAAAAATAGATATCTCATCCCCATATTCCTCAATTGTATTTTTCATAGAATAAATATTTCTCTAAGAATATTGGGGTAGGGAGTTACTACAACAAGGAGTAGATACACATGCAATCCCCATTTGCCTACCAAAGACCTTAGATGGTAATGGTCCCAAACTCATCCCGTGCAGTCGACCAGGATGCTTCTTCCCAAGGACTTTACCAACTAGGTCATCCTGGGAGACCAAGTAGGATTATGTGGTATTGAAATCCCATAGTTCTTTAATTTTTACCTATAAATCAAACATCAGTCATATTATAAGCAATATATATTAACATAGTGAAAAATGATAATAATTTATTATAATGAAAAATTAATTCCTACCCTAACTTCTTTAGAAGAATCATTAACAAAACTTCCCTAATATTTTTTATGAACATTAAACCACACTTATGTTTGAGATTCTCAGTGGTCTAAACTCTGTGAATTCATTAAATAAATGTAAATTAACAATTTAATATATTAAACAAATAATATTTTCAAATAAATATTTAAACCAATGAAAAGATTACCAGAGTCAATTAGATTATAGAAAAACTCTTTAACCCCACAGTGTGAGTTTAACACTTCCTCCTTGGAATTCCTGTCATTTAATCAAATAAAATTATGTTAAGAACATATATTTCAAAAAATTCATGTAGAAAAAATAGAAATGATAACATATGAATAGTACAAACAAACAAAATATACAAAACAATGATAATGAATGACTGCACAAATGAAATAAGTGGTTGATAAATGAATGGATAACTGCACATATAATCATTTTCTCCTTCAATCATGTCAATTTATTTCTCTATAATTAATTAATACACTTTATCCACTCTTGTAAGACTAATATTTTCAATATCATGATGGAAAAATAACTTCGCTTCTTAATATTGAGGGATTCAATTTCAGAGGTCAAATCATCCATTTCATCACCCATATCATACAGGTCTATTTATTTTACATAAGAAAATAAACTCCACCCTTCATCCATGACATCTTTCACATAATATACCATTTTTTATTGCGATGATAAGATATATAGATCATGTAGTTCATGGTCACCAACATCCATCAACTGAGAGAAGTTCACAGAAGTAAATTGCAAGGAATATCTTTTAACACCCTTGATAATATCTACCCAATTTAATTTGAATAAAACAACTAGAAAATTTCCATGGTGGTTTAATTTGATAATATCAGTCAACTTTACATAGTATTCCACTTTAGAAAATTTAAATATTCCACTATTCTGTGTTTTCATACCCTCTTCCCGATCAACTATATGGAATCTAAAGCAATTCATGTTGTAAGTGTCAAACTTTCTATATTGTTTTAGAGGACCTCGAGAAAGAAACTTCAAATCTTCTAAAAACTCTGTTCGAGTACTAGTATTCATGATTTTAAATAATTAATATACATTATTAGATTTACAAAATATATGTATCAACCTGATATTCATATTGACTACAATATTTATGAACTTACACATCGTGCAAACCATTCTACAAGATATTTATTAACATCTTTTGTTATATCTTTCTCATTTTGTGTTCATACTCTCATTCACATCTTAGTTTGTATCCTCAAATATTCAATAAATGGATCTAAAATTTCACTATTTAAAAGCATATATCTACGTGTCTGTAATAATTCCATTTTTGTAAGTGTAACATTTGAGCTCCTCCCAACTGATCGGTCAATAACAGGAAATGTTTTTGATTTCACATGTATTTTAGACTAAGTTAATGCATCTTCAATATGTACAACTCAATTAAATATTGTCTCAATATCATCCATGTATCTAGAATAAAAGTTAATACACTCCTCTACTAAATAGACTTTAGAAAATAGAGCCTTCATGTTGAGATTTATTTTTCACGTATGATTTCAACTACCTAAGATATCTATAAAGTAAAATAAAAAAACATAATTACGAATTTAATGAATTGAAAAGAATTGATTACTGGAATAAAAAATATATAAATAAAGTACCACTCAATTGGATACATCTAATGATAATGTATGAGGCCTCCTAATTTAGCTTCCTCAACCAAATGCATAGTTAAATGCATCATGATAGTAAAAAAAATGGAGGAAAGATCATATCTATTGAAAAAAGTGTCAATACAAATATCTCCTGAAGGTTTTGAAGATGAAATGGATGTAGAGTTTTCTCACACAGTTGTCTAAAAAATGTGCATAATTGGGGTACAACAATAGAAACCTTTTTAGGTAATAATGTGCACAATTCCAATGGAAGTAAATGCTATAAAAAATATGTGAATCGTGAATTTTCAATCCATGTAAACTATGATGCTTTAAGTCAACATACCATGAGATGTTACTTGGATACCCATAATATACCTTCAAATGTTTTAAAATTCAAAGGAATGTATATTTATCCCTATTTTTCATTGCAAAAATTGTCGGATCATACTTTCCATTCTCATCTAGCCAGAGATCACGCTATATGTTCATTGCTTGGAAGTCTTTCCGAGAATTGAGATGATCCCTCAAATTTCCATGATCATTAAGAAATGTGAAGATAAAATTTTCACATACATTATTCTCAATATTCATCACATCAATATTATTTCACAACAAATTAAATTCTTAATACAAAATTTTGAAGAATATACTTTTTTTCTTTCATTATTGCGTTTTGATTTCACTTGATGATGCACTTCGAACTCATTTCCCACTATCGTTCAAATTATTCACCTACCCAAATTCTATTTTAACATTTCCAAGTTGTTCCAATATTTCATAACCTATTAACAACTTTGTTGGTGGTCTACGATCAATGAAACCATTGAATTTTGACTTGTTCAGCCGAAATCTATAAGATGCATCGAGAAATATTCAATGATACAAGAAGAAAAATTTTCTACTGCATATTATCCGTTTGGGATCAAAATAAAATTTATAAATAGGACAATTCAAACCCATGTATGTGTTCCAAATAGATAAATTCCCAAGTCCAGGGAAGTCAATAATGGTCAAAATTAGAGCAGCTTGCATTTTGAACATTGTTCTAGAAGATGCATCATATGTCTCAACATCATTGCTACATAACTCCTATAATTATTTAATCAAAGGATGAAAGTATACACCAATATCATTTCTTGGAATTTTTTTCCTGGAATAATCCTTGAAATGATAAAAGAAATTTGTTACATACATATCCACAAAGGCATATTGTAAGGGATCAAAACAACCAGCCAAATGCTATAGATGGTACTCCAAGTCCCAAATGAGATGAATCCATTGGCAGCCAATCCCAATCGAAAATTATCATGATTAGATGAGAAATATGGATATAATGAATCAAATATATTCCACGATTTTGAATCTCTTGTATGTTTCATTAACCCATCATTTTTATTATCTACAGAATGCCACTTCATGTGTTCGGTGGGTTTCGATGACATGAATAATCTTTTCTATCAAGGCTTTAAAGGAAAGTAATGAAAAGCCTTTTCAGGTGTGTTCATTTTATTCTTATCATGGTAGTATGTTGATTCAAACTTCCAACATCACCCATAGAATTCCATCTAGAAGAAGATTTTTTTTGAAATCCTATCTACTTGAATCCTCTTCCTAATAAAGCATATAATCATCGGGACATGCATGATTATTTGTATAATTCAAATAAATCTTGTTAACAAATTTTTTCATATCATAAAAAGATTATGGGATCTTTTATTCAAGAAATTCATCACAAAAAAATTCCAATATCATGGACATCTCCTTATTTGTAATTTCACATAGGCATTTTATATGGTACAACTTCAGTAGAAAAGAAAGTTTTGAATATTTCAAACATCCACTATACAAATCTTGATTCCCCATCGTCATCTAAACTATAAAATGCATTTGTCTTCTCAGTGAATTTTTCTATTAAATTAGTCTCCACATAATCAAGAGGAGGATCCAATGATATGTTACAATCTTGATCTAGTGGTCCTATATTCTAAAAAACATCACTTGTCACGTTGCTATTTGTAGCACCCTCAAATAGTTTTTCTAATATGTTTTGATGTTGATATTGGTGTCTTGAAATGCCGAATGCATCATTTATAAGGGTTACCATTTCATTTTCCATTGTCAACGAATTTGGGAGATCATTTTGTGGATTGGAATTAGTGCTCAACATTTCTATAAAATTCGATTATAGCTTCCAAATCCAACACAAATATTGAGAAGAGAATTGATTCAATATCAAGTGTTCGTAAACTTCATCTCTCTTCAACCATATTCTAAATTTATATTTAGGAAAAGTACATCTTATTCCCCTTTCAACATATCGATTAGAAATTAAAAAATTTAAACACTCCTCCAAACCCTTAACATACTGAGGTGTGTTCCTCGATAATGTGATCCAGATTTTATCCATATATATCACAATGTTCTTACACATTGTTAAAAAAAATTAAAACACATCACTGTTATTAAATAGGAAAAGAGATTCATATATACTTGTTGAAAAATATGAATATATTAGATAAGGTTTTCCTATATAAATACACAAGAAGGGATCAGGAATAAATTTTCATGAATCCGTGAGTTCAATCACCAAAATTATAAATAATTATATTTATGGAAGGATCAATCATGTAACATAGCTAGTGATAGAATTGGAACCCCAAGACACTCTATAAATAGGTACCTCACAAAACCTAATTTCACTAGATACCAGAGATGAATTGCATCAGGTTCTTTAGATATAGATATACGTTATGACCACCTTCAATCCAGAACGGGAACAATCCTTTGAAGGAACCATTCCTAAAGCATAGAAGAAAGACCTCCCCAAAGTTGATTTGAATCAAGACCCCAAATAAAGAACCAAGGGAATATCTTTCTTAGAAGTGCTTAAAGGCTCAGACCTACACAGAGTGATCACGTTGAAGATCCCCCCCTGTTCAAAAAATCAGAATATGATGGCTTCTCTGTTAATGCTGATCCCAATGCCCTACAACAATGACTAAGCATGTGTAAGTACGCTATATTGGAGTGAATTACTTATCTAAAGGGTTAAAAACCATGGTCTTAACCTGATATCAAGACCCAAATTTCTCATTGTTGTGGACAATCTAATTGGAAACTGGTTCCAATTGGAAAAGGGTATTATCACATTATACTCAACACCTAGGAGGATTTAAATTTCGTATTGAAAATGGGTAACCTCCAACTGCAACCTTGTTTCCTTCGATTATCGAAGTGGGATATATCTTTTAACCCTCACATGCATCAAAATTGCATGGCACGAATTTGGATCATATTACATGGGATAAACTATATTTTCTAGAATATGAAGATCCTAAACGATATAACCTCTTGTATTTGTGTCCCTTTGAAGAACAATCAATACAAACTTAATAGAGATCTAGGAATGTATGAAAGAGTCATCGTAGAGGTTAATTTAGAGTCAAAATTACAAGATGTCATTAGTTTCAATGCTAAAGACTATTGAACGAATGTAAGAGTGGAGTATGAGCACAAGCCCCATTTTTATGAATTATTCAAGATTATTGTGCATTCAATCACCAACTACAGAGTGGTGCAAAATAAAGTTCTACCCCCCAATGAAAAGGAATGGAAAGAGGGAAAAATAAATAGAAAAGGTAAGGGCCCTACATTGGAGAAGGCCAATAAATCCAAGAATAACAATGAGAAATGGATGAAAAAGCAAGGTGATCTAATCTCCTCAAAGGATTCCCCTAAAAAATATTGGGTTGATTTGGCTGAAGAGGAGGAAAGTGATAGTGAAGACCATGCTATTGAAGATGAAATTTTTGAATTTATCATGGACATTGTCAATCAATCACATCCTGATCTCTTAGATAAATATTTAGAAACTATCAAAGAGACTAGATTTGTGTATCACAATGTTGTGCAAGACACCAATCTGGAAAGTCTCCATCACACTTCACTGCACAATACCTCTACACAGGGGGCTGAGGAAGGGGGTACAATGCACCATGAAGAAAAACCTAAATAAATGAACATTGAATTTCCACTGCATCACCGCAAGACTGAATGAAGATTAACCACTAGTGATAGTACTGAGCATTTATAAACTATAACATGGAATAATTTCATCTCAGTTGATGACTCAAAAGATACCAAAGAGAGTGTAGCTGTTGGGCCTAGTGTAGTGGAAGACACTAACCCAGGAAGAACACACTCAATCCCAATTATTAATACCTCTACATATGAATATTTAGATGGGAATACACTGCCCTATGACAAGACTAAAGAAATGGTCGTTGATGGTCCACCTCAAAAAATGATGTTGAAGGAAGGGATGACAACCTTGAGCACTTATAGTCTTCTATAGAGCAGATTACTAATGCAGTTGCCACCAACAACACTAATGGAATGAAAGATACCGGTATGCATGATCATCCTCAATCGGGCTTCACTATTGCTAATGGGAACACTCTTAATTCAACATGTACAAGAGTTAAGAACATGAAACAGAGTAGTGAGAAAGAACAAAGGACTCCCATGGACTCCAAAATAGGTAAATATGAAACCTTTACCTCTCCTTAATCTTCTTGGAACATACATGAAAATGAATCCCCTTTCTCAAGTACAAATATTTCCAATCAAAACAGGAAATCAACATGAAAGAAGAACTCTAGAGGCAAAAGGGGGTTCCAACCCCAAAAACATGTCTAAATGGATATTTTATAATGAAATTTTTAGGGTATTGAATACTCTAACACCATAAAAACTTTAAAAAGATTTATTTACACTCATAAAGCCAAAATTTTGGCTATTTATGATCCCAAAATTAACTTTGCTTCTAATTTTTTTTTGGTTTAGATCATTTTGGTTATGCCTTTATTGATGTTAATACTAATAACTCTTCAATAGAATCTTTGTGGATATTTTCCCACTCTTCTATAAACAATGTTAGTTTATATAAAACTAATGACCAATCTTTGACTTGTGAAGTAACCTATAAAAAACTTATCTTTTTGGAACTTTTATTTATTCCAGAAATAGGTATCAAGATATGAGAAGTCTCTGGCATAGCTTTTCAAATCTAAACAACAGAATTGATGATCCTTGGATCATCAATGGTGACTTTAATTAAATCCTTGGGCCTAGTGAAAATATGGGTCCTACCCATTCTAATATCTCATCTATGGAATTTAAATTATGTATTGAAGATAATAATCTTATTGCGATTAACCTAATGGGGGCCAAATATACTTGGTAAAGAAGAAATTCCAATAGGGTAGTGGCTTGCAAACTTGATAGATATTTCTCCAACTTTGAATCCCTTGATAAATGGAATGCCATTTCCAACATTACCCTTCCTAGATTAAACTCAAATCATCATCTGATTTTAGTAAGACTCAATACTAGATGCTCTAGACCTATCCTCTTTTTTAGATTTAATAATGCATGTTCCTCTATTATTGAATGTGACAACATTATCAAAGATTCTTGTAACTCCATAAATTTTGGCAATGAAACCTTCTCCTATATCATGAAATTAAAAATCTTAAAACAAAAACTTAAGGGATGGTGTAAAGAAAAAACCAACCAAATTGATAATGAAATCACCTCTCTAGAAGACAATCTTAACCAAATTCAGATTTCCTCTACTAACACTGATTTCACTTTTGATCCTCAGCATAATATTAATATCTCTACCAAAATTAACTCTCTTCTCTTTTTAAAAGATAATCTTAAAAAAAGACCTTTAAGATAAAGTGTCTTAAATATGGTGAAAGGAACACAATGTTTTACAATGATCTTCATAGAACTAGAAATGCCTGTAGGACCCTTACTTTTCTTAAATATGGGGATACTATAATTGACAATGAAGAGGGTTTATCCCAACATATTGTCTCATATTTTAGCAATATTTTTAATAATCCTAACCTAAATAAATATTTATCGATGGATGTCATTCCTAACATGGTTATCAACAATGAAAATCTTTCCCTAGAAAGTGTACCCCTTGACCATGAAATAAAATATCCTATCTTTATCTTGAATTATGATAGTGCTCCTAGGCCTGATGGTTTTACTACCTTCTTTTTCTAGCACTATTGGGACAGAGTTTATATGTATTTCTGTAATTTGGTTAAATCTTTCTTTTCTAATGGCATACTTCCACATAGAATTAATGCCCAATTACTCTCTCTAATTCCAAAAGTTAAAAATACCTCTTAAATTAACCTATTAACACCCATTTCCCTCATAAACACACTTTGTAAAATCATCTATAAACTACTTGCTAATAGAATTTCACCCCATTTGCAATAGAATCATCTCTTGGAACTAGTTTTGCTTTATCAAGGGAATAAACATACATTATTGCTTCTTCCTTGCCTCTAAGTGTACTAACCTATTAAATAAATACAATAGGGGTGGTAACATTACCATTAAACTTAATATTTGGAATGCTTTTGACACTATGGACTAGAGTTTTATTTATAAGTTCCTCACAAACTTTGGTTTCAATGACACATTTGTCAATAACATCAAAAGCCTCTTTAATTATTCTCACATTTTTGTTTTAATCAATGACTCACCTAAAGGTTATTTCAATTAAAGAAAAGGTGTTACGCAAGGTGACCCACTATCTGTAATGCTTTTCTTCACTGCAAAGGACTACCTAATCATACATATCACAGAAATTGTAAATTAGGGTAAAATAAATCCCATTATTGCCTCTATAAATCTAAATGACCCCTCACCTTTTATATGAGAATGACATCATTTTATTTTTACAGGGTGACAAAAGAAATATTCAAAACATTAAGATTCCCTCACACTCTATGAAGATGGGTCTGGTCAATCCATAAACTAGAAAAAATCTTTCAAGTTATTTGAAAAAGATTCCCTATAGCTATAAAAATTAGCACTATGAATAACCTTGGTAGTAAAGAAAACTCCTTCCCCTTCACCTATCATGGGGTCCCTATCTTCTGGGGGAAGCCTAAAGTCAGCTACTTTTCCAATATAATTGATCAAATAAAAAATCAACTATCTGCTTGGAAAGGAGAATCCCTATCTATGTATAACAAAATTTGTCTTGTTAAATATACTATTGTTTATAAAATGGTTTATTCCATGATGATATATAAATGTCCCACTAGTTTGATTAAAAATCTTAGTTTCAGTATCAAAATATTTTCTTGGAGTGGAAGCATTCTTGAAAGAAAGCTAGTCACGGTTCCTTGGACTAATTGTTGTAAGCCTCTAGCCAATGGTGGGATGGGTATTAAAAACCTCAATCTTTTTAATGATTCCCTACAGGATAGACTCACTTGGAACCTTTTAAATAAAATATATATGGATTTTAATTAACTTAGAGGTAGGTTTTTGAACAAACTAAAAAAATGAAATTTTCTCTACAGGGACTCTTATATATGACCTTATATCAAAAACTCCTTTAACAAAATTATGTCTCATTCTAGGTGGCTAGTTAATAGAGAATCTTATCTGATTTTTTTGGTGGATAACTAGAATGGATTTCCTCTTATCGCTATGGATGACCCTATGAAATTACCTATTGATACTAGTATTTATATAAATGATTGTTTTTATTCTCCAAACTTGGATTTACCCAATTATATTAACACTATAATTAACAATTATCATTTTGTTAATACTGATTACTTTTTAGTTTTGGAACCTATAAAAAATGGAATTTTGGACTCTAAGATTTTCTACAATTATAATTTCATTGATACCAATCAGTATTTTTATTGTTTAAAGAACTATGATAAGCCTTGGGTTAGACCCTCTTGGTTCACCCTTGTCTGGAGACTAGCCCACAATTGTGTTCCCACTATTTTCTTTCTTCAATTATTTGGGATCCATCTTTGTTCCAAATTTCATATCTGAAATCAACACAGAGGATACTGACCATATGTTTTTATCTTGTGCTACTACTTATGCTCTTTGGAAATAAATTTTTGAATTTTTTGATCTGATATGGAGAAATTTAGACTCTATTCGATTGCATCTCCAATGACGCAATGCTATGGATGTTTCTAAAAAAATTGGACAGCTCTTCATAGCTGCTATAGCTGTGCTAATGCACACAATCTGGTATGACAGAAACATGATTATTCATCATAATAATACCTTTAATTTTCATGCTGCTTAGGTGAAGATATTAAATGCGATCAAAGAAGCTGGTATGATGGTAATTAGTACCTACCACAACTTTATCAATGATCTTATTGTTCTTCGTTGGCTTGGAATACAACGAAGGTAACACCAAATAAAAGGATTATTAGAAGTCTTCTGGAAATACCCTTTTCCTGGCTGGACCAAGATCAATGTTGAAGGTGCCTCAATGGGAAACCTGAGCCACTCAGGTTACAGAGTGGTGTGCAGATATCACAATGGTCAGGTCCTTGGATGCTATTATAGTACTTGTGGTTTTTCCTCCTCTTTAGAATCAGAGATGTATACCATCATTATTGTAGTTGGTATTATTAAAAAAAAGAGGTTGGAATAACATTTGGATTGAAAGAGACTCCACCACCATCGTGCAAGCTCTTCAGAATGAAATGCTGCACCTCTCTTGGCCTCTCACTGCAAAATGGATGGAATGCCTCCAACACCATTCTAAGATTAATCATATAATAACTCATGCTTATCGTGAGTCAAAGGTGGTTGCAGATGGTCTTTCCAAAAAAGTAGTAAATAATGCCGACACGTGGATGAACAACCTCCCACCAGATATTATTACTTTGCATGAAAAATATTTTAATAAAATTCATACTTTAGGACTTTTGTAACTATATTTGGTATTTATATATTTTTTGAGCTTTGTTATTTTGACCAAGGAATCACCTTTTTAAAAAAATTAACATAAATTCCTTGAGGTTAAATACTTTTGAATATAAAATGTAAAAATAGTTAAAAAAAATAAAATAACACATTGAAATTATCTTTAAAATTGACTTAAAATAAATAGAGAAGATGTATTTTATAAGATTAGGCTCAACCTAGTCTATTACATGAAATAAATGACCTTTTCCTTTAGCAGGTTGAAGAAAAAACCCAAGCTTTTCTAAGGAGAATCCCTAACCTATCACTCAGTTTTTTGAAGGTTAGAAAAACCTTGTCTATTCTACAAGATGGAAAAAACCTTTGTTAATACCTTTTGATCAGGTAAGAATAACCATACACTACCTTTTAAATGTACGTATAACCATCTATGAAATAAGAATTATAGACACTTATGAAAAATAATAAAATTTGGACTATTAGAATATGTCGATGAAGAAACTGGTGTAGATTAGTGAACTTCGACCCTTCTTTAATTGATACTGAACAAGGAAATATAGGGCAACTAGAAATGACTCAACAAATTAGTATAATGACTCCATGAAGTTCTAAATGTCTTTCTTATTATTTATCCACTTCTTTCCTTAGATTATATTTATAGACAAAACACAAATGGATAGCATTATTTAGAAATCCATTGAATCTTCTACACATGGGTGTTTCCTAATTCTTCATCATACATTTAAAACCCAATAGTTATAAATTAAAATAGAAACATATTACTATTTAAAGTATCATAATAAAATTCAAAAATACTCAATGTATTTTATTCTTGGTATTTTTTGTCCAGTGATAGAGGCTTTCTACCATTCAAATAGATGAGAGATGGTACTACTTAAATATAATAGGGAAATTTTATAACTATATATCCCATGTAAGGGTAGAATAACTTTTTCAAATGCTGGATAAGGGTACCTCAAAAATTTTATAATTTGTATAAAGGTAACCTTTAAAATATACAACACTCATAAAGATAAGATGAATTTTACACATGCTGTATATAGGTAAATTATAATGCTATGTAAGGGTAAGAACAAATTATAAGCATTTCATAAGGGTAACTATTAAATTTGTGTAATGGCAATATTTTAATTAAACTAGTCATGTAATGGTAACCAGAAAAGATGTATAAAGGCACTCAAAAGTTACATAAGGTTAATAAGAATTTTATAAAGCACATGTAAAGGAAAACAATAAATTCCATACACTATTTAAAGGTATCTAGTTCACTACACAAGGGTAAATTACATTTTTTTCATGCCTCTTAAGGGTTGTTTATCACTTGCGTAAAGGCAAGAAGAACTTGCATAAAGGCAAGAAACACTTGTGTAAAGGTAAGAATTACTTGCGTAAAGGTAAGAAACAATTGTGTAAATGTAATTATATCTTATGTAAGGGTAAAAACAAAAATAAAAATCATGCGTAAGGTTACAAAGGTACATATGTAAAGGTAACACAAAAACAATAAATACCATGTAAGGGTAAAAAAATAGTTACGTAAGGGTAAAAAGAACATTAAACTAAATATGTAAAGATAGAATAGATTTTTTTGTAAGGGTACACTAAATTTACATAAGGGTAACAAGAACTTTGTAATACTTATGTGAAGGTAAAAATAATCTTTAGAAAATTAAATTTTCATATGTTTCAAACAAAAATAATTATAAATAATAATAAAAATAATATGAATAAATGGTGAACATTTAAATAACAATTAAATTCAAAAAAATTATCATAAATAACCATGCTTAAAAATAAAAAAAATTAAATTTCAATGATATAATTAAACCTATTTCAATTGATAAAAACAATTCTCATTCAAATGTAATTTAATTAAAATATCCAATTTATAACAAACAAAATAAAGAGGTGGGTATTAAAATTAGAATTCTTCAACTAAAGTAAAACTTTAATTACCATAATCATTCATGATGGGATTTTGGGGAATGAAAACTAACTCAAAAAACAAAGAGATATACTCTATCATTGAATAACATCCCTAATAAAACTTCTAAGAGGTATTATCTATAAATATGAGACATATAATTTGATAAATACATAATTCAATATGGATAACACATAAAATGATACCCAATTACTCATAATAGTTGTGAATCACATCAAACCATATCAAAACACAAAAAAAACTCAAATCAAGATGTAATTCCTAAAGTTCCGTGGTAAATAGAATTTTTATACAGTAAAGATCTAGATTAAAACTTCCTTTCACTTACCACTCTAACCTTTTAGGGGAGACGAGGTGGGGGTTGGGATCAGTGATGAGGGGCAGTGAGGCGTGAAGAGGGATGAATAGGTGAGGCGTGGCGTGGGACAGTGTGGAATGGCGAGGTGAGGCACAACAAGGCGAGGAACGACGAGGTCTGGTGAGTGGTAGTAATGGACGATTATGGACAACGATGAGGCTAGGGCTTTGGGAAGTCGGCGTGGTGGGGGGTCGGGGGTGTCGGGGGGGGGTGTCGGGGGAGGGGAAGGTGTCGTGTTTGTAATTTTTTTAAATGTTAGCATATTTTTATAAAAAAACATGATGAAATTATTTAAAAAAAATTAGCGGTGGTTTGCTAAACCACTGCTAAAAAACCATCGCTAAATTCTCAATTTGGTGTAGTGCTTGGGGAATCCTTTTATTAGCCAAATATACATGGTTAACAAACTTTTATATGTAATAATTAAACAAAAACCAAACAAAATGAATTAAAAAAACTATCCAGTATGCAAATAAGGACCCCCAACATCCATGATTTTCAATGGGTAGTTAGACCATACAAATCCCAATATCTATAATAACAATAAAACAAAAAGATCTTGCACCAATTTTCCCTATCCCCGGTATATTGATTCTTAATATAATTTGATTATATTTATTAATCTATAATAAACTATATTCACAATGAAAAACATCTATATACCCATCCCAAATGATTCACAATTTAGAAAGATGAAGGAAATCATACTTGGAAGAAGAACGATCGAAACTTCTTGGTTGTGCCAAAAATAGGGGCACACATACAACAGGTAACCCTCCCAGGAAACACGAACCAATTTCCATAGCCTAGCCACATGAGTCCTATGGGAATATGGATTAGGAACATCTCGTAGAAAGAGGAAGCAAGAAGGAATGACCAAGAAGGAATATATATTGGATTTAAGAAGATCAAAACAAAGTCACAGGATTAGATACAATTTTTATTTTCCATTAAAGGAAAATCTATCCAAGACCATGCATTTCGACCATTTAAAATCCTTATGACCCTTATGGAATTAAAGATATAATATATGGACTTAATTGGTCTCAAAGACTTTTATATTTGGCCTTAAATCCATTTTATGTCAAGGAAATATGTAAAAAGGTAAAAAATGGAAGAATTGGAAACACTACTCATGAGACACCACCATCGAGACACCACTAGATGAGGCACCACCAGTGAGGCACTTCCATATGAGGCACCACTCGATGAGTGACTGTCAGTGAGCCACCACCAACGAGGCACCACCAGTGAGGCATCACTAGATTATGAACCACCAGATGAGTGATCATCAATAATCCACCACTAGTGAGTGATCTCCAAGGGGAGACACCACTAATAAGTCACCTATATAGGAAGACACCACCAACAATCCACCACCCAGGTGAGACACCACCAATGAGCCAGTGCCGGGGTAATACACTGCTAGCGATCCACCACTAGGGTGAGACACTGTTAGTGAGGCATCGCTAGGGTGAAACATTTCCAACTTGAAATACAAGCGATACTGAGTTAGTGTGTACCTCACAAAATAAAAACTTTTTTTAAAAAACATGTGTTACATGTAAGATCATGTTTTACCAATCAATAATATATTATTAATATATTATTATTTAATATAATAAGATATAACCTAGCTGTTAAATTATTGGTTATGAATTGTATTAAATAAATTATTTAAATCCATTATTTAAAAAAATCTAAAATGAAATAATTGGTAAAAAATTAATTAGAAATGAATATAATATCCAATTGAATATAAAGGGAATCTTTTTATAGAAAATTATTTTTATGTCCACAAAGTTGTTTTATCCTAATAAATCAAATTTATTAAAATTAGGGAGTGATATTAATTTAATATATATATATATTATATTCAATAAAACATTTTTCATATTCATCTAATTAATTTTATAATAATAAGATAATAAAAAACCAAATATTTCCCATCAAAGTCATTATTTTTCTAAAGGCACTTTTACCGCCTTCTAATAGCGCACCCATTTTAAATATTAATTTTGAAATTTTGTTAAATTTAATATGAAAAAATATAATTAATTTTTTAAATATAAATATCAAAATTAGGTGCGGGTTATTTTTTGGTATTTTTCTAAAATATTTCTTTTTTTGATGAATAGTGAAAAATACTGAATTCTAATTCCAAAATTATTTTTCATATTATATTTTAAATTGATTATAAAGTCATATTATATCTATTATACAACATTTAATTAAATTTAGGTCATAATAATCAATTTATCATTGAAATTGGATATAAACACATCTCAAAATTTTGAACATTTTTACTTTAAAACCCCGATTTGTCGTCCCATATGCAGAATTAAATTTGAATTAATTTCTTCCACTTCTGTGATTATAATTTGAAAAAATTTATTTCATATTTTCAATATTTATAATTTATGATGTCTAATAATGTTAACTTAGTTTTTACCAAAAATATTAGTGAATGTAATTGAAATTAGTAACAATAATTAACAGAAAAATTAGCTTAATAAGGGACTAAACCTTAAATTTAAGGGACAAAATGACCTATACAGCTATAAAAAATCCATTGGATGTTTATATTTATACCTTATCCCCCATTATATTTAATTTTTATTATTTTTGAGCCACTTGAAATGGGAATAATATGGGTGGAATTCCCTTTTCCAAAATTCACATGAATGCCACTCCTCCACTATAAAAGGCACTCATCCCCCCACTCCCCCACCCCTTTTAGGCCATTTTTATCACCCAAAATCTTCTCAAATAAGCTTAAAATATCCATACACTAAACCTATAATCCTCAAATTAGGCAAAAATCCTTCCAAGGAATCCCTTTGATGCAAACCAAAAGGAGTTACCCGAATAATAGGTAACAATATTCTTCAAGCTATTTTGATTTATTTTCATGCTCTATCCTCTCAAAAATTATTATTACATGATTATATAATAACAAAAGTTTCATAAATATACTGATATTTTTTTTTCTAATGGTTTGAAATACACTTACACACACTTCTATCTAATGGGTAATGAACTTACCATTCATGTATACGACGAACTACCGCCTCACAAAACAATGTCATTCATTTTTATTTTACCACCTCTCATGGTTGGGAATTATGATAGAAACAATGTTTATATATGATATATATGATAATTATAATGTATTTATGTTTATTTAATTTTTATATATAACAAACCTTTATGATTTTTATTTTTTGGGAATACAATAACACCATTTGAGCAAGTGTGGACTAACACCTCCTCAAAGTGATGTGATTCGTTCACTTTATACATGGCAGGTACAAATGATGGTTTCATTAAACCTATCTGACATATATGAAATAAATATGATACTATATTTATAATATACATATAAATAAATACATATATAAATAAATAAATAAATAAATACATATATATATATATCATTTACTTTTCATTCTTTTAAATATGATAAAGAAATGAAAGCAGCGTTCATGCGTACATAAGACCTACCATCTCCATGAACAGTGCATTTAATTTCCTATCTCCAAATTTAATGGATTATTATAAATACATATATACTGAATATATATGATATTTAAATAATATTTTACATTCTGTAGAAGATTAAATCAGGATATAATTAATAAGATCAAGTAACAAGTTAAAATATACGCAACAAACTAGACAATTAATACACAAAATAGTGAAAATAATGAAAGATTATTAAAAAATGGGTAATAAGATATTATAATAAGTTAATATATGATATTATAAATATAATTATGGTTATGGTATAAGTTAATAACTTTATTAATACCATTATATAGTAGGTTAATGGATGCTCCCCCAAAAATGAAACACAAGGTATAAGATTCTAGTCTCACTTTTCTTTCTATGAGGCATACGACATTATTACAACTTATTTGTTTTGTGTAGTGTATCTAATGACCATTATGATATATTATATCATGAAATATTTTATAATCAAGGTAATTTTAATTTCAATTTGAATTATTTCTTATAAGGGGATTTGGGTTAAAGGTTACCAAATGGTAAAGAATTTCATAATATGGTTCCTTTTCATTGGGTTATATTACTTCCCGTTGTAATTAATAATATAATATTAAATGTTTAATCAATTTTTACTATATATTTTTGTATTTAAACTTGATTTATGTGGATTTAAATTTGAAACACATAATATATTCATTGATTGATTCTGACATCAATGATATGGTCTTTTCAAGGGTTTACTTCACAATCTCATTTTGCTCATGATTGTTTACACTTGAATTTCCATCAAAGAAAATTATTTTACCATTTTATAATAAACCATTTAATTTTATTCTCTTATATTAATTCATTACCATTTCCAAGTAATTGTACCATTTTCCAATTTTTGGTACTAAAAATGTTATAGAAAATGTTATTAAGAAAACATGACTTTATTTCTCTCTTTAGTCAGAGAAAATGATTTCTTCTCAAAACCCAGTTTTATAAAATATTTTTCAAAAAGGTTTTTAAAATTTAAAAAATGAATTATTAACGAAATTTTTATGCTTTTTTCTTTTACAAATGTTTTTAAAGTAATATTCTTGTCACTTTCTAAACAAGGAATTTTTTAAACCCTTTTACCAAGAAAAAGGAATATTATTTTTACATTGTATGGAATGTGTTTATTTACCTAACATAATTCATTAAAATATTCCTTTGAAAGTTTAAAATGAATATTTATAAATAAAATGTTGTCTTTAAAATTTATTTTCAAAGAAAATTCTTTTCAACATACTTTCTAAAACAAAAGGATATTTTCCTCAAGATTTTTTTTAAAGTTAATCTTCTATTTCATAAATGAAAACAACCATTATTCTTGCCCCAATGGGTATATGTCATATTTATACCATCCTTATTCTTCCTCTAGATGGTTTTTGATTTATTTTTCCAAGGATAATGTTGACATTCACTTCCTTGATTCTTTTTTTAGTCCCCATGAAGTATTCTGATTTACAGTGATCATTGAACATTAAGTTTCCCCTAAATATAAATATCATTTATCGTGGATATGATTATTTCCTAAACTGTATACCATTTTTACATACGGTTTGTACTTGATAGTTATTTGATTAACTAGGAAAATATTGGTAAATCTGTATTTTTTACTCTATATGGATATTTGATAGGGAACATTGTTAAATAAATCATTCGATATATGGGGAATGCTTTGAACAAGTACAAAACAGGTGGATCTCAGTTATATATATCCCCTATATGCATTGATAATCTCATGGGATGAGTTAGTAGGATCACCTTATATGGGTTTTTACGTAATGTGATAAACCATTGTGTGAATGGTCTTGACATTAAATGTACCATGCACCTAGGAAACATAGAATCCAATAATCTATAATTTCTATCATTTAGTTTCATTTACTATTTTTTCCATGAGATTTTGTGTCGTCATATCTATGGATTCATTTCATTACCAGTTCATTAATTTAATGGAATGTGTTTCATTTATTTGCCTTTCCATATTTATTATGACTTACCTAGTTATTTTAATGGAATGTGTTTTATGTTATTTAACTTTCCATATTATTTACTCACTTCCTTCTTAGTTTATTGATTACATGGCACGTGTCTTCAGTTATCACCTTTTCATATTTTCCATTCTTATTGATTCATTATTTATTCCATTGTACATTACCCTTATTGAGAATTTGAGATCACCCTTATTTTTTTTCATTCCCTAGGATTCCATGAAGTATACAAATAATGAAATGAAAAGATATACTATATGGAATAAAGTTATTATCCCTGAATGAAAAAAATTATGTTGTAATCATTGTATTAATTTTTAATTGTAAGAATCATGTATATATCTAGTTTACTAATAGTAATAAATGGTTCAGTCCTTTGGGACGTGATTTACTTTTATCTTATGCCAACTTAATGGTATCATGACACCGACTATGGGATTTTTGGGTTCAAGTCGCTACAGTTGGTATTAGACCAAGTTTAGTAGAAACCATGGAAACTAGATTTAGAAAAACGTAGATTAGAGAACATAGACCTAAGGTAGAATTTGAAAATAAGTATACAACAACATCATATAATTTTGGTAAGGTATAGAATATTAGGGTTTTACAATAAATACATCCTTGTCTTGATACTACAAGTGGACGTGATTCTGGTATAGATGTACCTAGGGGTAACAACTCTAAAAATGTATTTCGGGCTTGACTTGAGCATAAAATAGTACATGATAATGGCCATTACTTCACACCTAGTTTGACACTCCCAAGAGATATTCTTAGGATAATTTACATTCCCTTTACAAACCATTATTAAGAATTTGAATAGATAATGAAAATGAATGACCTAGGTTAAACCTGATGTGTTTTAGATTAAAAATAATGTATCTAGATTTAGGCATCCTAAAAATGATTATATAGTATTTCTAATATGATAATTGATGCTCACACTATGGTTTTTAGTTTTAGTAACTGCCTTATTCTAAAGGATAAATACTAGACCAAGGAATGACCTATGTGGAAATAAATGTATGAAGTATTTATGTATTGAGGTTGTATTGAAAACCTTAGTTAAAAGGATATTTAGTGAATAAAAATATTTCAAATATGTTTTCAAATTTATTTTGTAAATTATATTAATATTGTTTTATAATAAAAAAACATGTATTCAAAGTGACAAACTATCAAGTCCAGCAAGCCCATGGGATTTGAACCCATGACCGAAGCATGATAAGGGTTTAACTCCAATCACTAACCCACACAACTCCCTGGTTAATATGTAATTTTTTTGTTAAACAATTTTATGAATAAATATTAATTATGATCTTGTAGTTATAGGCCTCACAATCTATTAAACATGTATTTTTGTGCTCTATTAATCAAAGTTAATTTTTGGATATCCATTTCTTTAAGTAATGGATAAATTGGAAATTGATCAAATCACAAACAAAGAGTAAAAATTGGTTTTATAGAAATATTTTAAGTAAGTGTATTTCCTTATATTTTTAGGTAGAAAAAATAATTACTAAACATTAGGAAAATGATAAAAAAAAATATGTATCCCCAATACCTTATTTTTTTGAACCAAGGGTTTTTTAAATCATCACAAATTTATGAATTTGAGACACTAAACTTTTCATTGTTCATTCACTTGTTTTTGATTTATTTCCTCAATCAGTCCCTATAAATATTTATTATTTTCCTCTAAGTACTCATCTTTACTTTCCATTAATATTATCTTACTTAGAAACCAAGATATATGTTAGTCAATGTGAACTTTTCACTTCACACTCTCTCTTTTCTAGAGGATATTTTAAAAACCCTTCTCTCAATGTGGGATTTAAACTTAGGAAATATCAAATAATTTATTACCAAGATAGATTTTAAATTGTGGGGACACAATATATTTAAGGTGGGGAGAATGTAATGCCCTCAAATTATATAGCAAGAACATAGTATTCGATAGCGTGTATAACATGAAACACCAAGTGCGTATGGGAATATAATATCCTGAGACTTTAAAATATATTCACTATTTTAACTAAATTAAATCTTTTTTATAACTTTAAATTCACGTGATAATGAGTTAGTGCGTTTCGCACACAACAGTGACATTTTTTTGATAACTTGAATTACACACAGGATCGAGTTTTACCAAATAACAATATATTATTAAATTATTATTATTTAATATAATAAGATATAAACTAGCCATTAAATTAGGGTTTAAGATTAATATTAACTAAATTATGAAAATATATGGTTTACTCAAATATAAAATTAATTATTTGGTTATAAATTAATTATAAATGAATATAAAAAACAATTGAGTATAAATTGAATCTTTTTATAGAAAACTAATTTTATGCCCAAAAAGCTGTTTTATCTAAATAAATTTAATAAATTACAATTAGTGTGTGATATTAATTTAATATATATATTATATATTAAATAAAATATTTTTTATATTCATCCAATAGATTCTATAAGCATAAGATAAGAACAAACCCAATATTTCCCATAAAAATCAATATTTTTAAAGGCACTTTTACCACCTTTTAATGAAACAACTATTTTAAATCTTAATTTTGACACTTTTATAAAATTTATATGAAAACATAAACATAATTTTTTAAATATAAATAAAAAATTTAGGTTAGGGTGATTTTTTTGGGATTTTTCTGAAATATTTCATTTTTTGACGAACAATGAAAAATAATAAATTTTAATTGAAAACTACTTTTTCATCTAATATATTTATAAGGTTAAATAATATTTTAAATTAGTTTTAATGTCAAATTATATCAATTATATAACATTTAATTCAATTTTGGCCATGTGAATCAATTTCTCATTGAAATTGGATATAAAAACATCTCAAGATTTTGATGTTTTTTACTTTAAAACCATACTTTGTCGTCCCTCCCGTGAGATTAAATTTAAATTAATTTCTGCCAATTATGTGATTTTAATTTGAAAAAATGGATTCCATATTTGTAATAATCATGATTTATAATGTATAATAAGGTCAAATGTAAAGACCCGTAAATTTCAAGGAATTTTTTATCTTAAATTCTTTGGGATTTTACGAGTACACAGTTTCTAACGGAACTTGATTCTGAGGCTCAGAGTGCCCGGAATCAAATTCCGAAGTTTAGCTCGGGTACGTTCAGTGAACGAACGATCTAGTTTTTCTATCTTTTGAACCGGTGCACGGAATTGAAATCCGAGGGCACCGATGAAACCATAGCATCGATAATTGCTTAAGATGACCTTTCTTAAAGGTGCGTTTGCTCGGGAGGAGTTGTTAAATAATGAGGATTAAATGTGAAGTAAATAAAATTTTGGTACAATTTTATTTTCTTTATCTAATGGTTATATAGTACATGGGGTAGTTAGGGAGGGACCCACAAGCCCCTAACTACCCATGTTAGGATATTTGTGAGGTGGGGCCCACACGAGCCCCACCCCTTTACATTCCTTTAACTCCTCTAACCCCCCTCTTAAAGTTGGTAACTCATCTTAACATGTTTAACTCCCCCATTAAGTGGGTGACTTCTCCTCTCCTCACCTTTCCCTCATTAAATTATGCCAACACACACTTATTCAATTAATTGGATTAAGTATTTTCATTTTGTAATTTGAACCCTTGGCATGTTTTAATAAAATAATAGGAGCTTATTTTGTTTTGGGGTTAGTTTTGTTGTGTTGGGAATTGGGGAAGGGAGAGCTCTTGTTTCTTTTGAAGAACTTAATCCTCCCGTGAAGAGAATCATCTCTTCAACGAAGAACGACTCAGCGACTCTCGTTTCTCCATCCCCTTCCTCCTCTACGAAAAGGGAAGAGACACTGATGTAGGAGTTCTCCAACGACGCGCAACCATCTTCTTCTCTCCGTGGTAAAAGAGAAGACAACGTTTCCTCGGGTGCGCACCATTGGCGATGGAAACGACACCATATTTTTTGGCGCTTGACAACCGTGAACTTCTTGGTGAGGTAGGGGTTATTTACGTTCAAAATTAATTTAACGTTATTCATTAATTAATTTGGCTGATTGTTATCAACATAACGGGAGGAGATCGGGCCGCACAAAAACGCCCGATCCTCCTCCCCTTTTTGTTTGTTGATCCTCGTTGAACTTTGCGGTGAAGGCGGCGTGGTGTCGTTGAACCGCACAGAAACAAAAAGGGTCGTGGTCGAAGCGGGCCGCGGTGATGGTCCATGGCACCGTCGTGCCGTGTCGGTGAGGCCGAAGGAGGCTGCAGCCAGGAGCAGGCCGCGGTGGAGGGGCGCGGCGCCGTCACGCCGCACTGGAGATTCACGGGGCCGCGGCCGGGGTGGGCCGTGGCGGAGGGGGGCGGCGCCTTCACGCCGCGCCAGTCAGACAGAAGCCGCGGCCAAGGGCCGCTGCGGTCTTCAAAGGGGCGGCTAGCTGAGCCGGCCGCCAGCGCCACCTGGAGGCGGGACCCGCTCGGGTTCCCCAGTTACAAAAGTCTGGCCTTAATGGCCGGCCGTTTCAGAAACAGGGCCCCCCCCCCTTCGCACCTCGCTCGGCCGCGAGCCGAGTCGCGGCCGGCCTCCGAGCCAGGCCGCAGGCCGCGCCCAGCCATGGGCCGGGCTGGGCCACACCATCTGGGCCGATCCGCGCCTAAATGGGCCATACCCGGACCCGGGTCGGGTCAACCTGGTTCGGGCCGACCCAGGGGGTATCGGGCTGAGTCGGACCGGGCCCGAACCCCCTATTTTCGGAAAAATTCGTTCAAACGTCCATATCTTGGCCTAAATACCACCGATCAACGCACCGTCAGTTGTTTTGGGGTCCTTGGATCGAGATGGTTGTTTCGGTATATTACACTAATGATTTCAGTAAAGTTTGGGTATGGCCGGGTTGGTTCGAACCCGAAACCAACTGGGCCTTTGGAGCGGAAATGATTATAACTTAACGACCGGACGTCTGAATGACGTGCCGTCGGTCACGTTGTTTTCCTCTTAGTGAGATGGTTCTTTTGGATTACTCCTCTCGAGGTTTGGATGCAGTTGGAGTACGTTCAGGTTGGTTTTAGCTTAAAAACCAACCGGACCCCTGGGATGGAAAAGCCAATATCTCTCAGACCGGGCGTCCGATTGACATGCCGTCTGTCGCGTTGAGTTCCTATTTACGAGATGGAACTTTGTGATACATCAACTACGGACTTTGTGATAGTTGATGTATCGACCCCCTTGGCTCATGGAGCGGACCCTCCCGGAATCGAGCATGCTGTGTGTGAGAACCCTAGAGATGGATTCGACTACGACGACGATGGAAACTGTACTTGGATCCTACGTGGGTTCGGCAGCGAGGACGACTGTACTTGGATCCTCCATGGGTTCGACGACGATGGAGATTGTAGTTGGATCCTATATGGGTTCAACAGCGAGGATGACTGTACTTGGATCCTCTTTGGGTTCGGCAGCGATGATGACTGTACTTGGATCCTACGTGGGTTTGGTAGCGATGGTTACTCTACTAGGATCCTACATGGGTTCGGCAGTGACGACTTCTGTACTAGGATCCTATGTGGGTTCAACAGAGGAGATGATTCAGAGGCTGCATCTAATCAACTCCATCCCTCTTCGTGAGTAGTATACCTGTGTGAGTTGAGTCTTGAATTTCAATCAATATCTTTGATATGATTGACTTGCTATCCTGTGTGGATTGGGTTGTTCTTTCCTGTGTGGATTGTGTTGTACTTTTCTGTCTGGACTGGGTTGAACTTGGGCTCGGAAGTTGGAGCCAAACTGAAATTGATGACTTAGGTATATGTATGGGCATATACCTAAGTATTGTAGGTTGATACTTTGTATTTGTATCTTTCCTTTGTGCTTTATCCTTTGTGGTTTATCCTTTGTGGATTCTGGGAGGCCTTCGGGGGTCTCGGGGTCCCTACGGAGTATCGTATACTCACCCCTGCACGGGCTATGGATAATCTACGTTGTGTTGGTTGCAGATGACGGACAGCACTGGTCGTGGTTGAGGCCTGAGGAGCGGGATGGTATACGGTGGTGGGCTATCAGGTGGGACGTACACGGAGTGGACAACCGGACTCGAGGAGCCGATGAGACTACATGTACTCACCCTTCAGGTGGGAGTTCCGGAGGACGTCTTGGTGGTTACTTCTCTACTTTTTAGTTATTGTACTTTCTTTTCTCAATTGTACTGTACTTTCAGAAGGGTTTGTATACTGGCCCATTTACTTTTCAGCACTTACTTTTGTACTCAGTTTACTTAGTGATTACTTCAGCTTGTGTACTCTGTGGTGTTTGTTTTCTTATATAAAGGTAATTCCTTCTCTTTTATCAGTATTTACACCTTTGGTGCTAGTCACCATCCCCTGGAATATGGAAGGAGGGCTTGGGGTAGTCACGACACGGGCCCCGAGGACGAGTCGTGACAAATTAGTATCAGAGGAGTCGGTTCTACCGTAGAACTTCAGACTCTGATAATTTCTTTCTGTGAAGCAATAGTGTTAAGAGTATTGAATGTGGATTTCAGTCCACAGAGTCCAGTGTTTGTGCGGAGGCCAATTTATCCATACACCAGGACCTTGATCTCGGAATTCCGACTCAGTGCATGAAAACACTGATTACGTGTGTGTTTCAAGAAGTTTTCTTTGTGATTACTTGTGTCAGCTCACCAGGTATGATGTATTAACCATGGAACACCTGTTTCCCTTCAAGATGTCCCCATGATGGCAGCCATCTAGGGTTGCAAACTTTTTGAGAGATGGCAACCCACCGAGTGATGAGGCCTCGGTGCAGGGCCCCATTACAGCGGAGGCACCAACAGTGCCTCTACCCGCCGAGCCACCGATGCCACCAGCCCTAACAGCTAAGAGTGCACGTCGCCTGAGTGAACTGCATGAGTTTCAGTATCAGAGGCTATCCAGGTTACATGGAGAGATGGACCCTCAGGCAGCCGAGGATTGGCTGGAGGCTATTGTCTGAGTCTTTAGATTAGTAGGGACACCAGCTGACCTCATGGTGATCCTTACGACGAGTCTCCTGCACGCAACAACAGGTAGATGGTGGAGCATGATGCTCCAAGTGCATGAAGAGGAATCTTTACTTTGGACGGGCATCGAGAGCCTCTTCTTCTCGGAGTTCGTTCCGGCCACCCTTTGTGCAGTGCACATCCAGGAGTTACTACAGTTGCGGCAGGGCAACATGACAGTAGGCCAGTACTCGGTGAGATTTACTGATCTCTCGCGCTACTCCACGGGCATGGTATGGGACCCATTATTCTGGTCCCAGACCTTAGAGCAGGGACTGAGGCATGAGATCAGAGCTTCGATGATCTCCCTCAGCATTCCGATGCAAGAAGGAGTACTGGAGTGAGCCTTACTTGTGGAGAGCGTCCTTGTTGAGCCTACGCCAGCAGCGAGGCCTACCGTAGGGCGACACATGGTGGAGTCTTCTGCAGCAGGCTATAGACAGATGTTGCAAATGTCCTAGTGGACTAGTCCATCAGTTTGGCTACCACAGGATACTGGTTCGGATGTGCGGGGCACACGCAGTAGTGCCAGTCATATGAGAGGCAGGCAGTGTTATGCATACGGCGGACATGGACACATGGCTCGTGACTGCCCGACCCACCATGTAGAGGAGTAGAAGACGGTTGAAGGACCACCCAGGTAGAGGCAGAGGTTCGACCGTGGCAGTCTGCAGGGAGTAGGCGGACGAGGCAGAGGAGCTGGCCGAGCAGCGGGTGGTGGGCGATGCTTTGAGGCTCTACCACCACCACCACCAGGAGGACCACCCCGACCCCAGGGAATGGGTGGACAGGGGAGAGCTCAGCTTCAGGCAGCTGAGGCCTACGACCATAATGCTCCGGGAGCAGGTGGACATGAGCGAGACTAGCTCCAGGCATAGAGACCTTTGTTCTTGATGTCGTTGTTTGTAGTTTCTTTGTGTCTTTGTACTTTGAGATGCAGTGATAAAAGACACTTGTCCTTGTGATGTTTGTTCTCCTGTCGTTTTTTATGGTTGATACTGAGAGGTTCCGAATAAAACCATTTACTTGACCCTCACTTTCGAGATTCCTACTAGAGGAGACCCAGTGACCACACACTGTTGCCGACAGTGTGACTCGACCCTTGGAGGCGAGAGTAATAGTTGGATCTCTTGGTAGTAGCGTCGAGGCCTTACGATGTCATCCATGGCATGAAATAGTACCGTTCATGTTAGTATTGACTGTATTAGGCAAAGAACGTGGTTCATCCAGGGGATGAGAATGGATTTCTCTTCTCGGCAAAGGAGAAATCTTTGCAGCTCTTGAAGGAAGTATGTGAGAAAAGGGTGTAGTCGAGTTCTTTTCAAATGGCTAGTCACACCCATAGTTCGTTGAGAGAATGATTTATGGTTTACTATAATCTCAAAAGTCCCAGGTATGTCTTCTCATGGAAGGACCTGAACCTAATACAATGACGATGGCTCGAGTTCCTTCAGGACTATGACTTTCAGTTAGTCTATACTCCTGGGAAGGGGAATGTAGTAGCTGATGCTCTCAGCAGGAGGTCGGGCATCCGGCTACTTAGAGAGGTGAAGAAGCAGCTAGCCGGGTTGCAGATATCCTTTGTGGATAGAGATGAGGAATCCTTTCTACAGTCGCTCACAGTCACTCCTCCACTACTTCAGCGGGTCAGAGAGGCACAGCGTGGGGATGTTGACTGTGAGACGCGACGTGCACAGATATCCTCAGGACAGGAACCTGATGGATTTTCTATAGGAGGAGAGCACATCAACCATTTTAGGGGACATACCATGGTACTAGTTTCATTATAGGAGGAGGTGCTGAGGGAGTTTCACACTTCCCCTCTAGCAGTACATCCTGGAGTAGCGAAGATGTACCAGGACCTCATACGATAGCACTGGTGTCGGGGTATGAAGAAGGCTGTGGCAGAGTTCGTTTCACGATGCCTCACCTGCCAGCAGGTGAAGGTGGAGCACCAGGTACCAACAATCTTGGTACAACCCTTAGAGGTCCTGGAGTGGAAGTGGGATGGGATATCTATGGATTTCGTGATGGGACTTCCACGTACTTCCAGAGGACAAGACTCCATCTGGGTGATTTTCGACCAACTCACCAAGTCGGCCCAATTCTTACCTATCAGAGAGCAGGGCTCAGTGGAGACACTAGTGCAGAAAACGTTATTTACGTAGGTTATTTTTCATTTTTTATGTCGGGTTTTAGCCGACGTTAATACGGAAGACATTATAAATAAAGTTTTTTACGTCAGTTATTTAAAAATCGACGTAACATACATAACATCGCAGTGTTTATCATGTCAGTTAATTAATAACCGACGTGAAAAAACCCAGGGGGGGGTTTATAACGTCAGTTAATTAATAATCGACATGAAAAAACTTGGGGACGGGGTTTATAATGTCGGTTATTATATAACTGCCGTGATAAACTCGGGGGGGGGGGGGTCTTTATCACATCGGTTATACAATAACCAACGTCATAAACACGTAAGGGTGACTTTATCACGTCGGTTATTTAATAACTGACGTAATAAACTCCTGGTCTATGGTTTATCACGTCGGTTATTAAATAACCGAGGTGCTAAACCAGTCCCGAGAGGGGTTTATCACGTCGGTTAATCAATAACCGACGTGATAAAAAGCCTGGGAAATGTTTTATCACGTCGGTTATTAAATAACCGACCTGATAAACCAGTCCCTAGAGGGGTTTATAACGTCAGTTATTGATTAACTGACATGATAAAGCATTTCCCAGGTCATTTATCACGTCTGTTATTACATAACCGACGTGATAAACCATGCCACAGATGTTTATCACATCGGTTATGAAAAAAACCGACGTGATAAATGCTTCTCGATTTCTTTGTCACGTCGGTTATAAAATAACCGACGTGAAAGAATTTTTTTTTAAAAAAAATCCACTGCAGTCCTCTGCTCTCCCCCAAAATCAACCAGAAACCAAATCAATAATTTGTACCACAAAAACAGAAGATCAAAACATGAACTAAAGAAAATTTAAGCATTTACATTAATAACAGATAAAACTTACCCACTTGATAGCCCCCACCCTCTTGTATACCCCCTGTACAGCCCTCCCCCACCCCATTGGAGCTCCCACCACACCCCTAGACTGTCCCTCAACCCCCTAGACAGCCCCAAACACCCCTCAACAACCCCCCACCCTTCTGAACAGCACCCCCTCACCCCCTCACCCCACTTGACATCCCCCACCACACCCCTAGACTGCCCCGACCCCATGGACAACCCTAAACACCCCTCAACAACCCCCACCCTCCTGAACAACACCCCCTCACCCCCTCATCCCACCTGACAGCCCCCACTACACCCCTAGACTGCCCCCCGACCCCCTTGCCAGCTCCAAACACCCCGGGACAACCCCCCCACCCTCATGTATACCCCCCATACCCTGGACAGCCCTCCCCCACCCCATTGGAGCCCCCCCACCACACCCATGGACTGCCCCCACCCTCCTGAACATCACCCCCTCACCCCCTCACCCCACTTGAGAGCCCCCACCCCATTGGAGCCCCCACCACACCCCTGGAATGCCCCCGACCCCCTGGACAGCCCCAAACACCCCTCTACAACCCCCACCCTCTTGAACAGCACCCCTCACCCCACTTGACATCCCCCACCACACCCCTGGACTGCCCCGACCCCCTGGACAGCTCCAAACACCCCGGGACAACCCCCCACCCTCATGTATACCCCCCACACCCTGGACAGCCCTCCCCCACCCCATTGGAGCCCCCACCACACCCCTGGACTTCCCCCCAACCCCCTGGACAACCCCAAACACCCCTCAACAACCCCCACCCCACCAGACAGCCCTCCCAGACCCCTGGACACCCCAACCCCACCGAACACCCCCACACCCTTGAAACCCCTCCCCCCATACCAGAATCCATACCAGAAAAACCATCAAAAGTAGACCAAAACAATAAGTAGAGCAAAATTAAACATTCACATATATAACATTAAAAACTTACACTGTCAACTTCAAAAAAAACTAAATCCAACTTAGACGACTACCAAATACACAATTACAACGACAATATTCAAAATTAAATTTTAAATTACAAACAACTAAAATTTAATCAAACCTGTAAAATAATTTGACCACTCCACTTGTAGTTGTTTGATGTCTTCATCATTATAGGTTTGAGGGTCATAAAAAAGCTTCAAATGAAAAGGATAGTAGTTAATGTGTATAATGAGTAAATCAAATTGAAATATTATGGCAAAGTTTAAGAGGAAATCTTACCAGGTCAAAATTCACAACTGTACCAGTTGTTATTATTTCATACATAAATATTAACATATAATATCTGCATTCGATGATGCCTTGTTGTTCATGACAATTCTGTTTGAATGAGTGTAAATTCAATATATTATTTTAATGTAATAAATCAAAAAGTACAAATTATAAATGGATATTTACCTTAACATTTACATATTTGATCTTTGTATTCCTTTTCTTTGCATTTTTTCGAAAGTAGACCCATGCCCTGTTAGAAAATAATACTAATGGGGTAAATTTAAAATTCATTATAATATTTAAAACTATTGAGAAATTGAAACTTACTTTTCCAATATATTCTTAAAACTTTCCCGCACATCATCATGGACAGAGCATATCCAATAAAGTGCTTTCTCCCTTGGAAAAAAAACTCCTAACATCCAATGATCACTGATAAAAGGAAATTTAACGTTAGTGGTTTTTCATGTTAAAATATTATTAACTCTTTGAGAGAGATGTGTTTCATACATCTCACAAAAAAGCATCATCCAACATTGTGTGACTATATTCTTTTCAAATCTTTCAGCAATATAAATCATTCTTTGTTCCTCATCCAATAAACATGCTTTAGGGGAAATCAATTGTGGGTCCATGAATCCATATACATCTGCCATCTCATTCCTCTCATAAATTTTATAAAGATACCTAATTCAAAACAGACATAAGTATACATTTTTAATAAATATAATGCAGGGAAAAGGTGTTAAGACTTACATGGAAAAAATTTGCACCACGTTGATGCCCAACTTATCTCCAGTTACAAGCTCCATGATATCAGTTTTCATAATCCCCAAATTTATTTCACGTCCACAAACATGAGCTTCTATTGGAAACTCATAATGATCCGCCAAAAAATATGAATATCTTGAATATCTGTCAAGACTACTGGATTCTGTATCTGATGTCATAGCGATTTGTCTTTGTTATTGTCTATACAGTATTTCTTTACCTTTGAAGTATTCCTGTAAAAATAATTTGAAAAATATATTAGTTTTCAAATGATAAAACAACTTTAATAAATAAAATAAAATAAAATATATAACATTAATACCTCTATGGTAATGAGTCGAAGAAGTCTGGATGGCCAAATTAAAAAATGGCTGATACTATGTCCAACTGTCGCCACCTCATCTGTAGGTAATGGTACCCGAGCTGATCTATCTATAATATCCTGTACAGTGACCCTCTGATTCTCTACCTCTAATTGTTGATGATGAACTGTATCTCCTATACAATATACCAACCCATATGATACTATATACTATTGAGAATCATCAACATACAACTCACAATAAGTAGGAAGCTGCGGTGGAGGAGTAGGATAAAAAATGGGTTTAGCAGGTTGAGGTGGGAGAGTGGGAGCTACTGGAGGAGGTGGAGGATAAATAATGGGGTCTGCAGGGGAGGTGGAGGAGTGGGAGATGCAGTCTGAAATTGTCTTTGCATGACTACAAACATAGACCGCATCGACGCTCTAATCTTTTCCTCCATCATCGCATTAATATTATGAATTTCAGACTCCAAGGAATCAATTTTTTTCTATAAACCCCCTTAATGTTTGAAGTTGAAGAACATGGAAACACTTTTCTTACCGATACACCTGCCAGATATCCTCTTACACGACCAGGATGTTCGGGCCTTCCCAATGCTATAGATAAAATAACTTCCCTCCCAGTAGCTGTAAATGTCCCCTGTTAACTCTGCTCCTCAAGAGAGTCCTGTATTAATTAATTGAACATTTCTGTAATGATTGAAATTATATGAAGGAAATGGTTAACTTAAATAAATAAAATATATATCTTACAATCCTCTCAGCTACGATTCTTGATTCATCTGAAAGATATTTCCCTTTTTTGCCCTTCCGAGCTCTCTTCCATTTTTCATGTCTAGATAGAGGGGATGGAGGGGCCACCTCTCCAGAGCTTGAAGACTCAGCTCTTAGTTGTTGAAATTTTTTCGCCATCATTTGTTCTTCCAATAATGCATAACCTCCCCGAGATAAACTATGATGGCATACATTTTTGGACTGGATCTCCAGATGAGATTTCCTTGTTTGCTTTAAATTAAGAATAAGAAATCATTAACAAAACGTTAATAAGATCATTTATATAATAAATCTTATAAAAGTTTACACTGCCCTTACCAAAAATGACTCTTTTCTTCTACTTTCAAAAAACTGTCTCCATGTGTCTTTATCTATAAAGGGATATATACGACATGGATTGTCATGACTCCTATGAACATAAATGAAATCAGATGAGAGGGTTGATTTGAAATCCCTCCATCTCTTTGAAGCCAACAATAAGCATTTCTTTCTGACTCCTCCAGTGTCAGGAATATCAAATGTCATCTGATAAATAATGGGTTAAACATATTATATATACTAAAAAAAATTTAATGAATATTCAAACAATAGCAAAAGATCTTACCAAAATCGTCTCCCATAACTGAGAGATTATTACTTCATCCACACTTCTCCAGTCATCATACAGAATGCTTACTTTGCTCTTAGCCTGAGTTGCTACAAAACTCTTAAAATCTTTTGCATTTGGACCTCTAGGAATATCATCGTCATCAAACTCAACGACTATCCTCTGATCCTGCGTACGGGCAACTGATAATTTTGGTAAACGTGTGCACACACGTTTACCAACCTTTGAACTCTTTGTTCTAATAAGAGCATGTGAATGTTCCTCCCCAGAGGTATGACCAATATTCTCATCTCCAGAATCATGTGGTTGATCAACTGAATGATCTATCCTTATCCTTCAAATAAAAAAAACAAACGTTAGTTAAAAAATATACAAATTCAAATATTTTAATACTACTGTAATCAGAAAATAGAAAAGTTTACTAAGTTACATAATAGTAAACATTGGTAATATGGTAAGCATGTTAAATAATGGTAAAGATGGTCAAGATGGTCAAGATGGTAAACATGGTAAACATGGTAAACCTGGTAAACATGGTAAAGTAATTTTCACTGAACAAAAATAATAGATATATAATTCATGTAATGGTAAACATGATAAAGTAAACTAAACAAACTTAAAACAAACAAAAAATTATACTTATATTGTTTTAAAACATGTTTTAATAAATAAAAAACTTACAACATCTAACATTTATGAAAAAAATAAATGTAAACAAGAAATAAACATATGTTACCTGTAATTTTAGGAATGTACAAATGGATTGTTTTCCCAAATTCCTTCGTCGTGATCGTTCCTTATGGCACAAACCATGTCTTCAACATGCTCATCATTATGTTCTGTTAATCGTTCCATGGAAGTAGGGATCTCACATAAATCATCATCTTCATCAACTTCATCCTCACCAACATATTGTTTTTTCCCTTGTAAAACAACAGCCCACTACATATCTGATTGATCTACTACATAGAAAATTTGTTTTGCATGTGTTGCCATTATAAAAGAATCAGCTGTGTCTTCCAATCTATTCAGATTAACAAGTGTCATTACAAATTCATCGTGTCTGACACTGTTGTTACCGATAAACCATTTACAGTTAAAAGCAGGAAATTTAATTTTAAAGTAATAAACCTCCCATATGTCTTCAATCACTCCATAATATGCACTTGATGCAGAAATTGGGTTTTTGTCCTTAGCACTCGAAAAATGCATTGCTTCTGCAAACACCAATACAAACCTATTCTGAACTACACTTCTGTTGTCCTGAGCTTTCGTATGAAATGTATAGCCATTAATGTCATAACCAGACCATGTTATCACATTTAAACATGGACCACCCACTATCCATTTTAATGCCTTTGATACATCTGATCTACTAAGAAAAGTCTTTTTAATCCATGACAAAAAAGTTTTGTTGTGCTCATTCAAAATCCACATTTCTTTCTTCTTTGGATGACATTGTTTCAACTCATTAATATGCAATTTGATATATGGTTGAGCATCAGCTATGTTATTCAAGATGTATGATTCTAACTTCTTCATCTATTTATATGACAATGAGTTGACTTTCAAGCCATGAATCCCCTTTCCCTCATTATTAACTCGTTCATGGCGAGATGGAGGAAAAACTATGTGTTGCGCCGCAGCCAAGTAGCTCGTACAAAACTCTGCTACCTCTTCAGAAATATACTTTTCAATAATGGAGGCTTCAGGTCAATATGGATTTTTAACATACCCCTTTAATATTTTAATATACCTTTCAAAAGGATACATCCAACAAAGATATACAGGTCCACAAAGCTTTATTTCTCGAACCAAATGAATCATTAAATGCACCGTTATATCAAAAAAAGTTGGAGGAAAATACATTTCCAATTGAAAAAGTATAAAAATTGCATCCTTTTCCAAAATGTTCAAAGAATTCACATTAATCGCCTTGTTACAAATTGAATTGAAAAAATAAAACAACTTCATCATAGTCTTTCTGACACGAATGGGAAATATTCCATGCAATACAACTGGAAGAATTTGTTGCATCATGACGTGACAATCATGTGATTTCATACCTATCAACTTCAAGTCCTTCAATGAGACAAAATTTTTTACATTTGAAGAATAACCTTGAGGCACTTTGATATCATGAAGACACTGCCAAAAGCTAATTTTATCCCTCTTCGATAATGTATGACAAGCCAGGGGAAGAAATGTTCGTCTTTCTTTAGGAGTGGGAGCTAACTCCAAACGTATTCCCATTGATAGTAAGTATAATCTTGCATTCAACCCATCTTTAGTCTTTTATTTAATATCTAACAATGTTCTAATCAAACAATCACATATATTCTACTCCATGTGCATGACATCAATATTATGTTTAACTTCATGATACCTCCAATATGGTAGCTTAAAAAATATTGACCTTTTCTTCCAAATATGACTATTATTACCAGATTTATGTGTCTTTCCCAATTTCACATGAATGTTTTTCACCCTCTCAAAATATAGATCTGGTGATAACGGTTTTAGAGCAGTATCAAATTCTTGTGAGCCATTGAATGCCTTTTTTAGTCTTCTATAAGGGTGATCCATAGGAAAAAACTTTCGATGACCCATGTACACTATTTTCCTCCCATGATTCAATTGACAATATGACGTCTGTTGTTCGCAAATTGGACATGATTTATACCCTTTAACACTGTATCCAGAAAAATTTCCATATGCTGGGAAGTCATTTATAGTGAACAGAAGTGTTGTATGCAGTTGAAAATATTCCATTTTATAAGAATCATACACCCTAATACCATTAGCCCATAACTGTTTCAAATCATCAATCAATGGTGACAAGTAAACATCAATATCATTTCCAGGTTTCTTTGGACCAGAGATCATTATACTCAACATGACATATTTGCACTTCATACAAACTTCAGGAGAGAGGTTGTAAATTACCAATAAAACAGGCCATGAACTATGTGTGCTACTGAGGGTTCGGTATGGATTCATTCCATCTGTGCACAACCCTAATCTGGGATTTCTTATTTCATTTCCAAATGTAGAATACTGCGCATCAATTTTCTTCCATTAGGGATAATCAGCTGGATGGCGTATTTTTCCGTCACATACCCGCTCATCAGCATGGCATCTTAACCTTTTTGCATCATGTGAATTAGCAAATAAAAGTTTTAAATGATGAATTATAGGAAGATACCAAAATACCTTTGCAGGGAGCTTTGTAATCTCTACATCATCCTGTTATTTCTCTTTCACCTTATACCGTGATGTCCCACATTTAGGACACTCTAACAGAAATTCATATTCCTTCCTATATATAATGCAGTCATTCAGATAGACATGTATTTTCTTGTATCCCAATCCCATTGGGCATAATATTTTCTTGGCCTTGTAATGTGAATATGGAAGATCTTTATCTTTTGGAAGAATGTCTTTCATCAATTGTAGCAGCTCTGTAAAACATATGTCACTCCATCCATGTTTTGCCTTCAGGTTAATCAATCTTAACACCGCCGACAAAACCGTAAAATCTGTTCAACCAGGATATAATGGGTTTTCAGCATCACCATATAGATGCACAACTGTCGGTTCTATCTCAATTTGTTCTGATACAATATCGTGAATCATTTCTTCAATTCCATCGGAGTTACCATCTTGTGAATCATCATCATCAGTGGCATTTTGTCCAGTTTCACCATTCCAAATCCAAGGTCTGTAAATCGGATTAAAACCATGACATATCAGATGATCTTTTATCTCTCTACTTTTCAACTTCTTCATATTCAAACATTTCAGACATGGACAGAAAATAATGTCACTACTTGGAACATTTCGTTTAGAAAATTCCAAAAAGGCATCAACACCTTCCTCGTATTCATTGCTTATTCGATGTGCCGTAATCCAACTTCGACTCATTATTACCTATAAAAAACATCAAAAATATATATATTTTTAAGATAAGACAAATATAAGTTTATATGAAAAAAATCATAATTTGAAGGTAAAACAATTTTGAAATATAAAACAAATCTATGTGTATTTAAAATAATATGCTTGAATATTATTATTAAAAGAAAATATAGTTAGATATAACAGTTTTAAATTCCATTGAATAAAAGAAAACCCTGGTGCCTACATGGTTGATAGAAAATTGGAGAGAATGGAGTAAACATGAGAATAAAATCATATTTTAAATAAAAACTCAGATGGATAAAATCACAGTGTAAATCCAAACACCCCTGGACACCCCCCAACCCTCTGGACAACCCCCACCCCCTGGACAACCCCCTAAACCCTCTAGATAGGCCTCCACCCCCTTGGAAAGCCCCCCCACACCCACCCACCCCCAGGACACCCCCAACCCTTTGGACAACCCCCCAACCCCCTAGACAGCCCCCACCCCTCTAGAAAAAACCCCCACCCCTCCTAGACACCACCCCCACCCCTACCCCCTTGGACACCCCGTTGGACACCCCCCAACCCTTTGGAAATCCCCCCACCCCCTGGACCGCACCCCACCCCTCCAGAAAGCACCCCCCACCCCTCCTGGACACTACGCCCACCCCCGACCCCCTTGGACACCCCCCCTGGACACCCCCAACCCTCTAGATAGCCCCTACCCCCCGGACAACCCCCAAAACCCTCTGGACAAGCCTCCACCCCCTTGGACAACCCCCACACCCACCCATCCCCTTGGACACCCCCCTGGACACCCCCAACCCTCTGGACAGCCCCCCACCCTCGGATAACCCCCCAAACAATGGATTATATATAAAACTAGGGATGGTGAATAATGAAAAACACATGCATTTAATATATACTACAGAATGAAATAGATGGAATTAAATATTATTAAATATGGCTACTTAAATGATCGTATGATAATTAAAAATAATCATTCATATTCAAATAGTCAAATGATCACAAGTTTCTTGATAACTAATATCATAATTTATTTTATCAAAAAAGTCACACAAAATAGTCCACAAACATGTTTCGCACCAACAACACAATTTAATAAAAAAATTCCTCAATTTATAAAACATTCTGAAAATGTTTGACATCTTAAATAACCTCTTTACCTTTAAAAAACCCTTATTAGGTGAATAACATCGCCAAAATATTGCATTTACACCATTTTATCACTTTTTTCAACTCACTAAATCATTTTCAATTTTCATAAAACAATCCCAAGAGGAACAACCATGTTTTCCACACAAAAGACATTCCAAAACCCCCATTCAAGAAAAAAATCATACCAATACAAATCCAAAATATAAATTTTAGCTCAATACACATTTATTAAACCACCCCCATATTTTAATAATTTACCTCAAATAATGTCACAAACAATACACATGAAAGACAGACTTTTTCATAAAACACCTTCAAGAATGTGACAAGGTTTTACACATAACACCCATTCAAAACCCCCCTTTTGAGGCCCACATGACAACAAATAATTAAACAACCATAATTGGATTCCCCTTTTAAAATTAATGAATCACTTTCATAGGTTATAAAATACACCCAAATATTAACCTAAGAGTCACACATTAAAATCACCCAATTTCAAGATAAAATGAATATATAAAATTAAAGACATATCCAAATCCATCAAAAAAAATTTGGGACCACAAAAAATATACTATGTAGGAAAAACGAATGAAAAAAAGCACACAAAAATATAGTGTTGCGAGTTGAAGGCTTACATGAAATGGGGGTTTTGGAATGCCTTTTGTATTGCGAGTTGAAAGCACACAAAACGAGTTGTGATGATAGATCCGGGAAAAAAAGTTCACAAAAATCGAACGAGTTGAAAGCACAAAAAATGAACGAAAAAAGGCACACAAAAATCGCAAAACATAAATATAGACTATTCGGGAAAAAAATGAACGAAATAAATTTGTGGAAGGCTTACTTGAGTGTTGCGAGTTGAGATGATAGATCCGAGGAGAGTAAAGATGATAAAAGTTGTAGGAAAAACGATTTTAACGCAGCGAGGTCGATGACCCGATTAGGGTTTATCGCGTGAGAGAGACGAGCCTCCATACTGTTGAATGAAAATTCATAAATGACAAACCTCGGGGGTTGTTAATTTTTTAAATGTTTTTATAACATCGGTTATTTAATAATCGACGTTATAAACCGTTTTTTACATTTATAACGTCGGTTATTATAATAACCGACGTTATAAATGTATCAGATATGACTTTTTTTACGTCGGTTATTTTATAAACGACGTAAAAAACGTTTTTTACGTCGGTTATTCTATAACCGACGTAAAAAAGACATCAAAAATCATAGTTTTTTACGTCGGTTATAAAATAACCGACGTAAAAAACCCCCCGCGCTTTGGTTTTTTATGTCGGTTATTTGATAACCAACGTAAAAACTTAACACGAGTGATTTTTAACGTCGGTTATTAAAATAACCGACGTTAAAAATCTACTCACCGCATTTGTTACGTCGGTTATTTTATAACCGACATAAAAAACCAAATTTCACAGATTATCACGTCAGTTATATATAACCGACGTAAAAAATGGAGACGTAAATAACGTTTTCTGCACTAGTGAGAGCTTGGGATGCCTCTAAGATCAAGAGATCATATAGTTTCATGGTGTACCATCGTCTCTCGTCTCCGATCGAGATGCTTTTTTACATCCCGGCTTTGGAAGGGGTTGCAGGAGGCTTTTGAGACCCAGCTACACCTAAGCACCGCCTTTCACCCTTAGACGGATGGACAAATGGAGAGGACCATTCAGAAACTCGTGGACATGCTCCGTGCATGTGTCCTAGACTTTGGTCGCAGCTGGGAGGATCACCAACCCTTGGTGGAGTTTGTGTACAACAACAGCTACCACTCCACCATCAGGATGACACCATACGAGGCATTGTACGACCGACCTTGCAGATCACCTCTATGCTGGACAAACCCTGAGGAGTCAGCACTTGTAGGACTAGAGATGGTCTAGGCCATGACGAAGAAGGTTTAGATCATCTAGGAGCGGATGAGGACTGCTCAGAGCTGACAGAAGTACTATGATGATAGGAGGCAGAGACCACTAGAGTTTGAGGATAGTGACCACGTTTTCTTACGGGTCTCACCTCGGCATGGATTACAATGATTTGGCTGGGGCGACAAGTTATCTCTGCGCTTCAACGGACCATTCCAGGTTCTCAACATGTTAGGCGAGGTGGCTTATCACCTGGCACTTCCACCTCATTTGCACTGGGTGCAGGGCGTCTTCCACGTATCTCAGCTGAGGAGATACATGCACGACCCAACACATATCATTGATCACGAGGAGATGAACATCGATGACGGGGAAACTTTTGCGAAGGTCCCGGTGGAGACTGAGGATCGACAGGAGCGGGTCCTACATGGATGGTAAATTCCTCTAGTGCACATTAGGTGGCAGCACAGGAACCTCCAGGAGATCACATGGGAGCGGGAGGCTCAGATGTGTGCATAGTACCCTCATTTGTTCCCCTAGTTTATGATGTATCTTTACGGGGGCGTAAAGCCCTGAGGTGGGAGTAATATAAAGGCCAGTAAATTTCTAGGAAATTTTTTTCTTAAATTCTTTGGGACTTTACGAGTAAGAAGTTTCTGACGACACTTGATTCTGAGGCCCGGAGTGCCCAGAATCAATTTCCGAAGTTTAGCTCGGGTATGTTCAGTGAACGAACGAGCGGGTTATTCTATCTTTTAAACCGGTGCTCGAAATTGAAATCCGAGGGCACCGATGAAACCGTAGAATCGGTAATTGCTTAAGATGACCTTTCCCGAAGGTGCGTTTTCTTAGGAGGAGTTGTTAAATAATGAGGATTAAATGTGAAGTAAATAAAATCGTGGTACAATTTTATTTTCTTTATCTAATGGTTATATCCTACATGGGGTAGTTGGGGTGGGACCCACAAACCCCTAACTACCCATGTTAGGATATTTTTGAGGTGGGGCCCACACGATCCCCACCCCTTCACATTCCTTTAACTCTTCTAACCCCCCCCCCCCCTCTTAAAGTTGGTAACTCTTCTTAACATGTTTAACTCCCCCATTAAGTGGGTGACTTCTCCTCTCCTCACCTTTCCCTCATTAAATTATGCCAACACACACTTATTCAATTAATTGGATTAAGTATTTGAATTTTGTAATTCGAACCCTTGGCATGTTTTAATAAAATAAGAGGAGTTTATTTTATTTTGGGGTCAGTTTTGTTGTGTTGGGAATTGGGGAATGGAGAGCTCTGGTTTCTTTTGAAGAACTTAATCCTCCTGCGAAGAACATCATCTCTTCAACGAAGAACGACTCAGCGACTCCGGTTTCTCCATCCCATTCCTCCTCCGCAACAAGGGAAGAGACACCGACACAAGAGTTCTCCAACGATGTGCAACCATCTTCTTCTCTCCGTGATAAAAGAGAAGAAAATGTTTCCTCGGGTGCACACCATCGACGATGGAAACGACGCCATATTTTGCGGCGCTTGACAACCGCGAACTTCTTGGCGAGGTAGGGGTTATTTATGTTCAAAATTAATTTAAAGTTCTTCATTAATTAATTTGGCCGATTGTTATCAACATAACGGGAGGATATCGGGCCGCACAAACACGATCAATCCTCCTCCCATTTTTGTTTGTTGATCCTCGTTGAACTTTGCAACGAAGGCGGCATGGTGTTGTTTCACCGTGCGGAAACAAAAAGGGTCGTGGCCGAAGCAGGCCGCGACGATGGTGCGTGACACCGTCGCGCTGTGCCGGTGAGGCTGAAGGAGGCCGCGACTAGGAGCAGGCCGTGACGGAGGGGCGCAGCGCCGTCACACCACGCCGGAGATTCAAGGGGCCGCAGTGGTCTTCAAAGGGGTGGCCGGATGAGCCGGACGCCAGCGCCACCTGGAGGCAGGACCACCTCGGGTCCCGCGTTTACAAAAGGCCGGCCTTAATGGTCGGCTGTTTCGGAAATAGGGGGCGGCGCCCCCCTTCGCACACCGCTCGGCCGCGAGCTGAGCCGCGCCAGCTGGGCCGGGCCATGCCCAAATGGGCCAGACCCTGACCCGGGTCGGGTCGACCCGGTTTGGGCCGACCCAGGGGGTATCAGGCCAAGTCGGACCGGGCCCGAACCCCCTATTTTCGG
This sequence comes from Viscum album, assembly GCA_963277665.1. Lineage (NCBI taxonomy): Eukaryota > Viridiplantae > Streptophyta > Magnoliopsida > Santalales > Viscaceae > Viscum > Viscum album. Next base: position 1,105,022,523 of record OY728145.1, read on the forward strand.
ACAAATTCGTTCAAACGCCCATATATTGGGCTATGGACCACTGATAGACGCACCGTCAGTTGCATTGGGATCCTTGGATCGAGATAGCTGTTTAGATATATTAAACTCAAGCTTTCAGCAAAGTTTGTGTATGGCTGGGTTGGTTTGAACTCGAAACCAACCGGGCCCTTGGAGCAGAAATGCTTATAACTTAACGACTGAATGTCTGAATGACGTGCCGTCAGTCACATTGTTTTCCTCTTAGTGAGAATGTTATTTTGGATTACTTCGATCGAGGTTTGGACGCAGCTGGAGTATGGTCGGGTTGGTTTTAGCTTAAAAACCAACCAGGCCCCTGGGACGGAAAAGCCAATATTTCTCAGATCGGGCGTCTGATTGACGCGTTGTCTGTCGCGTTGAGTTCCTATTGACGAGACAGAACTTTGTGATACATAAACTCTAGAATTTATGATTTTTGATGTATCGACCCCCTTGTCTCGTGGAGCAGACCCTCTCGGAATTGAGTATGCTGTGTGCGGGAACCCTAGAGCTGGCTGCGACTGCGACGACGATGGCGACTATACTTGGATCCTATGTGGGTTCGACAATGAGGATGACTATACTTGGATCCTCCGTGGGTTTGATGATGATGGAGACTATAATGGGATCCTACGTGCGTTTGGAATCAAGGACGACTGTACTTGGATCCTCCGTGGATTTGGCAGCGATGCCGACTGTACTTGGATCCTAAGTGGGTTCAGTAGCGATGATTACTATACTAGGATCCTACGTGGGTTCAGCAGTTACGACTTCTGTACTAGGATCCTACATGGGTTCGGAAAAGGAGATGATTCAGAGGCTGCATCTAATCAACTCCATCCCTCTTCATGAGTAGTATACCTGTGTGAGCTGATTCTTGACTTTCAATCAATATCTTCAATATGATTGACTTGCTATCCTGTGTGGATTGGTTTGTGCTTTCCTGTGTGGATTTGGTTGTACATTCCTATGTGGACTAGGTTGAACTTAGGCTCAGAAGTTGGAGCTGAACTAGAATTGATGAATTAGGTATATGTATGGGAATATACCTAAGTAGTGTTGATTGATACTTCGTATTTGTATCTTTCCTTTGTGGATTCTGGGAGTCCTTCAGGGGTCTCGGGGTCCCTACTGAGTATCGTATACTCACCCCTGCAGGGGCTATTCCTGCACTACGTTGTGTTGGTTGTAGACGACAGACAGCGCTGATTGTGGTTGAGGCCTGAGGAGCGGGACAGTATACGGTGGTGGGCTATCAGGTGGGACGTACACGAAGTGGACGACCAGACTTGAGGAGCCGACGAGACTATCTGTACTCACCCTTCAGGTGGGGGTTCCAGAGGATGTCTTGGTGGTTGCTGCTCTACTTTTCAGTTATTGTACTTTCTTTTCTCAGTTGTACTGTACTTTCAGTTGGGTTTGTATACTAGCCCATTTACTTTCCAGCACTAACTTTTGTACTCAGTTTACTTAGTGATTACTTCATCTTGTGTACTCTGTGGTGTTTGTTTTCTTATATAAAGGTAATGCCTTCCCTTTTATCGGTATTTACGCCTTTGGTGCTAGTCGCGACCCCCTCACCTATGGAAGGTGGGCTTGGGGTAGTTAAGGCACGGGCCCTGAGGAAGGGTCCTGAAATCAAAATATATTTTTACTAAAATATTAGTGAAAGTAATTTAATTATAGCGATTAAGAGAAAAAGCGGCATAATAAGGGACTAAACCTTAAACTTAAGGGCCAAAATGACCTAGAAACTTTTAAAAAATCCATTTTATGTTTATATTTAGACTTTAAACTCATTTTTATTGAATTTTTAAATTTATTGGATCCACGTGACATGGGGAAAACATGGGTTTAATTCCATTTTCCAAAATTTACAAGAATGCCACTCCCCCTCCACTATAAAAAGACCCTCACCCCTTCCACATACTCACACCTTTAAATCCATTTGGATAACCCAAAATATAATCCAATAATATACTAAGATCCATAAAATTAACCTATATGCCTCAAATTGGGAATAAATTCATCCAAGGAATCCATTTGGTTCAAACCAATACGAGTTACCCTAATAAGAGGTAACATCCTTTCTCAATCTCTTTTATTTAATTTTCAATCTCCACCACCTCAAATATTATTATTAAATTATTATATAATAAAAAATTATCATAAATAAACTTATATTTTTTTATCCTAAGGTTTTAACCTACACTTACATACACTTCCATCTAATGGGTAACGAACTTACTGTCTATGTGTACGACGAACTACCGCCTCGTAAAACGATGTTGTTTGTTTTTTCATTTACCACCTCTCATGGTTAGGAATTATGATGGAAAAAATATTTATATATGATATATGATTATTATAACGTTTTTATGATTTTTTTAATTTTTTTATACAGAACATACCTTTATGAATTCCATTTTTTGTGAATACGATAACATCTTTTGTGGAAGTGTGGACTACCACCTCCTCAAAGCAATGTGATTCATTCACACTATGCTTAGAACTTATAAAGGATGATTTTATTAAAAATGAGTTAAATATATTAAATAAATATGATAATATAACTATAATACACACACACATATATCATTTAATTTTCATTCTTTTAAATACAACAAAGAAATGAATGTAGCATTCATGCATACGTACGAGCTACCCTCTCCATGAACGGTGCATTTTATTTACTATATCCAATTTTTATGGAGTATTATAAATACATGTATAATGAATATATATGATATTTAAATAATGGCTTAAATTCTATAAAATATTTAATTGTGATCTAATTAATAAGAACAATAAGTAACAAGTTAAAACATACTCAACAAAATAGGAAATTAACACACGCAATAGTGAAAATAATGAAATATTATTAACAAATAGGTAATAAAATATTATAGGAAATAATATAATATATTATAAATATAATTAATTTTCTAGTATAAGTTAATAAAATGCTTAACACCATTATACATGAGGTTAATGGGAGTTCACCCACAAAGGAAACACAAGGTAAGAGATTATTGTCTCACTTTTATTTCCATGAGGCATACACTATTATCACCACTTATTTCTTTTATGTGGTGTATCTACTACTAATAATGATATATTATATCATTTATTATTTTATCATCATGGTATTTTGAGTTTTAATTTGAATTATTTCTTCCAATGGGATTAGAGTTAAATGTTACCAAGTGGTATAGAATTTCATAACCATATTCCTTTTCATTAGGTTATATTACTTACTCATTGTCATTAATATTATAAGATTATATGTGTAATAATTTTTACTATCTATTATTTAATTTACACTTGTTTTATGTGGATTTATATTTTATAACATAATCTATTCATTTATTGATTCTGACATCAACGTTATGGTCTTTTCAAGGGTTTATATCACAATCTAATTTTGTTCGGAATTGTTTACACTTGAATTTACATCAGAGGAAATTATTTGATAATTGTCTAATAAACCCTTTAATTTTCTTCTACTCTATTCATTAATGAACGTTTCCAAGTAATAGTACCATTTATTACTTTTTTTACTCAAAATTTTCTAGAAAATGTTTTGAAGAAAACCCAAATTCATTTCTCTCTTTTATCGGAGAACCTGTTTTCTTCAAAAAACCCAATTTTCTAAAAAGGTTTCCAAAAATGTTTCTGCCCCCTTCCAAAATAATATTTAAATATATTTTAACCCTTTTTATCTTTTACAAATGTTTTCAAAGGAATCTTCTTATCACTTTCAGAAAAAGTCACTTTTCTAACATTTTTACCATGAAAAAGTAATGTTCTTTTTACCTTGTACAACGTGTATAGATTTACCAACCTTCATTAATTTCAAGATTCCATTTATAGTTTGAAAGGATAATTTTTAAATAAAATGTTTAATTTAAAAGTGATTTTTAAAGAAAAGTTTTTTTAAAAGTTTTTTCAAAATAAAAGGATATCTTCTTCAAGAATTTTTTTAAAGTTCTTATTTTATTTCATTAATGACAAAAAACCTTATTCATACTAAAATGGGTATATTTAATATTGATACCATTCTTATTCTTCCTCTGTATGGTTTTTGATTAATCTGGCCAAGGATTATATTGACATTCAATTCCTTGATTCCTTTGTTAGTCCCCTTGAAATATTCAATTTCCAATGATTGATAAACATTATGTTTCCACTAAATATTGATATCAATTATCATGGATATTATTATTAGGTAAACTGTATACCATTTTTACATACGATGTGTACTTGATAGTTATTTGATTAACTGGGTAAATATTGATAAATCTATATTTTCTAATCCATATGAACATTTGAAAATTCACATTGTTAAATAGATTATTTGATATATGAGGAATTATTTAGAAAAGTACAACATGAGTGGGGCCTGATTATAGATATCTCATCAATGCATTAGTAGTCACATGGGACGAGTCAGTTGGATAGACTTAGATGGGTTTTACCCAATATGCTAAACTTTCTTGTGAAAGGTCTTGACAGTAAAGGTACCATATACCTAGGAAACATGGCATCAAATAATTAATCATTTCCATCATTTAGATTCATTTATTATTTATCCATGATATTGTTCATCAACATATCTATAGATTCATTTCATTCTCAGTTTACTGATTTAATGGAATGTGTTTCATTTGTTTTCCTTTCCATAGTGATTATTCCCTATTTAATTATTTTAATGAAATATATTTTTAGTTATTTACCTTACTATATTATTTACTCAATTCCTTATTAGTTTATTGATTACATGGAATGTGTCTTTATTTATTATCTTTTTATATTTACTATACTCATTAATTCATTATTTCTTCTATTTTACTTTACCCTTACTGATCATTTGATATCACCCTTATTTTGTTTCCTTTCCCCAGGATTCTGTGAAGTGTACTATGAAGGATGTTCAAGGATACGCTAGATGGAATAAAGTCATTATCCTCAAGTGAAAAAATTATGTTGTAATTATTGTATTCATATTTAATGTATGAATCATATATGTATATAGTTTATGAAGAATAATAAACTATTCGATCATTTGTGATGCAATTTACTTTTATATTATGCCAATTTAATGGTAGTATGACACCGACTTTGGTATTTCTAGGGTCGGGTCACAACATTGTGTGCATTTTAATATATAGAACAGATTTAATCTATTTAAAATAGTAAATATAATATAATGTGTTGGTATATTATATTCCCTTACACACTTGGTGTTGAGTGTCATACATGCTACCAAATACAATGCCTTTTTTTAGAATTTATAGGTGTTATAGGAATTATCTCTCCATTCCTCATCATCTCTCCCTCTCAAAAGTGATAAGTGCTAGAGAGATTCCTTCTTGCCCGAAGGATCCAGAAGCGATAAAGAAAAACAATGTAAGACAATCGATTCACCGTTCTAGGACCTATAAATTAATCGACATCATTTAGTGATCAACAGATCATGTGTGGATCACTAATAGAGAGATTCTACACTTGAATCATAAGTAAATTAATTATAAATTAATATCTGTGTGGTCAAATTCATGGTAAAACCATGTGAGACTAACATCCTAGAGAAATGATGACCTACACGATGTGTATCCAGTGTACACAATGTGTAATTCATTATTTCCCATATATGAAATACACATCAAGAAGTTTAGAGAGTTATGAAGAAACATGAAATGAAAGATATATTATGTGTAGCCGTATTTTACACATTATGTAGTCCTGTGTTTGATGAACACGTTGAGTACATTGATGGGTTGCATGGACACATAGAATTCAGAACACAGGATGTGTAGCTGGTTAGTACACATCATGTAATACTACTAAGATAAACACTGAATCCCTATGAATTTATACTAGGCACATTATAAATTAAACAAATGACATGTAGTACAACCAAGGTACATGTTAAATCCCCAGACATGTATCCTGGGTGCACAATAATCAAATTACATGAAGTATAGATTGTAATTACATGCTTTGTAGTCTCTCAATAAAGGAAATAATTAAATTAAATAAAATTTCTAATTATAGTATTAAAAAAATTTATTAGATTTATTAGCACCTATTGTGTAAGGAAATTTAATAATGGGTTTAAATAATTATTGACCCGAATGGCCCGAAGAACATTATTTTTATTGTTTTTTTGATAATCCATCCTTAAAGAGATGAGGGGGAACCCTTAAAAGGCCCGTAGGCTTAGTGATTACATGGACTATAGGCTTAAGAGACATTACATGACCCAAAGGACATAGAGAATTCAACTAGACTATAACTATAAGGAACTGCCCCTCCTCAACATATGCATCGTGATGGTATCTCTCCACCTTCGTATGACCATCTAGATAAGCTTCTCGTACAAGCATAGGCTGGTCCCGATGGTGTATCCATACCCTCTCATTCTTCCAAATCAATTAGTTCTGCTCTGGTGAGTGTTCCTACACTGAATCCTCCTCTGGGGATGCTTCTTTTTTGTAGAGTCTGTCTAGGACAACTACATGTGGCCCAATGGCCTTGATTTGGCCAGAAGGCCTTAAAGGTGGCCTGAAAGCCCTACTGACCTGAACACCTGGGTGGACTGAAGGCCTTAAGGACTCCAAGCCCAAACTAGTGGCCCAAGGTGAATAATACCAGCTACTACAATACCGAATAATACCTACTACAATAATTACTACAGTACCTCCTACAGTACCCACACAGTGTATAGTACTGCTACAGGTCCTGCTACAGTACTACTATAGTACCAGAAATATGCCTCCGCCTGGTTTTGAACCTGGGTCACATGGATGCGCTTAATGATACCTCACCAACTGGGATGAGGATCATGTGCTAAATAATTATTAGATTCTCAATTAATTTATTATAAATCTCTGTTATTATTGGGTTTTTGTTTATTTTCTATAAATTCATTTTGGATTGGTATCTCTAAGTGGATTCATATGGTAATTAAGACAAAAAGTAATTAAGTATTTAATTAATTCAATAATTTTTATATTAATAATAAAGAATGAATAGAAATGAATGTTAAACAGTTTTATTTTTGTGTATTCATTGCATATGTATTCCCATTCAGAATCTTGAACAATGCTTGTGTATGTGTTGGTTTAATTTATTACATGATTTTGTAATTAAAAATTATGAAATTAAATATTATGTTCAGAAATTCATCCCTCCCTCTATTGTTATATAGTACCCATGTGTCTAAAGTTATTTATGTAACCCCCCTAAACCAATCATTTTATTCCCCATACCTGCATGTGAGTTATAAATACATGTAATAAATAGAGTATACCAAGGTGTGTAAAGACTATTCATGATGGAACTAAGATGATTATAAACTAGGTGATACACAAGTGGATAGGTGGAATGCTCTAACTCATGCCATGTCTAGCACACAAAGTTTCCCCTAGGTCATAAGTTTATTTATTTTCTTCTCCAAAAATCAACTATTAGATAAGCCCATGATTGGGTCTTTTATTTATTTATTCCTTATTGCTTATTTATTTTATAGATGAAAGACTATGATCACATAAATAAATGAATTAACACGAAAATATATAAAATAAATAAATATATTATGCGTAATTTTTTATTATCAAAACATGGCTAGTCACTTAAGTAAAATTCATGTAATATTAACAAGACATGTAAAATATAAAACACTATAATTTTATAAATATTAAAAAAAACCTTAACTAAATATTAAGTGAAACTTGGACTTTCATTACTTGATTATGAATGAAATCCTTAGAACTAAGTGTTTAACCTACCCTTTTAGGGAACTTAATTTTAATGTGGAATTCTTATAAAGGTTATGGGTTGAATTAACCATCTTAAAATAGGAGAAGTGGCCCTTAGTAGACATTATATAACTTATAGGCAAGTGTTTATGAAATCCTATTCATTATTTTAGGACTGGGGACTCCATTAAATAGATCAAGGAATTTCAAGCCCACAGTTAGAAAAAATCTACCTACCTAAATACCTTCATGTAGCTTGACCAACCCTAATTGGGTTTATGTGATGGGGAATATAGATCCTTTCTACTAGAATATCATAGAAACTAGGAATTTTGAGACCAATGGTGAGGACTATTCAGACTTGTTAAAATAGTGGGAGATTTAATAAAATTTAAATTATTATCATGTCACACATAATTTATAATCAAGTATAGTACTAATTATAATTGTATAAAAACCAGAATGTTCATCATACACATTATCCCTATTATAAAAATTAGATAAATACCATATTCTTACTAGTAGTAACTTTCTAGATTGGTACAAATGACTTTTGTTTGTGTTGTACCATGAATGGAAATATTACATGTTAGAATTACCACTAGATGATCTACCTACAAAGGAGGCGAGTGATAAAGAGTTAGATTTCTATGATAAACACATAAATAATGTGGTCGACGTTCAGTGTTAAATGCTTTTGTCTATGTCAGGTAAACTCATGAATTCTCATGAAAACATGGATGATTATAGCATGCCCATACATATATTTGGTCTCTAACAGGAGAGAGAAAGATATGAAAAATTCAAGATATCAAAGTCACTCTTTTAGAGAAATATTGTGGAGGGTGTTCTATTTGGGCCTCATGAAGTCAAGTCAATCTCATTGGCTATATTTAGCACCCAGAGGTTTTAGGTTTTAAACTACTTGATTTACCACAAAATGATCTTATTTTTACATCAATTCCTTAGAGATTCTCCATATTTTTTTTCAATTTCAATATGAACAATATTTATAAGTCTCTCCCATATCTTATAACTCTCCATCACCAAGTAGATAAGGAGAGGAAGCGTGAAAAGACTTCTATCCTTATGGTGTACAAAAAAAGGCCAAGCTAAGAGATCAAAGCCCAAAGTTTCTTTGAAATTACCGTCCAAGAAATGAAATATTGAGGGGAAAGCAAGGGAGTAGGATACTATTTATTTTACATGTGGAAAGAAGGGCCATTGGAAGAAAAACTACACCCATCAAAAGAAGAAAGGGTAAGCTTCATTTGTGTTTGTTATTGAGTTCAATTTATCCGTTTCTACAAATTGGGTATTAGATATAACTTATGGTGATCACTTATGTATTAAAATATAAGAACCAAGTATATTTAAAAATATTGATAGTGGGGAGGTAGATCTATGAGAAGCTAATAAAGCCAAACTAGATGTTGTTGCAATCGGGGACTACCACCTCACGTCGACGATAGGAATGATCTTGGTTTTAAATGACTTTTATTTTGTGACATATGTAACTAGAAACATTATTTATGTATCCCAAATTGATAAGTATGGACTTATTTTCAATAATTGGAGTAAATTATTCTTCTTTTATAAAGATAAAATTGGTATGATAAGTTACTTTTAAATAAAGGTCTTCATGTTTTGGATTACACAAACCAAGTAATAGGAATCATTAATAAAACTACATCACATGACTCATACGACACAAAACTGTGGGATCACTAGATAGGTCATGTAAATGAAAAATATTTGAATAAATAATACCAAGACGGATATTTTTATTGTTTTTAACTAAAACCTCTTGGTTCATGTCACACATGTTTACAAGAAAAAATGATGAAATAACCATTTAGTGGAAAAGGTTAAAAGGCCAAAGAGCTTCTTGAATTAGTTAATATTTATGTGCATGGACCATTTAAATTTTAATTAAGGGGTGATTACTTATGTGTCATAACTTTTACTGATGATTTTAATAGATATGTATATGTCTACTTGATAAGTATAAGTCAGATTCTTTTGAGAAATTCAAGGAATACAAAAATTCAGTTGAGAATTATGTTGGTAAGAAGATTATGAAACTCCACTCAGACCATGGTTGAGAATATCTTAATAAAGTATTCATTGATAATTTATAGAAGTTTTTGATTCTATATTAACTCACTCCTTCTCATACCCCTTAGTGTAATAAGGAAAGAGAAAGGAAGAACCAAACCTTGTTGGATATGATGATATAAATGATGAGTCATTTGAGTCTTCTATTATCCTTTTAGGGATACACATTATAGATGAGAACAAAAATAGTAAACTAGGTGTTAACTAAAGTGGAATATGATATACCATACCAATTTTGGAATGGAAAGAAACTCATGTTTTCATACTTACATGTATGGTGATGTGAATATTATGTTAATAAATCTTTAGGTAACAAACATACACCCTAAGTAACAAAGTGTAAATTTATAGGATAACCCAGGGAAACTAGTAAAAATTACCAATATAACATCTCCAAAAAGGTAATAGTGGAAATACATTCCATATTTTAGGGGAGGGAGAAATCTATTAAATAAATAGTGGGAGTGAGATAAACTTTGATAAATTCGAGGCTCAATATTCACAAGAGTTATCACATGAACAGATTACACAAAGCCTCATAGAAGAAGAAGTTAGAGAGACACAAGTACTTCATAGGAGTACAAGAGAGGTTAGAGAACCATAATAGTATGATTTTTTATTCAATGAGGATAGTAAATCATTATTAGTTGAAAATAATTATCCTATAACTAATAAGAAAGCAGTAAGTGGAACAAATGTTTCCAAGTAGAAATAATCCAGGAATTCTAAAATGGATTCCATGTACAAAAAACATGTTTGGATTTAAAAATATACCCTAATAAATGTAAATCCATTTGGTTTAAAATAGTTATTAAATAATAAAATAAACATGGATGGGAAATTTAGTACCTATATGGTGTGAATCGTTGAAAAAGGTTTTACAAAGCATCATGGAATTGATTATGATGAAATGTTTTCACCATTTTCTAGGCTGAAATCCATCATATTTTATACTTTCCATTATGGCCTTTTATGACTATGTGATTTGGAAAATGGATTTCGAAACAACATTCCTTTTTAGTACCTTTAATAAGATATCTATATTCCACAACCTGAAGGGTTTGTGACTCCAAAGGATTATAATATGGTTTAAAAATCACAAAAACACATTTCTAGATTAAATAAAGCATCCAGGCCATGGAAAATTCAGTTTTACAAGGATATAAAAGAATGTGGTTTCATAAAAAAAATGAAATCCATGAGTCTATAAGTAGTTTAGTGAGAGTGCAGTAATTTTAATAATAGTATATGTTGATAACATATTGCTTATTAGAAATGAAATACCAGTCTTACAGTCTGTTAACATATGGTTGAATAAATTATTATCCATGAAGGACATAGGCGAGACAACATATATTATGGGAATCAAGATCCACCATGATAGGTTTTTTAGACTATTAATTATATTCAGTAGTACATATATTTACAGGATATTGAAAAGATTCAGTACAGAACAATCAAGAGGTGATTATTCAAAATATCACATGGAATTTACCTTTCTAGGAAAATGTGTCCACAAACACACAAGGAATGATAAAGGTTGGAAAGGATTCCATATATTTATATGATTAGGTGATTAATTTATTATATTATATATACTAGTATATATGTCACCTAATTCATTAGTGCAATTGTAAGATATCATGCTAACCTAGATGACCACCATTAGATGTCATTCAAGACGACCCTAAGTATATGAGGCATATTAAGGTTATGTTCTTGGTCTATGGGGGATATGTGGAACTAGTAATCATATGATTTTCAGATCCTAGTTTCCAAATAGGTAAAGATTATTTTAAATCACAAATGGGACACATCATCACTCCAAATGGTGGTTTTTGTGAGTTGGAAGAGCTCAAAACTAGCTGTAGTCATTGATTCTACTTTAGAGTCTGAGTATATTGAAAATTCTTAGGTAGCTAAATAAGAAGTATAGATATACAAATTATTCCAAGATCTTGATGTGGTTCCTTGTAGAAAATATATTATCACACTCTATTGTGATAATACGACAGTGGTTTCTCTCACAAAAGAGCCAAGTTCACAACAACAGATGAAGTATATACTTCAAAAGTGTCATATCTTGATGTATTTTTCTCAGAGAGGTGAAGTTGCATCAAGAATAATATTCATTGAAGATAATGTGGTATAACCTTTGACTAAAGCCTTAACTTAGAAGAGACATGATCATCAAGTGAGTTCTATCAGACTAAAATACATAGGCAGTTGGCTCTAGTACAAGTGATATTTTTTTGGATTTGTTTTTCTAGAACCAGATATTTGTACTTTGATTACATGTATATTCAAAAAATTTAATGTTAATAAATCATCTTATTTTATATTTTTCATTTTTTTCATTACATCAATGTAATAATGTCGTAGGCTATCTGTCACATTGATAAGGTCATAGAATTTCCCCACTATGATGAGAACCTTTTTGTTTCATAATGATATTATTAAATATAGTTCTACTATCAGATAATATACTATAATAGGATAAATAGTATGCAGAATATCAAACATGAGTACTCATAAGAGGATGAGGGTTACTCTCATGAAGTTCACACTTGGTAATATCCAATATTAGAGATTATGAGGATGGAACTATCAATAAGAGTTTTGCATGTTTTTGTGTCATTAGATATTCCAATATAAGAGCATGTGTAATGGTACTTAGACTTTAATATTATCATTAATATATATCATGAATCGCACACTTATATTTACTCACCAAAACTAGGATTCCATATATTCTTGAGAAGTTGGGAACATTGGGTGTGTCATGAATGACATGTTATTGATGGATAAGTCAAGAAATTATTTGTCCCTCCCATATTTATGGAAGTTGATATCTGAGACCATTGATTGTAATAGAACCATTTCCTTAAATTCTATGTCTATGGTGTAATGATGTGTTTATTTTAGATAATAAAAAGAGACGTATCACAAACATAGGTTGATGACATAGATGTGAAAATTTCTTAATGAGATATTATGATAAAGAGATTACAATATACAATGAGTGTTTGTATGTGGTTTTCAACGTTATGAGATTACGTTCTTTATCTTGGGCTCCTTGACCTATTTTTGGATAGTAATCTTGGACTTTAGGCAATCCTACATAATACCAATGTAAAATAATCCAATATTTACACACACTAAGTGTTTCCATTGATCTTGATTAATTTATATTTGAATTTAATCAATTAAATAAATATTATTCTCAAGGATAAGGATTATTTTATTCATTTTTTATCAATCAAAAATATTTATTGATCAATACAATATTTAATTAAATAATTATTAGTGTATTCAATAAATGACGAGGAGTTGGAGAGAACCAAGATCATGTCTAGTGATAAATACTTATTTGGTTTTTTTTAAATAAAATTTATCTTTTCATGTGTTATTGAAGACCATAAAATAATAATGATAATATTATTATTATATGGCATGAGTTTTGATTATGATTATTATATTATTTAAGGGTTGGTATGCAATTAAATAATATTTTAACCTAAAATATATAAATATAAATAGATGGTTACGTATATTGTGTAGGGTTAATTGGGAGTTGAGAATCATTGTGAATAAAAAAATTCCCTCTCCATTCCTTATCCTCTCTTCCTCTTAATAACGAGAAGTGATAGTGAGATACCTTCAAGATCGAAGGATCTTAAAGTGATCAAGACAAAAAACACAAGATGATTGATTCACCATGATAGCACACGTAAATCAATTTAAATAATTTGGAGATCAAAGAAACACATGTGGATCACCAATAGAGGGATTCAATACTTGGATCCTTAATTTGTAATTAAGGTAATCCAGAAAATGGGTTTTAGACGATCAACATTGCAACAACCCCATGTTTTATCAATGTAATTCCTTTATTATAATTGTCTCATATAGTATAATCACATAAAACTGCATTAGGAAACATAATTACACATCATAATTAAATGAACTACTATATTCTATGTGATCTTTAAACATAATTTTACCACTTCTGTGATTTGAATTTTGAAAATTTGACATACACGGTTATGATCAGTAATATGTTTGGAGTCCAATAGGATAAACTCAATTTTTGGGGAATCATAACATAACCTTATGAATAGTAATTTTAACCTTATTAATAATAATATAAATCTTATAAATAGTAAATAATCCAAGTGAATAGGAACCTTACCAATGATTGTATAAATAAAATTTATCCATCCAATAAGTGACAATATGATATAATTATATTATAGTATTGGTATTTTTGTAAGTCATGAATATTTAATGATTAATTTAATAATTTAAAATAAAATTCATTTTCATAAAATTTATTCATAAACTAGTATTTTTATGTCTTATGATTATATGAAAATTTTATGAGACCTTAATTAATCTTTCAAAGTGTTAGAAAAGAAGTTTTAATTTTATAATTTGCATTTTTCAAGTAAATTATGATTTTAATTAAAATTTAAATTACTCCTATTTATAAAATTATTCTCATAAAATGGAGTTCATTTTTAGATTCTACACATTGAAAAATGGTTAGGTTTATTTTTGGTCATTTTTTTGAAATACTTGAATTTTTGGTGAATAGAAAAATACGATAATTTACCATTAATGCTAAATACATAAATTATAGAGTCTTGGATAATGTTCTACTGATGTAAACACCATTGGTTAGAACTCACATGCTCATGTTACTATATTTAGTCATGGAATCATGATTATTTCTTATCTTGTGGAGAAATAATATATTAATGATTATAGTATTGAGAAAACCCCTCTCCCCTCCACTATAAATACAACCCTTCACAACCTTATTTACTCACACCTCTAAAGCTCAAAACCTAGTCCAAATCCTAAAAAAATATCTTCCCTATCCCCTCCCACACATCCTGGAGCTCTTGGTCTCATAAAAAGACCAAGCCTAGTATCCTTGAGGAGGATCTCAAGAGGAAAATTAAAGAGGCAATTCCATTATATCTTTTCTTTCAATTTCCTTTCAAATTTCATTTCTTTACTTATCCTATGAAAATTTCATGAAAAATACATTATGATTTATATACTGGTATTCTATCATGTTAATTTAATTTTATTAATTAAACTCCTCCCTCTATCTCTATTATTTTTAAAATGAAACATTTCCCGTGATGTGTTAATTTACCATCATCGTGGGCGATGCACCTTCATTTTAATTGAATGATTTCAAGGATATCAATAAATCCATTAAATTTTGGAAATTTTTTATATATTTATTTTTTAACCCCTTTTATGTTCTGGAAAAAAATTATATACATAATACTAAATGATAAAATAAAACATGTTCATTGTGATCCAAAAACTGCCTAAACTAACCTAAAACGATCACCATTAAATTTTATCTAATGATTCATCCTCATGTCGTATAACCAAATTAATTATAAGATAATTTAAAATCTTGTAAGATCATTACGAACATGTGATATTAATTATTTATGTTTATACATGTTCTACAGGAACTTCTTTTCATGTGTACAGGTGTACTGTTCATGAAAACTACGAAAAAGAATATTCCCAAACAATGAATTTAAACACTATAACTCATCCAAAGGACAATAAAAGAACTTAATGAAACTATAATGAAATATATTCATGTATAAAAGTTTCTTTAATTGTTAATCAATGAATCTAATGTCATCATATATGAAATTAAAGTGAATAAATAATTCAGATACAAGGTAAGGGGAATTCTCGAACCCAACTTTATTTCTTTATGTTTTCCCTCTTACACTCCATTTTCAGTATGTTTATTCCATAAAAATCATTTATTCACCATTATATTAACATCTTTTGGGATATAAATGTTTTTCATTGGAGTTTATGTCAAACACAATATTTTCCAAAAGAGATCTTCTTTCAAAAACACACATTTTACTTCCTACTCAATTTTTATGGTGCTTGTATAAAGTATTTTATTCCATATTTCATTTGGGAAACAAAAGTTTATTAATGTATGATTCATGAAGTGAGAACCATTCCTTTTATTGGGTTGTTTTTTTTTCATGATTGATATATGTTCCATGTGTCATGCATGATAATGTAAATTTTATGATATGACGGGTGCACCCAAAATTATATAACATAATGAAAATGTTATGACGTGATGGGTGTGCCAGAAATTATATTGAGCTCCAATTCATTGGGTAATTTGAAGAATATGATGAGTAAAGTAAAATATGCATGAACATGATGCTATATTTTTTCACAACTATGTGTGGTAGTTAACCACTAAGACAAAATGTTTCATTTTTATGTATTGCCACATTCCATGCTATTATATAATGCCTCCTCTCATGATTATGATGATGATGTTATGATTATGATAAACCCATATTATATTGTTTCATGTTATTATATATCCTCTTATTAGGATTTTAGATCACCCCTTTTTTATGTATAGCCTTAGGGGACTACATCTATTAGGGAGTATAAAAGGTCCAATAAGAAGATATAGAAGAAGGAATTAAATAAATGTTTATGTTTTTAATTTTATGTATGGTCATAGTTTTCCAAATAAACAAAAACATTGAATCCTCATTTTGTAATTTTTTTATGTTGTTTATCATTAAAATTAAATAAAATTAATGTAAGAAAATAAGGGTCACTATAGTTGGAATCAGAGGAACAATTTAGTTAATTTTGGAATATAGATTAGAGAACCTTAGTGAAAACCCTAGTATGCGACTAAGTATATTTAAGAACACAAGAAGATTTTATAAACATAGGGATCCCATAAGATATTATTTTAGTGTTAATTTCATAAAGGAATACATTATTTATTAATGAAGTTTTGACTTATGTTTTCTTTTAACCTTTTATATATTAGAAAATGGTGGGAACTAAGAGAAACCAGGCCAACAACCCATGCGAGGGGCCATTTAGTGATTTCCCGAACAACATCCCCAATGATTTTGTAGGTGGAGTTCAAAACTTCATGGTGAATCTTACCCAATTGTCTTAGGTTATGAATTGTAACCTGAATAATGTGGAATGTCCTCCTTCACCTAATAGGGAAAAACTGGGTGTTGAGTGTTTTATACATCAACAACCACAAACATTTAGTGGATATTCTGATCCAATTGTTGTGGAATAGCGTGTCAACACCATGGAGAAGATCTTTTCTGTGCTTCACTGTTCTGAGATGGAGAAGGTGAATCCGACCATTTATCATCTAGATGGAGAGGCTGAACAATGGCAGAATTTGATTAAGAACACCAAGCCGAGGGGTGAAATTGAAGATATGGAGTGGGAAGACTTTAAGATAATGTTTCTTAATAAGTATTTACCACAAAATATTCATTCAAAGATGGAGAGATAATTCATAAAGATCAAGAAAAATAAAGGATAATATTTCCCTACCTATGAAGAAAGTTTCACAAGTATTGTAAGGTATTCTTAGGGTTTTATTATAAACAATGATAGAAAAATTGATAGATTATTTAGTGGATTAAAACCAAACCTTCTAAAGGCTCTTTCAATTCGATACTTTTGGAGTTATAAAGAAGTGATTTGATGTGCTGTCAAAGTATAAATGGAGTTTGGAGAATAGAACCATGGATATAGTGATAAGAAACTAAATATGGAGTTTCATGCTAGGGGATTTAATGAGAAAGGTGGAAAAAAACTCAACCACCCACTTGTAAAAAATGTTAGAAGAATCATCATGAGAATTTCCTCAAAGGGACAGGGAAATGCTTCAAGTGTGGGAAAGAAGGCCACCAAGCTCTTGAATATCTAAAATATATGAGAAGCAAGGAGAATATGGTGGAGGAAAGGAGAGAACCACCCATGGTCCAATGCTACAAATATAGGGATCAAGGGAACTATGCATGCTAGTGCACTAAACCTCAAGTCCTCAAGGGTAATCTGCGTCACTATCCACCAAATCCAAAGGAACAAGGGAAGTCTTATACCATTACTACTGCGGAAGTAGAGCATGAAAATAAATTCATACAAGGTACACTTCCCATTCACTCAATAATGGAAAAAATATTATTTGATTCTGGTTCTACACATTCCTTTATATCCCACTAGTTTGTGAGATCTATTGAATAAAAACCCTGAAACCTTGAAGTAGAAAAATCTATAAAACACCTAGTGGTGTAATTATTGTAACCAAAGTGTTGGAATCTTCTCATGTTGGCATATATGGGAAGATTATTCCATCAAATATTGTAATACTTTCCTTGGTGTAATTCAACTCTATAATAAGGATATTTTGGATCTATTTATATAGATCTCATATAAACTGTTTGGAAAAGGGAAAATATTTTCATATTCCAAACCATCCCATGCTCCTATACAAATTCAAGGAAGATCATGAATCTCCTTTGAAAAATACTTCTACAGTGTGGGTGTTGATTCCCTATGAAGAAGCATACCTCACTCAAATGGTTGAGTCAAAGGAAGGCATCAACCTAGGGAAAACTACCATCTTGAGGGAATTCAATGATGTATTTGCTATAGAGTTACCCAGACTACCGCTAGATCATGAGGTAGAGTTCTCAATTTAACTCATACATAGAGATACTCCTATCTCAAAGTATCCATACTAGATTGATCCTATTGAACTGGATGAGTTAAATAAGTAACTGTAAGAGAATTTGGATAAAAGTCTCAAACGTTGTAGTGCATCACCATGGGGTGCACCAGTGCTCTTTGTAAAGAAAAAGGATGGATCAATGCAACTGTGTATCGATTATCAGAAACTCAATAAGATCACTATAAAAAAAAGTATCCTCTTCTAAGGATTGAATACTTTTTCAATAAGCTATTATGAGATTAGTTCTTATCAAAGATGGATCTTTGTTCTCGATATCATCAAGTAAAGGTAAAGAAAGAAGATATTTAGAAGATTGATTTCCATACAAGGTATGGGCACTATGAGTTTCTGGTGATTCCCTTAGGACTTACTAATGACCTTGAAATAATCATTGATTTGATGAATAGAGTATTTAGAAATTACCTCAAAAAATTTGTGGTATTTTTTATTGATGATATTATCATCAACTCCAAGAATAAGGAGGAACATGAAGAACATCTAAGGCTTGGGTTAGTGACATTTAGAAAAGAGAAGTTGTACGCGAAGTTCATAAAGTGTGACTTTTCAATGTAGAAAGTCATGTTCTTGGGTCATGTGATCACAAGTGAGGGAATTTCTATAGTCCCTTCAGAAGAAAATGTGATTAAGAAATATTCCAGACCCTCTAGTGTCACAGAAATTCATAATTTTCTTGGATTAGATGGTTACTAATGATGTTTTGTGAGAAATTTCTCAAGATTGTCATGATTTCTAACTAAGTTAACAAGGAAAGGGGTGAAGTATGTTTGGACAGAATAATGTGAGAAAAGATTCATAGAACTAAAGAAAAGGCTGATCACTACACCTGTACTCCCATTAACGAAAAGCAGAGAAAGTTTTGTGATATAAAGTGATGCTTCCAAGAAAGGCTTGGGTTGTGTACTCATGAAAAACTATAATGTGATAGCTTATGCCTCCCGGTAGTTGAAGATCCATGAGCATAACTACCCTACACATGATCTAGATCTAGCAGCTACGATTTTTGCCTTGAAAATCTGGCAGCATTACCTCTATGGTGAGAAGTGTGATATATATACCGATAACAAGAGACTAAAGTTTATATTCACAGAAAAAGAGATCAACATGCATCAAAGGAGATAGTTAGAGCTAATAAAACACTACAATTTCTCTATTAACTATCATCTCGGCATGGAAAACAAGGTAGCTGATGCTCTAAGATGAAAATAACCTACTGCTCTATCCATGTTGCAGATTGAGAAAGAACCTCTCTTCATTGATATGAAAATGATGGATTTGGAAATCATAAGGGTAAGTAATACATCCTATCTTCCCCAAATTATTGTGCACCCATATATCGATGAGAATATTAAGGAGGCATAAAGGGTTAAGATTTACAAAAGAAGGTGAATGTAGTAAAGGAAGGGAAACTACAAGAGTTCCATATCGACGATGATGGTGTGATTCTATTTGGAATGAGGCTCTATATACCTTCATCGACTGAGATAAAGGATTTATTTGTTAATTCACATAGATCACCTTTCTTTATCCATCCCTGGAGTACCAAGATGTACCATGATCTTTGAGAACACTTTTAGTGGGGAAATTTGAAGAAGAAGATTACTGAGTATATCTCAAGTTGTTTTATATGTCAGAAAATTAAATTAGAGTGACATAAGTCCAAAGGGATGATATAACACTTCACTATACCCATATGGAAATAGTATAATGTCACTATGGACGTTGTAATTGGTCTCCCAAAGATAACCACAGGAAATAATGCGACATGGGTTGTGGTGGACCGACTCACCAAGTCTGCCCACTTTATTACTATTTGAGAAGATCTCCTGCATGAAAAACTTGAAAAGATATATGTTAAGGAAGTGGTGAGACTATATGGAATTCTAATCTCAATTATCTCTGATGATGATCAATGATTTACATCTAAATTATGGAGGAGTCTTCAACATTCCTTGAGTACTAAATTGAATTTCAGCATGACCTATCCCCCCCCAAACTAATGAACAATCTGAAAGGACTATTCAGATGCTTGAAGATATGATAATATCTTGATCTTTAGAATTAAAAGGTGGATAGGATCAACATCTCCCATTGGTTGAGTTCTAATACAATAATAGCTTCTATTTGATTATTCAGATGGCTCCATATGATGCTTTGTATGGAAAGCGATGTAGAACCCAAACCCATTGTGATGAAGTTGGAGAAATAAAGATACTTGGACCTGATCTTGTACAAGAGACGACTGAGAAGGTTCAAGCTATCCAATAACATATCAAATCTACTAATATTTAGAAAAATAATTATGCTAACAATCGTCCAAGGTACTTGGAGTTCGACATTGGAGATAAAGTCTTCCTTCAGATATCAACATGGAAGAGAGTCAAGTGGTTTGGAAATAAAGGGAAAATAAGCCCAAGGTACATTGGCCCCTTTGAGATCCTTGATCACATAGGATCCATGGAATATTATATTTTACTTCCAACAAATATGGCCCAATTTCATGATGTATTCCACATATCACTCCCATGGAAGTACATACCTGATCCCTCACATGTACTGAACTCATAGGTAGTATAACTAGAAGATGATCTATCTTATGAGGAGAAACCAGTAAAGATTCTGGAATATAGAGATAAGGTTCTATGTAACAATACAACCCACCTTTTCAAAGTTTTGTGGAGGAACCATAAGTATGAATAATCAACTTGGGAACCAGAGGAGGCGATGAAGTAGAAGTAACCTAACTTGTTTATGTAAGAAGAAATTTTGAGGGTGAAATTTCAAAAGGGGGGAATAATTTAATGACCTAAAGTTTTATCATTGGAATTCCCTTCTTATAATTATCTCATATAGTGTAATCACATAAAATCACATTAAGAAACACAATGCCACATCATGCCTAAATGAAATACCATATTCTATGTGACCTTCAAACAAAGTTTTTCCACTTCTATAATTTGAATTTTTAAAATATGATATACAATGTTGTGATCATTAAGATGTTTAGAGTCCGATAGGACAAACCAAATTTTTGGTGAATAGTAAGATACCCTTTTGAATAGTAATTTTACCTATATGAATAGTAATATGACCCTTATGAATAGTAAATTAGCCAAGTGAATAGTAACCTTTCCAATGATAGTATAAATAAAATTTATCCATACTATAAGTGACAATATGATATAATTATATTATAGTGTTGGTATTTTTATAAGTCATGAATATTAAATGATTAATTTAATAATTTAAAAGAAAATTTATTTTCATAAAATGTATCCATAAACTAGTATTTTTATGTCCTAAGATTATATGATAATTTTATGAGACCTTAATTAATTTTTCAAAGTGTTAAAAAAGCAGTTTTAATTTTATAATTTATATTTTTCAAATAAATTATGATTTAATTAAAATTTATATTATGAATATTTAGAAAATTATATTCATAAAATGGAGTTCATTTTTGGATTCTACACATTGAAAAATGGTTGTGGAGAATTTTTGGGATTTTTTTGAAATACTTGATTTTTTGGTGAACAGTAAAATATGATAATTTATGATAAATGATAAATACATGAATTATAGAGTCATGGATGATGTTATGATTATGTAAGCACCATTTTTTAGAACTCACATGCTCAAGTTACTATATTTAGTCATGTAATCATCGCTATTTCTTGTTTTGTGGAGAAATAATAAATTAATGATTATAATATTGAGAAAACCCCTCACCCTACACTATAAATACCACTCCTCACAAAATCATTTCCTCACACATATAAAGATTAAATCCTTGTCCAAATTATTCCCATATATATTCTCTATCCCCTCCCCCAAGTCCAAGAGCTATTGGTCTCATCAAAAGACCAAGCTTTGGAGCTTTGAGGAGGATCTCAAGAGGAGAATTCAAGAGGTAATTCCTCTATCTCTTTTCTTTCAATTTCCTTTAAAATTTAATTTATTTACTTATATTAAGAAAATGTTATTATAAATCTAGTATGATTGATATAATGGTATTATATCATGTTAATATAATGTTATTATTTAACCCCCCTCTCTCTTTTATTTTTAAAATGAAATCATTTCCTGTGATGTGTCAATTTATCATTATCATGGGGGATGCACATTCATTTTACATAAACACCTTCAAGGATATCAATAAAACCATTAAATGATTGAAAAAATATTGTTATATTTATTTTTTAAACCCTTATATGTTCTGAAAACAACGTTTATACATAATACTAAATGATAAAACAAAACATGTTCATTGTGATTCAATAAAACTGCCCAAATTAACCTAAAACGATCATCATTGAATTTTTTCTAATGATTCATCCTGATGGTGTATAACCAAATTCATTTTAAGATAATTTAAACTCTTATAAGATCATTAATAACATGTAATATAAATTCTGGATGTTTATCCATGTTCTATATGAACTTCCATTCATGTGTACAAGTGAACCGCTCATGAAAACTAAGAAAAAGAACACTCCCAACCAATGAATTTAAACTATATAACTCATAAAAATGGCCATAAAAGAACATAATGAAACCATAATGAACCATATTCATATATAATTGGTCATATAATTGTCAATTAATTAATCTAATGTCATTATATAGGACATTAAAGTGAAGAAAGTGTTCGGATATAAGGTTAGGGGAAATCTCGAACCCAACTTTCTTTCTTCAGGTTTTCCATATTTAACTCCATTTTCAGTATGGTTATTACTTAAAAATCATTTATTCATCATTATATTACCTTTTCTGGGATATAAAATTTTTCCACTGGATTTTATGTTAAACACAATGTTTTCCAAAAATAAATCTTCTTTCCAAAACACACTTTTTACACCCCACTCAAGGTTGACGGTGCTTGTATCAAGTATGTTATTCCCCCTTTCATTTGGTAAACCAATGTTTATGAATGTATGATTTATGAAGTGAGACACATTCCTTTCCATGGGTTGTTTTATGTTCAAGATTGATATATGTTCCAAGTGGCATGCATGATAATGTAAATGTTATGTTATGACTGGTGCACCTGGAATTATATAGATCAATGAAAATGTTATGATGTGATGGGTGTGCCTAAAATTATATAGCACTCTAATCTATTGGGTAATATGATGAAACTCATGTGTAAAGTGAAATATGCATGAACATGATGCTATATTTTTTCACAACTATGTGTGGTTGTTAACCACTAAGACATAAGCTTTCATTTTTATGCATTGCCACAATCCATGCTATTATCGAACACTTCCTCTAATGATTATGATGATGATGTTATGAATTTTCTCACCCCATGTTATATTGTTTCATTTTCTAATATATCCTCTTATTGGGATTTTATCTCATTCCTTTTTGATGTATATCCTCGGGTGACTATATGTAGTAAGTAGTACACAAGGGACAATAAGAAGTTGAAGAAGAATAAATTAAATAAATGTTTATGTTTTATGTTTTAAATGTTATGTATGGTCATAGTTTTACTAATACACTAAACCTTTTGATCCTTTTTGTGTAATTTTTTTTATATTTTTTATCATTAAAATGATTTTAAAGTAATGTAAGAAAAGCAGGGTCTCTATACACTACTACAAACACGGCATTTATCAGCGCTAAAAATGGCCTTTATCAGCGCTAGAAAAAGCGCTGATAAAGCCAGCGTAGATAAAGGGGGGGGGGGTCACCTTTATCAGCGCTCTGAAAAGCGCTGATATAGGACCCCTTTATCAGTGCTAAAAAAAGCGCTGATAAAAGGGGCCTTTTATCAGCGCTTTCGTTTTAGCACTAATAAAGGACCATTTTATCAGTGATTTTAAAAAAGCGCTGATAAAAGTAAAAAAAATTAAAAAAAATTAAAAACATTTTAAATTTTTTTTAAAAAAACTTAAAAAATACTATGAATCGGGGGGGATTTTATAGCGCTTGAGCCCCCCCTTTAACAGCGCTTGCTGCTATATTCCCCCATGCACGCACGCCCTTGCCTCCACAAGGATTTGAACTCGAGACCTCCCCCCTGTGCGCCTAAGCCTTTACCACTACTCTATTTTGATTTGTCTTCCAATTCATGATATATATATACATATATATATTTAGTTATATTTATTCGTATACTAATATATATTTATATTAATATATATATAGTTATATTATAATATATATATATAGTTATATTATAATATATATATTTATAGTTATATTATAATATATACATATAGTTATATTAATATATATATAGTAATATTAATATATATATATATATATATATTGTGATATTAATATATATCTATATCTATATATATATATTTAGTTATATTTATTCGTATAGTAATATATATTTATATTAATATATATATATATATATAGTTATATTAACATATATATAGTTATATGAATATATATATAGTTATATGAATATATATATATAGTGATATTAATATATATATTTATAGTAATACTAATATATATATATGTAGTTATATTAATATATATATAGTTATTAGATTAATATATATATATAGTTAGATTAATATATATATATATATTTAGATTAATATATTGGTATATAAATATTCATATATTGGTATTTTAAATAAAATGGATCTTAGTTATTATTTAGATAAAGCTAATATATTTTATATGTAAATATGTTTAATTATTTATTTAAAAAATTTAATTTTTAGGTGCGAATATATAAAAAATATGTACATATAGTTATATATTGGATTATAAATAGAAGTGCATTATAAAAAAGGATGAAATTTAAAATACATAATATCAGTATGAATGTAATACCTTGGAATAAATTCAGTCCCCACCAAAAAAAGCCAATAATACCCCCTTAAATGAGTTTGAAAATCCACAAAATGTTAAAAAATCTGGGTACCCCGACAAAAAACTCAGTTTTGGAGGCCTTCTGGGCCGCTATTGGCCTAAAAAACGCTTGACCGGGGTCTCCTCGGATCACAACGACGTAGAGGTCATCGCAGGATTCGATTTGATATGTGGTAGAGCTCAAACGGACACCCAGATCAAAATTTATGGCCGTTTGAAGTTTGAGTTGCGTTTTCAACATATTTTGGATCTTTTTTTAATTTTTTTAATTTTTTTAGTCCTCAAATTGTTATTAAATGACTATTACTCCATAATGATTATCAAATTACTAATTAAAAATATTTTTTTAATTTTTTAAGAAGCCATTTTCACTAAATATCTTATATATTAAGTATAATAAGTGTAAATGTACATTTATACTTATCTAAAATATATTTAAAAATTATATATTATATTTATATAACAATATAACTATATTTATATATTAATATATTTTTTAATTTTTTTTTGAAGCCGACCCTTTAGCAGCGCTTTTAAAAAAAGCGCTGATAAAGGCCCCCCCCTTTATCAGCGCTAAAAAAAAGCGCTGATAAAGACACCCTTTATCAGCACTTTTTTGAGAACTGATAAAGGGACCCCCCTTTATCAGTGCTTTTTCGTTAGCACTGATAAAGGGGGGGGGGCACTGTGAAAAACTATTTTTGTGGTAGTGATAAACATCATCATTGAAGAAAGTTCTTTGATGAAGTAGTATTTTCTTATAATCATTAATTAATTAATTATAAATTTAATGTTAAAATACCATCTATCAATTATAGGTTTTATTTATGTTAATATTTAGAGGGAAAATTTCATTTACTATGACATTCATGTCATGTACAATGTTATGAATTATCCACCAAATCGAAAAACATTTCATGGATTTTCACCCACAGAGGCACTTCCTATATGCCTAGGACCTTCATATTCTTCATTAAAACTTCCATGAAATTCCACTATAACTTCCAGTACTCCTATTATTAGAAGTTATAGTGGGAATACACCATGAGTGATGTCTAAAACTTCCAAAAAAAATTTATGAAATCCCCACCAACAGTTTCCATTGAAATTTCACAGGCTAGAGAGGGGTAATGGATATGTTGCTTCCCTAGTAGAACTTCTATGAAATTAAAATATACATTCAAATACTCATATTTTAATATTTATTAATTTAAACTTTAATTTTCAATATTCAATTTTTATGTATACATTTTAGGTCAAATATGATGGCCTTATTGTGACGTATATAGAAAATTCAACCAAATTTGAAAGGTCATACAATTTCTTTGTGAGATACTTATATTTGAAATAAGATTGATGATTTTATAACTAAAAACATCTTAGAATCATATTTTAGAAAATTTGATAGCTCATTTGTCTATATGGTCGATAGGTATGATCCATTAATAGATATATTTCGAATCGTTAATGTGGACACAAATTTTTATAAAGGTGATATTAAAATGATGTTTGGGATTATAGATAGGGAAAATCTAATAACAAAATTTTATTAATTCAACCCTATTAATAAACCATTATATATATGTATATTTGAAAATGGTGTAAAATTTATTGCAAAAAAGAAAATACAAACATCAATTATGGAAGCTATTACGGGGGATAGACCAGAGGACTAGGTTGACACAACATCACTCTTTTTTTATACCATTTTATAATGTTTTATTTCTAATTATAGGTTATTATTTACGTTTTGATTTATCACATTCATATATAGTTTGATACATATGATAACTCCTAAGTGGTCTCACATAATACACTAAAAACTGATGAATTTTGTCAAAGAATTCCATAAACATTATTCTTAGGATTCAAGGTCTGCTGTGTAATTTATGGTATGGTTTGAAATATAATTTATGTTATATATATAATTTCTATTAATACATTTACTAATTTTTTTGTATCAGTATTGTAAAATCAACACAATCATGAAAGAAAATGAAAAAGTGGCAATAAAGCTTTTATAAAATAGATCATGGAAGAGTTTCATGTGGTTATAATGAAGAAATTCAAGGGTCAAAAAGTTTATTATAGCGGGGTAATTCTTAAACTGTTGGTATTATTTTAATTGTTACCTAAAAAAACATGGTTTTTTCAACACAACTACCCAAATATTGTAAAGATTAAGAGGTTTCACAACAACCAACTTGTTCAATGGGATGTGGTGTAGCATTTCAAGAGGCTAAAAAGGATGACAAGGATAGAGTAAAAGTCCTTAAATATGAAAATAAAATTTTAAAAATAAAACTAGAGAAGATGGTATCCATGATTAGTAAAAGGATAAAAAAATTTATAATCCAAGCTATAACATCTCGGACCAACTCATAACTAGAACAATGGCCGGACTGGTGGGTCACATGGACTCAAGCGGGCCTCCCCATATGCTAGAGGCTGCCGACTACTAGTGAGGGTATAAGGAGGTGATAGTGTGGATACTATACCCTCATGACTAGAGAAACACAATGGTATAATTAATATGAATCAATATTAGAAATAATAATACATGAAAGACATAGAATTAGAAGAATAAAAATCAACTAAATGTAAAAGAGTGACCAACACCATTATAAAAATATGCATTCATGTCCAGATAATGATATATAATCTAAAACAATAGACAA
Source organism: Viscum album (assembly GCA_963277665.1). Lineage (NCBI taxonomy): Eukaryota > Viridiplantae > Streptophyta > Magnoliopsida > Santalales > Viscaceae > Viscum > Viscum album. The sequence continues at coordinate 1,105,050,548 of OY728145.1, forward strand.
TGATAGGTAACAATATAAAATATGGTACTTAAAAAAGAAAAAAAATCCCCATGGGTGATCTCCATGAGCATCTCGAGCTCCAGCTCCATCCTGTACTCCTAACTCCACAATAGAATCAAAACAACACAATAAAGAATCCATGGTCCTATGAACATAATGATCTACTTGGTTACCCTACTTAAATGGAAGCTTAAGAAGGGTGTGAGATATAAATCCCATAAAGTTACCACCCATGATGTCTATAACAAAATCCAGTCCATGAATAATATGTAAAGCAATATATAGGTTATATGAATGATAAACAAAACCGAATCAATAAACAATAGCCTGCTCAAGTTCCTAATGGATACATGGAAGCTCAATCTTCTTCGACTCACAGCTGGAAAAAGATGTATAATCAATTACTATATCAATATATATTAATAATTATATATATAGTTTTTTTATATTGAATCCACCTATATTAAGAAAGTATGTGGGGACATAAGTGGCCATATACCTAGAATACTAGGTGCTAGCCAGACTGAGGAATAACTCAGTCATCTATAACCAGTTTGTACAAGCCTATAATCTCTAGTAATATGATACATTCCCTATATATCATAATGATTGGGAGACATCATTCCCACCACTCGATATGTTGAGTGTTCCAACTTTTCAACACTTGAGAGAGTGGTGAGTGTTTTATCATTCTAACACTCACCTAGGAATATGGTACGTCATTCCCACCATCCCAATAATTTCAATGGTGTGAGATGCCATGACTCAACACCCAATGTAAGGGAATGTGATACCTCCTTGCTGAACAGAACCCTTACCATCGTTCCACAACCTATATCAAGGTGTAATCATATTTATAAAAAAATATCCATGAGACATTACCTATCATGATTTACTTTTAATAATCCCATTATAAACAAGGGAATTCAATTCAATAATTTCATTTAATAACAAAAAAATTGGCGTATACTTTCCACCCATTATGAGTCACTCCATATAAACCATTTCACATAATCAATTCACTTCATTAGTACCATTTAAACCATTCCAGGAAGGTATCCCATCATGACTAACCATTAGATTTAATACATGCCATTTAATCCACTCAAACATGGAAATTCATTTTATAACGTTAAAGGAGTCACTTAGAATATTCCTTTAACAATTGAGCATTTACCTATACGAGAAATGCCATTTATAAGATGGCCCAACACTTAGGAGGTTCTTGGTTCAATTGAACATTTATATACATAAAAAGGGAAAATATATTTTATAACTTCATCAAATTCCATCTCTCAAACATGCCACATACTAAAAAAATGACATCAAAGCATTACAACCAAGAATGTTATAAACCACTAATCATCACTTTTAAATTTCAAAGATAGCATACCTCATCAGAAGGGTTTTATTATAAAAGTATGAAATTGTTTAAAAAAATCATTTGACCATAGTTAAACATAAAATTCAAGAATCATATCTCAATTATCCAAAGGAAATAATTTCATGAAACTTCCATGCATGGAAATTACATATTAAAGTTCAACATAGAACTTATGAGGTGCCATTACCAAATAGAAAAAATACTATAAGGTAAATTCTATTATTTATCCAAGATAAACACTTAGATATAATTTTAGGCATTTAATCAATTAAGTTTTAAGGTGAAATTTAATCTGGAACACCCATGGGGTGTCTTTGGTTGAGTTTGACATCCTCATTTCACATAATAAAAATCAACTAATGTATATAAAGGTGCGTAAACCAATTTATCTTGAAGATTTATTTTAAAGAAATGTGTGAAAAGGACATATTTCGGAATGACATCTCTATTTATAAAAAATCATAAAATTGAGGAAAAATCCATAGACCACATACCTTATGCTTGGGATGCTTAACTTATCCAATATCAAGGTATGATTTGGTCCAGTATGGAAAAAATATAAGAAATAGACATCCGCCGTAAAAATATGGAAATTGAGCTTGCACCACAATAACTTGGTCAGGAGGGGATTAAATAAATAAAGGTTAAAAATTAATCTAGGGATTACCAATGTAGATCTATAGAGACTGAAGACGTTTGATTTAGACTTTGGAAAACGAAAATAAATCTATTCATAGAATATGGAGGAAGAATAGATCCAGGGCATATAAGGGGAGCTCATGTGGCTAGAGGAAGAGGAAAGAAAAAAGAAAAAAAACTTAAACTCCTTAAGTAAGAAATAGTAATTCCACCCTAAAAACTAGGTTTCATGGTTCAACCACACAGTTTGGACAAACCATATGCCAGCCGTGCATCTCCCATTGCCTAGGGAACCCACCTCACATGGTTTTTCCAACATGGTTAGCCTAACCGTGCACCAATAATGCAATTAAAAGTGATTAGGTATGGACTAAGTAGCACTAAAAATTTGGTATAGGTGCATGGTTTGGGTAAACTACATGTATCCCGTGTGAAAATTTATGATCCTCTAAAATAGGCCGTACCATTTTTTGTTGGGGGATGCACAGTTTCAGACAAACCGTGTGACTTGTGCATACCATCCAAACTTGGGATTTTTGGGGTTTAGTGCTCCTAAAACTCAAAAAGACACACGAGATACCCCTCATACCTTTACCCAAGTCTAAAAACAATACATTGATGTGTCCCAACTCTTGGAATTAAATTTCAGAGCTTGGTTCAAAGAACAGACCATCCACCAAATGCCAAAATTCAAACTCCCTTGGAATTTTACCTTGGCTTAAAACATGGGTCGTTACAACCTCAACACCTTAGAACTTATCACCCATGAGAAGCCTTTGGGTGAAAATAAAACATCAATTAACCTAAAAATGGTTATGAAGTATCATTGAAATAGTCACATTGCATTTCCAAACACCCAATGCATCTCCAAGTATTTACTTAAAGCATTGGGTACTTAAGCTGTCAAAACCGGAGCCAATTCTCATTTCCCGATTGAAACACCAAATGGTGGTCACTTGATATCATTTAGAAAGATACATGATCACTTCATTATCTCATTAAATATATGGTCAAAAGTTCTCCCCACCATAGGATTTAACATCATAAGGGGCCAATTCCGTACCACAAAACTTCCATTATCATAAATGCCTACGAAGCACGCCATAAGTGATCTAGCGATGATCCTAGCATGATTTATTTAACCGGGTAAACCCGATTATATCTGAGGCTATAAAAAAACCTCACTATAAATAAATGGTCGAATATCAATTGAACAAACTAAAACTGGTCAGATAATCTCTCCTAAAAAAATTAACAACCATAAAACCACACCCGCCTTAACCTAGAGGCATGATTTAAATGATACCTTATGACCATAAACCTAGAAAAAGAAGGAAAAATAGTCAATCCACTCCATCTGAATATCTTAAAAAACACCCTTCTTAGACATCCGATGATTTTTCAACCATGACCATAATACCTTCCTCCAATTCATTTCATGTTTACAATAAGAACATTCAGTGAAGCCTATACATGACTTCTATTGACGTTACTTGGTCGAACCATCACCTGAAAATTTAACCTGTCATGCCTAACCATGAACATGGGAGTAACCATGATCTAGTTCACTGGAATCATCACCCTTTAAACCCCACTTCCATGATTGAAAAAAAATCCAAGAAAACCTTGGATTCATTACACTGGAGTACAAGTAACTAATCCAAGGTAGTCCATAATCCTTGTTTACAAGAGTGATATTGTTATTAGGCCAAAAAATCCACATTAGATTATTGACTAATCCTAAAGAAGAATCCTTCTAGAATTCAATTCAATGTAAAATAGATGGTGTCCAAGAGTCTCTCCATGGTGTTTTTACATGAGAATCCAGGTATCACCTATGACTAACTGAGCCTTGATAAAAACTAAGCATCTAGTGGTCAACTCCGATACAGATCCTAAACCATACCAAAAGATTTTAAAACTTTAGAGTGGTGTAAGGATGCCACTCTCTCAGTGTATCAAGGATGATGTAAAGCTAAGGGACATTCTTGTCTCTTTAAAAAGAGTACACTAAGAGGATTTAAACGAGTTTCAACAAACCAAGCCCAACTATCGGAATGCAATTATGTTGAACCACTAATATCATACTTCCATGAAAGAATCTAAACATTACCTTCCAACGCATATTTATTAACAAATCCCAAGCCTTGACCACTCATGGTTTCCTATGATTTCTAAAACCTGATCACTAGATTTCTCTCTTAAAAGTACCATGTTAGATTCACCTTAAACATAAATACTAAAACATTTGGCAAGAAAAAAAACAAACAGGACGACTCTTTAAAACACCCGAACCCCTTAGAAATCCATCCTAAACATTGGGTTGAACTTGATTTCTTTAACGCTCAGGTCACTCTACTTTAGAGATGACCTGAGAATATAATCAACAGACCAAATCTCAACAATTCTACCAAAATCAACTAGTTTTTCATACAATTTAGTAGCCTGATGTGTAAAACGTATATCAACTCATACTATATAAAGATAAAAAATAATAATGACAAATCATAGACACTATCCATAGGTTTTACATCCTATGAAATCAAGCATCTAATATACCATTCAGAAAAATGGCTCAATGTCGTACCATCCCATATAACTATAAGTAGACCAACAACCTCTTGAGTTTTCCAAGTATAAATAAAAGGGGTAAAAATACCTAATAAATAGATGACAATTTCCTAGGTATGTTCAACCTACTAAAACCAAGCATTACTTGATGCTCATGCCCGAAACATGGCCAAGGATAACAATAAACACCTGTCAAAAAGGGTGTCATTGAGAAGTTAAGAGTCATACTAGGGATAATGACACTCGAATGATACCAAACTTCTAGAAAAATCACTGTATTTAGAAAGGAATTTAAGGTCCAAGGTTGCTACCTACCCTGGGATATCCCCTCACAGAAGCACAAATCATTGACCCATAATGAGGTCATGCCAATCAGAAAGTCACTAGGATTATGAGCCCATAGTTTAAGCCATTATTAATCAGAAGAAAGCCTATATAAAATTATCATGGTTTCATTCCAAGGATACTCAAAGGAGAATATTAAACTACCCTTACTTGAGGGTTTAATTTAAGGACACCACCTAGGTTTCCATTTTTAAGTCATTACATTGATTCAAAACCAATATTTAAAAATTTAAAAGATTTAGAAAAAAACCATGGCATAATAGGAAAGTATTATCATACATCATTATTTAATTATTAAAAATTTATTGAAATCCCACCATTATCATAAAATTTATAAATTAAACTCCATTTTAAGTTATAACTAATAAGGTGACCTATGAGGGCCCTGTTTATCCAACCTAGGTTCATCAAAATGTAACCCAATAACAATTTTTTACTCATTAAAGTTTAAAAACACCTATATAAGGTCATTTAATAAGAAACATGACCCAAATGAACTACTTGGGTCAAGTTTTTCATTTTAGAAACTTATCCAAATGGTTCATTAAGACCAATTAGTAGAAGTTCATGACTTAATAAGGCATCCAATCAATTATAGATTAAAATTTAAACAACTTTTACATTTATTACTATTTCAAAGTATATCATGATACCATTTATTGTTTCAGATATATGGGTGTCCATATACTAGTATATAAATTTCAAATACACTTTATAGTTTGGAATTTGGCTCCCATTAACCGAAATCATTCCCCTTAAAAATTTGAACCTTATCAACTTTTATATTTTAAAAAGGACTCTAGATACATATAAAAGGCCAAAATATGGTTTGAGTATAATCATTACCTTTTCCACATTATAAGGAACCCATGCAACTTAAAAATATAATCTAGTTCCCATTTAATCATAACCAATAAATTCAACCCATGTAACCAATTACATATTAATAATAAAACTAGGCATGTTATCTCGACCAGTAAATATAGAGATCATGATAACAAGTATAGTAGCATGATAAATAGGAAAGATAATGCAAAATAAATAGGAATCATGGAATATTATCACCTAATCATGTTATAAAAATAGACATTCTAAAGAAAACAAGATCATGTCATATCAGTCAAGGAACACAATCAGAATCAGTAGACAAGCTTCAAGTGAAACTGCATGGCATGGAATTTATATTACATGTGAATCTCTATGTGCCAATGATTATTCATGTAATTATTCATCATTTACACACCAAGAAGAAGGTAAAATACCATAAATTATATAAACCAGTAAGAATTGGGAAGTCTACCAATCACTCAAGGTGAAATCATAATAAACTGTAATAGAAAACAGGATGAACAATAGTCCCAACCATGGCAACTTGGAGTTTTCTACATACATGGGTTGATTAATACCATGCAAGACTATTTAACAAGTGATGAAACATTCCTAGTATCATGTCTAATAGACAAAAATAGTAAGAAAAAATTAAAAATAAATCTATAATAACACTTTGTGAAGTCCTGACCAGACTCACCACTAGAACGGTGGCCAGACCGGTGGGTCACATGGCCTCAAGTGTGCCTCTCTATACACCAGAGGCATCCAACCAGCAGTGAAGATCTAAATAGGTGATATTAGGGAGACTATACCCTCATTATAATTGTATCAAAATGGTAGAATAAATATGAATCAACAACGGACAAAGTAATACAAGAAAGATAGATAAGAATAATAATAATAATCAACTGAATATAAAAGAATGGCCAACACTATTATACAAAGATATATGCATGTCCAGATGATGATACATAATATAAAACATCATTCAATAGTATTAGACATGATAAAATATGGTAATAAATAAAGAAATAAAATAAAATACCTACAAGAAATCTCCACGAGCATCCCATGCTATATCTCGGTCCTATGATTTTAACTCCTAGGTACAAGGGAAAAAAAGAATCCATGGTCCTACAAAAATAAGGATCTACTCAGGTAACCTAGTGAAATGGAGGCCTGAGCAGGGTGTGAGATATAAATCCCATTAGTTTACCACCCACAATGTCTACAACTAAATATGGTCCATAAATAAGTAAAATAGTGTGCATGTAATATGAATGAAAAAGAACTGAATCAATAGATAACATCCCTAATGAGTAACTATATATATATATATATTAATAATTATATATATATTTTAGTTATATATTTCATCTACTTATATGAATCAAGTATGTGTGGATGTAAGTGGCCATATACATGGAATACAAGGTTCTGGCTGAACTGGGGTGTAACTTAGTCATCCATAACCAGTCTGAATAAGCCAATAAGATCTAGAAATGGTGTACATTCCCTACATCTCATAATGATTGGGAGACATCATTCCCTTCACTCGAGATGGTTATTTTGTGATTATGTCAACACCCAGTAAAGTGGTTAGTGTGTCGTAACACCAACACTTACCTGGGAATATGGTGTGTCATGCCCACCGTCCCAATAATTTCAATGGTGTGAGACACCATGACTCAACACCCAATGTAAGGGAACATGATGGTTAAATTTTCAACAAACCCTTACCATTGTTCCACAACCTATATCAATTTGTAATCATATTTATAACAAAATATTCATAAGGCATTACCTCTCATGATTTAATTTTAATAATCACAATACAAACAAGGGCATTCAATTCAATAATTTCATTCAATAACAAAAAACAATCGACATGGAAATTCCACCTTTTATGTAATTCTACATAAAACATTTAACCTAATCAAGTCATTTAATTAGTACCATTTCAACCATTATAGGAAGGAATCTCATCATGACTAGCCTTTCCATTCAATATATTCCATTTAATATACCGAAACATGGAAATTCATTTTACAAGGTTAAAGGAGGAACTTAGAAGACGCCTTTAACAATTGAGAAATTTTTTTACATGGGAAATTTCATTTATAAGATGGCCCAAACCTTAGGAGGTTCTTGGTTTAATTGAACATTTATATACATGAGGAGGGAAACTCTATTTTATAACTTCAACAAAGGCCATGTCTTAAAAATGCCACATACCAAACAATAACATCAAATATTTACAAAAAAATACATTATAAACCACTAATCATAACCTTTTAATTTCTAAGATAGAGCACCTTATCAGAGGGGTTTTATTATAAAGGTTTGAAATTGTTTATAAAAAAATCATTATATTATAGTTAAACATCACGTTCAAGAATCATATCTCAATTCCCCAAAAGAAATAAATTTAGGAAACAACGTAGCAATTCCATTTTAAAGTTCAAAATGGAACTTAGGAGGTGTAATTACCAAATGGACAAAAGTCTACAAGGTAAATTCCATTATTAATCCTAGAAAAATTCTTATAAGGCATTATTGGAATTTAATCAATTAATTTTTGAGGGAAAATTTAATTTTGAACACCTATGGGGTATCCTTGGTCGATGTTGACATCCTAATTTCATATAAAAACAATAAATAGATGTATAAAAAGGCATGGAAGCCAATTTATCTTGAAGAAAACATTTTTAAAGTAATGTGTGTAAAAGGACAGCGTGCAGCGTAATAACTCTAGTTATTAAATGACAAAAATTTGAGCAAAAATCTATTGACCACCTTACTTTTGCTTAGCATGCCTCACTCATACAATATCAAGGTTTGATTTGGTCTAGTTTGGAGGAAATCTAAGAAACATAAATCCACCCTAAAAATAGGGAAAATGAGATTGCACCATGATAACTTGGTCAGGAGGAGATTAAATGAAGAAATATTCAAAAGGAATCGATAGATCACTAATGTAGATCTATAGAGATTGATTGTTTTAGATGTAGACTTCAAATGGAGTATATCTACTCATGCCTAGAATCTAGAGGAGAAAGAAACCCAGAACGTACAGGAGGACTTCACATGACTGGAGGAAGAGGGAAGAAAGAGTAAAAAGAAACTTAAACTCATTAATGAAAAAATATTAATTTGACCCTCAAAATTGGGTCGCACGATTTTCCCACATATTTTGGCTAAACTGTGTGCCAACTGTGAAGCTCCCACTACTTAGGGAACCCACATAACATGGTTTGTCCCACATGGTTAGACTAACTGTGCATCAACCATGCGATGAATAGTAATTAGGTACTGACAAAGTGGAACTAACCGTGAGGGATAGGTTCATGGTTTGGGTAAACCATGCACATTCCATGTGTCCCATTCCACTCATATGAAATAGGCCACATAGTTTTCTGATGGGGGACTCATTACTTCATACAAAATTCACACCCTATACAGACCATCCAAACTTGGTATTTTCAGGGCCTAATGCTTCTAAAACTCGACGAGACGCCTGAGGAACCCCTTCGGTCTTTACCCAATTCTAAAAACTAATCTTTTAAGTGTTTTTAAATCATTGAATTATGTTCCCAAGATTGGTTTAAGGAAAGAACCATCCAAAAAACACCAAAATTAAAATTAACTTGGAATTTTACCTTGGCTCGAAACACAAGTCATTAAAGAAGCATTTTATAACTAGAAACAACAATAAATATGTAAGTGGACTAAACCCTAAAAGGGAAGAGGCTATTAATAAGGAAAAATACTATATGATAATAATAGTTGTAATGGATGAAAAAATAAGGGAAGGTGAATGTAAAATGTCCAACTATAAAGATATATTTATACTAGAAGTTAAAGTCCAAATTCAGAAAAAACATCCCAATGAAAAAAAGGATCATGGAAATGAAAACTGGGACCTTGACTACTAAAGAATCTAAGCTATCCATCCATAAATATTATTTATCAGTATAAATCAATGAATAGGTTAAAAATAGTGCACACCTCCCATAATGAGTAGTATTGATAAAATTTCTAGACTAGGATTTTCTAAACCTGGTCACTAATTTGAAATTTAAAATCAAGAGAAAGAAATGAAAAGAGGTTTGACATAAAGTTTGTTAATGACACCATAATAAGAATAATAACACTAGAATAAATATAGTTAAAATCAATAGAAGTTCCAACTAAGCCTTAAAAAACCATTGACATAGCTAGTATTTTAGGGAAACCAAAACATAGAAGGTCCACTACAAGATCATTTGTCACACCCAAATGGGTGAGGAAAAGTCATTGATTCCAAAAATGAGACTATGATCATATATAGAATATTTTGGAGTTGGAGCCTACCAGGTATGTTGTTAGGACCAAAAGGAATGACCTCCCTAAATTTAAACTCTTCTATTAAATTTCCCTTCATATTATATGATTTCTTATAAATATTTATTATTTTTATTCTGTGAATAAATCTAGAATTATAATATCATGTTCTATTTAGTTGCAATGGATGACATTTTCTCTCTTTTGAACAATGAGATGATGATTAATGGGGTTAATATTCATGTTAACCAATATTATTTTTAAATAATTTCCACTTAGTGTCACATACTTCACACATTCTCAATGGTATTAGGTAATAAATTCATATGGTAAAATAATAAAAAGAAAATTTCAAATGGAGAAGTCAATTAGAATTTTCCTAGAAAAATTGGCATTTATTACAAATGAGTCCATTGTGAATGTATCATTTTCTATATTCTTTAAGTTTAAAATAAAATGGTTCATAGCTGGTAAAACATTATTGATATTTGTAGGAAATAGTTTCTGAAAAAATTAGAAATTTATAGATATATTAATAGAGAATCTAGTTAAAGATGCACACCAGTTAAATATAAAAAATTTCATCCTCATCAACATCATAAAATGTACATTGGAAATTGATCATTTTTAATATAGAGAGAAAATATTTCAGCCAATATAAATTGATGGAGCCTTGGTTGGGTGGTGATCATCATGATACTTATTATATGGATTCATTTCTCCTCTTTGACATGAAATCCATTTTAAAAATAACTAACTAATATAATTATTTTTTTACAAATATCCATAGTTTTAGAGATAATTTATTAAAAAAATCAATAAACAGATCCCTGCATACTTGGATAATGCTACCCCCATATTCATTGTTTAAGATGCACCTATATTTGGGGCCGTAATCTTGGACTTCAAAATAATAGTTTGTTATCTTATGAAAATTATAGAAACATGAAAATGTTATAAGAAGAATCTAGACCACTAAAAAGTTGACGACATGTGAATTTATATGTTGAACTTATTCCTTACCAACCATAATAATAGATGATCAAAAAAATATTTTATAATTAGGGTTTTCTTATTATATTTAGTGCCTCCAACATCCAGATAAAAAATTAAACAAACGTGGTTTATGGACATGACACAAAAGTGGAATATTACATGTTGTCCAGTTCTTTTCACTGTTCAATTTTTTAGAATTATAGTGATAGTTTTGTTTTAATAGTAATAGGTATAAATAAATTTTTTTAATATAAGTTCTCTCAAATACCAATCTGCCTACATTAGAATTCAAAATGGAATATTTTTTCTAGTTTCTTTACCAATTTTCCAACATCCCCAATTTTTTTTCATAAATTTTTTTTATAGTATTTTTACTTTGGAACATAATGCCAATATAAGTCATATCAAATACCAATCTAGGTTCTTTATATATCAAAATAGATTTTGGGTGTATAAAAAATCAAATATACCACTCGTGTATATAAACCACTGTTTCTTAAAATGGTGTCCCAATCCATTATAGTTAAAACCAACCTATAAATGTGCAACACCCATAATTTCAGGTACTTTACCATTTTAGTATGTAATTTAATATTATATGATACGTGGTTTTATTTTCATAAGTTTTTGAAATATTTTTGAGTGTTTTGGAAGTGTTTCTAGAGGTGCATAGTTTGAGAATAGTAAGGGGAAACTGTGAACTATCACTAGGAAATCACCCAAGGCGATGCTGGGAGCCACTAGATAGGAGAATGGTTTGTCTAAATAATAATAATTATAGGAGAAACCATGTAAGTGAAATCAATGGAAAAAACATTATTGTAACTTGCTTTTTCAAATCATATAAGACAATAATGCGAGGGTTTGGCATTGACACTGTAGCACTACAAGGTTGGTCCATAGTTTATCAAACCATGTAGCCTAACCATGTTAATATCATAGGGATGTATAGTTGTATGGGCATTGTTTATTAAAATGTGTGACTAAACCATATGATTAACATTAAATTCTCTATAAATTAAGTTCAAATTTTTATTGTGGACTTATTACCCTTATTTTTCTCCTATTCTTCTAGGGTCTCAAACTCCCCTCCTCTCATAGGATCCCTCAGTGATTCCTTTTGGTAAAGAAGAAAATTTATGATGAATCAAAGTGTGTTTGATCTCCAGAATCAATGGTAACTCCTTATTCTTACTTTTTCTTCTTAGATATACTCTTCTCCCCTCTATCAGATCCATATATCAATTCTATTATAGATAGATTTATGTGTTATGATGTGAATGTTGATGAGATATTATTGAATCTATTGAAGGGAAGGTGTTGCGATCTATGATCTATAAGTTCTTAGTTTGATTATTTGTTTTCATCATCCACTTATAGGTAGGAGGCATATTTATCATATCCACTTTTTTTAGAACATGAAGGATTGGTCTTATTCAAAAAAAATTCGTGGATTTTATAAAGATATGTTCTTTGATTTCTTAAAGGATACCATTTTTGGTTTTTTTTGTTTAGAAATATTGGAAATTGGATAGATTTTGGAAAACCTATTTTATTTTTATTTTAAAATGACAATTTTAAAATTATGATATGGTTTTGATGCAAGGATAATGTTTTATGATTTTTATTCCAAGTAAGAGTTGTTTTATATAAAATTAATTGGCATGTAATTTGGAATAATTGGATTGGTGTGTGTTTATAGAGGGATATAGTATTATCCTGAAGTACCACCATGAAATTAGGAAGAAGTATGGTAGTGAAGTAACATAATAAATGTGTGTTACCAAGATTTATTGTGTGGATGGGTGAGTGAATCTGTAAAAAAGGGAATGGTTATTATAAGTATTAATTAATTCTAATAATATTTTTTACAATTTTTCTCACATGTATTTCAATGGTAGTTTTGTATAAAATATTTAACTATTTTCAGTGGTTTTATATGATATTTTCTAACTGGTTATTGTCCTAGTGGAATGTGTGGGAATTATTTTGGGATTACCTACTGAGTTTTATAATCACCCCCTACTTGGGAACTTTGGTGCATTTGTGGATATTGTTCACCAAGACACAAGAAAGTGAAATGTATCATATTTCTATGACTTGCTCATGTCAGGTGATATTGGGGCTTAGATATTATCTAGGTTTTGTTTGTGATGATGCAACTTTAGTGTCTTTGGGTCTTATTGTCTTTTGAGTTTTGTTATATTTTCTTCTTATCCCGTTTTCAATATGATATTATTATTCCATTGGGTTTACCTTTTATTTTTATTTAATTTAATCATGCACCATATTGATGGTTTGAATGTTTATATTTTATATTTTTAGGTTGTTTTATTTATAAAGTGAAAATAATCCCCTAAATTTTTCGTAATCCATTAGAATTTATTTTTGGAATTTGGTGTTTGGGGGATGTCACCTACTATTAGTGTCACTCTATATCTTCTGAAGCTAATGAGATGGTGGGATATTATAAATGATATAAGTCTTGGTTAATTTTTCAATCTCTTAAGATGGAAGTAAGGAGATAGGAAGGTCAGTGAGGTTTTGGAATAAAAATTTTGGGAAAAAAGTTTATATTGAGCTTTGAGTTACCCGAGAGGTTTGGGAACACATGTTTTCTAAGACAATGATAGGTGTGTTTTTATATCATCATTGTAGGTTTAATTGATGAGTGTTTTATATCATTCATTGCCCGTGAAAATTGTTTCAAGGACTGTATTTTCCATTTTCTGTTTTATGATTTTGTAGAAAATGGTTACAATGGATATATTTTAAAAATAATAGCTATTTTTTATTTCTTATGGTGATTTTGAAATTTTCTAAGCCTTGAGTTTCTAGTGAGTGATGGATAAATAGGGTTTTTTGGTTATAGGAAATAGCACGGGGTAGACATAGTAGAAATCAGGAAGAAGATGTAGTGTAAAATTTTAATACACCTGATCCATTGGTAAACCATTAAATTTTACAAAGAATCATTTAGGATTTTAAATTCATTGAGAGAGGAAATCATAATTATGTACTCTGACAAGTGGAAAACTTCATACAGTTTTATAAATATAATTCACCCATTTTCTAGGGAATTTTAAACCTAATGAAGTGGAAGTGTGGATAAATAGAATGAATATAATATTTTAATTACTTATTACAATAGAAAAGCTAAAGTTAAAGTTGGAAACCAATATTACCAAGTATCATAAATGCCAATTGTGGGATTTAGATGTCCAAGATAAAGTCAACCAAGGCATTACATAGGAGAAATTTTAAATAAACGTTCAAAAAAAAGTATATCCTTACACATTCCAGATCAGAAGAACAAAAAATTTATTCTTCTTGAATTAAGATAATATATCCATGACAGAGCATGAAACTAAGTTTATGATGATATCCCCCTTTACCCTAGAAGTTGTTGCTAGTTAATCATCGAAGGAAGAAATCTTTGAGTCTAGGCAGTGACCATAGATTTTATCTATGAAATATATTATTTGTATTAGGGATTATATGGAGATGGAAAATTGAGAGATTATAGCATCCCGTATTTTTATAACATAACTTTTCATTCCATTACACGGAACTGAGGATCTTTAAGGTTTAGTGTCTTGGAAACAAGGAACATAAAACATGAAAAAAACATTCTTCTTAAACACTTGAAATGCTTCTCCTCATGTTCACCCTAGGCTCATTACTGCAACCCATAACCTGGGGACATACATCAAAAGGAAGGGTGAGCAGAAGGCCCAACAAGGGAAACAAGTGAAACATTTTACATATGAACTTGAGATATATCAATAAAGTCATGAAAAGAACTTTAAGGCATGAAAATGAAATCATGAGGCATATCATAATAAAAATAAAACTTTTTCATAACTTGAACATGTGGCTACATAATTTAACATAGAAAATCATGAACATATAACCAAGGTCCATCCCCAAGGTGTCATTTTAAAATTACCAAGGTTATTCACCAAGGTATCGTGAAAATTGTAATCTCTAGTGGTTACATCATTACCCAATGCATTGGAGCGCTATCAGGGCGCACCCTTAAATTTGCCTTTATTATCATGTGAGACACATATATCATCATCAAACATTTCATAAATAACCCACATAGCATAAAATAAATGGGTTTCATTTCATAATCATAACGTTTTAAAAACTGATTTAAAGACATGATCTTTACATCACTTTAAACCCACGGAAAGGGAAAGCGGGTCTCATGTATGTAAATCCCAGAATTTAAAATGGAACATTTTGATATATATGTGAACACCCTTGTAGAAATAAGAGCTTTGAGTATTCACTTTATAACATAAAATAATTTTTGAGAAAAGAGAGAGGCATTTTGAGGGGAAAATTCTGCAGCATAACGGCTAAGTTTCGGGGTTTTAGAAAACATTGAAATGAGAGGGGACATGGGTCAACCTCTCATAAATGATCCATAAAACAGTAGGGTGAAAGAATAAGAAGGAAATATGGAAATGGTAATGAAATTTTAGGGACATACCATTTGAAATGAAAAACATGGAAGGAAAAAAAATTAGATTTCTCTTATTAAAAATTCGGCAGCCTTACGGCGTCACTTAACTTCAAAAGAAAATGATTTGACAAGATCAAATAGGGTCCCTCATCATATGATCATAAGAGATCAGTATGATGGATATAGAGATAATTCCCCAACATAACAAAAATGAACTTGAAAGAATTGACATGAAAGTAGAACTTCGAAACGAGAAGGGTGAAGAACCACTTAAAAATTCGGCAGCCTAACGGCGCCACTTAAAACATCAAAATACTGAATTGAAGAGATCAAATGGGGTCTCTCATCATATGATCATAAGATTCCAGTATGATATATATAGAAATCATACCCCAATATAACAAAAAGTAACTTGAAATAGTTGACATGAAAGTTGAACTTCAAAACGAGAAGGGTGAAGAACTACTTAAAAATTCGGCAGCCTAACGGCGCCACTTAAAACATCAAAATACTGAATTGAAGAGATCAAATGGGGTATCTCATCATATGAACATAAGAGTCCAGTATGATATATATATATATAGATCATACCCCAATATAACAAAAAGGAACTTGCAATAGTGGACATGAAAGTAGAACTTCAAAACGAGAAGGGTGAAGAACTACTTAAAAATTCGGCAGCCTAACGGCGCCACTTAAAACTTCAAAATACTGAATTGAAGAGATCAAATGGGGTCTCTCATCATATGATCATAAAAGATCAGTATGATAATTTAGAGATCATACCCCAACATAATAAAAAGGAACATTAAAGACTTGAATGAAAATAGAACTTGAAAACGAGGAAGGTGAAAGAATCCCTTAAAAATTCGGTAGCCTAACGACGCCACTTAAACATTCTTAAAACGAATTGATGAGAGCAAGGGGGGTCTCTCATCATATGAAAATTAAATAGGCAGTAGTATGAATATAAAAGAACATCCTCCAACATAAGAACATGGAGTATAAAAGAAATGACATAAAAGAGATTACTTGAAAAGACAGAGAGGGGTCGGATCCCTTACCTTAAAATGTAACTCTTAAACCTCAAAGGTTGGGACCTTGAGGGCTTGGGGGCACCTTGGGAGGACTCCTTGGGAGGTAATGAGACCAGAAATTCGTTGGGAATGAGTGGGGAGTCGAATGTATGAGAGGAGGGCTTGGTATTTATAGGGAAAGTGAGGGGACAAGGCATTAATGGCCAAGGGACACCTCACATGTGCTTTTCTCAAACCCATGTGCTCTCCCTTGTCATTTATCATGGAGTTAGGCCACATGGGGCCCCCAAAACAATAATTCATCACCCTTGGCCGGCCAACCCTCAAAATATATCATGACATCATCATGACACCGTTATGATGTCATTAAACATACCGAAACCCTAAAACTGTATTTTTACTATTCACTGAAAATTCAACTTTCTCAGAAAAATCCCAAAATTTCACATTAACCAAATATCAATGCTCTGATTACAAAAATGAAATCCATTTTATAAAAATAATTTTCTAAATATTTTTAATTTAATTTTTAAATAAAAACACTATTCATCGAAAATTCATTTTTTCAGAAAAAACCCCAAAAATTACCATAACATAATATCGATGCTCTGAGTTCAAAAATAAAGTCATTTTTATAAAAATAATTTTCTAATTATTTTTCATTAAATTTTTAATTAAAAAACACTATTCACCTGAAAAAACTAATACTTGAATAATAATTAATGAAACCGTTATTTAACTATTTTATTGAATCACATTACTTAATCAAGGTGCCTAGATTGTTTTAAAACTTTCTTTAAGTGAGATTACTAATCCATTTGGTCATATTACTAATCCTAATCATAAAATCACTATTCATAATTTACTATTCATCAAAAATCAAGTTGATCTTATTAGACTCTAAATTTAGTACTGAACATAATTGCAGAAGACCATTTTTTGAAAATCATTACACATTTTTAATTATTTAGGGTTTACATAAACATATTTAAAATATCCTTTTTCTAAAATTCATCAAAAATATGCATACTATATTTATCCGGTCATTTCAAAATTCATAAACATCATCATAAGAAGAAATCCCAATTTTTATTTAAAACAAGGATTACACAAGGTAGTTACGGTCTCGTTACATAACCCCTTATAATACCAGCATAGGACCTAAGAGTAAGGTGTGCTAGGGTGATAGAAGCTTAGGGCGGCTCAGTCAACATTGCCCGAGTAGTAATTTCTATCAGTTTGAACTTCTCACGAAGGCGATTCCGTTCCAGCTTCACATGATGAAGTTCGGCTTGGATTTGATCCAGAGCAAAGCCCAGTGGTGCTACCTCCTTCCCAAGCTCTGTTAGATGGGCTTCGATCGGTCCAAGACTACTAGGTGAGGCCATCGAATCTTCTTTCTATAATAATTAACCAAGATTACTTATATCAAAACATTTTGTTCACAGCGGTCATATTGACCGATGGTTATATAATAGTCAAAACCCACTGATCTCATTTTAATTATAATCATGTTTATCAAATAAAACATTTTTGTTGATTATAACAATAACACATAAAATTCGGAAACAAAATTTATTTAAAAAATTTCGGGTTGTTACAATCTTCCCCCCTTAAGAAATTGTGTCCTTGCAATTTTAAAATTGGGTTTTAAAATTTCATTGAAAGTCCCACATCGGAAAAGGAGTCAGTAAAACTATTACTTTAAAATAAAGAAAGGGAAGTACAAAGGTCACCCAAGTTAACCCACACTAGGGTTCCATGTAGGAAAACATGGACATGGAGGAGAAAACAAAGGGTCAAGTTCTGAGGGAGAGTGATAGATAACATGATTAGGAGAAAGTTAACCATGAGAAAATCCCAAACTTATGATGTGTGTAACCGGTCTTTGATTACCTAGTAGGAAACGTAAACCAACAACATTTTTGTTTTAGGTTTCTTTTCATAATTTTTAGGATTTTATTAAGAAAATATACCTACCTTCAAGTAGAGTTTCATCCTTTAACAAGTCCCTACCAACACTAATCTTTTCTCCAAATGATGAGAATTCAAAAACACTTGGTCTCATAAAAGCACAAGAATCATCTTCTATAGAATCACATAATCTACAAAAGATTAACTATCTATTTCTTCTATCTTTAAACATTATCCCAAAAACAGAAAGGTTAAGGTAAAACAACTCTTCAAAAAGAAAGAATCCCATAGGAATGGAAACTACTTTTAAATCATCAAAGTTCCATGGTACTACCCAAATTTCATCATAGACCATTCCCTAAATAACGGTCCTTAAAATTCCTCAAAACAAACCAAACTAAGATTGAAACCCAAATACAATAAGGATTTGATAACATAGTCTTCCAAAACAACTTCATTTTTCATCTCCAGACAACATCAACCACTCCTAACATCTTATAAAAAAAGTAGCTAACCTAAACATATTTTTCCCAAGATAGGTTAGTCATTCCCATAAGTAACCTAAATTACTATATGTTCACCTTAAATTCATCGATTCTTCAAAATATAAGTCAACCTTACTCCTCAATGAAAATACCATAGTAATCTATTTACCTCGATCAAATATGGTTCCCAAAATAATGAACGTCTTCCAAAATAATAATCATATTTTAATCCCCTAATCATCCCTGTCATATTAATACGAAAATCATCGCATTTCCTATCACATTGGTTGTCGGAACATGTTCTTCCATTTCCCACCATTAACTAAGAAGAGAAAGCATAATTAGGGGCTTAAGTACTCAGCTAATAATCATGAAAAGGAACTGAAAGCATATAAGGATAACTTGTATATGAAAGGTATACCCTAACTTGTGATCTCCTAGGTTCCCATCTAGGTTATGAATGATCATATATTCTTATGTGAACCTTTATTTTATTTTATCTTTGTTCCTTTAACAATGGTTCATACCAAGCTTATGAATTAACCAAAGCATATCCCCCGGGAGTGTCGTAACCAAGAGTGCAGCAAGGCCCGTTGTTGTGTACCAGTTCCCGTTCGAGTCTAGCTTAAAGCGGTGTTTTCGGGTTTTACCCCTATGTACATCTGTGCCAGAGCCACCTCTACCTGCTCGTATCCAGACAGGGATGTATTTGCTTGGCAACCCCTTACTCATTACTCACCAAAATACCAGGAAGATTTCCTATATTAAACTTTTCTATAGGGTTCCTCCTAGAGTTTTCATATCCTAATTTCCACAAATAACTAAACCATCCTTTGATACCAACTATAGCATCCCGTATTTTTATAACATAACTTTTCATTCCATTACACGGAACTGAGGATCTTTAAGGTTTAGTGTCTTGGAAACAAGGAACATAAAACATGAAAAAAAACATTCTTCTTAAACACTTGAAATGCTTCTCCTCATGTTCACCCTAGGCTCATTACTGCAACCCATAACCTGGGGACATACATCAAAAGGAAGGGTGAGAAGAAGGCCCAGCAAGGGAAACAAGTGAAACATTTTACATATGAACTTGAGATACATCAATAAAGTCATGAAAATAACTTTAAGGCATGAAAATGAAATCATGAGGCATATCATAATAAAAATAAAACTTTTTCATAACTTGAAGATGTGGATACATAATTTAACATAGACAATCATGAACATATCACCAAGGTCCATCCCCAAGGTGTCATTTTAAAATTACCAAGGTTATTCACCAAGGTATCGTGAAAATTGTAATCTCTAGTGGTTACATCATTACCCAATGCATTGGAGCGCTATCAGGGCGCACCCTTAAATTTGCCTTTATTATCATGTGAGCCACATATATCATCATCAAACATTTCATAAATAACCCACATAGCATAAAATAAATGGGTTTCATTTCATAATCATAACGTTTTAAAAACTGCTTTAAAGACATGATCTTTACGTCACTTTAAACCCACGGAAAGGGGAAGCGGGTCTCATGTATGTAAATCCCAGAATTTAAAATGGAACATTTTGATATATATGTGAATACCCTTTTAGAAATAAGAGCTTTGAGTATTCACTTTATAACATAAAATAATTTTTGAGAAAAGAGAGAGGCATTTTGAGGGGAAAATTCTGCAGCATAACGGCTAAGTTTCGGGGTTTTAGAAAACATTGAAATGAGAGGGGACATGGGTCAACCTCTCATAAATGATCCATAAAACAGTAGGGTGAAAGAATAAGAAGGACATATGGACATGGTAATGAAATTTTAGGGACATACCATTTGAAATGAAAAACATGGAAGAAAAAAAATTAGATTTCTCTTATTAAAAATTCGGCAGCCTTACGGCGTCACTTAACTTCAAAAGAAAATGATTTGACAAGATCAAATAGGGTCCCTCATCATATGATCATAATAGATCAGTATGATGGATATAGAGATAATTCCCCAACATAACAAAAATGAACTTGAAAGAATTGACATGAAAGTAGAACTTCGAAACGAGAAGGGTGAAGAACCACTTAAAAATTCGGCAGCCTAACGGCGCCACTTAAAACATCAAAATACTGAATTGAAGAGATCAAATGGGGTCTCTCATCATATGAACATAAGAGTCCAATATGATATATATAGAGATAATACCCCAATATAACAAAAAAGAACTTGAAATAGTTGACATGAAAGTAGAACTTCAAAACGAGAAGGGTGAAGAACTACTTAAAAATTCGGCAGCCTAACGGCGCCACTTAAAACATCAAAATACTGAATTGAAGAGATCAAATGGGGTCTCTCATAATATGAACATAAGAGTCCAGTATGATATATATATAGATCATACCCCAATATAACAAAAAGGAACTTGAAATAGTTGACATGAAAGTAGATCTTCAAAACGAGAAGGGTGAAGAACTACTTAAAAATTCGGCAGCCTAACGGCGCCACTTAAAACATCAAAATACTGAATTGAAGTGATCAAATGGGGTCTCTCATCATATGATCATAAAAGATCAGTATGATAATTTAGAGATCATACCCCAACATAATAAAAAGGAACATGAAAGACTTGAATGAAAATAGAACTTGAAAACGAGGAAGGTGAAAGAATCCCTTAAAAATTCGGCAGCCTAACGGCGCCACTTAAACATTCTTAAAACGAATTGATGAGAGCAAGGGGGGTCTCTCATCATATGAACATGAAATAGGCAGTAGTATGAATATAAAAGAACATCCTCCAACATAAGAACATGGAGTATAAAAGAAATGACATAAAAGAGATTACTTGAAAAAACAGAGAGGGGTCGGATCCCTTACCTTAAAATGTAACTCTTAAACCTCAAAGGTTGGGACCTTGAGGGCTTGGGGGCTCTTTGGGAGGACTCCTTGGGAGGTAATGAGACCCGAAATTCGTTGGGAATGAGTGGGGAGTCGAATGGATGAGAGGAGGGCTTGGTATTTATAGGGAAAGTGAGGGGACAAGGCATTAATGGCCAAGGGACACCTCACATGTGCTTTTCTCAAACCCATGTGCTCTCCCTTGTCATTTATCATGGAGTTTGGCCACATGGGGCCCCCAAAACAATAATTCATCACCCTTGGCCGTCCAACCCTCAAAATATCTCATGACATCATCATGACACCGTTATGATGTCATTAAACATACCGAAACCCTAAAACTGTATTTTTACTATTCACTGAAAATTCAACTTTCTCAGAAAAATCCCAAAATTTCACATTAACCAAATATCAATGCTCTGATTTCAAAAATGAAATCCATTTTATAAAAATAATTTTCTAAATATTTTTAATTTAATTTTTAAATAAAAACACTATTCATCGAAAATTCATTTTTTCAGAAAAAACCCCAAAAATTACCATAACATAATATCGATGCTCTACGTTCAAAAATAAAGTCATTTTTATAAAAAATAATTTTCTAATTATTTTTAATTAAATTTTTAATTAAAAAACACTATTCACCTGGAAAAAACTAATACTTGAATAATAATTAATGAAACCGTTATTTAACTATTTTATTGAATCACATTACTTAATCAAGGTGCCTAGATTATTTTAAAACTTTCTTTAAGTGAGATTACTAATCCATTTGGTCATATTACTAATCCTAATCATAAAATCACTATTCATAATTTACTATTCATCAAAAATCAAGTTGATCTTATTAGACTCTAAATTTAGTACTGAACATAATTGCAGAAGACCATTTTTTGAAAATCATTACACATTTTTAATTATTTAGGGTTTACATAAACATATTTAAAATATCCTTTTTCTAAAATTCATCAAAAATATGCATACTATATTTATCCGGTCATTTCAAAATTCATAAACTTCATCATAAGAAGAAATCCCAATTTTTATTTAAAACAAGGATTACACAAGGTAGTTACGGTCTCGTTACATAACCCCTTATAATACCAGCATAGGACCTAAGAGTAAGGTGTGCTAGGGTGATAGAAGCTTGGGGCGGCTCAGTCAACATTGCCCGAGTAGTAATTTCTATCAGTTTGAACTTCTCACGAAGGCGATTCCGTTCCAGCTTCACATGATGAAGTTCGGCTTGGATTTGATCCAGAGCAAAGCCCAGTGGTGCTACCTCCTTCCCAAGCTCTGTTAGATGGGCTTCGATCGGTCCAAGACTACTAGGTGAGGCCATCGAATCTTCTTTCTATAATAATTAACCAAGATTACTTATATCAAAACATTTTGTTCACAGCGGTCATATTGACCGATGGTTATATAATAGTCAAAACCCACTGATCTCATTTTAATTATAATCATGTTTATCAAATAAAACGTTTTTGTTGAGTATAACAATAACACATAAAATTCGGAAACAAAATTTATTTAAAAAATTTCGGGTCGTTACAGAGATGATAGAGGAAATATAAATCTATGGGAATTCAGTAGAAGGATGTATGTTTATCTTCATAGTATTAGGTGGAAAGTCAAATGTTCGTAATAAGCAGAAAAGAGAAACCTACTTCCATGTTGGTGGAACATCTCAGATTTAGACCAATAAATCAGTTAAATTTTCTCCATGAACTAAGAGTATGAATGTGTGTTTTAGTCTAGTTCACTTGATTATATCAAGATAAATTTCATGGAACCACCTAGATCATATAACCACTATAATTATATGAGACATATCCAGCATTATCATTGTAGTTCTCTAAATTTTGGTGCTAGAGATGCATCTCATATTTCTTGGACATACTTTTCTTTGATGGGGTGATCTCATTAGAATAAATCCCAACCTCAGAATCGTGTGAGCCAAATATATTCTAGGAACACCATAAATCTTTAGGTTATGCAATCTTATCAAGAATTCAAGAAGTCAAGGACCCAGGAAGTGGTAGTAAACAACTTTATGGTGTTGAGAAGATGATTAAAAAGGGTAAATTTCATATTCTAATGCTGATAGGTATGACTCTTTTGAATTATACTCTTATGAAATATTCTTTTGATACTGAAGAATTATAATATTTCTTTTTTTCTTTTTTTATTTGTTATATTGGTTTACATGTTGAGATGATGCATTATTTCTTAAAACTTTATGAACCTATGGGAAAACGGGAGTGTCGAGCCTTTAAGTGTTCAATGTGTTCTATAAAAATCAAAAATAATGAGTTTGTATGTGATTTAACTATTATCGATATGGATATATATGATCTTATTTTGGGTACGTATTGATTAACATCCTTCAAAGACCACATCGACTATTATGGGCAACAAGTTAATTTCACATCTTATGATGAAACTAAGAATCTCTTCAAATGACATTGGAATGTGAACACAAGAAGAAAAATAACTTTAGTATCAGTGGATAGAATGATATATTATAATTTTATATAAGTTACATTATCATCTATTGATGAAATCACACATAGTTATTTTCCATCCATTATATACTAATTTCTTGATGCCTTTTTAGAAAATCTCTCTTAGTTTCCACCCAAACGAGAAGTAAAATTTACAATGGATATCCAACTGGGAACCAATCCAATTTAACTTTTATATTATTGGATAACACTAATATAATTAAGGTAATTAATGGTTCATATGGAAGAGTGATAAAGAAAGGTGTCTATTTGATTAGTACGCCTCCATGGGAATCACTAGTTCTTTTTCTAAAGAAGCTAGATTGAAACCTTAGGACTTTTGTGGAATATTTTATGCTCAAGAAATTATCTATAAAGAATAAAAATACTATTCAGTGAATTTATATTCTATTCGATATATTTAGGGGATCCTCATGATTCTCTTATATTGATTTATGATCGATGTATCATCCAATATGAGTTTAGAAAGATGATATTCTGAAAAAAAAATTAAAGTCATTATGGCCATTTCAAATATATAGTTATGGCCATTGGTTTTACTAATGCACAAGTGTTTTTTATGGAATTGATGAATAAAATATTTTTGATGTTTCTTTAATCCTTTTTTGTGGTGTTTTTAAGTTATATTCTTATGTATTATAGTACTAAGACTGATCATGAAGAACACTTTGCCATAGTGTTGGGTATCTTGCAAGAACATATCCTTTATGTAAAGATTTAAATGTGTGATTTAGGGATACAAAATATATATTTTATTATCAATGTCATTTTCAAAAGAGTAATATGGGTATATCCTAAAAAGGTAGAAGTTATTTTCTCTTAGAATACATTGAAGATTGTTTTTGAGATATACATTTTCTTTGGTTTAGAAAGATATTATCGATATTTTTTTTCCAAATTTTACATGAATATCTTATTCAATGATAGATTTGATAAGAGAATGTGATCCTTTCTAATAGAGTGATGAGCTCCAAAAATATTTTCAAAATATTAAGGTTCACATTACATCAGAACCTATCCTTACATTACTGAAGTCAGGGAACAAATTTATTATGTATTTTAATGTATCTAGTTCTGGGTTGGGATGTGTTATCATGTTGGGTTATCATTTTGTATCTTATGTATCACTTCATTTGTGAGTGAATAAGAACAATTACCCAACACATTATTTTAAATTATATGATGTATTACCTTCCTTGAAGACTTGTCATTATTATCTTTTTAGTGAGAAATTCACAGGGTTCACAAATCATAAGAGCCTAAAGAAAATTTTCTCATAAAGGGATTTGTATCTAAGGTAACCTAGATGGATGGAATATATATATATTCTTGACATAAAATTGACGTATACAATAGGTAAAGGGAATTACATAGATGATTCATTGAGTATAAAGTCATATAATAAGTTATCTAAAGAGGCTTTATATCAATGAAATCTAATATTTTTCATAGAAAACATGAATCTAGATTATTCTTATTAAGGTGATGTTTTGGTTTTATTTCTAGTTTATTTTATTACTGACTTATTTTATAAGTTTATATATTCTTAGACATCCAATCCTAAATTTATATATATGATGTCAAAACTAAATGTCTAGGGGACCATTGAGGGATGCAATCTAGATGGGAGTTTAGTATTATCTTTTTAATATCAGATTTTGGTATATATATCATATCAAGAATAAATTCCTTCTACCTTCCACCATTTGATATGGTATTTTCTTATTATCATTTAAAAAATGTATAAATCCCTAAGAGCATAGTTTTGGTAAGATGGAATGGAGAGAAAAATGGTAGAGTTAGTCTTGAGATGCCTCACCTATCACCAGGTTAAGGAGGGGAACCTACCACCAGTTGGTATATTTCATTCTTCAACAATCCCAATAAAGAAATTGGAGTGAATATCTATTTATATTTTCATAGTTCTTCAAAAAAAATGGTTAGGAAAGATGATTCCATATGGGTGATTGTAGATCATCTCACAAATTTGGATCAATTCATCACTATTCATGAATCCAATACAGTGTAATCCTTTTCCAAAATTTTTGTTCATGAGGTTGTAAATATGAATGAAATTTTGTTTAACTGGGATTCCAAGTTCACATCTCCGTTTTGGATGTCCTTATAGAAATACCTTAGAACCCAGTTGACCAAGAGCATAACTTATCATTCTCAAACGAATGAAAAATATGAATGAATGATCCAAACATTTGAAGTCATTATTAGATATTGTGTGAAGGATTTTTTAGGATCATGGTAGGATAATATACCATTAGTGGAGTTCTCATATAATAACAATTATCAAGCCTCTATACATATGGATCCTTTTAAATAATTTAGTGGTTACCTTGTCAGTATCCACTTTTTTGGGTGGAAACAAATGAGATTTCACTTTTCGGACCTATCCTTGAACAATATATGATGAATAATATTTATATGATAATAAATATTATCGTAATGAATCATATTTTTCATAAATCATATCAGGATCATAATCAATGACCATTATCATTTGAGGATTTTGATCACATTTTCTTCAGTAAGGATAGACCATTGTCATTTTAAAAAACAAAGAAAGTTGTATCCTCAACACATTGAATCTTTTTAAATACTTTAATTAAATGGGAATGTGTCTAATCAGTTGGTTTTTTTCCAATTTTGGGTTCCGTGCACAATGTGTTTCATGCATCTTAATTGAAGAAGTACTAGAAAAATCCTAACCATGTGATTTTATGGAACCATATAGATCTTGAATGGATGTTACATTGATTAATTTATTGATATGAATTTGGGATAGGAAATAGAAGCTCTTTTGTGGGAAAAAAAATCAGTTTAGTATAAGTTTTATGGTTTCATAGTTAGATTAGGAAGAAATGTGGGAATGTGGAAAGGAAATGTTGGATCAATGGCCCGACGTCTTCCAAAGAAATGAAACTCTACCACTTTATGAGGATGGAACCCATTGGAGAGGATATTGTAACACCACTGGTTTTAGGTACTTTATAATTTTATTGTATATATTGACCTTTTATAATACTTGGGTTGGTTATTAGGAGTTTCTGTAATGTTTTGGAGTGTTCTGGAAGTGTTTTTAGAGGTGCATGATTTGAGACCAGATAGGGGAAACCTTAAACTATCTCTTGGAAACTATGCAAGGTGATTCTAGGACTCATTGGATAGGTTCTCATTTAGAGGATAGTTTTTCCAATCGATTTTAAATCCATGAGTAACCATGCAAGTGGAAACAGTGGAGAAAATATAGTTAGTGCAAAGTTTATCAGACTGTGTGAGCCAACTATTTAGGGGGGTGGACTTGTGATAGTAACATCATATGATTGACATATGGTTTATCATACCATGTGGACCAACCATGAGGCTACCTAGGGGATGTCTAGTAGTATGTGCACTGTTGGGGATGGGTTTGTTAAACCATATGATAGAAATTAAATGATCTGAAAATTAAGTTTAAATTCATATTAAGGACCAAAGACCATCATTTTTCTCATATTCATCAAAGGTCCCAAACACCCCTTCTCTCCCAGGCTTCCAAGGTTCTTTCTTTTGGTATGGAAGTGTGTTAGATCTCCAAAATTAATGGTATGTACTTTTTCTTCATTTTTATTCTTAGATCTACTATTCTCCTCTCTCTCAGAGCCATAAATATATTCTATTATAGACATATCTATGTACTATTATGTGAATCTTGATGAGATCATGTTTTATCTATTTAAGGGAAGGTTTTTCTAGCATAGATATAGAAGTTCTTAGTGTCGTTCTTTATTTTCATCATCCGTTGAGTGGTAGGTGGATTCACTATATTCTCCACTTTTTCTTGAACTTTAAGTCTTGTTTTTATTCAAAATGATTTATTGAATTTTTTGTAGACATTGTTTTATTTATTTTAGTAAACCATTTCTTTTGTTTGGAAATATTTGAATTTGGATGGATTTTAGTAAACCATTTTTGTTTTTGATGGGAAGTCTCTGAGGATTACTTATTGAGTGTTATACTCACCCCTTGCTTTGGAAATTAGATGAATTCTTATATTTTGTTCACTAAGACATATAAAAGGGAAGGTATCATATATATCTAGTTATGAATCTTAACAACACATTAATTGAAAGTGGTGTTGGATCTTTTTTGGGTGGTGCTTGATAATATTCCACTTTGGTATTTTTGGGTATTGTTATCTTTTGGATTATTTCAGTTGATTTTCATTATCCTATTGTCACTCTGATATTTTTATTCCATTGGTTTTACCTTTGAGTTTATTTATTTTAATCATGAATCATATAGATGGTTTGAATGATTATATTTTATTTTGTTAGGTTTGTGATGTTTCAAAACCAATTCACTCATAAGTAACCGGACCTAGTTGACACATGGACTTATTTATGCCTTCATGTATACCATAGGCTATCGAAAAGTAGTGAGGGTCTACAATGGTATCATGTGGAGACTATACCCAATTTATCTGAGTGGTGTAGTGGTGAATAATATATAAATAAATCATTGGAATACATATAGTGAAAAATAGTGGATCTAAACAATATAGATGAAAATAACATATAAATCAATATCTAATGTCATATTCAAAATAATGATGCAATGATTCCATAGAAAGGAAAATAAAAATACATGTTATCATGCATACAATAATAAAAAAAATATAAAAGGAAACCAACATACTAAAAACCATCTCTAAGGAATCTGGATAATTCATTTGATCTCAATATCCCATATAATGAATCTAGCATTTATAACAAGATGCTTTCCCTTATCTCTCTATGCATCTATAAAGTATTTCTGGGTACCAAATGATGACCTAAATAGGATGTGAGTAAAAATTAGTGTTCCACCACTTATAGTGCCTATAACTAATCTGGTGTGTGACTATAAAAGTGATAGTGTGCATGTATATCAAAAATATAACATCAAGATAAACACAACCCATGTAATGATCAGGCTCCTAAAGGGACACCTATATAACCAAACATGCTTCAACCTAAGTTGGGTGTCACTAAGTATGTGATCATTAATTTTGGTTTGGTTACATGTAAACATAATTAGGGTGTCCAAGTAGTAATAATATTGATTTAGGACCCAAGGTGAAACTAAATAATCCTTGACCATAAAATTTCAGTACATCTCAAAGTAATAAACTATGTAGCCTAGATATAGGGGTCTAAGTGTAATCCAAAGTATAATCCATGGAATTACATTGGAATATTTTCTATTTGAGTGCATGGAGGAATTTTTAAGTAATCCTAAGCTAAGCATGAATGGAGTACAAGGAGATAATATAAGGCATCACATGACTGAGGAAATTAATGTCAATCCAATAATCTAAGGAATTATAATTATAGATTATGAGAGTAGATAACTGATAACACATTGAAGAATTCATGACGGAATCTTAGTGTGGTATCTCACTTTGTGGTCATGTAAGTGAATCGGG
Organism: Viscum album; assembly: GCA_963277665.1. Classification (NCBI taxonomy): domain Eukaryota; kingdom Viridiplantae; phylum Streptophyta; class Magnoliopsida; order Santalales; family Viscaceae; genus Viscum; species Viscum album. Next base: position 1,105,080,411 of record OY728145.1, read on the forward strand.
TGGAGTACTCAGAGTGCTAAGGGACTTCCCTTAGGAATATAAGTCTATCTAAAGTTAGTCCACTCCTTTAAATACAATGAAATGTATATTAACCATTGTCACCCTATATATAATAAGTGATCATAGTCCATGTAATATCCATGATTATTTATAATTCATTAAGATTCACACACATTAGTTAATTTACTCAGAAGTGATAAAAAGGGAAAAGTGAAGGATACATTCCATTTTCATATAATTAGTTCCATTAATAAATTCATTTACTAACTCCCAAAGGGGTTATTTTATATTTCAAAGACACTTACAAATCATTAAATCAATTTAACCTTTATAATAATCAAGACCCCAAACAAACAAAAAAAGTTGTGTTTTGAATAATTACATGAAATTGTCATCGAGGGCGTATAACAAGACACACCCAAAGGGGTGTTCTAAGTTGAGGTCTAAAACTAATACAAATCCAAAGGACCTTGTAAAGGGTATAGGTCATGGTATACACAATTAATTTATATATTTTAATATTTAATGAGAAACACATGGAAAGTACGGTGTGCACCAAAATGAAAAAATTTATAAATGAAGTGACATTTAGGGAAAAGTTATGGAACACCTACCATTTTTGGTATATAAATCCTCATCTATTATTGACATAAGATTATGGAAGAATAAGAGAAATTTGAGAAACTAGAGAAAATACATAAAAATAGAGCATATAATCTCTCATAAAAATAATATCGAAGATGGAGAGAGGAATAGATAAAATTAGGTAATGAAGTCAAAGTCTTGTTGAGGGGGATTCAACATGGCCGATGATGCTTGAATCTGTGATCGGATAGAGGATATCCAAAGAATCCTAGATGTTGGAAAAGTGAGATATCTCCTACATTAAGTACACTATTAAAATGAGGAGGAATAAGGTTGGTATTAGGTTAATATAATATAGGTTAAGAATCATAATTTCACATTTTTAAAGGGGTGCATGGTTTGGCCACATGATTGGCCAATCTGAGTGCCAACTATGCAGACCTACTAGTTGAGGTGACACCCCCTTACAAAGTGAGGCACATGGTTAGGAGAAACTATGAACCAACAATAATAAGTACATATATATTAAAATTTAGGTTTTTCACAACCATGTGCCTCCTATCACATAGTTAAACTAACCATAAAACACCCTCACTAGTTCATATTGTTTTTCTATAGAGTTATTCTTAAATGTGAACCAACCATGCATCTCATTCTATTTCTCCAAAAATTGAAACTCCAGGCTCCGATCAAATCCATAATCCTTAAAATCCTTTCTTAAACCCTTAGGAACTTTTAATAGAGTAAAATAAAGGATTTATACTAAAATATAAGTTTCCTTAACTTATGATAAAATTGGGGTCTTACCACCTCACCTCCTTAAAAAAAAATCTCCCTCAAGTTTTCTTGAGGGTGGTTGATCTGTATCGAAGAATAACTTTGGGCATTGAAAATGTATATCGACCTCTCACTCACATGTCATATCCTGTACATGTTCACGCTTCTAAAACACCCATATGAGTAAAATTAAACTACCACATAGAGGCTTTGTGCCATGATCAATGATACGAACAAGATACTTTTCACAACCCATCCTAGTGGGGCATGTGCCATGACTACTCTAAGCCCACCTCCAACAGGAAAGGGGTTGGTGACTATCACCAATAAGGCATATCCCAAAAATACCAGGCATTTTCTTAAGTACCTTACACATGCACACATGTCACCAAGACACAAAGATGAAAAGTAAAAATACTAAGTAAAAAAATTCATACATAAACAATATCCTAACTAATAGAGTACGACGAGAAAGTAAATTGAAGTAAAGTAAACTAGGATAGAATACAAGCCCACCAAAAGAAAAGTTTATAAAACACAAAGTCTAACTTGAAGACAAAGGTACTGGGATTACTACTCAAATCCATTGGAAAACCTTGTCCTATTTGAACTCAAAAAGCTTTGTCCGGTCCTAGTCAACCCTAGACTCTATGAAAAGGTCGCTCATCTTCACAAGACACGACATGTGCGGGAAAATCCTGTGCATGGGTGAGTAAAACAATACATAGTAAGGCACCCTGAAACCACAGAGGAAGACCACAAAGGAAATACCACATAGTAAATACCACACAATAAATACCACAAAGGAAATAACACATAGGAAATACCATGAAGAAATAGTACAGTTGGATCCTTAAATATATATTCCCATGACCCATATATCAAGAATATCCAAATATACTATCACTAATGAGACACACACTCTCCATAAGACACACAATGTTATTAAGACACATAGTCTTTGGGAGTCACACAGTCTCCATGAGACACACAGTCTCTATAAGACGCATAGTCTTTGGAAGTCATATAGTCTCCATGAGACACACAATCTTTGAGAGTCATAGAGTCTCTATTAGACACCCAGTCTCTATGCCACAACCATATATCGGATTCCGTTAGCATGCATGTTCTAATAGAACCTACTCCTCAAGCCATTTAGTCATATGAACACTTCCACAAAACACACTCAGGATATCTCAAAAGGACCGTCTCGTGTCAAATGTCCCAACACTGTAGATGGTTTGTCAAATGAACACATGGTTTGAAAGTTACATGCATTTGAAAATTCAGAATAGGGTCCACTGGCTCGTGGAACGATCGTGGCGTTCGATCGCGCCACAACATCTTGTCCTATCGCGGTGGTCCACCATGACCCAGTTGTCGTGGATACATGGAATATCGATTGACCATGGCCCGATCTGGTATCTTGGTTTTGACTCAGCCTAGGGTTCTACCTGACCCGCTGGGTCCAACGTGGTCCGTCAGGTCCACCCAGCCTACTTCAGTTGGGCCCAACTTGCTTTCCTGACCTGGCCCATTGGCGGGTCCAATCCATGTAGTGCACCTCCACTTCCCACATGGAACCATAACACATATCATGAACTTTTCACCTGTCGACTCCCACATAGCCACCCCCACGTCCCACGCGGTACCGCCGCTGCATCTTGTGGCCGCTCTTGCCCCCACTTTCGTCCCCCGCTACTTATGCGGGCTCCCAATCCTCCTCTGGTGGTCAAAACTCTAAAAAAAATCTTCTAAGTGATCCTAGATTCATGAGCTAAATTTATCCGACCTCAATTTCTTCTTACCACCAATCTGGGGGTCTGATCAGATTCAGAGCCTCCTGAAAATTCGAGTCGTGACCATGAGGGTTCAATAGTGAGGAACGCTGTGAACACAGGGAGAGAAGAATCACAAGAATTTCCAAAGGAATTAAACTCAATTTTTTTTTGTTTCGAACTCAATTCAATCCCATTATAATGAATAATGGAGATGAAATAATCACAAAGATTTATCTCTCACTAAAACCGTGCAATCAAGCCCATCCCACAAGAATGATCAAATCGTGAATCAACCTATTTGTGGGTTGGTCAGTGTTTTTTTATTGAATTCAATAATGGGGAATCATAAAGAAAAAAATCACCCTACCTAGAGTTGGATCAATTGTTAACAATGAGTGGTATCTTTTTCGTCATTGATGAGATCCTCTAACTCTATTGGTGTGATGATCCATGATCTGATCTTTGGTCCATAATCATTCATTAGAAAGGGGTTTTTCTCCACATTTTAAGAAAACTTCACACATGTGCTATTTAATAATTTAATATTATTCAAACATTTGTTCTAGGAACACTAGGCCTCAGAATTGCACACTGTCTCAACTCTTGATCTAAAAAACAATCCATATAATATCTAAAAATAATAGATGGAAATCCTAGATGTTACGTTATCCCCACCTTGGGGCTTTACACCCCCGAAAGCCAAAAAAAAGGGATAATCAAAAAAATGAGGGTCCTGAGCACAAATATGAGCCTCACACTCCTAAGTGTGCTCCTAGAGACTCCCATGCTGACACTGAATGCTCACTAGAGAAATCGACTTCCCATGAAGGATCTTATTCTATCGACCATAGATCTCTATCTTGTACTTAGTAAAAGTTTCCCCGTAATCGATGTCCAGTTCGTCCCAATCAATGACGCGTGATGGGTCATGCACATACCTCCTCAATTGTGACATGTGGAAGATGTCGTGCAACTGATCTAACTACATAGGTATATCCAAGAAGTACGCCAGCTTTCAAACTCTACGTAGAATATAGAAAGGGCTGATGAACCTCAGAGATATCTTACCACCCTAGAAAAATATCCTTAATCTGCATCGAGGTGAGGCCCGAAGGAACATGTCGTCTCCTTCCCCGAACTCTAAAGGCCTCCATCACCTATCAGTATAAGAATTCTAATGGCTCTGTGCAGTCTTAATCTAATCCTGGATGACCTACACCTTCTTTGTAGTTTCCTGCACCAACTTTGGGCACATGAGTGCTAAATCTACTAGGTCCATATCACAAAGTGTTGACCTATAGGGTTGTTCGTACAAGGCCTCAAATGGTGCCATACTGATGGTGGAATGGTAGTTATTGTTCTATGAAAACTTGACCAAAGGTAGGTGATCCTCCCAACTGAGGTGTAAATCCAGTATGCAAGCACGTAACATGTCCTCCAGAATCTGAATGGTCCCCTCAGTCTAGCCATCCTTATATGGGTGAAATGCTATGTTCAATAATAACTGAGTCCCAAACACCTCCTACAATCCCTTTAACAACCAATATGTAAATATCCCATCATGATTTGGGACAATCATTGATGGAACTCTGCAGATTTGAACTATCTCTTGAACGTAGAGGCATCCCATTCTCTTTACTAAACTATACTACTGAATAGATAGGAAGTGGGACAAATTGGTGAGTCGGTCATTGATCACCCATATGGTATCATCTCCCATGAATTTATGGGGTAAAACTATCATGAATTCCATCAATATCCCATGCCACTTCCATTTTGGAACATCTAGGGGTTGAGTCAAACCTACTGAAACCTAGTGCTCAACCTTCACTTGATGACTAGTAAGGCATCAGGAAACAAACTTTGCAACTCCCTTCTTCATTAATGACCACCAAAATTGATGTCAAAGGTCTTGGTACATATTATCCACACCTATATGTACCACCAAAGGGGATATATAAAACTCCCTCAAGGCCTCCTCCTATAACACCACCAGTACTACTCTTCATCCTCTGAAAAGAATGATGTGATTCCCTCTTTTCAAATATTCATTAGGGGAATTACCTATAGACATCTGAGCATGTAGAGTCTCACAGTCAGTATCCCCAAGCCGTGCTTCCTTGAATCACTATAAGAGTGAAGGGGAGAAAAACATTGACTGGATTTAAGCTGCTCCATTTCTATCGACAAAGGATATATGTAACAAGGGCAACTACTCTAATGCCTCATTCAACAACTATGAACTGGATCTCCTACTAAGAAAATATTCCACCATGTTCCCCTTCCTAGGAGTATAGAAAATATCAAAGTCATAGTCCTAGAGGAACTCTAGCCACCTACTCTGTCATTAGCCTAGATCCTTTTTAGAAAAGATATACTTGAGACTCTTATGGTCAAAGTAGACGATAAACTACTTTTCAATCATGTAGTTTCTCTACTTCTTCAATAGAAAGACTACTACTAACAACTCAAGATCATGGGTCACATAGTTCTACTTGTGTGGTCTCAACTGTTATAAATGATAAGAAATCACTAATTTCCCCTACATCAAGACACAACCAGTCCTTATTCATGATGTATCACAGAACACTACGTACTCAACACCCTCCTCTATAAATCTCAAGATGGGAGCACTCATCGAACTATGTCTCAACTACTGAAAGCTCTCCTAGAACTTCTCCTTCCACACGAAGGGTACCCCTATTGTGTCATAGATGTCAAGGATGCTGCTACTATTGAAAATTTAGGTACAAACCTATGATAGTACCCATCCAAACCAAGTAAACACCGCACCTCCATAACACTCTTGGGTGTCTCCCAAGAAAGAACTACCTCAATCATTGTTGGATCCACTACAACTCCAGCCTTTGAAATGACATGTCCTAAAAAATAGACCTATAGAATATAGAACTAACACTTAAAGAGATTCCAATAAAGATAGTGATCTTGGAGTGTTTCTTGGACCATCCTCAAGTTTCTTTCATGCTCCTCCTCATACACCGAGTACAATAGGATGTCATGAATGAATACCACCATGAACTGGTTTAGGTAAGGTTGGAAGATGCAATTCATGAGTCCCATGAAGACTTCTTGGGAATTTTTATGCCAAATCACATCACCAAGTACTCCTAAGGCCTTATTAGAAAATGAAATCCATCTTCGATATATCCTCATATTGTACTCGAAGTTGGTGATAACCATATCTGAGGTCAATCTTCAAAAACCACTACGCCCCTTTCAACTGATCGAAGAGGTCATCGATCCTTAGTAGTGGATACTTATTTTTCATGATCACCTAGTTCAGGCACCGTAATTATACACATAACCTCAAGCTCCCATATACCTTCTTGGAAAACAAAACTGGGGCTACCTAGGGTGAAACATTTGGTCCCACGAAGCCCTTCTTCTACAAGTCCTCCAACTACACCCTCATCTCACAAAACTCTATTAGAGAAATCTGATATGTAGTTGTATATATCGATACCGCCATAGGGTATAGATCAATGCTTAATTCTACCTCCCTATGGGGAGGTAATATAAGAAAATACTCAATATAAATTTCCTCGTACTCTTCCACCACTATAGGAAATTGATGACTCATATCATCCAATGTGTCGAGGGCCAGGCTAGCCAACCGATGAGTGATCGTCTACACCCTCCTCTGTGTGAGTCCATCCTATACTTCTTGGGTTTCCTTTTCACTAATAAAGGAAAACCTGGTCCCATCACTACGGACACACCACACTCTGCACCTAAAATAATCAATCCAATAATGGACTGTGGGTAACCAGTCTATAATATGAATGACGTTGTAAGGCCTCAATGATGATACGAAGAGATTCCAACTAAAACTCTAGCCTCCAAGAGTAAGGTCACACTATCATCACCAGTGTGTGATCATCGAATCGTCTATCATAGGAGTATCTAAGCATAATGGTCAAGTAAACTATTCAATATGAATCTCTAAGTCTTAAACAAGGTCCATGGAAAGAAAAGAATGACTGACACCTATTTCTATCAAAACTATAGATAAGGTGGAAAATTCATAGATCATACCTCTAATAATATTTGGATCCCTCAGCTGTTAAGCCTCTATCACCTGAAGCTGACCTCGTCCCTATCCACCAGCTCCATGAGCCTATCATGGACCTCCTGGGGGTGAAAGTGGCAATATGTCGAACCTCTTCCCACCTCATTTTCCCCTTAATTATCCTCTTCCACATCTTTCACCCTGCAGATCACCATGATCCACTATATAACTTTTCCACATCGGCCCTTCGACCATTTCTTGATCGGCCGTATGAAGGGTCAGGAAATCTCAATCTAGATGAACTTGACCACTGCACATGTAATCCATCGGCAGATTCGAGCCACCCTAGGATCCCTGCACCATGGATCCTTCACCGTAGGATCACCCCCCAAAGTGCCAAACCCTCTTGGGTCCCTATGAATTTTGTCTACTACCTACTGCCGAGGTCTCAACTACCTGGTGTCTTCTAGTAGCTCCCACTATCAGTGTCTGCTCTACTAGAAAACTCTCCACCAGTAGATATTGCTCAAGTACCCCAGCATCAGTATGAATGCTAAAGGATATCATGGATTCCCAGATCTCATGGTGTAGTCCTTGATCAAAGGTCCAAGCCCTGAAGAACTGGCCTCGTACTATATCCATGGAGTAACGTGAAAGATCGATAAACCTCACCGATTACTCCTCCACAGTCAGACTGCCTTTCTAGAGATGTAGAATTTTCTATATGCATACTAATCACAATGTAGTTGGAAAGAACTTCTCTCTAAATAGATTCTTGAAGTTATCCCAAGATAGATTCATCTCATTATGTGTGTGGGTCTCTCAGCTCCACCATCGCCCTACTTAGCCATATAAATGACTCGTGACAATGACTTCCATATATTCAGAAGGCATCCTCAAAAGGAAAAAGATACATGTAATTTCCTCCAGCACATCCTTGGATTCCTGGGGGTCTATATCACCCTAAAACCTAAGATATTACTACCTTCGGAACTCATGAGACACACTCAATCTGTATGAATCCTCAACCTGTAAGGCTGGTAGTAACTACTGCACGACGGGTGGTGGTATTGCTGGAAAATCAGCCAGAGGTGCTATCTCCAGTACATGCCCTATACCAACACCTCATCACTAGGAGGATTATCCTCATGGTCATGCAACTGAATCCTAGATGGATATCTGCATGGTGGCATCCTATAATAAAATAATATGTACCAAAATCAATAGAGTATGTATTGAGAGATGAATTAAGAAGGACATAGAAAACCTAACCCATTCCTATATGATGGATGTACCATTATTTTTCCCTACAACCAGTGTTTTTATGTACCAAGTTGAAAAGCATAAATCAAAGTTCTGATGTATGGATGTGCCAGTCGCCACACCAAAATTATATTTCTTGGCCTAAAATCTGAAATCGAAACACTTAACACTGTTTCCCAAAAAAACTCACTAACTCTTGGTCCTAAGTAGAACCGACCTCCTATGATACCACTATATCATAATCCATCCCAGAGGGGTCTGTTCTGTGACTACCCCAATCCCACCTCCAATAGGTCAAGGGCTGGTGACTATCACGAGAAGCAGTATCCCACAAATGGGAGACATTTTCCTAAGTACCTATACACATGCACACTTATCCAAGCCACAAAAAATAAAAATTAAAAATACTAAGTAAAAAAATTCATTCTTACACTATATACTAACCAATAGAGTATAATAGGATAGAAAAGTGTAGTAAAGTAAACTAGGCCTGAATACAAGCCCAGCAAAGGAAAAGTCTATAAACCAAAAAGTCCAACCTGCAGATAAATGTACTGGGATTGCTTCTAAAAGCAGTAGGAACACCCTAGCCTACCTGAACTCAAAAATCTCTGTCAGGTCCTAGTATTCCCTAGACTCTATCAAAATGTTTCTCATCTATATAAGACATGACACATGTTGAAAAATCCTGTGCATGGGTGAGTAAAACAATACTTAGTAAGGTACCCGAAACCACAAAGGAAGACCACAAAGGAAACTCCACACAAGAAATACCATATAGGAAATACCACAAAGGAAATGACACACATTAAATGCCAAAAAGGAATAGTAAAATCATCTCCTATACACCCATGGCTCATATATCAAGAATATACAGATATACTCTCTCTAATGAGACACACAGTCTTGGTAAGACACACAATCTATAGGAGTCACACAGTCTCCTTGCGACACACAGTCTCTATATGAAGCACCATATTTGGGAGTCACACAATCTCCATTGGACACATTGTCTCTATAAGACACACAGTCTTTGGGAGTCACATAGTCTCTGTGAGACACCGAGTCTCTATATCACAACCATCCAAATGATTCTGCTCAAAGAACGCTCATTTTAGGAGAACCTACTCCTCAATTCATTAGGTCATATAAAAACTTAAAAAAAACCCCGATTAAGATATCTCTAAAGGAAAATGTCTTTACAAGTGTCCTAATGATGTAGATAGTTTGTCAAATTGAAACATGGTTTGAAAGTTATAGGAGTTTGAAAATACCTAAGGGGGTCCAATGGCTTGTGGACTCACCGGGCGGTTGGTCCGCCAACCATGCTGCGATAGTCAACTGTGACCTAGCTTCCATAGCCATATGGAATATCGATTGACTTTGGCCTGGTCCAGCCACCTGGGTCTGACCCAGCCTGGGGTCCAACTCGACCCACTGGGTCTGACCCAATCTGATGGGTCAACCCCACTCAATTCGGCTAGGATCAACTCACTTTTCCGACCCAGACTGCCAGGCTGGCCCAAACCATTGGATGGTGTGGTCCATGTAGTACACCTTCACGTCTATGGCTCCACGCCGCAACCCATGTGGTAATATTTCATTTTTTTTTGCCTTTGAGCCCGCCAAATCTGACATGGCCACCGCTTAATCCCATGCAGTGCCGCTGCCACACCCCGTGGACACTACCAACACCAGTCTCCACCCCCACTGCGTCTGCGGGCCACCAATCCTATTCTAGTGGTTGAAAATATTTAAAAATATTTTCTGTGATCCTTGGGTTGCAAGCTCATCGATCTGGCATCAGTTTTTTCTTACCACTAATCTAGGGTTCTGATCACTTTTGAAGCCTCATGACAATTTGAGCAGTGACCATGAGGGTTCAATGGTGAAGAATGCCATGAATGGGGGGAGAGAAGAATCACAAGAATTCATAGAGGAATGGACCTCATCATTTTTCATGTTGTCCTCAATTCATTCCTATTATAATGAAGAATGAACAAGAAATAATCACAAAGATTTTTCTCCCACTAAAACCCCACAATCAAGCCCATCCTGTAAGAATGATCGAACCATGGATCATCCTGTTCATGGGTTGGTCTGTGTGCATCATTGAACTCAATAGCAAGAAATAATGAAGAAAAAAATTCCCTACCTCGAGTTGGATCTGTCGTTGACGAGGAGTGGTTTCTTTGCCGTCGTTGACGAAATCCTCAAACTCTGTTTGCACAATGATCCACGGTCCGATCTCTGATATGTCATTATTCATTGGAGAGGGTTATTTCTCCAAACATCATAGGAATTATAGGGTTATTAAGATAACCCGAAATTCTCTGACAAAGTATTAATAAAAAAGGAAACGCTGCTGCATCATCCTGTAATGTTAAATAAAATAAAACTTATTTTATTTTATTCTCTAAAACGTCAAAATAAATCTTTTCACAGCCGACCTCTGCCGGTCGATGTTAGGCCTCACCTAAGGTAAATTCACTTCTATGAATGCAATAGTGTCCTCATATTTCTGATATGGAAACCCATTTAGACGTTATTACACCTTTTTTAGGAAAAATACACACACATGATATTTAATATTTTAATATTATTCAAAAAATTGTTCCGGACAGGCTAGGATATAGAATCACACACCGTCTCAGCACCTGGTCTCGAAACCAATCCATATAATATCTAAAAATAATACATAGAAAATTTTAGATGTTACAATACTACTTAAAAAAGATGCATCAACCCATAACTTAAGTTCTTCCAGATAAAAAACATGAAATGGGACCAAATGGTAATGATGGACCCAAGAAACAAGGAATACATAATGAATATACCTATATATATAAGGAATAACAATCTAAAATTACACTAGTACATCCCTCTTTAAAACCTCAAAAGGTCCAATGAATTTAGGCGATGAATTTCCTTTCCTCTGAATTCATCAATAAACCAGTCTAGGTGAAACGCATAAGAAGACCCAATATCCCACCTCCAAATCCAATGGTTGGTAGTGATGAAAAAAATAATACTTATTCTTATAATAAGATATAGAAATACAATTCCTGATTTTATGTACTTACTTTGATGTATTCTGAATGAGATATGTTCATAGTAGCACTACCTCTCCTACCACTAATCAGCATAGAGGTGGTCGACACGACCTACCATATAGGGCCTTATAAGGATCCATTTGAATAGTTTCTGGAAAAATATTAAAATAAGATAATTTAGAAAGAGATATATGTTTCTCCCAAGAACCTCAAAAATCAAGGACACATTACATAAGCATTTCCTCTAACACTGGTATGGTATGCTCAAACTAATCATCAGTCTAAGGGTGGCATGATGTACTAAAAAGTAAATATAAACCCAAATACCTCTATAACTATATCCAAAAATGAAAATATAATTGAGGGTCCATATTAAATAATATGTTCTATGGAACCCCATGAATATGAATAATATCTTGGATGTAGATTCTTCTAAGCTTATCTACTTAGAAGGACCCACTAATAGGAAAGAAGTGGGTGAACATTATTAGTCTGTCTATGATTAACAATATGACTTCACCGCCTCGAGTCGATTTTTTTAATATTGTAAACAAATCCATAATCACATCATCACATTTCAATTATAAAACGGGTTATGAATTTAAAAGACTCATAGTCCCTTGGTGTTCAACGTTCACATGCTAAGAGGTGGAACATCGAGTAACAAAACCCTCTATCATCTTTTTCACCCCCAACCAACAATACTTACAACATAATTCATGGTATATATTTTTATGTATATATGTATTTACCATTTAGAATCATGATATTATATCTTATAGTTCTCTCACATGTCTTCAGGTACCCATACATGTACATGAATATGTAAAATATCATCCTTATCCATGACACAACCAGGTGACGTGTCCTTACCTAAAACACTTTCCCATAGGACTAAGCTTTCAAGATAAAAAAGTAATCTCAGCTTCAAAAAATAAAAAGTGATGATATAAATACTAAATCTATAAGAACAGGCTTCCTATGAAACTCAGTGACCTTAATATTCATCTATAAAAGAAGATATATCAACTACCACTTTCTACTAGCCTCCTAAATAGATTGTATATGAGTCCTCCAGATTAGATAATCATCTACTGAATTACCCTTAATAGGTTTATAAGAAATATAAAAGTTGAAATACTGAAGGTATTCAACCCATATTCACTATTTTAGGTTTAAATCAGATTGATTGAATACATATTTGGGGGTTTTATGGTATGTGTATACAATGAACTATTCTACGTATATATAATATCTCTAGAAACATAATTTATAAATGAATACTACTAATTTGAGACCGTATGTTAGATAATTATGATCATAAGGCCTCAACTGGCATGACCTATATGCCATAGATTTCCCCCACATCAAAATAAATCATAAAATGATGATTGATGCATCATATTAAAATATACAGCCACTATCAGGATAAAGTAAAGTCAAGATTGGAATTTAGGTCAACCTTACTTTCAATTCCCAAAATGCATTCTCACAGGCTTTAGACTATATAAATTTTAGAAACTTCTTGGTCAAGCCTATAAATGATGCTGAAAGGGTTGATAAATCTTAAATAAAATTATGATAGTAACAAGGTTGACCTAAGAAACTCTCAATATCAAATAATTTTTTAGGATGTTCCCATGAAACTGTGACTCCAAGCTTCTCTAGATTTATAGATACCACTGATTCCAATATGATTTGTCCTAAGAAGATAAATTTATCAATATAGATGTGTAATTTTGTGAGATTAGAATATAGTTGGTTCTCTCTTAGTGTAATAAATATGAAATCAAGGTGTTTGAAATGATCATGCTAAGTTTTATATTACACAAATATATAATCCATGAAACCACCATAAAATAATCTAGGTATGGGAGAGAGACTCCATTCATCAATGACATAAAAATAACTGGTGCGTTTTTGAGACTGAACGACATTATTGAGTACTCATAAAGTCCATAACTGCTTCTGAAAGATGTACATGGTATATCTGAGGGCCTAAATCATACCTGATGATAGACCAACCTCAAATAAAAAATATCTGATAAGACCGTAGTTCATTATATGTGATAAAATAGAGCATGTATTCATAGAATTGGGTATCTATTATTAATGAAAATATGATTCAATTTTCCGTAATCTACACACAAACTAAGGTTACCATCCTCCTTGGTGAAAATCACAGGTGAACCCCAAGGAGATGTATTGTGTTATATAAACCATTTGTCTTCTAGGTCCTCTAATTGTCTCTTGAGTTCTCTATGATCAGTGGGATCAATCCTCTATCGACGAATATATATTGGGGATGCTCATAAAACTAGCTTGATGGTGAACTCTACCGCTATCTTAGGAGGTAGTCTAGGAAATTCATTAGGGAAGACATCAATGAATCACTCCACCACTATGGAAAAACCAACCATTCATACTCCCTGTTCATTTGAGAAAAGGCTAGAAATATGGGATGACACTCTTCCCAACCCATGATTCTTAGGTTCAGATTGACTTTATTATGCATCCCATTCACCATTATAAACATAGTTACTACCCTTGTGTGATAATAATGACACCCTCTGAATATAACATTTGATATAGGATCGATAGAGAACCAACCATTCCACCCCAACTATGATATCAAATCCAATCATATCAAAGATGAAAATGTTCCATAAGAAGCGGTAACCACCAATTTCTTAGGGAAACTCTATACATTGGAAAACACTTTCAGATCATATAAAAAAATGAGTGTTAGTGGTCATCACTCCACATAAATACTCGATTTTGAGCTTGAGACATTAGATAATAGCCAAAAATATAAATGAATGCGAAGTTCCTATATCAAATAAAGTAAATACTAAAGTTGAGGTTACTAAAATAGAACCTCACACTTTAGATAGCTCGACACTCTGCTCCTCAGTCATATTTTATAAGGAATGTAACTTGTTAGATCCCCAACCATGATATAAAACATGACCACCTTGAGTAGGCTTACTATTCTATCACGATATGTCAAAATTCTGGCTTCCTCGACCATATACACCTCCTTATCTTATATGAGCTATGGTACTCCAACTCCCTGCTCAGAATGGAGCTATTGATTCTTTCCTATAATGTGGAGCCTACATGGATCCTCTACCAATGATAATTAGAAGAAAAGTATTATATAATCTCTAGAGGTGTACCATTAAAACATAAGTTTAGCACTCAACTGGGTCCCTATCACACTAAGGCTTCACATGACCTTTTCTCCCACACTGATGGTCTATAATAGAACTGCCTATATGGACACTCTTGTTGCTGCTACTCTAATGAGAACCCTCTAGGAGATTCTTCCTCCCTCTAGAAAGAGTACTTGATATAACGGGGGTTAGAATAACATAGCCTATAATATTGGATTCTCTCATTTTTCATTCATAGATATGGGTATGGTTCCCAATTTATGAAATGGCAGCTAGTCAGAAAGAATTCACCTGAGATCAGATGGCATACCTAAGCCCATCCTCAAAATGTCTTTCCCTTGTAATCTCATCACCTACAAAGTTTAGTTCAAATCATTGGAGTTTAGTAAAGTAAGATTAATATTCCATGAAAAACATAATACCATTATCCAGGTGGAAAAAATATCTAGCTTTATCAGCTAGTATCTTCTTTATAAAGAAGTAGTTATAAAATTTATATTGGAAATCCCTCTCGACCAGGTCCTATTGCAAACCTTCCTAATTTAGAATATACCACCAATTCTTGGAAGATCCCTGAAGTATGTAAAATGTTTTCTTGAGCCTCCTTTCTAGATGTGTCTCAAGATGCTAAAATATCAATATAATGTCCTATATCCATGACATAGGGTCTTGGGGTCCACCATCCCATAAACAATTAGGAAATACTACTTCTAGAACTCTTGTGTCAACTCAACCATAGCCATTAAAGGTGTAGGAGCTCCATCCATAGACTACACTAATAATTGGAAAAAATATTTAATTTCAGAATTAGTTCCAAAACAAGGAATAATAAGAGGTTTCATTACTGCACTATATGAGGTGACACTGATGATTCAGGTCCTTACACCTATAGAGTATGGTCATTGCTATCTTCCTTGAGTTTGACCTAAGGCCATCATGGAGGCATATATCTATAATTCCAAGAACATTCCTTCAAACATGATAAAAAGTACAATATATTTACTTATGAAAACAATATTGACATTTCGATACACTACCTAATATATACTAACCCAACTACCCAATTCTATGGTTAGGATATTATTGAGGTTCCAAGTTTTAATCATAGAGGTCCCATTATATAGTGTCAATCTCATGTTATTGAGAAAAACACCATTTAATGTTTAATCATAATCCACATTTAATGGAAACCATTGCATATATTTTTTATAATTTAATAAATTTTATAATTATAAAATGTTTTAGTTAGATGATTTTCTATTCCAAATTTGTAAAGGAATAAGCTCTAAAAGTTACAATTGGCACTTCATGTTACTGTAACCAGCCTTATTACATAAAGACTTAGGATTAATAGATCCATATATGAGGGTTAAATCATATGGATAACCATTACTAATTTATAGAGGGACCCTATTTATAAATTAAAATTGGAATATATGTAATTGAAATCAACTAACATTTAAACTCATGTTACCATAATTAAGTAGCTCAAACATTTGATAATTGGTAAGTTAAGGTTTCACCTTCATGATATGTGGGAAAAAACATTTTGGTTTATGAAAAAAATTTAAATAAATAATTATTTATAACTATCCCTTTAAGAAATGTTAGTAGAATTACAAATATAATAGTCAAGGCGCACACGATATGCAGTAGTAAATGCACACAATAAAAATAAATGTGGCATGTAATATGAATGACATATAAATCATTAGGTGACTATAATGATTCATGAAACAATGATTCATTTTTATATCGTGATAAGGGTAAAAATACATAGTGAAAACAAATACCATAAATCATGAGCATCACCCAATAGTGAAATCGGTACAACTGTAATAACCGAAATCAAAAATAGTAATTTCCATCCATGAAAACTCATATTTCCCCTATACGCTAGTTAGATAATTGTAGATATAAATTTATTACCAAATTCCAACACATAATAGTCTCCCATACGCTATCCCAAAATAGTAAGAAAAAAAGTCTCCTTTGATACAACTTTATGACATTCCAGACCTGGTTCACTCATAATTAACCGATCTCAGTTGCTGTATTGACTCAAGCATAGATCTCCATATTCTAGAGGCCGTCAAATAGGAGTGAGGGTCTATGGTGGTATTGTGGGGAGACTACACACAATTTATCACATTGTATTAGTGGTGAATAATATATAAATAAATATGCAGAATTGATATAATGAATAGTATAAAAATTCAATCATTTAGACAAAAATAACAGAAAAACAAATGTAGTTGGGGTTTGTCTTAGTGGTAAGAACCCCATAACCCCATATGAAAAATGGGGGTTGAAAACCCATTGGGAATAGGTACTGTAGAACTACTGTAGATTACTGTAGTAGCATCAGGACTGTAGTAATGATGGGCTCTATAGCAGTGGAAAGACACTATAGCAACGACAGGGGCACTATAGCAGCGACAATAATTGTGTGGTACTGTAGCAGGTGAATACTGTAAGAGTATTATTCACAGAATGGGCCTTGTGCCAAAAATTTGGGCCTACGGGCCATGTAGTGTGCTAAATGCCCATTGGGCCTTCGGGCTATGGAATGGGTCTACCTCTACCTAGTTAAAAGAGGTATTTGCTTTGATTTAATAATAAATGAGGCTTTGGCCCCAACCTTTAAAAAAAACAAAAAAACAAAAATCTTGTGTCATATAAAAAATGATGATGTTAGGATGCTACAAAAAAGAAAACATGCATAAATGGAATAAGACAAATAATACAATACAACATATATGAAAGGAAACAGAATAAAATATTCTATATCCAAGGCATCTGAAGCATTAGCTTAGTCATCTCCTCTCAAAATCCTATATATGGAATCAAGCATATATAAAATGACACTTTACCTTATACCTACCTACATATTTGAAGTGTTTCTGGGTACCCAAAAATGTCTCGAATAGGGTGTGAGTAAAAATAGGTAATCCACCACTAACAGTGTATATTACAAATCTAGTGTGTGCATATAAAAATAATAGTTTCTATTTATATGAAAAATAAACCAGCAAGATAAATACAACCCATGTCGTGCTCAGGATCCTGAAGGGAAGCCTAGATGACCATACCTACATCATCATAAGATTGGTGTCTCTGAGTATGTGATCATTAATTTTGGTCAGGGTCCTAGGAAACATAATCAGGGTTTCCATGTAATAATAATAGTGATGTTGGACCCAAGGATAATCAAAGTCACCCTTGAGCTTAGAGGGAAAAGCTAGTTCATAGCAATAAACTATGCATCCTAGCTATATTGTTCTAAGTATAATCCATGGTATAACCCATAGAATTCTATTAGAACTATTTCTAATCAATTCCAAAAAAAATTCTAAAGTACTCTCTGGCGCAGTATGATTAGAGCCCATGGAGATATTCCAAGTTGTTACATATCTGAGGACATCAAGATAAATCCAAGGATATAATCTAAGACATTCTAACACCGGAGTATATGAGTGAATATTTGATAACATTACAAGGAATTCATATATATAAACCTTTAAAAAACCCTAGTTAGGTATTCACTTAGTGTAAGCATCAGTTAATTGGGTGGATTCCTTTGAGTGCTCAAGGAATTACCTTGATAATCTAAGGCTAGGTTAGGTTAGGCCACTCCTTTAAATAAAAATAAAGGTCCATAAATAGTAGGCTCCATATATATGATAAGTTATCATGGGCCATGTAATATCCATAAAAATTTACAATTCATTTATATTCATGTACATTAGTCAATTGTCTCAGAAGAAAAAAAAGGTCCAAGTGAAGGATATTGTACATTTCTATATCACTGGTTCCATTTATAAATTCACTTAGAAATTTAAAAAAGGGGTCAAGTTTATTTCTAATACACATATAATTTATTAAATCAATTTATGCTTTTTCTTACTCAAGATTTGATCCAAACACGCCCAAGTGTTTTTTTGGCTAATTACATGCAATGGTTATCAATGGTGTATAACAAGACACACCCAAAGGGGTTTTCCAAGTTGAGCAACATGTCCCATAAAATTTCTAGGTTATGGTCTACAGAATTAATTCAAAGAGTCTAGTATGTAAGGATAAACCCATGGAATTTATTTAGTGTGACACAACAATAACAATTTATAAATGATGATATTTTGAAGGAAAATTTATAGACCACATCACTTCATCCGATAAAC
The DNA here is from genome assembly GCA_963277665.1 of Viscum album. NCBI lineage: Eukaryota > Viridiplantae > Streptophyta > Magnoliopsida > Santalales > Viscaceae > Viscum > Viscum album. The sequence goes on from OY728145.1 coordinate 1,105,099,257, forward strand.
AACTCTTTGTCTAGTATTAACCTCTAAATCAGTATGGAACTAGAGAAATTGGAAATACTATTCAGACACCTTGAAAATAGGCTATATGATCTTGAATGAAAGTAATACTAAATATGATGAGATAAAAAAAGAAAAAAATTATTAGATTCAAAGGATTACTGAGTTTATCCAATGTAATAAAATACAATTGAATATAGTCTTGGATAGAGGTGAACCAGAGAAAACTAGATATTAAAAAATAGAGAGATCTTCTACGTGTGGTCCTCTATGAAAATGAGGAGGAACAAGGGTGAAATAAGACTAATAAAATATTGTGTTAGAATCATAATTTCATACTTTTTAATGTGGTACATGGTTTCTACACATAGTTGTCCAAACCATGCGCCAACTTTACACACCTATTTTCAATAGTGACACCCCCTGCATGATTAGGAGCACAGTTAGGAGAAACTATGAGTCAACCATGCTAAATAAACATAAAGTAGACTATAGGTATTTAAAAACCATGAAACTTTTATATAATGGTTAAACTAACCATGAATGAACCTCATGGGTCCTCATGGTTATACCACATAGTTAGTAATAACTATACTCCAATCGTGTGCCCCGATCTATTTCTCCAAAAACTGAAACTCCAGTCTTCGAAAAAACCAATACTCTCTAGAATAATTTTATGAACCCCTAAGAACTTTAATTAGATTAAAATAAGGGATTTAGAATGATATAAAAGGTTCTATAATATAAAATAAAAATCAAGATATTACAAGGATGTTGAATTTCTAAAGGTAAAATCACCCCCAATTTTCTCTTAAGCCCTTCTCATTCATTGCCGACCTTTGGTGTTTTGGAGATGTCACCTAAGGTTAGTGTCAATCCATCACTTATCAAGCCAATTAGTTGTGTGGGTTGTTACAAAATGGTTTAATGGATACATTATAATTCAATATATCCTACACATGGTGTAGAGGAATCACAATTAAACAAAAAACATTCATCCAATGTATACACTACTCCACCTCTCGTACAATTCCATGGTTGTCTACCTTAATATATGAAGTTATATATTATTTTTCATTTCTTTGTATAATAGATAAACAAAACAATTATATAAATTATAGAAAAGTATGATTCTACTAAAGAAACTATATTTAAAGGTGTTTTTGTGGTTGCAACAACAAAATCTATTTTTCTTTATATGAAGTTAACTGTGTGAAAATTAAAGTGATATCAGATACAATATTACCATTATAATACTTATCTTAGAAATAAAATACAACATAAAATGAAAATATACCATTATTAGAATATCATATATGATCTTATTTTTATTCAATTATGTCCGCTTGAGGCCTCCAGTTTCTAAAATGATTTTGATCCTATCACTAAATTTATTGTTTTGTTTCATTTTAAAGTAGGACTTTATTAAAATTATTCCATAAATATAAATACTAATAACTCTTTCTGTTGGTATATTTATAGAATTCAACTATTTTAAAAAATTACTAAAACTAGATAAGGAAATATCATAACCCACATTTGTCTCACAAGCATCTGTAATCAAATTCATTCCCATTAATGATAATTATTTGTAACATTTTAATATTGTAGAATTTTAATCACTATTTAAATCAATATAATATCCTTAGAACATTAAAATATTTCTAGCTGATTAGGTCCATCTCCTAAAAATATATTTTTTAGGTATTGATCTGAAATTTATCCAATATTTAAAAAAGTGACACAAATGATACCCAACCAACTATTTTTTTTTTGAAAAGAACATTAGACACCTTCATTGGAAAAATAATATGATATAAATAATTAGTATTGATATACAACCATTCCACTAACATAACTAAATAGAAATATGATTTCATTACATTCTATTAAAAAATATCTCCAATCTTTTGATATTAATTTTGAAATAAATCAAACAAATAAGGTGTATATAAAGTAGAAACCTATATCATCAATTGATGGTAAGGGTATAGATTTTGAGGAAAATTCTCCCTCATCTCAAACTTATCCTTTTTTTCTCGATCAAGATTTGTTTCCAAGAATATATCAAATTTATTAAAGAAGTATTCAACACTTAACATGCGATCAACATAATATTTAAGAATTACTTTATAAATTTCAACTAATCAGGTGTTGAGAATGACCAACGTTAAAGAATATTTCAAAAATAAACACACCGAATTATCTCATAATAAAAATGAATCATTTAACCATTGTGATTTCCCATCCCCATATTCTACCATGAGTGAAGTTCTCTCTCAATAAAATTGATGTGCATTATGGTATTGGGGCACACACTTCTTAAATATAGTTTTAAATATCTATTTATAATTTATCCAATTATCTAAATGTTTAATTCCATTTTTCATAAAATTACACATTCAAAGGATGTGTCTAGTTCCCACTAAAACTTTAGAAATGGATTTTCCTATTCCCATATTCTGATATGTAAATATTTTTTGAGGTCACTTCATGCGATGCACATTTACTTTTTTTTAAACAAACAAGAAAATGAACTCATGAATTCATCCTATAACAATGCTTTCCCAAAAATGAAAATATCCTAATGAATATTTAATCCCAAAAATAAACCTATGGTAATGTACTCTTTATTAGTGTTACAATCTGTGTAAAAAACAACAATATCTCTAAATAACTAATAATCCATCTTCATTTTTCTATAATCTCAGAATATATTTGTAATTTTTTAATTCAAGTCCAACTTCATAGTATAGACAAATGATGTATTTTCCTAATTTTTTCATTCCTGATACACTAACATAAAACATAAATCTCCATAACCCAATTCCCTTTCCCATTTAGACTATAAAAAGTTCAAATAATCCATATGTGTGTACCCAATAGCATCTTGACCCCTTGTAATAGTTGTTACCAAAGATAAATAATCATTGGGTTTAATACTTTATAATGAATTCAAATCTAACTCAGTTTCTTATGATTATGTTATTTTTATTTGGGACCACATCATATGAATTGATTTAATATTGTGCAAGGGATGATTATTCCCTTCAAAAAATACATTGCATTAATATTTCCGAAAAGACAAAAAAAACAAACCCCCATCAGAGTAAGGCTACCTATACTTGTTTAAACATGAGAAAATTTCACCATGCTATTACATTTTCAACCTTCCAATGACCTTCTTTTCTATACAAATAATCCAATGATGTTACAACTAGTTTATTATTTCTTCTTTTATTTGAGTATTTTTGGAATAAACTAAACCCATTTTTTATAATTATATATAATATTTAATAAATATTTATTATTATTATTATTATTATTATTATTATTTTTTGGGTGTTCATATCTATATGATTCATGTATGCGGAGCTTCATCTTCATTGGAAAGTTAAGAGAAGAACCCTAGCAAAAACCCCATTTTCTAACATGAAAAGTTTTCTATAACTCCCTTGTGATCCTAGTCACCCTCCCTCTTAGTGCTATGCGTTAGCCTATAAACCAATACAAAGAGAAACATGAGTCCATCAACCACTCCTGCCTCCCCCACCTATCCAGTCACCATCCTGCCTTACCTCCATCTTTGAGAGGTCATCATTTTCCTCATACATTATAACCATCCTCCTCCTTGAATAAACGTTTCAGCAGGTCCTATCAATACACCTTCCTTGTACCACCTTCTTTATGAAAAACATCACCACCATTTCCATAAATGTAGGTTTCCACTAAAATTCATATACTACAAACACTAATAGCTAAATGCTCCACCACCTCTACATCAAGTCCCCGTAGTCTCTATATTCCATATTCTCATGCATGACTCACCTCCACCCAACTTCTACCCTTCCTATATACGCCACTATCCACCACACCACAATATAAATTATTCACATAGAAAGATATTACCTAGGGTGGTTAATCTGGGTATGGACCATGTTCTAGTTCCCTATATAACACTCAAATTATCACCACCCTGAATGATCATGACCTCATTATTAGCGGGGTATCTCATGTTCCCTTAAATGATGTTATGATTAAAAATACACTTATCTTAGCCTTAATCTAATTAGATATATTATCACTTAACCCACATACACTAATTGATGTCATGAAGAGAGTAAGTAAAGTATGAACATAAGACACAAGAATGTTTCCATGTTCACCTGCATTTGGCTAATCCAATGAGTATACAACCAAAATGTGTAAAAGTAAAATAATATACTAAATATATTTTTGTGGTGGGTTTAGGATATTCCAATACAATGCATATGGTCACTCCCTTCAAAATATTTATGGATGAATCACAAAAATCCATGGGTCATATCATTTTATAATAATTCTAGGTTTGGTCACTCCTCCCCTAAGGGAAATCTCTAGTAGAGAAATATCATTGGCACACTACCCAATGTCAGACTTCACTACCTATTTATTACACCAATGATGAATAAGTGTCCATTTATCTTTCCACTACTCTTTTATATAATGGATATAAAATTCCTCATATATGTAACTTTAATTTCTTGATAACCTTCAATATGTACTCATAGAATGACTTATTAGAAAAGTTCTTCAGTGAACGACAACACACTTTTTGTACTATTCACTTAATTTGATAGAGTAATACTTACTTTTGAGTAACTCACTTCTCACACATGTTTAAGCTTTTAAGTCCCTACACAAGAACCATTTCATGTTATTTCTATCATACATGACTATCCTTTACACCAAATAGTGGTTTACAAAAAACTTTATCCATAAAATATAATAATTCACACAAGCACCTCATGGAACACAATGGTTCATGTAACACCTTTCTTGTCAATTTAATTTGGAAAATACAGAGCACTTTTATATTTCAATAATCATCCTCTTCCAATTATCTCTTTTTATATTCTCAAAGGCCATAGTTTTTATTATATAATTTAGATCCTTTGTGTGTCACAAAACCATTTATGCCTAAAATTTCACCCCATGAAATCTGAATCACCTTTTTCATTCTCAAATATCTTATTCATGAAACTCTATTTCACACCACATAATCTTTACACATAACATTGATTTTTACTAAAGGCACACAACCATTTCTTTGAGAAATTCCTTATTTAGAAATGTCAATGAGTTTTCACAACTTTGTTTGCAAGATTCCTCTATTTCACTACTTTTAGTGAAATCATGCAACTCCATATTTATGAAAGTTTTTGTATTACATTTCTTTATAATCCTTATTTTGATCAATTTTACTTTGAAAAATTCATTAATTCACTCAAAAAATTTAAGAAATATTCCTTAATGATTTTATCAATGACTTTATGGTCCTGGAACTCCATTAAGAACTATACAAAATGAATCTCTATCTTGATGCTCCCCGATATTGGGAAAGTATTCACATACTATTGGTTTAATGGATATTTGTCAAAAACATGTCTTACATCATGGAAATTCCCAATGTTTACCAATTTATACTCCCCAAATATCATTTATATATCTTTAACCCTCTTCTATAATGAATATTCATTATTGAAATTTTGATCTTTCACCCATCATTATGAGATATAACATTGTTGGTCTATCAATACACTAACAGAAATTCTGATATTGGACGCTAATATTCCCTTGATCACAAAATAAAATTCTTTACACAAGTTTTGACAAGGTGAAAAATATATTCAACATGATCCAACTGACTATGTAAATGTTGATAAAAAATCCAACACACTGTTTTAGAAATTATCATTACGGGCCAACAATCCTCCTCCTTTGAATTTTATTGTAAAAATATCATGAATCTAAATCTCCTATACTCCCCATTTTTAGGACAACAAATTCTTGATCATTTATACTCCACCTTGACATCAAATCCATTATATATCATATTCCATAATTAAAAAATGTATAATTTTAGGAAAATATTTACCATGAGTGAGAAGGGTTTCACACTCAACTATAATTATCATTCCCCCTATATTATTGATGTTAAATAACACAAGCTCTATAACATTGATACCATTAAGACCATACATTATTTAATTATAATATATCTTCTACATATCCTTTATTAATGATGTTCATAGGGGTATTTTCAATATATATTATCCCCCATTTTCCCAGAGTTCTTAGATCAAATTAAAAGAGACTATTCTACCCTTATGATTTGAAACTTCTACACATATTCCAACTATTATATCCGTTGTTAGGACCACCACATTATTAAAAAACTAGATTCACTTATTCCTATTTGATTTTTGGATTAATCAATCATTCAATCTCACAAACACATTTTATCCTTAATAATTGTTGATGGGTGGACTTATTTCAAAGAAAAGATCCGTAAAAAACCATTACACCCATTGAGTTAAAATTCAATATAAGAGACAATAGATAATGTAAATAACATCATTATTTTTTATTTCACTCACTTACATCCATGAATATCAAGAAAACATTAAACTATAAATTATACTAAGGAAATTATCTTGTGATCTCAAACATACATTTAAAAAAATATTAGGGAATAAAAAATGGAGCACTAACTGTTAGAGTTATACCAAAATTATTTTTTTATAAAGTATATCTATATACTATACTAATACTTGTTTTTAAAAATGATATGAATTACTATAACAAATTCTCTTTCTCAAAAATTTGATGTATTTCATTGGTTGTAGGGCATACCAAATTTTAGATCATCATATCAAAAGTGACCCTAAATTTCTCAATTCCATCATTGAGTATAGAATTTATATTCATCATGATAATCATCCACATATAATATATTTTTATATCTTTAAAACTGTAATATTATGTCACATGTTAGATAAAAATAAATCTATTATGAGAAATTATCATGTTCCTACTTTTTTATTCTTCTATCTTCTTCCATCTCCAAGGTATGATGACAATTTATAATCAGGATCTAGGGATTCCAACACATCAAATAAACCTTGATACCAATCATGATAGCAATTGTGATACCAAATATGATAAGAATTGTTATTTATATAAATCCTCTTACTGTATTAATGTTATTTTAATTACAATTTCATCAAGATACCACATACATTACTTCCAATAAAGTATAAAAAATAAAAAATTCAAAGAATTAATTGATATCAAATTAATTATTTTGATGTTATTTCCCATGGAACTTATCTCGTCGAAAAACTAAAACATATCAAAAATAATTATATAATTTAATTACATGGGGAGAGGGTAAATTTCTAGTTTAATCATGTTGAGGAATGTGGTCAGTCATATTGATCTGGCGCTTTACTTTCAAACTTTCCTATTACACTATCTAGATTTGACGATAGGAACAATATAACCTCATCAATATCATCTTCTTCCTGATCGTTATTTATAGTAAGATCTTTTGAAAACTTGATAGTGGATTTAATTTAAGTGATTACACTTACACAAACTTCACTTCTTATGTTCTCATTGTGATTTTCATTTCTTATATAGGGATTATCCTTTTCTTCATAGACCAAGTCACAAGATTTTCCTCTTTGATTAGTCTTACAAAAATGATTTCTTGATATGTGACTGATTGGAATTTTCTTCTTCAAACCTTCTTGATTAATTGTTAATTACTAAATGGATTATTATCCTTCACAAACCATACCATGTTATTGGATACTTATTTTACACAAGATGTTTTTAGAGTCCTTTAAGTTTTCAAAATATTCTTATTATCTTTCTTGGACACATTTTTTCAATAAAAGATCTAGAAATTCTCAAAAAACGACTTTAAATATAGTGATATTCATTATATGAGCCATGAAATACATTTATTTAAATAATATATGATTCATTGAATTAATTATTGTTTTCCCTATTCATTCCATATGAAATTATTTGGAAACTTAACCCTTGTCTATACCACTTATAGGGTCATTTTTACACATGTTTTTCATTAAACCCATTTTTTTACTTTTCTTGGGAAATACCATGGTTCTATCCATTTATTTACTTGTTATATAGTTTGTAATAAAACTTTATCAATCTTAATGTCCGTACTCTTTTACATCCATTTTATCAACCTTCTAATTTTTTATCCTTGGTGGATCTTTCTTTATACACTCATCAACCTTTCTTACAACTGGTGTATCTTTATCCTTTTACCTCCAAATTTGTTTTTATTATCTATAATATGGTTTTTGTGAGTAAATTTATGTTGGTTCTTAGTGAACCTTTCATTTAACTTCCTTCCCTTCCTCCAATTTAGTAAATATATTTTTTATCTTAACATACATTCATTTAGTGCGAACAATAATCCTATTTTTCATATGAATAATGGAATTTATTAAGACACATATTGTTCATTTATTGATATAATTTCAAGCCATGTGTCCATGGTTAGAACAAATAAAGCATCTACTATTAAAGAAATACCTTTTATAGTACCCCCTCAGTTGGGATATTGCTGTAGTGCATTTCCTTTTTTCCTTTTATCCCTTGGGATTCTATAAAGTCACTCATGGCATGTCCCATGATTCCACAATATCATATCTTTTTAGATACCTTCGTTTTAGAGTCTTATCATATGGATTTAGAAGGAATATTTCCCTTCTCACTAACTTTGAATTTATATATTTTTGGAACTCAATTTTTGATACTACCATAAGAGGTATCTTTTTGTTTTTATTAGAGATTTCAAAATCTTCTCCAGTTCCTTGATATTTTCAATATTCTGCTTTAGTTTGACGAAAATATCTTTCAAACCTAATTTATATTCCCTTACATATTTTATCTTATATTCAAGTTGTGTTTGGAGAGGAATATTCTAGATTTCAGGAAATTGTCCATAGCTATTTGTTCATTCACTTCATATGAACGTTCTTCAAGTAAATCACTTTGATCTTTAATATTTGTACTCATTTTCATGATGTATTCATCTAATTGCAACTAAAAATTATTAATCCTTTAATTATATTTGTAATGGCCCAGACCTCTCCGGTCCATTACTTTGTGAAATTTTGGTATTGGAGGTGTTCCGGGAGGTCAAGGGGACTTATCCCCAACACTTTGCCAAATTTCTGGTTCTATGAACAGTGTTTCCAGTTTTATGAACAATAACAAATCGGTCTCACAGATCGGTCTGACAGATCGGTCTCACCGATCAGTCTGACAGATCGGTCTCACAGATCGGTGTCACAGATCAGTCTGACAGATCAGTCTCACCGATCGGTCTGACAGATCGGTCTCACAGATCGGTCTGACAGATCGGTTTCACCGACCGTTCTGACAGATCGGTCTCACCGATCGGTCTCACAGATCGGTTTCAAAGATCAGTTTCATGTACAGTAACGGTGGGTGAACAGTGTTTCCAGACTCCTACAGTTTTGCCCCTTGTGATGTTTCCTTTGACGTAAAATACATTTAAAGCCTTTTTTAGGGCTCTTAAGTCCATTTCAAATGCCATAAATCTTATATTAATTATTCCTAAGGCTTGGAATGTTTTACTTGGTCAAACCGCATGGGTTAATGCAATCCGTTTTTAATGGAGAATTAACCAGATCTTAAACTGTCACCCCATTAAATCTTAAAAAGGGACGAGATATAATTCTCCATTGTTCTTTCCCTTTGTTCTCAGCTAAGAGACGCTAGAACCTTTCAATCATTCCCATAGGAGTTGCACAATCAATCTTTACTCCTAGGATTGGTTCTGCTCTGTTTTGGATACAACCGAGCTGTGTCGGTCAATCTTCCCAATAAGGTATGTTTTATCATCGTTCCTTTGGGGATCATCTTCTCTTGTTTTCCCCTTCCATACTATACCATGTAATTTCCAAGATTCTAATGGGTTTTTCTTGGGGCTGGTTGGTACTGTCGTACCGTGGCATCCTCCGGTGGATGCAGTTTTCGTGAGAGGAGGATTGTGACCCGTTGTGTGGAAAAAAGACGTCAAGAACTCTTCGAGGTAGGGGATTCATGGATTCTCTAATTGTATATGTGCAATCGTAGAATTAGCATGATTTGGTCCTTTAGATCACAATGAAATTGACCTAATTAATACTTGAACCGGATTAAAAGAATTGGTTGATCGCATGTTGTTGATTTATACTGTGATAACGGTTTGCCTCATGTTTTTCTAGATAGAGTGATATCTATGATTTCTTTGATTTGTTGTTCGTTCAAGATAGAAATTGATAATGAACGTAAAGCCGGAATTAATTGTTAATTAATTGGCTACAGATAAAGGGGCATGTAAATTAATCTGGTTATTACCATTGTTATAATTGTTCTAATTTGAGGATAATCAAATTAGGGAAGTAAGCATGGTTATTTAATTGTGATAACTTACTGATTAGGTATCCGTGATTGGAACCTACGAATAAAAAATCTGCCAATTCAATATGGATTAAAGAATAGATGATGTGGGAATTTCTAAAAGGGTTCTGAGTTACCCTCTTGTTGTTAAAGGGTCAAGAGACCATGGTTGTAATTGTTGTTTTTCTGCTGCTTGTGCTATGATGTGACCCTGGAGGGGTGTTGTGTTATGTGGAGGCGTGGTGGCATTGAGGTTGTGGCAGTGGATGACGCCTAGAGTGGCGAGATGCATCAGTTTATGCATGTGGATGTCAGGGGGGACACCAGGGGTGATGGAATGGGATGGATGTGGTTGCTGGATGCTTGTGGTTTCATTGAATGTTAATCTGCTTTGCTTTTTCCCACTGCTCAAGGCAGCTGGTCATGCTACCCTTCTCCCGAAGGAGGTGAAGACGCGCGAGGTATGCCACGTGCTTTCCGTGTTTAGCCTCTCAAGGGAGAATGGGTCTATGCTCTTTCTGTAGGCAGCAAAGACTCGACGGGCAGTATATCTACTCACCGTGTTGATCCTCCTTTGTGTTTAGAAGCTTAGGATGCTTTTCTAGAATTCCTGGGAATATGGAAAAGTAATTCTGTAATGAATGTTTGATTAAATGGTGAAAACCCACGGGGATGGAGGTACTGGAATTTAAAGGTGACGTGAATCTTAAAAGGAGCAGTTGTTTTTGAATGTGATGCAAATTCAGTGTAATGTGGAATTGTTCATTCTTAATTAATGTTCAAAGAATTAATTAATGTACAGTGGAACTGATAAAATGGGAACAGAGTAATCTAATAAAGCTCTTCAAATGTTGGTGTGCTTATAAGAGACCTAGTCTTAGAAGTAGAATACTGGAGTCTGATAGACATTAGTTGCAGTTGTATCTAAGACTAGGTAATGCCCATAGTGTGGATGTGAGTTACATATATATTTTGTACTTTTTGTGTTTCGATACGCTACTCCACCCTATCAGTAAGGGAAACTGACACCCCGGGGATTCTGAGCCATGGGGGGGGGGTGTTTTCCCCAACATTCTGATGGGAGGTCGAATGGCTGACTACCCCCTTTGGCCCCGCTCTCTTCTCTTGGTAGATACTTTTGCCATGAGGCACAGCGGTTAGTTACCCCATATATGTGTGTAGAGGGCTGTAATGGCTTGTGTTTATTCACACACATATATTCTGGATATAGTATCCTATGGACTACTATAGGTGTAACGTGTATAGGCTATGATGGCTTGAGGATCCTTACTCATAGTACGGGCTGTAATGGCTTGACGTGTTATACCCGACGTATGATACACGTTATGCGAGCAGTGGTGGCTCCCGAAAACTACTTGGCTACTTTTGGTTGTGAGGACGGTGTGGTGCTTCGCCCAGGTGTCTACGGGCAAGCCTTTGTGGTGCACGAGGTGCAGATTGTGGAGCTTAGCCCAGGTGTCTGCGGGCAAGCCTTGGAGAGAGATGCACAGGACGTATGTCGTTGGGGCAAACCGGAAAACCAGCGGGGAAGTAGTAGCGGGGTACCCTTGATATTCTTTACTATATACTATATTCTTGTATGCATTACTTGTTGAGAGTATCCATGGTGAGGTTGGGAACATAGTATACCTATTTAGGAGACGAGTTAGTTTCACTTGTTGTTCACTGGGCTTTAGCATGCTTTCTTTACTTTTGCACGAGAGGCATGGGGAGGATCCTACTGAGTATACTGTTATACTCACCCTATGTATCTATATAAACTGTTTTTCAGGTCACTTGGAGCAGGTTGGAGATCAAGCTGGTTACTACTAGCTTGCGGTTGGAGGAGGAGCTATTCGGGCTTGTGGTCGCTGCCTTTTTACATTTTTTTGGGTACTTTTAGTTCCCCTTTCAGTTGTAGTACTTTTGCATGACATTTCATATATGTAATTGGGTTTCTTTTATATTTCAGTTATGAGTTGGAGTTGGTTGGAGTCTATTCTATCTCTCTGTTCTGCATGTGTTCTCTTAGAGGGTAATGCCTCCCATTTGTGTGTGTATTATACCCTCGGTGCTAGTCGCCAACCCGGGGCCTACTGGAGGCGGGACTCGGGGGTCATTATCTATCTTCTCATATTGCCGGCCCAGGAGGGGTACTCTTTGTGGGGAGGGGGTCGTGACAGAGTGGTATCAGAGGTCTGGTTGAGGGATAGGATGAAGTTTGGAGTTAGGCACAGGTGGGGATGCATGGGATGGTAGGGCAACAATTTCATTCATGTTTAGAAAGTCGGGTAAACACTGGAGACCAGTAGAGACATAGGCGTTTAGGGCCCCCTATGATCTGTTTCACGGACCTTTAAGTTTACGATGGCTACTCAACAAAGTGATACTGGTTGCAGGGTAGATACCTAGGAAATTATCATAAATCATTATTCTTTGCGCCTGTGTTTGAATGGGTAGACCGTGGGATAGGTAACCTAAAAAAAATTAATAAAACAAAACAATTAATTAATTAATGTTGAGTCTTCCATATTCCAGGCCTAGGAGCTCTAACAGTTGTTATTTTACAGGTATGGCTTCAGGTCGACGTCCTCTTCAGGTTTGCGTAGAAGATGCCTAGCAGGATGTTCCAGCAGATCGCCGCCGGGTAGAGGTTGACGATGATGACACTTAGAGGAAGACACTCAGAGAGTTTCAGCGCCAGAGTCTACAGAAGTATGAAGGCTCCGTTTCAGATGCAGTCACAAAAGACTGGTTGGAGGAGGTCGAGATAGGCTTCAGTTCGATTCGTGCTCGGAAGGAACACTGGGTGTCCTTGGTTGTGACGATGCTGCATGGAGCAGCGAGGCAGTGGTGGTTCTTATTCCTTGGGGGTCGCGAGGAGTCAGCGATCTCATGGGAGGAGTTTCGAGACAGGTTTAGAGTCGAGTTTCTTTCTTCGGCTGCGAAGGAGTCCAGTTTCCAGGAGCTTCTTACCCTTCGATAGGGGAGCTCCAGAGTTCAGGAGTTTGGAATCCATTTCAGGAACCTTCTACGATATGATTCATACCTGTTACCAGATGAGGAGGCCAGGGCGAGGCATTTCGAGGAGGTCTTGCGTCCAGAGATCCAGTGCCAGGTCACCTCATTTATGCTAAAGACGTATCTTGAGGTGCTGGCGAGGGCAGAGGTTGTTGAGAGGACTTTGGCGAGGACCAGATCGTCACGAGAGGGGAATCGTCATGATTCCTCACGAAGTAGAGCTACGGTCCTGGGTTCCCGGTTTTCAGGACAGAAGAGTTTCCGTTCACCTAGGGGTAGTTCCTAGTCTTTCTCATCTCGTTCCTCCGGAGGCAGTAACTCTCATGCCTATTCGAAGGGATCGGGCGCTTGTTTTTCTTGTGGTGGTCGTGGTCAGCTTCATGCTCTAGCGTTGCCATCCCCAGGCGAGCCAGATGTCGTTCAAGGTACCCTTTGCTTGTTTTCTACCTTGGTGTATGCCTTGTTTGATTCAGGAGCAACACACTCCTTCATATCACCTACCCTTGTCCATGCTTTGGGACTTGAGGTAGAGAGGCTTCCACTGCCCTTGGCATTGACTACGCCAGTTGGAGGTCGAACCGACTTGTTTGAAGTATGTAGAGTCTGTGAGCTAGTGTTGGGGCAACACCTCTCTTGGGGATATTTCCTATGTTTACGAATACAACCATATGATGTCATACTTGGCATGGATTGGTTGTATTCGGTGCAGGCTATTGTGGATTGCTACAGGAATAAGGTCGTTTTCTTTGATGCAGATGGAGAGAAAGTGGTGTTTTTTGGTGAGAGAGATCCTCAGATGAGTCTTAGACGAGTTCCATCCTTATCATCCATGATGGCTGGGGTGATGCTGAGTTCTTCAGAGGTTCAAAAGTTGGCGTTTCCTTGGGTCGTAGAAGAGTACCCTGACGTCTTTCTGGAAGAGGTTGTATCCTTACCCCCTCGACGAGAGATCGAGTTTGGGATTGAGCTAGAGCCAGGAGCGTCTCCTATCTCTATGTCTCTGTATAGGATGGCCCCTTCTGAGTTACGAGACCTACGTATTTAGCTTGATGGTCTGTTGTAGTGCGGTTTTGTTCGGCCAAGTGTGTCACCGTGGGGAGCGCCAGTTTTGTTTGTGAAAAAGGCTGACGGCAGTTTGTGGTTGTGTGTCGATTATCATCGATTAAACAAAGTGACAATAAAGAACCGATATCCTCTTCCAAGGATTGATAACTTATTCGATCAACTGAAGTGTGCAAGTTGGTTCTCAAAGATCGAATTGCGGTCAGGATATCATCAGATGCGTGTAAAGGATGAGGATATCCCGAAGACTGCTTTCCGTTGTCGTCATGGACATTATGAATTTGTTGTAATGCCATTCGGCGTGACGAATGCTCCGGTTGTTTTCATGGGGTTGATGAATGCAGTGTTCCGTGAATTCCTGGACAAGTTTGTTGTGGTTTTCATCGATGACATCCTTGTGTACTCCACATCTGAAGTGGAGCATGCAGAGCATCTACGAGCCATTTTGGGAGTTCTTCGCCAACATCAGTTGTTTGGTAAGTTGCCCAAGTGTGAGTTTTGGGCTCGATAAGTTCGTTTCTTGGGGCATGTTGTGTCCCAACAGGGATTAGTTGCGGATCCGTCGAAGATAGAAGTAGTGGTGTCTTGGGAATCCCCCAAGACCTTGTTAGAGGTGCGAAGTTTCCTTGGTCTTGCAGGCTATTATAGGAGGTTTGTAGCCAATTTCTCCTGAGTTGCGACTCCTCTGACATCTTTAACCAAGAAGGATCAAGCATTCATATGGACTGATTAGTGTCAGGAAGCTTTCGAATATCTAAAGGTGAAGTTTGTAAGTGCTCCAGTCCTTTGTCTTCCAGCGGAGGGAGTCTAGTTTGATGTCTTCTGTGATGCTTCACATCTGGGGCTAGGCTATGTTCTCATGCAGTAGAGGTCAGTTGTTTTTTATGGGTCTCGGCAGTTGCGTCCCCATGAATGCAACTATGCCACCCATGATCTTGAGTTATCAGCCGTGGTGTTTTCTCTAAAGTTGTGGAGACATTACCTCATTGGTGAGAACTTTGTGGTTTCCACTGATCATAAGTGTTTGAGGTATGTTTTCTCCCAATGTGACTTGAACTTGAGGAAACATCGGTGGATGGAGTTCTTGCAAGAATACGACTTTGAAATATCATATACACCTGGAAAAAGGAATGTTGTAGCTGATGCCCTAAGCTGAAAGTCACGTAATGATCTTGTGCATGAATCTGGTGATTCTTGGAGAGTGATAGAAGAGCTATCAACTTTGCATCTTGATATGGGAGAAGTTGGGGGTAGAGGTTGTCTTTTCCAGATAACGGTGCAGTAATCCCTGATGTAGAGGGTGGAAGAGTCTCAGTTGGGTGATCTAGAGGTGGAAGTCTGGAGAGACAGAGTTGTTTGTGGTGAGGCCCCTCATGGTTGGTCGGAGGATGAACAACACCGACTGTTGTATCATGGCAGTCTTTTTGTTCCCTTGGCGATGCGCAAGACGATTCTACGAGAGTTCCATAGTTCACCCTTGGCAGTACATCCTGGTTTGACGAAGATGTACCGATCCTTGAGGAGTCATTTTTGGTGGCCTAGGTTGAAACGTATGGTTGCAGAGTGTGTGTCTCGATGTTTAGTCTGCCAGAAGGTGAAGGCCGAACACCGTGTTCCTGGTGGTATTCTCCAGCAATTAGAGATTCCTCAATGGAAGTTGGAGGACATCTCGATGGAATTTGTTACAGGTTTACCTCGAGCTTTGGGAGGACACGATGCTATATGGGTGGTAGTGGATCGTTTAACAAAGTCGGCCCACTTTATAGCAATCAAGGAGTCGAGCTCAGTGGATGTTTTGTCAAGGCAGTATCTAGAGGAGGTGGTGAGACTTCATGGAGTACCTAGGACGATCATTTCTGATCGAGATCCTCATTTTACCTCTAGGGTGTGGAGAGGTCTCCATCATGCTATTGGCTCTCAACTGTGCCTTAGCACTGCTTTTCATCCTCAAAAGGATGGTTAGACAGAGAAAACCATCCAGACTCTTGAAGACATGCTGCGCTCTTGTGTTCTTGATTTTGGAGGTTCATTGATGAAGCACTTACCCTTGGTAGAGTTCACTTACAATAATAGTTTTCACTCTACCATCGGTATGGCACCGTTTGAAGCCTTGTATGGCCGTCCATGCCATTCTCCATTGTGCTGGAGTGGGGTCGGAGAGCCATCAATTCTCGGACCAGAACTAGTGCATAATACAACAGAGATGGTTCAGGTGATTCGTGAGAGGATGAAGACAGCACAGGATCGTCAGAAATCATATTATGATCAAAGAAGGAGACCCTTAGAGTTTAATGTTGGGGATCATGTGTTTCTGAAGGTGACTCCCCATCGTGGGCAGCGAAGGTTTGGTCGTGGAAGTAAGCTTTCTCCCCAGTTTGTTGGGCCTTTCGAGGTGTTAGCTTGTGTTGGATCTGTGGCGTATCGAGTAGCACTTCCTCCTCATATGAGTCAGATACATGATTTTTTCCATGTATCACAGCTCCGTCGTTATCTTCATGATGAATCTCATGTTATCGATTGGGGAGAGATCGATATTGATGATGATGAAACCTTCGAGGAGCGACCTGTGGAGATCAAAGACCACAAGGAGAAGGTGTTGCGTGGGCGTTCTATCCCCTTAGTTCGTGTCTTGTGGCGACACGGTGGCATGGAGGAGAGTACCTGGGAGCATGAGTCACAGATACGTGCTCAGAACCCAGAGTTGTTAAATGTTTAACTCCTTTCATGTAATGATGTTTCCTCTCTGGTTAGACCTTTCATGTTTTATTTATGTACTTTTCATGTGATGTTATGATTTAATTGTTTGGATATGGATTGTTTGTTCCCTTGCTCTTGGATTTCGTAGTTTTGTTCCAGCTTTCGAACAACTCATGGTGGTTTTTCCCTGAGAGGTATCTTATGGGGTGGTTGTTCGGACCCCTCTTTTCTTCTGGGTTGGTTTTTAATTCTCGAGGACGAGAATGTTTTGAGAGGTATCTAATATAATGGCCCAGACCTCTCCGGTCCATTACTTTGTGAAATTTTAGTATTGGAGGTGTTCCGGGAGGTCAAGGGGACTTATCCCCAACACTTTTCCAAATTTCCGGTTCTGTGAACAGTGTTTCCAGTTTTATGAACAGTAACAGATCGGTCTCACCGATCGGTCTAATAGATCGGTCTCACAGATCGGTCTCACCGATCGGTCTGACAGATCGGTCTCATCGATCGGTCTGATAGATCGGTCTCACAGATCGGTGTCACAGATTGGTTTGACAGATCGGTCTGACAGATCGGTCTCACCGATCGGTTTGACAGATTGGTCTCACAGATCGGTGTCACCGATCGGTCTGACAGATCGGTCTCACCGATCGGTCTGACAGATCGCTCTGACAGATCGGTCTCATCGATCGGTCTGACAGATCGGTCTCACAGATCGGTCTCACCGATCGGTCTGACAAATCGGTCTCACAGATCAGTCTCACCGATCGGTCTCACAGATCGGTTTTACAGATCGGTTTCATGTACAGTAACGGTGGGTGAACAATGTTTCTAGACTCCTACAGTTTTTCCCCTTTTGATGTTTCCTTTGACGTAAAATACATTTAAAGCCTTTTTTAGGGCTCTTAAGGCCGTTTCAAATGCCATAAATCTTATATTAATTATTCCTAAGGCTTTGAATGTTTTACTTGGTCAAAACGCATGGGTTAATGCGATCCGTTTTTAATGGAGAATTAACCGAATCTTAAACCGTCGCCCCATTAAATCTTAAAAAGGGATGAGATATAATTCTCCCTTGTTCTTTCCCTTTGTTCTCAGCTAAGAGACGCTAGAACCTTTCAATCATTCCCATAGGAGTTTCACAATCAATCTTTACTCCTAGGATTGGTTCTGCTCTGTTTTGGATACAACCGAGCTGTGTCGGTCAATCTTCCCAATAAGGTATGTTTTATCATCGTTCCTTTGGGGATCATCTTCTCTTGTTTCCCCCTTCCATACTATACCATGTAATTTCCAAGATTCTAATGGGTTTTTCTTGGGGCTGGTTGGTACTGTCGTACCGTGGCATCCTCCGGTGGATGCAGTTGTCGTGAGAGGAGGATTGTGACCCGTTGTGTGGATAAAGGATGTCAAGAACTCTTCTAGGTAGGGGATTCATGGATTCTCTAATTGTATATGTGCAATCGTAGAATTATCATGATTTATTTCTTTGGATCACAATGAAATTGACCTAATTAATACTTGAACCAGATTAAAAGAATTGGTTGATCACATGTTGTTGCTTTATACCGTGATAACGGTTTGCCTCATGTTTTTCTAGATAGAGTGATATCTATGATTTCTTTGATTTGTTGTTCGTTCATGATAGAAATTGATAATGAACGTAAATCCAGAATTAATTGTTAATTAATTGGATAATGATAAAGGGGCATGTAAATTAATTTGGTTATTATTGTTGTTATAATTGTTCTAATTTGAGGATAATCAAATTAGGGAAGTAAGCATGGTTATTTAATTGTGATAACTTACTGATTAGGTATCCGTGATTGGAACCTACAAATAACAAATCTGCCAATTCAATATGGATTAAAGAATAGATGATGTGTGAATTTCTAAAAGGGTTCTGAGTTACCCTCTTGTTGTTAAAGGGTCAAGAGCCCATGGTTGTAATTTTTGTTTTTCTGCTTCTTGTTCTATGATGTGACCCTGGAGGGGTGTTGTGTTATGTGGAGGCGTGGAGGCCTTGTGGTTGTGGCAGCGGATGACACCTAGAGTGGCGAGATGCATCAGTTTATGCATGTGGATGTCAGGGAGGACACCAGGAGTGATGGAATGGGATGGATGTGGTTGCTGGATGCTTGTGGTTTCATTGAATGTTAATCTGCTTTGCATTTTCCCACTGCTCAAGGTAGCTGCTCTTGATTCCCTTCTCCCGAAGGAGGCGTAGACGCGTGGGGTATGCCACGTGCTTTTCGTGTTTAGCCTCTCGAGGGAGAATGGGTCTATTCTCTTTCTTTAGGCAGCAAAGACTCGACAGGTGGTATATCTACTCACCGTGTTGAGTCTCCTTTGTGTTTAGAAGCTTAGGATGCTTTTCTATAATGCCTGGGAATATGGAAAAGTAATTCTGTAATGAATGTTTGATTAAATGGTGAAAACCCATGGGGATGGAGGTACTGGAATTGAAAGGTGATGTGAATCTTAAAAGGAGTAGTTGTTTTTGAATGTGATGACAATTCAGTGTAATGTGGAATTGTTCATTCTTAATTAATGTTCAAAGAATTAATTAATGTACAGTGGAACTGATAAAATGGGAACGGAGTAATCTAATAAAGCTCTTCAAATGTTTGTGTGCTTATAAGAGACCTAGTCTTAGAAGTAGCAGACTGGAGTCTGAGAGACGTTAGCTGCAGTTGTATCTAAGACTAGGTAATGCCCATAGTGTGGATGTGAGTAACATATATATTCTGTACTTTTTGTGTTTCTATACGCTAGTCCACCCTTTCAATAAAGGAAACTGACACCTCGGGGATTCTGAGCCCTGGGGGGTGTTTTCCCCAACATTCTGATGGGAGGTCAAATGGTTGACTACCCCCTTTGGCCCCGCTCTCTTCTCTTGGTAGATACTTGTGCCATGAGGGACAATAGTTAGTTACCCCATATATGTGTGTAGAGGGATATAATGGCTTGTGGTTATTCACACACATATATTCTGGATATAGTATCCTATGGACTACTATAGGTGTAACATGTATAGGCTATGATGGCTTGAGGATCCTTACTCGGAGTATGGGCTGTAATGTCTTGAGGTATTACAACCGATGTATGATACACGTTATGCGAGATGTGGTGGCTCCCAGAAACTACTTGGTTACTTTTGGTTGTGAGGACGGTGTGGTGCTTCGCCCAGGTGTCTGCGGGAAAGCCTTTGTGGTGCACGAGGTGCAGATTGTGGAGCTTAGCCCAGGTGTCTGCGGGCAAGCCTCAGAGAGAGATGCACTGGATGTATGTCGTTGGGGAAAACCAGAAAACTAGTGGGGAAGTAGTAGCAGGGTACCCTTGATATTCATTACTATATGCTATATTCTTGTATGCGTTACTTGGTGAGAGTAGCCATGGTGAGGTTGGGAACATAGTATACCTGTTTAGGTGATGAGTTAGTTTCACTTGTTGTTCACTGGGCTTTAGCATGCTTTCTTTACTTTTTCACGAGAGGCTTGGGGAGGATCCTACTGAGTATACTATTATACTCACCCTATGAATATATATAAACTATTTTTCAGGTCACTTGGAGCAGGTTGGAGATCAAGCTGGTTACTACTAGCTTGCGGTTGGAGGAGAAGCTGTTCGGGCTTGTGGTCGCTTCCTTTTTACATTTTTTGGGTACTTTTAGTTCCCCTTTCCATTGTAGTACTTTTGCATGACATTTCATATATGTACTTGGGTTTCTTTTATATTTCAGTTATGAGTTGGAGTTGGTTGGAGTCTATTCTATCTCTCTATTCTGCATGGGTTCTCTTAGAGGGTAATGCCTCCCATTTGTGTGTGTATTATACCCTCGATGCTAGTCGCCAACCTGGGGCCTACTGGAGGCAGGACTCGGGGGTCATTATCTCTCTTCTCATATTGCCGGCCTAGGAAGGGTACTCTTTGTGGGGAGGGGGTCATGACAGAGTGGTATCAGAGGTCTGGTTATGGGATAGGATGGAGATTGGAGTTAGGCACAGGTGAGGATGCATGGGATGGTAGGGAAACGATGTCATTCATGTTTAGCAAGTGGGGTAAACACTGGAGACCGGTAGAGACATAGGCATTTAGGGCCCCCTATAATCTATTGCGCGGACCTTTAAGTTTACGATGGCTACTAAACAAAGTGATACTGGTTGTAGGGTAGAGACAGAGGAAAGGATCATAAATCATTATTCTTTGCGCTTGTGTTTGAATGGGTAGACCATGGGATAGGTAACCTAAATAAAAAAAAATTAAAAAAAATTAATAAAACAAAACAATTAATTAATTAATGTTGAGTCTTCCATATTCCAGGCTTAGGAGCTCTAACAGTTGTTATTTTACAGGTATGGCTCCAGGTCGACATCCTCGTCAGGTTTTCATAGAAGATGCCCAGCAGGCTGTTCCAGCAGATCACCGCCGGGTAGAGGTTGACGATGATGACACTTAGAGGAAGACACTCAGAGAGTTTCAGCGCCAGAGTCTACAGAAGTACGAGGGCTCCGTTTCAGATGCAGTCACAGAAGACTGGTTGGAGGAGGTCGAGATAGGCTTCAGTTCGATTCGTGCTCGGAAGGAACACTGGGTGTCCTTGGTTGGGACGATGCTGCGTGGAGCAGCGAGGCATTGGTGGTTCTTATTCCTTGGGGGTCGCGAGGAGTCAGCGATATCATGGGAGGAGTTTCGAGACAGGTTTAGAGTCGAGTTTCTTTCTTCGACTGCGAAGGCGTCCAGTCGCCAGGAGCTTCTTACGCTTCGACAGGGGAGCTCCAGTGTTCGGGAGTTTGGAATCCGTTTTAGGAACCTTCTACGATATGCTTCAGACCTGTTACCAGATGAGGAGGCAAGGGCGAGGCATTTCGAGGAGGCCTTGCGTCCAGAGATCCAGTGCCAGGTCACCCCATTTATGCTAAAGACGTATCTTGAGGTGCTGGTGAGGGCAGAGGTTGTTGAGAGGACTTTGGCGAGGACCGGATCGTCACGAGATGGGAATCGTCATGATTCCTCATGAAGTAGAGCTATGGTCTAGGGTTCCCGGTTTTCAGGACAGAAGAGTTTCCGTTCACCTGGGGGTAGGTCACAGCCTTTCCCATCTCGTTCCTCTGGAGGCAGCAACTCTCAGGCCTATTCTAAGGGATCAGGCGCTTGTTTTTCTTGTGGTGGTCGTGGTCAGCTTCATGCTCTAGCGTTGCCATCCCCAGACGAGCTAGATGTCGTTCGAGGTACCCTTTTCTTGTTTTCTACCTTGGTGTATTCCTTGTTTGATTCAGGAGCAACGCACTCCTTCATATCACCTACCCTTGTCCATGCTTTGGGACTTGAGGTAGAGAGGCTTCCAGTGCCTTTGGCGTTGACTACGCCAGTTGGAGGTCGAACCGACTTGTTTGAAGTATGTAAAGAATGTGAGCTAGTGTTGGGGCAACACCGCTCTTGGGGAGATTTCCTATGTTTACGAATACAACCATATGATGTCATACTCAGCATGGATTGGTTGTATTTGGTGCAGGCTATTGTGGATTGCTACAGGAAGAAGGTCATTTTCTTTGATGCAGATGGAGAGAAAGTGGTGTTTGTTGGTGAGAGAGATCCTCAAATGAGTCTTAGACGAGTTCCATCCTTATCATCCATGATGGTTGGGGTGATGCTGAGTTCTTCAGAGGTTCAACAGTTGGCGTTTCCTAGGGTCGTAGAAGAGTACCCTGACGTCTTTCCGGAAGAGGTTGTATCCTTACCCCCTCGACGAGAGATCGAGTTTGGGATCGAGCTACAGCCAGGAGTGTCTCCTATCTCTATGTCTCCGTATAGGATGGCCCTTTCTGAGTTACGAGAGCTACGTATTCAGCTTGATGGTCTATTGCAATGCGGTTTTGTTCGGACAAGTGTGTCACCGTGGGGAGCGCCAGTTTTGTTTGTGAAAAAGGCTGACGACAGTTTGCGGTTGTGTGTCGATTATCGTCGATTAAACAAAGTGACAATAAAGAACCGATATCCTCTTCCAAGGATTGATAACCTATTCGATCAACTGAAGGGTGCAAGTTGGTTCTCAAAGATCGACTTACGGTCATGATATCATCAGATGCGTGTAAAGGATGAGGATATCCCGAAGACTGCTTTCCGTTGTCGTCATGGGCATTATGAGTTTGTTGTAATGCCATTCGGCGTGACGAATGCTCCAGCTGTTTTCATGAGGTTGATGAATGCAGTGTTCCGTGAATTCCTGGACAAGTTTGTTGTGGTTTTCATCGATGACATCCTTGTGTACTCCACATCTGAAGTGGAGCATGCATAGCATCTACGAGCCGTTTTGGGAGTTATTCGCCAAAATCAGTTGTTTG
Source organism: Viscum album (assembly GCA_963277665.1). Lineage (NCBI taxonomy): Eukaryota > Viridiplantae > Streptophyta > Magnoliopsida > Santalales > Viscaceae > Viscum > Viscum album. The sequence continues at coordinate 1,105,122,650 of OY728145.1, forward strand.
GTAAGTTGCCAAAGTGTGAGTTTTGGGCTCGAGAAGTTCGTTTCTTGGGGCATGTTGTGTCCCAACAGGGATTAGCTGTGGATCCGTCGAAGATAGAAGCAGTGGTGTCTTGGGCAGCCCCCAAGACCGTGTCAGAGGTGCGAAGTTTCCTTGGTCTTGCAGGCTATTATAGGAGGTTTGCATCCAACTTCTCCCGATTTGCGACTCCTCTGACATCTTTGACCAAGAAGGATCAAGCGTTCATATGGACTGATCAGTGTCAAGAAGCTTTCGAATATCTAAATGAGAAGTTGGTAAGTGCTCCAGTCCTTTTTCTTCCATCAGAGGGAGTCCAGTTTGATGTCTTCTGTGATGCTTCACATCTGGGGCTAGGCTGTGTTCTCATGCAGCAGAGGTCAGTTGTTTCTTATGGGTCTCAGAAGTTGTGTCCCCATGAATGCAACTACGCCACCCATGATCTTGAGTTGGCAGCCGTGGTGTTTGATATAAAGTTGTGGAGACATTACCTCATTGGTGAGAACTTTGTGGTTTTCACTGATCATAAGAGTTTGAGGTATGTTTTCTCCGAATGTGACTTGAACTTGAGGCAATGTCGGTGGATGGAGTTCTTGCAAGAATACGACTTTGAAATATCATATACACCTAGAAAAGGGAATGTTGTAGCTGATGCCCTAAGTCGAAAGTCACGTAATGATCTTGTGCGTGAATCTGGTGATTCCTGGAGAGTGATGGAAGAGCTATCAGCTTTGCGTCTTGATATGGGAGAAGTTGGGGGTAGAGGTTGTCTTTTCTAGATAAAGGTGCAGTCATCCCTGATGCAGAGGGTGGAAGAGTCTCAGTTGGGTGATCTAGAGGTGGAAGTCTGGAGAGACAGAGTTGTTTGTGGTGAGGCCCCTGATGGTTGGTCGGAGGATGAACAACACCGACTGTTGTATCATGGAAGGCTTTTTGTTCCCTTGGAGATGCGCGAGACGGTTCTTCGAGAGTTCCATAGTTCACCCTTGGCAGTACATCCTGGCTTGACGAAGATGTACCGATCCTTGAGGAGTCAGTTTTCGTGGCCTGGGCTGAAACGTACGGTTGCAGAGTGTGTGTCTTGATGTTTAGCCTGCCAGAAGGTGAAGTCCGAACACCATGTTCCTGGTGGTATTCTCCAGCAATTAGAGATTCCTCAATGGAAGTGGGAGGACATCTCGATGGACTTTGTTACAGGTTTACCTCGAGCTCCGGGAGGACACGATGCTATATGGGTGGTAGTGGATCGTTTAACAAAGTCGCCCCACTTTATAGTGATCAAGGAGTCGAGATCAGTGGAAGTTTTGTCAAGGCAGTATCTAGAGGAGGTGGTGAGACTTCATGGAGTACCTAGGATGATCATTTCTGATCGAGATCCTCGTTTTACCTATAGGGTGTGGAGAGGTCTCCAGCATGCTTTTGGATCTCAACTGTGCCTTAGCACTGATTTTCATCCTCAAAAGGATGGTTAGACAGAGCGAACCATCCAGAATCTTGAAAACATGTTGTGCTCTTGTGTTCATGATTTTGGAGGTTCATGGATGAAGCAGTTACCCTTGGTAGAGTTCGCTTACAATAATAGTTTTCACTCTACCATCGGTATGGCGCCGTTTTAAGCCTTGTATGGCCGTCCATGCCGTTCTCCGTTGTGCTGGAGTGGGGTCGGAGAGTCATCAATTCTCAGACCAGAACTAGTGCATAATACAACAGAGATGGTTCAGGTGATTCGTGAGAGGATGAAGACAGCACAGGATCGTCAGAAATCATATTCTGATCAAAGAAGGAGACCCTTAGAGTTTAATTTTGGGGATCATGTGTTTCTGAAGGTGACTCCCCGTCGTGGGCAGCGAAGGTTTGGTCGTGGAAGTAAGCTTTCTCCCCGGTTTGTTGGGTCTTTCGAGGTGTTAGCTCGTGTTGGATCTGTGGCGTATCGAGTAGCACTTCCTCCTCATATGAGTCAGATACATGATTTTTTCCATGTATCACAGCTCCGTCGTTATCTTCATGATGAATCTCATGTTATCGATTGGGGAGAGATCGATATTGATGATGATGCAACCTTCGAGGAGCGACCTGTGGAGATTCAAGACCACAAGGAGAAGGTGTTGCGTGGGCGTTCTATCCCCTTAGATCGTGTCTTGTGGTGACATGGTGGCATGGAGGAGAGTACCTGGGAGCGTGAGTCACAGATACGTGCTCAGTACCCAGAGTTGTTCAATGTTTAACTCCTTTCATGTAATGATGTTTCCTCTCTGGTTAGAACTTTCATGTTTTATTTATGTACTTTTCTTGTGATGTTATGATTTAATTGTTTGGATATGTATTGTTTGTTCCCTTGCTCTTGGATGTCATAGTTTTGTTCTAGCTTTCGAACAACTCAGGGTGGTTTTTCCCTGAGAGGTATCTTATGGGGTGGTTGTTCGGACCCCTCTTTTCTTCTGGGTTGGTTTTTAATTCTCTAGGATGAGAATGTTTTGAGAGGTATCTAATGTAATGGCCCAGACCTCTCCGGTCTATTTGTGAAATTTTGGTGTTGGAGGTGTTCCGGGAGGTCAAGGGGACTTATCCCCAACACTTTGCCAAATTTCCGGTTCTGTGATCAGTGTTTCTAGTTTTATGAACAGTAACAGATCGGTCTCACCGATCAGTCTAACAGATCGGTCTCACAGATCGGTCTCACCGATCGGTCTGACAGATCGGTCTCACCGATTGGTCTGATAGATCGGCCTCACAGATCGGTGTCACAGATCTGTCTGACAGATTGGTCTCACAGATCGGTGTCACAGATCGGTCTGACAGATAGGTCTCACCGATCGGTCTGACAGATCGGTCTCACAGATCGGTCTCACCGATCGGTCTGACAGATCGGTCTGACAGATCGGTCTCACAGATCGATCTCACCGATCGGTCTGACAGATCAGTCTCACAGATCGGTCTGACAGATCGGTCTCACCGATCGGTTTTACAGATCGGTTTCATGTACAGTAACGGTGGGTGAACAGTGTTTCTAGACTCCTACAATTTTTCCCCTTTTGACGTTTCCTTTGACGTAAAATACATTTAAAGCCTTTTTTAGGGATCTTAAGGACATTTCAAATGCCATAAATCTTATATTAATTATTCCTAAGTCTTGGAATGTTTTACTTGGTCAAACCGCATGGGTTAATGCGATCCGTTTTTAATGGAGAATTAACCGGATCTTAAACCGTCGCCCCATTAAATCTTAAAAAGGGACGAGATATAATTCTCCCTTGTTCTTTCCCTTTGTTCTCAGCTAAGAGATGCTAGAACCTTTCAATCATTCCCAGAGGAGTTGCACAATCAATCTTTACTTCTAGGATTGGTTCTGCTCTGTTTTGGATATAACCGAGTTGTGTCGGTCAATCTTCCCAATAAGGTATGTTTTATCGTCGTTCCTTTGGGGATCATCTTCCCTTGTTTCCCCCTTCCATACTATACCATGTAATTTCCAAGATTCTAATGGGTTTTTCTTGGGGCTGGATGGTACTTTCGTACCGTGGCATCCTCCATTGGATGCAGTTGTCGTGAGAGGAGGATTGTGACCCGTTGTGTGGATAAAGGACGTCAAGAACTCTTCGAGGTAGGGGATTTATGGCTTCTCTAATTGTATATGTGCAATCGTATAATTAGCATGATTTAGTCCTTTGGATCACAATGAAATTGACCTAATTAATACTTGAACCGGATTAAAATAATTGGTTGATCGCATGTTGTTGCTTTATACCGTGATAACGGTTTGCCTCATGTTTTTTTAGATATAGTGATATCTATGATTTCTTTTATTTGTTGTTCGTTCATGATAGAAATTGATAATGAACGTAAAGCTGGAATTAATTGTTAATTAATTGGCTAAAGATAAAGGGGCATGTAAATTAATCTGGTTATTACCATTGTTATAATTGTTCTAATTTGAGGATAATCAAATTAGGGAAGTAAGCATGGTTATTTAATTATGATAACTTACTGATTAGGTATTCGTGATTGGAACCAACGAATAAAAAATATGCCAATTAAATATGGATTAAAGAATAGATGATGTGGGAATTTCTAAAAGGGTTCTGAGTTACCCTCTTGTTGTTAAAGGGTCAAGAGCCCATGGTTGTAATTGTTTTTTTTTCTGCTGCTTGTGCTATGATGTGACCCTGGAGGGGTGTTGTGTTATGTGGAGGCGTGGAGGCCTTGTGGTTGTGGCAGTGGATGATGCCTAGAGTGGCGAGATGCATTAGTTTATGCATTTGGATGTCAGGGAGGACACCAGGGGTGATGGAATGGGATGGATGTGGTTTCTGGATGCTTGTGGTTTCATTGAATGTTAATCTGCTTTGCTTTTTCCCACTGCTCAAGGCAGCTGGTCTTGCTACCCTTCTCCCGAAGGAGGCGAAGATGCGCGGGGTATGCCACGTGCTTTCCGTGTTTAGCCTCTCGAGGGAGAATGGGTCTATGCTCTTTCTATAGGCGGCAAAGACTTGACGGGTAGTATATCTACTCACCGTGTTGAGCCCCCTTTGTGTTTAGAAGCTTAGGATGCTTTTCTAGAATTCCAAGGAATATGGAAAAGTAATTATGTAATGAATGTTTGATTAAATGGTGAAAACCCACGGGGATGGAGGTACTGGAATTTAAAGGTGATGTGAATCTTAAAAGGAGCAGTTGTTTTTGAATGTGATGCCAATTTAGTGTAATGTGTAATTCTTCATTCTTAATTAATGTTCAAAGAATTAATTAATGTACAGTGGAACTGGTAAAATGGGAACGGAGTAATCTAATAAAGCTCTTCAAATGTTTTTGTGCTTATAAGAGACCTAGTCTTAGAAGTAGCAGATTGGAGTCTAAGAGACGTTAGCTGCAGTTGTATCTAAGACTAGGTAATTCCCAGAGTGTGGATGTGAGTTACATATATATTCTGTATGTTTTGTGTTTCTATATGCTACTCCACCCTATCAGTAAAGGCAACTGACACCCTGGGGATTCTGAGCTCTGGGGGGTGTTTTCCCCAACATTCTGATGGGAGGTCGAATGGTTGACTACCCCCTTTGGCCCCGCTCTCTTCTCTTGGTAGATACTTGTGCCATGAGGCACATCGGTTAGTTACCCCATATATGTGTGTAGAGGGCTGTAATGGCTTGTGGTTATTCACACACATATATTCTGGATATAGTATCCTATGGACTACTATAGGTGTAACGTGTATAGGCTATGATGGCTTCAGGATCCTTACTCGGAGTATGGGCTGTAATGGCTTGAGGTATTATACCCGACGTATGATACACGTTATGCGAGCTATGGTGGCTCCTGAAAACTACTTGGTTACTTTTGGTTGTGAGGACGGTGTGGTGCTTCACCCAGGTGTCTGCGGGCAAGCCTTTGTAGTGCACGAGGTGCAGATTGTGGAGCTTAGCCTAGGTGTCTGCGGGCAAGCCTTGGAGAGAGATGCACAGGATGTATGTCGTTGGGGAAAACCGGCAAACCAGTGGGGAAGTAGTAGCGGGGTACCCTTGATATTCTTTACTATATGCTATATTCTTGTATGTGTTACTTGGTGAGAGTAGCCATGGTGAGGTTGGGAACATAGTATACCTGTTTAGGTGACGAGTTAGTTTCACTTGTTGTTCACTGGGCTTTAGCATGCTTTCTTTACTTTTGCATGAGAGGCTTGGGGAGGATCCTACTGATTATACTGTTATACTCACCCTATGTATATATATAAAATGTTTTTCAGGTCACTTGGATCAGGTTGGAGATCAAACTGGTTACTACTAGCTTGCGGTTGGAGGAGGAGCTGTTCGGGCTTGTGGTCACTGCCTTTTTACATTTTTTTCGTACTTTTAGTTCCCCTTTCAGTTGTAGTACTTTTGCATGACATTTCATATATGTACTTGGGTTTCTTTTATATTTTAGTTATGAGTTGGAGTTGGTTGGAGTCTATTCTATCTCTCTGTTCTGCATGTGTTCTCTTAGAGGGTAATGCCTCCCATTTGTGTTTGTATTATACCCTCGGTGTTAGTCGCCAACCCGGGGCCTACTGGAGGCGGGACTCAGGGGTCATTATCTCTCTTCTCATATTTCCGGACCAGGAGGGGTACTCTTTGTGGGGAGGGGGGCGTGACAATATTGAACCAACTATGGTATCCATGAAGTAAGTTAATCCTTATTGGATTTTAGGCTTTGAATTAATTTTAATTCAAGGCCTTTCCCCTTGGAATTTTTTTAAGATTCCTCACTTTTGAAGATACCTATTTACATTCCTCATATTGTGAATCATTTTTATCCTATATAATAATAACCATTTTAATAAGTATTTCCCTTAGGATCTTAAGTTTTTAAACTTAAATATTTATCACTTTAACATGGAGTTCTTAAGAACTAGTCTTCATTATCAACTCTATGATTTATTCCTTCATCCCCCAATATAGTTTCTATGACATGTAGAAAACTTCCTCTATTGAATATCTTAATATTTCATCATACATTGAGGATCCAATATCCCCTGTTAAATTAAGATCCTCAGCCAATCCTATAGCATCAATGAATGAATTAATATATGTGCAGTAATATTTATTCATACCTTTATTTTAAGAGTTTTCAAAACCCTTTATCTAGATCACACATTTCCCAAAAAAATTATAATATATTCAATTCCATTGGAGTTTTTCTTCATATTATTATTTAGATACTTTCCTTTTCCTAAATCACTAAACTTCTGCATGTATAGAATGAAACATAACAGTAATAACCAATTGGATCAATTTTTTAACAATAAAAACCAAATAATACAATTCTATGATTTGATACCAATTATTGGCCATAAAGGGTATTTAATGAGAGATTTCTAGGGGAGATAAATCAAGGTACGAAACTCAACCTACTTTCCTCACTTAAACCTAAAACTCTCACTCCCCATGATTATCTTGAAGTCATTATTGGAATTGTAAATATTATGTTATCCTTTTAAACAATTATTCAACTAATGATATGATTGTCACATCCTTAATCTGATTAGATCAATTATCACTTAAAACACATACAATGATTGAAATACTTTAGAAAGTATATAAAGTATGCACAAAGGATACACAAATTTTACTTGGTTCACCCGCATTAGTATAATCCTTGTATAATACAATGAAAATGTTACTAAGTACTAAAATCCACTAAATAGATTTTATTTGTGGGTTTAGGAAAGGTCATTCCAATGCTTGGGGTCACTCCCCATCCAAGATTTAGGGACAAATCATTAAATCCGCATGGTAAATCCCTTTTATAATGATTCATGGTTTGTTCTATCTTCACCCATGGGATACTCCCTTTCTCTTCTCCGTTTAATCACTGATCTAGGAGGGAAATATATTTGGAATGTATCCAAAACACCAAAGTTCACTATATCTTTATTGAATTGATCATGGATAGGTTCCAATTGATCTTCACACTACTCTTTAATTGATTATATATTAACTTACTTATATTAAAAATTCATTTTCTTTATGACACACATATATTCTTCAAGTAAAAACTTCTTTCTTTGGAAAGGTCTTTAGTGAGTTAAAAATCAATTTTGTTACTATTAACTTATCATTTCATTACCAATACTTACATACATGAAACTTACTATTCATGTATGTAGGTGTATGTAAGTCCATACACAATAACCTTTTCATGTTAGTTCATTTAGAAAATAATATCCTTTCCACAAGCTAAAGGATCACATAAATAGTTTATTTTGTGAAACATAGTAGTTTACAAAATTATCAAATGGAACACAATGGTTTTAATAATACCTTTCAAGTAAGATTTCAATGGTGAACACATAAATTTTCTCTATATCAAGAATCTTCCTATGCCAATTATCTATCTCTCTATATTCTTCAAGGATCAAGTATTTTTAGGAAAATACAGACCCTTAACATTTCATGAAACCCTTAGTTCATGAAACTCTACATCATGCAAGTCCCAAAACATTTCTTTATTTGGGAATTGTTGCTTTGTGAAAGTTTAATGTGAAAAACACTATCTTTTCAGGTTGAATTTATTTTTGGTAGTGGTGTAAAACTACATATTTATGACTAACTTCTTCTTAAATTCCAATATGTTCAAAAAACACACTTTTCATGAAACCTATATTTCAGTAACTTAAATTCATTCGTGCAACTCCACACATTCATGAATACCTAAGTTTATTTACATGAGAATCCTTCATTTCCTCTGTTTGTCTATGAAAAATTACATAATACACTCAAACACTACCAAAGTCATTCCTTAATGAATATATTGAGGTATTCATGGTCGTAAAACTACATCATGGACTTTTTATGACACACATTTTTATTTATTTTCATAAATCTTGGGAAAATATTCACATTTTATTAGTAACGATATCTTTGTCACAAATAGGTCTTCCATCACGACACTGTACAACACTTATAGTTGGATATTTTTTTGATATATATGGATTTATGAAATGAATTAAGAGGTTGGGGGTGGGGGTTGAATTGTGTTTTTGAAATTTTCACCCCAATTTAAAATCAAATCTTGATCTATTATTTATTATTTTATTAGATAGATAGAATATATAAGAATAGAAAATAAAAGAACATTACATAGAGGATTTATAGTGGTTCAAGGAACAAGATTCCCCTAGTCTACTCCACCAGTGATTTTTCCAAAATATTGGGAATTTTCACCAGGTATGTCCTTTTTTTAAGGACATCGATAGTTGAGTGCAAGCAAGTGAAAATTGTTACAAAAAGGTAAAATGATATTCTTTAGGTCTCTCCCTTTTTAAAAGGCCTATCCATGACCTTCACACACTCAAAACAAGGAGTGATCAATTTATTAAAGATAAAGATATATAATAGAGATCTTTAATTAAGTCACAATTGTAATATAGAACTGATAAAATAAGGTAGGTTATTCTAGAAAAATAAGAAGACTTCAATGATTATATCTAGAAGCTTTCTTGAATATAGAATATAAGTTCTTCAAAAATCTGTAGTAATAATTTTCCGTTATTCATAGAAAAAAATAATAGTTTTCATGTATAGGAAAATATATTATAGTATTCTCTCTTCAAAAATTAATTAGTTTCTTGAGTATTATTACTTTATTTATTATTTAAAATCTTTTGTTTTATGAGTTTGAAACTTCATATGTACTCTAATAGTGAAGAGAAGATAGAATAATTCAAAAATAAAATCTTTTTTCTTTCATGTGGTCTTTGATTTTGAAAATTACAGTAAAAAAGACTATCATTAACTGTAATAAAAGTATACATTATAACTATACACATTCGTAAAAAATAAAATTTTTATTTAATTAATCTTTCCTTATCCAGCGATCACAATATCTGATAAAAATTTATTTATGAATACAATTCACTCATGTTCCCATAATGGTAATAAATTCCTTAAAGGTGTGAATAAATATGCGTAATATACATTAAAAAATCAAAACTTTGAAGGGAATTATCTTATTTAAATCATTTTTATCTTAAAAACTTCATAATACTTAGAAAAATGACTAAATTGAAACTTTAAATAATATTTTTACTTTGAAGAAAATATTTGACATCGTAAGTTAATTTATTGCATTTGATATTTCATTCTTTCATATGATAACACTATCACGGTAGGATAAGTGAACTGGAAACACTTTTCTATAAGTTAATTTCGGTCATCATATGATATTGTTCATCTAGGTATGATAATTACACAATTTTTATGATAGTTTCCTTTTTAAAATATCATATTTTTTACTTTTTAAACTTTTAGGAAAAAAAACATCATATGATAATTTTATCTTCTTATAATAAATGAATTTTCAAAAAGAAAAACTCATTAATTATTCTTCTACCTTGTACAATAATTACCACATGTAAGAATTCTATAGGATAATTTAATTTATCTAGAATTAGAAATCCAATGTGATAATTTTGGTCCTTTAATTTGATGATTTCCTTTAATATAAAATATATTTCCTAGTAGAGTATTAAAAATAATAGTTTTTATGATAAATTATCACATTTTATCATAATTTATTATCTCATATGATAAATTCTTTACAAAAATTATTCAAACCTGATTAATAAAAATTTAATTAAAATATTCTAAAATTAATTATTACTTAAGAAAAATCCTAATTTCCTAAAAATACTTAAAAAGAGATTATTTATAAACCAAATAAGGATTTTGAGAGTATCAAATCATATGAAATATTGAGATATGTTAGAACAAATTTAATATTTCTAACAATATCCCATATTTGATGATACCATAACCAATGATAATTTAACCAAACAATTTTACAAATTGGATCATAGAAAATATATAAAATCTGGTCAGTTTTTCTTTTATATAATAAATTATAAAAACTAAATATTTTTGTAGACTATCTTCTACCAATATTTTTATATCAAATTTTAGAATTACCATAATGAGATAAAACATTAAATATAGTAAAGTAAATTATAGAGCATAATAATATAGATTACTGAGGTGAAAAAAATATTTCATGTACATAGGGAAATATAACAAAAAAAAGAATGTGTAAAAAAAGGGGAGATGTGAGGGAAAAAGAAAAATATAACAAAAATAACTAAATTTTATTAATGTAGGAACAAAAGTACAATATCACATTGTAAAATATTCAAAAAATAAACCAAGACTAAAATATATTAGTCTTCTTTATGAGGGTTATTATTTGAATGGGTAGAGGTTGGATGAAAATTCCCAAGGTCAAGAAGAGACTAGGAAATTTCAGTTCCATCTGAACCAACACCAATAGTGTCACCAATAGGTTTTCTAAGAATGACCATAATATCATAATGAAACTTCCAAGATCTTTAATTATCAAAATTATATTTCACAGAGAAAGGAATGGTGAATCTAGTAAAAGAAATCTGCAGAGTAGAGGGAGATATTTCCTTCTGAAGTTCAAATTCCACAATAACAATGTCCCTTTAAATTGTATCACCAAGATGAAATAGATTTTTTGTCCCCTCATAAATATCTGAAAAACATATATGAGGATTATATCCCATAGATCTCATTCCTCTAAGCTAAAATAATTCATTTTCCAACATTTATAACCAAGAGACGAGATAATCCTAGCACAAATACAGTAGAGAAAATAAAACTTTATTAATATAATATCCAATGTATTATTTAATGTTAGAGAGATCATCCATGGACACTTTATTTGTATCATTAAACACTTGAATGCATTTTCTACTAAACACTAATGACTCCATTGAATTTTTATGCACTTAAAGGCCATAATTTGAAATGATCGACTGAGAAAAAAAATTCCTAAGGAGATATATTCCCTAAATACTTATATATATATATATATGATATTGGGGATTTCATGTAAATTTTGATTAGTAGGAATATTGAGGAATATTATCCTATGTTGTCTACATTTGTAGCATTGGCTGAATAACTAATCCTTATTACACCCAAGCTATTATTTATTTAGAAACTGTTTCATGGTATAAAACATATAATAGGTTCTACATTGAAATGATGAATGCATATATTTTCCATCAAATTATTCATATGTTGTTATGTATGAATAAATGAGAAAATAATTAAGGAGTGTTATTATTTTATTATATATAAAATACTTCCATGTGATGGAAATGGAATATAAATGTTGATACCTGGATGAACATCTCTAGGGCCTATAATTATCTTCATTATTCTCCTTTGCATTAGAGGCTTTAGTAGTCTGTTAAGGATATGAATATAAAATGGTTTTATTAGCCTATGGATATAGTATATAGATGTGTTTTGTAAATACTTATATGATCATTATCAAATGAATATGAAGATGAATATATAACAAAAATACTTTGGAGAAAGGTATGATACTTATATTAGTATTCTTTATTTTTATTTTCATACATGTTTTATATATCATACGTAGTATATCCATTTAAAAGGGTTTTGAACTACATTTTATTCATTTAATAATTATAATTAGACTCTTACTAAAACCTTAAATGGAATCAGATTGATCCATTGGATTAGATTTATGAAAATTTACATTGAAATGAATAAGAAACCAAAAAACAGAACATCATTTTTCATTTTTTCAAAAATTTAGAAAAATAGTTTAACCTTATGTTGATGGGTAACATAAAAGTACGTAAGGAATTACCTATACATTGAAAACAATAGTTTCATAAAGTTCACCCTTGGTTACCTTTATATAATCAAGGAAAGTCGAGGATTACATTTAATTAAATGGTTCACGTAAAGGTTGTCTGGATTTTAACCCTTATGTAAATGGTCTGTGTAAAGGTGTTACATAAGTGTATGATTGTGTTTACCCTTATACATAATGGTAGTATTGTTTTTAAAGATTTATATAAAGGTAAACTGAATCTTATCCTTATGCGAGATGTTGGTACATAAAGGTAATGAAGGAATTACCTTTTTGATAAGTAGTTCACATAAAGGAAATGCCATGTTTTAATAGATTTCATAATGGATACAATAAGCTACCTTATCAAATCGAGAGATACATATTTATGTAAAGGTAGTGATCTATTTTAAAGTCCTGTGTAATGGTCTTCACTTAGTTACCTTTATGTGAGATGGTTTACCTTTTTCGTGAAGGAGTTCATGTAAGGGTAATTAGAGTATTCACATAAAGGTAAGAGCTCAGTGCCTTTATGTGGTATGCACTACATAAGGTTCATTCTTATTTACGCTTATGTATACTATCTATGTAATGGTTGAAGGAGTATACCCCTACACAAAAAATTGATTCTACATAAGGGAAAATAGAAATGTTTTAATTTTTTTTAAACTCATTAACGGTTTATTGATTTACTAAGTGTTTATAAATCATATTAAATTGTATTTTGAGAATATTTAATTTATAATTAATTTATTTATTTTTTAATTAATTAATTGTAAATGGTTTATAATTTAATAAATAACTATTTATGATACTTTTATTTTCTAAAATATTAAATGTTAATATTTAAAATACTATATAAACATATTATACAGAATGAAATATGATTTTGAAATAAAAGTTTTTGTTTATAAATATTATGTGATAAATTATAAAGAGTTATAAATTTTAAAATAAGTCCAAAATATAAAATTTTTATTTTTAATAGTGAATTGTTCACAATTAATTATTTTAATTGTTCAAAATAAAAGGGGACTTATTTGGATATTATTTAAACCACATCAAATGTGTTTTGATGGATGATATGATCAAGGTTTAAGTAATGATTAATCATATGATATTTAGATTATGTAAAATTTTTAAATAATAACGATTACTTTATAAATAGTGTATAATTCATATAATATCATATATTTAAAATAAAAATTCCATATAGTGAATAATATGAATGAGTTAATATTGGAATGGATATAAAATATTTATATTAAAAACTATGTAATGTCCATATTGTTAAAGATGAACTTATACAAAGTTTTATAATTAAATTTAATATATAATTTTTATAAAAACATTTATCTCATGATTAAATAATTTAAATTTTCATTTATTTAAATGATTTTCACTAGTTCATTCATAATTATTAATTTTTTATAATATGAATCTATGTATGAAAAAATTTATATGTTAAATTAATTCTAGGATAGAGATTTACATTTTTATTATAGGAATGACTCCATAATTAATTTATGTTCTCATATAATATGACCCCAGTTTGTATTTGAAATTATTTGCTTGAATTTAGTTATTTTATATAGTTTGTTCATATTAGGTTTTGAGTTATTTTTAATTTGATTCTATCTTGATTAAAGAAACCCTGGGTAGAGGGACTTGGGGTCATAATACCTACTTACCTGGTGGCTTGTGCCTTATCTAAGAAAGTGAATGAGGTCGTCTATCTGTTTCTCTATTCATACTCAGGTAGATATTATCAATTTCATATAACTATATTAATTAACATGAAGTGTTTTTAAAGACCAAGTAGGATCTATGTAATCATTCAGAGGGTGAGGGGATGAATCGATGATATATTTTATTTTTAGGTTTTTACTTATGAAACAACCTTCACCAATTATTAAAGAGTAAAAGTTTTCTAAAAACAAACTCACATGCATGACTATAAGAACATAATAATTTACATGGTTTACTTCTCAAAAAATTATACATTACATTCCATTTTTTTGAAATAATCCAATACAACACAATACACTAGAAAACATTCCTCTTTTATGGTTACAACAAGTAGGGTATATCTTTATATTTTCATCTCACTTTTATTAAAACTATTGTGCATGTAGTTTCTACACAAATAAAGATATAACCAAGATTTCATAATAACTTTAGAAACCTTCACTAATATTCTTATAATTTTTTCACTACGCTACTTATAAAAACCTCATTTATTCTATTCTTGAGAAACACTTCTTCACTTTCTTACCCATCAGCATGTAAGAATTTCATTCTTCTTTATCCATACATTTTTTTTATTCAAAACTATTCCATCTAAAATTGGTTCCTCTTGAATCTATTCATCTAGAATTTGTCTAACCTGAATTTTTTATCTTATCCTAAATTATCCCTCAACTAAGATATTACTTAGAAGGAAACATCCTACTAAAAACTGTATTATAGAAGTTATTCTAGAATTTGTATTTGAAACTAATTCTTTAGAAATTATAATATTTTCATATGTTAGTATCACACCTCCACACTCGATAAAGAACTTCACTTCACAAAAATTTAATCTAGAAAATGTTGGTCTAGAATGTTCATCTGAAATGTTTTATGAAATTTTCATTACAGATCTTTAAATAAAATGTTCATCCAAAATTTTTACTTTGTTTGGTAAAAAATGATCATTAAAAATGTTTACTTTGATTTTTTGAAAATGTTCATCCAAAATTTTCATTTGAAAATTTCACTTAATTCATATAAAAATATTTATATGATATTTTCACCTTATTCATCAAAAATATTCATCTAAAATTTTTGTTCTAAATTTTTACTTTGATCGCCTAAAAATATTCATCCAAAATTCTCACTTTGTTCATCCAAAATTTTTATTCAATTTTATTTATTGAGTAACTTTCTCTATCGATTAGAATTCTCAAATATACATTACAAAATTCATATAACAAAAGCTTCCAAACATTTTAAACATCATAAAATTCATAAAAAACTTTCCTTAGCCAAAAATATTTCCAACATTATACACCCAAAAAAAATTATCCCCTTTTCTTTAAAATGCATGGATCTTGAAGTTTTTTAACTCATGATTTTTTAAACATCCAGAGTTGAAAGGAATCATCATATTTTATTTTCACCATCTTCTATATCTGATGAATTTCTTCTCAAAATATTCCTAAGGAAATTTAGTCAATTTTTTTCCAAAAATTTCATAAGGAAAGTTCACTCATTATTTTGCACAAATTTCTTAAATATAGTTCATTTGATATTTTCCTCTTTATTAAGAAAATTTTGTCTAATAATTTTCCAAAAATTCCTTAAGGAGTGTTTGTCTGATATTTTCCACTTTCTTAAGGAATGTTCACCTGATCATTTCCATTTTCTTAAGGAATATTTATCTGATCATTTTCACTTTATTAAGGAAAATCCATTCTATATATTTCACTTTATTAAGGAAAATATCTTTGATATTATTTTTACTCAAGTTAAGTTCATCAGATCTTGTTCAATGTGTTCATAAAAGTTCATCCTATATTTTATTAAAAACTTGACAATGTGATGTGATTTTTTTTAAGAAAACAATAAAACCATTTATAGTAAACCTTATTTTTAAAAAACATTCTAACCAAATTTATTCAAAATAACTTCAAGCTTCCTAAAAAATACTTCATCCCACATGGTCCCAAGAATCACCCCCTTTGGAATTTTTTTCAACCAAGAATCATAAATCACTGTAACTTTATATTAAAATTTATGGATAACTAAAAAAATAATTCTAATCCTACACCAGTGAAATTGATGTAGGAAATAAGTATAATTTAATAGTGAAACCATTATTTCCATAATAATTTAATTAATAAACTTCTTCTTCCACACATCCTCAGTTCCCTTTTCCTTAAAGATTAGAATTTTAAATATATTCCCTATAAGATAAATTTTCTTACACCATCTTTAACAAAATATTAAAACATTCTAAATGCGATGAAATAATTGAAAACCCCTTTCAAAAATTCCCAATAAATTTTTATTTTCCTTAAAAAGGGTTAAGAACATGATAATGGATATATTTAGGTTATATAATTTATCTACCCCTTAAAAATACTATCCAATGAATAGATGAGATAGTGGACCGAAACAAATAACTTAACCTAGAAGAGAGGGATTTTGTACACTCACTTTCAACCTTAGTTTATAAAATGTTTCCCTGGAAATGGTTTAGTGAATATATCATCAACTTGTTTCATTTTAGGATCTTATTCTCACATTAGTTCATTTTATTTCACACGCACTTTGATAAAGATATATTTGATATCAATATATTTTGAATGAGAATATTGTACTATATTTCTAATGATATTTATTTCACTTTTATTATTATAAACGAAGAGTAGGGGTAACTATAGTTATACTGAAAAAAATATTCCAACTAAGTCTTCATCTACATAAGTTATTTTTCAAGCTTGAGTGGAGACCATATAATCAAAATTATCCCTACTAAGATTTACCAAATTTTGTTTCTTTGTATACCAACTCATACAAATTTTCATTAAAAATAAAAATCCACCAGTTTTGGAACTTTTATCTTCAACACTTCCTATACAATCAGCATTTGTATAACCAAGAAAATCAATATTTCCTAAGCTATCATATTTTATACCAAAATCAGTTATGTCTTTGATATATCTGAGAAATTTTTTCCAACCAAGATATGAGACTATTTTAGAGAACTTTAGAATCATGCCCAAAAATTAACAACACATACAATATCTTTACTTGAATCTGGAAGATATAGAAAACATCTAACCAACTTCCTAAATTCCTCAAGATCAAATTTCACACCTTATCCATTTTTGGAAAAATAATTCCCACTGAAACTGGTGTGGAAACTAGTTTTGAATATTCCATGAAAAAATTCCTTGAAAGATCATTAGGATATCTTTATTGAGAGAGAAATATATACTTATTATTTTTTCAAATTATTAACCCAAGTAAACATTTAATTTCTACAATCATGAAAATTTAAAAAAACTTATTCATATTCTTAGAAAACCTTGGACAAGATTCTTCATTATTCCCTGTAAAGATAATATCATCAGCATAAACAATCCCAATGAAGAAATCCACTTGATTTTATTTTATGCATATATTACTATAAACTCTTCCTTTATTGAAGTTCATATTACTTAGGAAGGAATCTAATTTTTAATTCCAAGCTCTCGGAGCTTGATTCACCCTATATAAATCTATTTTCAATATACACACATAAATTTAATCTTTTACAATCATGAATCAAAATGTCTATTTAATATAACCTTATTCATCAAGTTATATATTATGAAAAGATGACTTCTCATCCATATAAAAAATTTTATAACCTATTTGTGTAGCGATGGAAATAAATATTTTGATAGTTTATAATCTTTCTATTGGAGAAAACGTTTCATCAGAATCAATGTCTTCAATTTGTGAGTAACCATTACAAACTTATTGTGCTTTGTTTCATATCATTTTAGATTATTTATTCAAATCTTCCCGAAACACCCAATTTATACCAATAAAATTTTTATTATTTTTTTGGGTATAAGTTCTCAAATATCATTTTTATCAATTTTATCTCAATATTCATTCATAGAATCAATATAATATTGATGATTCTATGATTAATTAATATAT
Source organism: Viscum album (assembly GCA_963277665.1). Taxonomy (NCBI): domain Eukaryota; kingdom Viridiplantae; phylum Streptophyta; class Magnoliopsida; order Santalales; family Viscaceae; genus Viscum; species Viscum album. The sequence goes on from OY728145.1 coordinate 1,105,140,521, forward strand.
TTTGTCTCATCCTAGGAATATAATAAATAATTTAAAATAGGGTTTGAATCTATTATGATTCAAATATGTTTGTGTAGGTATCCAATGATGTAATGAACTTACACCTATTTCCTCCTCATAGGATGAGATGTATGAAGTTGTTCCTCATAAATTGAGATATCTGAGTCTGGATCCTCAACTTATGAAGCATCAACATTGTTATTATCATTAATTTTTTTTCTTGTTTCTCAATTGAAACCACCTTATATTCCTCATTTTATATCTCTACATATGTTTATAAAACTTTCCTAAAATATTTTCATGAACCTTTATGTTTATAGAATCTACTATATTTCCTATTTCTTTATTATAATATATATATCATCTACCATTGAGGGGATAACCAAGAAATATTCCATAATCCACACATTGATAAAATTTTCCAAGATTTCCACCAGTGATTTCTATAATGTTGGGAATTCTAAAAACCCTTAGGTTATTAAAATATAGAGTTTCATTGATGTAAATTTTTAGGTAGTTATATTAGAGTTCAACCTATAGAAACATCAATTTTGAACATATGTTTGGTACTAATGGAATTCCTAAAAAAATAAAGATAAATATCATATTCAAAAAACATTATTCATGACATATCCACAAAATTTATATTTCTTCTTTCACTAAATAAGATTTTATAGTGTGTATATAGCACTAAAATCATGATGAATTCCATGTTTTCAAGAAAATATATAAACCCTTTTTTTATTCTCCACCGTTACCAGTTTTAAACTTTTTTAATGAATATCCACATTCTGTCTTAGTACTTAACTGGAAATTATTAAACATTGTAGGAGCCTCTTATTTTTGTTTCAAAAACATAATACTTATAATGCGAGTAAATTCATCAATTAATGAAATAAATTAATCATATACATATGTTTATTTTTTATTCATCAGTCCATAAATATCAGAATGTATCAGCTCCAAGGGACCATGGGAACAAATTTAAACATTTTTATGTACTGAGTTTGTAATATTCCATTTCTGGAAAATAGAGAAACACCAATATATTCTTCAGGTCATGTTAATAATTTCATTAATTATATATTTTTTTATATCTTTCACATTATTCTAAAAAATATGTCCTATACTTATATTCCACAACTAATTTTCTTCTACCATGCTTAGATAGCATGAAATATCTGCACAACCAACTTGAGACATGTTTCCCTCGGTTAATTGGACATTCATAATAAATATTCCATCATATGATCTTTTTAAAATAAAAAAAATATTTTCTGGAAAAACTTTCTTAACTTCATCTCAATGTTTTTAAATAATTAATAAGTTATGATTCATCCAATAAAAAAAGGTTCTTTTTAATATTAAATTTTCATCCCCATTAATAATATATCCAACACCTTTTATTCTAAGTGACTCATCATGTCCAAATGTCACTATAACTTCTTTAAAATATTTTATATTCATTAACAAATTTTGATATACAATTCTGTGTAAAAATAACCAATTATACAAATTCCAATAATATTATACTTTTTTAGCTTTGAGTGGAGTTTCAACAACAAGTGATTTTTACTTTCCTTTACCTTTCTTCGTATCGAGTTTTTTGGAATTGTTAAAAAAAATTTGTTTTTTTTAAACAATAAAATATATCCTTTTGTAAGATGTATAGGATTTTCAAATGTTTTCTAAATAGTTTCTAAAATTTAGAATCAATTTTCAATTTTCACACTAAATTTCTCAGCTTTTCTCCTCTGAGTGGATCGAATTCCCCTCAAACTCTGCTTCTAGTTTATATTGGAATCATTTAAATGTTTGATTAAACCATAAAATATTTTTTATATGGTAAAACCCACCATAATACCACTAGTAACCATAGAAGAAATATTTTTCCCTTTAACTTTTATGCTGTCCAGAATTGTAAACCTTCTTTTCTTCAAGTTTCTAACTCCCCACATTGGAACGTTGTTAAACTTCAAAATTTTTGTTATCTTTTGAAATTTTATTATTTAGATTAGATATATTATCATCCTGAATATAATAATCAGTATTAGCAATTTTTGGCCCACATTGAAATGTTATAAAATTCATATTTTTCAACCTTGTTGATTTTCGCTAAAAACTCAATTTTATTAACTTTATTTTATTTATGAATAGATTTATAATTATAATCAACCTTTAATAATAATTTTTGTTGATCCATATTGGGTTTACACATCTTAAAACTTTTTCCATATTTTATAACCGAGTTTTAGAAATTTGATATTCCTTACTCAGGTTTTCTAAGTTTTTATTGAGTAAGATTTAAATCTTCCTCACTTACCTTCAATTTTTCTTCATGTTCTAAATTGAGGTTTTTTTTCACAACAGCCAAATTATTTAGATTATCAATATCCATTCGAAAATTGGTTTTTTATTCAAGAACATACTATGGATTATTTTTTAAAGGATTTTATTTCATAAACTTCTTGATATATCTTTCACGTCTTACAATATTTAAAAGACATTTTTATAACTAAATTTTCAAATAAAATTTCAACTGAGTATCTTTTTCATAAAAACTAATTCTTTTATCACTGATGAAATTTTCATCATTTTTCTTTTAAAAAATATTTTTTTAATAGTTTCATCACTTAAATTCTTAGGTTCTTCTTCACTATTATAATATTCATCACTTTTAGACAAAATCTTCTCATTTTGTATTTTGAAAGTTTTTTATCCTTTAACTTAGAATATGATTTGGGTTTTTTGATATTTTTATTAACATATATTATGGTATTTATTTCATCTTTATAAATTTATTTGTATTTATTTATTTAAGGCCAATCAATTGTAAAATTTCCAATAGCTCTACTGCCAAATCATTTTTGGAGTAAAACCCATTTGTACTTTATGGTGCCTATTTTAAGATTTTTATAAGGAAAGCACATAAATTCAGTAATTATTTACAAAAATTATCTTTGGTTTCAAAGTAACATACTTATTCATCTTCAATAACTTTATTTAATTTTACTTTTTTGACAAAATTGAAGGAAATTTCTGGATCAACCTTTTTTTTCATTTCATACCATCCTGTCTTCTCATTTTATATGTAATGAGAGTGATATGTAAATAATTTAGGGACATATTTTTCAGTTCTATATCTTCCAATGATGAAACATTTGAATAAAAATTTTCAAGAATTCATAAGATATTTTCTACAATAGTTGAATCTTCCAACTTCTCCCCATGCCATCTTATAGTTCTTATATTTGCAATCACTCATATAATGAAGTCTCTAATATATTCATTATCACCCATTTTAAGACCATTTTACTTCATCCCCTAGATTTATTACAAATATTTATCAAATTTCATATTTTTTTATATATTTTCTTCAAATTACCCCAAATTCCTTTAGTACTTCCATCTCCTTTAAATATAAGAAACTCACTTTCAGAGAGTGGAGAAAGTATATCATTTATATCACACCCACCATTATCCAAATTTTTCTTATGAGTAGTTATTAGTGGAACATTATCAACATGAGGAGAGAAACCATATATTTAATATTTAAGAACATCATAACCAAGAAACATATGACATAGAAAAATTCTATCTTTCTAAATATGCCAATTCATTAAATCGAAAAAATGGAATACACTTACTATTCATAAAACTATAAACATCCATTAAAACTTCTCCATTCAAACAAAATTTTCAAAGATTCAATGAATGGATCCTTAACTATGATACCAATTTAAAGTCCCAATAAGGATCTATGTAATCACTAATGGGGTTAGAGGATAAAATAGTGATCACTTTTATTTTTTTGTTTTCTTTCTTATGAAACAACCTTCACCTCCTGTTAAAGAGTTATCAATTTCCTAAAAGCAAACCAACATTCAAAACCACAAGAAAAAAATAATTTAAAAATATCACTAATAAATAATATTAGATGGTCCTTGTTATGGATTTTAAAAAAGTTAATACCACACAATCCATTAGAAAATAATCCATTTTTTTGGTTACAAAAAGTAAGGAATATCCCAACACATGTGTTGAACTATTATAAAAAACTACAGTGCATGTGATTTATGCCCTAATAAATATTTAACAAATAATTATTGACAATATTAGAAACATTTTCTAATAGGCTCATAGTTTTTTTACTATGTTAATTGTACAATCCTAATTTTTCTCTTCTTGGAAAACAATTCTTCTAAACTTTCTTACCTTGAAGTAGGTAATAATTTCTTTCTTTTGTCTCCGTATCAAAATTTTAAATACATAATTGGTCTATATAAAAATTTCCATTAAAATATATTCATATATAATTTTTCTATTAATTTTTTTCTATCTAGTCCAAAATTATTTCTCATTAAATATATTACTTGGTTGGAAACATCACACCTAAAAAAAGGTTCCTTTCAAAACATTTTGTAAAAACTAAATCATGGGTAAAATTAATTTAAAAAATTATAGAAGAATAGTAAAAAAAACTTTTTGAAATAAATTTTAGAAAACCAAGAAAAGGATGATAAATATTCCCCAGTGTGGTCTTAAACATAAATAATCTTGAATAAAGAAGAGATCGTGAAATAATCCCTAACCACTTGGGTCTGTTTTGAATCGTAGTCCCCATGAAAGAGATAACATGAAATTAAAACATTAATACCATTAATATAAATATATTCAAAAAATAAAAAATTAATGTGCAAATATATACACCTCAAAAAATAAATAATTGGTGAAGATGATATATGGATCACAAAAGTAAAAGTGAGATGAGAAACTCTTACATCATGCTTCCCTTTAGTTGAACATGATTTAAACTACTGTATAATGGTTTTAAAAAATTTATTAATTTATACCAAAACCATATTAATATTTAAAATATCCTATATGATCCTCTTATATAATATTATCACTTATTTTTTAATAATATTTCCTTATTACCCTTGTTTCGGGTGTTAACTACTTCATTTTACCATACAATTTGTTTTCATGCATGTTCTGGTTATTACGCATAGGATATAATTACATAAACTCCAGGATATTATTTTTAGTGTAAATATAATATATATTAAATAAAAACATATATATTTATAGTTATCTATAAATATAGAGATAGGAAAATGAATTACATCATTCATGGAGACGGTAGGTCGTTTGTACGCATGAACACGAATTTCAATTTTTGTTGGATGAAACACAGTAATTTTAAAGAATAATTAACATTTACATAATATTAATTATTTCATATATATCATATATATTCATTAATTCCATATTTGTCAACATCCAAGTAAAGTGGTGATGAAAAATTAATTACACCGCTATGTGGAGACGATAAGCCGTACGTTATCACAAGTGATGTTTTTTATTTTCATTGGATGGAAATGAGATTTAATGTGGTTGTACTATAAAAAAAATAAAATATTTTAACATTTTTGATATTGGATTTATTAATTTATTATGTAAACAACACATGAAGAGGAAGTAGAAGAATAAATAAACTTGAAATAGTTGGTAAAGGCGATTACCTCTTATTCGGTAGACTTCCTTTAGATATCTTCTTAAGGGATCTAGGATTTATCTTTTGGAAGGAATAAAACCTATAGAACTTGGATAAGTATGTTTAAAAGATTAAGTTTCCAAAATTTATCAATATATAATGCTCATAGTGGGGTTAATAAGAGAGGGAGGTGGTTCTTATTTATAATTGAGGTGAGCGGAACTTTTGGAAATTTCCAATTGATAAATATATAATAAGACTATTTTAGATCCAAATACATCCAAATGGATAATAAATACATAGGTGATGAAATTATAGATCATATATTAAACCTTTGTGCTTATTTAATATTTTTATGATTTTTAATCAATTTAATAAAATATCAATCCCATAAAATATCATTATTTTCAATTTTGATACTATTCATTATATTGAATTTCATAACATTCATAACACAAGAAAAAATAGAAAAAAATATTTTATTATATCCTAAACATTTCATGGTATTCTATAAAATTAAGTTATCACTTTAAATATCTCAAATTATGTTACTTTTAATATTTTAAGTGTCATTTATTTTATTTTTTTGTTAATTAAATTAATTCTCAATTAGCATTACACAAGCATATAAGGTAATTATATAATTTCTAAAAATTATAAATAAGTTTATATTATGATAATAATTTTATTATTAACAAAATAAACATTTACATTCCTTAATTTTTTTTAAATCACATATATATCCCAACAACACATTTAATGCGTTCTTTTGACTTTTTTGTCCTTATGCAAGCAGTGCATATGAATGTGGGGATCCACTTGTTATATAACTCTAAAATTAATATATAGACATAAAAATAATAAATAAAAAAATAGTACTTGATATAAAATTATATCAAGGACTTATATAATCCCAATTACTATTTCAGGGATACAAAATTTGACTTTTTTAGTGCTGCGTAGGCTCTCTGTCAATACTGAAAATGATTTTCATATTTATTATTGAATAAATTATAATCTCTATGTTTTCAATTATTTTTGAATGATATTTATATTATTTTATAATACTTTACTCTTTCCATAAGTTTTATAATTTTTTTATCTTATATCTATCTCTTGCCGATATCATAAAAGATAGTGTATTTCAGAAAAATAATATATTTTTATTGTTTACTAAAAATTTAGTTTCTTTAGAAAAATGAAGAAAAAAACCATCCTTGGATAAATTTTAATTAAATAATAAAAAAATAAAATAAATTAAATTAAATTCTTGTAATTTATAGAAATTAATTTTAAAATAATTATGAAAAACTTGACATAAATCGTTTTAAAAAAAATACTCTTTTTCTTAAAAATTAATATTTACGTATAAAAATAATTTCATTCCAAATTAAATTATAAAATTAATTATAATGAACCAAATTTAATTATTAATAATAAAAATTAAATATTTTTTATTTTAATCAATTTTGAAATAAAAGGTAAGTTAAAAAATGGTTGAAACAAAACTAAAGTTTTCAATTAAAACCTTTTTTCCCCAATAACTGAAAAAAAACATATTTTCATAAAGATCTAAAAATTACACCATATTATAAATTTTTTATTATAATTTTAAAAATTATATTATTTTTATAAAATAAAATTCATATAAATTACAAAAATTTATTATAATATTTACTCATAAAAAATAATAAAACCCATTTTTGAAGAAAACCCTTTTCTAAATACTAAAATAACTTTGCTAAAAATTGAGTTTATATTTAACAATAATTAATAATTTCATTTTTATTTTTTATTATATATATATATATATATTTCATAATTTGGATAATAATATTTATACCCAAAAATTTAATGGATAGGTTTTAATGTTCATATTTACATAATAATATTTTGGGGTTTGTTTAGGATTGATGTTATGTGCAATACAAGTCATCAAACATAATTTTCTTTTAAACTTTTATGGTGTTACATTATCCCATGCTTTAATAAATTTCATCCCTTTAATTTGAACTTGAGATTTTCAATCAAGGGATTTCCATTTTAAATTACCTTTGTAGAAATCCCATATCATAAAATTGTTTATAAAAATTCTACTTAAAAAGAGAAAAAGGGAAATGAAAAGGTCACACAAAAACTAGATTTTAGAATAGGAGAACATTATTTTAAAGTGAAAATATAGACATGGAAGAAAAAACTAACACATGTGGATTAGTAGAGAGCGATATAGATCATGGTCATGATAAATTTATCCATAAAAAAACCATAATTCTTCGAAGGACTAAAAGGCCATTGATTTAAAGATTTGAAAAATAACCAGATAACGTTTTCAATTAAGGGACCATTTGATATTGTTAAAGAATTATTTTACTTTATAGATAAATTATTCGATAAAATAAACATACTTTATTTCATTCCATGTCATAAGAATAATCTCATCCTTTGGCTATGATTTGATTTATTACGACTTCTTCTCTTACTCCAATAAATGGGTATTTGAGATTCTTGTTTCTTGACTGAATAACTTTTATCGAATTATAAGATCCATAAGTCATTCCTTCAGCCTCTAAATATTTATTAAAACCAAAATCATTAGATGATTTTGTATGATAAATCAAGAAACAATAATATCCAATGTTCATCTTAATCCATTCCAAAATTAGTCATCCTTAAGACACATCTAAAATACATCTACCTAAATTTAGAGTCCAAAAATTTAGAAGGAAGGTCACTATATTTCAAAAATCAACATTACATTAGTTTCCCCAAACAAAATAATCGATATCTTAATGTCACATACCATATATGTGAGTACCTTTATCACTTTAAAACCTTAATGAAAATATGTATTCTTACAAAAATAAAATCTTAGGTTGTCAAATATATTCCATAAATCCAAACATGTAATAAACACAGAGAAGATAACATAAATCATAAAATCACTAAACAATTTAATGGTCACAAAAAATATCATAAAAATCTCTATGTCATTATTATCTCAAAATAAAGCTCATATTAAGGGTTATCATCCCTCAATCATGTGTTTTAAAAAATGATCATCTTGCCACTAAATCACATTTCTGGGTCATTGGTACCATTCACCATATGATCTAAAATAATTAAAGAAATAGTACTACAGTGAAATATATATGAAATTCAGGAATCTTATAACCATAATATCATTGAAAAAAATATAATCACATCCTAATTATTGAATGCAACACCCCAAGATTTCATAGTACATTATTTCTTCAAAGTAATTCAATAACTTGCACTACACGCAACACTGAGTTCAAGCGCACCATGACTTACCAAACTAGCCGTTAAAAATAGTTTATGAATAGTATTAACTAAATTTTGAACTTTATATAATCCTTGTAATTTTAGAATCCATATTATGATTTTCTTAGACATAATGAAAAAAATTTCATTTTTTTCAGATAAAAGAAGTATTTTTTTTAAATGAAATTTTACCGCCTTTTAATGGAGAACCGTTTTTAAATCCAATATTTGAAACCTTTATACATTCAATTTGACAAAAATAACTTCTTATTTATAATCGGGACATAAGAATTTAGTTTCAATAAATTTTCGGTGTTTTTCTGATAACTTTCATATTTGGGTCAATTGTAAAAATACTATATTTTAACTGAAAAGAAATTTTTTAATCAAAATAATATATAGTGTTAAATTATAAATTTTAATGGTTTGGAAGTATAAATATATTATATTTTTACTATTTAATCCAATTTTATTCATTGGAAATAATTTTTCTTTGAAACTGAACATAAACAAGTATTAATCTTTTGTGAGTTATTATTTCTTAAAAACACGATTTTTGGTTTTGAAAACGAGATTTAATTTTAAATTTATAAATGAAACTTCTATGTTTTTAATTTGGTAAAATAGACTTAATTTTTGAATTCAGATTATCAAAATTAGCTTAGGGTAACATTTTGGTATTTTTCTGAAAACATTCAATTTTTGATGAATAGTGAAAACACTGAGTTATTGTATAAAACCGACTTTTTATTTAAATAATTATTTATTTTATTTAAATTTATTTTAGTTGAAAATATATACATAATACCTATATAAGTTCAATGTAATTCATTGGGGTCAGTTTATAACAATTTTAGATATATAAATATTTTATTGAACTTTTTACCGTCTTTTACCCACCTACTAAGAGCCTTTACAAATTTACATAAATCTTAATTTTACCACTTATGTGAGTTGAATTTAAAAAATAAAAGAGACATGGTTGATATTAATAAGTAAAATGTGGTTCAATAATATGAAAATAATTTTTACTGAATAGTAACTTTTTACTTTTATTTACCACAGTTAAAAGTAAATATGGGAATTAAGGGTAAAAATGATATTATTATTACCCTAACACATGTCCTAATTCTATTGGATACGTATAATTCGACCAAAAAAAACTTTAGGAATAAAATATGATCATTTAGGTCCACTTGGATTCGATTTGAACATTTATTATTATTTAATTCAAAGAAGAGTTAAAAGTGTTAAATTCAAAGATTAATAACTAAACCATTTTTAATATAGGGTTACACATAAGATAAATTAGACTATAAATATTCATTAGAAATAAAAATATATTTCCTAAATAATGGTATTTTATTTATATTTTTTAGACATTAAATAATTAAATTTATTAATGACAAAATGATGATGTAGTAATTACCGTATTAATGAAAGATTAAAATAATTGATATTATAAATATCCAAATAAATGTAATTTGAGACTTTTTATGAATTAAACTAATTTTATAGGTTAATATGACATGTTAGGGTTGGTTAGATGAATTTTTTGTGAAGTAATAATGCTGTTATTAATTTAGAAAAAACCAAATACCAAATAGTATCATAATTGACATAAAAGAGTTTTTAAAAGATATATTATATTATTAATTGATATTCTATTCCTAAAAAATATAAGGTTAAGCCAAAAGAGTTATAAAATAATAGGAGTATCACTAATTAAATAATTTGGGGTTCTCTTAGAAGTATATATTAATTTTACTAACCATATAATATAAAAATACAAAGAGACATGGTAAATGTCAAACTATTTAACTAAGAGTTAAATCTAAAAGATAATGTTAATATAGGGACCCAAAACTGTCTAAAACCTATTGTTTGAGTGTTTTTAGACATATATCCACCTTATCCTTTAAATAATTCATTTTGGAGCCATTAGAAACCAAAAATGATTTTTTTTATAAAATAATATTTGTAGCTTTTCCTAAGGTGCCGCTCACCCATCTAATAAAAGGGAACTCCCCCTTCCCTCAAATTCACACCTTCAAAGCATTTTGGCTTAGCCAACCTCTGACCAAATACCTTATAAATTGTCCTACCTTCATTCTATAGGCCTTAATTTAGTTATAAAGCCAACCTAAGGTGCCCTTTTGATCAAATCAAAAGGAAGAACCCGAAGAAGAGGTAAATATTTCATCACCTCTTTCAAGTTCCTTTCTTCTTCCACTTCCTCTTTATTTGTTGTTTCCATTAAAAAATAATAAATATAGTATCTTATATATACTATGATGTTATTATGAATATGTTACAACCATATTCATTATTCTATTTGTCCTTTGAATGAAATTTCACCATACATGCGTACATATGGCTTACCGTTTCCAAGGCATGGTGTAATTCTTATTCAATAAATTATTATTTGGATGAGTATACTAATGATGTGTAATTGATGTAAATTATAAATATAACATGATAATGATTCTTTATATATGATATACCATCCAATTATATATTATTTTAATATCAAAATAATGATATTGTCTCTTGTGCGTACGTACAGATTACCATCTTCACGAACGCGATGAGATTCATTCCCCATCGTAATTGTCATGAACCATCCCCCGGGGCCTGTTCCGTGACTACCCCAAGCCCTCCTTCCATAGGCCAGGGGCTAGCGACTAGCCCCAAAGGCGCAAATCCCCAAACTGGGAAGGCATTGCCTTTAAAACATGAAAACACACACAATAGAGTATGAGCTGGAAGCAAAACACTAAGTAAAACTGTATATAAAGAGTGATGAAAGTAAAGGGGATGGAATACAAAAACAACATAAAAATACAAGTACAACTGAAAACAAGTACAACTCAAAAGGACAAAATAGCTGAATGGTGAATAGAAACTCTTGGATTTTCAACCACGGATCCTACCTAAAGGGTAGGTAACGATAGCCTCCTCAACACTCCACGTCTGTCGGTCTCATCCGCATACCGACACGTTGTATGGTCCACCTCTGGGTACCATCCATTCCTAGTACTCTCAGTCTCAATCAGTGTTGTCCATCGTCTACAACCAACACAACGAGGTGCGAGAATAACCCGTGCAGGGGTGAGTATAACGATACTCAGTAGGGACCCCGAGACCTCCAAGGTCTCACAAAATCCAACAAGGGTAAACCACAAAGTATGAAATCAACATATAACCCCACTTAGGTATATTCCCATAAATATACCTAAGTTATCATGTAATCCATCTTAATCATGAGGTAAATACAAAAAGTTACTGAATCAGCTCAACTTGGATTTTATTCTTGGGATAGTATCAATATGAACCCTCATCTGCTGGAGAACTCCTCCTCTATCGAGTATAATGGGAATGTCGTGTCACACAGAGGCGCTTCCCACTAAACTTGGACTACTAAGGTACTCCTCCTGTCGATTACCATGAGTTTTCCATGTCACACAGATGAGCTCTCCACCGTGGGTCTGCCACATCACAGAGAGGAGCTCCCCCTCATAGCCTGCTGAGGTACTCCTCCTATCGAGTACTATGGGTATACTGTGTCACTAAGGCGCTCCCCACTGTGGGTCTGCTGTGACACCAAGGCTCTCCCCATTGGACCAATAGAGTCACTCCGAGTCAAACAGTCAATAGTCGTCAGGTCTCAGCTAGCTACTAGGTTTCCGCACAAATGTTAACTCGTCTCCAGAATATCCACTCCACAAGCTAATGGTTGATGCTACAACTGGCATGAAGTCCCACAAAGAAGTATCTCAAAGGTCTGCCATGTCATATAGGTCTCAACGCAACAGATGTCACGTCAATGGGATGCCCGGTCTGTGAGTTATTAGCCTTTTAGTCCCGGGGGCCGGCTTGGATTCGTGTACGATTCAAACCGACCGTTTCTCAACATTACCCCGAACTTCAGTGGGGTATACTCAAAGGGATCGTCACATTCCAAGAAACCAGAACCACTGACGGTTTGTCAAATGATCATCTAGTGCCAAAGATATGGCCAAAGAAAGTAAAGCGTCGATAGCAGGCCCGGGTCCGGTCCGAACTGGCCCGAACGACTTGGCCCAACCCAGTCTAGGCTGATCCGATTTGGGTCAACCCGGTCTGACCTGTTGGGTCTGGCCCGACCCATTGGGCGGGCCATCTTGTTAGGTTTGGCCCGGCCCACTGGGCCCAACCCAGCAGGCCGCGAGGGCAGTTCGGCCTAGGCTCGGGGCTAGTTCGGCCAGGGCGCCGCGGGGGGGGGGGGGGGTTCAAGAGGCTGGTCGGCCGGAAGGTGGTCAAGAAGGGCGCAGGTAGGTAGGAATGCGACCGGGCATGGTGACAGGCAGGCCGAGGGATGGCTGGATGGGGCGCGGCCAGGCCGAGAGGCGCCCGGGCAGGGCGCCAGGCGGGCAGGGTACGACCGAGCAGGCAGGCAGTCGGGTAGGGTGCCAGGCGTGCCGACGGGCGGCTGGGCAGGGCGCGGTTTGGTGCGGCTCGAACCAGTGTGGGCCGGCGGGGTACAACCGGGGCGGGCGAGAGGCCGGCGGCGGTGCGGCCGAGTGCCCGGGAGGCTACCGGTGGTTCGACCCGTGAAGACGGCTCGGTTGGGGCACCAGAATGCCGTGGGGGTGGCGCGGTATGTGGAGGCCACGTGAAGCATGACCTTTTCCTGTGCCTTTGTCTCCTTCAGTTCTGCTTCGTTGCCATGTAGAGAAACAACACAAACAAGAATGACAGAGTGGTCGGCCCATGTTGTTTTGTCCCACACCCTCCACATTTAGGGTGGTAACACTTGGCTCATCAAAGAGTAAGAAAGATGAACACCAATTTTTTTAAAACCATGCAATGATTCCTTTCCAATCCGAAGAAGATAAAAACAAAAGGAAAGTTACACAAAATAAACCCCCTACCTTTGATTGTCGGTCGTCAATGTTGAAGTTGCAGGAAGAAGATGAAGGAGTTCGTCGTTCATCGCGTCCACCACGCACTCCCAATCTTGAGCTGCATCGGCTCGTCGACTACGATGCGGAGGGTAGGTCAGTTGAAGACACCCCATGTCGGTAGGATCCGAGGGAGGAAGTCGAAGAAGGTCAGCGTTCTTCGTCAGTGGAGCGTTCTTCGTTGGAAGAACTTTTCTCCCATGCTCTTCTCTTCCCAAAATCCACCAAATGAAAAATGCTAAGAAAAAATAATAATAGATTTATTTTGTCTATTATTTAGTTGCTGACACAAGAATCAAATTGGTGAATTAATAACTTGGCTCCCCTAATTAATTTATGAGTGTTGGCACAAATTAATTAGGGGAGTTGGCACCAATTAATTAAGGGGGAGGGGGGTCAAGAGGATATCCCTCATTAATGAGGGATAGTTGATAGGTTTTACTCTCCTCCATTAATAGGGGATTTAGCCCCGTGTGGTCCCCATGTCATAACCTCTTGCGGGAGGTTATGTTCAGGTGGGCCCCACCACTATAACCTCTCATGGGAGGTTAAGGTGAGGTGGTCCCACCTCCAACTTCAATGAGGTGGTTTTGACCACCAAACAACCACATGGAGGCTCAAATAAAAATAAATTGAACCTCACTTTATTTTATTATTTTCCACGAAAACCCAAAAACTATCTTTTAAACTCGACCCACTGCTGTCGAAGTGAAAGTCTTCTTAAGGGAATATCGGTGATGTGAGTTCAACAGTACCCTCAAATTTCAATTCTGAGCAGCGGTTCAAAATTTATAAAAACCCGCTCGTACGTTTACTAAAAGTACCCAAACAAAACTTCAGAAATTGATTCCGGGAACATCATGCCCTCGAAATCATGCGCTGTCAATTTTCACGGACTCATAAAATTCCCATGTATATATAAAAAAAATTCCATGGAATTTCTGGTCTTTACATTCTCCCCAACTCAGGGCTTTACATCCCCATAAGCTACATCTCGAACTAGGGGAAACAAGTGGGGGTACTGAGCACACATCTGAGCCTCCCACTCCCATGTTCTCTCCTGGAGGTTCCTGTGCTACCAGGGAACGTGCACTAGAGGTATCAACCATCCATGTAGGACCTACTCCTATCGATCCTCAATCTCCACTAGAACCTTCATGAAAGTCTCCCCATCATCGACATCCAGCTCTCCATGGACGATGATGTGAGAGTCTTCCTAAGAGAATACTGGCGCTGCGAGTTCAAAAATTCCCTCAGATTTTAATTCCGAGCACTGGTTCAAAAGTTATAAAAACCCACTCGTACGTTTACTGAACGTACCCAAACAAAACTTCAGAAATTGATTCCGGGCACACCGGGCCCTCGGAATCACGCACCGTCAATTTTTGCGGACTCGTAAAATTTCCATGTATTTAAAAAAAATTCCATGGAATTTCCGGGTCTTTACATTATCCCCACCTCAGGGCTTTATGTCCCCATAAGCTACAACTCTAACTAGGGGAAACAAGTGGGGGTATTGAGCACACATTTGAGCCTACCACTCGCATGTGCTCTCCTAGAGGTTCCCATGCTGCCAGCAAATGCTCACCAGAGGTATCTACCATCCACATAGGACTCACTCCTGTCAATCCTCAATCTCCACTGGAACCTCCGTGAAAGTCTCCCCATCATCGACATCCTTCTCTCCATGGTTGATGATGTGAGAAGGGTCATACACATATCTCCTCAGCACAGACACCCCACCATAACATGGTTGTAGGGTCTGGGCCCGCCATGTACCACCAGTTGCCCTGTAGACACATAGTCCCCACCTTGGGACCCGGTGACAGCACATAAACCCCACCATAACATGGCTGTCAGGTCCTGGCCCACCAGTTACCACCAGTTTCCCCGTAGACACATGGTCCCCAAACTGGGGCCCACCCACGTGCCTGCACGGGTCATCTGACTAATGACTTTCCCCACAGGCCAACACATGTCCTTTCCAGTGTGATTTTTCCTCACTCACACACACCTTGGGAAACTTCTCAGAAGGTTACCCATCCTGATCACTTCTCTAAGCCATGAATGCTCAACTGTTGAGTTCTAATCAGACAGGCTCCCAAAAGTGAAGGTGCACCATGTTGACATGAGTCATATCATTTAGTCATTTAAACCTTTATCATTTTGGGGTGTTATAATCACCCCCCCCCCCTTAGATCACAACGTCCTTGTTGTGGGCCCTACATCTCAACCCAGGCAGTGCATCACACTTACGGCTTGGTACCATCTCTAATACCAAATGACACAACTGGGTCCCGATGACAACACATACACCCCGCCATAACATTACTGTCAAGTCCTTGCCTGCCAGGTACCACCAGTTTCCCTTTAGACACATGGTCCCCACCCTGGGGCTCGGTGACAACACATACACCCTACCCTAACATGACCGTCAGGTCCTGGCCCACCAGGTACCACCAGTTTCCCTGTAGACACCTGGTCCCCACACTAGGTCCCGCCCAGGTGCCTGCACAGGTCATCTGACTAATGACTATCCCCACAGACCAACACATGTCCTTTCCCAGAAAGTCACCCATCCTGATCACTACTCCATGCCAAGAACACTCAACTATTGAGTTCTAATCAGACAGGCTCCCAAAAGTGAAGGTCCACCTTATTGACCTGAGTCATATCATTTAGTCATTTAACCCTTTATCATTTTGGGGTGTTACAATCACCCCCACCTTTAGAGAACAATGTCCTCTTTGTGGTCCCTACATCTCAACCGAGGAAGTGCATCACACTTAAGGCTAGGTACCACCTATAATACCAAATATAACAACTAGGTCTCGGTGACAGCACAAACACCCCACCATAACATGGTTGTCGGGTCCTGGACCGCCAGGTACCCCCAGTTGCCCTGTAGACACATGGTCCCCACCCTGGGGATAGGTAACAACACATAATCCCTTCCATAACATGACCGTCAGGTCTTGGCCCACCAAGTACCACTAGTTTCCCCGTAGACACCTGGTCCCCACACTAGGGCCCGCCCAGGTGCCTGCACGGGTCCTCTGACTAATGACTATCCCCATAGACCAACTCATGTCCTTTCCAGTGTGATTTTTCCTCACTCACACACACCCTGGGAAACTTCCCAGATGGTCACCCATCCTGATCACTACTCTAGCCCAAGCACACTTAACTGTGGAGTTCTAATCAAACAGGCTCACGAAAAGGAAGGTGCATCTTGTTGACATGAGTCATATCATTTAGTCATTTAACCCTTTATCATTTTGGGGTGTTATAGTAATTTTCATTAGATGATTAAAAATAATGTTTAAAGACTTAATATCATTCTAAATATGAATAAGATACATCCTATCCATAACAAACATTACTTACGTAACAAAGCATATAAAGGAAAACGAATCAGTTAACACCCGAAACTAGGATAATACTAAGATATTATTAACAAATCAATCTTAAAAGATCATATACGATATCATATTAATGTATAAGACTCTAGTATAATTTAATAACAATTATTTATCCATTATATAGGAGGTTAAACTACCCTCGACTAAGGAAAATTACAAGGTAAGGGTTAATTTAACAATCTCTTTATTATCTAAGGTTGTTTTTACGTAAGTATCTGCTAGGAAATCTTTATCATCCACATCCATGATTCTTAAAAATGTATTTCAAATTTTTTCACTATTTACTTGACTATGTGTTAAAGTCAATTATACCCTTATTTGACTTTTTATAAAATGGTTGAAAGTAATCTTTCCGTCGTATTCCAAACAAGGTACTTTATGAACTTTTCGACAAAATTAAGGTAAGAATGTTTTTTTAAATTATACCGTGGGTGCGGCTATTTTACTCTATCATAATATCGTCGAAGCTTCCCTTAAAATATTATAAGAATATATTCAAAATAAATTTTTTCTTAAATTATTTCAAAATAGAAAGAGATATTTCTCTAAAAAAGGTTTTTATTTCATCTATGTCAACATCCTTTGATGGATTTAAAACTTATTTGAAGTTGATTTATTATGATACAAAAATTCCATATTGTATTGAAGGTTTTGTGATATGTTTGACTGTGGATGTGTTATTTTAACACCATTCATGGTTTATGGATAAAGTATTGACATTTCATATACTAGTTTTAATACTAATGTTTATGTTATGTTTAAACATTTTCATATGAGAAATGCATTAGACTTAGTAAGTGACGGGTGGAGCCCGCTATTGTTCCTCGATGCATCAGTAGGTCTCATGAGACAAATTAGTGTCTTGGAACAAGTCCTTGACAAAATCTTATTTGTAGTCTTGGAACAAGGCCTTGACTATGTGGTTATGAAAGTATGGCATTATGCATTCCATCATTATGAAAGTGGCTATTGATATTGCATGTTATTATTTGACTAGTATAATATCCATTTGAATAAGTAAATGTGATTATTTGATTTTATCTTTGCCATATTATGCTGATGTTTAAGTTTAAATGGCTTTTGTTTTAGTATTATACATTTCTTTAAATGTTTATGCTTATTTATGAAAGTTTCCTCTATATTGTTATCCATACTGAGCATCTGAGCTCACCCCTTTCTATGTTTTATTTTTCCCAGGATGCAAAGAAGTATATTATGAATGACCTGTTGGGATAGTCTATGGGATCTCAGTGTTGTCTATGGAAACAATGTTGTTGTAGTTTTCCATTTTACGATGTAATTTAAACCTTATGAATGTATCTAGTACTTCCAAGGCCACTAAACTAATTGGTCTTTCGAGACTTGATCTTTTGTGATCATGCTAATGATACGTAATAATGCACTAACTCTGGGCTTCTGTGGTCAGGGCGTTACATTTAATATAAATAAAAAATCACTTTAATCATTCTACTTTGACCATAGTAATAACATAATCTTATCCATGATCCCTTATTTTATTCTAAGCTATATTCACTTGATGCATGATGAAATTTTTTCATAGTTCCCCACATCCTTAAATTTGAAACATAGAAAATTAGTTTTTTATTTCTTACCCTTACATTCACATGCCTGGTTGGATTTCTATTCATACTTATAAAAATATCTAATTCAATTTAATCAAGTTCCAGGTTGTTTCTTTATGAAATTATCACATGTAGGAAAACCCTTCTTTTCCTTCTTCCCCATATCCATTTTTTTCATCATCCTCTTCTTATCTTTATTCTTTTAGAATCTATAATATTAAGGGAATTATTTATATATCTTTTTATCACATGATACTTTGTCCTCATATGATTATAATGTTTGGGAGACTAGTTCCCTATGAAAGATTATATTAAGACCATAAAGGAAATGTCTATTCATACAATTTGAATTACACATATTGATATTACTTGCATTACCTCCACTGGCTTCCATTTTTTAAATAACGGCACATGCTAGATTAGATCATACAATTTTTACATATAATGTATAATATCAAAATTAGTTAAATAGTTAACATAAATTGAAAATTTAGGTATAAAGAATCTCTAAATCATAAGCTTGGATTCATTGGAAATATTTCCAAATTCTTTTATAGGGTTTTATTCTATAATCTACATTTTCCTAACTATAGTTACTAAGGTTTATGATAAAATTCCGTCTGATTCCAACTTCAATGACCCTAACTCCAGAAGCTCGGAATCAACCTTTATTTCATTATATTAGTATAAGATTCATGGGGTCACATCACCAAGGATCGATAAGTTTAGTAGTCTTGAAGAACTAAATATATACATGGTGCACATACTACATTTATAATTAAACATATAATATAAAAAAGGAAAGTAGTCTATATACTTGAACTAATTCAATGGAATATTCTTTTTATCACGGGTAAAGGAAATAAAATAAGAGTGATCTTAAATGATTATTAAGGGTTATATATAGAGGAATCTATCTTTAATCAATAATTCATAATCAATATAGATAGGAAAATAATGGAATACACATTACATTTAATAATTTACTTGTATATCATGATATGATAAGTTATAATCATTCCAGAAATGTAAATAATTTGAAAAAAATTCCATTTAATCAATAAATTTTATAGAATCTGAATCCATAGATAATATCATAGCGAAAATATCATGATTAATAATAACTAAATTCCTGATAAAGAAAATTCTTAATTATTGGACTTTATGATCTCAGGAACATGATAAATCAACAATTAAGACCTTTCATAATATGATTTAAAAATATAGGTTTAAAGACATTTATTTTATCCAACTCATTTTTCTCATGATACATATTGATTCCATAAGCGGTTATATAATTCCAAGAACTAGCCATCACTATAGGTTCAATGAATTCCTCATATATCAAATAATCGATTTAATTCATGAATAGTGTGCCTTATCCTCAAATATTCTTATTGATTAAAGAATAAGTATTTATCAATATTTCCAAAAAAAATAACTTTCAATTTATAAAACTATATGTAGAAATGATATATGATTTAAGTTACAAACATATCTACAATACAAGAATATGTATATTAAAGAGAAATACAATATCCAATTTTCAAAAGATTGTGAATGGTTCAAATTATGGTATCATTAAATCATATAACCAGTGGATAATAATTAAAATCAATGGTTGTTTTCATTTATTAATAAAAGTACGTTAAAAATATCATTAAAAATATTTCTAAGTAAAATATATTTTTCCCATTGAAATTTAATTTTAAAAATATTACTGTGAAAATATGAAGGAAAACATTTTATTTGAAAATAAATATGTAAAACTATAAAATAATATTGAAATAATTAAGGCTTCATTATGGTAGAAAATATTTTTATTCGGTATAAGTTATTATAATGTTCTTTCTGTATTTTTTTCAAAAGAGTCATAAAGCACCTCGTTTTGAAAATGAAGAAAAGATTCCCTTCAACCCTTTTTATAAAATGTAAAACATAGGTAAAAATAAATTAAAAAATTATATGAGAATAGAAAAAATAAAAATCACTTGTTTAAATCATGTACATGGAAGATAAATATTCCCAGGTGAGGACTTAAACACAAACAATACCGAATAATGAGCAGATTGTAAAGCAAACCCTTATCACTTGGATTTATTTTGAATTATAATACCTAAGAAAGAAATAAATTGAAATTAAAATTTGAATACCATTAAGATAAATATATTAATTATATAAAAAATTAATGGGTAAGTATATACACCACACAATTGAAATAAGTGGTGAATATGTATATGTTACATACAAGTAAAAGTGAGACAAGGCACCGTTACCGTATGATTACCTTTAGTTAAACATGCTTTAAGCTAAGGCCTAATGGTTTTAAACGTGTTAATAATTTATAAAATAACCATATTAATATTTATAATATCATATATGATCATATTATACCATCTTATCACTCATTTTCTAATGATATTTCCTTAATACCATTGTTTCGGGTGTTAAGTGCTTCATTTTCTTAGGCATATTTTGTCCCGTAAGTTCCAATTATTTTTCATAGAATATAGTTACATCATGTTAATAATATTATATATAGTGTAAATATATTATTCACTAAATATATAGATATTCAAATTCATCTACAAAGATAAATATAGAAAATTTAATTACATCATTCATGGAGATGGTAGGCTGTATGTATGCATGAACACTGTTTTCATTTTTCGATGGATGGAACGAAATAATGGTGAGGAATAAATAAAATTTCAAGAATAATTAAAATGTTATATATTTCATATATATTTATTATTTCCATATTTATAACAAAACAATTATATTAGTGATAAAAAATAAATTGCACCACTATGTAGAGATGGTAAGTTATACATATGCACGAGAAATGTTTTTTATCTTTGTAGGATAAAAATGAGATGGAATATGGTTGTAACATAATAATAATAACATCTAATTATATTTATGATACTAGAATTATTAATTTAGGAATGAAAAAAACATTAACAGGAATTATAAAAATAAATAAATTTGAAGGCGTTTGTAAAGATGATTACCTCTTCTTTAATGGAATTCCTTTAGATCTCTTCTTAAGGGATATAAAGTTGGTCTTTTGGATAAACTTGAATCTATAGAAAATGGATAAGGATGTTGATAAGTGTAAAAGGTAATAATTGGTTGAGTAAAATTCTCAAAGTGTAGTTAATAAGTGAGGAAGGAGGTTCCCTTTTATAATTGAGGTGAGGGGTACTTTTGGAATTTCTCAAAATATTAAAATATAATATGACAACTCTAGAGCCAGATGCTACCAAGTGGAATATAAATGCACATGGAATGAAATTTTAAACCATAAATTATACTATTTATAACTTTTAAATATTTTTATGTTTTTAAATAATTTAATAAAATATTAATCCCATAAAATATCACTATTATAAATTTTGATACCATTTATTACTTTGAACTTAACAACATCAAGAAAAAAATAAAATTAGAACCAAATATTTTATGATATCCTAAAAATTTCATGTTAATTTATAGAATTCATGGATCAACTTAAATATCTTACATCATGTTACTTTTAATATCTTTAATACCATTTATTTTATTTTTTAATTAAACTATTATTGAAATAGTGTTGCACAAGCATATAAGATAATTAGAAATTTTATAAAAATTAAAAAATAAAATAAATTATAAAAATAAATTTATATGATAAAAATAATTATTTATATTCATTAAATATTAATTTTAACTCACATATATATCATGAAAACACATTTAATGGTGTTATTTTGAATTTTTGGCCTTATGCGAGCATTTCACAAGCTGTTGGATAAGACACATGCTATATAACTATAAAATTCATGTCTAAAAAAATAAAAAAAATTATTATCTGAGTTGATCAAGGACATATCACATCCTGATTATTTTTTTAAGAATACAAAATTTTACTTTACCAGTGTGGCGTAGTCTTTATGTCTACATTGAAAATGATTTTTATGTTTATTATGGAATAAATTACCATCTATATGTTTTCAATTATTTTTAGATGAAATTTATAATTTTTTTTCATAATTTATGTATTTCATACATTTCATAAATTTTATTATTGTGCCTATGTCTCAGCGATATCATAAAAGATACCATATTTCATAAAAATATTTTTTTTATTCACTAAAAATTTAATTTATTCAGAAAAATGTGAAAAAACTCATCCTAGGATAAATTTCGACTGATTAATCCAAAAATAAATTCCACTTAATGAAATTGATTTACTATAAGTTCTAGAAAATAAGTTTAAAATAAATGTATAAAACGTGACAAAAACCTCTTTTTTGAAAAAAATACAATTTTTTCTAAAAAATACCTATTTATGTAAAAAATTATTTTTTTCCAAATTTAGTTATATAATTTATTACAATTAACCTAATTTAATTATTAATAATTTTATAGAACTAATTTTCCTTTTATACCATTTTAAAATAAAATTTATCTTCCTAAATGGTTGAAACAAAAATACAGGTTTCTATAAAAATCGACATTTTAACCATTCGTTGGAAAATCAATATTTTTAGAAAAAAAAACATTTCACCCTAATATAATTTTTTTGTTTTTATATAAAAAATAATATTATTTATATAGAATAAAATTTATAAAATTTATAAAATTTTATTATAATATTCACTCATAAAAACCAAGAAAACCCATTTGTGAAGAAATCCTATTTATGAAGTACAAAGTAATTTACTGAAAATTTAGTACATATTTCATAAAAAAATAATCAATTTATTTTTATCAAATAATTTATATATATATATATATTTCATAATTTAGTTAGTACTATTCATACCCTCCAAGTTAATAGATAGGTTACGTGGTTCTTATTTGAATAATAATATTTTGGGATTTGTTTAGGCTCAGTATTGCATGCAATGAAATATATTGAACATAATGTTATTTTTAAAATCCTAGTATCTTAAAAAACCATTCCCATTAAACTTTATTTAAAAAAAATCTGACCAAACCTCTTCCAAACCACTTCCATCAACCTAAAAACTCCTTCAACCAACATAGTCCCAACAATATTTATATACCCTATACATTTTCTGCATTCATATATGTATGAATATAATTGATTTCTATTTTTGGGTGAGTTAAAAAAAATGTGGGTTTTGAAATAATTTAAACATCAATATTGTTTGAATATATTTATTTGGTGTAGGTAATAAGATTTTGAACTAAAATCACTAGAAGCATGCATACATAAAAGGGAATAAAATAATATAACATGGTGATATTAAAAACCCCTTAAAATACTAAGTGTGAGATTCCTTCCAAAGAAGCAATTTTCATTACCATGATAATTAAATTAGGTATTAAAAATCTCAAAACGAGTAACCCAGACTTATCTTTTGTAAGGAAATAATGTTACATCTGACATTGGATTATCTTAACGATATTTTTGAGCTTATCTTGAGTATCCATTGATTGTTTTTGGTTAGATTATTATTGAAATTTCCATTGGGTTACACTAAGTGAGAATCCACAGTGGTTAGGATTACATATGAATTGATTTTATTATATTCATATAATGGATTAGACAAATAATTTTTTTTTCATCTATCCAAGAGTGATGCATGACATGATTGATGACTTTTTCTAATAGATATAATTATGGATTATTTATCTATTAACCATTTTAGGACATGGTGAAATATGGATCTTGACCAGCTAATGAATATTATGGGGTTTTAAAAGGGTTCATTGTTTTAGTGGGAGTCTGTTTCATATAGTTCCTTATAAATTGGTTAATAATCCATGGTACTTTTCTCATAGAATATTATGTTGTACATACTATCATTATCATCATCATAAAGATAAACTTTGTGACCAATAATTGATAAAGATAATCATAATATAATTATCTCCTAAGACTAGTAACCCTAAGAAAATTTATTAATCAAGATTCTATATTTAATAAAAGTTCTTAAGGAAAGTTTCTATGTGTTAGAATAGTCTCTTTCTTAGTAACTATTGTTAAAATTGTTAAAAAAAAGAATTAAGATTCTTATAGAAGCATAGAGCGATTCATTTATGATTTCAAAGGAATTAGATTTATAATGACAATAGGAATATTACCCTCTATTCATGTACCAAACATGATTGGGTAATTCTATTATATTAGGAATTTTAGTCTCATATACTCAATATGATTTGGTATGTCAAATGAAATTCAATATTATTGAATATATTGACGACACAATGAGTCAAAAAGGTTTACTTAAAACTTTGTTTTTTATAGAAATAAATGCTATTATTATAACAGATATATGATATAAATTTTATGATTTCAAAAAGCGTTGTGACTATAAAGAAGGTCAGAATTTGAAAAGAATCAAAATTTGAAATTTTATATCTTGTAATGGATCAAATGAGTTGTTTCATTGATAAATTGGATACTTCAAACTTGGATAAAATCATCATAAGTTGCATATTTTTATCTCATTTATCTTAGAAGAAAATTTAAAATATTTATTTTAAATGAAATTACATAGGTGTTTTTAATACACCTGGTTTATGATATATTTAATTATATAACCTTGTTTTAGTGGTGATTAAAAATGGACTGTTCTGGTTTATAAATTCATCCTTTTGTAATATATATAAATGGTAGTAAAATATGGTTTAATTAATATAGAATTTACCCTATATTTTTAATTTGTTGGGGATATATATGATATAAGAATATAATTTCTAAATTTAAATTACTATATGAATAGTAAAATTATGTAAAAGTTAAAACCAAAAGAAGAAAAGTTGGTGGAAAATTCTAAAAAAGTTTTCTTCAAGAATCCAATAAAGGTCATTGAACCCCAGGGTTTCTAGGAAAGAAGAGTAATAATTCAATATAATTTTATTATCTAATATATATATGATAGAGTTTATGAAACTCTATGGAATTTCCTTGTTATGTATGTATGTTACAAAAACTAATTCTTCAATTTTGAAGGGTATGTTTTTCTAAATATACCAGAAATGCTCAGCCAGAGGCAAGCCTCTGAATATATGTTTTTCTAAATATATATTTTAAAAAGTGTTATAAATATATATGAGTTCAAAATAAAAGGAATAATTTATTTATCTTATGTTTTATATTCATAATAAGAAGTAAATAGTTACTTCATAAATTATTTGAATGTAAATGATTTTATCAAGCTCAAATGAGTCTATTTTAAAGATGTGAATCTTCATTTTATTTATCTTATGCAATAAATGCAGACAATCGATAACAATTTTCTTTGTTAAAAACATGATTTGATTAATTTTATTCACATGTTTTATGATTCATTAATCTCTATAACATGTTTTGACAAGAATATTTGGGTAAAAGATTTTATCTAAGCTAAAGTGTTTCTCCTGATGTTTATTTAAGCATGAGGAAACATGATCCCACCAACCATCGGTGGTATATTTTAATATATTATTATTTTAAAATGGGAAATCATCCTAACACATAAAATACCATATATGATATGGAAAAAATAGTTTATTTGTTAAATTTTCTAACCATAGAAGTGTTGGTTTCAGGCACAGCGGACGCACGTTGGCGGGTTTACCCACCTTTAATTTTAGCGTTAAACAACGTTCAATCTGAGATCCATCACGTTATAAAACGCCGGATCTTCGGAATGGAAAGAAGAATGAAAAAGAAAAGAAGAGTCCTAAAACCATTGAGATAGGATCATCATATGTTGGTTATAATTAATTTAATTAATTCACAAGAATTACCTCGGAGGAATTCTTTCTTCGTTGACGTCTCCAGTAACGATCATGTGATCCGTTGTTGTGTTGTAGAATCCAATTATAGGATTCCTCTAGCGGTGATCCACACATGCTCCATGTATCTATGGATGTTGCCAAAGGGATCTCTAGGTGCTAGCAAGGAAGAACCTTCACTTGTGATGTCCGCCTTTGACCACCTTGATCCGGTGGAGGATCTCACTCTCATAACTTGAGTGTGCTCTTGGTGGAAAGGGAATTCTCTCTTGGCTTGAGAGTATTTCCAAATCCGTTGGGCACAACAATGGCTCAGGAAAAGTGTTGGGGTTGTGAGGATATTTATAATTGTGTTTGAGGTTAATAGAGTTATGACAATAAATAAACGCATTACGCGTTTTATTTATTTCATTAACTCTTATTGAAACCCCATGTCGAATTATTAATTCATTGACATGCGCCCATGCTGATTATAATTAATATAATTTAATAAAACAATATTATATCCTAAAAATTCCAACTGGAAAACTACACGGCATGTAATAATTAATACACGATGTGTACTAGTTTTCCATAAAACTAAACGGCGTGTATATTTAATATACACGACGTGTACTTTTATTTTCCATTTTTCTCCACCACATTTATTAGACCTTGAGTAATGACTATTTATTTCTTAAATAAATGTAACTGCATTACTCGCTAATAAATATATATTATTTTTCCCACAATATATTCTCTCGAATAACTAGTGTCCAAATAAATGCGATCATGCATCTTTAAATAATTATTAAACCACAGTCGGGAATAATATTTATTTAACTTGTTAAATCAATATTTAACTGAGATACATGGAAACACTTAGTGTGTGACCCTCTAGGCCTCTTTCTCAGTGGCATTAGGCAGATCCTGCCTAAAGTCCAAGGTTAGCCTCTAGTAACATGCCAAGGCACCCATAGAGAAGGAAGTTAACACCGCAATGACGTGTCACCTCCTACGAATGCTTACCGTGTAATATAATCCCTTTGTCTCGATATCTCTAATCAAGCGGGTTGCATGCTAGTGCCATCAACCCATGTGCTCGATTATTCTTTCTTTGACTTCCCGGAATTGAACTCGCCCATACCTTACCATGGCCATGGATTTATCTAGGCTATATCAATTCCATCAAATGGCCTGAGATATCTACTTCCGTTATGAAACAGAAGGGAAAAATCCTTTCTCACATTATCTATTAATGCAGTATTACTCGTGATGCACCCAACATATCCTACCTCGCTGCGAACAATGTGTCATCCTAGTTCTATTCAATACATCTATGTGCGCGAGTTTTAATACCCATTAATAATAATCTTAATGTCTAAGGACCAATACACACATCCATAGATAAGAACATCTAATGAAACTATTAAATGTGGATTTCCTACTGGTGGGTCTTGTTCTCATAATATCGTCCTGGATATTACCAAGGGTGCACACCATGAGAAGGTGCCTCAAAGTTTTATGAGTCCTCACCCCTAATGACCTGTATTATTTGTTTCCCTCAAATAATATCATCCGGCCATAGAACATATATTCAAGAACAGTGTTATGGCACTTCTGGGTTCTCATCATAGCAGAGATCCACTATGAACCTTTAATGCAACAACTGTCCTTAGAACATTATCACATGCATTGTCACGCAAAAGAACAACCAAGATGTGATAAGGCTTTTATTAATGAATAAAGTACAAAGCAGTTGGTTATAGACCACTAACTCCAACAGAATACCACTTGGACTAGAGCCAACTGCTAACAAACATTATCCCGCTAGATTTCACATGATATTCATGCTTCTGCTGAGATAAGCATTTAGTCATGGGTTCTGCCACTTTCTCTTCTGTGTACACTCTCCTCACAACAACTTCACCCCTGTGATAGAAATCCCTCAAGAGGTGATACTTCCAAAGTATGTGCTTTGTCCGTTGATGTGACCTTGGTTCTTGTGAAAGAGCCACCACTACAGTATTATCACAATACAATGTAATGGGATCTTTATTGCTAGGCACCAAATCAAGTTCCTGGACAAAGTTCCAAATCTAGACGGCTTCCTTGGCTGCATCAGAAGCCACTATATATTCGGACTCCGCTGTAGAATCAGCGACAACTGGTTTCTTTGAACTCTTCTATCTCACAACTCTTCCATCGAGACAAAGAAAATATCCAGTTTGTGACTTCAAAACTTTCTAATCTCTCTGAAAACCAGCATTATCATACCCTATGATGACAAGCTCCTCGTCTCCTCCATACACCAGGAAAAAATCCTTAATTCTTCTCAGATACTTAAGGATAGTCTTAACAACAGTCCAATGATATTCTCCTGGATCTGCTTGATATCTTCCTACCATGCTCAGTGCATAGGCAACATCAAGCCTAGTACATAACATGGCATACATGATGGATCTTATAGCCAAAGCGTATGGGATCTTACTCATTCTATCTTTCTCTTGTTTTTTCCGAGGACACATTTTCATAGAAATATGTAGGCCATGTGACACTAGAACCAATCCCCTCTTGGATTGTTCCATACTAAATCTCTTTAGTATCTCGTCAATGTATGTACCCTGAATTAGTCCAAGCAGCCTCTTGGATCTATCACGAATGATCTTGATCCCTAGAATATAGGCTGCTTCTCCTAAGTCATTCATGGAAAACACTTGTTCAACTAGTCCTTAACTGACTATAATACTGGTACATCTTTTCCAATAAGTCATATGTCATCAACATATACTACTAGGATAATGATCGCATTCCCATTAAACCGCTTATAAACACATGGCTCACATTCTTTCTTAATGAAACCGAATTCTGTTATGGCTTCATTAAATTGAATGTTCCATGTCCTAGATGCTTGCTTCAATCCATAAATGGATTTTTGCAACTTGAAAACCCGTTTGGCTTCACCTGGTGTCACAAACCCTTCTGGTTGTGTCATATAGACATCTTCCTGAAGGTTCCCATGAAGGAATGCTGTTTGGACATCCATTTTCCAAATATCTTAGTCATGGTAAGATGATATGGCAAGTATGATTCTTATCGATTTAAACATGGAAACTGGCGAGAAGGTTTCATCATAGTCAATTCCTTGATGCTATCTGAATTCTTTAGCCACTAGCCTTGCTTTATAGGTGCTAACTTGACCTTCCATGTCCAGTTTTCTCTTGAATACCCATTTTCATCCAACAGGCTTTATATCAACTGGCTCATCGACCAGAACCTAGACTTGGTTTTGATACATGTAATCCATCTCATAATTCATAGCTTCTAGCCATCTTGCAGATTATGAGATTTTAATTGCTTCCTTGTAGGAGATAGGTTCATAATTGTCCAACAATAATGATTCACCATCCTCGGTGACTAGGAAACCAAATCTCTCTGGTTCCCTTACCTCTCTTGAGCTTCTATGCAGTACTTGTGTTTCTGGAACTTCTTCCACGAGGATATGTGGAACATGTTCCTGTACCAACTCCTGTGTATCTTGAGCATCAACTTCGTCGAAGTCAATCCTACTCCCACTATCCTTTTTGAGGATGTGCTCCCTCTCAATAAAGACGGCTTGTCTGGCGATAATCACTTTCTTGTCCTGAGGGTTATATAGGTAATATCCTTTCGTTTCCTTAGGATATCCTATAAATATACACCTCATTCCCATGGGTGCTAGTTTGTTTCCTGAGAAGGCCTTAACAAACTCCTCGCATCCCCATACACGTGTATGCAATAAAATGGGTTTCTTTCCATTCCATAACTCGGAGGGAATTCCATTTTCCACCTTAGTTGGTACTCGGTTTAATGTGTATACTGCAGTTTGTAATGCATATCCCCAAAAGGATAATGGAAGATTCGCATGAATCATCATTGACCTCACCATTTCCAACAAGGTTCTATTCCTCCTTTCACTAAAACCGTTCCACTGTGGTGTATAAGGAGGAGTGAGCTGAGATAGAATCACAGACTCTCGTAGAAGATCAATGAAATCTTGGTTCTGATATTCTCCACCTCGATCCGATCAAAGTTTCTTTATCTTCTTACCATGCTGATTCTCTACTTCATTCTTGAATTCCTTAAATTTCTATAAGTCTTCTGACTTATACCTCATTAAGTAGACAAATATTTATCTACTCAAATCATCAGTGAAAGTAATGAATTATGAATATCCACCTCTAGCTTCTACTGGAAATGGTCCACATACATCAGTGTGTACCAATCCTAGAAGCTCTTTGGCCCTTTCCCCCTGTCCACCAAATGGAAGCTTGGGCATTTTACCTTGTAAACAAGAGTGACATCTTTCAAGTGGTTTTAGATAAGTAGATTCTAAATAGCCATCATGGAAGATCTTTGTCAAGCGCTTCTCGTTTACATGACCGAGACGGTGATCCCACAACTGGGTGATGTATGAGTCATGTGAGTTTGTTTCTTTATTGATTGCCAACACTTGGTTTTCGTAATTTAATACATACAAACCATTATTTAAATGTGCCATACCATAACATACATTATTATTATAAAAGAGACAACCCTTATTTCCAAACATGAAAATAAATCCATCCATATCCAAACAAGATACAAAAATTATGTTCTTAGTAACACTAGGAACATAATAACAGTTATGTAAAACCAAAATCATGCCAGTCGGTAATGGGAGGTGGTAGTCTCCAATAGCCAACGCAACCATCCTTGCGCCATTGGCAGCTCTAAGATCCACCTTTCCTCTGGAAATATTTCTAAATCTACTTGGTTCCTACATTTGAATATAGATGTGAGCCCCACAAGCTATATCTAATACCCAGTGTGTAGAAATGGAAAGATTATACTCGATAACGAACGCACCTTTAGCATCCCCACGCTTCTAGGTCCAGTTCCTCTTCTAGTGGCCCTACTTGCCACATGAAAACACACCGCCTCCCATTTGTTTCCCTGCCTCTGGATCTTCTCCTTCTTGGAGGGACAATGCTCGGGGGATTTAGACCGTTTATAAGTCTTTAGCCCCTTTTCCTTGTCGTTCATTTTCTTGTTCACCATAAGGACTGCGGGTTTGTCATGCCCCATGTCCTTGTCTACCTGGGGAATCAAGGTCAGAAGCTCTGATAGACTCTTATCATTGCCGCTCATGTTATAATTGACAATGAAGCTAGATAAGGTCTTGGGAAATGATGATAGGATGAGATCTGTATGCAACTTATCTGGGAATTTAATCCCTAAGATGTCCATGAGTTCAATGTAGCCAATAAGTTTGAATACATGAGGCCCAGGTGGCACATACTCTATAAGCTTAGTTGTAAACAAATAATTAGAGATCTCATACCTCTTCTGTCTCGCCTACTCTTGGTAGAGATCCTTAAGGTGAGACATCATGCTATACGCGTCCATGTTTTCAAGTTGCTTCGAGATCTCATTGGACATGGCCGATAGCATGAAACAATGGACATATGTGGCATCATACATGTGTTTCATATAGAGAGATAATTCCTCATCACTGGCCTCTTTCCCAGGCGCAACTGGAATAAGCTCTTCCAACACATACAATTTCCTTTCGTGGTGAAGGATGACGCGTAAACGCCTCTACCATTCTTGGAAATTGGTGCCGGTGAGAAGGTTTTCCTTCTCGAGTATGGTTCATAATGATATATTTGAAGTCATTTTCTTGTCGTTTCTACAAATTAAGATGTGGAAAGGTTTTTTAATTTATTACAAATTTGAGACAAATAAATAAATTAATACTTATTAGTCTCCCACGATTTTATCAAAATCCAATAGCCCTCACCATTGATTTCAGAATATTGTGTTGCCTGAATATTCTAGTGGCAAGGATCCATATTGCCCTTCGCATTACCCTAAATAGGGTTGGTCAAGCAACTTGAAGGGTTTTAGGTAGGCATTCTAAATTCCAACTACATTAACTCGCAGCTCCTTGATCCGCTGAATAGACTCCCCAATCTTGAAATCATTTTATTTTGGATTTCCTCAAACTTTTCCTCTTGGTCACACCAAGTCCTACTGTGGCAGTTCACCCTTGATGCGAACCAAGTCAATTTAACACAAAACCTTGAATTATAATTCCCCGATAATTGAAAGCTCCCAAACTAGGGTTGGTCAAGAACTTTGAACTATGGATCGATACTAACCAAGATTATGGAAGGCTATACCGACTTAATATTTCTTTTGGGGGATTTTATCCTTATACGTAAATTTCTATTTTATTATCTTTGATTACATGCTTGTTAATATTAAGTGGGATATACTTAAGTTATTAACCATGTCTAATATAATATTTACATATAAGCCGGTTTTATTTTAGTTTCATCTTGCATGCTCATTTAATTCATTATTTGTGTGATCTTGACAACACACCCACAATAAATAAACCATGCAACTGACAGAAATAAAATAAATGGTATGATCATGAGCTTTTTCTATTGGTTAGTTTATCTAGCGGTTGATAAACTAACCCAATACCTAGTGGAGAAACACCTTGAACCTTTCAGGTTCGTGTTTACAGCTTTCCACATGTCCACCTTTGTATCTCCTTGGATTGGTTTCCCCTTGGCTTCTAACTTGAGCCGCCTCCACTATCTTGGGATCTCCATCCATTACATATCCATTTATCTCACACGCAGGTGAAGGGTAAAAGGGGGTTTTACATAAAAGAATCCTTGGGCGCAGACCCCATATATTAATGAGGAGATGGCTCGTAGGCCGAAAAATTTAATTTAAATAAATAAATTAAAAGAAACCATTCACATACAAAATGTCTCGGTCTAGCTCATGATCATCCATAAATCAAACGATATTTACGCATAAATAAAACTAGCATTCAATTCTTTAATCGTTCTTGTTTAAGATAAATCATGCTAGAATTAATTAATTATATTTAATTAATCCATCCTTTTATCTTAAAACCTTTTCCAAACTTCCTTGAGATTCTCATCCATCATAATTTTAAACAAATAAATTTATTTAAAAATATTCTTGTACGTAACTTGTAACTTGGAGGCAACCTGGTGAATTTTCGTTCGTTACGCAGATGTTAAATTAAATACATATATATAAAACACCTATCACGTGTTGTGCCTCAGCTTTATTCCTGCACCATGGTACACGTCTCAAGGGTTTGTATAATATAATAATAAATTTTAATAAATCTGCGTAATTTGGGTGAGTACAGAATGTGTAGTTCGGACTACACGCCGTGTACTTATCATCCCCGTCCATCCGAAGTACACGCCCGGGGACAGGGCGTGTTAATATACTTTGGAAATTTTCAGAGTACATGGTGTGTTCTGTGGGACACACTCTGTGTAGTTTTCACGTTACACAGTTTCCAGCCGGGCAAGCCCTGTACGGGGTACACAGCCCAACCCTAACCCGAAGGGACTACACATCGTGTTCATTGGACCACACAGCGTGTAATCCGAAAACCGTGTGCCACCTATTTATGGTCAACACACGATGTCTTAAATTTTTAGAAAGAATCCAATACATAGCCTGATTTGGCGGATCATTCAATCCATTGAACCTAGACTACACGATGTTTACTTCTGAATACACGCCGTGTATTCTGGTGCTGTACGACCAGAAACGTTAGTCTCCTCCGGATGAGTTCCTCTATTTAATTTTAATCAAAATTAAAAGAAAAATTCGTTTCTGTGAGGTGAATGAGAAATGAGGAAGGAGGAACAGATCTCAAGATTCAGATTTCCAGAATGATTAAACATGAATTGAAATGACTAAATTATTAAATGCATAAATCACCAATGAAAAACTAAATAATTATAATCAACGATATAACCCCTCTAATACCACTTTTTGGTTCCAGGCACAGCAGAAGCGCGTTGGTGGGTTTACCCAAATTTAATTTTAGCGTTAAATAATGTTCAATCTGAGATCTGTCACGATATAAAACGCTGGATCTTTGGAATGGAACGCAGAAAGAAAAAGAAAAGAAGAGTTCCGGAACCATTGAGACATGATCATCATATGTTCGTTATAATTAATTTAATTAATTCACAAGACTTACCTCGGTGGAATTATTTCTTCGTCGATGTCTCCGATCAAGATCCCATGATCCGTTGTTGCGTCGTAGAATCCAAGTATAAGATTCTTCTAGCGGTAATCCACACGTTCTCCATGTATCTCTGGATGTCACCGAAGGGATCTCTGGGTGCTAGCATGGAAGAACCTTCTCTTGTGATGTCTACCTTCGACCACCTTGATCCGATGGAGGATCTCACTCTCGTAACATGAAGGCATTCATGGTGGAAAGGGAATTCTCTCTTGGCTTGAGAGTATTTCCAAATCCGTTGTGCACAACAATGGCACCAGCAAAGTGTTGTGGTTGTGAGGATATTTATAATCAGGTTTGAGGTTAATAGAGTTATGACAATAAATAAATGAGTTACACGTTTTATTTATTTCATTAAATCTTATTGAAACCCCATGTTGAATTATTAATTCATTGACATGCGCGCACACTGATTATAATTAATATCATTTAATAAAACAATATTATATCCTCAAAATCCCGACTGGAAAACTACATGGCGTGTAATAATTAATACACGGCGTGCACTTGTTTTCTATAAAACTACACGACGTTTATATTTAATATACACGGCGTGTACTTTTATTTTAAATTTTTCTCCACCACATTTATTAGACCTTGAGTAATGGCTATTTATTTTAAAATAAATGTAACTGCATTACTCGCCAATAAATAAATATTATTTCACCCACAGTATATTCTCTCGAATAACTAGTGTCGAAATAAATGCGATCAGGCATCTTTAAATAATTATTAAACCACATTCGAGAATAATATTTATTTAACTTGTTAAATTAATATTTAACTGAGATACATGGACACACTTAGTGTGTGACCCTCTAGGCCTCTTTCTCAGTGGCATTAGGCGGAGCCTGCCTAAATTCCAAGGTTAAGATCTAGCAACATGCCAAGGCACCCATAGAGAAGGAAGTTAACGCCGCAATGACGTGTCACATCCTATGAATGATTACTGTTTAATATAATCCCTTTGTCTCGATGTCTCTAATCAAGCGGGTTGCATGCTAGTGCCATAAACCCATGTGCTCGATTGTTCTTTCTTTGACTTCCTGGAATTGAACTCGCCCATACCTTACCATGGCCATGGATTTATTTAGGATATATCAATTCCATCAAAGGGCCTAAGATATCTACTTCCGTTATGGAACAGAAGGGACAAATCATTTCTCGCATTATCTATTAATGCAGTATTACTCATGACGAACCCAACATATCCTACCTCACTACGAATAGTGCGTCATCACAGTTTTTGTCAATACATCTAAGTGCACGAGTTGTAATACCCATTAATAATAATCTTAAAGTCTAAGGACCAATACACATGTCCGCAGATAGGAACATCCAATGACACTATGAAATGTGGATTTCCTACTAGCGGGTCTCGTTATCATAATATCCTCCTGGATATTACCAATGGCACCCACCATGAGAAGGTGCCTCAATGTTTTATGAGTCCTCACCCCTAATGACCTGTATTTTTTGTGTCCCTCAAATAATATCATCCAGCCATAGAACATATATTCAAGAACAGTGTTATGGCACTTCTAGGTTCTCATCATAGCAGGGATCCACTATGACCCTTTAATGCAATAGCTGTTCTTGAGACATTATCACATGCATTGTCACGCAGAAGAACAATCAAGATGTGATAAGGCTTTTATTAATGAATAATGTACAAAGCAGTTGGTTCTAGACCACCAACTCCAACAACAAGAAATACATGTTATTTTTTTAACAAAGAAGGGTTTGTGTATCTTTGCATGATATTATGAAAATAATATAATGTCTAAAAGATAATGAGTGTATATTTGTACTTAGAGAAGTTCAAAATTAATAAATAAAGGTTAAAATTAATCTTAAGTTTAAGTGATTTACACTTAATATCCTAATTTTTTTAGGATATGTGATGGAAATGAAAATTTTAATGTGTTCCATTTATTTATCATTTAAATAGTGAATATCACTACTTCCAAAAGGATTATACTATACTATGATTAATGTATATTTCACTCAATATCATAAAAGAGTTTATGATATGTGAAAAAAGGAAAATTTAAAGAGTTCTATTAATTTATCATGAAAAATAAAAAACAATATTTCTTGAAGGACTATAACAATTAAAATGTAAAGCTCTTGCTACTTTATCCTAAAAAACATTATAATGGACTACTAAGAAATAATATAAGTAGTTATATTACTTGAAGGAATTTTTTTAATGGAATAAGGTTACAAGGATGATGATGATGAAATTGGAAATTGATTTAAGTAAAAAATAGAAGAAAAATAATATAACATTTGATTTTATGAAGTTAAGGAGTTTGAATACGTTCAAGTTGTTGAAAAGTTAAGAATATGATTCATAATTCTCTACATTATTCAAAATTTCATTCCACATAGGTGTTTATCAATAAAACTTTAGGGGGAGAGTTTTATAAGATGATCACATAGATATGTTACATTTATTATATATGATATAATGTGTTAAAAACTAATAATGTGTAGACTACATAAGGCTGAACTAAAAGTTTACCACATATGACATGAAAAACCGGTTCTTAATATGGGTTTATTAAATTTCTTAAAGCGTTTAAGAATATTAAAATGTATCATATTATATGAAATCTCCATTTTATCATTCGTTCATATTTTCTATAAATATATATATATATATATAGATATATATTTCGTGAAGTAAAATGATAATGGACTTCTCATAGTATGAATTTGAGATTATCCCTAACTGATATTTTCATTGAGTTTAATAAGTTATAAAGAAATGTTAATGTTAGTGCAAGTTGGATTCTTATATAGAGATTTGGAATATGTTATTGAGAAACAAAATAAAGAATAAGTTTATTTTTGTGTGCTAGATGTCATAGTAAGTATGCGACATGGAATGTTATAAAGATGTCTTTGGTATACTAGGGGAGTGTGGATTTTATTTTTTTACTCACTAACTTAGGTTAGTGTGATACATATAATGATAACATTTATACTTTGATACACTAATTATGAATGTATACATATTAACTTAGTGAATATGGTGGTGGTTGGGTTGTTGATGATCGTATAGTCAATTAGAGCTTAAACAAGATGAAATTTGTCCTCTCATATGACGAGTATGACATGTGGGACCTATATAGAGATAGATCATGGGAGTGTGTAGGAACACCATGATATTATATATATATATATGTATAGATAAGAGAAAAATAATTTTCTTATCTATATTGATGAATCCCATGTGTTGTATTCATCAATCATACTAGTATATACTCTAAGAATCAATGAAATATGAGTTGGCTATATGGGATTGAAATATTCCATGTCTCTTGGTCACTCGATGTCTTGGACAAAGGGAAAATATGACAGTTCATATTTTTATATGATGCAGATCGGTGGACATAGGTACAAAGATACGTGTGTTTGACAAATATTATTCTATATACCTTTATAGATTGATTAGAATTGATTGTTTACTAAATTCCACTCTTTTATTACATATTTAATCTAAATATTTTTATTCATTCCACAATATAAAGGCCCATAGGTTCATATTTTTTAGTTGAATGAATGGGGATTGAATTTTACTCAGAGATTTATTCTAAAAGTGTTTTAGAGTTTATCTAAAAAGTGTCTTAGGTAGGTATTCACACGGATTTTTATATGATGTGATACAAGGTGAGGTTAATGATATATTTCTAAATGTTTTTTAGAGTACATCAGAAAGGTATTTTGGATATGTTTTCATAAGTTATTGTATATGATGCAATATAAATTTAAGTAAAACAAAGGCTATTAAGATTTAGTGAATGTTGGAGATTGAAAGAGGTATACCCCCTAAAGCCATATATATATATGTATGTATGTATATATATATATATGTATATATATATATGATAGTAGGTATTTTATGAAAACTATTTTTTTAATAGGAAAAGGAATAGCCCATTTTATTAAAATAAAAATAAAAGACAAAGAAATATGGGCAGGGTCAAAAAAGAAGTTATGCCCTCATGCCAAGAAAATACAAAAAGGAAGAAATATCAAGGACCATAATAAAACAGATAGGAAGAATAATAGTTATCATAACAATATAATTCATAATCTAAGGGTTCATGATACTTGGTAACCATGGTTGGATTTAGATATAAGTATCCATTATTACATCTTGATTTCATTGGATGAATGGGTTGGAAGCCTTTATTATCCACAAGATATTTTTTCCTTTGGACAGTGATAAAATAAAGGAAAGATTTTTTTGGAGGATCATCCTCTATATCATCCCATATTTCATAGATGATCAATTTTTCTATAAGTTTATTAATTACTTGTCATTTTGAAATATTCTCTTTTTTAACTGAGTTGGATTACACCTTTGTTGCAAGATTGATGACCTATGAATAATAACACTTTTCTCTCCTTACTTTGGAACAGAATGTGTTTCCATCCCTAATCCAAATAAATCAGAAATGAATTCCGCATATAAATGATTTGGTAACTCTTATTCATTAGTATTTTCTTCCTAAGTCATGAGTGCCAAATTTTGAGAATATTCCCCATCTATTCATATAGAACCAACACCGACACACTACTTTTCCCTATCAAGATAAGAGTGTTTAATTCCAAAAGAAGCCGAATTATTCTACACTTTTATTCCTTATCAATTTATTGCTACATGAAAACTTGGTATTTCCTTTTGATAAAAAAATAACAAACCAAATTCTTGTAACAAAGATCCTTGACATGAACAATAAGTTGAAAATCTAGACAGAAATTAAGTAGTATTTCATATTCCAATTTTATAGGGATATCATCATCTAATTCATACAAGACTATCTTATTAATCAAAGAAGAGATTAAGTCTACCTCTACTAGTACCCTGGGATAATGACCATATTTGGAGACCTCTTTGGTCCATATAATTTTATTAGGACTCCCATAGTAGAGGCTATATCATATAAAATTTTAGGATTCCATAATATCTATTAGAGAAGAATTATTTTTATCCAAACATGAGATTTACTATTTTTTTATCATAAATGGATTGAATAAAAAATCCCATTCTTGAAAGACGACCATACCTAGATTTAACACAGTTGAACTAATCCCCCAATATCTACGATTTAGATCCTCTGCTAAATAAATGATGTGATAGAAACATCGACCCTTTGGAATAAATCTAAAATCAGAAGAACCCAATGAAGAAGTTATCTTCTGAACCAGATAATCAGTTTTCCAAAGCTTTCCTCCAGTAGGTAGAATGAGTCTAGAAATTTTAGAGTGACCATATATCTTGTATCTATGAAGAATCGAATCCTTATTATAAATCATCTGGGTAGTTTCTCCTTTTATAATGATTCACTATAGAACAACTTCATTCATAAATGAAAAATTCCTTCTATTGAGTTATGCTTCAACAATAAAAAATTGGGTAATTTTTTCACTTGACAAGCTACCATATTTCTTCACCTCAAATACAGCTATAATAACAGGTTGATGAGACCTTCTCGCCTCATCTACCAAAGAAACCCTAGATCAAGTATGGATCCCCAAAATTGGCACAATACACTCAGACTGAAGGTAATCATTTTGGTCGGCCACGACCTCCTCTTCCAAAATCATATCAATACTAAAAACTATAGTTCTCTCGGCTGCCAAAACTAAAGATCGATGTGCACTAAATGCCTTAGTCTCTATCACCATAGTCTAGTGAGCCCCATTCATCTTCTTTATCAACTTAGTAATCTCAACCAGATCAGATCCAGAATGGTGAGAACCACCTATACATGGAAAACTCGTAACAAAATACACTTCCAAAGCTCAATGAACATATACCCAGGAAACCCTCATCGTAGTCCAGAAATCTTCGGTCTTCTTCTTCAAAGATCTTTTCTCAAATGGCTCTATCATCGTTGTTTCATATTGAAGATATCCACCAATGGTTATCTTTACTGAATA
The DNA here is from genome assembly GCA_963277665.1 of Viscum album. NCBI lineage: Eukaryota > Viridiplantae > Streptophyta > Magnoliopsida > Santalales > Viscaceae > Viscum > Viscum album. The sequence continues at coordinate 1,105,181,041 of OY728145.1, forward strand.
TCTTACATCAACTAGTTCGATCATCCATGGTTTATATCTTTGGTATCTACCAATTTTCACCTCAAATTGTTGGAAATGTTGGTTAGATACCCAAGCATTTTTTCCACCTAAGATATATTTATTCAGAAACTAATAAAATATACAATATTTTATTCATTAAAATTATGAATTCATATTTATCCATAGCATTTATTAAGATGTTGTAATGTATGAATAAATTATACAACAATTGAGGCATGTCCTTATTTTCTTATATATAATACACTACACTGCGATGACAGTGGGTATACACACTGATACTTGGACGAACCTCTTTTTGACTAATAGAACTCATCATTATTCTATTTTACATTAATGGATCTCGCAGACCATAGAGGAAGGATGAATCCCATTCGAAAGGCTGATGATTCTCTTAACCCATGGATACACTATAATGAGGAGATGTCTTTTATCTTCTCTTATGTTATCTTTATCAATCACATTTGAATATTAATATATAGAAAATTTTTTTCAAAGAATGGTTCGCTATTTACAACAATATTCCTCATTTATATTTTTATGTAGGTTTTATATATCATGTATGGGAGATATCTGGAAATGGGTTTTAAACCTCTTACTCTTAATCTAATAATTGTTATTAAAATCTAATAAAACCCTTCAATTTTTACCCTTACTAGGATCTATTTAGTATTATTAGGAATATTGTACATATCACTTGGTTCAATTTCCTTATTCGAAAGAGTAGCTACATAATCAGATAAAGAAAATTCTTGAACTTATTTCTAGATATATCAAAGGGAGTCTTCCACAGGTGGTATATTTGTATTCCAAGTTTATTCCCATTGAGAAATTTAGGTGAAAAACATCCTTGTAATATCCCCTAGCCTCAATTAAATTTTTCTTTAAATAGAAAAAACATCCTCAATAAAACCAACTAACCCATTAATTTTCTTTCAAAGGTAATCTCTCACTCTTTGAGAATCACCATTGAGAAGATATATCTCACATGTGATATTTATCTTAAGTCATAAATGATGTATAATGATACTACATCACATTTAAAATCTTGAACTCTACTATAACATCCTAAAATCCTAGGAAACATTATTAATTTGATCAAAGACAGTACTCAAGTTCTTTTAAGTTGAGGATGTGGAAAAAATAGATGTAATATTCTTTATAAACTCAAAATGGGAAATTATTACATTTTTCAGATAATTAATGATTTTTAACAAACATGACTTATACCAAAACTAAAGTAGAGATGTCTGATTAAATTACTATAATATTATTCGCCATCTCTATTTGATCTTGTAACATTTCTTTCAACGCATTAAAATCTTACTTTGAAATAGAATGGTCTTTCAGATATTCCATTTCTATTTTTTCCCTTAAACATTAGATTTCATTGAATCAAACTTATAATGAATTATATTATCAAAATTGTCCATGTTTTGATCATATTATAAGATTTAAGGCTCTTCCAAAGTAGTATTTTGTTTCCTTCTATATATAAAGAGAGGAGAAGGTTCCTTTGGAGGTCCTCTTCTTCAAGATTTCACAACTAGGGAAGTTTCTTCTATAGATTCTTCTTCTTCTGAACCAACAAGTCCAAAGAGATTAAGACTCCCTTATATTTCAACCTTAATAACATTAAGATAATGATAATGTGGTAATTCTTTAATATAGTCCACTTACTTATAATTATGAAGGAATATATTTGAATAAACATTATCATGGAAATAAAGAGTCCTTGAATAACTAACTTCCATATATATAAATCTTCTAAGATCATCAATAAGGGATACTTTAGCTTGGTCCCTTTTTAGATAAAATTTATTAATTAAATCCTTGTTAACAATTTCTTAAGGTGCAGTAACCTCAACATATGTTTTGTATAATCATAACGAGAAATAAAAACGTCACTTTATTAACCAACCATAGATTCTATAGAATATCTTACTTAAATGGAAGGTTACTCTTCAATTTCACGTTTTTAAACAATAGAATAAGCAATTTTCCAGATAAAATTATTATTAATCATATTCTCACATCTAGAGGATCATGATTCAATGATTCCTCTATATAATCTTGAACAAAGAAGGACAATTAGTTGGATTCTACCACTAAACATATAAAAATGCTTTTCTCTTTATTCCACCTAAATGGGAAAATCATCCTTAAAGAGTATTTCTATGAATATCAAATTTTATTAAGAATCACTTCTCCAAGAGTGTTTGGGGAATGAAAATTAGTTTCCAAAACTGCAGTGAGATCTACTATAGCCTTCTAAAATAGAATGGTAAGAAATGTCTCATAAGGATAAGAAACCCATGAATTTTTCTAGGATTAGTATATACACCTAAGGATATACCTTGGTAGGTTGACTTTATTGTCAACCAAAAATGTATAAATAAGATAAATATCAGTCTTTAAATTTTTCTTACACTCAAAATTTCATTGAATTATCCTAGTTTGAATAAACCTAACCTAATTTTTTATTTTATTTTACAAATCTTTGATTATGTTTTTCTATACTAAAGTATATATATAAAAAAGATGGCATTGTATTAGCTAACACAACATTATCTACACTAACTATAGTAGAGTTGAACTCAAATATTCCTTTTTGTGGTAAATAATGAAATTTAGAATACTCCACAAATGATATAAAAAATTTATTCCCAATGACTATAGATATGACTAAATAATTAGTATCTCTAACACTGATCTCATCATTTTGATATACACCCGAACATGTTTGTATTAAAATAAATAAATTATCCTTTTTTAAAACAAAAAATACCCTCTTTATAGGTTCAAATATTTCATAAAAAACCCCCTATGAACAGGATAAAAAAAATCTCCAACCATTACATTCAGAATTTTTCACAAAACAGTCACCCTTGTAAGAATTTCTATTTCACTCTATTCATCTCTCTTTTACTTTCTCATTCTCAATAAGAAAGAAGTGACTTGAGGCTCCAAGGATTTGGTTAGGTAAATAAGGGTTTTAATTTAGGATAGAATAATTTTAAGACGTTTTTTAAGATTTATAGTTTTCAAGTGACTGGTTATTTTCTATTGGAATACATATAGTCTCTTTACAAGGGTGACAAGATAAAATAAGTAAATAAAAATACAAAAAAAGATGGAGTCATGTGTCACTTTATTACTCAATAGATAAAATAGATCCTTTAAAGATAAATACAGTAACAAAAAATATCATAAGATATTATAGAAATAATTAATCAAATATACAATTATTTTCTTTGAAATGAAATCATTTAAAATAAAATAAATTGAATTCAATTTTTATAAAATCAAAGTGATTAGTAGGAAATGATTTTTTAGATATGTTTTCTAATTAATTCTTAGAAAAAATAAATTCAAGATAAATAACAAACTTTGTAGAATGATCTCTTCAGAAATGATGCCTAAAAATGTTTCTTCATTGAAAGATTTATTATATTTTTAGAAATTTTGACAGCATTAGTGTTATTAAATTTTATTGGGCCATGATTAAAATTAAATCTGATGTCCATTAATGTTTGTTTCATCTAAAAAACATGAGTATAATAACCACTAAGTACAATGCACTCAACTTCAATTATTGACGATGAAACAAAATATTGTTTTTTAATTGACCAAGAAACTCAATACTTTTCTAAAAAAGTGATAGGTTTAGATGTATTTTTTTTATCTAATCTAAATCCACCAAAATCATCGATATAATATAAAGTTAAATCAAAATTATAATTTTTTTGGGAAAAAGAAATATAAATTAATTGTTCATTTTAAATTCCTTTAAATTATTTTGGTAGATTCTAATTGATATTCCTTTGGGTTTTATGGAAATATTAATCATTGATAATTAAGAACACAATATGAGGTCTACTATAAGTCAGATAAATAAATCTTAAAATTATTCCTCTATTTAGGTTATAATAAATAGGTTTTCTAGCTTAATATTTATGTTAAAACTCATAGAATTTGAATAATTATAACTAATTTCAAGTATAAATATTTAAAATAAATCATCTACTTATTTAGTTTTATTAAAAAAATTCCTAAAATCCTTTTGGTAAATCCCAAATCCAAGGAAATAGTTCAAATTATGCATATTTCTCATTTTAAATAATTTTTCTTAAATATAATGGGGTATAACAAACCCATATAATAACTATTTGATAAAATAAATGAGATTAATCTTTAATACCAAGATCCATGTGCTTGTTTGAGACCATAAAAATATTTGGTAAGTTTGAAAATAGAATTTTTAAAATGAGGGTATTCAACACATGATGGTTGTTCAACATATACTTAATGAATTAAAAATATATTTAGGAAGAATCATTTAAATTACATATAATATAATATAAAATAAATATATTATTTATAAGCTAAAATAAATTCTAATTGTTTCTAACATTGAAATCGAGGAAAATGTTTCTTTATAATCCATTCATTCTAATTAATTATAACCTTTGGATACTAATCCAAAATTATTCATAGTTATCACACCTCTACCATACTTCTTATCTATAAATACCCACTTTTTTACAATAACATGATAATAATAGGGTCTATCAACTAATTACCACACATTTTTGCTTTTCAACTGGAAAAATTATTCTTGGATAAAAATCACCTAACTCCCATCACCTAAGGATTATTATGTGGTTTTAGGTTCTAGTTATGAAAAAATAAAGAAAAATAAGGAATATTTCTTACAATTATTAAATTCCTAACTCATTCATCTAGTTTTCTTATAATAGTTATTAAATAATGGATTTAAGGGTTCTAGGTTTTGTAGGTAGCACACCTTTAGGTTCATCAGTTTTCCATTGAATGGCTAGATTCTTCATGAAATTGTACCAATATATCATCCTTTTTTTCCAAAGAGTGTCTCAAGTATGAACATATTCATTTAGTCACTCAAGAACTCCACTTGATTCTATTTGTGATAAAAAATATAACTTTCACCAAATTTCACATGAATAGATTCTTTAACAATCCTTGATTTTTTGTTGAAAACTCTATACGATTTAAATGTTTTTGATTAACCTAAGAAGATATTTTCATCAAACATTCAATCAAAATTACCATTATTTTCCATGGTATTCAAAATATACACTTTTCATCTAAAAACATTTTAGTATCCAACCTTATAGTTTCTATTATTTCATATCTCATAGGTTATTTTCATCTAGTTTGGCATTATTATAACTTTATTTATGAAATGTAATGATGTGTTTACAGATTTAACCAAAACATTAGTAGGTGTTATATATTCATACAATATTGTTTTGGTGATTTCTCACAAGGTTATATTTTCTCTTTTAATAAAACCATTTCTATTGATGTGTTCTAGGGACATGGAAGGTATGATTAATGTTTATTTTTGACAAAAACGAATCAAATTCAGGATTATGAAACTCTCCCCCATGATCAATTATTGTGGAAAAAATTTTATATCTTTGTTTTCATTTTAAAAAAGTTTACAAAAATTAATAAAGACAATATGGTATTCAATTTTAAGTCTTAAGAAATAAATGTAAGAAAATATTGAAAAATCATCAACCAAAACATAGAAAAATATTTACCATCTTGGTTTTTAGTCCTCAAAGTTCCAAATAAATCCATTTTAATAATATCAAGTGGAATAGATGAATCAACTTCTTTAATTGGTTTAAAATAAGATTTGGGTTTCTTTCCCAGTTACCATGTGTCATATAATTTATTTTTATTTATTTTTAGATAGGTTAAATATGATGTCTCATTTTACATAGGTAATTTCCTTAGAGAATTTTGTTTCTAATGTAAAATCATCATATTCCAATCCAATATTTATCAATTTAATCAGTCGAGTAGTTATTTTTTTACCCAATGAATGGATATCTAGTGTGTAAATATTTTTATTTATTTTTTCACTAAATTTATGCATATTATTATTAAAAGTAGAATATTAATTATTATAAAAATAAATATAATATTCATCATAAAATGTTTTAGAAATAATTATTTAGTTTTTCTTGAATTCTTTAGGATAAAGTATTTTTCTGAAGAGTATTGAATGCATATCTTTGATATATCTAATGAAAATAATTTTTCATTTTTCATTTTTACAAAATGTGGCATATGCTCCATCAATTTTAGATAGTTATTGAAATATGTAAGAACTTAATCTAATAGTTATTGAATAGAAATTATATATAAACCATTTGGAATTTTTGTTTTTGGTTATTCTTCCCTATAAAAATATAATCAAAATTTTTTATTGGCACCCATATTCTCTTAGGTCCAACAATGTTAGGTAAAAAATATTTGGGAACCCAAATATTCTTATAAATTCTAATAATTTTACAATTATAGTTAGTTAAATTTTCAAAAATAAATTCCTTCTTTATTGTATATATATGATTATATTAAAAAGAATATAAATAATGACAAAATTACTATTTATGATATAGTGAAAACATGTGACATTATACATATTTTTATTTTCGGAACTACGTAAAAAATATTTTTTATACAAATTGGGTTTCCCTCCTTAATTCTTATCATATAGTTCCTACTTAGTAAAAACACTAGTATTATCCTTTATATTATTAAATACATCCATTTATTATTTTATTTTTCTGTCATGTATAAACAAACTAGAAGTAGAGTTTTCTATTTTAACTTTTATTTCAAAAACATATTGATTTAAAACGTAATTTTTCCTTGAAAACAATAACATATGATATATTTAGGGTCATGTACTTCATAAAAGACTCATATTGGTATTCTAATATAGAAAAACATTCATTTTATTTTTCATATGAGTAATTTTCTTATTCGGATTCAGAGTAAGAATAATAAAAATAATGTACCTCACTATTTTTTGCAACAAAACACATTTTTTAATTCCTATTAGATACTTGATCTTTATAATTATAAATATATTTATTAATATATTTCTTTTAGGCACTCAATTTATCCTTCACAACTATCTTATCCATATTATAGTCTTATTTCATTTTTATACCTATTTTTATACTTCTTCTTCACTTTAAGATAGGGAAAATCAAGATTCATGTTCACAATTTTATTATAGTTTTTGAATAATATTTATATTCTATATATGATGATTATGGTTCATCCATGTTATCACATTAAATTATTTTTTCTTAAAAATGCAGCATAGTGGTGACCATGGGGTTGTTTTATGATGAAGTTGTAGGCTAAATTGTCAAACTGTCACTTTGTTATTTTTTTTTGTTAAAGTTAAAACTAAAAGTGGAGATTTTAAATGAACCAAAAAGGTACATTATATAAAATAATATTAAAAATATAAATTAATATTATATATTAGTAATCATAAGCATGATGGATTGAAAAATACATGCTAAAGATTGGAGCAGTGGACAAGCTTCAATCCTCACACTCTCCCTTTATCATTATCTACACATTTAATCCAATTAAAATATAAAATATATACATAAATACTATTAATGATACAAATATATTTCCTAGAAATCATATTAAAACCTCAAATAAGGGTTTTTATCCACTAAGGAAAGTGGTTTGATTTCCAGAATTCCTCCGGGGAACCAAAACTAATTGAAATTATCATGCTCAATGGGGAGACCTATCCCAAAGAATTTAAAAAAATAAAAATATTTTATTGTCATAATTTGATAAAAAATACAGAAAAACATATAATAAATTGTAAACAAGAAATAAAGAGTCCTCCTCCAATAAAGCAATCAAAATCCAAGATAATTCAAAAGAAAAGAGTTTATAATAAAAAAATCAAAATCATAAAGGGAATACCTTCAAAGATCCAATTTACTCCACCACATGGAATTATGAAAAACATGGATATATTATAATAATTATAAATCCAATTATCTAGAATAACTTATATGGAACAGACCACTCGGTAAATCTAACCATCCTTTGAAATGAAAGTGAAGACTTGAATTTATATGAAAATTGGGTGGTAAATTATTTGTACAGTTTATATACTATAAAATATGGAATGTATTTAGACTTATTAAATTCCAAATCCTAGAAACCTTCCTTCATCAATTTTATTATAACCTTAGTTTATTTTATTCATAAAAAATTTAGCTTTTTTTAAAAATGCATACAAATTTATACCCTAATTACTGAAGTGGACCTTTTCTTTTCGAGGTGTCTCTTCAACTTCCCATATTGGAAAGAGATAATTAACTATAATAATGAGAGAATTTAATCTTATTATTCAATTAAGTGATGTTTGTTCAAGTTATATTTCTTTTATTGCTAAAATAGACCTATTGGGAAACCAGTGGGCTATGTTATTCTGAATTTACTAATAGAGAGTGAATTCAATCCAAAAACACTTTTTCCATCATGAGTAACTTTTTTGAGGAAATATATGATCAATTCATCATGTTTTCTAGTTTTATTCAGTTAATATTATAGATTAAGGGTTCCTAAAACAATAATTTCAATAATTGGATCAGTATTGATATAGTTATGACTTAAATATCGTAGTGATACAAAACTTTTAAAATTACAGAATTAGGGAATTTTCATATTTTATATCAAAACTCATCAAAAATAAAATATTGATTTAATTTCAAATAGAATTATAAATTGTTAGAGAAATTTCCCGACAATTTATACTCATAAAAAACATCCACTGGTTTTTTTGAAATCCTATTCAAGGATGTGGTTCATCTTTAGGTTTAGCTTGAAAAATGATTTATTTTTGGAAAAATAACTTGGTACTACCATCCTAATATGCACCTGTATAATATTCAGTCAGGAAATCCATTCCCACTTTAATATTATCCTTCATATACTATTTATATGAAAAATTAGTTCACCAAAAAGTAGTAGGAAATAAATCTTCAGAGTGAGAAATATTTGAAAAGTTATTATCTAAATAATCTAGAAAACATTTGTAGGCTCCTGAAAAATTAGAAAAGGAGAATGGTAATCCCCTTAATTAAAGGGGGGAATTCTACCCAATTTCCCTCAATGAAATTGGGCAAAAATATGAAGGGCACCCCAAAAATCAGAAAAGGACCGATCAGTCCACGTACCGGTCCAACGGTAATGGTACACAGACGGTTCAGCAGTCTGCCTCCTCAGTGGACCACTGTTGTTCATGGAAAGGAGGCGGGATCCCTTCGCGGGCGCAAAGCAGGACGTGCACCAACCCGGTTCACTGACACGAACTGCCCCAGCCGCGAACCACATCGACCGACCTGGACCGCATCCGCTGTCGTTCGTGGAATGGAGGTTGAACGCTGCGCGGCCGCGAAGCACTCCTCGAGTTAGTTTGGTTCACGAGGGGGGGATGCGTTCAATACCCCCGGTGAGTTTCGAATTGACCAATTCATCCACAAACTGGATTTCCGGTCATGGGCCTCCGCAAGAGGTGCCACATGACCACAGATACCTTTCTTTCCCCACTCTATAAAAGGAGATTTAGGGGGAAGAGGGAGGAGGAGAGAAATTGGAGATCGATCAGATTTGGGTAGTAGGATTTAGAAGCATGGAGCTTAGGATTTCGCAAACAGCGAAGTTCCAGTTCGCGAGCCAGAACAGGTATGAAGCTGGAAGAGAATTAATAAGGAACCGAAAACGCATAACAACTTGGTGAATAACATACTTAAAAAAACAAAGAAAAGAAGACCGCGAACTATGGCCCCTCCGCAGATGCACCCCCCACGGACCAGGGAGTTTATGCCTCTTTTCCGATCCGCCGCAATGCGTAGCACCCTCCTACGTGGGCGAATCCCCGACCGAAAAACTCGCAACCGGTGTCGCCCTTGGCTGCCGCTGCATGCATGGACCTCTCCATGTACCAACCTGGTATGCGGGCTGAACTTGAAGCCACGAACCACCCTGGTTCGCAGGATGCTCACCAAGCCGCGAACCACCCTGGTTAGCGGAATGCCCATCAGTCCGCGGACCACCCTGGTTCGCAGACGACCTCTCCAGCCATGTAGAACCTCCCTAGGCGAAGGGCGCCACCACTCATACACCCGTGTGGCCCGCAAAATCCTTTGTAGTTCCCATTCCCCGAGCCAGATAAAATCCTTCCAATCCGGCCTGATCCTCCGCAACTCCTTCTTTGGCCCACTCATTGGCCCTGAGACGAGGCCTCCACCAGAGCCACCGGACCTGTGTGATGTAACCTTCAGGCGCATCACCGTGCCGTTTTGAGTTCACATACCCACGGTAAGCGGGGATGAAGGGGTTTCCCCGACCCTTGAGCGGATTTCCGAAGCATTCCTGGGTTCACATTCCCATGGTAATGCGGAGTCCGTGCCCGGGAGTCCCCTTTCTGCCCCTCCACTTGTTAGGATTGGGGCGCTTCTCCCCTCCCCGGGGAGTGGCAGACTACCCATCAGAAGGAAGCCTCGATGAACCTCTGTACTTCCCCACGGCAATGGCCAAGGAAGGGTGTAGTGGGAAAGGGTGCTGCTCCGTCATTCTTTGGGGCCAAGTCCCTCTCCCTCTGCACTTTGTCACGCTAGGCGTCCATCTCGGAGTAAGCCCTTACTTTTTGGGTTGTTCAATGCATAAGCCCCAATCCACTTCCCACAGACACACCTTTCGCGACATGATCGTCTGGTCCCTATTGCCTCTTATTTATCACACCGAGCATGACTCACGTGGGCTTAGAGTAAGCATCGACCATGACATCCTCTCCTGGGATGCCTTAGAGCGTAAGCCCGACCCCATTCTAACTACGTGGACTTTGATCCCTGTCTCCTAGGTAGGGTACATAGGAAGCCTCCCCGAGGTTCAATCCCAACAACCAGTTGATCCGACTATCTTCACTTCGGTTCACCGCACTAACCCTGGTAAGCCTGGAGTTTAAGCCCCATCCCAAATCGAACTATGTATGTTCTGATTCCTCTCATGAGGATACATAGGAAGCCCGTATCACGGGTTTGATCCAGATGCTCAAGTCTTTATCTGTCCCCCCGGGATGACAATAAACTCCAGAGTGCTTGGTTACGAGGCTTTAAAATTGTCCCATCTCAGTTAGTCCAGACTCCTCGGGGTCATTAATCCACGGAGGGATGATAAACCTCAGGCATAAATGATTCTAAACCCCTGCGTCCAGCTGACCATTGCCAACTAGGATTAATCCGTGGATACTATGTTCTGGTATAAACTAAAGATTCTCAAACATATGAATACGTCCTAAATCTGTAAGAGAGTCCCAGAACAGGAAATAATTCCCCCAAAAGGGTGCGATGAGCTTGACTTCCCATCCTCTCGACCAATGTGAGTTCTTAAGCATCGTTGGTCAAACCACCCAACGAACGCCTGCCTTTGGAAAGTAGGACCACTTATTGCTGGATATGGAACCATTGGGCATTTAGAAGTGAAAACGGTGCACCTGATATGAGTGATTAAGCATAGCCCAATCTTCTCTAATCAACTGTCGGGTCGCACACGTTTCTCCCCCACGACTCCATCGTGCGCTGTGAGACAAAAAATGGTGAACCCTATGTGAATATTTAACCAAGCATGACGAGTTTAACCTAATCCCACTTTGTGCCCCCTTATACTCACAAGAAGGGCCAGGAAAGTTCATTAATTACGCATGGGGTCATGAGATGCTTCTTTGACAGGTTTTCTATTTGTATTTGTTAAAGTATTTTTTACAGATAGCACTCATAACTCCCTTTGATCCAATGGCATCACGAAGGAGCTCACATGTGCGTGCTTCCAACAACACAATGACTGGACATCCTCACCAATGTAGGACCCCGTCACCTACCCAGCATCTTCAACACTGGGGCTCAGATGCGTTGATCTGAGCATACCACGTGAACGGTACTCTCCCGGCGGAGGAGGCAGCCATGCACACCCTCCAATCCGCCAGGACTCACCAGTCGCCTGCCCCGAAGCACTCACAAAAGCAGATTAAGATGGCTCCTGTTGCCGTCTCAAACCATTTCGGGAGTCTATCCCCGGAACGGGACAACGTGTTCCTCCCTTATCTTAGGGAGGTAGACGAGGTCAACACTGAGAACTTCATCCCCACTGAACGGGGGTTACACTCCAAGGCCCCCGTTAGAAGACGTCATCGCAGTCACACCGTGACTCAACATCCTCACGATAAAGAGGATGTTCCCCCGAGGATCCAGGCCCACGCTCCCCGAGCTCCGCCCCCCGGACAGCCCGACGAGGGCGGAAAACGTACAACCAGGGACCGATCATTACCCTTATCCCTGAGGAGGAGCTCCGCCACCCAATCATGGAGATGTATCATGAACAGGCACATACACCTGTTCGCTCCCCCAAAGCCCGCCATCCAAACATGGTGACATCATATGAGCAGGTGTGCATCCCCACCGGGCTCTATCAAGCCCTTCGCTCACACAGGATGGCACCTACCCGGCACACACCTCTCCCTGCCCAAGGTCATGAGGCCCACCAACCCGACGTGGTGGTGACCCAGCGCCTGGAGGACGAGCTCCTAGTAGATGATCTTGACACCTACCATCCCGGCATGGTGGCGATCAACAAAGCCCGTCATCCATATGTGGCGGAAATAAATAGGTGGGCACGTCTCCCTGCCAACAAAGGCCACCGACTCGATATGGTGGGAAACCAACATATACAGGGCCAGCTCCGTACTGATACAAGTAAAGTCCGCCATCGCGATGTGGTGGAAAACAGAGAGATAAACCTGTATATCCCGTCCCAGGGGCAGATTCGTTCACCTGCCCCAACACATGAGAATTTCCGGTACCCACTGACCACCGGAGGACCGGAGCAAGATATTCCTACTCCGATACCGATATGGGCCTTCATAACCATTCCATCCAAAGATGTCTCTTTGCATATCCTGGAAATTATGGAGGAGGAGGTATCGATCCCAGATCATATCTTGCAGACTTTCTAGAATGTAATTGAATCAGTGGAAACGGAAAGGACTCAGGCCGGTGAGCCCATCTCCCCAATTGAGGCGACTCATCTAAGAGACGAGATAGCCACCTTGGATCAGTTCTATATCTCTGCTTCCGCCCAGGAGGGTCATCGTCTATATTCTGCGATACAAGGGCAACCGGGTCGAGCAGCTTCACGCGTTCCAACTGGGGGACACCCGTCCATCATGGTGGATGCTCCAGAGTAGGCATATATTATTGTTAAAAGTCAAGATGTTCTTCTTCATATCTCGGAAACATCACGGGACCCAATTAGATAGGGAACCAAATGTGAAGGTCGTTGTCAATAGTAGATGGTCCCTGCTGCCCACAAGAAAGCGCCCTGAACGCACCGAAGGCAGCCAAAAAATAAAGAGCGGGTTCATGAATCCGCTATGCTGGAAGCTGGGGTTCCCGATATCTCTAAGCACATATCGAATACTCAGAACCCTGCCCACCCATTATCATATTATGGGAGTGGCAGTAGCAGTTGCGAAGGTCCTACCCACAGTGTCGCTACCAGAAGCTCTGAAGGTCCTCCACAGAGCTCCCGTGGGGGCCTCCCCCACGGGCATATAATGATCGATCATGAGAGCTCCTATTTTGATGCGAGTCATGGAAACCCTCCATGTGACTGGAAGATCGAGAAGCAAGAAAGTCCACCACTTGCTGCGGTCCACCCTGAAGGTCCTCCCCGGGGTATACGCTGCAAGCACTCTCCATGCAGTGGGACCACAGATTATGATAGTAGTCCTCGTTATCATAGTCGCAACTGCGGAGGCCCTCTTCGCAGTGACATCTCATCATGATAAGAAGGCCCTCCCCTTGTCATGGACTGCCCTGAAGGTCCTCCCTATGGGTTACGTTGAAATGACACTCCGCGCAGCCAGGCATCAGATCACGGTGGTAGTCCTCGCCACCCTGATAACGGGGGTCCTCCCCGTAGAGACGTCAAACAACGAGAAGGCCCTCCCCTCATTGCAGTACATTCTGAAGGCCCTCCCCAGGGTGTACCCTACAGATATTCTCCATACGGCATCTATAATGGTAGTCCTCACCATTCCAATAGCTGTGATGGTAATCCTCACCACCATAGCCACCATTGCAAAGGTCCTCCCCGCAGTGGCCCCAAGGAACAAGAAGGTCCTCCCCTTGTCGCAGTGTGTCTTGAAGGTCCTCCCCAGGATGCACATCGAACATCAAACCATGATGGTCATCCTCACCACGATGGAAGTTGTTGTGAAGGCCCTCCCCATAACAATGCTACGAATCCAGAAGGTCCTCCCCTTGCTGCAACACGCCTTGGAGGTCCTCCCCATGGTATGCACTGCAAAAGTCCTCTATGTAGTGATGAGTCAAGCAGTAATGGTAGTCCTTGCCATTGCAGCTGCCATTGTGAAGGTCCTTCCCCTTCCAAATCAAGCACAGAAAAGCCCTCGTATGCCAAGGCACTCATAAGTACGGGATCAAGCATGTCAGATTCCCAACTAGTCGCCAACAACACCCTTCTTCAATCGGGAGATGTTCCGGGGCCAAGTTCATCTTCGGAACCACCTCGGAATCGCCCAAATGATAATTCAATACCTACCGGTCCCACTACCTCTGACCACACAATTAATGAGCATCTCAGTTGGGCTGACCAGGTAGAGGAATCACTAGCGGAGGAGTATGCCAACATGTTGTGCCTAAGGAAACGACTATCCATGGATGATATACCAGTTATGTTTTGGTCCACGACCACCTCTCAATTAGACATACCCAGAAAGTTGTCGGAAGAATGCGTGCATGACATCCGCTAAAATATATGGACAACCCTCCACTGGCTGAAATCAAGCTTCCTGCCCTACAACGGGTATGTAGGCTACATCAAGACAATAGGATACCTCCTGCATCACATCAACCTAGAAGCTCTTCCTTTGGCGCGACAACAGCGACCCGAGAGGCGTAAAGGAAACATGGAGATAGCCTAACTCTATACGCTGCACCGGTTGCTTTTCCTCATCGATGACGCTCCGATGGGAGTCCATATCAGGGGATGAGGGGAACATGGATCTCTACATTTCAATCCACTCCATTCCTAGAAGAACTCGTTTGGCGTGGTGTCTTGCAACATCATCACGTGAAGACAACAACCGAGTGGTCTCCCTGTCCGCAAAAGGCAACACACCCAACAGAGACATGCCTTGATTATGTCCCAGAAGCGTTAGGCCCTACTGAAACAAACCATCCAAGAACTCCTAAATCAGGCCACCAAGTGCATACAATAGGCGTCTCGTCTAAGAGAGTACAATCTGCGGTCATTTCCTGCCTCCCCATAAGGGATTGATTCACGGAAGAAATCAGCACCAAACCCAGTTCAACCCCGATCGGGGGCACGTGAGATCAGGCATGTCGCGATAGCAGCAGCCACTACCGCAATCCAGGGTCAACCCTAGCCTGAAGGGTTGGGCAGATTTTTAACAACAAATTCCCCCATAAGACCAATAAAAATAGTAAGAGACTCAACGTCCATGGAACAGATCCAACCCCATCCCTCAGGGCTGGGGGCATTTTTACCTCCTCAAAAACAACCTCCCCCATGAGAATCAGTATTCTCTCATCTAGGGAGGGAAGTCAGAAGAGAAAGTTCTTGCCCTATCCCTTCCTTTGAATCATCATCCCCTTCAAGTGGGAGGCGTACCGTAAGGTCGCATCAAAGAACTCTCCGCATCACCCTTCATCAAGGAGTCCAAAAGAGATCCCAGGACAGAAGAGGGAAGACCTGTAAAAGGCTTGGGATATCCTCTTCCTATTTGGAAGATGACATCTTCTCCGCCCCGCGATATGCATCCATCAACACTATAGAGGTTAACCCCACAGGTAACACCGAAGATGGAGTAGATCTGGATGGATCGGGAGAAGATGGTTCTGGTCAAGCTGTGACTCACAATGAACCGCCAAGTGTGCACACCTGGAACCAGAGGGACACACTAAACATGGCCTCCCCTTTAGCTAACCTTCCTCTGTTCACCCTATGATCTCCAAATAAGGATAAGAACAAAGGACCGGTTGCCCTTAACCCACCCCCTCTCTCGATAAAAATGAGCCACTTACGCTCAGAGAGAGATTTCCTCGACATGAAGAAGAAATGAAAGAATTGAGGCAGCTGAACGCCGCACTAATCTAGAGGAACCATCTTATTGAAATCACATCCCAAGAGGAGCCACATCATGCACTCCCAGTAAGTGCACCTCAAAGACCAAGGTTTGACTCGGAAAACGAAGTACGGTCAGGGCTCCCGCCCAACGAGGCGCCTGGCCCATCCAAATACCTAAATGTGGATCTAGATGAATACCAAGACTTCCCTCTAATCAGGAAGCAACCAGAGTGAGTACGTCGGAACCCTCCAACGGTGTCACAAACGGCACATGCACCCCTGGTGCCAACCGAGCTGGATCTTCAAGAAATGCCTCGGGCTACAGCTGCCTTGGAACAGGCCCAACAGGATGTAAACCAGGGTCTAACCAACACCATCGAGGCACTGACCGCCCGATTATAAGCAATGGAAGGTCGACACACTCCGATACAGCCGGAGGGGAAGCCCTACCCAGATTGGGTGAGCAACACACCACCTCCTCCCAATTTTGGGAGCACTGTATTCCATATCTTCAATGGATCAAGCGATCTAAAACAGAACTCGATGCACTACGCATCTTATTGAGACCCTATGATGGGAACTCTAGAACAACAAGAAGCAGTGAAACTCAGATGCTTCGTACAGACCTTTCAAGGATCCGCCTTCATATGGTATAAGAATCTACCAGCCCAGTGAATAAAAAGCCGAGAAGACCTTCGGCAACAGTTATTGATCCACTTCATCTCGACATTGCCTAAAACAACGGTCAGCATCCTCATGAAATTCAAGAAGAGCTAGAATGAGAGGGTCTCAGATTTCATCGCTAGATGAAAAGGTCTGACCTACTATCTGAATAGGTTAATGCCTCAAGATGAGTTTCTCGCCATATGCATCGATAATCTTCGAGATGTGTTGCGAACACCACTCATACCAGTGGAGTGCACCACTGGCTTCCACCATATCTCAGCCATTGCCCAGAGAATTGAGGACTCCCTGCAGCGGACCAATTTGAAGTCCTGAATAGTCTCGCAGGCTCCCACAAAGAGAGAAGTTAGAGCTGAAGCATCCTCTATCACGCTCAAGCCAGCCCCTGTGCCTGCTCCACCACTCATGCCTCCACCAAATCATCAAGGGCCCCTTGTATATCAGCGGCCACCTCCTCCAAAGCGGGAAAATCAGAGAGGATCGAAGCAGAACCAGTTTGAGGAATGAAGACACAAGTTATACTTGTTCTGAGAGGACCAAGTTC
Source organism: Viscum album (assembly GCA_963277665.1). Taxonomy (NCBI): domain Eukaryota; kingdom Viridiplantae; phylum Streptophyta; class Magnoliopsida; order Santalales; family Viscaceae; genus Viscum; species Viscum album. The sequence continues at coordinate 1,105,198,340 of OY728145.1, forward strand.
ATGGCTACTTCATCGCCGCCATGAAATGAAACTTGCTCTGTCTCCTAGAGCCAAGGAAACCTGAAGAAGTCGGCCGCGATGAGAGGCCAGATTACTGTCCCTACCATCGAATGTTGGGGCACAATATTTGGGAATGGTTCGTCTTCAAAGACCTACTGTAAAGGATGGTAGACTCTGGGAAGGTCGAGATGGGACCACCCCTAGCACATGTGACATATATTTCTACCACTGACTCCAATAAAGGGGAGGGGTGGCAGGAAGTCACCAGCAAAAAGGGGGAGAATTTTGATAACTAGATGACTCAGAAGACTATGAATCGAGCCCAGGGCATACTCCGAGATCAACTACAATAGCCGGTGTTGCCGCCGACATCCCCTGATGCCGCACAACTGACAATATCAGCCTCGCAACCCTCATTAAGCCGGTCATCCAGGCACAATAAAAAATGGAGGAGACAAGCGCAAGAGGATCAGTCTGCGACGAGGCCGAAGTTAGCCTTGACACTATCAGATTTTATATCCCCAAACTTGGCGCCACGGGCACCGACCCACCAAACGCCACCATCAAGGACAACCGACCAGGTTGACTTGTCAGAGGATGAGGAGAGAATTTTTGGTTCCATCAACGTCATCCATCTTATGGAAACGTTCCTGGACGAAGGGTATGGTTATGAACCCGAGTTCCCAATGCAAAGGGCTGGGAGGGGGAATTGCAGAGGCAGGGGATATCAAGGGAGGCACAGTCGAGGCTAAAATCAACACTACGGTTGGACCTCAGCCCAAACCGTCAATATCGCAGAAACCCATGGGAGATCCCTTCAACTGACTCAGAAGGAGAAGGAATATCCCTCCACCTCCACAAGCGACCACTCTTCCCCTGTTATTCTGATGTACCCATCAGAGGGGGAACACGTGTCTAGCCCCCTAGTGCGCACAAACAGACCGACTGGGCCGAACCCCCAAAACGTGGGGGCACCGTTGACGTCCGACCCTATGGCCGGTCCCTCCTCATGTCATATTCCAAATCCCAAGCTACCCGCTAAGAATCCCCCACCAAAGGAGAAGTGACAGACGCTGGAATAGAAATACGAAATCCTTAAGCAGCTGACATCGGTACCAGCCAAACTGTCGATCCTGGATGCCCTGAGTTTGTTAGCAGACCTCAGGGAGGCACTTATAGAAGCTTTGCTCATCCCCCGGGAGATTCAAGAAGAGGTAGATGCCGCTGAGATTTATTGAATAGAGACTAGCTCGGCTGAATGAAATGTGGTGATTTCCTTCACCAATCAGGATGAAGATGCCATCATACAAGGACATATCAAACCACTATATGTGTCTGGAACACTAAATGATGTTGAGATCCGTAAAGTCTTTATTGACAACGGCTTTGGAGTTAACCTCCTTCCCCTACAGACACTCCGTAAGTTAAGATACAATGAGAATGACCTAGTACCCTCATCCACAACTCTGTTAAGTTACGAAAAGAGTGACCAGAAGCCAATGGGACAACTTAAGCTAAAGACCCATTTTTGCGACATTTTGGCCTATTCGGAATTCCTGGTGGTTCGGAAGAACACATAATTCAATGCCTTACTGGGAAGGACATGGATCCAAAAGCACATGGTCGTTCCTTCATCCTACCACTAGTTTATTAAGTACTACGTTAATCGGAAAAGTGGGACATTGAACGCCGACAAGTCCCCTTTCGAGATCTCTGAGTCACACTATATTAACGCCGAGTTTTATGTGAAAAAGAAGAAGAAGCCTTCAGTCGATGGTGTCGACTGGATCCCCACTCCAAATGGTCTATAAATGGTTTCTGAAGACCCCCCCCAGACAGCTTGGCAGAGACTACGTACTTCCCATCAACCATATTGAAAGCAGGGGTTCATGTTTGGACACACACTTAGATGTCCTCATGACTTTAGCCATAATGGCCCGACATGACAATGCAGAAACGTCCTCCAACCCTCCATTTGGGGGCGAATAATTGAGTAAGGACGCCCACAATGCCTCGCCTCTGGACTCCCAGGAGCCCGAGTCAAGATCTCTCCCCACACTGGATCAAGAAGATGAGGATTTGGGAGAAGAAGAGGATGAAGATCTCAGGGATGCACCTCCCACCTTCGAGGAAGGTATCTCCACCACGGTGGAAGAGCTCAGGGAAATAAACCTGGGTACCAAGGAAGACCCGAGGCACACCCTTATTAGTGAATCCATGTCCCCTAAGGAGCATGAGGTATATACCTCCTTCCTAAAGCAACACCGGGATGTTTTTGCATGGAATTGCACGGAAATTCCATGACTTAATCCCGAAGTGGCGACACATCACCTAGGTCTTCCAGAAGATCATCAGGGCTATAAACAGGCCGCCAGAAAGACACACCCCTCACATGATACCAAAATAGAGGTTGAAGTTGATAAGCTTATTAAATCAAACTTCATTCGGGATGTCCAATACCCCATCTGGTTGGCCAACATTGTCCCCATCAAGAAAGATAATGGACAAATCTGCATCTGCATTGACTTCAGAGAACACAATCGGCACTGCCCAAAAGATGATTTCCCGGTCTCGATCACCGAGTTATTAATCGACGCAATGGCCAGGTATGAGGCTCTATATTTCATGGATAGTTATTATGGGTATAATCAAATTAGGATGGCCCAATAAGACGAAGAATACACTGGCTTCAGAGCCCCTCAAGGAATATTCTATTATAGGGTCATGCCCTTTGATCTCAAGAACACTGGCGCCACATATCAGCGCGCCAGGCATCATATCTTTAAACCATTCCTGGGGAGATTTGTTGAATGCTACATGGATGACTTGGTGGTTAAGTCCAGACAGCGCTCAAATCACCTATCAGACCTTGAGACCGTCTTCAACAAACTTCGACAATATAGTCTGAAGATGAACCCCTTGAAATGCGCCTTCGGGGTTACCTCAGGGAAATTCCTTGGCTTCTTCATATGCCATCGTGGCATCGAAGTCGACCCTGAAAAGACAAAGGCTATCCTCGGCCTGCCACCCCCCGCAATCTCACCAAGTTGAGAGCATTCCAAGGGCACCTGGCCTACATCAGACGATTCATAGCTAACCTGGCGGGAAAATGTATGCCCTTTACGAGGTTAATGAAGAAGGGAGTCACGTACCAATGGACGGATGACTGTCAAGAGGTGTTCGATAGCCTAAAGAAGTATCTCTTAAGCCCACTGATGCTCATTCCCCTAGTTGAATGAAGACCTCTCATCCTATATGTGACGACCCTAGAGCGGTCACTAAGAGCTTTCCTCGTACAGAAGGACGACGCCGACTGTGAAAACAGTCTCTATTACTTCAGCCGAACAATGATTGATTTTGAGACTCGACACTCAAACATCATGACGGGTTGTTTGGCCTTGGTCTTCGTAGTTCAAAAGTAGCGACATTCTCTGCAGAATCATGATGTCCATCTGTTCTCGCGTAGTAACCCGCTCAAGTACATCCTCAACCGCCCAATGATAACTGGGCGCCGATCCCGATGGGCAGTCATCTTGCAACAGTTTGACATCCAGTTTGTGCCTAAGAAAGCCATCAAAGGCCAGGAATTAACATATTTTCTATTGGAGAACCCTTCAATAGGGACCTCTGCACCGGACACTAATATACCTGACGAATACATCTTCTCGGTTCAAGAAGAGTTCCCAGCATGGGAAATGTACTTCGACGGTGCATCCCTAAGCCCAAACGGGAATATGATGGAAGATACCAAATTTAACAAGGTGGGTTTGGGGATAATACTCATGTCCCCAGAAAAGGTATTCTTTCCATATTCCTTCCTCCTGTCAGAAGGATGTATGAACAATGAAGTAGAGTATCAAGCCCTCATTGCAGGCCTGGAGCTCGCACTCGAAGAACAAGTATGACACCTTAAGGTAAGAGGTGACTCAGAACTGGTCATCAAGCAATTCAATGGTGACTATGTTATTAAAAAAGAGGAGCTGATTCCCCTATTTGACAATGTCCGAGGGTTAATGGAAGAATTATTCACAGAACCAACATTGACCTATATTCCCTGGTCTCTGAATGCCTAGGCTGATGCATTAGATAATGCGGCCACAGCCCCAGCTAACCTAGACCGGGATGAAATAGTTATCAGTATTTCTCACCGTCGAATGGTCTTGCCATTTGTTCAAGCTAATATGGAATAAATCCATGAAGTCAGTCCTATCCCTGAAAAATATGCTCCCACCACCGGCTAGATGAACCCCATTGAATACTACCTTCGATGGGGAGAACTTCCATCAGACAGGGCCAGACGAGAGAAAATATAGAGAAGGGCAATCAACTTTATCCTATATGGCGGCGCAGGTCAGCAAGAGGTCCTCTACAAATGAGGCCTTGACAGAATCCTCCTCAGATGCTTTGATAGAGAAGAAACCATTTCGTTCATGACTAAAGTGAATGTCGTAGTATGTGGGGAACATCAGCCAGGGTCCAAGCTTTCCCATCAGGTTCGAAGACTTGGGTACTATTAGCCCACAGTGGCATGAGATTGCGAGTGCTTTACCACAAAATGGAACTCATTCCAATTTCATGCCAACTTCATACACCAACCCCTGAAGTTAATTCATCAGGACAAGTACTCATGGCCATTTTCCGTTTGGGGAATGGACGTCATGGGACCATATCCTCCTGCCACAGCCAAACAGCTGAAGTATATTCTCACGGCAACCGACTTCTTTTCCAAATGGGAAGAAGCTGTACCCCTTAAGGAAGTTGGGTCAAGAAGCATTGTTAGATTTGTGAAAACCAAAATCATCACTAGATTTGGTGTCCCTCATACCATACTGACGGATAACGGCACCAAATTCTGCTCTGCTGAATTGGATAAACTATACCAAGAGTATGTTATCAAGGCTAACCACTCATCCCACTACCATGCAGTGGCCAACGGACAGATAGAGGCTTTCAACAAGACCCTATCCAACATTCTCCAGAAAACGGTGGACAAAGTGAAGAATTCATGGACGGATAATCTATTCCATGCATTGTGGGCTTACCGAACCACAATCTGCACTGCTACTCGGGCTACTCCGTACTCATTAGTATACAGAACAGAAGCGGTTCTTCCCATTGAGCTCCAATTTCCCTTGCTCTGTGTTGCCATTTATGATCAGTTATCTGATGATGAGCAATCATAAAAGCGGTTAGGTGAATTGGAACAACTAGACAAGAAGTGATTGCACACTTTACACCATCTGGAAGTATACCAGAACCGGATTGCACGAGCCTTCAATAAAAAGGTCCGTCTTCGGTCTTTCTTGGAAGGAGAATTGGTGTTGGTCCTCCGGACCCAAATGATACCCGGAAAGAAACCTCCAAAGATGGAGCCCAAGTGGGAGGGACCATATGTTATAGACAAGGTCTACTTAAACGGAGCATATGCCCTGATCTCCATGGATGAGCAATTCAACACCGCTCCTAAAAATGAGAGATTCCTAAAGAATTATTTCACATAGAAATCAAAAGCAGTTATCGTCCGAGCTGCAGGACATTAAACTTCCAAGAACCCAATGGTCCAAACTCTATGACCTTAAACTAAGAGTATTTCTTCCTCATCGCCCGATGTTAAGTTGCACGGATTTCAGAGCACTACATGAGGCTTGATTCCTGCCTTCACAAGATACGTAGCGATGCCAGGGTTCCCCATCCTGGCCCAACCATCCCCAAATAAAAGTTAAAAAATGCCCTCTCCCTCGTGTATGGACCAGCCCTACATGGGGTGTATTCCTCATCCTTACCGCACAACGTTAAACTGCACGGATAAGGATAAAAGAAAAAAATGCCCCTTCTCCCCCGTGAACGGAATAAACCTATACGGGGTGTATTTTCTTTCAGAGAACTATGTGAGGCTTGATTCCTACCCTCGCGGGATACGTAGTGATGCCAGGGTTCCCCATCCTAGCCCAGCCATTAAAAAAATGCTTTCTCCCCCGTATACAGACCAGCCCTGCACGGGGTGTATTCTTTGTCCTCACCGCATGGCGTTAAACTGCACGAAATTTAGAGAACTACATGAGGCTTCATTCCTACCCTCACAGGATACGTAGTGACGCCAGGGCCCCTCACCCTAGCTCAGCCGTCCCCAAATGAAAGAAAAAAAATGCCCTTTTCCCCTGTGTACGGACTAACCCTGCGCGGGGTGTACCTCCTTCCGAACTACACGTGTCTTGATTCCTGCCCTCGCGAGATACATAGCGATGCCAGGGTTCCCCATCATGGCCCAACCACCCCCAGATAAGAATATTTAAAAATAACCCTTTCCCCCATGTATGGACTAGACCTGCACAGGGTGTACTCAAAAAAGAACTACATGAGGCTTGATTCCTACCCTCGAAGGATACGTAATAACACCAGGATCCCCTATCCTAGCCCAGCCACTCCCAAATGGAATAAAGTTAAAAAAATTTCCACTTCCCCCGTGTACGGACCAGCCCTGCATGGGGTGTACTTCTTTCAGAGAACTACGTACGGCTTGATTCCTGCCTTCACATGATACGTAGCGATGCCATGGTTCCCCATCCAGGCCCAGCCATCCCCAAATAAAAGATAAAAAATGCCCTCTCCCCCATGTATGGACTAGCCCTGCATGGGGTGTATTCCTCATCCTTACCACACGATGTTAAACTGCCCGGATAAGGATAAAAGAAAAAAAATTCCCCTTCTCCCCCCGTGAACGGACTAAACCTACACGGGGTGTATTGTCCTTCAGAGAAGTACGTGGGGCTTGATTCCTGCACTCACAGGATACGTAGTGATTCCAGGGTCCCTCACCCTGGCTCAGCCGTCCCTAAATGAAAGTAAAAAATGCCCTCTTCCTCCGTGTACGGACTAGATCTGCACGGGGTGTATTCCTCATCCTCACCGCACGACGTTAAAACTGCATGGACTTCATCCTCACCACATGACATTATAACTGTGCATACATCATCGCGACCCACCCAAGATATATGGCGAAACGAGATGGAAATACTCCTTGTGCATTTGGATGCATCTCCTCCATACATCAGACTCCACGACCCGGATAATCATGGATCTTTATAACCATTCATGGCCATCAGAAGTGGAAAGTTAACGACCCGTGGACACCTTTTCATGACTATGCATACCATGACCTCAATGAATCTGCATATCGATAGCCCCTGGACCGTTTACCAAAGGCATGATTTCCTCAGGTGATACTCTTCCTAGCTCCGTACTCTTACCAGCCTCAGAGTCCCCATATCATATCTCCCGATCCAGAAATTTATGGCGCAGTGGTTTACAAGTTCGTCCCCCTTTTTTACATCCAAATGTTGCGAGGGTATCCCTACCCGGTTATCCTATGTATCCGCCTATGTTTCACATGACGACCTGCATCTATGAACATCAAGGCAGGGCTAGGCTGCTTTGACTCAACGAACAATTGTAGTGAAGATGTTTCTTGTATGCTTGAACACCATTATCCCCGCATGCCGAACTCTATCTTGTGAGAAATCTAGGATTTTCATAATCATTAATGGCCATCAGAAGTGGAAGTTCATCGACCTGGGGACACCTTTACATGACTATGCATACCATTCCCTCAGCGGCTCTTCATATCGATAGCCCTTGGCCCGTCTACAAAAGGAAAGATTTCCTTGGGCTGTACTCTTCCTTTCTCCATACGATTATCAGACTTAGAGACCCCACACGACATCTCCTGATCCAGGAAACCTCAGAGTTACAGTTTACAACCTTCATCCCCCACCCTGTTAAGAGTATATCAGAACATGGTAACTCAGATATCCTTAGAGTGACTGCAGAAATAGTCACCCATCGGTCCGAGCTCTATGACCGCTAAAATAAGTGTACTTAATCCTTACCGCATGACGTTAAACTGCATGGAGTGAAGATACACCCCTGCATGTGAGATGAATCAGCATATGGAGCTCTCTAAGCTTTAATAGCAACCATGGCTGAATATGCCCGACATGTCCAGATATTTTCTTACCAAATGACATACTTCATGGCCCGGACAATCGCGGATCCTCATAACCATTCACAGCCATTGAAAGTGGAAGGTAATCGACCCAGGGACACCTTTTCATGACTATGAATACCATGACCTCAGGGGCTCTGCATATCGATATCCCCTGACTTGTCTACTAAAGGCATGATTTCCTCGGGCAGTACTCTTCCTAGCTTCGTATGCTTACTAGACTTAGAGCCCCCACACCACATCACCTGATCCAGGAAACCTCATAGTTACAGTTTACAACCTTCATCCCCCACCCTGTTCAGAGTATATCAGAACATGGTAACTTAGTTATCCTTCGAGTGACTGCAGCAATAGTCACCCATCAGTCCAAGCTCTATGACTGCTAAACTAAGAGTACTTTTTTCTTTACCGCATGATGTTAAACTGCATGGAGTGAAGGTACACCCCTGTGCACAAGATGAATCAGTGCAGGGATCTCTCTATGCTTTAACAGCAACCAGGGCCAAATATTCTTGACATGTCTAGATATTTTCTTACCAAATGACAGACATCATGGCCCGTACAATCACGGATCCTCATAACCATTAACGGCCATCAGAAGTGGAAAGTTATCGACCAGTGGACAACTTTTCATGACTATTCATACCATGCCCTTAGAGGCTCTGCATATTGATATCCCCTGGCCCGTATACCAAAGGCATGATTTCCTCGGGCGATACTCTTCCTAGCTCCGTACACTTACCAGCCTCAGAACACCCATATAATTTCTCCTGATCCATGAAACCCCAGAACCACGATTTACACCAATCAACCCCTCTCCACGTAGTGGGCATGTCATGATGTTCAAGCCCAGTTGCATTATGATCAAGAGCAGCCTTTGCAACTACGTCCTTAGCACATGACGTTAAACTGCAGAGAACATCTTGGTCGCTTGGTATAAAGCTTCAAAGACCAAGCATTAAACATTCAGAGAAATGCCTCCAACTACAAGAATTTTGACTGGTTTAAAAATTCCCCTTGTCCTTGATACACGACGTTAAAACTGCACAGCATCAGCAAAAATGCCCCCCCGTCCTTGCTGCATGACATTAAAGTACACAACATCCATTAATAATGCTCCTAGTCTTTGCCGCATGATGTTAAACTGCATGGAAGCCATCCTTGTCACATGACGTTAAACTGCACAGTCAAACCTATCATTGGTTCATTAAGGAACATAGGATTTTCTCTATCCCTCTGTGCATGAGTCAGACCTTCACAAACCACCGTCTCACACCAGCGTGAGTAGGAATGACTTCACCCATTCTTGAAAATTTATCCTAGATGATTCTCCCGTATCCAGGAACCCTCTCCTCATAAACCATACTCTGTACTCAGAAAAAGCCTAACTTTCATAAAACACCCCTGGTGGTCCTGAATCACAAACTTCCTTGAAGTTTCCTGACTATCAGGAGAATGGGATCATTGACTTAAGGACACATTTTCATGACTATGCATACCATGCCCTCAGCGGCTCTGCATATTGATCGCCCCTGGCTCATCTACCAAAGGAAATATTTCCTTAGGCAATGCTTCTCTCTATACGCGTCTTAGCCCCTAAGCCCCCATGTCCATCCCGGGATTCAGAAACCCCCTGAGATACAGTTTACCATCCTCTTTCATGACCCCGCCTGAGTATGGTGGAACATCTCTGACAAGATTACTGAGAACCAGGAGAAGCTGTTCCATTCTAGATAATGTCCCAGCTGCATGACTTTAAACTACGCCCAACTCCAACTATCCCTTACGCTAGATAAATGTGAATGACAAGAACCTTGCATCCACGCTCCTGATTGATACAGATGTTCTCAAACCATTTCAGACGTCACACACCCTTTTCGAACCACCCCTGGTGCTTTTCATAATTCTCTAAGCCACCCATGGTGGTTTCCATAAGCCAAACTTCCATGAAGTCCTATGGCCATTAGAAATGGAGAGTCATTGAATTAAGGACACCTTTGCACGACTATGCATACCATTACCTCAGCGAATCTCCATATTGATCACCACTGGCCTGTCTACCAAAGGCAAGATTTCCTTAGGCGATGCTCTTCATACCTCTATACGCCAATACAACTCCAATGCCTTGAGACATGCCCTGCATGTCATTCAAATCTAAACATGCTTCCCCCCACATGAGTCTGAAGGATATCGAGACATCTTTTTTTCAACCAAACCTCATTAGGGCCCTTGCCCCACCATATTTGTTCAAACCTGTTTGACCTAAAACATCAGTAATGATAGTCTTGTCGGTGGGACTTTAAACAGATCTCCAAAAGAGGCGCAAAGCTTGTTTGGCCGAAAACCCGAAAAGGGTGACCTAAGAAAAAGTCAGGCCATACCCACTAGGGCCACACCAAATGGGCCCAGACAAAATAAGGGTATTAAAAGAAAAGATAAAAAGTTTGTGGGGGTTTTTCAACAAAACCCTAGAAATAGTCAACTATGCTCACTGGATCCCATGATCCAGGAAAAAGTTAGAGCTCATTTTTATTTATTTTATCAATTTTACTGAACTCTGATTATTCTTTGTTCGGTTAATTAACATAGATAGAAATCATGCCAAATAATTCCTGTCTCAGGAGAAGACAACAAGAGTGTCATGGAAAACATTTATTTGTTCCATAACAAAGTTGGAAAGAAGGGCATCCACAATCCATAACCTCTTTTGGCATGAAAAGTTATTACATGGGGTTTTTATAGGATTCACAAAGCTGTATTAGGTGCTGATGATAATCCTCTATTTCTTGACAGAGATTCTGCAGTAAGGTTGTCTCGACATTTGCACCAACCCACAATGCTTCCACATTCTGGGCCGCCTTTGAGCTCAACCTCATCTCGTCCTCCATCTGCTGCTCCCCTTCTTCAATTATGGCGGTGACATTAGTCTCTTCTCAAACTATTGTATGTCATTATTCATCACCTTCAGTCAATAACGCTGCTCAATGACTTCTCCCTAGAGTCTCACACCCACCCCAGCATGATCATGAGCCTCTATTAGGCAAAGCTGTCGGGTCGCGGAAATGTAGGCTTCAGATTGAGCAGTAGAAAGGCAAGATTCGAAACCACCCAGTCTTTCCTGGTCAGTGACCACCTACTTTACTATATCATAAATACCATGGTAGTCAAAGCCGTCAAACCCCAGCAGTATAAACAGATTGCGCAGCTTCGGTAATTTGGTCGGCATCTCGGCCAAGGGTGTCTGAGAAATCAGCTTCCAAATTTTCTCCCAAGACCTATGGAGGGAAAGTCGAAGACTGGAAAGGACTTTTTGACCAGGCTCGAAGTCACTACCAGACAAAGATACATATTCAGGGATGAAAGTCAAAAAGGAGGGACCCGATGAGGCTTCACCAGCAAACTCTGGCGCCATGACAACTTCACTCCCGGCGGTTGTGGTCACAGGCATGATCGGATCTGACTGCACAATCGCCAACGCCAAAGGCCGTGATACTAAAGACCGAGAGTCGATAAGACTGATAAGTATCCCTAATTAGAAAAGGTAAGAGGAAAGAGTTATTGGCAAGAGATTGAGAAACTTACCCCTGATCACCAAGGCATGAGTATCCTCAAGCTCTGCGCCACCGCAACCACTTGAGGAAGATGCTATGTCTTCGAGAGAAAATAGAGTCATGAGAACCCCCAGAGGTGTCTGAGGCCTATGTCCATACCCAATGCCAACAACACCCAAAGCTGTCCCTAAGCGGTCAGCTACAAAGATCAAGCCTGGGGAAATCACTCCCCCGGTGAACAAAATAATGTCCCGCTCTGGGTTTCCGACAACTGGCCTGATGGCAAGATATTCCTCCATCGTCACAGGATCCATTGGGTCTGAGGTAGCTAGCCCCGTCGGATTTTGGGCCTCTTCGGTAGGCACGGGCACCCCATCCTCCCCTGTAATTATAAAGGCCGTATGTTTAGCAGGAGCCTCGACTTCTAGCTGTTCCTCCTCTGATGTATCTTTGACTGATGAAGGCAGGAGTAAAGCTTCCATATTACTAGCCCCTTCAGCAGGGCCCACCATTTGCTCACGCTTAGGTGTGACTGCAGGTGATCCCTTAGGTGATAAGGGGAAGAAGGTACGACCACTTGGGTATCCACATCCAGGTCTCTGAGTGGTCCAACACCATGCGTAAAATAGTTAATAACTGGCAGAATCAGAATATACGAGTTGGAAATTGAGGAAAAAGGAAGTCATGATTACCCGATGTCCCCTGTCTGAGCCGGTCCGGTAAACGGGATGCCTTCTGAAATATCTGGATCTTCCCAAGGGACATTTCTTCGCTCAGAATGCTGAGAGGATCTGGAGGAGGAAAGACCCCAGCTCGGTCTATAATGGTCGCTTCCATGAGCTCAACTGCGCCAGGAGACCCCCCCCCCCCCCCCATCGATGACCCCCATGGTCGAAGGTGCGTGTTTGCCTATAGCGGTACAACGTGGAGCATACTCTGGGGAAGTAATTTCCCCCTAGGATTCCTCAACACCCTTCATAAAGGGAAGAAACTTTAGAATCTTCACAGTAAAGGAGGTGGAAATCCGGAATGGATGAATAGGACAACCTCTTCTTCGGGATCAGATGATTCAGGATGTCTTATCATCATGGACACCCAGGTAGGCCCATAAATCCGGTTCTAGAGTGAATGGATGTATGCGTCCATCTCCTTCAATGAGGCGACTATTTCGTCCAGGTCATCTTCTAGCAGCAAGTGGGGGAAGCGAAGATCTTCCCAATACCCGAGAGCTCGAGAGGGACCATTTGGAGTAACACCCAAACCTCTTCATCTGAGCCACTGACCCTCAGGTCATCCCAAATCCACCAAGAATCTGAAAATGCAGCCGTAACAGGAATGACCTGTCGGGGGGATTGACCTGAGAGGGATGAGCAGTGTCAGGGGATGGTGGGGGCACCAATGGTGGTGTTTGTTTTCTGGATCCCATCGCCGGCCTAGAACTCTCTGGAGCTAACTTTGGGTGGGACCTCATGGGAATGAGGGGGAATTCCCCTGCCTCAGTGGCAGTGGGAGAACCACCGAGATCACCTCCCCCTAAAGAGTGATCACTCTCTTCCTCCTCCTCATCAGTCCCCAATCACAGCATGGCTAGGACTCGATGAGTCGACACTGCATAACCTCATCATGCATGAACGTAATCCTCGAGGTCCCGGAGATACCGCTTGGCCCTCTCCGGGTCCGTATCCTAAAGAATGTCAACAGGAGCAGATATGTATCCCAGCCTGTCAAATTCCACTTCTGATTCCTGGAGATACTGCCATAGAGAACGGGGGTACTGGATGCAAAAGGATGACCGACCTTTGAATTTGTCCCATTGACCCCAGGCCGTCGGGAAGGCAGCATCCACGGGAATAGCCGACTCTCTACGGGAAGCTTTGAGGTCATGAGAGGATACACCTTTGTCTGTTAAAATCTTTCCCGGAAGCACGAGACCGGTAGGGTTGCGAAGACCCTTGCCCGGTCTGGTTGAAGCACTATCCCTATTTCGATTCCTCTCGCCCTTTGATGGCTTATGACTTGAGATAGTGGGCACCCACAGCCCTAGCTGGCCATTCAGGTACGATTGCACCCAGGAGTTGGTATAGCTCTTGGACAAGAAAGGCATGGAGTCTGCCAGCATGGGTGTCATAACCTCGCAACCAGCATCTTCCCGGGTAAACATTAACCACTGTTGCCTTTACCATTATATGGTGGTTCCCACGGGCGCCATTGAGTTCGGGAGGACATAGTGCCTGGACGTAAACAAATTGACGTCCGAATCGGCAAGGAACATACCCCTCACAGATCAGTTCCCCACCAATACGAGCCACCAGAATGCCCTCTCGGAGAGAAAAGAGGTAGCCCCACATGCTAAACTCCTCTAATATGGTGTTCCTAATTGCACCAGTTGGGGATGGATATGGTTAGAAATTGAAGTGATCGTGACTCAAGATCTGACTCAACAATAGACACATATTATGAACCGTCTGTTGTCCATCATTCTCTCGGGTCACCCACTCTTCAGGCATGACCCCACTAGTCATTTGCAAGTACGGCTGGAATGTGGTGCCCGGAATCTGAAGAGGGTTGATGAAAGTGTAGAAGCTCTTGATATGCACTCTCAACCATCCCCAGAGAATTTGAAAAGGGCCGACTACCCGGTTTGGCCGACTCTCATTAGTAATATTTCTAAGCAACCAATAAATCCTGGCCAATACTGGGACGACCAAGTTGATGACGTTACCAGTAGCCAGCTGTGCTGCCATGAAAAAAGTAGAGACCCGCACACCACCGGTATCGCATATGAGAAATATCCAGCCACTCAGGAACATGGCCACAAACACCGCCAGATGGAGCAGCCAATCGACGTCTGGGACGAGCTCCCAGCCCCAGTCGTTGAACTGGACTTCCACCAGGATCAGCCAGTTACTGCCCCTCTACCTTTGGGACTCCATCGTAGAGCAGGTCGTGGGCCTAAGTGGGAGAGCCATGGACTTTCTCTCTATAGAAAAAGTCTTGACCCATTCACGGTATGAGGCAATCTGGTTCGGAGACATATCCTTTGAATTCTTCTGGGCAAGGTCAATAAGAAGCTTCACCAAAGGGGGAGTCCTCTCTTCTTCGTTCCACACAGAAGAGGGAGGCAGGAATTCGTCATACATACCCCCAACAATGGGGACCCCTGAAATCTAGAAGACGTCCCAAAGACTAATACCCACCTAAACATGAACCAAATGGAATTTGTTGGTGTCTGGACTCCAATGGATCATAAGTTTCCTGGAAATGGATTGAGGCCGATGGGTATAGGTTTGGGACACCCAGGAAACTTCATATAAGCCTAGAGCTCGCATTTCTCCTTCAAAATCTGCACAGCTCTAGCGAACCCAAAAGGGCCACCCCCAATCCAATGACTTAAATGCCCCTCCAGGCCTAAGGTCCTGGTCTGCTGACCAGCCATGCTGGTTGTTCACAATAGCATTGCAGGAAATTCTTTGGTAACAATGAATTGTCCCGTCTAGTTGACATTGTTCCCCTATTGGGGACACAGGAAGGTGATTCAACACAGATCCAACAACTGTATCCCTTATGTAAGGCCACCCTCTAGCAGATATCACAGATCAAGGGATAGTGCTAGAAAATATCCAGGCTGCAGGATTTTTGTCACGAGATGGTACCAGAATCGGCGTATCAGACAGTATACCGAAACAGTAGGCAGGAAGGCTGTTGGAAAAGGGGAACTCCCACTGTGACTCGGAGAGCCAATCGGAGAGGAAAGCGCACAGTGGGGAGTGGCGGATTCCATCCTTAACAGATCTAGCCACATCCTTCAGGCTTTGATCGCTAATTGGAAGAGGCTTGGTAGCCGGCCTAGGTGCAGGGTGAGGGGGAACCATGTTTTCTCCCTGCATTATAAAAACCACACAAATGGTTAGTCTGGAATAGTCAGATCTGGGCAAAAATTCCAAGTGTATTGAAAAGGGGTCCAGGAGGCCTCAAAATGTGGTTCGTGAGGACTGCATCCCGCGAACCAACCCTACGTAGAAGAGGTCCGCGGTACTCTGGCCCACGGAGGGTTGGCCAGAAAACCATGAACCAGGTTGCTCCGCGGAATCTTAATCCCGTATTTAAATAATTAGGTTTAGAATACTTAGGAAATTTTCAATGTCTGGAATATTTCAGTCCGCAGACCATCAAAACCGCGGAGCAAGTTCCTACACAGACCGTCATGACTTACTTTTTAATTAATTAAAAATGTTAGTTCGCAGCTAGGAGATTGGTCCGTGGGTGAAGGTGACCGCGAACGAGGAATGGTTCGCGGAGGTGAAAGCTAGTTCTCGGACGAGGAATTTCGTGAAGGAACGAGCACGCGGAGACAAAAAGAAAGAGAGCTCTGGTTTCACGAAGAATTTGGTAAAAGACAAAGGAAGGGTCCCCATATTTATAGGTGTGGTCCCATACCGGGTCCACTCCCCTACCACAAACCACCCATGTTTCAGGACCACTCTACATCAGAATGGCCTCCTCTTCATTCTGATCAGACCCCATTCCGATGGGGGGAATTTGTAGGGTCCTGAAAAATCCGCAAAGGAGAATGATAATTCCCTTAATTCAAGGGGGGGGGGGGGATTCTACCCAATTTACCTCAAGGAAATGGGGAAAAAAATATAAAGGGCACCCCCAAAATCAGTAAAGGACCGACCGGTCCGCGTACCCGTCCAACAGTGATGGTACGCAGCTGGTTCAGTAGTCCGCCTCCTTTGCAGACCATTGTCATTCGCAGAGTGGAGGCGGGAGCGCTCCGCGGGCGCGAAGCAGGACAGGCACGAACCCGGTTCACCGACACGAACCGCCCCATCTACGAACCGCATCGACCGGCCCAGACCACATCCGTTGTCATTCGCGGAATGGAGGAATAACCCTACGTAGCTGCGAAGCACTCCCCGAGTTAGTTTGGTTCGTGGGGGGATGCATTCAACACCCCCAACGAGTTGCGGATTGACCAAGTGATCCATAAACGGGGTTTCCAGTCATGGGCCTCCACAAGAGGTTCCACATGACCATAGATACATCTCTTTCCCCACTCTATAAAAGGAGATCGAAGGGGAAGAGGGATGAGGAGATTAATTGGAGATCGATCAGATTTGGTTGAAAGGATTTCGAAGGAAGGAGCTTAGGTTTTCACAAACAGCGAAGTTCCAGTTTGCGAGCCAGAATAGGTATGAAGTTGGAAGTGAATTAATAAGGAACCAAAAATGCATAACAACTTGGTGAACCACGAACTTAAAATAAAAAAGAAAAGAAGACCATGAACCATGGCCCCTCCACGGATTCACCCCCACAGACCAGGGAGTTTATGCCCTTTTTTCGATCTGCCACACCGTGTAGCACCCTCCTACGTGGGTGACGCCTCGACCGATGAACCCCCGACCGACATCACCCTCAGCCGCCGCTGCTCGCATGGACCCCTCCACATACCAACATAGTACGTGGGCTGAACCTGAAGCCATGAACCACCATGGTTCGCAGAATTCCCATTAGTCCACAGACCACCCCGGTTCGCGGATGGCCTCTCCCGCTGCGTAGCACCTCCCTACGCGCAGGGCGCCACCACTCATACACCCGTGTGGCCCACCAAATCCTTTGGAGTTTCCATTCCTCGAGCTAGATAAAATCTTTCCAATCTAGCCTGATCCACCGCAACTCCCTCATTGGCCCACTCATCGGCCCTGAGCCGAGGCCTCAACTAGAGCCACCGGACCCGTGTGATATAACCTTCAGGCACATCATCACACTGTTTTGAGTTCACATACCCATGGTAAGCAGGGGTGAAGGGGTTTCCCTAGCCATTGAGCGGATTTACGAATCATTCCAGGGTTCACATTCCCATGGTAATGCAGAGTCCGAGACCGGGAGTCCCCTTTCTGCCCCTCCACTTGTTCGGACTGGGGTGCTTCTCCCCTCCCCAGGGAGTGGCGGACTACCCATCAGAAGGAAGCCCCCATGCACCTCCGTACTTCCCCACGGCCATGGACAAGGAAGGGAGTAGTGGGGAAGGGTGCATCTCCGTCCTTCTTTGGGGCCAAGTCCCTCTCCCTCTGCGCTTTTTCACCCTGGGCGTCCATCTCGGAGCAAGCCCCGACTTTTTGGGCTGCTTCATGAGTAAGCCCCACTCCACTTCCCATGGACGCACCTTTCACGACGTGATCGTCTGGTCCCTGTTGCCTCTTTTTTCTCACACCGAGCATGACTCACATGGGCTTAGAGTAAGCATCGACCATGAAATCCTCTCCTGGGCTACCTCAGAGCATAAGCCCCACCCCATTATAACTACGTGGACTTTGATCACTGTCTCCGAGGTAGGATACGTAGGAAGCCTCCCCGGGGTTCAATCCCAACAACCGGTCGATCCGACTATGTTCATGTCGTTTCACCGCACCCACCCTGGGCAGCCTGGAGTGTAAGACCTATTCCAAACCGAACTACGTATGTTCTGATTCGTCTCACGAGGATACGTATGAAGCTCGTATCATGGGTTTGATCCAGACGCTCAAGTCATTATCTATCCCCCCTGGATGACAATAAACTCTAGAGTGCCTGGTTACGAGGCTTTAAACTAGTGTCGTCTCAGTGAGTCCAGACTCCTCAGGGTCATTAATCCAACAAGGGATGGTAAAACTCAGGCATAAATGATTCCGAACACCTGCGTCCAGCTGACCATTGCCAACCAATAATAATCCATGGATATTATGCTCGGGTATAAACCAAAGATTCGCGAACATATGAATATGTCTTAAATCTATAAGTGAGTCCCAGAAAAGGAAATAAATCCCCCCAAAAGGGTGTGATGAGCCCGAATTCCCATCCTCTCGACCAATGTGAGTTCTTAAGCATCGCTGGTCAAACCACCCAGCGAACGCCTGCCTTTGGAAAGCAGGTCCATGTATTGCTGGATATGAAACCGTTGGGCGTTTCGACGTTAAAACGGTGCACCCGATATGAGTGATTAAGTAGAGCCCAATCTTCTCTAATCAACCATCGGGTCGTGCACGTTTCTCCCCCATGACCCCGTCGTGCTCTACGAGACAACAAGGATCAAAATTTCGAATTTTCCCTGTGGGTTATCAGAATCCATATTTGTTTAGGAGTGGATAGAAGTAGTATTTATAGTATCTAGTAGATTAGGTTCCTCAAAATGTTCTTAAAAAATTAATGGATTGAGTGATTCTTCTTTCTTGGATAGTGTTTTGTACAAAGGTTATGATTTTTCAATTTCAAAAAGTGTGGCTTCACATGGAATTTCATTTTCAATTAATTCATCCCCATAATTGTACAATGAGATTTGATTTTTTAATGCTACATAAATTGTTAAATCAGTAATAATTTCCTCATTTAAATTTTAAAAAGGATATTAAAAATAAATTTTCAATTCAGAAAAAATTGGTTCTTGAATATCAAATGTTAGTGGGATAAAATTTTTATTTCCTTGAGATTCATTTTGATCTTTAAATTATTTAAATTATTTTAACGTTTTAAAAAGGTTTTCAATTTTTTTCTTACTTCTGGAATCATAACTTAATTTTTTAAAGAACTAAATTCTTATATTGGATCGTAAAATTGTTTTTTTGGATCATGAAATTATTTTCATGGAATTGAGATTTTAAAAATTATTCATTACTAGACTCATCAAATTTTTGATAATAATGACAAACATAAGAGTAGTCATTTTAAAAACAATTTTTTTGTACTCAAAATTAGCTGTTAAAATCGTAGAAATTGAAAAAAATTGAAAAAAATAGATGAATTATTAGAAAATGGTGCCAAATTGATGATGTTGGTTTAGTAGTTTTACCCTAGTCAATAATTTCTCTTAAAAATGGACCACAATGGTGACCATGGGGTTGTCCCATATGGAGGTTGTGGGCTATGTTGTCAAAAGTTCACATCGATAATTTTTTATTATTAAAGTTAAAATAATAATGGGGATTTGAAATGAAAAAAATTTAAACTTTAGAAAATTATATTAAATCTATAAATTAAATTTAGAGATCAGAAATGATAATAATAATGGACTAAAAATGATAAGAAAAAGGCACTAATAGTTAGAAAGCTTCAATCCTTAGACACTCTCAATATCCTTGCATAAAAATTTTATCCTACTAAGTTATGTAATTTATACCTCAATACCTTAAACTATACATATATATATCTTATATACCATATTGATACCTCAAATATGTGTTTTAATCTTCTTATGAAAGTGATATAATTACCCATAGACCTTAGAGAAACTGAAACTAAATAAACATGTCGTGATAAATGGGGAGACCATTCCCAAATAAGTTTTATCAACAAGAAAACTATATTAAATTCATAAGTAGATAAAAAATCTAGAAAAAATAGAATAAAGTTTAAACAATAAATAAATATACCACCTTCAATAAAAAAATAAAATTACAAGATAATTCCAATGAAAAGAGTTTATAATGAAAAGAACAAACTCAAAAGGGAAATGCCTTCAAATTTTCACTTCCCACCACCACATGGAGTTCAAACTAAAATGTATATATTATATTTATTTTAACTCATATTATTCCATATATCCTCTCCATCATATCCCACTCCCTCAATATAACTATCCTCTTAAATGAATGTGAATACTTAAGTTTATCAGAAAAAGGAGGTGTTTTATTTTTCCCCAATTTATTTTCAATGATTTTTGGATTGATTTTGGACCTCTTAAAAGAAGAATATTTGAAACATTCCTTCATCAATTTTTTAATACACATGTATTATTTTTCCATAAAAAATTTCAGGATATTTGGACATGTGGAGCAAATGGTATACCCTAATTACTGATTTGAACTTTTTTATGTTTGAGGTGTCTCTTCAAATTACACTAATTAAACATTATAGTTTACTATCATAATGAGAAAATTAAATCTTGGTATTAAATGTGGATACAATTATTTTATTTTTCATTTTCTTTAATAATTTTAAAAGTATTATAGTAGGCATTTCCAAAATATCAACGTGGTAAAAAATTGTTAAAATTCTATAATTAGGGCATCTTCATAATTTAGTCCAAAAATACATCAAAAATCTAAAATTGATGCAATTTAAAATAGAATGATATATTTTTTGGGATTAAATCATTGAAATACATATTAAAAATATTGAAAATGTCATATATATAAATATCTATCAAAATTTTTGTATCTGTTAAATGATTTCTTGAATCATATTCTCTTATTGTAGAACTTTTCAAAATTCATGGAAAATTGAGAAAGCTCATCACTTGAATATGAATTTATTGAATTATATTCAACATATGAGCATGAAAATGATGTATTATTATAGTTATTCTTATATTTTGACGAATATTCCTTTAAAGAAACATGATATACTTTGTGTCTTCATATTCTCTCTAGCCTCAGTTTCCATATTAGTTTTATATATAATGAGTGTGATATTAAGAACTTTTATTTTGAAATATTTCATAGTTGTAGATTACCTAGTAGTAACTAAAATTACACTCCACTTGGATGTAATAACTCTAAAAACTTTAATATCTTGATCAGGTTTTAGAATATGAGTTCCTGATGCAGCCACATTGTATATTATTTCAGTCAACATTCCATTCATCTGAGTTATTTTATCACCAAAAATCCTTATATATATTTCCAAAATTATTTTAGAAATATTTTACCAGAGTCATATTACATTATCATTATCTTCATATTCTACTAATATATTTGACCAAATTTCATGTGTTGTAGAATATTGAGAAAAAATATTGAATTAAAATTGACATAATCCACATATTATTGCATTCATAGCTTTAGAGTTTAGATAATATTTGAATTCAGTAGTAGAATCCTATTTTTATAGATCAATTTCATTAATTTAATATTTATTTTTGTATTTGAAATAAATATTTTAACTAAGATTTTTTAAATAGATAATAATCTGATCCATCAATCACCCACAAATTTCTCCTATAAAATAGAGAATCCTAACTATAGAAACTCCATATTTATTATTATCCATTATAGTAATTTAAAAATGATCTCCATGAAATCAATATTTTATAGTTTATAACTCACGAGTCTCAATCCATATGATACCAATTGTTTATCTAGAGGGAGTTACAAAGTGAATCTAGATGGGTGAGCACAATGTGTTCTCAAAATATTAACACCAATTTAAAATCAACCCTTGATGAAAGGACCCATCCTTAAACATTACATATTATTGAATTAAGTTAATAATTCACATTGAGGATCTTTTCAGGTTTAGAGATTTAGAAAATTAGATCATAACTTATACAAAACATCATGAATATTACATGTAGACACTTCTACTCAGTAACCATTTTTATCATAAAATAAAAACTCTTAAAAGAAAAGAAACATGCTTAGTTCCATGTTTTAAACAAAATGAAATTTCATTGATCCCATCCTTGTCCATATTCCACCATAAGTCCTCTAAAAAAATTTCTTGAATCTTTAGATGTTCATAAAATTCTCAGTAAGGGATAAAAAAAGAATAAAAGCTATTAGTTTTCAAAACAACATGTAATCCATGAATACTTAATCATAAAGTAATACTTCTCACCTTAAAGAAGTAGCAAAAACACTTCACTGAATATAAGCTCATTTATTATCCTTTTTTAACTAAAATATTACCATAAGGCCCATAGAAAACAATGTATAACATATAAATGTATCTTGGGACATAAACATACTTAAATAGAATTACCATACAGTCGAATTACACACATATCACTAAATGGAATAGTCATATGAACAAATTCCATACCCAATTAATTGGTGGTTATAATGTAACCACCCATACATGGTTTATCAAGGAACTACCTATCATTTGGTTTATCATGTAACCACCTATCAAATGTCCAAGTACCATCATATAGTTATCACTCATAAAATATTGAAAATATCAACATTTCAATCCTAATTTTCATTAGTGATCATAAGAAATAATTTCAAGATATTGGAATAGTAAATACACTTTCAATACCATTTTCAATACCAAAATATGTAAAATGGGTATATGGTATTCATTTTACATTTAAAAAAATCACACCTTGTTAAGGAATCCAAATATCAAATAATGCTCGCAGCGGCGGAAGGGTTGTTGTCGCCGCATACGTTAAAAACAATCATTTTTTCATTTAGTAAAACACAATGTAGAAAAAAGATTACTTTTGAATAAAATTAAATGTAAAAGGGTTTCATTATACACTGTATAAAAGATGGTCATGTATAAACCAAAATATACCTCAATGAAAGGAGATTAAGACAAAGTTCCTTACAAAAATTCGATAGCCTAGCATCGTCAAATTAAAATTCATAAAATGGGTTAATAGGAGAGAAAATGGTATCTCATCACTTATAAATAAAATTTACATCAATAAGGATATATAAAAACTTATCCCAATATATGAAAATGGAAATTAAAAGACATAACAAAAAATAAATCAAGTATAAATACAAGATAAGATATCAAAATTAATTTCTCACACAATCATAGCATGATAAGAAGTAGAAGATCAACCCAATGAATGGAAATTTGGTTAAGAAGTTCCCTTACCTCATGTTCAACTTGGCTCATTCATTATTTAATTTATTGAATAATAAACTTAAGTTAATTTATAATTTATTCATAATATTTTTCAAGTTGATTATTTATTTTACATCACTTATTACCTTTCTATAACAATTAGTTAATTATTTGAGTTCATATCGGACATTTTGCCAATGTTTGGAACTTGAGTAAAAAATGAACTTGTTATAATTTTAAATTGTCCATGTGGTAGAAATTTCATTATATAAAGAATGATAGTCATGATTTAGATATCATATATATTCATATATATATCCAATATATATGTATTTAGAATAGTCCATAGCATTTGGATATAAAAAATGAAATGCACCGTTCATTGAGACGGTAAGCCGTACGTACGCATGAACACTACTTTCATTTATTTTTCATTTTTAAAGGAATGAAAAATAAATGAAAAATAATTATATTATAATTACATTATAATATCTATGTTATATATGTTACATATTATCATTAATTCCATCCTTTATACATTCTATGTATAGCATGGATGAGTCATATCACTTTGAGGGGGTGATAGTCCGTACTTCCTCAAATGAAACTATTGCATTTATACAACAGGAAAAGGATAAGGGTATATTCTAAATGATAATTTCAGAAGAATAGAGATAAAATAAATATCATAAATATCATATATAATAATAGTACCATCATAATGGCCACCAGAAGAGGTGGTAAGAGAAGATTGAAAAATCATCGTTTCGTGAGGCAGTAGTTTGCCTTCCACAGAAACAGTATATTATATAAACATTAGATGGAGGTGTGTGTAAGTGTAGTTAAAATAATTCTCATAATAAAATACTATTATATTGAGGATATTTTTTGTTGTGTAATCAAAGATTTAGAACCGAATATGGAGTGGAAAATTAAAATAAAAGAAAATAACTTGAGGGAAGACGTTACCTCTAAATCGGATAAATCCCTTTGGTTTAAACCAAAAGGCTTTCTAGAAGTGCCTTTGGCCTAAGTCAAGGCTTCTAAACGGAATAGAGAGATGTTGTGAAATTATTTTGGTAGATGGTAGATGATCCAAGTGTATTGAGAGTAGTGATTAGATGGGTTGGTTGTAGCTTTTTTATAAGATGGAGGATATACTATTTAGAAGAGTCAAGAAATATTATTATATTATATTTTCATTTATGGTTTCTAAAGGCTTAAATTTTAGTTAAGCCTAAGATAATATGAGTATGTATTGAAATACTCTCGACGAATAAGATTTATACTATTGGTCAGAGTAGTATCTCAAGAGGGGGGGGGAATTGAGTTCCTAATTTCTGTTAAAAACTTTATGATAAATATCCCCCAATTTTGAAATGGCCTAGTTAATTAAGGAAGTAGAGATATAAATGCTTAGTTGTTCAATAGGTTTCTCAAAGGGTGATTATTCCTTAGTTGAATTAGTTTAAAACACTTCTTCAACTTTTGAAACAAGTTTATTGAATTAAACACATACACACACTAACCAAAACTAACTATAAAATTCAATGAAATAAGTTTTTCTATTTTAGTAATTATAAGCAATAGAAAATAAGAAAAACAAAGTATAACAAAAAATATAGTGCACGGTGGAGTTAAACAAGAGGTTCAGTCTCAAGTCGATACTTATTCCTCTTTACTTGGTGATAACCTACCACCAATTAGTTTATATACATGATAAACTTGATTCACAGCCTGTATCAGTCTTTAAAATAGTTTTGACATACTGTACAGGGTTCATACCCTCTACCATAGTTCTTAATGAAAAAAATACAGACCACACACAATCTCTTCCACAGTTGTACGTGGGAAACAAAATTTAAGTGAAGTTTGATGTGAGGATTTTCAGCATCCTCTAGTTCAAGAACAGGATACAGTGTCTGTAACAGACAAACACACACTTCTTAGAAATGTAAAATAAAAGAACACAGTATAGATTATATTTTGAGATTGATTTTATAGATCTCTATGCGTTCATATTTCATCTCTTGACTCCTTGGGATGAAGAATTTTCTTATTGAGTGCGTCTCTGGAAGTTTTCTTCAAAACAAAGTGTCGCACCTCCCGGTTCTAGCTTCTAGGAACTGAGTATTCTGCTTTTTATGTTGATCAATAGTTGATTAAGCAAAGAATGTAGCCTTGGAATTGTTCTCCTAAAATTATCTTCTTGAGTTTCCTGGGTTCACAGAGTAAGCGTTGAGTGGTTCTTCCTTGTTCCCTTTGATCTAGTGAGTAAGCTCTTTCTCATGCATTTTTCTGCACTATCACACACCTTTTCACACACACCGTCTCTTCCTTAGTCTTATATTTTATATTTGAGGTCTGAAAATTGGAATAAGTAAACCATATGTGATCCTCCTTGCACCTCGTACTGTCCCCAGATACGGTTTCTTGATATGTCTACAATCATCATTAATTAATATCAGACTAATTAAATTTACCAAATATGACCGTTAGAATAATCTTATGAATTTGAAAAAGTATGGAAGGGTAAGCATCAGTAGACTGGTAACAGTATCCTTCACAATAGTAGGCTTCAACAGTAGTGTGCATCAGCAGCCTTCATCAGTAGCCTTCTACAGTGACCTTCTCAACGGTAGATTTCAGCGGTAACCTTGCATCGGTGACCTTCGCATCAGTGACCTTTTCACTGGTGACCTTTTCATCGGTGACCATTGCATCACTGACCTTAACATTGGTGACCTTTTAATCTGTGACCTTTTCTTCGGTGATCTTTTCATCAATCACCTTTTCATCGGTGACCTTTGCATCGGTAACCTTTATATCGCTAACTTTTCACTTTGCATCGATAAATTTTGTATTGTAAGATTAAACAATAGAACATTGAGATTAAAGATACATAGGAATCACTTGAACATGATTATCACATTAATGAAACATGATTATTCTATAGTAGAATCAGGATTATCACATAAATGAAACATGATTTGGGATTATCAAAACATGTGATCCAACAATCTTCCCCTTTTTGATAATCACAAATTATGTAAGTATTTTATCAATCAGGGTTAAACACATTTGCTAATATCTTCAGCGATGTGTATAATTAAAACTGAACCGTATTTATTGTGGAAAATAAAAATAGTGTATATATGTAAAAATTCTAGGTAACTTAAAAACATTTCCCCCTTTGGGTAACTTACAACTTCTCCCTAAAATAGATAGCATAGACATGAAAAGATTCACGCAACATAAAACTTATTCCCCTTTGCAATTAACAAAAATAATGTAAGATAAAAAGTGAAAAAGGAGGAGTTTATTATTAATGAAGAAATAATAAAAGATAAAAAAAGTGTACAAAATATCCCTATCAACTAAGACATCCCACAATAAATCCAAATCAGAAATATCGAAGGGATCTTTGGATTTTGAAGTTCAGAAGATAGGGTATAAAGATGTAGGGATAAGCCTAGGTAAGGCAGTCAGCAGGGTTTTTGGAGTTGCTACAGAGGCATCAACAAACCTATAGTGAGTAGATCCTTGAGGAATCATAGGGGTCAAGCTTCTGATGGCCTGTGCAGGAGTCATTATTGGTGCAATACTGGTAGATACTGAAGCAACCGAGGAAGAGGGTAAGGCTAGAGGAATAATGATGGGATTGAAGTCTACACGGAGGAAGGGTAAAAGAAGATTTCTTAAATCCATAATAATAATTCATCTTCTTTCCATGGATGATATAAATTCATCTTTATTATCCATGAATCTCTCTAAGGGAGGAGTCAAATCTCTAAGCCCACTAACTTGATCCTTAAATTCCTGAGTGATAGGTGAGATCCTCAAGTTCTACAATAGTAGCTTAAAGTAACCTTCCATATGATGCTTAGTGTACACCCTTTTTTAATAGAAATCAACTTGATCTTTGATGGACTTCTGATCTTGAGCAGTTTCCCTTAGATAATCTCCCACAAGTTTATGAATTTCCCTAATTGTGGAAATAACTGAGTCATTAACTGAGGGTATGTGGTACTAGCACTATAGAATTTCTCTACTTCTTCTCTGACAACTGAACTGAAGGCATCCAAATAAACAGGAGGAGTGGATGAAGGGGAAGCAGATGCACATAGAGGTTCCAGAGTGAAAGCCATTATTTCCTTAAAAGATTTTGTCAGCCCACTGATCAGCCTTTTCACATCATCATCCTGGCCACTCACATGCGCCCCGATAGACTTCTTAAAGTCCTCAAATAGAGTGACCATCAGCTGAACCACACTCTTAACATATCTAAGATCTCTATCCACTTGCACCCTTGAAGCCATATAGGAATCTAATCTTGAAATTGAATACTTTATAGATTCCATAGATTCTGCTAATGCTCTAATATGATTCTGATAATCCTTCACTTCATGTAGCAGATTTGAGTGAGTGGTAGAAATAACTCTTTCTAAGGAAGATTATATATCTTCTTGATTTAGGGCCATCGTTCTCTTCTATATCAACAGATTTCTCATCAAAATGTATTTTTAAATATGACTTAAATGATTCCAAATCATTCTTCTTCACATAGTCTCGAGGTAAAAGTACTACTAACTACACAATAATAGTCTCTATAACTGAAGGAATTGGAGAACTTCTGATTGGTTGGTCATCAGCAGAGTCTCCATAATCTAAGCCCAATACCACAAATCCAGGGTCTTCTAACCAATCTTCTATTCCTTGATCAAAAAAAACTGAACTTGTAGTAATAGGTTCTCCCCCTCACTTGGAGAATTCATCTAAACAACTACATCCATCTCAGCTGTACCTCTTTGATCAACAACATCAATAGGAGAGTCTACTGCCACTTCCCCAATAAAATCTTCAACTACTACCATTGTAATTCCAACTTCAATAGAATCAGCAAACTCTTCATTAAAACTTTCTACCATTTCTGTATGTTATATCAGAGGAATGATACTTAGAAATTCCTCTTCACTTTCGCCAATAGTTATTTAAAAGTCATCATGACTAGATTCAATGTCATATTCCTCCTCTGAGGTCTCACTAATGTTTATTAAGGAATTTTTATCTCCTTATTCTTCACTGGTTTCCTAATCATCATTTTCCCATAGTATAGTCTCTCTTCTAGGCAGTCTTTCTGGTGGTCTAGGCTCACCAAAAGATACAATATCGTTCTATGGAAGGTCAGGATCACTCCTTTCATCTATAAGAGGATCCTCTCTGACTTTCATAATAGCATCATTTTCTTCATTATCTGAGTATGCAGGCTCCACTTCATTAGGCTTCGGATCAGGGTCCCTCTTATCCGTAGTCCTAGTAGGATGTGTAACTAGATTGAATTACTCATATTTCTTAACCTAGTAATTTACTCATGTTCTTTTCAAAGGGTTCCAACTGATCTTCTTAAACATGAAAATTATTTTGGTGATGCAAAAATTGTCTCTCACAATAACTATTTCCTCCTTATTTCCACCAACTCCTTTTACTTTCAACATTAAGGATATCAATATAGCATGAAAAAAGGCATTGGACTTGGAGCTGGGCTTTTTCATATCCTCTAATTGAATCATTAGCAATCTACACAAATTTACTTTCTATTCATGCTTCAACAGATACAAAAGGACTACATCCCGATACTTCAAGGTAGCAAAGTCCCCTCTCCTGGGACTCGAGACATGCTAAACAAACATAAAAAAAATATGTCTTCTCCTTCCATTTCAACAACAATTACTTTACCAGGGATCCCATTCCCTATTAGTTCAGCTAAGGCTTCTTCATAGCAGAAGAACTCACTAGTGGGAGGCACCACTCCTGAGTAGTAATAAAAAATCCCTTCAAGTGGAATTCTCAAACACTCAGCCCATTCAAGAGAGTAAAAATTCACTTTTACTCTATTTACCATTTAAGACATTCTATTCTCATCCTCAGACTGCTTGAATCTTAGAAATTAATTAAATTCCTTCACTAACTTTGGGTAGTAAGGTCCATTGTTATTTGAAAAGAATTCGACACAACCCTGAGCATCAAGTGCCTTTAGCACCAAAGACCTGCTTGACATTAGCTATTCCGAGCTCAGTTCCTTCTCAACCATGATTTCCATCTTCGACAAATGAGGGTTGATTAACTTTTCAACTTTTTGGCTTCCACTACCTGACTCATCTCGAGGTCTCTTAGGATTTGGTGCATCTCCTTCATCACTGAACATTGGTCACATCAACATTTCCATTTAAATTTGGAGCAGTTTAAGGATTTCAATAGAAGGATAGGTTCTATGGTTAGGGAGAACGAGGTTCAGGATAGGTTTTAAGTGGATTAAAATGTGGTGTGTTCTTTATTTTTATCATTTAGGGATCAATAAATAAATAAATAAATCCATAGTAATATGGAAAATGTTTCAGATTATGGCAGAGAAAATGCTAAGTCCTGGAAAAGTCAACTATCAGTAAGGTGAAAATAGTGATGTTCCAATGGTCAGGTCTAATCGGTTATGTCTAACAGTGAGGTTCCAACTGCGAGGTCCAATCAGTGAGGTATAATGGTGAGGTTCCAACGGTGAGGACTAACGATGAGGTTTCAATGGTGAGGTCTAACGGTGAGGTTCCAATGGTGTGGTTCCAACAGTGAGGTTCCAACGGTGAGGTTCCTAATAGTGAGGTCCAACAGTGAGGTTCCTAATGGTGAGGTCCAATGGTGAGGTCCAACGGTGAGGTTTCTAACGGTGAGGTTCCAACAGCGAGGTTCCAATAGTGAGGTTCCTAATAGTGAGGTTCCAACGATGAGGTTCCAATGGTGAGGTTCCTAACAGTGAGATCCAACGGTGAGGTTCCTAATGGTAAGGTTCCAATGGTGAGGTTCCAACAACGAGGTTCCTAACGGTGAGGTCCAATAGTGAGGTCCAACGGTGAGGTTCCTAATGGTGAGGTTCCTAACGACGAGGTTCCAACGGTGAGGTTCCTAACAGTGAGGTCCAACAGTGAGGTTCATAACTGAACAGTTTATCATACCCAACTCATGTTTGATGTAACTTAACCTCTCAAAATTCAAAGGATTTGTGAATATATCATCCAATTGGTGTTCAATGCTAATGAATTCAAGAGTGATATCACCTCTTTGATAATGATCTCACAAGAAGTCATGTATTACATCAATGTGTTTTTTCCTTGCATGAGATATTGTATTTTAATAGATGTTAATAACACTTGTATTATCAAATTTTACAGAGACATGTCTGAATTGAAATCTGTAGTCTATTGAAGTGTGTTTCACCCACAAAATTTGAGCACAAAAATACTCGCAGCTATATATTCAGCTTCCTCAGTAGATAATGCAACAAAATTCTGTTTCTTACTACACCATAATACTAGTGACTTGACCTAAATATAACAAGTTCCAAAGGTTCTCTTTCTAACTTACATGAAACCAGCAAAGTCAACATCCAAAAAACATATTAAATCAAATAATTTTCCTCTTGGATAAAATAGTCCTAAGATTTTAGTATAATTGAGATATTTAAAAATCCTTTTCACGGTAGTTAAATGAGACTCTTTGGGATTGGATTGAAAACAAGAACACATGCATACACTCAATATAATATCATCTCTTCTATTAGTAAGATAGAGCATACTCCCAATCATACCTTTGTAATTGGTTTGATCCACTGGTTTACTAGTTTCATCATCATCCAATTTATAGGTGGTACTAATAGGTGTATCAATACCTTTATTACTATCTAAACCAAATCATTTCAAAGGATATTTAGTATATTTACTTAGATTTATAATAATACCATTTTTCTTTTGAGAAATTTTAAATCCAAGGAAAATTTATATTCCCCCATTAGACTCATTTCAAATTAATCTTGCATCATTTTTGAAAAATCAGTACATAAAGAATTTTTAGAGAATCCAAAAATAATATCATCCACACAAATTTGTACCATTAAAACATCTTTATAAATCCTTTTAATAAAAAGAGTATGATTCTATATTCCATTAGTAAAATCCTTTGAAATAAGAAAAGAACTAAGTATGTCATACCAAGCTCTTGGAGCTTGTTTTAGACCATATAGATCTTTAGAAAGTTTAAAAACATGATTTGAAAAATGGGGATTTGTAAAACCAGGGGGTTGTTCAACAAATAAATCCTCAACTATATACCCATTTTGAAATGCACTTTTTACATCCATTTGATAAAGTTTGAAATTCAGATGAGCTGCATTGACAAGTAGTATCCTAATAGATTTAAGTCTAGCTACATGTGCGAAGGATTCCTCATAGTCTATTCCTTCTTCTTGAATATATCATTATGAAACTAGTCTAGCCTTGTTTCTAACTATGTTTCTAGATTCATCAAATTTATTTCTAAACACCCATTTAGTGACTATGGTCAATGTGTCTTTAGGTCTTTTCATTAATTCCCAAACTTTGTTTCATTCTAACCGATTTAATTCTTCTTGCATAGCTATCACCCAAAATTCATCATTGATTGAATCATCAATAGTTTTAGGTTGAAGATATGAAAGGAAAGCTTGATTTTCAACTTGGTTTCTTAGAGGAGGTCTAGTTTTTGATCCTCTATTTAGATCACCTACTACAACATCTAAAGGATGATTCTTGAGAGTTCTAATACCTCTAGAAAGAGTTGAACTAGAATCCTCATGGTTGTCTATAGGTTCAGATTCACCATGAACAGATTCTGGAAAATTTCTACAACAAGTTTTTTTACTAAGGGTTCATTATATTTATAATTAAGGTCCATAATTGACATATCTTCTTTAATATGTTCAATTGAGGTTTTGGGTTCATGTGGATCAGTCTCAAAGAATATGACATGTAATGATTCTTCCACACATTTGGTTCTCTTATTGAATACTCTATAATATTTACTAGAGATTGAGTAACCTAGGAAAATTACTTCATCACTCTTAGAAGAAAAATTTTCAAGATTATCCTCTGTGTTATAGAAAAAGGCTTTGCAACCAAAAAATCTGAAGTAATTAACCTTATGCTTCCAATTATTCTAGAGCTCATAAGGGGTATTGATAAGAATAGGTCTAATTAAGACTCTATTAATAATGTAACAAGATGTATTAACAGCTTCAACCCAAAAATAGATTGGTATATTGTACTCATTTAGCATAGTTAGGGAAATCTCTTGAAGTGTACTATTTATTCTTTCTAAAACTCCATTTTGTTGAGGTGTTCTAGGAGAAGAGAAATTGTGAATATAGACATTTTGTGAGAAAAAAGATTCAAATTCTTGATTTTCAAAATCACGACCATGATCACTTCTCAAGGTGTTAATTCTATGTCCACTATGATTTTCTACAGAATTGGACCACTTAATGTTGTAAGAACAAGCTTCAATTTTGTGAGCTAGAAAGTATACCCAAGTATATCTAGATAAATCATCTACAAGAACATAAAAAATGTTCATCCCATTCAAACATGAAACTCCAAATTGTCCAAACAAATCCTTGTGAACCAACTTAAGCGGTTGAGAAGTAGAAAATTCTTTCTTTGGTTTGAAAGAGACTTTATGTTTTTCTCCATTTTGAAAAGGATTAAAAACTTTGTTATGTGGGACTTCCAGTTTAGGTAAGTCTCTAACTAAACCATTCCTAGTTAGTTTACTAAGTGAGTGCACATTGGAATGTCCATATCTTTTGTGCCATAACCAAGATTCCTTATGAAATGCATTTAAATAAGAAACATTTTTCTTAGAGAAATAATTTAAATAAATAGCATATACATTTTCATTTCTAAGAGTAGTGAATATTAAATTATTTTTATAATTAAAAACATTGCATAAATAATTTTCAAACTTAACATTAAAACCATCATAACACAAATGAGAGATACGAAGTAAATTGTATTTTAACCCATAAACAAAAAGTACTTTTAAAATTAATATAGTATTAGGGTTACTAATTTGGATTAAGCTGATGATCTTCCATTTAGTATTATCACTGAATGTGACATGTCCACCATCACCTTTAATTAGGTTCTTGAATCATGAATATTCTCCTATCATATGTCTTGAACATCCACTGTACATGTAACATAGAGTTTTACAGGAGCTATTTATACAACTTTCCTACAAAACAGGTTATGTATAGGGTAACTTTGGATCCCAGATTCTCTTGGGTCCAAAGTGGTTATCAAGTAAAACATTGGGAACCCATAATTTTCTCACAGGTTTCCTATAATCAGCAGATATGTTTTGAGACCTGAATAATTTGTTAGGTCCATTAGTGAAATGTTTATCGAAATATGGTCTAGAACATGAACTAGTAGTGAACTGTCCGGATTTCGAAAAAAATTTATTTTTAATAATCCTTCTCTGTCCTAGTTGATATCCTTACCAGTTACGAATTTTAGAGTAATCTGTTTCCCTAGTAACCGAGTAAAGGTATCTCTACCTTCAGTAAATTTCTCAAGATCTCTTTTTAATTTCTCATTTGATAATTTATGTTCAGTATTTTATTTTAATAGTTGAGCACAATTTTCTTTTTCAATATCCAGATCAGACTTATAATTTTCCTTTAAAGCATGTTGTCTTTTTAATAATTTATATTTATCCTTGAGTTCATTAAAGGTGTCCACAAGAATTCCAAAATATTCAAATAGTTCATCCTTAGTCATATTCTCATCATTATTTGATTCACTTTCATTCCCAAAATAATAAGCATTAGGTATAGGGGAATTGGGTGTTACCTGAGAAATTTCTGTCATGAAACATAGGTTTACATGTTTCTCCATTTCAATATCATAATAGTCAGATCCACCAGAGCTATCTTCTGACACACTCCAAGTTTATTTCATAGCCTTTTTATATCCCTTTCCATTGTCTTTGCATTTCTTCTTAAATTTCAACTTGGGGAAATCAACCTTAACATGACCTTTTCATTCACACTCATAGTAGACTATCTTATTTGTGTTGTCATTCCATTTCTATCCTTTTTCAACTATCCTTTATTATCATACCTTCCTTTAGAGTTTGGCTTTCTAAAGAACGTATTCATATGGTAAAACTTTTTAAATTCCTTATCAAGATGAGATATCTCATCATCACTGTCAGAGTCTGAATCTTCACTGGTGGAAGTGTCTAAAGGAGCTTGAACTTTTTATTTTTCTTTGCTCTTTCAGGCTCCAGTCTTGAATGCTATAGATTTTTTTCTTGGTTCATAATTTACTTGTTGATTTACCTTAAGCTCTTCTTCTTACATCATAAGTTTTCTAATTAGTTCCTTCACTGCTATCTTGCCTATGTCATAGGATTCTCGGATAGAAACAGAAGTTCCTCTCCATCT
Organism: Viscum album; assembly: GCA_963277665.1. NCBI lineage: Eukaryota > Viridiplantae > Streptophyta > Magnoliopsida > Santalales > Viscaceae > Viscum > Viscum album. The sequence continues at coordinate 1,105,232,763 of OY728145.1, forward strand.
ATCATGTAACAGCCCGAGATTTTATGAAAAATATTCTTTTTAATTTTATTAATGTCTTGTGTTGTACGCTACACCAAAAGGAGCTTGCACAACACGCATCCTTGACTTGCCTTGCATTACACGCAATCACGACCTTCCTCGATAGTGTGTGTAATACGCAATACCGAGTTTCACTAAACAACGATATGCTATTAAAATATTATTAAAACTAGCCGTTATGAATAGTAATAACCACTTTTTAAAATTCTGTAAATCTTATTTTTCAAAATGAACTTCATTTTTGGATTCGGAGTATCGAATTTAGCCTAAGGTGAAATTTTGGTACTTTTCGGATAACTTTCATATTCTGATGAATAGTGATAATTACTAAATTATAATTAAAAACAACTTTTTTAATCGAAATAATTAATAGTGATAAATCATTAATTTGAGTGGTTTTAAAGTATATTTAGAATATATTTTTACAATTTAATACAATGTTGGTCATTGGATGTAATTTCACATTTAAACTAGACATAAACAAGTGTCAATCTTTTGATAGATATTGTTTCCTAAAAACACGCTATTTATTTTAACAGCGGGATTTAATTATAAAATTAATTAATGCAACTTCTATGTTATGAATTTGGTAAAATAGATTTCATTTTTGAATTCGGAATATGAAATATAGCTTAGGATGAAATTTTGGCATTGTTCTGAAAAACATCAATTTTTGATGAATAGTGAAACTACTAAGTGGTAGGTTAAAAAACTGAATTTTGCATAAAACTTAATTTTACCGCTTCTGTGAATAGAATTTTGAAAATCCGACAGACACGGTTAATATCAAGGACTAAAATGTGGTTCAATGAGATGAAAATAATTTTTGGTGAATAGTAACTTTTTACTTTTTTTTACCGCGGTTAATAGTAAATAGGGTAACTAAGGGTAAATATGATATTAATATTACCCTAACACATGTCCTAATTCTATTGGACAAGTGTAATTCGACCAAAAACAAACTTAGGAATAAAATATGACCATTTAGGCCCACTTGGATTAGATTAGGACATTTATTATTAATTTATTTAAAGAAAGGTTAAAATAGTTAAAATCAAAGTTAAATAAGTAACTCATTTTTACTATGGGGTTATACATAAGATAAATTCGATTGTAAATATTCATTAGAAAGCTAAAAATATTTCCTACATGATGGTATTTTATTTGTAATTTTTAGACATCAAATAATTTAATTTATTTATGACACAACGATGATGCAGTAATTATCTTATTAATGAAATATTGACATAATTGATGTTATAAACACCACAATAAATGTAATTTGAAATTTTTTTATGAATTCCACTAATTTTCTAGGTTACTATTATATATTAATGTTGATTTAATCAACTTGGTTCGAACATTTAATTCTGTTATGACTTTCACAAAAAACATATATCAAATAGTGTCAAAATTGACACAAAATAGTTTTTAAATCAAATATTATATTATTAATTGTTATTTTATTCCTAAAAATCTAAGGTTCGGCCAAATGACTTAGATAAGGATATATATATTAATAATAAACAATTTGGGGTTCCTTTGGCATGTTATAGTAAGTGTATTAACCATATAGTGAAAGAAAACAAAAAGACATGGTAAAAGTTAAATTATTTAACTTAGAGTTAAATCTAATTGATAAGGTTAAAATAATATCCTAAACTTGTCTAAATTATATTGGTTGACAGGATTTCGACCCATCCCCACTTTAGCTTCGAAATAAGACCCTTTGGAACCATTATAAACCGATTTTGACTTTAATATAAAATAATATTTTGAGGTATTCCTAAGGTGCCCCTCTCCTCCCCTATAAAAGGACACCTCCTCCCCCTCCTCCTCACACCAATTTGAGCACTCAAGCTCGGCCAACCCCTGCCAAAATCTCTTCTCCACTTCCCTAGCAACATCCTAGTGGTCCTGGTCTTCTCCAAAGACCAATCTTAGTTCCTTAAGTGAAGGATTCAAAGAGGCGTTCCAAAGAAGAGGTAATATCCATTACCGATCTTTTCAATTTCTTTCTTCTTCAACTTCTTCTTCTTTAGTTGTTTCATGATAAAGTAATAACATCAGTATTACTTACATACTGATATGTTATTATAAATATGAAACAACCCTAATTCACCTTCTATCCATCCTACGGAAAAATGAAATCACCGCGCGTGCGTACGTACGGAATACCGTCTCCACGCCGTGGTGTAATCTATTTTTCACCACCACCTTACATGGATGGGTATAATGGTGTAAAGAATAACTATACATAGTTATTACAACATCATATTGATTCTGATATATTGTATAATCCACTCCAATTCAATTCAATAATTATAGGAATGATATCATCGCTCGTGCGTACGTACGGACTACCGTCTCCACGACGCGATGAGATTCATTCTCCATGTTAACCATTTAAGAATGATTATAATGTACATATAAGAAATAATAATGAAATATATGACATTATAAAGCTACTGGATTTATGTATATATATACATATGTATGTCATCTACTTACTCCCATTTCAAGACAATAAGGAAAGAAAAACAGCGTTCATGCGTACGTACGGACTACCGTCTCCATGAACGGTGTTTTTCATTTTATTTATCTATCTATTATATATATATATATACTGAATATATATGATATATAAATCATATTTTATATTCTGGAAGTAAGTAAATCATGATATAAGTAATAATGATGTCAAGAACAACAAGTCAAAACACCTACGATAAATGAAACGATTTTACCCAAAACGCTTCTTTAACATGGAATTTACAAAAGAACGGGTAATATAATGTCATAAGTGAACCATATATGATAACATAACAATGAATATGATTCTGTAATAAGTCAATGACATTATTTAAATCATTATACAGGAGGTTCGGACACATACGAAGCAAATTGGACCTAAAGTAAGGGAAAATATCACAATCTCATTTTTATCCGAGATTGTTTATTCGTAAGTATTTACTGGGGTGTATTTTATCATCCACATCCATGTTACCTCAATATGTAATATTGTTTCCATCCACTTACAATAGTTTAAATCCAATTTTACCCTTCGGTGATTTTTTTAGTAAAGAATATGAAAGGAATCTTTTGTCGTTTTTTTTATACGAGGTACTTTTTGAATTTTCTGACAAAAGTACGAGAAGAATGTTTTTTGTTAACTTATACGGCATGAATGGATTTTTAAAACATTATTTCCAAGAAGCTTCCTTTACAAGTTTTCAAGTTTATTTTTAATCAACTTCTTTTATTTTAAAGTCGTATGAAATGTTATGAAAGGAAAAATGTTTTTGAAGTAGAAAGGATATTTTCCTCAAGAATGGAGTTCAAGTATTTTATCAAAATTATTTTCCATCTAAGATAATAAAAGGGTTCTGTTTTTATCTCTATTATTACATGGATTTGATTATGTTGTGATGGAAATATTTTTATGAATTCCTTTATCTTACATGACTTGTTTTATGATGTCACGATGTTTAAGAATCCCATTTTTATTACATGGGTTATGCTATGATGTATGGTTTATGATTTTGTGGCACACATAAGAAAGGATTCATTATAAGATGGGTGGGACCTATATCTCCCTCCAATGCATTGGGTAAAGATTATATATCTCATGAGATAGACATGGCTGGAACGGAAGGTTATTTCGGTTCAGTGATACAGGACTGAAACGAGGAGTGAACTTGGTTCAGAAAGGGACTTTGTCCACTAAGATGGTCTTGGCAATGAGTCAAGACTAACAAGAAATGATTTTCCATGATTATGTGTGCATGCCACAAAGTTTCAAGTTTCATGTTATGATTATGGGGATCTCATTTTCACATCTATGATTTATTAAGATTTTATGATCTCTTTTGCAGGTTATGATTTTTAAAAAAGATATGATATGATTTTTATTTCCTTTATTGCCCTTGCTGAGCATTTGAGCTCACCCTTTTATGTTTTCTTTTCCCCAGGATATAAAGAAAGGTTTTAGGTAAAAAAAAAGGAAGATATTTATGGGAGATGTTGAAGATCTTTCACCACGATTAGAAGATTATAGTCCGAGTTTCCAAAGACACTAAACTATTACGATCCTTTAGTGTGTGTTTTTGTTATGTACTAAGTATTCCGCAAAAGTAATGTAATGTCCATGTACGTCAAGTTACGGGTCTCTACAGTTGGTATCAGAGGAAAGGTTTAGTCAACCTTTGGAAACTAGGATGCGAAAACGTTAGTTAGATCCCTAGAGATATTTCTAAGGTATGTCTAGGGATGTCCCTAGGGATAAGTATACGTATAGGTTATAGTAATAGAATTACGCTAACGATCATAGAATTAAACCTAAGATGTTGGATATTGAAGGTACTCCCCCTTTATTATGTTGTTTTCCCTAGCATGATTTTTGCCTCTCACACTATTCTTTTTGGGTTTTAGAAAACGGCTGGAATCAAGATGATTCACGATAATGGAGGATATGATGGACAATGGAATGATATTCTTCATAATGAAATGGGATTTGGAAGTCCAAACATCATTATTATGCCGAATCAGCAATCTCATAATATGATCAATAAAGTAAAATTTGGTAAGTTTCCTGACTCGGCTAATAAGAGAAAGATGGAGTTTCATGATGATCATAGAGGAAAGAAAGTTCAATTCCCCCTATGTAAATCATGTGGGAAGAGGCATCAAGGAGAATGTTTCAAAGGAACTGGAAGATGCTTTGGGTGTGGAAAAGAAGGACACAAAGCAAGTAAGTGCAAAGGAAAAGGTTCAGTTAACACCATGGATGAGGATAATGGTATTGCTACGACATCAACAATGGTTAAATGTTTTAAATGTGGAATGTACGGGCATTATGCAAACCAATGCCCTAAGGGAAAGTCTCATGAAGAGAATCAGTATGGTCGTATGGGAAGTATTTATGTTGATGATGATGAAGAAACTACAAATGATATGTGAGATGAAAGAAATGTTGAAGCTCGGTCAATGGTCTAAGAATGTAGTGGAATGATTACATGTTTATCATGTGTAATGTTGTATAAGTAATCTCATGGAATAAGGATACATCTAAGGATTGTTACACTGTTGTCTTTCCTTATGTTTTGAAAGTGTATGATGAATGGTACCAGTAACCATGAAAGGTTATTCAGATACTTTTGGAAAGTAGATGATAAGTGCATAATGAAAGGATAAGAAGATAATGAGATGTTTGATTGTATTCATGAGCTCATGATTGATATAAGGACTAAGTGATATCATGGTTTGAGTATATAGAATTTTAAGGATTTTGGTATGTGGAAAGTGTTAACTTTAAACTGCATTCATGTTTTCACTAAGGTATTCAAGCGAATAAATGATTAAGGACTTTGAATGTTTAGAATGTGACCAACAAGACATATCTTATGGGGATCAATGATGGTATTAAATCTCTGGTAATCATTTTCACTATGTTATGAGAGTGGACTGCAGTATTATGGATAAGCCTAAAGATTAGAATGGATTATGTTGGACATAAGTTAGTATTGTTTAAGGATATAAGTTTTTTCGATATTATTGATGGGATGTTATAGTAATATAGTTTTATAAAAAGGACAACCTGCAGGACGGGCGACAGCCCATCGCTTCGGACAAGGCTGTAGGAATCGAACCCACAACCGAAGTGCGACTGGCCTTTATCGCCTACCACTGACCTACAGGAAGTCCCTGTTTAGTAGAAACTAGTGTTATTATATTAAGCAGTATGATATATGAAGTATAAGCCCATTTTAGGAACCATATATGATTAATCCCACTATAGATCGACTTATGTATATAAATTTTTCTAACCTTTTGAGACAGATGGAATGACCCGTCATTCTATCACATGATCTGCTAACACTTCACGAATAACAAATTCAACTTCATTTATTTAAGAGATGAAGTGGAAATTGTTAAAGGCACGAACAACAGTGAGATTGTACCAAAATAAAGTAAGTATTTATTCTAATTCAAATTCTTTAACTTTAGGGAAATGATCTTGAAAACCAAAAATGTTGTCCTAGTTCTCTTATACCTGATTAATCAGATGATACCTTAGATCGTCACAAATTTATGGATTTGTGATTACTGGCTTTTCCATAGCCATGTTCTCTACCACTCTCCATTAGAACATGATGGTTAGATTTCTCTTCCATATCCATATTTTCACCTATGTGGAAACCCAGTGATTAGTTTATTTGGGTAATCGTTACATTTCATACTTTAGTTTTTAAAGCCAAGTTTTGGTATTCCCTTTTACGATGTGGGTTTCTATTAAAAAAAAAACTTTCAAATAGTAAACCATTTATAACCCCGACGAATTTCGAGGACGAAATTCATTTTAAGGGGGGTAGAATGTAACAGCCCGAGATTTTATGAAAAATATTCTTTTTAATTTTATTAATGTCTTGTGTTGTACGCTACACCAAAAGGAGCTTGCACAACACGCATCCTTGACTTGCCTTGCATTACACGCAATCACGACCTTCCTCGATAGCGTGTGTAATACGCAATACCGAGTTTCACTAAACAACGATATGCTATTAAAATATTATTAAAACTAGCCGTTATGAATAGTAATAACCACTTTTTAAAATTCTGTAAATCTTATTTTTCAAAATGAACTTCATTTTTGGATTCGGAGTATCGAATTTAGCCTAAGGTGAAATTTTGGTACTTTTCGGATAACTTTCATATTCTGATGAATAGTGATAATTACTAAATTATAATTAAAAACAACTTTTTTAATCGAAATAATTAATAGTGATAAATCATTAATTTGAGTGGTTTTAAAGTATATTTAGAATATATTTTTACAATTTAATACAATGTTGGTCATTGGATGTAATTTCACATTTAAACTAGACATAAACAAGTGTCAATCTTTTGATAGATATTGTTTCCTAAAAACACGCTATTTATTTTAACAGCGGGATTTAATTATAAAATTAATTAATGCAACTTCTATGTTATGAATTTGGTAAAATAGATTTCATTTTTGAATTCGGAATATGAAATATAGCTTAGGATGAAATTTTGGCATTGTTCTGAAAAACATCAATTTTTGATGAATAGTGAAACTACTAAGTGGTAGGTTAAAAAACTGAATTTTGCATAAAACTTAATTTTACCGCTTCTGTGAATAGAATTTTGAAAATCCGACAGACACGGTTAATATCAAGGACTAAAATGTGGTTCAATGAGATGAAAATAATTTTTGGTGAATAGTAACTTTTTACTTTTTTTTACCGCGGTTAATAGTAAATAGGGTAACTAAGGGTAAATATGATATTAATATTACCCTAACACATGTCCTAATTCTATTGGACAAGTGTAATTCGACCAAAAACAAACTTAGGAATAAAATATGACCATTTAGGCCCACTTGGATTAGATTAGGACATTTATTATTAATTTATTTAAAGAAAGGTTAAAATAGTTAAAATCAAAGTTTAATAAGTAACTCATTTTTACTATGGGGTTATACATAAGATAAATTCGATTGTAAATATTCATTAGAAAGCTAAAAATATTTCCTACATGATGGTATTTTATTTGTAATTTTTAGACATCAAATAATTTAATTTATTTATGACACAACGATGATGCAGTAATTATCTTATTAATGAAATATTGACATAATTGATGTTATAAACACCAAAATAAATGTAATTTGAAATTTTTTATGAATTCCACTAATTTTCTAGGTTACTATTATATATTAATGTTGATTTAATCAACTTGGTTCGAACATTTAATTCTGTTATGACTTTCACAAAAAACATATATCAAATAGTGTCAAAATTGACACAAAATAGTTTTTAAATCAAATATTATATTATTAATTGTTATTTTATTCCTAAAAATCTAAGGTTCGGCCAAATGACTTAGATAAGGATATATATATTAATAATAAACAATTTGGGGTTCCTTTGGCATGTTATAGTAAGTGTATTAACCATATAGTGAAAGAAAACAAAAAGACATGGTAAAAGTTAAATTATTTAACTTAGAGTTAAATCTAATTGATAAGGTTAAAATAATATCCTAAACTTGTCTAAATTATATTGGTTGACAGGATTTCGACCCATCCCCACTTTAGCTTCGAAATAAGACCCTTTGGAACCATTATAAACCGATTTTGACTTTAATATAAAATAATATTTTGAGGTATTCCTAAGGTGCCCCTCTCCTCCCCTATAAAAGGACACCTCCTCCCCCTCCTCCTCACACCAATTTGAGCACTCAAGCTCGGCCAACCCCTGCCAAAATCTCTTCTCCACTTCCCTAGCAACATCCTAGTGGTCCTGGTCTTCTCCAAAGACCAATCTTAGTTCCTTAAGTGAAGGATTCAAAGAGGCGTTCCAAAGAAGAGGTAATATCCATTACCGATCTTTTCAATTTCTTTCTTCTTCAACTTCTTCTTCTTTAGTTGTTTCATGATAAAGTAATAACATCAGTATTACTTACATACTGATATGTTATTATAAATATGAAACAACCCTAATTCACCTTCTATCCATCCTACGGAAAAATGAAATCACCGCGCGTGCGTACGTACGGAATACCGTCTCCACGCCGTGGTGTAATCTATTTTCCACCACCACCTTACATGGATGGGTATAATGGTGTAAAGAATAACTATACATAGTTATTACAACATCATATTGATTCTGATATATTGTATAATCCACTCCAATTCAATTCAATAATTATAGGAATGATATCATCGCTCGTGCGTACGTACGGACTACCGTCTCCACGACGCGATGAGATTCATTCTCCATGTTAACCATTTAAGAATGATTATAATGTACATATAAGAAATAATAATGAAATATATGACATTATAAAGCTACTGGATTTATGTATATATATACATATGTATGTCATCTACTTACTCCCATTTCAAGACAATAAGGAAAGAAAAACAGCGTTCATGCGTACGTACGGACTACCGTCTCCATGAACGGTGTTTTTCATTTTATTTATCTATCTATTATATATATATATATACTGAATATATATGATATATAAATCATATTTTATATTCTGGAAGTAAGTAAATCATGATATAAGTAATAATGATGTCAAGAACAACAAGTCAAAACACCTACGATAAATGAAACGATTTTACCCAAAACGCTTCTTTAACATGGAATTTACAAAAGAACGGGTAATATAATGTCATAAGTGAACCATATATGATAACATAACAATGAATATGATTCTGTAATAAGTCAATGACATTATTTAAATCATTATACAGGAGGTTCGGACACATACGAAGCAAATTGGACCTAAAGTAAGGGAAAATATCACAATCTCATTTTTATCCGAGATTGTTTATTCGTAAGTATTTACTGGGGTGTATTTTATCATCCACATCCATGTTACCTCAATATGTAATATTGTTTCCATCCACTTACAATAGTTTAAATCCAATTTTACCCTTCGGTGATTTTTTTAGTAAAGAATATGAAAGGAATCTTTTGTCGTTTTTTTTATACGAGGTACTTTTTGAATTTTCTGACAAAAGTACGAGAAGAATGTTTTTTGTTAACTTATACGGCATGAATGGATTTTTAAAACATTATTTCCAAGAAGCTTCCTTTACAAGTTTTCAAGTTTATTTTTAATCAACTTCTTTTATTTTAAAGTCGTATGACATGTTATGAAAGGAAAAATGTTTTTGAAGTAGAAAGGATATTTTCCTCAAGAATGGAGTTCAAGTATTTTATCAAAATTATTTTCCATCTAAGATAATAAAAGGGTTCTGTTTTTATCTCTATTATTACATGGATTTGATTATGTTGTGATGGAAATATTTTTATGAATTCCTTTATCTTACATGACTTGTTTTATGATGTCACGGTGTTTAAGAATCCCATTTTTATTACATGGGTTATGCTATGATGTATGGTTTATGATTTTGTGGCACACATAAGAAAGGATTCATTATAAGATGGGTGGGACCTATATCTCCCTCCAATGCATTGGGTAAAGATTATATATCTCATGAGATAGACATGGCTGGAACGGAAGGTTATTTCGGTTCAGTGATACAGGACTGAAACGAGGAGTGAACTCGGTTCAGAAAGGGACTTTGTCCACTAAGATGGTCTTGGCAATGAGTCAAGACTAACAAGAAATGATTTTCCATGATTATGTGTGCATGCCACAAAGTTTCAAGTTTCATGTTATGATTATGGGGATCTCATTTTCACATCTATGATTTATTAAGATTTTATGATCTCTTTTGCAGGTTATGATTTTTAAAAAAGATATGATATGATTTTTATTTCCTTTATTGCCCTTGCTGAGCATTTGAGCTCACCCTTTTATGTTTTCTTTTCCCCAGGATATAAAGAAAGGTTTTAGGTAAAAAAAAAGGAAGATATTTATGGGAGATGTTGAAGATCTTTCACCACGATTAGAAGATTATAGTCCGAGTTTCCAAAGACACTAAACTATTACGATCCTTTAGTGTGTGTTTTTGTTATGTACTAAGTATTCCGCAAAAGTAATGTAATTTCCATGTACGTCAAGTTACGGGTCTCTACATATCAGGTAGGCATCGAAGCAATCTCATAATCTGATCCTCGCTCTCCACTGGTTTCCCAAGTAGACTCATGGTATTCACTATTTCATTGAACCCGATATGCATTTCCGATATAAGTTCATCGGACTTCATTTTAAAATTATCATATTTAATTGTATAAGTATTTAATAACATTTCTTTAACATTGGTTGTTCCCTAATGAGAAACATCCAAAGTATCCCAAATTTCATAAGAAATTTTACCGGAAGATATTCTATTGAATTTTTCATCACCTAAAAAATAGTAAAATGCATTAATTTCTTTATAGTTTTATTATATGTATCTTTAGTCAACTGAGACCTTGTGTCCATATCAGTATTATGCAATGAATATTGTTCTTCAATTGTGTCACATATTTCTAGACCCATGCTCTCTAGATACATTTTCATTTTTAATTTCCACTGAAGATAACTATTTCCATTAAATAAAGGTAGCATGTTAGTAGCATAAACCTCAAACCTATTATCCATAGTTATTTAGAATTTTATAGAACTTAAAATTTAGATATGACAAAAAATTTAAGATCTTTATGATTCAACTAAAATCACAGTTGGAGAGTATTTGAAAACTTGCACAACAATTCAGATAGTGGTAATAAAAATAGAAACTATGATACCAAATGTTGGTCGGAGTGGAATCTCAAGCGGGGGGGGGGGGGTGAATTGAGTTCTACTTAAAATTTCTGCTAAGAAAAATATGATAAAGATCCCCCAATTTTGAAATGGCCCAGTTAATTATGTTATTAGAGATATAAATTCTTAGTAGGTCAACAGGTTTCTTAAAGAGTTATTAGTCCTTAGTTGAATTAGTGTAAAACACTTCTTCAAATTTTGAAACATGTTTACTGAATTAAACACATACAAACACTAACCTAAACTAACTATCAAAGTCAATACAGCAAAATTTTCCGTTTTAGAAATTATAAGCAGCGGAAAGTAGACAAAACAGAGTATACCAAAAAATATAGTGCACAGTTGAGTTAAACAAGAGGTTCAGTCTCAAGCCAAGACTTAGTCCTCTCCACTTTGTGATCACCTTACACCAAGCAGTTTATATAAATGTTAAAATGGACACACAACCTATATCAGGATTTACAACAGTTTTCACAAACTGTCCAGGGTTCACACCATCTATCACAGTTCTTCATGGAAAAAACAAAAAATACATAACACACATGGTCTCTTCCACAGTTATAAGTGGGAAAAAAATTTATGTGAAGTTTGATATGAGAATTTTTAGTATCCTCCAGTTCAATCACATGAGACAATGTGTGTAACAGAAAAACACACACTTCTCAGAAATGTAAAATAAAAGAACACAGTAGAGATAATGTTATGAGATTTAGTTTAGAGAGATCTATGTGTTTGTAGTTAAATTATTGACTCCACGAGATGAAGAATTTTCAGATTGAGTGTGTCTTTGGAATTTGTCCTCAAAACTGAGTGTCACAACTCTTGGTTCTAGCTTCCAGGAACTGAGTATTCTGCTTCTTATGTTGATCAAGAGTTGATGAAGCATAGAAGGTAGCCTTGGAATTGTTCTCCTAAAATGATCTTCTTGATATTCTTGGGATCACAATGTAAGCGTCGAGTGGTTCTTCCTTGTTCTCTTTGATATAGTCAGTAAGATCTTTCTCATTCATTCCTCTGCACTCTCACATGCCTTTTTGCACACACCTTCTCTTCCTTGGACTTACCTTTTATATTTGAGGTCCGACAATAGGAATAAGTAAACCACGTGCGATCCTCCACGTACCTCGTACTGTCTCTAGATACGGTTTCATGATATGTCTATAATCAGCATTAATTAATACCAGACACATTAAATTTACCAAATATGACCATTATAATAAACATAAGAATTTGACGAAGTATGGAAGGGTAAGCATCAGTAGACTGGAAACAATGTCCTTCACAATGGTAGGCTTCAACAGAAGTGTGCATCGGTAGCCTTCATCAGTTGAATTCAGTGATGACCTTACCAACGATATCTTTCAGTAGTAAACTTGCAGTAGTGTCCTTTGTATTAGTGAAATTTGCATCGATGACCTTTGCATCAGTGACCTTTTTCATCGATGACCTTGGTATCAGCGACCTTTGCATTAGAGACCTTTGTAACGGTGACCTTTTCATTGGTAACCTTTGCATCAATGACCTTTGAATTGGAAACCTTTGAATCCATGACATTTGCATCAGCGGCCTTTGCATCGATGGCTTTTTCATCGGTGACCTTTGAATTGGAAACCTTTGCATTGATAAATTTGGTACTTTAAGCTTAAACAATAGAACAATGAGATTAAAGATACATCGGTATCATTGGAACATGATTATCACATTAATAAAACATGATTATTGAATAGTAGAATCAAGATTATTACATAAATAAAACATGATATGGGATTAACGAAATAGGTGAGTCCAACATATACAATTTTATGTCCTAAAATTTTCTTTATCTTTTATCTTTAACCCTTAGTTAACTAATTTAACTTTTACCATGTCTTCTTGTATATTCATATTATATGGTTAATATAAATACTATAAAATTCCAAACGAACCTCAAGTCGTTCATTAATAATAATTTTATAATTATCTATGTTATTTGGACTAATATTATATATTTTAGATTATTATATCATTTAATAAAATAATATTTGTTTTAAAAACTCATTTATGTCACTTTTGATACTATTTAGTAATTGATTTTTCTTAAAGTGATAAAAACATGATTAATTATAATAAAATGATTTATATAAAATATAATCTGTCATATTTACCTATAAAATCAGTGGATGACATAAAAAGTTTCAGAATAAATTTATTTTAACATTTATAATATAATTTATTTAAATCTTTCATTAACAATGAAATCACTACATCACCATTATGTCATAAATAAATTTATTTATATAATATATAAACATTATAAATAAAATAACATGATTTAGGAAATATTTTTAGACTTATAATGACTATTCGTAGTCCAAAATGTCACTTATATAACCCCAAATAAAATTTATCTTACTAAAAGATAAATGTTTATGTTACATTTTCCTCAACATTAAATTAATTTTTAGAGATTGTTATTTTCACTTACAAGTGGCTCCATGGGGTCCCAAAATAAACCCAAGGATGACCATAGTTGGATATATCTCATCCAATAGGGCCAAGACATGTGATAGGGTAGTTTAATTTTATAATATATTTTTTTACCTCTATTTACCAGATTTACCCTTTAACCATGATAAATAAAATATTTACTGAAGTTACAATTCAGAATGAGTAAAAATAAAAGTCACCTATTTACACAATTTAGACCAACTGATTACAAATATGGAATCCATTTTTTAAAATTCAAAATACAGTAGAAGTAGAAATTAACTTAAAATTAATTTCTGTTGTCAAAACCAAAAAGCATGTTTTTAAGATATAAAATCTACCAAAATATTGACATGTGTTTATGTCCAATTTCAAAGTGAAATTACTTAAAATGAAAAAAATTGGATTAAATATAAAAAATATAATCTAATTATACTTCAAAACCAATAAAAAGGAAAATAAAATCATATAAAAAAAATTATTTAAATTTTGTTTGGAATTAAAATGCAGTATTTTTCACTATTCATCAAAAAATGAACTTTATCAGAAAAATACGAAAATTTCATCCAAAGTAAATTTTGAGGTCCTGCTTCTAAAAAATAAGTTTAATTTGTCAAATAGAACATATAAAAGTGAAATAACTATATTTAAAAGGGGCTTTCCATCAAAAGGTGGAAAAAGAAACTTTTAAAAATATAAGAGTGTTTATGCTTAAAATTGGGTTTATTCTCATTTTAAGCCTCTAAATTTTGTTAGATAAATGTTAAAACATTTAACAAACATGTTTAGTCAAAATATGGTTAGTTATGTTCATTCCCACCAATACAATGGCTAGGCTTTAACTACCATTTAAAATAATAATAAAATGTTATTATTTTTCAGTATGTCTCAATGTTGTCTCCAACGTATGATTTCAAAAAAACCCATTGTTCCGTGTTGAGTATGCTATCAAACATAGAATCCACTTTTAAAGTAAAATTAATATTTAATTAAAAAATATTAATAAATATTAAAATGTAATATTCTTTATATACCTAGGATGTTACATCCTTCCCCCTTTTGGGAATTGCATCCTCACAATTTTCAAATTGAGCTCAGAAACTTCATTAAAAGTCCCACATTGAAAGAAGAGTCAACAAAACTATCACTTTTAAATAAAGAAAGAGAAGTAAAAAGGTAATCCAAGATAACAAATAATAATATTTCATGAAAACATAGATATGGAGGAGAATCTAAGTGTTATGTTTTGATGGAGAGTGATAGAAAACATGATCCAGAGAAAATTAACCACCAGAAAACCACAAACTTGGGATAGGTTAAATGGTCTTTGATTCCTATGTAAGAAAAGTAAACAGACAACATTTGTTTGTTTTATGTTCCTAATCATAATGTTTGAGAATTTATTTATGACATTGACTAAGAAAATAAGTTAATATTCTTACTTTTCAAGTAGAGTTTCAACCAATAAAAAGTTTTTACCAAAAACATATCTTTTCTCCAAACGATGAGTATTCAAGATGACTTGGTCACACCTGAAGTTATAGAATCAACTTCTAGATAATCACATGATCCAAAAAACATGAAATATATATTTCTCCTATATTTAGACATTAACCAAAACCCAAATGGTTAGTACAAGATCAAATGATCCCCAAAAAGTATAATCCTTTATAGAATGAAATATTATTCTTAATCTCCAAAATTAAACAAACAATACCCAAAGTTCAAAAAAGGCCATTCAATAAACAGTTTTCCTTAAAATCCTTAATTATAATCCAAACTAATATTGAATCCCAAAACTCAGAATAATTTAATCACATAGTCTTATATAGTAAATCTTAAAATTTATCTCCAAATAACACATACTACTCTTAAAGTCTCACCCTGAAAAGTAATTAACCTAATCACATAATCTCTATGATAGGTTAATAATTTACATAAATAACCCAAATATATATACTTCTACAATAAAAACTTAGATTATTATAAAATAAAATTTCACCATTACTCCTCAATGGAAATCCCAATGTATTCTATTTTCCTTACGCATATACTGTTTTCGTAAAAGATAGAACGTCTTACAAAATAACCTTTATCACTTAATCACCAAATCATTTTCTTATACTAAGGATATCCATTTGATAAAATATAATTTCCCAAAATCAATTTATTCTTTATCCATAAAATCATTTAACAAAAAATAATAAGTCATACTAACCATGGGATTCATGTAGGCCAGTGGTAGGTGATGCGCCATTGTCGCCTTTCGGTTACGGGCTCAATTCCTGAAGCTTTTTTAAATGTGACATGTATTAACATGATATGTGTTTTTTCTTTTTCAAAAACCATATCATTCTTATAAAATTCTCAAAAATAATAAAATTCCCTAAAAAATAACCATAAACTATTTTATCCTCAAAGGTTATCTAATACCTTTCATTTTGCATCCCAAAAAGTAATAACAATTTATCACCTAAAAAAAGGATCATATAAACCCCTAAGGTTATCCATTACATTCACAAAAGAAAAGTTAATTATTTCTTGAATAACATTTTCACATATCAAACTTCAGGGTTACACATACGAAAAATGTCTTCCAAAGTAATCCCATCATCAAAATAGGATTAATACTTTTAAGAATTTCGTCATCTTAAAATATACTATAACTCTTAAATCTATTATATGTAGAATTTTTACTCATTCAAAGTTCTTCATGATCCATTAACATTATTTTACAACTTATTCTGTAATAATTCATTCCCACAAACAAAATAATGAATCATATCCTAATATTCAATAATATAAAAACATCTATTATGAAATAATCCAATCCTTTCATAGGTCATTGCCAGTTTCCTCATCCTCAATTGGAATAGAATTAGGTATTAGTGAAAATATATTTGTACGGTCCTGCAAATCCCATTCCTAATCCTTCTTCATAGGAAATCTATTTGTATAATGACCATGCACACCACATTTAAAATAGTCAATTGATCCCTTATAAAGAACTTCTTTCCCTTTCTTGGAGTCAACTGGATGCTTCATTTTTCCATGGCAGGTTCTTACATTATGACTTTCATTCCCACATATATAGAATATTCCCATCCCTTTGAAGCCTTTTACTTGGTTTTTATTTCCACATATTTGACACAAAGGTTTTTGAATATACTTACCTTTATGATTATTACATAAACTTCTGTATGTATTTGTTTCTCACATATACAATGGCTTATAAAAATCACCAAGTTTCAGGTGGTCAATGACGACTCTAGATAGATGGTTTAGAATAACCATAAGATTTATCATTGAATCTCTAATTTAATTTGGTTTCTCATTCATAAAACCACCATAGTTTCCTTCACAACCATTTTTTACTTTGGTTCCTGCTAGATTGATCGATTTACTACAACCAAAAAGGCCAGTATGAGAATATCAGTAAAATCATCATATACTATCTTATGAGGAGGGTAAAAACTAAGATATACTTTTTCATGTTATCTTAAACTCATTAAATTTATCGAATATAACTATTAATATTTCTAATATGCTAAAAAGTATGGTTATGTCACATATTCTTAAATAACACCCTAACAACTAAAGTTATCTAAACCGACCTATGATACCAACTATAAGGTCCCAGGCTTAAACATTACACAATCTTGAATTATATTAATAATTCACATTGAGGATATTTTAAGGTTTATAGATTTAGATAATTAGGTCATAACATATACAAAACATCTTGAATATTATATAAATACACTTCTACCCAATATCTATTTTTTACATGAAATAAAAACTCTTAAAAGAAAAGAAACATGTTTAGTTCTTTGTTTTAAACATCATGACTTTTCTTTGATCCAATCCTTGAACCTATTCCAACTTATGTCATTTGAAAAACATTTCAAAAACTTGGGATGGGCATAAAAAGCTCAGTAAGGGATACCCAAAGAAGGAAAGATGTTAGTTTTCAAAACAACATGTAAACCACGAATACTTAATCATTAAGTAACAATTTTCACCTAAAAGAAGTATAAAAAACACTTCACTGAATATAATCTCATTGATTACAATTTTTTTAACAAAAATATTACCATAAATCCCATATAAAACAATGTATAACATATAAAGGTAACTTGTTACATAGACATACTTAAATGGAATAACCATATGGTCTACTTCCACACATATCACTAAATGGAATAGTCATTCGGACGACTTACATATCCAATACATTAGAGGTTATAACGTAACCACCCATCCATGGTTTGTCATAGAACCACCTTTCGTTTGGTTTATCACATAACCACCTATCAAATGTTCAAGTACCATTATATAATCATCACACATAAAAGATTGAAAATATAAATATTTCAATCATAAAAGTTGATTAGCAATCATAAGAAATAATTTCAAGATATTGAAATATTAAATCCACTTTGAAAACCATTTTCAATACCAAAATATTTAAAAAGGGTATATGGTATTCTTTTTTCCATTTAAAAACATCACGACTTGTTAAAGAAGCTAAATATCAAATAATTCTCACGACGATGGAAAGGTCGTTGTCACCGCATAGGTTAAAAATATTCCTTTTGTCGTTTAGTAAAACACTATGTAGAAAAAATATCCCTTTTGAATAAAATTAAATTTCAAAGGGTTTTATTACACACTCTATAAAATATTGTCATGTATAAACCAAAATATTTCTCAATGAAAGGAGATTGAGATGAAGTCCCTTACGAAAATTCACCAGCCTAACAACATCACATTAAAAATCATAAAATGAGTTGATGGGAGAGAAATGGATCTCTAATCACTTGTAAATAAAATGTATACAAATAAGGATATAGATTAACATATCCCAACAAAAGAAAATGTAAATTAAAAGGCATAACAAAAAATAAGTCTTTGACTAAAAGTGGAGGGTGAAAGGTTCCCTTACAAAGATCATTTTGTTAATAAAATAGATCGAAAATGTGTATTCACTATAAGAACACATATATAAAGTATAAATACAATATAAGATATCAAAATTCATTTATCACATAATCATATAATGATAAAAAGTATAATATCAACCTTAAGAATGGAAATTGGGTTAAGAAGTTCCCTTACCTCATGTCCGACGTGACTCGTTCATTATTTAATTTCATGAATAATAAACATAAGTTAATTTCTACTTTATCCAGAAGTTTTTTCAAGTTTATTATTCCTTTTACATCATTTAATACATTTCTATAAAAATTAGTTAATTATTTGAGTTCATATCAGACATTTGATCAATATTTGGAACTTTAATAAAACATGAACTTGTTATAATTAGAAATTATCCATGTGGCCAAAATTCTATTATCTACAGAATGATATTCATTATTTAGATATCATTTATATCATATATATCTAGTATATTTGTATTTATAATAGTCCATATCATTTTTATATAAGAAATTAAATGTACCATTCATGAAGACGGTAAGTCGTATGTACACATGAACACTACTTTCATTTCCTTTTCAAATTTAAAGGAATTTAAACTAAATGATACATAGGAATATTATAATTACAGTATAATATATATGTTATATATGTTACATAAGTCCATTAATATAGATAATATATATCCAATATATATTTAGTTATAATAGTTCATAACATTTGGATATAATAAATTAAATGCACCGTTCATGGAGATGGTAAACCCTACGTATGCATGAACGCTACTTTCACTTCCTTTTCAAATTCAATGGAATTAAAAATAAATTATACATAGGTATATTATAATTCAATTATAATATCTATGTTATATATATTAAATAATTTCATTAATTACATCCTTTATACATTCCATGTATAGCATGAATGTGTCATATCACTTTGAGGGGGCGGTAGTCCGTACTTCCTCAAATAAAATTATCGTATTTATTTAACATGAAAAGCATAAGGGTATTTTATAAATTATAATTAGAAAAGAATATAGATAAAAAAATCATAAAAATCATATATAATTGCAGTTCCATCATAATTTCCACTATAAGAGGTGGTAGGAGAAGATTGAACAATCATCGTTTCGTGAGGCAGTAGTTCACCATCAACAGAAACAGTATGTTCTGTACCCATTAAATGGAGGTGTGTTTAAGTTTAGTTCGAATACATCTCATAAAAACAACCTAGAATATTTAGTATATTGGTGTTGTTAAGCAACCGCAGATTAAGAATAGAATATGGAGTGAAACATTAAAATAAAAGAAGAGAACTTGAGAGAAGACGTTATCTCTAAATCGGGTAACTCCCTTTGGTTTGAAACAAAAGGCTTTCTTGAAGTTCCTTATGACTAAGTAAAGACTTCTATGTGGAAGGGAGGTATGTTGGGAGATTATTTGGGCAGAGTTTTGATGATCCAATGGGCTTGAGAGGAGTGATTATATGGGTTGGGGTGAAGCCTTTTTTTAAGAGGGAGGAGGTACTATTTAGAAGAGTCTAGAAATAGTATTTTATCATAATATCATTTTAGGTTCATAAAGAATAAAAAGTTAGTTAAGATGAAGTTAATATGAGGATGGATCAAAATAGTCTAAACCAATATGTTTTATAACAGTTTAGGTTGTAGAAGTAACCTTATCTTTTAGCTTTAACCCTTAGTTAACTAATTTAACTTTTACCGTGTCTTCTTGTATATTCATATTATATGGTTAATATACATACTATAAAATGAAAAAAGCACATAAAGTGGTTAATTAATGATACTTTAATCATTATATAAGTAATTGTTTTGAATCTTCGATTTTTGGGATTATTATATCATTTAATATAATAATGTTTATTTTAAAAACTCATTTTTGTCAATTTTGACACTATTTAGTAATTGATTTTCATAAAGTGATAACAACATGATTCATTCAAATAAATTGATTTATATCAAATATAGTATGTTATAGTTAGCCATAAAATTAGTTTATTTTATAAAAAGGTTCAAAATAATTTTATTTTAACATTTATAATATAATTTATTTAAATATTTCATTAAAAAGGTAATCACTACATCACCACTGTCTCATAAATAAATTTATTTAGTTAATATCTAAAAATTATAAATAATATATAATTATGTAAGAAATATTTTTATCTTTCTAATAATTATTTATAGTCGAAAATATCAATTATAAAAACCCATATAAAAATTGTTTTTCTAAAACATATATGTTTATGTAACATTTTCCTTAACTTTAAATTAATTTTTATAAAATGTCATTCCCACTTACAAGTGGTTCCATGGGGTCCCAAAATCGACTCAAGGATGCCTGTAGTTAGATATATCTCATATAATAGAATTAGAAAACATGGTAAGATAATTTAATATTATAATATTATGTTTAACCCTTATTTACCAGATTTACCCTTTAACCATGATAAATAAAATATTTACTGAAGTTACTATTCATATTATCTAAAAATAAAATTTACATATTTAAAAAATTTAGACATACTAATTAAAAATAAGGACTCCATTATTTCAAATACAAAACACAGATGTTTTAGATATTAATTTAAAATTAATTTCTGTTGTCAAAATGAAAAAGCGTGTTTTTAAGAAATAAAAACTACCAAATGATTAAGATGTGTTTATGTCCAATTTCAAAGTGAAATTTCATTAAATGATAAACATTGGATTAACTATTAAAAATATATTCTAATTAAACTTTAAAACTAATTAAAATTATAGTCTAATAATATAAATAAATTAGATTTAAAGGTAGTTTGGAATAAAAATGCAGTGTTTTTCACTATTCATAAAAAATGAACTTTATCAGAAAATTACCAAACTTTTACCCAAATTAAATTTTGATATCCCCCTTCTAAATAATAATCTTATTTTGTCAAATGGAAAAAATAAAATTGTAAAAAAAATATATTTAAAAGTTGTTCTCCATCAAAAGGCAATAAAATTACTTTTTAAAAATATAAGAGTATTTTTGCTTAAAATTGGGTTTATTCTCATTTTAAGCATCTATATTTTTTTTGGATAAATGTAAAAACATTTTACAAAAATTTTTATTCATAATATGGTTAGTTCTGTTCATTATTTCTAATACAACAGGTATGCGTTAGCTACCATTGAAAATAATTATATTATGTTTTTATTTTTCTGTATATCTCAATGTTATGTGTAATGTAAGATTTCAAAGAAACCTGATGTTACGTGTTGAGTACGCTATCCGACATAGAATCCAATTTTAAAGTAAAATTAATATTTAATTCAAAAATATTAATAAATATCAAAATGTAATATTCTTTATTTACTTGGTATTTTACATCCTTCCCCCTTTTGGGAATTACATCCTCACAATTTTAAAATTGGGCTCGAAAACTTCATTAAAAGTACCACATCAGAAAAACAGTCACCAAAACTATCACTTTTAAAGAAATAAAGATAAGTACAAAGGTCAATCAAGATAAAAAATAATAATATTTCATGAAAACATGGATAAATAGAAGAAACTAAGTGTCAAGTTATAATGGAGAGTGATAGAAAACATGATCAGGAGAAAATTAACGCCCAGAAAACCACAAACATGTGATATGTTTAACGGTATTTGATTCCCCAATATGAAATGTAAGAAGACAACATTTTTTAAGTTACCTTTCATAAGTATAGAGAATTTATTTATGAGATCGACTAGGCATATAAGGAAATATACTTACTTTTAAAGTAGAGTTTTATCCTTTAATAAGTTTCTACCAAAAACACATCTTTTCTCCAAACGTTGAGTATTCAAGATGAATTGGTCACACCTGAAGTGCTAGAATCAACTTCTAGAGAATCAAATAATCTAAAAAATATGAACTATATATTGCCTATATTTAGACATTATCCAAAATCGAAATGGTGACTACAAGATCAGATGATCCCCAAAAAGGACAATCCTTTATAGAAAGAAATATTATTCTTAATCTCAAAAAATTAAACAAAAAGTACCCAAAGTTCAAAAAATACTATTCAATAAAAAATTGTGTTTAAAATCCTTCAATATAATCCAAACTAAGATTGAAACCCAAAACTCAGAATATTTTAATCACATAGTCTTCTATAGTAAATATTAACATTTATCTCCAAATAACATTGGCTACTCTTAAAGTCTCATACTGAAAAGTAATTAACCTAATCACATATTCTCTATAATAGGTAAATAATTTCCATAAATAACCCAAATATCTATATGTCCATAATAAAAACATAGATTATTCCCAAATAAAATTCCACCATTACTCATAAATTAAAATCCCAAGGTATTCTATTTTCCTTAGGCATATAGTGTTTCCCCAAAAGACAGAACGTCTTCCAAAATAACCTTTATCACTTAATCACCAAATCAGTTTCCTCTACTAAGGATATTTATTTGATAAAACATATTTTCCAAAAATCAAATTATTCTTGATCTATAAAATCATTTAACTAAAAATAATAAGTCATACTAACAAAGGGATTCACGTAGGCAAGTGTTTGGCGATGCGCCCTTGTCACCCTTCAGTTGTGGGTTTGATTGCTGCAGCTTTTTCCGACATGATGGGTTGTCACACGGTCTACATGTTTTCCTTTTTCAGAAACCATATCATTCATTTAAAATTCTAAAAAATAAGATAATATCCTAAAAAATAACCATAACCAATTTTATCCTCAAAGGTTATCTAATACTTTTCATTTTTCATCCCGAAAAGTAATAACCGTTTATCACCTCAAAAACAAAAGATCATATGAACCCCTAAGGTTATCCATTATGTCCACACATGAAAAGTTATTTATTTATTGAATAAAATTTTAACATATCAAACTTTAGGGTTACACATACTAGAAAAATTCTCAAAGTAATCCCATCATCAAAAGATCCTTAACAATTTTAAGCATTTCATCATCCTAAAATATAACATAACTCTTGAATACATTATATGTAGACTTATTACTCATTCAATGTTATTCAGGATCCATTAAACATTATTTTCCAACGTATTCTATAATAATTCATACCTACAAACAAAATAATGAATCATATCCTAAGATTTAATAATATCAAAACATCAATTATGAAATAATCCATAACTTTCATAGGTCATTGTCAGTTTCCTTATCCTTAATAAGAATGACATTAGGTATTGGTAAACATATATTTATATGGTCCTGCTGATCCCATTGTCGATCCTTCTTTTTAGGAAATCTATTTGTATAATAACCATGCAAACCACATTAAAAACATTCAATGGATCCCTCATAATGAAACTCTTTCCCTTTCCTGGAGTCAATTGGATGATTCCTTTTTCCATGGATGGTTCTTGCTTTATGAACTTCATTACCACATCTAAAGCATCGTCCCATACCTTTGAAGCATTTTCTTAGGTGTTTCTTTCCATATTCTTGACATATAGGTTTTTGAATACAGATGCCTTTATGAGTACTACCTAAACTTACGTAGGTATTTGTTTCTCGCATTTACGATGACTTATAAAAATCACCAGGGTTCAGGTGGCTGATGATAAATTCAAATAACTAGTTGAGAATAACCATAAGAGTTCTAATTTTATCTCCCATTTCATTAGGTTTCTCATTTATAAAACCATCGAAATTTCATTCACATCCATTTTTACTTTGGTGCCTCCTAGATCCAACCATTTACTAAAACCAAAATGGTTAGTGGGAGTATATAAATAAATTATTCATATACTATCTTATAAGGAGGGTAAAAACTAAGATATACTTATTCATGTTATCTTAAAATCATTCAATTTTTCTAAAATAACTAAGACTCTTTCTAATATGCTAACCATTATGGTTATTTCAATTATGCTTAAATAACACCCTAACCTATAAAGTTATCTAAACCAACCTATGATACCATATTTAAGGACCCAACCATAAACATTACACAATCTTGAATTATGTTAATAATTCACAATAAGGATCTTTTCAGGTTTTGAGATTTAGAGAATTAGGTCGTAACTTATAGAAAACATCTTGAATATTACATGTAGACACTTCTACTTAGTATCCATTTTTTTATAAAATAAAAATTCTTAAAAGAAAAGAAAAATTTTCAGTTCCATGTTTTGAAAATCATAACTTTTCCTTGATCCCATACTTGATCCTATTCCACCTTTTGTCATGTGAAAAACATTTCAAAAACATGGGATGAGCATAAAAATCTTAGTAAGGGATACAAAAAAGGAAAGACATTAGTTTTTAAAACAACATGTAAACCATGAATAATTGATCATAAAGTAATAATTTTCACCTTAAAGAATTAGAAAAAACACTTCACTAAATATAAGCTCATTACTTATCCTTTTTGTAACTAAAAGATTACCATAAATCTCATAGAAAACAACTTATATCATATAATGTTAACTTGGGATATAAACATACTTAAATGAAATAACCATACAGTCAACTTCCACACATATCACTAAATAGAATAGACATACGACCGACTTCCGTACCCAATTCATTAGAGGTTATAATGTAAACAACCATCCTTGGTTTATCATGGAACCACCTATCATCTGGTTTATAACGTAACAACCAATCAAATTTTCAAGTACCATTATTTAATCATCACACATAAAAGATTGAAAATATCAACATTTCAATCATAAAATTTCATTTTCAATCATAATATATAATTTCAAGATATTGAAATATTAAATCCACTTAAAAAACCATTTTCAGTACCAAAATAAGTAGAAATGGTACATGGTATTCAATTTCCATTTAAAAACATCACGAATTGTTAAGGAAGCCAAATATCAAATAATACTCGTGACGATAGAAAGGTTATTGTCGCTGCATACATTAAAAACATTAATTTTATCATTTAGTAAATCACTACATAGAAAAAAGATTCCTTTTGAATAAATGTAAATTTCAAAGGGTTTTATTATACACTGTATAAAAGAAGGTTGTGTATAAACCAAAATATGCCTCAATAAAAGGAGATTGAGATGATGTCCTTTATAAAAATTTTGCAGCCTAATGGCGTCACATTAAAATTAAAAAAATGAGTATATAGGAGAGAAAATAGTCTCTCGTAACTGGTACGTAAAATTTACAGCAATAAGGGTATAGAACAATATATCCCAACATAAGAAAATAGAAATTAAAATACATAACAAAAAATAAGTCTTTGACTAAAAGAGGAAGATTGAAGGTTCCCTTACAAAGATCATTTTGTAAATAAAATAGATTGGTTATGTTTATTCAATATAATCACACATAAATCAAGTATAAATAATAGATAAGTGATCAAAATTCATTTCTCACATAATCATAGCACACTGAGTAGTAGAAGATCAACCCAACGAATGGAAATTGGGTTAAGAAGTTCCCTTAACTCATATCCAACTTGACTAATTAATTCTTTAATATGATGAATAATAAACATAGGTTAATTTATACTTGATTAAGAACATTTTTAAATTTTATTATTCCTTTTACATCACTTATTACCATGCTATAACAATTAGTTAATTAGTTGAGTTCATATCAGACATTTTGTCGATGTTCGTAACCTGAATAAAAAATGAACATGTTATAATTATAAATTGTCCATGTGGTAAAAATTACATTATATAAAGAATTATATTCATGATTTAGATATAATATAGATCATATATATCCAATATATATTTATTTGTAACAGTTCATAGAATTTGGATATAATAAATTAAATGCACCGTTCATGGAGATGGTAAGCCCTACGTACGCATGAACGCTACTTTCATTGCCTTTTCAAATTTAATGGAATTAAAAATAAATTATACATAGGTATATTATAATTCCATTATAATATCTATGTTATATATATTACATAATTTCATTAATTACATCCTTTATACGTTCCATGTACAGCATGAATGAGTTATATCACTTTGAGCGGGCGGTAGTTTGCACTTCCTCAAATTAAATTATCGTATTTATACAACATGAAAAGCAGAGAGGTATATTATAAATTAGAATTAAATAAGAAAAGAGATAAAATAAATATCATAAATATCATATATAATTTCAATGATATCATAATGTCTACCATAAGAGGTGGTAGGAGAAGATTTAACAATCATCATTTCGTGTAGCGGTAGTTTTCCGTCAACAGAAACAGTATGTTCTATACCCATTAAATGGAGGTGTGTGTAAGTTTAGTTCGAATAATTCTCATAAAAACAACCTAGAATATTTATTATATTGGAATTGTTACGTAATCACTGATTAAGAATAGAATATGGAGTGAAAAATTAAAATAAAAGAAGAGAACTTGAGAGAAGACATTATCTCTAAATCGGGTAACTCCCTTTGGTTTGAAACAAAAGGCTTTCTTGAAGTTCCTTCTACCTAAGTAAAGACTTCTATGTGGAATGAAGGTATGTTGGGATATTATTTGGGATGAGTTTTGATGATCCAATGGGCTTGAGAGGAGTGATTATATGGGTTGGGGTGAAGCCTTTTTTTAAGAGGGAGGATGTACTATTTAGAAGAGTCTAGAAATAGTATTTTATTATAATATAATTTTTGGTTCATAGAGAATAAAAAGTTAGTTAAGATGACGTTAATATGAGGATGGATCTAAATAATCTAAACCAATATTTTTTAGAAAAGTTTAGGTTGTAAAAGTAACATTATCTGTTAGCTTTAACCCTTAGTTAACTAATTTAACTTTTACTGTGTCTTCTTGTATATTCATATTATATGGTTAATATACATACTCTAAAATGAAAAAAGCACATAAAGTGGTTAATTAATTATAATTTAATCATTATATAAGTATTTTTTCTGAATCTTATATTTTTAGGATTATTATATCATTTAATATAATAATATTTGTTTTAAAAACTCATTTTTGTCAATTTTGACACTATTTAGTAATTGATTTTCTTAAAGTGATAACAACCTGATTTTATTTAATCAAATATTAACAATATAATATGTAGTGAAAGTTTAAAATAATTATCATAAAAACATCCTCGTATATTGAGGATACTGGTGTTTTTATTTAATCAAATATTAACAGTATAATATGTAGTGAAAGTGTAAAATAAAAGAAGAGAATTTGAGAGAAGATGTTACCTCTAAATTTGGTAACTCCCATTGGTTTGAAACAAAATGATTTCTTGAAGTGCCTTATGCCTAAACTAAGGATTATAGGAGGAATATGGGGATCTTAATAGATTATTTGGGCAGACGGTAGTCGATCCAAGGGGCTTGAGAGGAGTTATTAGATGGGTTGGGTTGAAGCCTTTTTATAATAGGGAGGAGGTACTATTTAGAAGTGTCTAGAAATATTATTTTATTATAATTTAATTTTCGGTTTATAAATACTCAAAAGTTAGTTAAGATAGGTATAAGATGATAATAGATCTAAATCCTCTCAACCAATAGGTTTTATACAAATATAGGTCATCAATTGAACCTTATCTTTTAGCTTTAACCCTTAGTTAACTAATTTAACTTTTACCATGTCTTCTTGTATATTTATATTATATGGTTAATATACTTACAATAAAATGCCACAATAACCTCAAGTGGTTCATTAATGATATTTGAATCATTATATAAGTCATATGGCCTAATCCTAGGTTTTTAGGATTATTATATCTTTTGATAAAATAATATTTTTTTAAAAACTCATTTAATTCGATTTTGACACTATTTAGTAATTGATTTTACTTAAAGTGATAACAAATGGATTCTTTCGAATAAAATTATTTATATCAAATATAATATGTCATAGATACCCATAAAATTAGTGTATGATATAAAAAGTTTCAAAATAAATTTATTTTAACATTTGTAATATAATTTATTTAAAAATTTCATTAACAAGGTAATCACTACATCACCATCATGTCATAAATAAATTTATTTATTTAGTGTCTAAAAATTAAAAACAATATACTATTATGTAGGAAATATGTTTATCTTTTTAATTACTGTTTATAGTCAAACATATCACTTATAAAACCCCATATAATAATTGTTTTACTAAAAGATATTTGTTTATGTTACATTTTCCTTAACTTTAAATTAATTTTTATAAAATGACATTTTCACTCAAAAGTGGCTCAATTAGGTCCCAAAATCAACCCAAGGATTTCCAAAGTTGGATATATATCATCCAATTGGGTTAGGACACGTGTTAGGGTAATTTAATATTATAATATTATTTTTTACCTTTATTTACTAAATTTACCCTTTAACCATGGAAAATAAAATATTTTATGAAGATACTATTCATAATGTCTAAAAATAAATGTTACCTATATACAAAATTTGGAAGTCATGATTCCAAATATGGAATCCATTTTTCCAAATTTGAAACATAGAAGTTTCATAAATTAATTTAAAATTAATTCCCATTATCAAAACTAAAAAGTATGTTTTTATAAAATAAAAACTACCAAAAGATTGACATGTGTTTATGCCCAATTTCAAAGTGAAATTATTTTCAATGTCCAACATTGGATTAAATGATAAAAATATAGTCTAATTACACATTAATTCCAATTAAAATTATAGTCTAATAATATTAATAAATTATATTTAAAGATAATTTTGAATTAAAATGTAGTAATTTTCACTATTAATCAAAAATAAACTTGATCAGAAAAATAAAAAAAATTATCCAACATAAATTTTGATGTACCTCTTCTAAATAAAGAGTTTATTTTGTCAAATGGAATATATAAAAGTGAAAAAATAGATTTAAAATGGGTTCTCCATCAAAATGCAGTAAAACTACCTTTTAAAAATATAAGAGTATTTATGCTTAAAATTAGGTTCACTCTCATTTTAAGCCACTAAATTTTATCGGATAAATGTAAAAACATTTAAAAAACATGTTTATTCATAATATAGTTATTTTTGTTCATTCCTTCCAATACAATGGCTAGGCGTTAACTACCATTTAAAATAATAATATTATATTATTATTTTTCAGTATATCTTAATGTTGTGTGCAATGTAAGATTTCAAAGAAACCTATTGTTGCATGTTGAGTACGCTATCAGACATAGAATCCACTTTTTAAGTTAAATTGATATTTAATTTAAAAATATTAATAAATATGAAACTGTAATATTATTTATTTACTTGGGATGTAACACTTGAATAATTATTTATTGTTTCATAAGATAAATAGTGGAAATAAGAAGAGAAATGATAAATAACCAAGATGATTTATATTGGATTGAAGAAAAATAATCCCATAGTCTAGTCCACCAATGAAGTCTCCACAATCTTGGTGATTTTCACTAACTAGGTCATTTTCTTATGGACCTTGATAATTATGTATATGTAAGTGAAACTTATTACAAAATTGTTTCAATAGATTTTAAAGACCTGTTAATTTTTCCACTATATATTCATTTCATTTACACACTTAGAATAAGGAATATTCACATTAAAAAAAAATAAAGATGTAAAATAGAGATAAATATTTATCTCATAATTATGAGATACAAAAAAAGATGAGAGGTTATTCTAGAATAATAATAATAAATCAATGATTAGATCTATAATATTGACCGAATATAGAAGATATGATCTTCAAAGAAAAAAAATAATATTCTTTCCTTAATTTTGGAAATAATGAATAGTTTTTATATACCGGAATATAGAGTATTTTGATCTCTCTTCTGAGAGTACTCTATTTCTCTGGTGGTCTAAATTCTTGTGTTGTTTTCTCCCTTTTTATTTTTGAATTTAGAACTCCATATAGTCTCCCATTGTGAAGAGTAGATAGAATAATCCGAAAATATAATATCTTTTATCACATATGAATTTATATTCTAAAAAAGAAATCATAGAGATCTATTTTGAGTGTTACCTCAGTCTTCATTGGAATTATACACATTCTCAAAAATGGATGAATTATTTAATTAATCATTCCTAACCTTGCCATAAAAATTTCGAAAAAATAAATGTTGGAATGAAATTTGGTCATGTTCCTACAATGGTAATAAATTCCTTAAAAGTGTAAATAAATACTCTTAAAATAATTAATTCAAACAACTATAGATTTAAAGGGTATTATCTTCTTTGTAGTTCATTTCTATCTTTAAAACATTGTAAGAATTAGTGAAATACCTAAATTGAAACATCGAAGAATTATTTTACTTTGAAATAATTATCCTACTTCATAATATAATCTGTTTAATATGATATCTCATCTTTTCATATTATAATCCCATCATTTTAGAAAAAATGAACGGGAAATATGGTTCTATAAGATATTTTTTTCCTCATACAATGTTTCTGATCCATGCATGACAATTATTATCTTCATACACTATTTTATTTATCTAATATCATCATTATAATTTTTTAATATTTTATGATTAGAAAATAATTTATATAGTAATTATATTATTTTATAATAAATTAATTTTCCAAAAGAACATCTCGTAATATATTCTTCTTCCTCATATAAAATTTTAGTATACATAAGACTATCATAGTATAATTTACTATGTTTGGAATATGAAATATAGTGTGAAGATTAATGGTTACCATATGATTATTTACCACGATAAAAAATATATTTCATAGTAATTTAGGAAAAATAATAGCTCATATGGTAAATTATCACCTTATATGATAATTTTTCAGCTCATATGAAAAAAACTGTAGAAAATTTCTCCAAACATGAAAAACACTAATTTAATAAAATTATTTAAAATTAATAAAATAATAATAATTTCCTAAAAAATATTAAGAATAGGTTATTAGTAAAAGAAATTATATTTTTTTAACATCAACACATATGAATTATTGAGATATTTTGGAACAAAAAAATATAATATCCGGCATACTCCCCACACCTCCTTTAGACAACATCAACACTATTGCACAAAGAATGATTATAATTGAAATTATGGTCTCACACCAGTCTTCATGAAATCTCTATTTTTTGGTTTAAAAAAACAGTAATTATCATATTGGATGTTAATATTTTCTCCACTGAGAAATAAAACACTTCACACAAATTTTGACACGATGAACAATAAATCCAACATGCTCCAATTCACCATGTCAAGGTTGAACAAAAATCAAAAAAATTGTAGCACCGATTCTCATTGGTTTCCAACAATATATTTATTTTAAACTAAAAATAATATAATAATATTAAACATCATTACATTATTTGGAAAATGTTATCTTACCCACATCTCAAAATCTTATGCCTTCAATTATTTGTGTACTAAAATTAGGTGTGAATCAATGCAGGTATATTTTTCTTGACATACACTTTCACTATCAAAATTATTTTTTAACCTCAAGAATGACCCTCGACAATGAAAATAAGACTTTTCAAGAAAAAATTAAAATTTACATGATCAATTATTATAACCAATTCCACTTTTCATTTCATTTTCTGGATAAACTATCTTTTTTCAATATGGTTGAGAGGGAATCCTTATATAATTCAAAATCCCTCGAATACGAGGATAAATTTACAAAAGGCACAAATTCTAGGAATAGTTACCCAAAGGACCCAACTTTTAATTTCCCCTCCCATCTTCCTTTCATCCTCCCATACTAACCTAGCAACCCAAATCCTCATCCACAAATTTCCATCTCCACCCCATGTAATACCATGTGAGGCCTTAGTTGCATCGTATTGATAGTTATGAACTAATTCCAATGATTGATTTGTGACTAATGACCATATTATATCTATTTTAATTCATATTAGACCACCCTCACACCATGATTCCTTCCACTAGTCAAGAATAGCTCCAGTTCAATCCTAAAGTCCCCATATTTGATTCCATAGAGGCCCTGTAGTCTGGAGGCCTAATTTCATGTACCAAAAACCAATTTATAATGAACATTAGTGTTGATAAATTATCCCAATATATAATTTACAACATTATTTAAATTAATATAGTGTTATAGTATTTTAAATACTACAGTTTTATAGTACTTCTATAGTACCATGAAAATTCACTACTAACTGGATTTAAACCCAGGTTTGATGCATGATTACCTTGTGAATTTACTGATTAGATAAGAACCCAACTATAACTTGATTCTTATTAGGTGTCAATATTTTCTTAAATATATAGTGAATATGATCAATCATGTAAGGATGTTTGTCCTCCCAGTCCATTAATTTTCTGGTTTTTGGTGTATAGGTGCTTAAAAAAGGCCTAGAGTTGGTTTAATGGTGATTGGTTTCCAAGACGCTTGAATTAGGAAGAAATCACATACTTAAAATATTAAATGATGTGAATTATAGGTACACATATTGTGCGAGGATGGTTCATGATGTGTAAAAAAATTTGGTGTGAAATCTTTTGAGAATACATGTTTTTTTGGCGGGACATGAAACCCAACATTTAAACAATATTTTAAGGTTACATACTACGTAATTTCCCTGTGCTGTGCATCTTTAAATCCTATAGTGCTATAGTTTTTCCTCAAACCCCACACCCATACCATTTCTAGGTGACCCAATAGTTATCCATCCAGCCTCCTTGGGATTCCTTCATTGGAGATCGATCTTTGGCTACCCATATATGATATGTGGTTAGTTATCACCTCTTTCTCATTTATTTAATTTTGTTTTTATTCAAGTATTCCCTTCAGTGGTGCTGTTTTGGCATGGGGTGTGATTTGGAATGCATTTTAATGATCTTTGGGTGTGGTGTAGGTCTGTCAAAAATCTTCTTATGTGGTGGTGGTTTCTAGGCTATTTCTTTTTCACCATTTAGGGTGCCGTGAGGTTTTAAAGCTTATTTGAGGAAGGGGATCCTCGTTATCACTCTTTTATGTTCTATTTGTGGGATCATCAAGATTTTTTTAACTTTGTGTGGATTTTAAGGGTTAGTAAAATCATATAATAAATTGTAATGTTTAAAATTTAAGGTATGTTAAGTTATCACATGTTTTACTTCTTTGTTATATGGTTTTTTTGATTATTATGCTTGCCTATTTCCAATTCTGAAAATAATGGTTGTTGGTAGCATTTCTTCCACTATAGTTTTTATGCTGTAATAACGCTTGATATTTTGTTGTTTGATCTATCTCGAATAAAATATTAAAGAATTTATATTAATCTAATAATTAGTTTTCCATAGGAATATGGTTTGTGCAATAACAGCCATTCTAAATAATGAATATATATGAAAATTAACCCAAATTTTTTTAGAATCCAGAGTGTGTGTTGTGATGTGCAGTTGTGCTTGTTGTGTTTCTATTTTTGGATTGGGCTGTTGTGTGATGATAAATGTGATCTATTGGGTTGTGTGGTGTGTAGGGTAGTGATGTGGTGTTTTTTTGGAATGAATGCTACGTAGGTCATTGAGCAATATTGTATAGTGGATTTGGATTTTTGGTTGTAGGGTAGTAGTTGTGGCGCAATGGTTGTTGTACAAGGAATTTGTGGTTGTGTAATGGATGAAATGTTTTCTTGTTTTGTTGTGAGATTTCTTGGGCAATGTGATGTGATGATAATAGAAGATGTGCAATGCTGTGATGGTTGATGTGAGTTGGGCTAGTTGTTGCATGGTATTGTGTTTGTTACCTGGTTATCCATGTAATAAATGATGTTGATAAATGAATATGAGTGGGTGAAATTGATATGTGGTAAATAGAATTAATTTAATTAAACGAATGAATGAGTAGTGTAATGTGAAATGAAAAGGATAATGAATAAATGCAGTGAAAACTATAACTGAATGTGGGAAATGTTATGTTTATTTTGTGGTGGTTGCATGGTGTTGCATTTATTGGTGGAAGAAGTTGTGATAGTTGATGTTTGATATGGTGGTTTTGATGTGGTGTGAACTAGTGTTGCTGATGTGAACCCTTAGGTTGGGAATTATGTGCTATCTCTATATCATGTATGTTTATGTTATTTTATAGCCCCCATAACTGAGTTTGATAACCTTAACAATGATCAGAGGTGATGAGTTTTATATGTTTTCCCCAATATCTGGGATGACAGTGATATGGATGGCTTACTACCCTCTCTCCCCCTCTCTTCCTTTAGTAGTGATGTGTTTTCCCAGGTGTCTATGTACAACATGTGATGTGTTGGACTCAGTGCTTATGGACGAGACATGATGTGGTGTTATGTGATATGTGGTGGGGGTCATGCATGGTAAGATAAGGTCATGAGTTTTTTGTACTTAACTTTCATGATACCCTACTACATTGGTTATCATTGTGATGTGTGGCCCAGGTGTCTACAGGTGAGATGCGACGTGATATGTGTGGAAGGGATGTGAGTATATGAAATTCGATGATGGGGTGTGAGAGCATAAAATTAGTGGTCAAGGGGTATAAGGGTGCCTTGATTTTTAATAATATTGATGCTATATTATTATATTGAATGCATGATTAATTGATCTAGCCATGGTGTGGATGGGTTTGTTCAGATGACCTGTATAAGAGATTTTTTGTTTTTCTATTTATTCATTTTCATATTTTCATGATCTTTACACATGTCCACTTGAGGCCTTGGTTATGTTCCTACTAAGTATACTTGTTATGATCACCATATATATATAAACTATTTTCAAGTTTCTAGGAGGATTCCAGGGACCGCGTTGGATATTACTAGTGGGGTTGGAATTTTTTTTCAGTTTATGCCATAGGTTTGTAATTTTGGTATTTAATTTAAAGAATTTATTATGTACCATTTTTATTTATTCATGCATTGTGGGATGGTTTTTGGTTTACCATTGTATTGTATTCTATATTTGGTGTAGATTGTTTGTCCTATATCCCGATTCTGTTTATCTTGTAGAGGGTAATTCCTCCCATACCATGACATATTTCTACCCTCGGTGCTATTCGACATCCTAGGGCCTACTAGAGCTAGGACTCAGGGGTCATTATCTATATCCCTTCATTGAAGCATCTTTGGTGGGTGGTTGTCATTACAGAGTGGTATTAGAGTTTATTAATGAGATATTGGATGGAGTTTTGAGTTAGTAACAATGTGAATTGCAAGGGTTGGTGTGGCAGTAGTTCCACTTGACCATGGTATGTGACATAGTCTAGGGAGACTAGCTAGGACATGAGATTTTATCACCATAATAATTTAATGCACAGACTCTGAGCTTATTGAATGAACAAGTGAGTTGGACTTGTTTGTAGGGTACAGACCTAGGAGAGGTACATGCATCATGATGACTTGTGTTCATTTTTGAATTGGGTCTTTTGGGAAAATAAAATGAACAAAATGAATAAATTAAATAATATTTGATAAAATTACATGTTGTCAAGATTTGGATGTTTTGATTATTTTTTGGGATGGATCCAATTCATTGTTCATGATTTTATCATGTTGCTGAAGTTAAAGAGGACAATCTAGTTGATATCTAGTTGGTTGACCCAATAGGGAAGGATGATAAATGGAAGCGAGATTTTTATTCCATTTAATGACAGAGTTTGGGTATGTATGAGGGGAGTGTCTCATAGGTAGATATGAATCCCTAGATAGAGGATATCGAGATCTATTTTGGTATGATCTGAGTAAGAATTGAGTTTTGGGTGTCATTGGTAGTTAGTTAGATGCAGTGAGCTTTACATCAATAGTGGATTCTATTTATTTGTGACCAAAAGGATGAATATGTGTTGTAGAATGACTACCAGAGTGAGTTTTTGGTAGATTTAATGCTGTTGATGATGAGGGAATCAAAGAGGATGGGGATTCACTCCCTTTAGCAGGGGAGTTTGAGTATGAGGGATCATGGGATCAAGTTCAAGTACCACATGAACTTTGCTTCATATATTTTCCTAGATGATGATTCCAGAGTGTGAAATCAAGAGGATAATTTTATCCAAGTGATTAGATAGTTTGTCACTCCTTTTATGCTCCCAATGTATCTAGATGTGTAGAAAAATGATGTGGTTATTGAGAAGATTCTTTCATTGGGAGTTCCACCTCATCAGGGGGGATTATGAAGTGTTTTATGATAAGATCTTCTGGTTATGGGCCACGAGTGTTCTGGAATTCGGGGTCCCATTCATCATGGAAACGACTGTGATAGTTTCTTTCCTAACAGAAAACAATGGGTAATTTCTGAGTGCATTTCAAGGTTTTTTGATTTGAATTAAATATATGAGGGAGATATAGGAACCACTAGTCTTAGTGTTCGACTGATTAGGGAGGCCAGTTTTAGATAGGTGGCTGGGCCCCTTTTTTGCAGTAGTAGTTGCCTCTGAGATAGTTCCAACGACATGGACCATAGGTTGTCGTTCGGTGGCTGAGAGTTGATGGATTTGGTAGAGGGAAGCCTCATAATAGTCCCCATCTATAGGGACCTAGGAAAAAGAATGATTTTTGAAGTTGGAATAAGATTGGTAGAGTATTTGGGCATGGTGATATGTATATGTTAGAGGTGGAAATGCCAACAGAACGAAAAATTGATCATGGTATGATCAGTTTACCATTTACCCTTTTGTGTTC
This sequence comes from Viscum album, assembly GCA_963277665.1. Taxonomy (NCBI): domain Eukaryota; kingdom Viridiplantae; phylum Streptophyta; class Magnoliopsida; order Santalales; family Viscaceae; genus Viscum; species Viscum album. The sequence goes on from OY728145.1 coordinate 1,105,269,980, forward strand.
TATGTTTGATTCTAGAGACTTGCAATTTTTTATTTCTCCTGCTTTGGTCTGTATATTGGGACTAGATGTCAATAGGCTTCTAGTTCCCATGGTATTATCTATGCTAGATGGATTCCAGGATTCAATGTTTGAAGTGTGTAGGAAATATAAACTGGTGATGGGGTAGCACCAATCAGTAGGTGAATTATTCTTATAACATATAAAACCATATGATTTTATCCATGTTTTTTATTAGCTATATTCCATGAATAAATTCATTTATTTCTTTCAAAGAAAACTTTCATTTTCCTATGTGGAGGCCATAAAGTGGAATTCATTGGTGAGTGAGGTTATCGGTTAAATGGTAGGTAACTGGATCCGCTTTTGTTATAGTTGGTAGAGCTATCAATAGAATCTTAGGTTGGGGATTCGCCCAAGGTTGTTGAAGAATTCATAGATTTATTCGAAGAATAGGTTATGACACTACCACCTTGATGTGACGTCATGTTTGGGATAGCATTATTGTCGAGTGCATCTACAATTTCGATCAATCACTATAAGATAGCGCCCATGGGGTTATGTGATTTGAGGCTATTGGTGGATGATATGATGTAGAGGTGATTCATCTGACCCATTGTGTCATGATGGGGTGATCCGGTGTTTTTCACCAAAAAGGCGGATGGTAGTTTGAGGTTATGTATATTCTTATAAATGTTGAATCAGGTAATGGTCAATAATTATAGCCCTATTATGAGGATCAAAGATCGGTTTGAATAGTTGAGAAGAGTCAGTTGGTTCCCTAAAACCGATATGCAGTGTGAATATCACCATTTGAGGGTGAAATATGAGAATATTTAGAGGATTTCCGTCAGATGTAGGTATAATCACATCATGTTTATGGTCATTCCATTTAGTGTTACAAACACACCCTCCATGTTGATGGGGATTATGAAATCTATGTTCTATGTGTTCCTAAATTATTTCAATGTTGTATTCATTGAGGATATCTTGGTCTACGTAATGTTATAGGAGGAGAATGATGATCAACTCAGGGTTGTTTTGCAGGTCCTTTGACACCATATGATTTATTGGAAGTTCTCCAAGTGAGTGGTTTGGATGCTATAAGTCCATTTACATGGACATGTGGTATATTAGCAGGGTGCGGTAATGTACTCATTGAAGGTTGAAGTAGTTGTTTCTTGGGAATAACAAAATAATGTGGCAGAGGTTTGTAGTTTACTTGGTATCTTGGTATGTTATCAGAGGTTTTTGCATGATTTCTATTACGTTTTATCCCCATTAATAGTCTTTACCAGAAAGGATGATGATTTTTGGTCGACAGATTAGTTCCAGGAAGTATTCAATTACCTAAAGAAGATGTTGGTTAGTGCTATAATGCTTCATTTTCCTAAAGAGAGTGTGTTTTTTCCATTTTTTGTGACATATCCTGTTTGAACATGGTATGTATGTTGATAAAATAGAGATAGATGATCACATATGGGTTCAGTAAGTTGCATCCCCATGGTCATAACAACATCAGCGATGATATGTAGTTACAGATAGTGATGTTCATGCTAATGTGGTGGTGAAATTACCTCATTAGAGACTATTTTGTACCTTTCATGGAACAAAAGAGACTGATATATGATTTATCTTAACCCAATATGAATATATTCTAATGGGTATGGATACAGTTTCTTCGGGATTTCAATTTTGATAGCTCTTACACCCCAAGGAAGAGTAATGTTGTTGTTGATATGTTGGTTTGAATGTCCTAAGAGGATATGTCCCGAGAGTCTACAGATGATTGTAATGGAATGGTTCAAATGAAAATGGAGTATTATTTAATGATTCAGGTAGATTATTCACATTGGATATACTTAGAGGAAAAGTTGATGTGTGATCGTGTGGGCTATGGTGACGCTCTTGAGGGATGTTTCGAGGATGGTTAGAATTGGGTGTTGTTCCAAGAAAGGATTTTTATCCCATAGGTGATGCCTGAGAGTGTTTTCCATGAGTATCATAGCTCAAATTTATAATTACATCCGACTGTTACAAATATATATCGTGGATTGATTATATAACTTTGGTAACAAGGGATGAAGCAGTCAGTAGTGGAGTTTGTGAAAAAATGTATGGTTATTCAGTGGGTGAAAGAAGAGAACCAAGTTCTAGGAGGTTTTTTCAGATTACATGGATTTTATTGAGTGGAAATGAGAGGAAATATTGATATATTTAATCATAGGATTACCCTGAGCTCAGAGAGTTTGTGATACAGTTTGAGTGATTGTGGACCGACAGAAAAAATCGACTCACTTTATAGTGATCCATAACTTGAGTGTCATGGATGCTTTGGTGAGGTGGTACATGGGTGATATGGTTATAATTAATGGGGGTACCAAGGACCATCATATATGATTATGATCCTAATTTTACCTCACGAGTCTGAAGGGGTTTTCAGCATTCTTTGGGATCCTAGTAGAACCTTGAAACTAATTTCCACCTTTAGAAATATGGGAAGATAGTGTGGACAATCCAGATTTTGGAGGATATGATGCATGCATGCATCATTGAATTCGGGTGATCTTGGGAATGAATCCTTCCTTTGGTATAGTTTTCATATCAAAATATTTATCACTCATCCATTGATATGGTTCTGTTTGATAATTTTTATGGATGGATGTGTATTTCACCATAATGTCAGATGGAGGTCGGAGAGTCGACCATCTTAGTCTTGATGTGGTGAAAATCACAAACAAGAAGATTTAGCAAGTTAATGAGTGGATGAGGGTGGAACAAGACCATTAAGAGGTTTATGATGATCGTATGTGGAGTCCCCAAGAGATTGATATTGAATAACATATATTCTTGAGAGTCTCCCCTTGGCATGGGTAGTAGAGGTTTGGCAGGTAGATTATGGTTTCTATAACATCCCTCCTTTTTATCACATAAACTTTCATTACATTATACAAAATTGAGGATCCTTAAGGTTTAGTGTCTTGGAAACCAGGAACTTAATACCTGACAATATAAAAAATTCTTTTTAAACACTTGAAAGGATTATTCATTTGTTTATCCTATATTCATTACAACATCTCATAACCTGGGATCATACATCAATGGAAAGGGTGAGCAGAAGGCCCAGTAAGGGAACAAGGGCAACATCATACATGTGAACTTGAGATACATCAAAAGTCATGAAAAATAACTTTAAGGCATGAGAAAGAGATCATGAGTCATATCATAATAAAAATAACATGTTTCATAACTTGAAGATGTGGCTACAACATTTAACATAGACAATCATTTCCGTTTCACCAAGGTCCATCCCCAAGGTGTCCTTAAAAATTACCAAGGTTATTCACCAAGGTGTCGTTAAAAATGGTCATCTCTAGAGATTAAGTCTTTACCCAATGCATTGGATCTCTATCAAGGTGCACCATTAAATTTTCCTTTATTATCATGTGATCCACATATATCATCATAAATCATTTCAGAAACAACCCATATAGAATAAAAGAAATGGGTTTCATTTCATAGTCATCACATTTTAAAAACTGCTTTAAAGACGTGATCTTTATGTCACTTTAAACCCATGAAAAAAGGAAAGCGAGTTTCATGGATGTAAGTACCGGAATTAAAATAGAACATTTTGATATATATGTGAATACCCCTATAAAAGAAAAAGCTTTGAGTATTCACTTAATAAAATAAAATAATTTGAGATAAAGAGAGAGACATTTTGAGACGAAAATTCTGCAACATAACGGCTATGTTATAGGGTTTTAGAAAATACTGAAAAGAGAGGGGACATGGGTCACCCACTAAAAAATGATCCATAAAATAGTAGAGGGACATGATATAAAGGATATAAGAACATGGTAAAGAAATTTGAAATACATACGATATAAAATGAAAAACACGGAAGGAAGACAAAAATAAGATTTCTCTTATGAAAATTCGGCAGCCGAACGATGTCACTTAAAACATCAAAAAAATGAATTGACGAGATAAAATAGGGTCACTCATCATATGAAAATAAAATATAAGTATGATAGATATAGAGATCATACCAGACATAATAAAAGGAACTTGAAAGACTTGACATGAAAATAGAATTTGAAAATGGGAAGGGTGAAAGAATCCCTTAAAAATTCGGCAGCCTAACAGCGCCACATAAACATTATTAAAATGAATTGATGAGAGAAAGAGGGGGTCTCTCATCATATGAACATTAAAAGTATAATAGGATGAATATAAAAGAACATCCTCCTACATAAGAACATGGATCATAAAGTAAATGACATAAAAGAGAGTACTTGGAAAGAAAGAGGGGTTGGATCCCTTAACTTGACGAGTAACTTCGAAATATTGACGTTTGGGAGATTGGGAGGCTTGAGGGCATCTTGGGAGGACTCCTTGGGAGGTAAGGAGACCAGAAATTCGTTGAGGAGGATTTTTGAATGGAAAGAAGGAGAGAATGGCTTGGTATTTAAAGGGGAAGTGAGGGTATAAGACATTAATGGCCAAGGGACACCTCATTGGTTGTATTGGAAAAACAAGTGGTATTTCCTCATGGTATTGACCACTTGGGACACCTCATACCTTATCTTACAATTCATAAGTCGACCAGTCCTAAAAATATATCATGACATCATCATGACGCAGTTATGATGTCATTAAACATACCGAAACCCTAAAACTGTATTTTTACTATTCACTGAAAATTCAACTTTTTCAAAAAACTCCAGAAAATTTACCTTAACATAATATCAATGCTCTAAATTCAAAAATAAACTCCATTTTATAAAAATAATTTCCTAAATATTTCTAATTTAATTTTCAAATAAAAACACTATTCACCGAAAATTCATTTTTTCAGAAAAAACCCCAAAAATTACCTTAACATAATATCGATGTTCTGAATTAAAAATAAAGTCCATTTTATAAAAATAATTTTCTAAATATTTTTAATTTAATTTTTAATTAAAAAACACGATTCACCCGAAAAAACTAATACTTTACTATTAATTTCTGAAACAGTTATTTACCTATTTTATTGAATCACATTACTTAATAAAGGTGCCTATATTATATTAGTACTTTTTTAAGTGAGATTACTAATCCATTTGGTCACATTACTAATCCTAAGCATAAAATCACTATTCATAAATTACTATTCACCAAAAATTAAGTTGATCTTATTAGACTCCAAGTTTCTTACTGAACACATTTGTAGAATACCATTTTTTGAAAATCATTAAACATCATTACATATTTAAGGTTTAAAAACATATTTTAAAAACTATCCTTTTTTTCAAATTCATCAAAAATACACATCCTACATTTATCCGGACATTTTAAAATTTACAAACTTCTCTATAAGAATAAAACACAATTTTATTTATCTCAATGGATTACACAAAGAAGTTCTAGTATCCTTATATAGCCCCTCATAACCCCAACATATGACCTAAGTGTAAGGTGTGCTAAGGTGAGAGAATCCGAGGGTGGTTCAGCCAACATTGCACGAGTAGTAATTTCTATCAGTTCGAACTTCTCGTGAAGGCGATTCCGTTCTAGCTTCACACAATGATTTTCGGCTTGGGTTTGGTCCAGAGCAAAGCCCAGTGGTGCTTCCTCCTTCCTAAGTTCTGTTAGATGGGATTCGATTGGCCCGAGACTACTAGATGAGGCCATCGAGTCTTCTTTCTATATTAATTAACCATGATCACTTGTATTTAGAGACAATAATCACAACATTTAGTTTCCAATGGCCATATTGAGAAATGGTCATATAACAGTCAAAACCCCAGGGTCTCATTTTAATTATACTCATGTTATCAAATGAAACAGTTTTGTTGAGTATAAAATAAAATAACACACAAAATTAGGATACAAGATTTATTTAAAATATCAGGTTGTTACATTCTTCCCCCCTTAAGAAATTGCATCCTCACAATTTTTAAAATTTGGCTTGGAAATTTCATTGAAAGTCCCACATCGGAAAAGGAGTCAGAAAAAAATATTACTTTAAAATAAAGAAAGGGAAGTACAAAGGTCACCTGAGTTAACCCATACTAGGATTCCATGTAGGGAAACATGGATATGGAAGAGAAAAAAAGGGTCATGTTCTGATGGAGAGTGATAGAAAACATGATTAGGAGAAAGTTAACCACAAGAAAATCACAAACTTGTGATGGGTTAAATAGTCTTTAATTACCCAGTAGAAAACTTAAACCAACAAAGTTTTTTTTGACGTTCCTTTTAATAATTTTGAGGAATTTATTTAATACATAGAATAAAAACATAAGGAAATATACCTACCTTCAAGTAGAGTTTCATCCTTTAATAAGTTTCTCCCAAAACTAATCTTTTCTCCAAATGATGAGCATTCAAAAATACTTGGTCTCATCAAAGAACAAGAATCGTCTTCTAGAGAATCACGTAATAAAAAAAAGAATAACTATCTATCTTTAAACATTTATCCCAAAAATAGAAAGGGTAAGATAAAACAACTCTTCAAAAAGAAAGAACCCCATAGGAAGGGAAACTACTTTAAATCTTCAAAGTTCCATGGTACTACCCAAAGTTCATCATAGACCATTACATAAATAACTATCCATAAAATTTCTCAAAATAAACCAAATTAAGATTGAAACCCAAATTTAAGAATGATTTCAAAACATAGTCTTCCAAGATAAACTTTTATTATTCATCTCCAAACAACATCAACCACTCTTACCGTCTTATAACAAAAGTAACTAACCTAATCACTTTTCCCCAAGATAGGTTAATCATTTCCATAAGTAACCTAAATTACCATAAGTTGACCTTAAATTAATCGATTCTTTAAAATATAAGTCAACCTTTACTCCTCAAATAAATTACCGTAGTAATCTATTTACCTTGATCATATAGGGTTCCCAAAATAGCGAATGTCTTCCAAAATAATATTCATCTTTTAATACCCTAATCATTTTTTCCAAGAAGAACAGCTTCACAACATCAAAATGTGATACATAACAATAGATGTTTTCCTTAATGATGTAAAACCATCTTAGGTAGTGACTCGATGTTATTAGAAAGCATTAAGGATATGCTCATAGAGCACGAACTAAAATACAACATGACATAGACAATTATTAGGAAGAAGTTACATGTACTTCAGTCATCATGATCCATCCCAGCATAGGACTTGAATTTTTCCCTTGTCCTTGAAGATTGTTGATTCTCATCATGCTTCTCATCCCTTCCAAGAGATCATTGCCTTGGATAATGTCCAACTTCTCCACATTTACGACATTGAAAAGTATAAGGTACATTAGATCGAATCTTATCTATATTTATCACATTATCCATTTTTTAAAGCAATTGGATACTTTATGCCCCATCACCCCACACTTAAAACATCTCCCAGTTCCTTTGTGATATTCTAATTGGTGCCCCTTTCCACACTTTTTTCACAAAAGAAATTGGGTCTTCTTTCCCTTTTCAAATTTATCAGATGAACATCCTTGAGACTTCATCTTCTTCTTCCTTCATGAATTTGGGCATTCAACTGGGTACCAATTATTAATTGTGATTTTTGATAGCCGGTTTGGCATAATCACAATATGTTCAAATTGATCTCTCATCATATCTGTCATATTAACAGGGAAATCATCACATTTCCTATCACATTGGTTGTTGGGACATGTTCTTTCATTTCCCGCCATTAACTAAGAAAAGAAAGTATAATTAGGGGGCTTAAATACTTAGCCAATAATCCTGAAAAGGAAACTTTAAGCACAGAAGGATAAACTTATAGAAGAAAAGTATACCCTAAATTGTGATCCCCTAGGTTCCAATCTAGGTTTTCCATGATCATATATTCTTATGTGAATCTTTATTTTATTTTACCTTTGTCCCTATAATAATTGTTCATACAAATCCTATGAATTTACCAAAGCATATCCCCCAAGAGTGTCAAACCAAGAGTGAAACAAAGACCATTTTCATTCACTAGGTTACCCCAGGTCAAGATCGAAACTCCATTTTAAAGTTTTCACTCCTAGGAACATCTATGCCAGAGCCACCTCTACTTGTTCGTATCCAGACGAGATTTATTTTTTTGGAACCCACTTACTCAATACCTCACAAAAATCCCAGGATGTTTTCCTATATTTAATATATTCATTAAGAAACCTCGTAAAGTTTTCAAATCCTAATTTCCAAAAATAACTAAACCATCCTTTCATGACAACTATAACATCCTACCTTTTTATCACACAAAATTTCATTACATTATACAAAACCGAGGATCTTTATGGTTTAGTGTCTTGGAAACCAAAAACTTAATACCTGACAACATAAAAAATTCTTCTTAAAAACTTGAAAGGCTTCTTCATTTGTTCATCCTAATTTCATTACAGCTTCTCATAACCTGGGAGCATACATCAAAGGAAAGGGTGAGCAGAAGGTCCAGTAAGGGAATAAGGGAAACATCTTACATGTGAACTTGAGATACATCAAAAGTCATGAAAAATAACTTTAAGGCATGAGAAAGAGATCATGAGGCATATCATAATAAAAATAACGTTTTTAATAACTTGAATATGTGGCTACAACATTTAACATAGACAATCATATCCGTTTCACCAAGGTCCATCCCCAAGGTGTCATTAAAAATTACCAAGGTTATTCACCAAGGTGCCGTTAAAAATGGCCATCTCTAGAGATTAAGTCTTTACCTAATGCATTAAAGCGCTATCAGGGCGTACCCTTAAATTTTAATTTATTATCATGTGATACACATATATCATCATAAATAATTTCATAAACAACCCATATAGCATAAAACAAATGGGTTTCATTTCATGGTCAACACATTTTAAAAACTACTTTAAAGACATGATCTTTATGTCACTTTAAACCCACAGAAAAAGGAAAGCAAGTTTCATGTATGTATGTCCCAGAACTAAAATAGAAAATTTTGATATATATGTGAATAAACATATAAAATAAATATATTTGAGTATTCAATTAATAAAATAAAATAATTTTAGATAAAGAGAGAGACATTTTGAGACGAAAATTCATCAGCATAATGACTGTGTTATAGGGTTTTAGAAAATACTTAAAAGAGAGGGTACATGGATCACCCACTCCTAAATGATCCATAAAACATTATAGGGACAAGATATAAATGATATAAGAACATGGTAATGAAATTTTAATTACATACCCTATAAAATGAAAATCATGGAAGGAAGACAAAAATAAGATTTCTCTTATGAAAATTCTGCAGCCTAACGACGTCACTTAAAACTTCAAAAAAATGAATTGATGAGATCAAATAGAGTATCTCATCATATGAAAATAAATGATCAGTATGATAGATAAAGATATCATACCCCAAAATAATTAAAGGAACTTGAAAGACTTGACATGAAAATAGAACTTGAAAATGAGATGGGTGAAAGAATCCCTTAAAAATTCGGTAGCTTAACGGCGCCACTTAAACATTCTTAAAATGAATTGATGAGAGAAAGAGGGGGTCTATCATCATATGAACATGAAAAGGACAATATGATGAATATAAAATAACATCCTCCAACATAAGAACATGGATCATAAAATAAATGAAATAAAAGAGAGTACTTTGAAAGAAAGAGAGGGGTAGGATCCCTTACTATGAATACTAACTTCGAAATCTAGATGTTTGGGACCATGGGAGGCTTGAGGTAACCTTGGGAGGCATTATTTGGGAGGTAAGAAGAGAAGAACTTCGTTGAGGAGGATTTTGGAATGGAAAGGATGAGAGAATGGCTTGGTATTTATAGGGGAAGTGAGGGGACAAGGCATTAATGGCCAAGGGACACCTCATTGGTGGTATTGGCAAAACAAGTGGTATTTACTAATGGTATTGGCCACTTGGGACAACTCATACCTTATATTACTATTCATAAGTCGACCATCCCTAAAAATATCTCATTACATCATCATGACGCAGTTATGATGTCATTAGACATACCGAAACCCTAAAACAGTATTTTTACTATTCATTGAAAATACAATTTTTTCAGAAAACTCCCAAAAATTTACCCTAACATAATTTCAATGCTCTGAATTCAAAAATAGACTCCATTTTATAAAAAAAATTTCCTAAATATTTCTAATTTAATTTTTAAATAAAAACACTATTCACCGAAAATTCATTTTTTAAGGAAAAAACACCAAAAAATTACCTTAACATAATATCGATGTTCTGAATTCAAAAATAAAGTGTATTTTATAAAAATAATTTTCTATATATTTTTAATTTAATTTTTAATTAAAAAACACTATTCACCAGAAAAAACTAATACTTGACTAATAATTTCTGAAACAGTTATTTACCTATTTTATTGAATCACATTACTTAATCAAGGTTCCTATATTATATTAGTACTTTCTTTAAGTGATATTACTAATCCATTTGGTCACATTACTAATCCTAAGCGTAAAATCACTATTCATAAATTACTATTCACCAAAAAATATGTTTATCTTATTAGACTCCAAATTTCTTACTGAACACATTTGCAGCAGACCATTTTTTGAAAATCATTACACATCATTAATTATTTATGGTTTACAAAAATATTTTAAAAAATATCATTTTTTTCAAATTCATCAAAAATATACATCCTACATTTATCCAGAAATTTGAAAATTTACAAACTTCTCCGTAAAGAAGAAAACACAATTTTATTTATCTCAAAGGATTACAAAAAAGCAGTTACGGTCTCCTTACGTAGCCCCTTATAACCCCAACATAGGACCTAAGTGTAAGGTGTGCTAAGGTGAAAGAATCTGAGGGCGGCTCGGTTAACATAGCACGAGTAGTAATTTCTATCAGTTTGAACTTCTCGTGAAGGAGATTCCATTCTAGCTTCACATGATGAAGTTCGGCTGGGGTTTGGTCCAGAGCAAAGCACATTGGTGCTACCTCCTTCCCATGTTCTGTTAGATGGGCTTCGATTGGCCCGAGACTTCTGGATGAGGCCATCGAATCTTCTTTCTATATTAATTAACCAAGATCACTTTTATTTAGAGACAATAATCGCAAAATTTAGTTTCCAACGGTCATATTGACCAATGGTCATATAACAGTTGAAACCCAACAGTCTCATTTTAATTATACTCATGTTATCAAATGAAACAGTTTTGTTGAGTATAAAATAAAATAACACACAAAATTAGGAAATAATATTTATTCAAAATTTCGGGTCGTTACAGTTTCTCTCAAATTTTGTTTTCCCATTAAGGTATTGGGACATATTGGTGAGTTGGTATATAGGTTGGCCATACCAACACTATTGGAGATGATCCATGATATCTTCCACATGTCCCATCTTCATCAATATCTTCATGAAAAATCCCACATTTTTGAATAGGGAGAGTTGGATATCCAAGGAGACGCGACATCCATGGAGAAGATGGTAGAGATCCAAGATCATCATGATAATGTCCAATGTGGTTAAATCATTTACTTGGTCTTTGTGTTTTAGAGGCATGGTAGCCTGTAGAATAGTAATTGGGATAGAGATAAGTAGATGTGGGCCCAATACCTTGAGCTATTTTGAGTTTTTATTTTCTCTGTTTTTCTATAATTTGATGGTTCAATCTTTATATGTTATGATATGTGTTGTTTCGAATAATGTTTGGTGTGTAATAAAACCCATGTCATATGGAAATGGGGGACCTGATTCTTAATCAACCCACATTAATTCTGACATGATTAAACCTGTGCGGGTGAGTCAGTGCCACCTAGAGAGTATAATATAATGACATAGAGGATTGAATTCTCTAATTTGTATGTTTGGGGCTATGTGGAGGTTGGATGGTTTTGAAGGTGGCTATACAGTTGTGTAGTGATGAGGTTATGTGAGATATTTTGTGGTCGTTTAGTTTTGTGTGTTGGGATGATGGTAGTGTCGAGGAGTAATGAGATCCTTAAGAGGTATCTTGAGGGGTTGTTAATAAAAAACGTTTTTTGGTAATGGTTTTAGATTATTGAGGGTGAGAATCATTTTAGGGGTATCTAATGTAATGGTCTATGTCATCCTGGTCCGTTACATTTCCAGTTATTGGTGTTGGAGGTGCTTGGGGGAGTCAAAGATCAGGTTTGGAGGTGTTTGGATGCTAAAATCTAGATGAAGGTAGTATTCATGATGTGAAAAAATTAAGCAACATGAATGGGAGGTTCATGGCTTGTGATCAGATGGTTCTGATGTGTATTAAATTCAGGTGTTAAATCCTTCGAGGTGATACATTTTTCAGTGGGACTTGAAACCTAAGATTTACCTGACGTGTAAAGGTTACACACCAAGTAAATTCCCTATATAGTGAATTATTAAAGCCTACAAACCGAAGGTTTTCCCCAAACCATCCACCCCTATCAATTATAGGAGTCCTAGTGGCTCTCCCTATATCCGACTTGGGATTACTTCCTTAGGGATCGATCATCTGATTCCCATCCTCGATCTATGGGGAGTTATTGCATATTTTTCATGTGTTTATTTACATTATTTTTTGGAGATCTTCTAAGATGGTATGTTTTTGGATTGGGGTGTGAGTTGGCTTTTATTTTGATTGTATTTGGTTATGGTGTAGTTTGGTCCGCAAGTTTCATATGTGGCATCAGAGTCTAGGTGATTTCTTCTTCACCCTATAGTGATCAATAAGATTAGAAAGATTCTTTATGGTTGGGGGTCACTATTATCAATCTTTTACAAGAAATGTGTAGGATATACAAGTTAATTATTACATTTAGGTAGATAGTAAGGGTTTAAAATATCATATAATAAATTTTTATGTCTAAAATTGATGGGTATGGGGAGTTATTGAATGCTTTATGACTTTGTTAGATTTTTATGAGATTGTTATGCATACCCTTTTCCAATTTAGAAAATACCTGCTATTGGGAGCCTTAATTTCACTAGAGTTTTTATGTTGTGATGACCCTAACTATTTTTTTGTGAGATCTATCCCAAATAAAATGTTAACGAATATATATTTGGATAATAATTCGTTTCCCCTTTCCATATGGTTTGGGTGATAATACCCATGATAAATAATGAAGATATATGATAATTCCCCTAATTAATTATTAAATCTAGAATATGTTTGGTGATGTGTGTTTGTTCTTTTTGTGTTTCCATATATGTATTGAGATGTTTTGAAATTATATATATGATCAGTTGGGATGTGTGGTGTATGGGATAGTGATACAATTGTTGGTTGTCATGGATACGATGTGGCGCAGTGTTTGTGGCACAATGGTTGTGGTGTAGTGGTTGTGGTGCAGAGGTAGTGGAACAATGGTTATGGAATAGCGGTTGTGGTATGATGTGGTTGAAGTTGAATGATGGATGAGATGTGTGGCTGTTGTGTTGTGATATAGATTGAGTGACGTGATGCAATGACGACGGAGGATGTGTGGTACTCTGACAGTTGTTGTGAGCTGGTCCAGTTTTTTTGTGGCATGGTTGAGTTAGTTTCCTGGTTAGCCACATAATAAAAGATGAAGCTAAATGAATATTAACATGTGAAATTGATAAGTGATAAATAGATTATATTGAATTTGATGAATGAATGAGTGGTGTAATGTTAAATGATAAGGCTAAGAAATAAATACAGTGGAAACTCTAACTAAAAGCGGGAAATGTTATGTGGCTTGTGTGGTGGTTTCATGGTGTTTTATATGGTGGTGGTGGAAGTTGTGATAATTGATATGTGGTATGGTGGTGGTGATGTGGTGTCTGATATTGTTTCTGATGCGAACCCTTAGGTTGGGTATTGTTTACTATCTCTATATCATGTATGTTTTTGTTATTTTATACACACAAACCCAAGTTGGATAACCTTTACAATGATCAGTGGTGAAGAGTTACATATGTTTTCCCCAATATCCAGGATGGTAGTGATACTGATGGATGGCTACCCCCTCTCCCTCACTATTCCATCAGTAGTGATGTGTTGGCCCAGGTGTCTATGGGAGACAGGTGATGTGTTGGACCAGGTGTCTATGGGTGACACATGATGTAGTGTGATTTGATATATAGTGGTTGTCATTCATGGTAGGAGGATAGCGCATGGTCAATGTCATTCAAGATCATGATACCCTACTTAACTAGTTCTAGTTATAATTTGTGGACCAGGTATCTTTTGGTGGGATGTGATGTGATGTGATGTGTGAAACTCATTTCTATGGGCAGGATATTATGTGATATTTTTGGAAGGTATGGGAGCATATGACATTCGACGCTGGAGCATGAGATCATAAAATCAGTGGGGAAGAGGTAGTAGGAGCATAGGCTTAAGTTAAGTATCCTAGTGGGTTTGCAACTTCCATATCAATGTAATTTATTTCATAGGGTAATTAAACAATTATAGGGTGAAAATGTATCTTATAAGTAGGCTTTTCAAGCATACACAACTAGAAAACCAAAATCAATTCCATAATCTCTTCACAAAACATTCCATTTGATTTTATAAAATTTAAACTATCACTTTGACAAAATTTCTCCAACCAAACCCCCCATTAAACCAAAACACCAATTTTTAAAGTCAATTAAAAAAACCCAACATGAGAGGCATTAATTCAAAAGGGGTTTTCCACAAATCTTGAAAAACCATTTAAAAATGAAAAAGCCCTAAAACATGGGTAAAACAAACAAAAAGAAGGAAACATAAGTCTAAATATTGAAAATGAAGGTAAACATGATAAGGTTTCCATAAAAATACAAGTTAAGGGAATTTAAAAATAAGAATAAGATAAATATCACCTATGTAATACACTAATTAATAATAAAGAGTTTCATGGGTCTTCCTTGAGACATAATGCGAGACCCATCTAAAATTATCAATTTCCTGTGAACCAACTGTTTAAGTTAAAACATCAAAAATCTATTTGACTATCCCACACTAGCCTCATCTTAAATGGAACTCCCTATTATACCTAGTTCCTAGAACAATGTGAGGGATACTATAAGTGTGTTAACGAACTAGTGTAATATAAATATATACCTCCCACTCAGTACCTAGGTTCCCATGACCAAAGACAAAGTAGAGCTGAGCAGACAAGTAAGCCAAGATCAATAAAAAAGCAAAACCCCCCCATCACCTCCTTCACCATCACAAAGAATATCCCCATATATATCACACACACACATGCACACACACACACACAAATATATAAATATATTTAATTAGTACACTAACTCAAAAGGGAGAAAAAAGAATCACCTAGTGATAAGAAAACAACACAAGGGGTGAAAAACTTAAGGGGAAATTCAAGATGGCCTCACAAGAACTAAAAAATACAGTTTATAAAGTTAAAACTGGTAATTTTCCTTAAAAATATATCTTATAATATTTATCCCCTTCAAAATTCATTAAACCCCTCGTAATGTTTTTTTACAAATCCATTAAAACAACACACATCATTTTTATTTCAATTCCACACTACAAAATATAGATTCTCGTCTATGAAATGCTAAAAAAGGATAAGGGCCTTCTATTTACATCAAACAAAATTTTAATGATCCATTAAAAATTTTCATTAGGACATAATAATACACCCATTTCTATAAACATTTTAAAATAATCAAAAAACCCCTTTTTAAATAATTTTGATGTCAACACCTCATTATAATACAATCCTCTCTTTAAAATATACTTTTAATTTTTTTAAAACCAAAACTAGATAAAAATAAAACACACACTATTAAATCCATTTCATAATGACCAATATGTATTTCATAAAATCTTGTCACATGAAGACATTCCATTTGAAAAGTGAAAACCTATAATTTTCTTGAGAAAACCTTTATTCCATGAGAAATCTTCATATAAACAATTTATAATCATCAGTTTGATATAAAATATATTTACACTTTAAATAAAAAAGTGATTTATAATTATAAAAAACACTTGAATTACTAAATATTTTTTTTATAGGAACACTTACTTGAAAGAAGTATAATCCAAGCTGAAGTAAGCTAGAATGTGTTGCCTTCATTGGAGAGCACCTAAACAAGGATGGAGACATCATCTATAGACCCTAGAAACCAATATTTACAACCTTAGGTCTAATAAAGACCTAAAATCAACCGAAAAGGCCTCTAGGGTTTTCAGGTGGAACCAAAATCACAAGAAAAAAGAAGAGATAGGAGAGAAAGAGATAATATTAACCATGAAAACCACTTGAAAATATGATGGAAGTGTCACGATTAAAGAGGGAAGGAGTTCAGAGCTCCACATTGGGCTCTTAAGAGTCTAATGATTATTATGGTAGAAGAGAGGGGAGACACCATCAATAATTCAAATGGAGTAGAATTTTAAAACCCATACAACTTTAAAACATGGGTAGACAGTATAGTTTGGATACATGGTTTACCAAACAAGATTCCATATATATGGGATTACCCATACCCTAAAAAAATCAACCAGATTCCTTGGAATCTCTACATAGTTTAACTAACCATTAAGTGACAATGAAATATAGCATTGTCTCCATGAATTTGTCCATATAGTTATCACACGGTCACTACTAAACCTACAAAGTAACCATGAATCACCTATACAACCTCCAAGTCGTAAAATTCATAGTCTAAAATTTACCAATAATCAAGGTTACCAAAGGTAACTAAAAATAATAAAAACTAAACATTGTAGTTATATGTAGGTATTACAATTATCCCCACCATTCTACTTTTATCCCATAGAAATTCCCTAGTCAAAAAATAGATGGTCATAGAGAATTAAGATCCAATTGATACCAAACTAAAGAAAACTAGTCAAAATGATCCAAGATCCTCAAAACAATTGAACTTCCCATCCAAAAATATTTACTAATGTCTCCAAACATAATCAAATCATGAAAATCACACAATAAGTCCTAGAAAGGAAAAGATACCTAACATGGTCTCCCCTCTATTTTGTATTCCTTTAACATGGTTGAACAAAATAAGACTACTGAGATATGAATCCTCAAATAAACTGAGAAACCATGAGGGAAATTCACTCTCAAACCACAAAACATCCAAACCAAAATAAGAAAGAACAAAAAATAATAAGTCATAAGTAAATGAAATGATATCTAACCCTAATCCATAACCCACATGAATAACCTAGGGTCTAAAATTAGTCCACCCTTGCATGGTGAATCTTTAATAGTCCATGACAAATGTCGAATAGTAAATAATCCCAACTAGTGCCACACCCAACCTAGTTAGTCAATCATAAACCCAACGGATTTCTCCATGTTATATCAGTGAGAACCTCCAAATATAAAAAAACAATCATCAAAAACCACACATATCAAGAGAGAGATATAAAAATAATAAAGTAAAAAAAATAAACTCTCACTACTATCCAAAAAATATCAATGCACTCTAAAAAAATTACATTAATAACCATCTAAAAGTGATATTACACAAAGGAACCACCCACTAGAATATAAATAAAAATATAAAAAGTTCTAAAAGATCAATCCAATTTAGAACCATCAAATAAGAAGGACCAAAATATACCACAGTCACAATAGATCAAACCCAAGACCTCTTCTAAAAACCAAGCTAACAAAGCATCTAAAGATGACCTAAATATCCCCAATAGAGGAAAAATCTACTAGCATTATGATATGAGGTATTATAATTACCTTTATCCACATGATGGAATAAACTAATAGGCCAATTTTTTATATGAGAATGATCCTTCACTTTAAAAAAAGGCGCATCCTACTTTAACTCCTCGTATAACATGTTATCCTCATTACCATCATATGGAACCAAGGCATCACCCATTACTAGTTTCCTAGACTGGTTGAATTTCACCATTATGGACTCTTGGATGACTTTCAGAAAGGATGTCAGGATATACACAATTATAGATGAATCAAAATCTTGGAAAAGTCCTCCTCTGAGGAAATGACATTTCTCAAAATCATTCATGACCATCATCAGAGAGAACATGACCAACATTGTGAAGTGATCAATGTACCTATTCACACACATTCCCTAATGAATGATCATAAGTTCAAGATCTATCTTCACATTAAAAACCATAGGAAAGAAGTGCATAATAAAAACCATATTAATTAAATCATAAGACATACATTCATGAAGATGATAATATACAATAAACATCCACCCCACTTGGATATACTTGAAAATATATCCCAAAAAAGTTGTCACTCATGAATATTATAGTATTCCATGATAATTGAGGATCACCTGAACCATTTCCAACCACCCTACCACTTCAGTCAACCATTGATCACTACCTAATGATGGAAGATGCTAATTAAAGTAATCAATAATTTGGTTTGAGGGAAAATAAATTTCTAATTCCACCATTCTACTCAGAGTCTAGATAAAATCTAGAACTGAAGGGACTCCTACCAGGTGATGATGTGATTCATAAATAGGAACATCATCAATGAAAAGACATCTACCTTTTCTTTTTCCCATTTTTGGGGGAATAATATAAACAACATATGTCACAAACCACATCAATTCCAACCTCAACACTTAAACAAAATGATCGCATCATAAATAATGGAACAAATCCAAAAGAATAAGTCACTGAATTAGGTAACATCAATATCACACTAATAATATAAAAATTTCTTTCCAAATCAAAAAATTCTATCATGGAATTATAAAATACACTCCAATATTAAATGCCCATGAAAATCATGTAAACCCCCCATTTTTAAAAGAAAAATAAAACATTATGGAACATAGATATTTGAAAAAAATATATATATAAAAACAATCATTTTTTCAAGATCCAAAATTCGCAACAAAAAACTATTTTTTAAAACTAAATATATTTAAAATATTCATTTTTAAATAACTCATATTTGGGAATTCCCCCAAAGAAAAAATTAAAAACATCCCACTTTTATCTTTTAAACCTTTTCCACAAACGAAAATAGAAACAATCAATTGATAAATAATTTCATTAAAACCAAGAAAATTTTATTTTTCTAAAAACCCATGAAAACCAAATTTTATAAGTAATCATTTGAAAAAATTCATCCATTTACCATTTTTTAAACCAATTATTGTTAAAAAACCAAAAAACCATAAAAAACACCTTCGGGACTATATTTTAATATCATAAAAAATCTCCGCAATTCATCTCCAAAACATCAAAATAAATTCTGGAGAAATATGGAATTGTGAGGAATCAAAGTAGATAAATCAGGGAAGAAACAAGGTTATTCCTGGTTTGGCCACATGGGTTGGGAAATGATGCACGAACCATGAAACACAGTATATAATAGTGACAAGACTAAATGTTTTGGTCACTACATGGTTGGATATACCATGTGAGCAAACAATTTAACTTAAGTTATCTTCCCATTCCACTATGAAACTAAAGACTGACCCCAAAAATCAATTACAAAATCAAAATGTAACAAAACATAATTAACCCACATCAAAATCAGTTGATAGATTTAAAAAAACCTTGAATTAAAGATCCAAACCCATACCACCCATGGTAACTCAAGGATAAAGGTGGTAAAGAGTTCATAATGTTATCCCCACACCCACCCCTCAGCTTTTGAAAACATTATTAATTCTATATTATACAAATAAATTCTACCAATAATAAGATGGTTTCCCTAAAAAAACCTATTCCTTTAAAGAACCTAAGATATGATACTATTTGTAATGAACAAAATGAGGCTACTATCCATGAGACACTCGAATTGGCTTGATAAAAATTCCAAATTAGATTCTTGATACCCATGTGTTGAAAAATAGTTATTATGAATCATAAAAAGAACCTTTTGGAATTATTTCACCCTCATATCAGAGTTACCTGATAGTGAAATTTTTTCCAAGGTTCTCCATGAACTGTCCTTATGTTGGATTTCCATGTAGTATCAAATAAGTATAAAAAAAAATAAATAGGCATGTAAAATGAATCATAACCAAAAGTAATGGTCCGAAATTTTTTCATAAATATAATGAATCATCGGAAAATAATGAAATATAGTATATCAAAATTAGATATAAAAAAAACTAAAAATAACTACACAACTGGATGCCTTGGTTGAATCTATGATAACCAAAAATAAAATAAAATCAAGACACACCCAAATACCACTCAATATAGCCTTTGGTTTTCACCACATCACATATCACTCAAAATCATCCATAAGAACATAACATGGATCACGAACCAACCCAAATTACCTAGATGACTCTAACCTGAACCATTTCTCACATGGTCTGATCTACATTCCTGATACCCACGGGATGGTGAAAAGCATATGGGCATTAATTACCACCATTTGAAATGATTTTTTCATAAAGAATATAAATATATAAATATATATAATGAAAATATAAATATAAAAAAAGAGGATAATAGATGAAAAGATACAATCATAAGGAAAATCAAGTGCCAAGATCTACAAACATCCAAAGTACAAAAGAAATAAAAAGTCCCAGCTCTATGTGACATGACGCCACCTCTAGAGTCTTACACCATACTATTGAACAAACCCACTAATATCCATAGATTCCTTTACCTTACTTGTGTTAGATAAAATAAGAGAAACATACACCCAAAAGTGA
Source organism: Viscum album (assembly GCA_963277665.1). NCBI lineage: Eukaryota > Viridiplantae > Streptophyta > Magnoliopsida > Santalales > Viscaceae > Viscum > Viscum album. The sequence continues at coordinate 1,105,290,583 of OY728145.1, forward strand.
ATGTATGGTGTCAGAATAGATCCCATTAGGATCCCATAAAATTTTTCTTTTGATTTATTTATTAAATAAATAAATTATTCCCAAGTAAATAATTAAAATGTTAGTTATATAGTTGTAAATAGTTTATTAAAAATCATGGCCAAATCACAACTTTTAAAAATCATGTAATGCATCCCCATATCCCAATTTTTAAATAATTTCCATAAATATACCAAATATACATTTGAATGTAAATAAATGGAGAAAACAAGCCCATATGTATAAATAGTTACAGGTCAATGATGATCATCAAAACATTATATTGATAATTTGTCCATTAGGTGTACCCATTACCATAGAAGAAAAAGTCTTGGGGTAAGAGTTCACTCCTGAGAGTTGCTACTTGACACAACTTAAGCAACCTATCACACACAATAACATAACAGAATAGTTTTAGGGGGAAATAGTTCATCCTTGAGAATTGTTCCCAGCCTCATCATAAATCACTTTTAGGTTTACTATATTAAAATAATTCAATGGGAATTTATCACTGATACTATATAAATAATTATTTTAAACCATTTCCATTACAAACACCAAGGGGGAAATCTATTTCAAAAACACAACCCAAAACCAATACGTTTTATCAAAAAATTTACCATACCCTTTTAAAACCATTTAATAGATAAATCCATAAACCATACTTTAAAAACAATTTTAAAAACCAATTTCAAAGACCACGAAATCAAGGTTTTTATAATACAATTGAATAATGAAACCACCCACAATAAAACACTTGGAATATCAATGCCCATGGGTAAAAAATAATATAAGATTAATTGAGGGTATTAGGAATCAAGGAAGGATCCAAGATCAAGAATTAAAAATCGCAAATACCTAAATTAAAAGGTTCTATATTGAAGAAAACTAATGGAATCCATTACCACCACAATTCCTGAGCAATAAAAAATGACGATGGAAGGTCCATCCAAAACCACTCAGTTTCATAATGGATCTAAAAGGAATAATATTAGAAATATGGATCAAAACATTGACATCATTGATAATGTTGATCTATGGAGAAAAAGGGGAATTCAATAAAGAGGGAGAGTTAAGATCAAAATGGAGATAAATATACTAAGAGAGGACCACAAATTCAATCAACAGTTTTATAGATAATGTAATTGGACTTGGTGATCCAAAGATGTCCAAAGTAGTCTCCAAGTTCAAATGGGTAAAATTTGGGAAAAGGTTCATGTATTAACAAATAAGTTGAGGTTTTGGGTGAGAAAATTATGATTCTTTCAATGACTTACCTTCCCAAATTTGCACCACCAGCTAGATGGTGGATTTTGCAGACAGGTAGAAGCACCTACTCAGGACACCAGTGGGCTAGTCATTTATGTAGATGTGAAGTTTCTATTTTCAAACCAATTGGTTGGCCAGTGGAGGCCCATATGCTATCCAAAAATTAAAAAATATTTTATATCCATTTCCAATCCCACGGGGTAGTGGTGTCCCTCATCAGTTACTTGGTGGACCAACTGCTACTTCATTAGCTACAAGTATTATTCAAAAACTCACAAAAACCTCATGACACACCTTGACTTCTTTTCTCCAACTAAAACCATTAGAAAAAAGATTAAAAATACTAAAAGTATATAAAATTGAAAAAAATAAAGTATTACTTGAAAACAATAATGTGATATTATAACTCTCCCCACCATATTGTTTTCTACCCCATAAAATAGAGATGAAGAAGGTTGAACTCTAAGAAAATGATTCTATTTCTCTATATTCGTAGAATCCTAATCCCATTTATCATGAGAATTAAAACCATGTTACTACTAAAAACGAATTGACAGTGTATAATTCCCACATAAAACCTTCACTTGACTATAAACATTTTCTCAGTGAAAGATATATTTGAATCTATCTCAATGTATTCCCAATTTAGATCATTATACAGGTCTAGTTGAGACTTTCTGAGTTGAGAAACATGAAAGATTATGTAGATTGAATAAAAATGTTGTGTAAAATTCAAGTGACATGAAACCTTTACCATCCATTTAATGACCCTGAATATTCCACATAATTAGCATAAAGTGAATTTTTTAAGGGCATACCCAACCACTGTATCTTCCAAATCATGTGTGGGATAATTCCTATTGTGAGTTCAAATATGACATGATCTATAACCCCTATATGATATTCTTGAAGAAGAAAGTACCCCTAACTTGAACCAATAGTATCATAGTAAACCATATATCCCTGATAAGCCTTTGGTAATTTCATAATCATTATAGAGGTAAAATACTACTTTAGTTCATCAAAGGATTCCTAAAACTTTGAAAACTAAAATAAATCAACGTACCTCAAGGTGATATTTGTCAAAGGAGAAGCAAGCTTCAAGGAATCCTTTACAATCCTATGATAATAACCTGAAAAATCCAGGTAGATAGGAATCCAAAATAATTTTCTTGGTTCTTACAATGACATTAGAATCATCAATTTTTTGGATCAACTAAGATACCATGTTATGAGATCAAAAGTCCCAAGATATTAACTTCTGGGAACTATATTTGGAATTTTTATATTTTTTCATAGAGATTAAAATCTCTTATAATTCACAAAACATGATTGAAGTGACACAGTTGATCTTCCTTAGTCTTCAAGTACACTAGGTTTTCACCAATTAACACCATACAGAATGTATAAAATTTTTGGTGAAAAAATGTGTATAATTAGATCCATATAGATAGTTTTAGTTTGTCCAAATGGCATCAAATGGTACTTGAAGTGGATATTCTTGCTTATAAATGAAGTTCTTGGAATATCCATTTCCCTAATTCATATTTCTATATAACCAAACTGAAGATCAATTTTAAAAAATCTTTTCCCCTTACAATTGGTCTAGAAAATCATTAATAAGTGGTAAGGGGTATTTTTAAATGACCATTACTCTATTGAGATTTCTATAATCAATTCACAAATGAATATTTATATCATACTTCATGGAAAAATCATGGGGGATTCCCATGATGAAACACTTAGGCATATAAAGCCCCTAAATCTCAAATAATCCAATTAAATTATCATCTCTTTCAATTTAAATCAATCCATATTTTAAGAATACATTGATATCAGTTGAGTTCCCAATATTAAGTCAATCAAGAACTCCACCTCCATCTATATATTCAATCATTCTAATTAATCTATAAAAAATAGGGAAACCTACTTACTACTAAAGAAAATTATCACTACTAAATTTTTATACAAGTTCAACTATAGAAAAAACATCCACTGACCAAAAACAAGAATAGATTTCCTTGTCTAATTAGACCTTGTATCCCATAATTTTGAAAACACATAGGATCTCCTATCACAAGTGGTGATAAACACCCACTGATGATGATAATCATTCTAATACTTGTAATAAATTAATAAGTTTATCCATATATTGACAACAAATATATCTAATTCAAGAACTAGGGAATCTCAAACTAGATCTTCATCACATATAAATAAAGATAATGATGGAAATTTAAACCTACTCCTATATTTCCTAAAGGTGTCAATAATTCCATAACGAATGGCATTAATACCATTGAATTTTTTAGAAGATCCACCATATAAGTCGATGAAACGGAGTGATTGGAACATGTATGAAAAACAGGACTCTAATGTATAAAAAATATAAATCATACCTCTCAATATTCTATGACCCATATTAGCTACCATTGGAGACTCTTCCACTGCCTGTAATTGATTTATTCCAAAGGCCTGTAGCTAGAAACCTATAGTTTGTGAATCATATTACTACACCCAAGATCCTCTTGGTACCAAATAGGCTATGTAATTTCAAATAAAATATATATCCTAACAAAACATCTACAGATGAACAGAGCTCCCACATGAATTGAAAACTTTTGGAGGCATGGGGAAAATTTTCTCTATGTTTCTTATTTATCCACACTAATAGTAAGTAAATCCACCAACTACTGATGATAGTTTAGGAAGTTACTTGTGATAATACCACCACTAATACCTCTATAAAACTCACCTATATTCCTTTATTCCATCTAATAACCAATAGAGCTACCAATCAGGGGATAAAGAAACACTAGTCAGCCCTGACTTACCGACTAGGTCAAGCTCTACCATTAATTCCCTATACACTAACTCATAATAGGTGGTAAGATTTAACATCAAAACCTATAACTAGATATTATATTGAAGATTCATATAAAATAAATTTTCCTTCATATTCTCATTATACATGACCTGAAGAGAAAATAGAGAAATCTTGGAGAAATTATTAGCATAGTATATCACTGACCACTTCCCTTTCTCTAGAGTGACAAACTCCATCGATTTCATTATGGTCGCAGATTTTGGGTACAATTTCCCAATGAAATTGGACATGAATTATTTCCACTCCAATCCATCATTATTCTTATCTAATACAACCAAGTAAAAAATCATTATACTTGGAACTTAAATATTGAAGACAACACACTTCACTTTAACTAAATATGGGGTCTCTAAAAATTCATAAAACCTTTTAAACATTCCTAAATAGTATTATACCTCTTATGGATCCTTAATCCCGTGGAAAGACAATGGTTTCTAGGGAATAAATTCTTAAGTTCGATTCCTAACATCATCCCTTCATGGTTACACCTATCTATCCTGAACTGGGGTAGGTTCCACACCTTGGTCCATAAATTGGGTTGTCCTCAGCACTACTTCAATTATATTAATCATAGGGTTTACATTATTATATAAATTATTTTCCCTTCTGATTATATCTTTTCATATATTTTCCTCTCTTGGAATAACTCCACTTTATTTATCTATATTACCTTATTTTATGTTCTTTATTTAAAAAAATCCCCAAAGTCAGTTCTTTATGCCTAAAAACTTTTTTCCATCCCTTGGGGATCAGGAATATAATTCAGGATAAGTTAGGACTTGTTTGGGTTATAGTTAGTTTTCTAATCTATGTTTTTCATGAAAATTAATATCAAAGGTTGGTTAGTATATTTCCATTTTTAGTATACATTTTAGGATATCTTCATATATAATATATAAGAATTTGTAAACCTAATGGGTTAGTTTTCAGTGATTTCTTATCTAGTCCTCATCATGAGAAACCTTAGGATACCATAGTGGTTGGGAAATGTGTTTTTAAGACATATATTATTAAAATCCCATCCTTTTGTTCTTCAATGTATCTTGATAATTCTGATTGAACTCCATTATTTTATATCAAAATTGATTCATGGATAATAGGTTCTTATGTCTCTTTATCCATTGATGTTTTGTTGCCCCCCAAAGTACATAAAGTGATTCCCTGAGAGGTTTCTACCTATGAAATGTGGTAGGTAAACCATCCAATTTATTATAATTTTATTAATATTTTTGTGTATATAGTTTGATCTATGAAAAAAGGTGTGAAACTTACCCCTATTCAAGTTAGAGAGACAGAACCGTGAAGAGATAAGTATGTGAATTTGACCTTGAAATTTATTTTAATGAAACCACCTTCTTTACAAGGGAAAAATGATGCAAATTAGGTGGAATATTATTATGGAAATATCAAAAGGAATTTTTAATTATTGGATACTCGTAATTCAGTCAAAGTGAGGTATGCTATCTTTAAAATTTAATGTCTAAGTAGAAGGTGGTGGGGCTCAATTTTATTTTCTAAGAAGTATGAGGTCTTGGTGTGTAGGGAAATTCAAAGTAATTTTCATAGATAACTTATTATTATATTTTATTACCATGTTAAAATCATTTGAGTTTCTCACCCTTAAGAAAGGGTATCAGTTAGTGATGGAGTACGCAAATCATTTTATCACAATTTCTCTATTTTATCATAAGATTGTTTTTAATGAGAAGATGTATACATGTATTTGAGATAATATCTGGTCATAGTTCATCATGTTAAATAAAAACGCCTATGATTATGTGGTATATATGGTGTTTATGGTAGATATTGACCTAGTTTGTAGGTTAGTGATGAATAGAGTTCCTTTTTCCTCTAATGGTACCTATAATGGTTCCTATAAGGTTAAGAGGAAGAAGGGAGAGTTTTATTGATAAACCAATGCTGGTACTTCTTATAAGTCTCTTCCTATACCACCATCATTAGTTAGTGTTTTGACTTGTAACTACTGTGTCTAGACAGGACACATGAAGATCCTTTTCCCTATGCATTCATAATTTTGAAATTTATGTGGGTGTTGGCTCACCAATAAATGTTTTATCAAGATCAACATTTTCCTAAATACGGTATAGACTCATTAGAACCTAGTGGATATATGGTACTAGAATATTGTTTATGGAATATATGGTTTCATTAACAGGACTCTGGAATGAATAATTTATAAACAATGGAAGAGTGTCCAATGATAACTGATGTAGGTCCTGTGATAATGAGAGGTTCCATTTCTATTATTTCTATATTAGAAAATTCTTTGTTTTATATAAGTTCTTGTCATTCCTTTTTATCAACTCATATGGTCAATATTTTAAAATGACGAATTAAGATCATTAAATTATTTATGTAATTGGTGAAGCCTCTATGAAATAAAATAGGAGATGTGATTCTGATGTCTAATATGATCTTTATTTATGTGTGATGTTGAGAAGGTTTTGGGATTCCCCGGTTCTCAAATTGTACCTTTTATATGTTATTATTGGGATAAAATGTTTTGTTTATCACAAGGCTTGAATTTATTGTTATCATTGGCGGGTGTTCTTAACTACTTTTGATGGTATCTCCCATGGGTTCCAGGGTGAATGAGGTCCAAGGTCTAGTCAAGTAGGGCCATCTCTTCCAAAGCATGTTAGGTTATTGTTTTTTATATAGTCAATTAGATATTGGAATCTATAATTTTTAATATCCCTTTAATAGTTATTGGTCTTCAAAAAGTTTTTATGGGTGACTTCTCGAGTTTACCTCTAGAGTAGAAGTTATATTTGTCTATTGAATTAGTTATAGTAACTCAACTGATATCGATTTCATCTTACTATATCTATAAATATGAGTTGAATAAACTAAAAATTAGATTGGATGATTTGAAATCCAAAGATTTTATATGACTGAGTGTGTCGCCTTGTAAAGAACTCAATATTTTTTCTAATAAGGCTGACGAGACCCTTCATTTATGCATTGATCATGAAAAACTAAATTGAGTAATTTTCATGAAAATATACCCCCTTCATTTCATTGATGATTTATACAATTGAATGGGGGAAATTGGTTTTCTAAAATTGACCTTTGATCATGTTATCACCTATAAAGAATCAAGGAATTAGATATTCTAAAGACCGATATCAAGAGAAGGTATAAACACATCAAGCACATTTTGATACCATTTGGACTAACTAACACTCATGTAATATTCATAAAGCTGATGAACTATATTTTCACCCAACATGTTGATAATTTTATCATGGTGTTTCTAGATGACATCCTGGTGTAATCAATTATTGAGGGAGGTCATGTGGGTCACTCGATTCATGCTTTGGGAATTATAATGGATCCCAATCTCTATATTTTTTTTTCAAAATTCCAAATTAATATTTGATAATTTATGTTATTAGAACAAGTTATCTTAAAACATGGTATCTCAGTTGTTCCTAGACATTTCATGACTATCATTTCATGGGAATAACCAAAAAATATCTTTAAGATTTATATCTTATTAGGTTTGGAAGGGTATTATTAGTGGTTTTTAAATGATCTATCAAATCTCACTTCTCATTTGATAGATTTCACCTAGAAAGGAGTGATTTTATTTTAGGATTCAAAGTTTTAGGAGTAAATTGATGAACTAATGTGTTGTTTTACCTCACCATAGATTCCAAAACTATCATAGATTAGTTAGGGAGATGTGGTTCGTTGCGATACTTCATGTGCAATATTGGGATGTGATCTTATGAGTGTATATTGTAACAACCCAAACATTCATTAATATAAATTTTTCTTGATCTAATTAAATGTATTATTATGGTTATATAAAATGTGAACTTCATTGGTTTTATGTTTTTGGATTTTAAAATACCATTGTGAATTCTTACCATTGCTAGTATTGTCGTTGACCATTGATCACATGATTAGTATAAATATAGGGCTTTAAAAAATCCAATTTACTCAGACAAAGGAAGCTATGGCCTCATCCAGTAGACTTGACCCATACGAATCCCATTTGTTAGAGCTCAGAACCGAGGTGGCATCATTGTTCTTTGCTCTTTACCAATCCCGAGATGATCTTGAACACGTTAAGCTTGAGCGGAACCAACTACGGGAGAAGTAGAAGTTGATAGAGATTACCACCCGAGCGATGTTATCCGAGACACCCCAAGAGTCTGTCACCATTGCACACCTTACCCTTCAGTCTTATGTGGGTGTTATAAGGGGTTATGTAACAATACCCTAACACTCTGACTATGTATATTATTTTTGTATAAAGAAAGTGCATTCATTTTATTATTGTTACTTTGTAAATTATTTTTAAAGCAAAAATAGTATTTTTAGTTAATATTCAACTAAGAAATCTATTTTTATGAATTAATGGATTTCATAAATTAAAAAATATTTTAATAAAATATTATTATTATTAAATTACTTTTTATTAATGATCATATAATTTTATGAATGCAATTTTAATTTTTATTAGGATTTGAAATCAGTTTTTATCAAAACCCATGAATTTTCAGTAAACGTCGTTTTTTATTTTAAAAGTAAAAATTCACATATTTTTAAAATGATTTAGATAAAATGAATATTATTTTTGGAATCAGGATGGCAAAATTATCCAATGGTGAATTTTTCATAATTTTCTGAGACAATCGAATTTTTGGATAAAAATTAAATACTCTTTAAATATATAATTTGTTTTATGACATCATAATGACCCAATAGTGATGTAATAAAATAAAATAAACATTATGTTCGGGAAATATATGTTTTAAAATTAAAATAATGTGATTTTTGGTTTGTTTAATTTATTTTTCAAAGCTTCAGTGGACCCTTCAAGGCTTATAAAACATTTTGCCTTTTTAAATTGTTTTCCTTGAGAGCGTGACTCAACTCCACATAAGAAACCCTATTATTTTAAAAATTTATGCCATTGGACTTATGAAATATTGTTTTCCACACCCATTTTCAAAAAACCATGGGCAAAAACCATAGTCTGGTTTGTGCTTTTGATTAGTTTAATGTGAGGTATCCCAAACCTAAATAATAAAGAATTGACACTTCTTTCCTATATAAACCCACCCAAGCTCTTACTTCCTCTTCACTAAAAGAGTTTGGAGTTTGAAAAACCTCTAACCTCCTCTCTCTTGAATCCTCCCAAGGTTCCCAAATCTCCCAAGAAGCCTGTCTCAAGCCTCTCCCAAGCCTTTGGGATCACACTTCCAAGTAAGGGATTTCTTCCTTTCCCATTTTTGTCCAATTTTATTCAAGTTCTTATGCCATTTTTTTTCAATTAAAAATGTTTGGGTATGATTTTTCACCTCCCCATACAACCCTATTTATGTTTTATTAATGAGATAACCCTTTCTATACCATTAAATTCCTCCCATGTACACCCATTACCATGCCGAAATTCCGTAAGGACTTTCTCTCTCCTCATTTACATTCAAGTAATTCTTTTGTATGATGAATCCAAATTATATTAAAATTGTTGTGACATGTATCTATATGAACTCCTTACTTTCCATTTCATTTAAATATTATGAGACAATCCATTCTCTCTCATCAACCATTTTTATGAATTCTTATGTCACGCCGTTATGCTGCCAAAATTGCACCGCGATTTTCGAAGCCAAATTCCTTGTGTATTGAATACCATTCCCATTTCTCTATCAAGGGTATTCAAATTTTTGCACATATACATACTTAATGGTACTTTAATGTATTTATTACACATTAATTAATTGTGTAATTAATTTTTATGTTGATTCATTACATGTTATATGATCCATGTGGCACACTTATGCATGAAATGAAATGTTAAAGAAGGGTGCACCCTGATAGTGCTCCAATACATTGGGTAAAGTATAGTATCATGATACGTCATGTGTAATGAGTGTTGACTCATGATAATTAAAGTGAAGCTATGGTTTAATCATTCTTCATGTGCAATTAGGGTTTACTCATGCTCCATGTGCAATGAGCCTTAGCTCATGCTAATTCCATGTTAAGTGTTGTTACCACATTTACATGTAATGATTATCATGCTTTATCATGACTTTATGTTTATGTTTTCTCTTATGATTCATTTATAATTCTATTGACTAACATTTATTGTATTCTTCATGTTATTCCATGTTTATTCCCTTACCGGGATTTATAGCTCACCCTTTTCTTATGCATGTGCTCAGGTTATCCCATGCAATGCTAAGTAAGAGGGAATGTAGTGGTCATGTAAAGGAATTTTTCAATAAAGATGTTGTGTGTATTATTTTATAAGATATTATGTAATGTCCATATGCCCCAAAGACACTAGAGCTCTCAATCTTCCATGTTTTATCAAGTGAAGAGTTTATGTAAAAAATCATGTTTAAGTTTGTAATAAATGACGAGGGTTGTTTAGTTGGTATCAGAGGATAGGTTTAGTTATTTTTGGGGTTAGGATTAGAAATCCCTAGTGAATACTTATAGAAATGAATAATTATAATAAAAAATCCCTAATTATTGGGGAGTATTGAGTAAGTTTTTTATCAAGAAAATACATCCCTATCTGGATACGAGAAGGTAGAGGCGACTCTAGCACAAATGTATCCTAGGGGTAAAACCCGAAAACACCGCTTTGAGCTAGACTCGAACGGGAATTTGTGCATGACAACGAGCCTTGTTGCACTCTTGGTTATGAAACTCTTGGGGGATATGCTCTATTAAATTCATAAGCATAGTATGAACCCTTTTTTTTGGAATTAAAAAAATTTCCCCTAGGAATATATGTAAGAAAGTAGATCATGAATAGCATAGATTGAAGTCTATGGATTCATGTGTTAAGGTAATAAAAGTTATTTATATGTCATAAGTTTTGTTCTTGGATTACCCTTTCGGTGTTACCCCTAACTTTTATTTTATTCCAGCCAATGGACGATAATAGGAAGACTATGGCTAACAACCGATGTGAAGATCAATGTGATGACTGTGCTAATGAGATGTCCAATCTGATGGGAGTAGGAATCATGAACTTTGTCACACTACTCTCCCAGTTAACTCAATCCTTGAATATAAACATGGGTCAAGAGGAATGCTCAACCCCACCTAAGAAAGAACAAGTTTCTATCAAGAGTTTCATGAGACAAAGGCCTCCTACATTTAATGGATCATATGATCCCTCAATCATCGAAAAATGGATCAACTCCTTTGATAAGATCTTCTCCATCCTTAAATTTTCTAAACAATATAAGGTTCTCTTGTCCTTTTATCGTATGGAGGGTGAAACTGATCAATTGCGGACGTTGATCAAAAATACGAAGCCTGAGGTGGAGATCTAGGTGTTGGAATGGAAGGATTTTTGAAAGATGTTTTTCGATAAATATTTTCCGCACACCCTCTGACTTAAGATGGAAAGGTACTTCCTTGACCTCAACCAAAAAGGCGATGAATCTATCAATGATTACTAGGAAAACTTTAAATGGCTTTCATGATATGCCTCTGACATTTTCGTTACCCTCGAATTCAAATTTGACCTCTTCTTTGGTGGGCTGAAACCTAGACTATGGAAAGCATTGGTGATCTGTGAATTCGACAGCTATGAGGAAATTGTCCGATGTGACATCAAGGCTGAAATAAAGATGGGAAAATCTTAGGGGTATCATGGGGATAAGAAGTGTAAGGTGGACTTCAATACTGGTGGTCTGATGGATAAATCCAACGCTGCTAAGAAGATCCAGCACCACACTTGCCAAAGGTGTGTAAAGAAGCACCCTAGAAATTTGCCTGAAGGGGACGAGGAAATGCTTTTGGTGTATAAGAGAAGGGCACCTAGCTGTTAACTGACTATAAGAAAAACCCGAAACAATAATGGAGGAGAGGAATGCTCCGTTCAAACCTCAATGAATTGTTCATTGTTACACCTGCAAAGAACTAGGGCATCTTGAAAATTAGTTCCCTAAGCCAAGGGTTTTTGGAGGCAACCAACAACCTTCAAGGTAGTAAGGGATAGCTTTTTCAATCACTACTACCGAAATGAACCCTGAAAACAAAGTGTTTACAGGTATTCTAGTTATTCATTCCATAATATCAAACTTATCTTTTTATTCAGGTTTTACGCCTTCTTTTATATCCCACAAGTTTAGTAGAATAATCCCATCACCACTACAAATCATGGAAGTAAAGATGTCGGTGAGTAAAAAAAATGGGGTAATCATTTCATCCCATGAATATATCTCTTATCCTATCATAATTTGTGGATTTAATTTCCTAGAGAACCTCGTCATACTCCCTCTGGTGGAGTTTGATGAAATTATTAGCATGGATTGGCTTTCCTTATATAGATCCAACAAAAATTGTCATGAGAGGGAAATCACTCTCCATGTGGGGAATCAACCCATGATTCTATACAAGTGAAAAGAGGAAGATGAATCTTTTTTAGCTCCATCATCTCAAGCATGGATATTATTACCCTATGAGCACCCGTATCTGGCTAAGATGATTGAGTCTAAGGAGGCAACCATCCTTGAAGACATGCCTATTGTGAGGGAATTTTCTGAAGTGTTTATTGAGGAATTGCCTAGTATTTCTACTAGAATTGATGTTGAATTCTCAATTGATTTTATACTTGGGGAATTTCCAATATCCAAGACTTCGTATAGTGTGGTTTTTGTGGAGCTTGAGGAGCTGAAGAAACAACTATAGGAGAATCTGGACAAATGATTTATATGCCAAAGTACTTCCCCATGGGGTGCACTAGTCCTCTTCATCAAGAAGTAGGATGGGTCAATGTGCCTTTACAGCGATTATTGCGAGCTTAATAAAATAACGATAAAGAGAAAGTATCCTCTTCCAAGAATTGATGACTTGTTCGATCAATGGTGTGGAGCACAATACTTTTACAAGGTAGATTTTCAGTTGGGATATTATTAAGTAAGGGTGAAGATGGAAGATATTCCCAAGACTGCTTTTGGTACAAGATACGAGCACTATGAATTCATAGTAATGACTTTAAGACTCACTAATGATCTAGTAATCTTCATGGACTTGATGAATAGAGTCTTTAGGGATTACGTCAACAAATTTTTGGTAGTCTTTATAGATGATATTCTGATACACTACAAAACTAAGGAGGACCATGAGGAGCATCTTAGAACTGTACTAGAGATCTTGAGGAAGGATAAGTTCTATTCAAAGTACAGAAAGTGTGTCTTTTGGTTGAAGGAGGTCTCATTCTTGGACCATATCATCACAAGAAACAAGATATCTTTGGATCCCTCCAAAACAGATGCAATTGTGGGATGGCCAAGGCCAACATCGGTAATGGATATTCATAGCTTCTTGGGGTTAACAAGATATTATCGACGATTTGTGAGAAATTTATCACGATTGTCCAACCCTCCTACAAAGATAACTCGTAAGGGAGTAATGTTTACTTGGAGTGATGAATAAGATGAAATATTCAAGGAGTTAAAAAGGAGGATTATCTCTGCGCTTGTGCTCGCTTTACCTACAATTGGAGAAATTTTTGTGTTATTCAGTGATGCTTCGAAGAAGGGCATGGGCCGTGTGTTGATGAAAAATGAAAAAAGTCATTGCCTATGCTTCAAGGGAATTGAAATTTATTGAGCAGAATTATCCAACACATGATTTGGAGTTGGATGCGGTGATCTTCCCTTTAAAAATTTGGCAGCATTATCTCTTTAGGGAGAAGTGTGAAATATATACAGACCACAAAATCCTCAAGAATATATTCACACAGAAAGATTTGAACATGTTCCAAGGAAGATAGTGTGAACTAATCAAAGACTATGACTGCTCAATCCATTGCCACCATGGGAAATAAAACAAGGTGGAAGATTCTCTAAGTTGAAAGGACCCAACAATTCTATCATTGATGAGAATTGAGAAAGATTCAATCTTCTTAGACTTGATGAATATGGACATGGGAATCAAAAAGAAGGGAACATCATCAATAATTTCACAAATGATTACTCAACTGTCTCTTTTGGAAAGGTTAAAGGATGATCAAAAGGATGATGTGGGAATACAAAAGAATGTGGAAGCTATTAGAAAAGGGAAATCCTCAGAGTTCAATGTTAACAAAGAAGGAATTGTGAGATTTGGGAAAAGACTATGTGTTCCATCAAGTCCAGAGCTGAAGAAGGAACATTTGGATGATGCACATAGTTCAAATTTCTCAATTCACCCACGAAACACAAAGATGTATCTAGATCTCCAAGAGAATTTTTGGTGGGATAATATAAAGAATCCAATAACTGAGTATACATCAAAGTGACTGGTGTGTTATCAAGTGATGGCAGAGAGGCAGAAGTCTAAGGGGATGATGCAACCATTGACCATACCAGCATGGAAATAGGAGAACATCACCATGGACTTTGTCACCAAACTTCCGAATAAATCCAAAGGCAACAATGAAAATTAGGTTGTTGTGGATCGTCTTACAAAGTCTATGCACTTTATTGAAATTCTTTAGAATTTATCATTGGATCAACATGCATAGATATATATCAGGGAAGTGGTAATGCTGCATGGAGTACCACTATCTATTGTATCTGATCGAGATCCAAAATTCACCTATATGTTTTGGAAGAGTCTTCAACATGCTATGAATACTGAACTGAACTTCAGTACTGCCTATCATCCTCAAACTGATGGATAATCTGAGCGAACTATTCAGACACTAGAAGATATGTTAAGATCATGTTCAATGGAATTTAATGGAGGTTGGGATCAACATCTTCTTGTAGTTGAATTCTCCTACAATAACAATTTCCACTCGAGCATCCGAATGACAACTTATGAAGCCCTGTATGGGAAGAGGTGCAGAACACAAGAATCTTGGGTTGAAGTTGAGCGTAAGCTTCTAGGACTAGAAATAGTGGGTAAGGTGAAAACCATTCAACATCATATCAAGGTAGCCGAGAGTTGACATAAGAGTTATGATGATAACTGTCAACGATACCCTGAGTTTAATGTTGGAGACAAGGTATTTATATGCATATCACCATGGAATAAGTCATGAGGTTTGGAAAGAAAGGGAAGTTAAGTCCTAGATATATCGACCCCTTTGAGATTCTTGATCGTGTCGAGGTTGTAGCCTATCGACTAGCACTTACACCTACCATGTCCAAAGTACATGATGTCTTTCATGAATCTCTCTTAAGAAAGTACATACCAGAACCTTCATATGTACTCACTTCAGAGTTAGTACAACTAGAGGATGATCTTTCTTACAAGGAGAAACCATTGAAGATCTTAGATCGTAGAGAAAAAGTTCTACGAAATAAGGAAATGACCCTCTTTAGAGGTATTAGAGCTAGACGACGATATTATTAATATATTGAAATTTTAGTATAATAATTATATCTAATTAATTTATTTAAAAATGTTAGATATTATTTTATGAAATATTAGAATAAATTAAATGACTAAGAGAAGGAAATACTCACATCGGAAGCTTCAGTTTTATATTGTAAAAATCCTTGGAAGTGAAGGCCTTAATAACATATTAGGTGACTAGAAGAATTTTTAAGCAGGAGTGGCTTCTAGGTGGAGAAGAAATTAATATTTTAAAGGTGAAATTTTATTTTTTATGTGTAACTTTTTGAGGGTGGAAGTGGTATCCTTTTATAAGGTAAAGAAGAGAAATTTTGGAATCACACATCATTTTTTAATAATATCATGACACTATTAAAGAATCAATGTACAAAAAGTAGAACCAGAGGGGGAATTGGACAAGATAAGGATAAAAATAATCTTACCCATTCATTTTAAGACTAGGTAATATTAATTTAAGGATTTTTTTTTACTTTTAACCTTTTACCCAAATTGAATTCAATATTGGTAATTAATTTATAACTATACTAATTAACATTAAAGAAAAAATTTAATATTGTATCCAAATAAATAATTTGAATATTATTATTTTAAATATTAAAATTTAACACTTAAAATTTATAAAGGTGTGAAAACTTAATGGGATCAAGGTGTGAAAACTTATGAATTCAGTAAATGTGATGGGTTTGGTATGTTCTTTCTGAAAAGCGATACATCTAATAAATAATATACTTGAGAGAGTTTATAAAGTAGGGCTATGAGACTAGATACTTCCCTAACCGGATCAAGGATCTCAAAGGGACCAATACACCAAGGGATCAAATTCCCTTTATTCCCAATTATCAAAAAATTCTTCATTGGAGATATCTGGATGAATAAGATCTATCAAACTCAAAATCTAGATATCAACTTTGATTTTCTATAGATATTATATTGATATTGTGATGCTTTAATATTTCATTGAATTGTTTACACCTTCTCCCTCATTTCATGTACATGGTTAGGACCTATCCACTTCCTCTCTCAAACTTCATCCCAACATGTTTGAGTTCTAAATATCTTACCATACAGAGCCTCACACAGTGGAATATAAATGCAATAATGAAAACTATTATAATTTTAAACTCTTACTAGAGAATTTGTTGATCCCAATATCCTTGGAATTACACTGAATAATATTTCAATATATCATCCCTATTTTGGATGGTCCTCTTAGATACAACGGAAATTGTTACTCCATGTAAAGTGTTACTCCATGTAAAGTGTTACTCCATGAGGTAAAACTTTTATCTACATTATATACAATGGAAAGTGTTACTACATGTAGCCTTTACACCTACATTATATATATATTGGTGATTTGGTCAAGGGATAAATATTATTTTATGGAAATAAAATGTGCTGAATTTTTAAGATGGTTAATTTTAACTCTTATTATATTATAACCTTTATATGTTTTTTGGATTCCTTAAATGAAGTTCATGGTAAAGTTTTCCAATGTACATAAATATATGGGTAATATTTTCATAATAACTTTATGATTCTATGCCTCTTTCAAAATATTATTTTATAAAAAGCATTGAGATATATACTCCATTATTTCCCTCTTCATGTCTTCATATCGCCATTTTTTTTAAATCTTAATACATATTTTTCCTCAAAGATAGACAGGGAAAGATGATCTTAGTGTATAATATGAAATAACCTTCATTAGTTACAACATATATGGGAAACATATTTGGGTTCCAAACCATATGAATCTATATTTATCAATGTTTATATCCATAATATTAACTACATATTTTTTCTCTAAAAACTCCTTATGGTCTTCTTTGATATTATCATGAATGGATGGTTGAGTAGTCACATGGGTATTATAGGATATATATACATCAAAAATGAATTCAAGATTCAAACTATGAATATACATGAGTATTGGTTCTTTTTCAATCCAAATCATGGATATAGTAGCATGGAATTTTATACTCAGAGAATTAACCACCTTATTTGAATTTACAAGTTCATAATGTATTGAGTAGCCATAATAATTGATTAAATATAACAATATAATTTTTTTTCATGTTTAACTAATTATATGAGAATAAATATTTCATGCTATTGGGATCTGTGTACATATCACACTTTTCACCATAAAGGTAATTCTTCCAAATTTTCAATGAAAATATCACCGACGCTAATTACAATTTTTTCATTGGGTAATTTTTCTTCTGAATATTGAATAAGAGGAATGAATGTTCAATTACCATTTTTTTCATGAGAAAACATATCAAAACATTTAATGATGCATCACTATGATTTTAAAACCTTGAACCACTGTTGGGTGATGTAAGTATAGGTGTAGTGACCAATATCTTCTTAATCTACCTAAATATATCCTCAAATTACATTGTCCAAAGGAACTTCACTCTCTTTTAGTTAAATTTTTTTAGTGTATTTGATAATCATTATAAGGTTATCCCAACGTATTCATAGTATGTAGATAATCTAAATTTTTTTTGACTCTTAGTCATATAGGTTATTCTAATCTATTTTTCAATTATATCTACATTTGATGTGTCCATAAATATACCCTCACTGGTGATAACGTTGGCTAAGAAGGATACTCTTTGCAACAAAAATTCACACTTTATCAACTTATCATATAATTTCTTATTTCGTATGCTCTTTATCAAAATTACCAAATAATATTCATTTTCTATATTTCTCTTAGAATATATGAGAATTTCAACAATAAATACTTTTACAAATTTATCAAGGTAATCTCTAAAAACTCTATTTTTTAAATCCATAATGATATTAGGAGCAATTATAATCCCAAACAGTCAATATTAATTTATAGTGTCCATACGTTGTTCAAAAGACTATATTGGGAATATATTATATCATAACCCTCATTTTTTGATATCCAAATCAACGGTTAATCTTTGAGAAATATCTATCTCCTCATATTTTTTTGAATATATCATCGATACGAGGTAGTAGATAATTGATCTTGATCAGGATAATATAAAGTTCATGATATGCAATTTATAGTCACATTGATCAATCATTCTTCATAAAAAAATAACCGATGTACCCCAATGAGAAGAACTCAACCATACAAAGTGCTTATCTAGATTCCCTTGTAGTTTCTTCTTTAATTCATCCAAATCATTGTTATCTATTTTTTAAGGAGTCTTTGAAATAGGTGTATCATCAGGTATGAGTTCTATTGAAAACATGACTTCATGATTCTGAGGAATAACATGTAACTTTTCTAAAAATACATCTATAAAATACTATACATTCATCATATCATTGATGATGGGTTTCTCCCCAACCTTCTTAGATAAATACCCACATTGAATGAGAATAAATACCCATGAAATGGATATGATTTCCACTGAAATTTAAAATTTATCCTCAAAATAATGGAAAATCATAAGTCGGTTTTGAAAATAAAATGTGACCTCCTTCTTCTAGAAATATCTAAGGGATCTATGTAGAGTACTAATCAATGATCAAAATCACATAAAATTTTACTAATGTAAGAATAAAAATATTTTTTAAGGGAACATTATTACAAACTATAACATGATATCCCCAAATCTAGAGTAGAGTATAATCATATCTTAAATATCTTGATCCACTTTAGCGATTAACGTAGAATAAACCCTTCCTTGGTATAGTGGTTAAAAATTTGAATAAGAAATTGAATAAGATAATTCACAAGTCACCCACATATAAGATATATAATTACATGGACATTCGTTATTGTATGACCTTACTTTCCACATATATAACATCTCACCCTTTCTTTGAGACATTCTCCGAGATTCTTCATTATTTTGTTTTGACAAGAATGAATTTAAAAATTCTTTCCTCTATGATCATTACTACTTTAACATCCATAAAATTCTATTTTATGCTTATTTACATACAATTCACATTTTTATATATATTTAGGTGACACTTTTAAAGGTTGAGTGTGATCCCAACACAATCCAATACAAATCCAACCAGATATAAAGCCATAACCCACCACTACAAAAACAAAAGAACCCCGCCCATTTTTTTTATAGATTTCAAATTTTAAATTTAAAAAAGAAAACACCATTATACTCAGGCTATGTTCTAGCCCGATTCATGCGCCCCGTCATGGCCTACCAATATCCATGAACTTCACTGTAAAAAAAACCGCTGCCCTAGATTCTTCTCAATCATCGCAATGTCGACCTCATCTATTTTCCATAGTCACCACCATCACATAAATCCATCACCATCAATATCATCATCTTGAGTTGACACCGGTGGAAAATTCTCTGACGTTCACCACCAGCACTGAAAAAGATCTCTGACTCCGATCTGGTACCACATCGTCATCACTATACATACATCCCACTAGAATGTCAAAGCCCATCACCATTGTCTCATCATATCACCACCGAAGGCCAACACTAGAAAACAGAACCATAATCAAGAGGCAGAACTTCCTGGGAGGAAGAAAACCAGAAGATCTAAACAAACACCAAATACATCGTCCACCCTCAACAATCTTCTATCGAAGCCCCTATCTTCGTCGAGAACCACTAACACTGTCATTGAAACTGAGAACCACCATTGGAAAAGTTAGTGCCCACCTGTCGAGAGACAATATCCAATGATTCCTAGAGAACCATAATCGTCATCGTTGTGTTATAGAAGATCGTTATTATCGACAACATCCAAACCATCAAAAAAACCTAGAGATACGACATGAATTAAAAACCGAGAAAACAACATTGATAGCCAACATCAGTAAAAAAAACAAGAAAAAAGGGGGAATAAAGAGGGAAAAAACTCGAATAAGGATTTGGGATTTACAATCTAGGTAGAAACCCCAAAAAAAGGAAACATAGAAGAATATACCAAACCAGAGAGAACCAGAACTAGAAAAAATAAAGTTGGACAAAACCTGAACAAGACATGGGATTCAAACCCTATAAAGAAGGTCCAACTCTAGAAACTCCTTGAGATCTTTCGTCCGCCAAACCGCAATCCCAAAATCGCAGCATATCCTATTCTCCAAAACCAACATAGAGAAGAGATAAGGAATGCAAGATCAGAGTGGAAAGAGGTAGACAGAAAGAAAACTAGAGCACTATTACAAAGGGGGAGAGTCAAATAAGAAAGATAGAAAAACTGAGAGAGAGCAGTGTGGATGAATCATCATCGCCAGAGAAACACAATATGAGAATCAATAATTGTACTCATAAATCAAAAAATCATGAAAATCATTTACAGTATGTCTAAATATTGATACATTAATTTTAAACTATAATATATAATTATTAACCTAGTTTATCCTTGGTTATCATCTATTCATATACTTCATAATGGTCCATAAAGAAAATATTAGGTAAATTAATGTTATCCCCTATGAGTGTCTATAAAAGTGTGTATCATTACCCCCACTCATCATGTATCAGGTTTCTGATTGATCAAAAATACACTAATCCTTTTTTAGGGTTATTACACTTCAATTTATTTTTTCCATACCCGCACCCACTTACCAAAATCCGAATATAGATGTATCTCTAGGAAAATTATATAATCTTCAATTTTCTGAAACATTAGGATTTTATCCAATAATTAGACCCATTCATATACTTCTTAATAATTATCCTTGAACTAATACCTGAAATAACGAAATATTCCCTCTGATACCAACTATGTATAACCAAGATAAACATAAAAAACAATATATTTATTTTCTAGTTTAATCAATACATTCCCAAAAAAGTTTTACAAACTAATGACCGAAAGATTTAGTGTCTTCGATAATATAAAAAAATAAAATCTTAAAACATTTATTTGAAAAATATTTAAAATAAATATACCTTTAAAATAAATAAACCATTTGTTAAAATGGGGTGATGAAGGAGAAATATACCATCCTTGAAAGAAAAAACCTTTAAAATATTTAAAAAGTAATTTATTTATTACCCACATTGTAAAAGAAAATTTGAAACATTTTTTTAAAATAAATGGAAATATAAGGATAATTAGATATAAAAACAATTTTATTTCCCAATAGAGAAATTATAATATTAATAAGATGTAAATACCTAGAAATGGAGGGAATAATCAATTAAGAGAGATGAGAATTATTCTTAACAAAATTTCACTTACACAAAATAGTGGATTCATCAAGGACTAATACTTTGGTGTGAAAATTTATTTCAAAAGAAATTAAGGTTTAAATGAAACATAACATTTTCATAGGATAAATATGATCATACATGAAAATGTTTTAGATAAAGAGAAATGATTATGATCCAACGGGAGGATTTGAGTCACGAAACCCCTTTCCTTTACTCCTCCTTAGTAGAATGTTCTCTAACCTATTTTGTCACAAAAATAACTATATTAATCACCTATTTAATAATTGTATTCATTTCTATAATCTTTTATTTAGTTCCACTGTAAATAATATATACATGTTTATTAGTTATTTATCATCTATTTTTAGAATCCGTTGATAGAAAACGTGATCATTTTAAACTCATTTTGTAATGGATGTTTTTATTAATTGTTATACCAATGTTAATAATTCCTATATCATACTAGTTATATTAAAATATGTTTTATAAAATTTTTTAAATATATTATTTCATTTATTATGTTTTTTAGTAATTTTTTCTGATGATGAAATTGATGATAAGTTCGTTTTGGTGAGTTTAATGAATAAAATGTGATATATTAATATAATTGTTAGATTTTAATATTTTGACTCTAGAATAAGTTGTACATATTGAATAAATTATTGTTACATGTTTTTACTATAATATAACATTACATAATCATCCATGACATAAACATTACAACATCACTCTTGTAGATGGAAAAAATAACCTAAACAAGAGTGTGTTAAATGATTGAATGGGTAAGAGAAAATTATTATATAATGTTAATATAACCACAATAGAATCATTAAATTTTCATAAGTATCATATATAATCATTATAATCATTCTTATAACCACCTATGATTTGTAGTTATACAAAATAAAATTCATTGTTTGTGGAGACGGTTGTCCACACGTGCGCATGATTAATAATCCCATTTCTCAATAAATTTGTGGAATGATGGTATATGAAAAATGATAATTTAATAATTTTTTTATTAAATAAAAAACCTATTTATTCATAAAATCCATCCTTAGTACCATACTCGAGATAAAACTATGGAAAATAAAATGCATCATGCCATGGAGGCGGTAGTACGCGCGTTAACCCGATTGATGTTATTTTATTTTCTTGGTGAATAGAAATGATTGAAATTTTATTTTCTAATTAATATAATTAAAATTAAGTATATATAATAATTAAAACTATTTATTTATATTAATATGGTTATAAATGATATTAAAATATAATTTAATAAAATAAAAGGGTAAGATAATGAAGCACTCACATTGGAAGATTGAGTTTTCTCTAGGAAAACCCCTTGGATGTGAAGACCATAAAAAACATTAGATGGCCCAATTATTATATTGGTGGGAGGGGGTTTTATGAGGGTAATAATGAAATAGTTTAAGTTTGAAATTAATTGATAAACATAACTTTTTAGGGGTTTAAGTGGTCGCCTTTTATAAGAGAAGAAAAAGGAACTTTTGGAAACAAGCATAATTTTTTTAATAATTCTATGAAAAATTTCATATTCCAATTGATCAAAAGTGAAAAAATAGGAGGTTTTTGAAAATATAAGGTGGAAAATACTCTATCAAATTCATTTTTAAACAATTTAATTGTGATTTTAGGCTTTTGTTTTTTTTACATTTAACCTTTTACCCAAACCATCTTTTACCTTGGTAATTAATTATTAATCATAGTAATTTTCATTAATGAAAAAAATAATATTGGATCATTTTACCTAATTTGAATCTTATAATTTTAAATTTTAAAATCATTTTAATATATAAAATTTCTAATGGTGTAAAATTTTAATTTAAATATAATCACACTTCATCGCATAAAAATAGTTTTTAGATATAAAAATGTTTTAAGCTTTAAATATGTACACAAGATTAAATTGTTTTAGGTAATTATTTTAATGAAATAAATTGATTTCATATAAAAACATAAAAGGTAATAGGATTTTAAGGTAATAAAAAACTATATTTCACCATCTAAATACATAATTATAGGAAAATACAGAATTTTTTTATATATTAAAGCAACATTTTATTTTAGTTTTCAAAATATTAGACATTGAATTAGAAGTTAAAATAATATTTTAAAATGTATAATATTATTACTTATTTACACATTTTATTACTTAAAATGGTTTTTTAATCATTTATGATATGTTGACAAAATGATAAAAGAATAAAATTATAATTTTCTTAAAAACCATATTTTTCAACTGATTATCAACATTTTATGAATAAGAAAAAATTATTACTAAGTAATTTTTGATGTGAATTATTAAAAATTAGTTTTATTTTATAAAATTTTAATCACAAAATTGGTAGAATTATATTTTAAAAGAAAATAAAAAATATAATTAAAATTGATTTTATTTAAATAACTTTTTCAATATTAACACATATTAATTATTTACCATCTAAATATATAATGGTTTACACTATTAGTATTTATTAAAGATTTATTAATTATTTTTCCTTAATATGTTTTGGTTTTTTGTCATTTCGTGTAGCCTTTAACACAAGTTATCATGTATTACATTAGTTTTACAAGGTCTATAACTTTGATTCATCACTATGCTAACTAGGAATAGATAGTCATGATAGGGGAGTCATTAAGACTCTCCACATAGTAGAGTTATAGTATATGGTTATCAGTTTCTTGAGTACAAGAGATTTCAGACTATACAGGGTAGGTACTAGTCTTAATCATCTCGTTTCACTTAGGTTGTCGACTCTTATGGAATTTACAAGGGATCAGATGCGTATTTTTATTATACAAGATGTGATCATTAATGAGAATAGTGTCTAAAATTTCTTTTAAGGTACCATGTAATAGGTGTTCTGATTCCGTTTCCACTATTTTTGGTAGTTTGAATGGATATAACAATAATAGGGTGCTATATCTTTAGATCATTTGATAGGAGATTAGGTAGGAAGAGGATAACCATGTGATGGTCTTCACCCATAGAGAGAAGAGTGAGAACATGGAGGTGGTCTTCATATAGGATATAGAGGCCATGTAGTGGGCCATGAAAAATTGTATGCTCTAGAGTTTCTAGTATCTGAAGATCCATGTGTCGTTTGAGGTAACCTTGGTTTTTTTCTACATGGATACGTACTTTATTTTATTCTGGAGTTGGAAACTCCTTCATATCACCCAACCTATTTCATGATTTGGGAATTTTGTATGAGATTCTTCTAATTACCTTAGAATTGACTATCCAAGTTTGAGGTGGAGATTATATGTATTAATTATGTAGAGACTATGATATTGTGCTGGGTTAATACCTCTCTTAGGTAGAAAACTTATTTTTGTGGATATAACCATGTGAAATCATCCTTGGAATGTAATATTTTTATTATATAAAGGATATTGTGGAAGGATTAATGATGTACATCATGTTTGATTAGGCTTACAGAGATTCTTCTATGTTCATTGGAGAGAGAGACCCTTGGATGGGTTAGAGATACATTCCATCATTTTCATCCTTGTTGGCTATGTTAAATATATGTTAGTCAAAGGTTTAACCAATAGTGTTTCCTAGGGTTGTGAAATACTATCCTAATGATTTTTCTAAGGATGTAGTGGAATTACCCCCTCAAAATGAGATCAATTTAGGAATAGAGATATAAAAGAGTTCTTATCTAAAATCAATATCTCAATATAGTATGACAACTTCCAACATGTGGGATTTGTTGGTTTGGATCATTGATATTTTTTAGTGAGGTTTTGTTCAGTCAAGCATTTCATCGTGGGGTGAACCATTTGTATTTGTAAATAAGAACAATAAAAGTTTTTGTATCAATATCGATTATCATTACTTGAATCAAGTGATAGTGAAGAACCATTATCCTTTTCCATGGATTGATTATTTATTTGATAAAATGTAAGGAGATAATAGGATCTCTAGGATTGACATATGGTCGAGATATCATTAGATGAAGGAAAAGGATGAGGATATAATGGAGACCACTTCCAAATGTCATTACAAGACTTAAAAGACTATTTTGATGTCATCTTTTTGATAAATTATCCATTGGTGATCAAGAGTTTTAAGAAAATAGTGTTTCAAGAGATTATAGATTAGTTCATGGTGGTTTTAATTAGAAACATCCATGTGTACTCCATGTCTGAGGAAGAACACACCGAGAATATGGGGGTAGTTTTTGGAGTTTTTTGTCATTAGTATCTATTTGAGAATATGTCAAAGTATGATTTATGGGCTAATTATGTTCACTTATTGGGGCATGTCATGTTCTGATGTGGATTATCTGGGGATCCTTTGAACATAGAGACAATAATTTATTTGGTATCCCTAAGGATATTACAAAGTTATAGAGTCTCCTTAGTATTTCTGGATATTATAAGAGGTTCATACCTAAATTCTATTAGATTATGACTCATGTAAAATCCTTTACCCAAAAATGACTATTCTCTCATGTGGACTGACCTGTTGCATACAGCTTTAGAGTACTTGAAATAGAAGTTGATTAACAATCTTGTTGTTTATTTTCCAAAAGAGGGCACCCTATTCAAGGATTTTTTTGTGATACTTCATGTATTGTCTTGGGATGTTTTGATTCAACATAGAATGGGTTTTTACTATAAGTATTTATAGGTAAGTCCCCATGAACATAACTACCCCAACCTTGATCTTAAGATAGTAATATTCATGTTTTCCTTGAAGTTGTGGAGATATTACCCTATATAGGAGAACTTTTCATGTTTTTTTTATCATAAGAGGATGAGGAATATATCCTCAAATTTTAACCAAAACATGTGATATTGATTGAAGATGAAATTCTTACAAGAATATGACTTTGGTATTTCACATACACTAGGAAAAGGAAATGTTGTAGCTAATATGATGAGAAGGAAGTTATGTATCAATTCTATGCATGAATATGAATATTCTTGGAGTGTGAAGGAAGAAACCTCTATATTGTATCAAGATATGGGAGAGTTTGGTGGTATATGATGGTTTTTACAGATAACAATTTAGTCATTTTTGGTATATTAGATTGAGGAGTCATATTTTGGGGATACCAAGGTCGAGGTCTGGTGACACTTGGTTGTTAGTGCTGATGCCCCGATGGTTGGTTTAAGGATGATCAACCCCAAATGTTATTATAGAGGAGGATTTTTATCCCCTTAGTGAAACATGAAGTGGATCTCTATGAGTCCCATATATCAACTTTTGCATTACATCATTTCTTGGAAAAGTTATTTCATGTCCTAAGTGGTCATTTTTGTTGGTTTAGGTTAAGGACTTCAGTTACAAAGTTTGTGTCTTAGTGTTTGGTATTCCGAAATGCGGTGGTTGAAAACCGTATTCCCAATTGTCTATGTGTGTGATAGTGGGCCATTTTAAAAAAATAATCTAACTTATTTAATGATCAAGGAGTCAATCTTAGTGGAGGTTTTGTTGAGGGAGTGCCTATAAGAGGTGGTGAGACTCCATGGAACCCCAAGGATTATTATCTATAATCATGATCCATGTATTACATATAGGATGTATAGAGGTCTTAATCATACATTTGTCTCTCAGTTTTTATTTGGAAGTACTTTCCATCCATAAATGTATGGTCATATAGATTGGATAATCTAGACTATTAAAGAAATGTTTTACGCTTATGTCCTAGATTTTAGATAGATAAGGAACCAAAATTTGGTTAAGTTTAATTACAATAAAATTTTTCATTCCTCAAATGGTGTGACACAATTTGAGGATTTTTATAGATAAACCTTACATTCACCATTTTGTTAGAATAGGGTCAAATAGTTAGTATTTATAGTTCCAAAAATATGATAGAGAATAACTAAGATTGTATAGGTGACTCTTTAGAGGATAAAGGCATCACATGAATTTCATATGTCCTATGATAACTATAGAGGAGACCTATGAATTTCTACATTAGATATCATGTTCTATTTAAGGTGACTCCTCATCATTGGAAGTGAAGGTTTGGTAATGATAGTAGGACTTATCCCTTGTTTTAGGGCTTTTTAGTTGTTGCCACATATTGTAGCTCTTTCATATATGATAATACCTCCTCTACAGATGATCCATATACATGATTTCTACAATGTGTTGTATATTCAACAATATCTTCATGATGAAATTCACCAAATATATTGAGGATAGATTGATGTTGATGATTACACAACCTTTTAGGTTTGGCCCAAGGTGATCTAAGACCATAGAGACAAGGTGTTGAGTTAACATGCTATTCATTTGGTTCACTTACTTTGGTGTAAAAATGTTCTAAAAGAGAATACTGAATAATATGATTCATATATACATTATTTTTATCCTAATTTATTTTATTCTTATTTATTATTTTGTAAGGATGCTTCTTGTTATTGACCTCTATCTAGTTTAGGTGATGGTTTTCTCTTATTTGATGCCTTATTTGTGGCCTTTCTCTTGATTGAATGGTATCTCCCCCAAGAGTGTGTTTTTTAGATGGTTTTTTGTGTTTCATATTATTGATCCTTTTTCCTATAAATGAAGTGTTGTTCTCCTATGATGGCGAGATTATTGAGGGATATCTTATGGGGTAGCTCTTAAGATGAAAACTTTTCGTTTCCTTCTCCCTGGGTTTGGTTTCAATTCTTGAAGATGATATTTTTAGAGGTATCTGATGTAATTTTACGGACCTTACAAGGATTTCCTTTGTGTTTTTAGAAGTCTTGGTGGTTTCAAGTTTTATTTTGGAAGCGTTCTACAGGTTAGAGAGTGGTCTTGGTCATTAGGTAGGTCACCACGCCCTAGTGATTGGTTTAATGGGAACTTTATGGGTGTCCATGTGGTACATGATACACCACGACCATATAAAAAAAAATTTAATCCATTTTAAAAGGTTATTTATCCTTTGTGTATTATTTTATAGATTATTCTAGTGGAAATTAATTGATGAGGTTGAAGCACTGGGTAGGGAACCAGAAAGATCTACTTGTCCAGAACTAGGGAGATAGGCACCCCAAGCCTCTGGTCTTGGGCATGGTAAGGAAAAAATTACATGGGTGAGGGAAAATTTACATAGATCAATCAATCTGGGATGGTACACTAATGAACACCACAACAAAAAAATGGATTGCAAAGTCATTTTGGATGAAATGATGGTGGTTGATAAATCTTTGAAATAGGTGAAACTATCACACATAATCCATAGATCTTGTCTATTTAAAAGGGGGAAATTCATGTATCTTAATGTGGGTATTGAATGTTGTATTTATCCATTTATTCCTCTATAAATTAATCTATTCCTCTCCCATTGTGTGTTCCTTAGAATTTCATTTGATAAAGATAAGCATTGGGCTTAGTTGAGAGTTTCCCCATTGGGATGTTTCTTTGAAGGAATTGACATGGTAACTGTTTGTTCAAAAGTTCGTAACTACCTGTTATCAAATCCTTATAGTTAAAAACCATTGTTTCATAAAGAATAAAAAAAAGTGGTTCAAAGTAACTTTATCGAATTATTCCTATATTTATTCTTTTTTTATTTTCATTAAGCCAAAACCTTCTAATTTAAAGCAAAAATTAGATCTTGGTTTTTGGTGGTTTATAGATTATAGTTTCAACTTAACCTTCCTTCATTTTATAGCAGTTTCATCCACTTTTGATTTAACCTCATTTGAATGTTCTTATTTATATAACCTTGAACTTCTAATAAAGGTAGGGAATTCATTGCTTCTTCTATTCTATTTTGTGCAATCAGAAATTTAGCATATTATGCCTCTTTTACTAATAGTGGAATTAACCTTAATGATTATAAATCCAAAAATAATGAAAATATATAGTCTATGGTTGTAGAAAATTCATGTGTTTCCACTATGATAATGGCTTGGCTCTTATTTTTCTAGATACTGTGTTATCTATGATTATGATTTGGATTAACATGTTTGTTATGCTATGGATTATCATGTTCAATATGATAAAATTCATCAATGATCATAAATAAAGTAATGATTATTGTCTAAATAATTAAATATTCCTATTTAAATAAAACAATTCTTTCTTATGTTAAAGAAATTGGATAAATAACCAGAAGCTATTAATTCATTAGGATGAGTTAATAAAGAGTCATATTTAATTAAAATTTTCTTCATTATTGTTTGATGAAACTGTAAGTTATAATTGAAAGAAATTTTAAATAATTCAGATCCCTTAATATCTAATTCCAAAGGTTGATTTTAGTTATAACCTTGGACAAATGAATTTGTTATTTTAATATAGCAAGGAACCCGTTGTTTAATGAAGAAAAATGTTTTTATCTAAGTGATCCTATTTAATTTACAAGGCTGGATGCCTTGGTTTTTTTGGGATGAAATGTCTCTTTGACTATTTTTTTTCTCCTTGAAGCCTCATGTGTGATTATAATGAATGTGATAATTTTGATGTGATGTGAACTAAGCCTAGGATGGATAATGGTATAAAGATATATGGGAAGGGAGTCCCATGTTTGTAGTATCATTTGGCAGTAGTGATGGTAGGGTGGATGTGTGGTGATATTCATGTTGGTTTTGGGTATATCAGTGAGAATGATTGAGTTTGTTGAATATTGGATTTTCCATTGCTTTTATATTGAAATATGGGAAGCCTACATGAAAACAAATCTTTTTTAAAATTTGGATGGTTGGGTTTCCTATTTTTCATTCTTTTCCCCAATCTTAAAGCATATAGTTGTTCTTTTTTTATGAATATATTTTATTGTATCTTAAGAGAAGTAATAGTGTACTTAGTTTTATATAATGATAATGAATAATAAATGTTTTAACCCATTGGTTTTGTGACATTTTGGATGATAATGATGATAATATTGAGAAATAATAGGAGCATTTGGTTTATGTTTGGGAGGAATGAAAATCAATTTGTGATTATATAAAAGTAATGTTAAAACATTATTAATGGTTAATTAAAATAATTAATTTATTTTGAAATATTAAAAGAAAATAAATAAATGAATCCTTTGTTAGAGTTGGAGTCTGTAGAATAACTAATTTTTATTTGATTTCATGTATATTTGATTTATTGTGTTGGTTGGAGTGGATACTCAAGAGGGGGGGGTCAATTGAGTTCCAATTAAAATTTTTGCTAAAATTTTGTCTATTTAAAATCCCCCAATTTATAAAACAAGTTAAACTGTAGTGAATTTATACATATTGTAAATGTTCACTTATCTTCTCAAATATTGATTAGGTCTCAGTTAATTTAACCACAAGATCAAACTAACTTTTGAAACTAACCAACTGATTTACAATATGTCTAAACACTTGCTAATTTTACTATCAAAGTATCTTTAAAATAGTTTTTTATTTCGAAGTAATAGTAGTGGAATAAATAAAATATATGTAGTATACTATAAACTTAAACTAATGATGCACAGCAGATGTAACAAGAGGTTCAGTCTCAAGATGAGACTTAGTCCTCTCAAATTTATATAAAATTTGATCCACACCCTGGATCCGGGTTAACAACAGTTTACAAAAATATCCAGGCCACGCAGGGACCTCTACCACTATTCTTCGTGGGAAACAAATAGACCAGTCTACAGAAGGACCACTTCCACATTTGACGTGGGTAAACCAGAGATAAGAGATTTTGAGTGAGGATTTTGATATCCTCTAGTTCAGTGCAGGAGACAGCGTGTGTATAAGAAATACAGAGTACACCACACTGCTCGAAAGTTAATAAATAAATCACTTAGAGAGAGAAGATAAGAGTTTAGAAATCTCTAGTGATTATCAATGTAGCTCTGGACTCATTGGATTCAGCAGGAATGCTTCTGAGTCCTTCTTTGTTTTTTCTTTTGAAATACAGAGTGTTGTAGTCAGCTTGTCTTCTACAGGAATGAAACTGATCTCTTGATTCGTCGTGTTTTTTTTTTCAGTGGTGTTGGATTGCATTCATGAGAGTTATTTGAAGGTCTGGAAATCTCTTTCTCGCTCAGGATTGATCTTCTTGTTCAGCATAGTGCTCTCGGGTGTATGTAAGTTCTTCTCATTGTATATTCACACTTTTCTCTTTTTGTTCACTGCTTGCACGTGTACTTCATCTTAATCTTCCTTATATTCCATGCTTTCTGGCAGTAGAAATGATTCCCCTTTCATAGGTACGAGATATGGTTTCCTGACATGCCAACAACTATCACTAAATAATATTAAGTTCATTAAAAACATCAAATATGACCGTTAGTATTATTTAAATAATATTGACAAAAAGTTAAGAAACGGTGTCACAGTGATTAAGTAAACGATGTCTTCTTCAAGGTATGAGCTTCACGGTATGACCATGTCACGGTGTCTAGCTCACAGTGTTTGGGTCACGGTTAGTCCTTCATGGTGTGAGGGTCACGGTGAGTACTTCACAGTGAGTCCATACTTAGACAAATATCTGTATTTAGACTTAGACAGTAATATGCAGAATATGGATTAAGTTTAACCATTAGAGAGTAAGAGAACATGAATCATAAACATAAAGGCTTGATAATATATGTGAGATCTGTGATCATGAATTAGACTTGTAAATAATAAAGAGATTAATTAACATCCATAAGATTTGTTATCATTAAAACATGATGAGTAGTTATTAATTAATAGTAATAAGATTTGTGATCATTAAAACATGATTAACACATGAGGAGTCCAACAATCTCCCCCTTTTTGATGATCAAAAATTTTATATAGGAAGAATATAAATGACATGTAACATTAAAGATACTAGCATAGCAAAAAAAACCTTATAGAACTGACACTTGTAGTTTTTTTCTCCCCCATTTATACTTATAGAGTTTTCTCCCCCTTTTGGGATTATCAAAAAGTAGATAAAATGAAATGAAACACGGCAGTTGTCATTAAACAAAGGGTTTAGAATACAAAGTACAGGAGAAGTAAAAACTATAAACAAGAAATGACATCCCATCAAAAAGAAAACAGTATCTAGACTCTTTGGGGATCCATCTTTTCCTTTCCTTTAACCGCAGCAGGAGATGGTGATGAAGTAGAAGAAGGAATAGATGCAGTAGACAAAGAGGGTAAGGGTAGACCTTAAAAAACAGATGGAGCCAAAGTGGGAGTAGTAGAAGATCTAGGCTCAGGTTATTCAAGAATGACTGGACGGATCTGAGAAAGAGCTTGTCTGACTGACATGTCAGTTGAGGATAAGGCAGGTAGAGGAGGTCTAAGGGGTGCAGCAGCTGGAGCAATTATAATAGTACTCTGCACATGAAGATACGGCTTCAAAAGATTGATGAAATTAGTAATGATTTCTCCACCATATTGCATAGCCTTTTCAAAATCATCCTTACTCTCCATAAACTTGTCCAAAAATCTGGTGAACTCTGTAAGTTTCCTAACTTGGGCTTTAAAAGATTGAGTCACTAGATGGATTCTCAAATTTTCAACAAGATATCTAAAGTGATCTGTCATATCACTTTTAGAGAAAATCTGGGAGAGATAAAGATCCACTTTCTTGGTGATCTCTTGTTGACCATAATTGGCTATCTTAGAGTGAATCCTAACCAAGTCCAATTCTCTATCACTGTTCTTAACCACTTCTGACAAGGAAGATAGATCCAAGCCACTGAAGGCACTCTGAAGTTCTTCCTTGATTATGGATCTCAGCATAGAATCATCCAAAGAAGATGTGGAGGTCTGACCAGAAGCAGGTGAAGCCTTGACAGCTTCAGTTAGAACTTTGATCTGTTTCAACACTTTTTGCAGGCATCCAGTGTATTCATCTGTAAGCTTATTCATATTTTCCACAAGCTCTCTCATGCGTTCCAGCATCTTGGTGTGTCTTTTTCAAATCTTTTCATCAAAATAATGTAGGTATGGAAGAACTTCAGACACAATTTCCCTAGCAAGGAGGGAATCAGATAGCTCAGGAGAAGCAGCAACAGGTGCAGGAGCATAAATAAGAGCTGGCTCAGATCTCAAAGATAACTCATTCTGCAAACTTGCTATCAAATTTTTAAGATTTTCCATATTATCACTCAGAAGCTTATTCTCAACTCTGAATTCTTGAATTTCTCGGATCATCCTTGGTTGAATATACAAGATAATATTTTCCAAGAGAATTGATGCATCTTCTTGAATTAACTAAGTCACTCGACGAGATTGAGTGGAGACAATTTTCTCAACTCCAGCTAATAAAGTTTCTCCAAAAATTTTCAGATCATCTTTGGTCACAAAGGAGTGATGCTTGGGTAAGGGTGCAGGTAAGGTAGTGGTTCAGATTCTGGCTGAGGTTCAGAGTCATCTTCAGACTCAGATTCTGATTTGGATTGAGGTTGGGGCTCTGGTTCTGGTTCTGGATGAGCGATAGACTTTAGTTGAAACAGAGAAGAAAGATCCATTCCAGTTGTAGACACTTTCTCTGACTCAATCACATCATAAAATCTTGGGAAAACAAAAGGGGTGTGCACAAAGTATGAGACAACAGGTTGAGTAGATTCTACAGATCCAGCTTCTATAATCTCAAGGTTTTGAGGTTCCTGCCCCTCAAATTGTGCTTCCCTTTTAGATTCTTGAGGCCCAGGAACATGAAAAAGATCCATAGTATCATCCCTGATATCTTTAGCAAACTCTTGCCTTGCCAGCTGGAAGGCAATTTCCATACTCTCTTCAGCAGAGGGAATTATCTTAGGAACGGATTTTTCCACTGGTTGAACTTCCAGACTTGCTTCTTTTTCAACAGAAAGATCCTCTTCAACAGGATCTGCCTCTAAGGTTACTTGATGTTCTGAATCAGTAAAAACCAAATTCCTTGCAGCATTAGGATGATCTTTTGGACTTACATCCATACTAGGAACACAAGCTTCCTCTTCTCTAAAACTAACACCAACTTCCTCTTCTTGAGGTGTTTCAGTAGGTATAACAGCAGGGAAAACATTATTTTCTTTTTCAACAGGAGCTATTTCCATTGGTGGTATTTCAACCTATTCTCTTAGAGATACTACAACTGTTACTTCCTATTCTTCTTCTTCTTCTGAATACTCAGCCACTTCATCTAGTTCCAAAACAGTATTAGATAGATTTTTAGGCCTTCTTAGATAGTCAAAAGGATTAAAAATTTTATACACTTAATCATTATCCTCAACCCAATACTTCTTCTAGGTGTTCCAGCTAATCTTTATCCTTCTGATGATAGGCATGGATTGGAAGAAATCAAGGTCCTCTAACTTTTGTTCATTCGGTCCAACCATCCCTTTGGCAACTAACATAGCTCAAATCATCCTTGAGTAAAACAAGGAGGTGGATTTGGAAGTGACTTTGATCAGCTCACAGATATAGTTGATAACATACTTCCATAGGTTGATCTTATGGCCATTTTTCAACAGTTGAATCAGGAACACATCCTGATACTTCATCACGACAAAATCTCCTTTTCTCGGGCTAATCAAATTTTGAACAAACTTCAACAGAAGTGTAGTCTCCCCATCTAATTCAATAGCTATGGACCTCCGCTTGGTACCATTTCCAGTTAGGTTTTCCAAAGCAGTATCCAGGTCAAAGATGTCGATTGTTGGAGGAGGGTCTCTTTGGTAATTCTCATAAACTCCTTCATGGGGAATCCCTAGGCATACAACCCACATCCTCGAAGAGAAAGAGCACTTTTGATCATTTTTCCAGCTTGTCACCATAAATCTTTCTCAAAACTCAAACTAAAACTTCACATACTGATAAAATTGAGATACCAATCTCGGGTGAATCGGTCTATTCTGTCCAGTGAACCATCCAAGCCATCCTTGTTCTCTTAAAACTTTCAAAACTAAAGATCTGCTAGACATAAACCACTCTACACAAACCTCTTTTTCAGGTACAACTGTACGGCTTACCATATTTGGGTTTAGAGGTCCTTCAGGAGCTATCCTTATATCCTCTTATATTTCTTAGTGCGGCGCTTCTCAGACGAGGGTGAAGATGGACGCTTCATCCTTGGCATCCACTGAAGGTTCATGCGAGAGGGAAGAGAAGGTTCAGGAGAGAGTTCAGGTAAGTAATCGAATGAAACCCTTAAGTTTTATCATTTGGGAATGTCAAACGTCTTAAAAACAAAAATGCGGGAAATCAAATAGCGGTAAAATAAAAATTACATGATACGGGTTAAAATAAAAATATAAATAATCTTCATGGTGAGACCGTGAGTAGGCATTATGGTGTGATAAAAACTAGTCATCATGGTGAGATAGTTGGTAGTCATAACGGTGAGATAGTGAGCATTCTGTGCAGTCATAGTGAGACAGTGAGTAGACAGACCGTGAGCATAAATTATTGACGGTGAGACCGTGAACACAAAACAGTAACTTAGAGACAGTGACTATGAAACCGTAAAGTAAAATATAGTAAAGTTTTAAACATTATGATCCGTAAGATATTTACTTATGATTAATCATACCAATATCATGTATGATGTAGTCTAATCTTTCAGAATTTAATGGTTTAGTGAATATATCAGCAAGTTTATATTTAGTACCAATGAATTCCAAAGTGATATCACCTTTTTGATAATGATCCCTCAAAAAGTGATGTCTTACATCAATATGTTTTGTCCTAGAATGATAGACTGGATTCTTAGAAATGTTAATAGC
Source organism: Viscum album (assembly GCA_963277665.1). Taxonomy (NCBI): domain Eukaryota; kingdom Viridiplantae; phylum Streptophyta; class Magnoliopsida; order Santalales; family Viscaceae; genus Viscum; species Viscum album. Next base: position 1,105,326,894 of record OY728145.1, read on the forward strand.
ACTTGTGTTGTCCCAATTTATTGGGACATGTCTAAATTGATATCCATAGTCTAGTAATGTGTGTTTCATCCACAAAATTTGTGCACAACAACTGCCAGCAGCTATGTATTCAGCTTCTGCAGTAGTTAATGCAACAAAATTTTGTTTCTTACTACACCATGATACTAGTGACTTTCCTAAAAGGTGAAATGTTCCAGAGGTGCTTTTTCTATCTATCTTACATCCAGCAAAATCAGCATCAGAATAATTAACTAATTCAAATGATTGTCCTTTGGGATAGGACAATCCTAAATTGGGAGTATGCATGAGGTATTTAAAAATTCTCTTTAAAACATTTAAATGTGACTCTTTAGGGTTTGCTTGAAAACGAGGACACATACACACACTAAACATAATGTCAGGATGACTAGCAGTTAGGTAGAGTAGACATCCAATCATTCCTCTATAAGTGGTTTGATCAACAAATTTACCATTTTCATCAAGATCCATCTTACAGGTGGTACTCATGGGAGTGTCACTACTTTTTATGCTATCCAATCCAAAACGTTTTAAAATATCTCTAGTATATTTACTTTGAGTTAAAATAAATTCATCATCATTTTGAAAGATTTGAAATCCAAGAAAGAATTTAAGTTCACCCATTAAACTCATTTCAAATTCATTTTGCATCATTTTAGAAAAATCAATACATAATGTAATTTTTGAAGATCTAAAAACAATATCATCTACATAAATTTTTACAACTAAAACATCTTTAGAAATTCATTTTATAGACAGAGTAGGATCATCTATTCCTTTTCTAAAACGTCTAGAAATTAGAAAAGTACTTAATCTATCATACGAATCTCTTGGAGCTTGTTTTAAACCATATAAAGCTTCTGATAATTTGAAAATATTATTTGGAAAATGAGGGTTCAAAAATCCAGGTGATTGTTCAACAAAAACATCCTCAGCAATATATCCATTCAAGAATGCACTCTTGACATCCATTTGATATAGTTTGAAATTTAGATGAGCAGCATAAGCAAGTAAAATCCTAATAGCTTCTAATCTGTCTACTGGAGAAAAAGTATCCTCATACTCAATACCTTCTTCTTGACTATAGCCTTGTACAACTAGCCTAGCTTTATTTCTAACTATGTTTCCAGACTCATCTACTTTATTTCTGAACACCCATTTAGTGCCTATTGTGAAAGGGTCCTTTGGACTTTCAACAAGATTCCAAACTTTATTTCTTTCAAATTTATTGAGTTATTCTTGCATAGATATTACCCAAAATTCATCATTAATAGAATCATCAATGTTTTTAGGTTCAAGCTGTGATAAGAAGGCTTGATGTTCAACCTGATTTCTAAGAGAAGCTCTAGTCTGTGTCCCTCTATCAAGATTTCAGACAACAGTGTCTAAAGGATGATTCTTTAGAATTCTAGTTGATCTAGTAAAGGTAGGAATAGAAATTTCAGGTTCTTCTCTGGCTTCAGGTTCATTAGGAACAGATTTTGGAATAAGTCCAGAACTGGTTGTCTTTATAGAAGGTTCATTAGATTTGTCATTATGGTCCAGAACAGATAACTCTTCTTCAATATTTTCAAGAGAGGTTTTAGCCTCATGTGGATCAGTTTCATCAAATTTGATGTGAACAGATTCTTCCACACACTTGGTTATCTTATTAAAGACTCTATAGGCTTTGCTGGTTAAAGAATATCCTAAAAATATTCCTTCATCACTTTTAGAAGCAAACTTATCAAGATTATCTTTTGTATTGAGAACAAAAACTTTGCAGGCAAAGACTCTAAAGTAACTAACTTTTGGTTTTATATTGTTCCACAACTCATATGGGGTCTTCTTAAGAACATGTCTAATTAAGACTCTATTAATAATATAACAAGCAGCATTGACAGCTTCATCCCAAAAGTAAATAGGCAGGTAATATTCATTAAGCATTGTTCTAACAATTTTTTGCAGGGTTCTATTTCTCCTTTCTACTACACCATTTTGCTGAGGTGTCTTTGGGGAAGAGAAATTGTGACTATAACCATTGTGTGAGCAGTAGGATTCAAACTCATGATTCTCAAACTCATGGCCATGATCACTTCTTAGGGTTTTAATCTTATGTCCACTAAGATTTTCTATAGATTTGGAGTATTTAACAAAGTAAGAACAGGCTTCACTTTTGTGAGATAAGAAGTATACCCAAGTATATCTAAAAAATTCATCTACTAGGACATAGACATAGTGCTTCCCATTTAAGCTAGAAACTCTAGATGGTCCAAACAAATCCATGTGAACCAACTTGAGAGGTTGAGAAGTTGAAACTTCTTTCTTTGATTTAAAAGAAACTTTATGTTGATTTCCCTTTTGATAGGGATTAAAAACTTTGTCATTTGGAAACTCAAGTTTAGGTAGGTCTCTAACCAAGTTCTTCCTATTTAGTTTTATATGTGAGTGGATGTTGCAGTGTCCTAGTCTTCTATGCCATAACCAAGACTCTTTATGAAAATCATTTAATCAGGTAACATTTTGCTTAGCTAAGGAATTTAAATCAACAGCATAAACATTTTCATTTCTTAGAGTAGAAAAGACTAAAACGTTTTTAGAATTAAAAACATTACAAGAATCATTTTCAAATTTAACATTAAAACCATCATCACATAATTGATAAATACTCAACAGATTATATTTAAGTCTATCAACAAATAAAACATTGGAAATTAAAACTGAATTAGTGTTACCAATTTGATCTAGGACGATGATCATTCCTTTAGAATTATCACCAATGGTGACATGACCTCCATCAACCTTTACTAAACTTTTGAAACACGAGTAATCCCCAGACATATGTCTTGAACATCCATGGTCCAGATACCATGTCTTATTGTGGGAACTCTTCAAGCAGTTTTCCTACAAATAGATTAAATAAAAAATGATTTTGGTACACAAATCTTTTTGGGTCCAGAAAGGTTAGAAATCAAAGCTTTCGGTACCCACATTTGTCTTATGGGTCTCATTTAATTTACAGAATCAAAAGATTTTGAAAGATAAACTCTATTATATTTATAACTAAGTGAATAACTAGTTGAAGCATACACATGTCCAAAACTTGAACTACCAGTATTTTGTCCAGATTTAAGAATAAGTCTATTCTTGGTAATCTGTCTCAGTCCAGGTATGTAGCCTATTCCAATAGTATATTTTGGTGCAAATTGATTTCCTAGAATTTGAGTTAGTGTATCTTTTCCATTTGTGAATTTTTCTAAGTCCTTCCTAAGTTTCTCATTTGACATTTTCAGTTTAGTGTTTTCATTAAGAAAATGAGCATTCATTTATATTTCTATGTGAAGATCAGATTTATGTTTAACAGTTAAAGCATACTGTTTCTTTAAACCTTTGTATTTGTCTTTCAGCTCATTACAGGTTTCTTCCAACATATCACAGTATTCAAACAGTTCAGATTTTGACATATTTTCAGAATCAGAATCATCTTCAGAATAATATGAATTTAATGCAGGAGTTTCAGATGTTACCTTAGAAGTGTTTGTCATAAAACACATGTTTTCCTTATTTCTGTTTTCAGTCCCAGAAGCTTAAGATTCACTGGAGCTATCCTCAGAAGCACTCCACGTAGCCTTCATGGCTTTCTTATACTTATTATCCTTATACTCATATTTCTTCTTGTATTTCATCTTTGGACAGTCTGCTTTTATATGTCCTTTACTTTTTCACTCATAGAAAACAACTTCATCAGATTTATCAGATTTATTCCAATCCTTTTTACAATGTCCCTTGTTGTCATACTTACCTTTTTAATTTGATTTTCTGAAAAACTTATTCTTCCTATAAAATTTCTTAAACCTTCTGGCTATCTGATCCATTTCAGCATCACTATAAGAGTCTGAATTTTCACTGGTTGAACTGTCAGTTTTTATTTGAACTTTATCTTTGTCCTTACTCTTTGAAGCAGTAGTCTTGAAAGCCACATATTTTCTCTTAGGTTCATCATCATCTTATTTATTCACCTTGAGTTCTTCCTCATACATCATGAGCTTACCAATGAGTTCTTTTATAGGTAGAGCAACAATGTCACATGACTCTCTGATTGAAACATATGTTCCTCTCCATCGGTCTGGTAAACATCTCAAGATTCTCATAATTTTTTCCTTTCTTGGAACATCCTTTCTGAGTGAATTCATAGTATTGACTATCTCATTAGACTTGAGATACATATCAGAAATAGGTTCATCGGTCTTCATTTTAAAATTATCATATTTAATAGTATAAGTATTCAATCTCATTTCTTTAACATTGGTTGTTCCCTCATGATAAACACCCAAAGTATCCCAAATTTCAAAAGCAGTTTTGCAAGCAGAAATTCTATTAAACTCCTCATCTCCTAGAGCACAGTATAGGGCATTCATAAATTTACAATTATTATTGTAGCCAGTCTTTGTAGGTTCATCCCAAGTTATTCTTTCAGTTTCTGGATGTTTATATTGAGATTCTATAGCAGTCCAGATATCAAAACCCATGCTTTCTAAATGAATTTTCATTTTATGTTTCCACTGAGCATAGTTTGTACCATTGAAGAAAGGTGGACTGTTAATAGCATCACCCTCTAGTCTATTTTCCACAGCTAGATTTTAGAACGATAATTTAAAGAGATAGAATTTAGAACTAACAGAAATTTAAGATCTTCAAAGATGCAACTAAAATCACAGTTGAAAAATAGAGTATTTCAAAAGTCTTTAAACAAAAACAAATCCTCTGATACCAAATGTTGGTCGGAGTGGATACTCAAGAGGGGGGTGAATTAAGTTCCAATTAAAATTTCTAGTAAAATATTGTCTATTTAAAATCCCCCAATTTATAAAACAAGTTAAACTATAGTGAATTTATACAGATTGTAAATGTTCACTTAGCTTCTCAAAGATTTATTAGGTCTCAGTTAATTTAACCACAAGATCAAACTAACCTACTGATTTACAATATGTCTAAACACTTTCTAATTTAACTATCAAAGTAGCTTTAAAATAGTTTTGTATTTCAAAGTAATAGTAGCGGAATAAATAAAATATATTTAGTATACTATAAACATAAACTAATGATGCACAACAGATGTAACAAGAGGTTCAGTCTCAAGCCGAGACTTAGTCCTCTCAAATTTATATAAAATTTGATCCACACCCTAGATCGGGGTTAACAACAGTTTACAAAACTGTCCCGGCCACGCAGGGACCTCTAGCACTATTCTTCATGGGAAACAAATAGACCAGTCCACACAAAAACTCTTCCACAATTGACATGGGTAAACAAGAGATAAGAGATTTGGAGTGAGGATTTTGATATCCTCCAGTTCAGTGCAGGAGATAGTGTGTGTATAAGAAATAGAGCATACACCACACTGCTCGAAAGTTTATAAATAAATCACTTAGAGAGAGAAGATAAGAGCTTAGAAAGCTCTAGTGATTATCAATGCAGCTCTGGACTCGTTGGATTCAGCAGGAATGCTTCTGAGTCCTTCTCTGGTTGTTCTGTTGAAAAACAGAGTGTCGTAGTCAGCTTGTCTTCTACATAAATGAAACTGATCTCTTGATTCATCATGTGTTATTCAGTGGTGTTGTATTGCATTCATGAGTGTTCTTTGAAGGCCTGGAAATCTCTTTCTCGCTCAGGATTGATCTTCTTGTTCAGCACAGTGCTCTTGGGTGTATGTAAGTTCTTCTCGTTGTATATTCACACTTTTCTCTTTTTGTTCACTGCTTGCACGTGTACTGCATCTTAATCTTCCTTATATTCTACACTTTCTGGTAGTAGGAATGATTCCCTTTTCATAGGTACGAGATACGGTTTCTTGACGTGCCCACAACTATCATTAAATAACATTAATTGCATTAAAAACATGAAATATGACCGTTAGTATTATTTAAATAATATTGACAAAAAGTTAATAAACGGTGTCATAATGATTAAGTAAATGGTTTCTTCTTCACGGTATGAGATTCATGGTATGACCATGTCATAGTGTCTAGCTCACGGTGTTTGGGTCATGGTTAGTCCTTCACGGTGTCAAGGTCACGGTGAGTCCTTCACGGTGAGTCCATACTTAGAAAAATATCTGTATTTAGACTTAGACCGTAATATGCAGAATATGGATTAAGTTTAACCATTAGAGAGTAAGAGAACATGAATCATAAACATAAATGCTTGATAATATATGTGAGATCTATGATCATGCATGGGACTTGTAAATAATAAGGAGATTAATTAACATCCATAAGATTTGTTATCATTAAAACATGATGAGTAGTTATTAATTAACAGTAATAAGATTTTTGATCATTAAAACATGATCAACACATGAGGAGTCCAACAGATTGAATATTAATTTAATATTTTATTACATATTATTCATTTTTTCTACATGGATTTATGGTAATAATATCATCTATTATTTGTTTCATTGATAAGGTCAAATCAGATATCTGATATGATGAGAACCTTATAGTGATATGAAAACATTATTAATATAGTTCTATATTTTGATAACATACAATAATGGGACACATAATATTTAGACCGGCAAGTTTAGGTTCTCATAATCATATGAAGCTTTTTCTCATGAAGTTCTCACTTGGTAATCTCTAGTATGGGAGATTATAAGAGTTAACCTACCTGTATAAATTCCACATGTTTTGGTGTCAGCAAATATTCCTATATGAAAGCATGTGTAATAGTAATTATACTTTAATATTATCATTAATGTATGTCATGATTACCCTACATAGATTTACTGATCAAAACTGTCACGCCATATGTTGGTGGGAAGTATATTACATTGAGTGGGTCATGATTGACATGTCATTAATGGATAAGTTGAGGAAGGATTTGTCCCATCCATATTTATGGAATCTGATAACTCAATCCTTTTATTGGAATAGAAGCATCGCATTAAATTCAGTGTCTATGGTGTAATAATGTGTTTATATCAAATAGTCAAAGAAACACATATCAAGTTAATAGGTTGTTGACACTGTCTTGCAACCCACTTGATGAGATATTATAATAAAGGTATTATATTAAAAAATGAGTGTTCATATGTGGTTTTCAACATTATGAAATTAATTCCACTCTATTGCGAGACATGAACCATTATTAGATAGTAATATTTGACTTTAGGCAAGCTCGCATAATTCCAATGATAAACAATCCCAGTGTAACACCCCAAGACTTTAAAATATTTTCCTTTTGGAAAAAATTTAGTTTTGTTTCTATATGAAAAATAAAGTTAAACATACACAACATGAAACTTTTATCATAGTTTTTTTGACATGCATCACTGAGTTAGTTTCCATTACACACAAGAATGACTTTATTCAGTAATTTGTGGTACATGCAAGACCGAGTCTTACTGAACAACAATATATTTTTAAGATGTTATAATTTAATATAATAAGTTACGACATAGCTATTTAATTGATGGTTAAAAATAGAAATGGATAACTTATAAATATATTTTTTAATTCACTGGTTAACAACTAAATATAAATGAATATCAAAAATAATTGAATATATAGGAAATGTTTGCATAGAGAACTATTTTTATGCTTCGAAAGGCGTTTTAACATAATAAATTTAATTAATTAGTATTAGTTAATGATATTAAATATATATATAGATATATATATATATTATTAAATAAAATATTTTTTATGCTCATCCAATATATTGGATAGGCATAAAATAAGAATTAATCCTGTTTTATGCTTAAAAATTGTATTTTTCCTAAAATAAAAATTTTACAACCTTTTAATGGCGCACCTAACTTATATTTGAATTTTAAAACATTTAAAAATTTAATATGAAAAAAAATTAATTTTTGAATGAAAAACATCAAAATTAGTTCAGGTTAATTTTTTGGTATTTTTCTAAAATATTTTATTTTTTTATGAGTAGTAAAAAATACTGAATTTAAATACAAAACTGATTTTTCGTCTAATTTATTAACAAGGTTAAATTATTTTTTGAATTTTTTTAAAGTAAAATAATATAAATAATATATAAATTATTCTAATTTAGGTCATTGGAATAAGTTTAACTTTTAAATTAGATATAAAAACATAAAAAACCATCGAGCATTTTTACTTTAAAAACCAACATTGTCATCCCGTCTGTAAGATTAAATTTAAATTAATTTCTTCCACTTATATAATTGTAATTTTTAAAAATTTATTCTATATTTTGAATATTAATTATTTATAATGTAAAATAATTTCAACTTAGTTTTTTTAAAAAATATTAGTGAATGTGATTTAAACTAATAAAAATGATTAAGAGAAAAAATAGCTTAACAAAGGACTAAGCCTTAAACCTAAGGTCCCAAATGAACTATAAAATTGTAAAAAATAAATTTTATGACCATATTTAAACCCTATTATACCTTTTTTTATAAATTTTAAATTATTGGAGACACTTTTCATAGATAAAACTTGGGAGGAATTCCCTTTTAAAAATTTTAACAGAATGCCACTCCTCCTCCATTATTTAAAGGCACCCACCCCTACCACTTACTCACACCTCTGAATCCCTTTGTATCACCCAAAATATGATACAATAAGCTCCAAAAATCACTCCCTGGATCCTATAATCATATTTTTAGGTAGAAATCCATCCAAGGAATTCTATTTGTGCAAACCAAAAAGAGTTACCCAAATAAGAGGCAACATCCTTCCTCAAACTATTTTGTTTTATTTTCATTATACACCCACCTAAAATATTCTTGTTACTTTATTATATGATAAAATAAGTATCCTAAAAATAAAAAGTTAATTTTACAATAAGGGTTATACCTAAACTTATACACACTTCCATATAATGGGTAATAAACTTACCATTTATGTAAACGGCGAACTTCCACCCATTGAATGATGTCATTTGTTTATCCTTTACCACATATCATGGTTGGGAATTAAAATATAAATCTGTTTATATATGATATATATGAAATTTATTTTGTCTTATTACTTTTGGGGTTTTTATTTAAGACATTCCTTAATTCTTTAAATTTTATGTAAATACGATAACTTCATTTGTGGAAGTGTGGACTACCGCCTCCCCAAAGGAATGTGATTCATTCATTCGATACAGGGAATGTATGAAGGTTTATTTTAAGTAAACATATATGAAATAAATTAATTCTATTTTATATTAATTACATAATTTTTTTATATAAATATAATACATCATTTTATTTATTACCCGTTTCACACACTAAAAAGTGATAACGTTGGTCATGGATGTGTGGAATACCGCCTCCTCGACATGATGTGATTGATTTTACATCAAATGAATTAAATATATAAGAATATATCATTAAATTAAATGGTAGTTATTATATAATTATCATTATGTAAATATATTATGTTACATACCTTCCTTTCATAACGGTCATTGAAAAATGGGAATGTTACTCATGGGTACGTACAAACTACCATCTCCATGATTGTAACATTAGTTTATTTTTCATAACCATATTTCGTGATTAGTTTTAAAATTATAATCAATGTATAAATATGTTAATTATTTCATGATTATTATGCTATATTTATTTATGTAATGACCCCTTTTACCACATTTGACCATCTAAAGTCATTTTTAACACACGAACTAAATTTGGTCAAAACACCCAATGTAAACCTAATTGTTTATGTAGTTGGATGAAACATTGTAATAAATGAAGTAATAGTAATAATAAACTTGAAAAAAGGTTACTAAGTATGAAAATAATTAATATAAGTTTATTATTCAGGAATCTAAATACACACATGACAAGTTGGACTCAAGGTAATGGATTTCATCTCAATTTCATTTCATTAAGGAATATTGTAATGTTATGAAACTGGTTACTTTTGTATGGTGTATATACTTACCCTTGAAATGTTATATCATGAATATTGTTATTATCATGATATTATAAGTTTCATTTAATGTTATCTCTTAATGGGTATTATGATTCCAAATGTTTCAAAGTAGTATGTGATTCTTTTCAATGTTTAATGATTGTTTTCCTCAATAATGTTTTTAATGGTTATTCAATGGTATTTATATTAATCAACATCATAAAACTTGTTTATAATTATCCTTAACTATGGAATTATTGATAAATTCATATTATTAATTCAAAATGTATATTTTATGATAAGGCATAATATATGTTAATCAAATCGATTATTCGATATATGTGGAATGCTTTGGACATGTATGTCATAGGTGTAACCTGGTTATAGATAGCACCTCGATGCATTAATAGTCTCATGAGATGAATTAGTTGAACAAATTATATGGGTTTTTACTCGATATAAAAAATAATCTTATAATGGGTCTTGACAATAAAGATACCATGTACCTAAAAAATATAGAATCCAATAATTAATCATTTCTCTCATTTAGACTCAATTATTATTTATCAATGAGATTTTACATTGAAATGTCTATGGATTATTTTAATTATCATTTTATTGAGTAAATGTAATGTGTTTCTAGTTTCTAACAATTTCATATTGATTTATCATTATCTAGTTATTTTAATGGCATGTGTTATAGGTTATTTACCTTATAATGTTGATTTAGTCTCATAAATTCATTATTTATTCCGATTTACATACCCTTAATAAGAATTTGTTCTCACCCTTATTATGTTTCCTTTTCCCAAGTTATGAATAAGATTCCTATGAATGAGTTTTGAGGATTATGTTGATTTAATTTTATTATGTATCATGTTTTTATTTTATTTTCCCAATATATTATGGGTATAGTTTATGTAATATGGTTTTCTCTAACTTATACACTATTAGGTCCCTTAGGATTTGAAGATTGTATATATGATAATGCAATAAAATAATTCACAGACTCTGGTCTTTTAGGGCTGGGTCAATACATTTGGTATCAAGTCATGTTTATAAGAAACCATGGAAACTAGATTTAAAAAACATAAATTAGAAAACATAACCCTAAGATAGTATTTGAGGATTAGTATATAGGGAAATCCAATAATTTTTTTAAGGAAGTTATTATATGGGCCTCCCATGAAAATAAATCCTTGTATATATATTAAGAGTGGATATGGTTCTGGAATATATGTTCCTAGTGGTAACAACGCTGACATGGTGCATCTGTCTTGACTCGTGCGTAACCTAGTAACAACAATGAGCCTTACTACACATATGGTTTGACACACCTAGGAGATAAGCTTAAAATAATTCACATTTTATTAATAAAACTTTATGATGGATTTGAAAGTAAATATATCCCTAAAGAAACCATATATATGATTATGAGATTAGCTAAGGAGAAACTTTTCATCTTATGTTAATTGTTATACCATATTTATAATTATACAATGTTCATAATTTTATTAACTATTATAGTATGTGAAAGTGTTTTGAAATGGTTCCTAAAAGGAAGAATGGTATCACTACTCATGAAAAATGTACATATCTACCTGTAGAGGAGACCAATATAGCTGGTATTGGAATGGATAAAAATATGGATAGATTATGGAATCTTATTTAGGTAATGAAAAATAACCTATCCCAAATAGAGAAACCTATTCTAGAATAAGAATCATCTCTATTGGATCACTTTATGCAACAAAAGTCCCAATAATTTAGTGGGAATACTAATCCAATTGTATCATATAAATCGATTAATTATTTGGAGATGATATACATTGCATTAGGATGTGGTGAAAAGGAAAAGCTTACACTTTTACTGTTTTGTCTTAATGGAGATGTTGATAAGTGGTAATCATTGTTCCAAAATACTAGGGGGAAGATGAAATAGAAATCATGGAGTTGATATATTTTGAAGATATATTCTTTTATAAATAATCCTCGTCTGACAAAAAATTTGATATGAAGAGAAATTTAACTAGCCTAATGATAATTGAAGAAGAGATTATTGAAAATTATGAATCATCCTTTAAAAGGTTAGTTGAGTTTTATATAGATTACATATGCAACACAATGTGAAAGATTGACCACTTATCTGAAGTTATTAAGCCAATTATCCTTTAGGAACTTGCATCTAAGACTTTTTCATCATATGAAGATATAGTTTTTTTGTGCCTTCCAAATAGAGAAATAATTTTCCAGGATAAATATATTCAAGGGGTATCATGAGAAGAAGAGGTCATCAGAACACCGAGAGGAAGATAATTCGTCAGAGAAGATGATGATGAAATTTTAATCATGTGAGAACTATGGAAAGAATCACCCTATGAAATGCCTGAAAGAATGGGAGTTTGTTATAAGTATGGGGAAAAGGGTCACCAGGAAAAAAAATTCAAAGGGAAGAATAAAAATGATACTATTTAGTGTTACAAATGCAAGAAGAAGAGACACTACACAAATGAATGCCCTAATAATCAAGATAATATACCTCAGAATAAGTTAATGTGTCAAAGTCAAGATTTTTTTATTGATAAAATTGAAGTGGAATGATTCCTGAGCTTGTATTTTAATTTGATAATTATTTATTTTCATTATTTTTTCAATGATGTACTAGTTATATGAGTTATGAAATATGTGGGGATTTTACATCAGAACTATTTCATTAAGTTATATTTTATTAAGGATTTGATATTCATTGTCGAATGGTACTACGAAAAGTATCTTTTTGGAAAACACATGGTTGAGGGAATGATATGCCTAAATATTTTCCTAATATTTATGTAATGAAATTTGGATAAATATAGGATTGATTTGGATAATGTAAATTGGATAAGTGATGAATACCCTGAAAATAATTAATGATTGGTCAAAATAGTGGTTTATTCTATCACTTATGGTGTTTACAACACTTTTGGATATAAGAAATATATCCAAAAACATTTGTTTTACTTAATGAATGAGGAGGAATTCATGTTTTCAATAACGTTTAATGGTAATTCAAGTTATTAACATGTTTCAAGAGAATTCATGATCAAGGTATTCACATGTTTGGAATGTGAAAAATAATATCTTCTTCATGTTATGGAATGATTAATGATAAGTTCATTTTAGAGACTCAATAAACTTCTTTGTAATGTTTTGGATCATAATATTTTTTAAAGGTTAACTATTTATGAAATGGTTTAAGTTTAACATTAGATGTGGTTTTAGATATTGATGTATTAGTTCAACCTATGATGCAATGTTTGTAAGTAAATGAAGTAGAAATAGTTTGGGAACAACCAAAGGATAATATTGTGAAATTGAAATGTATATTTAATTTTATTCTTATAGAGTTAAATAATTACAAAACTTTAAGAAAAGGGTTTTAAAACCAAAATATGGTCCAATTGTCATCATTTTTTATAATATCAATGACCTTTATTCACACCTATTGTTTACGGTTTTTTGGTCATAAACATTCATATAAACATGTTTTTTATCACTCTCAATCATAACTTGATTGTTATATTTTCCTTATGTATCCATATTTCCATTTCCCACAAATGTTCTCATATTAGGGAACCTAGTTACGTGACCATTGTACTTACCTTTATCTCTTACTAAGAATATTTTTTATTAACTCTATAATTGATGTGTGTTTTTCAATAATATTAATTTCATATATCAATTAATCAATTACGAAGATCATGTTTGATTTGTGAGGAAACAATTTATTTAAGGTGGTGTAAATGTAACACCCCAAGACATTAAATTATTTTCATTTTTGAGTAAATTTAATTTTGTTGTTATCTTTATTTATACACAAAAACTTGTTAAAAAAATGATTCACACAACATTTAGAATAGATTTTTTTAACACAAAACAGTTATTTATATTTCATTACATGTAATAATAACTTCATTCAGTAGTTTGCATTTCATGTAATATAAAGTCTTACCGAACAACTGAATATTATTAAGATATTATTATTTAATAAAATAAGAAAAAACCTAACCATTAAATTTATGGTTATAAATAAAAATAAATTACCTTTAAATATATTTTTTAATTCATTAGTTAATAACTAAATAGAAATGAAAATCGAAACCAATTAAATAGATAGGAAATGTTTTTATTAAGAATTATTTTTATGCTTCAAAAGGAATTTTCTCATAAAAAATTTAATTAATTATTATTAGTTAATTGTATTAACTAAATATATATATATTATTAAATATAATATATTTTGTATTCATACAACAAATTATATATTCAAAAAATAATAATAAATCTATTTTTACGCTTAAAATTTGTATTTTTCTAAAAAGGAAATTTATTGCCTTTTAATTGAACACCTAATTTAAATTTTAATTTTGAAAATTTTAAATATTTAATAATAAAAAATAAACTTTATTTTTTAAATTTAATGATCAAAATTAGACTAGAGTTATTTTTTTGGTATTTTTCTAAAAGATTTCTTTTTTGATGAATAGTGAAATATATAGAATTTAAATTCAAAAATATGTTTACATATAATTTATTAATAAGGTTAAAATATAATTTAATTTTTTTTAAATTCATGTTAAATAAATAATATATTAATTAATCTAATTTATATCGTTTTAATCAATTTCACTTTTAAATTTGATATAAAAACAAAGCAAACTTCTAACATTTCAATTTTAAAAACCGGAATTGTCTTCCGATCTCAGGGATTAATTTTAAATTAATTTATATCACTTATGTGATTGGAATTTATAAAATTTGATCCCATATTATAATTAATCAGAAGTTATAATTTCTACTAAGTTAAACATATTTTTTGATGAAATATATTAGTTAAAGTGATTAAAAATAATTAAAGTGAATAAGAAAAAGAATATCCTTATCAAAGGAGAAAACCTTAATCTTAAGGCTCCAAATGACCCAAAAAGTATCCCAAAATAAATTTTGCAACCATATTTAGACCTTATATTCCATTTTAACTCATTTTTTCCTTTATTAGAGTAACTTTATATAGGAAAAATGTGGGTGAAATTCACTTTTCCAAAATTTAAAAGAATGCCACTCCTTCTACACTATAAAAAGGAACTGAACCCTCACACTTCCTCACAAAACTCATTGCATTTTTATCACCCAAAATTTACTCAAATAATCTCCTAAATACCCCCCCCCCCCCACAACCTATATTCCAATATTTGGGCATAAATTCATCCAAGGAATCCCTTCTATGTAAACCAAAATGAGTTACCCAAAGAAGATGTAACATCCTTCCTCATACTCTTCTGTTTTTTTTTCATTATCCACCCCTCAAATATTATTATTACTTTATTATATAATAAAATAATTACCTAAGTATACTGATATGTTTTTTATGTCAAATATTCAACATACACTTACACATACTTCCATCTATTGGGTAAAGAAATTACCGTTTATATGTACGGCGAACTACCGCCTCACGAAATGATGTCGATATTTTTTCATTTACCACATATCATGAATGGGAATTATGATAGATAACATATTATAAAATTTAATATAATTATAATTTTTTTATATTTTAATATTTTATCATATCTGTTTTTATAACCACCAGTTTTCATGAATTTTATAAATTAGACATCATTTCAAATCATCATGCAATTCATGTCTAAAGTGTATCAATTTGGTCCTAATTAATAATAATATTATGGAATTTATATTTTTTATTATTTTAATTTTATATTTCGGGATATTATTTATCACTTTTAATTGTATATATTTTATTTTAGGATCAATGGATGGATCACAACGGAAGATGTACATGTTTGTCCGTAGATACATAAATTTCCGATCAAAGAATAATTAGCCTTAGGCCAATCAAATAAAAGTGTAGCCCACATTTAAAGAACAATGAAACTCAAATTTTAACTTTATATATAGAAATATAGGGGGATAATTTCATTAAAATATGGATTGAGATAATTCAGATGTTTTCAAAGAGATCCTCGGAGCCCAATTTGAGGACTAAATTGTGGTCTAGAATTTAGTGCCCATAAAATCATCCCATAATTTAAAGAATAAATTATGAAAGGAATATCCAAGTGGGGTAAAATTTTTAAAGATATTATAAGATAGCTTGACTCATATATTTCTATTATACAACCATAAAATATTCATCCATATTTAATTCCATATTTTAACACTGAAAAGGGGGGGTGAATCTATACCGAATTTTCTGGTCAACAATGAAATGTCAAATTTCATTTATTTCTCACCCAAATTTTACACTACTAATTAATGGGGATTGAATTTATTTATGTGGTTAGATCCTTGGAACATAAAATTAATATTTAATTTTTTTTGAACGAATTTATAGAAAAATTTTTATTCTTTGAATTTAAATTTTATGATTTAGTTTTGTATTCGTATGTTAAATTTTTATCATGTATGTTTTTTGATCACTTTCATTTATTAAAAACATTTATTATTATTATATTTTTATTTTCATCTTTATATCATGTTGATACTATTTTATTAGATATTTAATCCATTCAAATCATATTTTGTGAAATTATTCACACAACGTTGGAGTGATCGTTTTTCTTTATTGTTTTTCTTCTTCAATTCCTCCTAGATGATTCTACTTCCCACTTCCATTGATAAAATAAAATTAATGGAGGGATAAAACTATTATGGGTTGATCGAAGAGAGTGGAAAGGGTATGAATTTAATTTTATTTCTCATTTTAATGATCCATAAAAAATTATTTTGTTGATATTTTCATTCAGTTATGTAACTGATCCTTTGATCTCCTAATTTTAGGCGACAAATCTAGAGTGCTATAATGATAATTCATTTTAGAGTGCTCGTGAATATTTTCCTATAAGTGTATATGTGATTTTCCTTAGTATATTAAAAATAATAATCCATGAGTGACTTGAGAAGTTCATATTTCATTGAAATAAACACTCACGAATTCAAGACATTTAAACCATTAAAAGAAATTCATTCAATCCACCACCTTGTAATAACCTTGGATAAACCCTTATTTTTAAAATGAATTCAAATAATTAATTGAAAGTATTTAATAATACAAAAAATTTAAACCCATTTTGAATAATTAATATCCAAATCACCCCATTGAATTTATATTTCTTTATCTCACTTCTTTGGTCTCTAAGGATTCGACAACCCAAGATTTACTACAAGTGACTCCTTATGCCTTAAAAACATGGGTAAATTTTGGCATTAGAAACTTTTGTCACTATTTATGTTGAACCAATTAAGTTATCTTATAAACTAATTATATTATCCACCTTTTATCTTATCTCACTCCAATTTCTATTATCATTTCCCCTTTATATTGGGCATGTTCACCTACACTCATGACAACTCAAACTGTCTAGTTAGGTTGCAACAATTGAGGGATAATGAGTCAAATGAATGTAGGGTAATCAATAATAGGGACCATAGAATTCCTAATACTTTGGATTCTAGAATTAGTCTAATATAATGGATAATATTCCACAAAACCAAATCATAAATCAATGTGGGAACCCAAATGGAAAAAAAAACGAGCACACCGCTAACTTGGGAATTATTGCAGAGTAGACCATGAATGACTACCTCACACCTTCCTGGACCAATTCACCCTCAAGAATTAAGATTATTTACATATTTTATGCCTAATATGTCTCAAAACCCCAAATTCTAAACCGACATCCAACCTTTCATGGGATGGATTTTGAGATTCCTAACCTTCATTATAAATAATTCAACGACATGATTGGAACCTTGTACCCAAAAAATGAAATTGAATCGAATAAAATGAGACTATTTCCTTTTTCTATAAAGGAATGAACAAATAATTGGTTAAATAATTTTAGACCAGTATCCATTCACTCTTGGGACCCACTAAAATGATAATTCTACAAAAAATAATTCCCCCATCACCAAACAATTTCAGTTATAAAGGGAATCCATTTTTTAAAAAAGAGGGTAAAACATTCTATGAAACATGGTAAAGAATCATAGGCACATTAAACATGGTACCACCCAATGGTTTCTAAATCCCATAAATAGTGATAATTTTTTATGAAGGGCTAGGTCAAGGTAAAAAATTGTTTATTGATATGATGTATAATGGAAAATTCAAAAACAAATTCCCCCAAAATCATTTATGAGTATTTGGAAATTATTTCTAAACAGAACAAAACCATGGGTAATAACATCTTACAACATGAAGCCACCCAAATCTAGTGTAATACACAATCTTGGAGAAGAATAAAATCATAGATAAAAAATTTCTACACTCACTTGGAAGTTCAAGGAGATTGATCTTAGGAAGGTCCACAAGACCAAAACCGTTAAACCTATTTTGAAAATTTTTGGGAAACATGAACATAAGACTGACAACTTTTCAACCATTTAATTTATCAAGGAGCTTCCTTTAGAAGGAAAAATAACAGAGGTTAATTAATTTTATATTCAAAATCCATAGTACCAATACACTTTCAATATAAGGTACAATGACCATCCATTATTCTGTTGGAATGAAAATAAACAACCAAAACAATAACAATTTCTTAACCCCTACCATCAAAAAAATATTCAAACACATAACTAGTTTCAATCAAAACCAGTCCAATACCAATATCCAGTAGTCTAATTCCAAAAACCAATCAAGTTACCAACTCAAAATTCCTTCCAATATCCAATGTATCCTCTTGGGTTAAACCAACCAGTACAAACCCCTACCCAATCCATCCCTGAACCAATCCTTGATCAAATATTTTTGGAAATGGAAAAAATTAACATAGAATTCACATCACATAAACATGAACTGTAAATAATAAAATCTAGAAAGGAAACCATGCATACTCAAGTTGTTCCTCCCCCAACCTTTATGGGAGAATCTAGTTACACCCAAACCTCTCATGAACAACTCAATGTGGTGACTATTTTAATGAGTTGGAAAACCATTAAAGAATATGAACCAACTATTCGTAATACATACAGTGATGAAAAATATAATTCAATAGATGATGCAAAACTAACTTAATCTAAAAATACATCTTATAATTTTGAGGAACCACAACCTCATAAAATAATCCTACAACCTGCTCCATTCCCTCAACATGTGAGAGGAAAATCAAAAATCTAATGAAATGAAATATTGAGTGAAATATTGTCACATGTTAAGTTTAACATACCCCTTGTTGTTTTATTAAAAACCATACCTTCATACTCCAAGTACCAAAAGAACTTATTTATATTCAAAATTTAGTTTTCTTACAAAAACAAAGTCCTTTTGGTAGCTAATGTGAGTACCACCATTCAAGTAACCATGCCATATAAGATAAGGGACTCAGGTTTCCCTTAAATCAATGTTGAACTCAGAGAGAAAAATGTAATCAAAGACTTACGTGATATAGTGTGAACCCATTCTATATATAGTGTATTGGAATTTAGGTCTTGAGGATCTCCAACCCCATCCTATCACTCTCCATCTTGCTGACCATAGTGTTCCAATTCCAAAGGGTATATTGAAAGATTTTTTTAGTGAAATATGAAAATTTAATTTACCCTGATGACTTCATTGCCCATAAAAATCACCCAAGATTAGGTAATTGAGAGTATATACCCATTATCCTTGGCCATAACTTCTTCGAAACAATAAAATCAGTCATTCATGTTAGGAATGGGGAAATGATAATAACCTTAAGAAACAAGAGCCTTGATCTCAACATCTATAACCCAATATCTAATATTAGTGATGATAAGAAAGTTCATGAGGTTAATTTGATATGTAATATTGAAAATGAATGTAAAAATGATCAAGAAATTTCTATTGGGTGTCTAAGTCAAGAGGAAATAAATGTTTTTTATTCACATGATGGAAACTTGTATCCATGGATTGAATCACTTTTAGATAGATCCAATAGTGATTTTTAACAATCACACATCACTAAAAAATTGGGAGAAACCATAAACATAATGTCCATACCAATTTATAAAAAAATCTGTTCAATTTGATGTTTGAAATAACTTTTCAAAAATAACCTTTTATATTGACATATTTGGAACCTAAAACTGAGTACGGTTCAAGGTCTCATCTTGTTTATGAAACATTAAGCCAACATGAGCTCGAATTAAAGTTCCATCCTCTCTATCCTAGTTATTACTTAACCGGGGATAACAAAAAACATTAAATTTTCATTTTATCATATATTAAATATAATTATAATAAAATTATCTATGTTTTATTGAGAAATATTTAAAAAGAAAATGGATGGACCATTTTCAATATTAATGGGAGTGGCATATTCATCGAGACATAAAATATTGTCCTTGAATCAAATTCATAAACTCCCAGACAATGTTAAATACTCAATCTAATCTAGTAGTGGTAGTGAACATTTAACACCTAAAAATGTTCTAATATGGTGTTGGGAATGTTGGGGGGTCCGTGTTGAGCTAAATAATTTTAAAAAAGCACTTTTTGAGAGGAAACATGGCTTATTTGTTTATTTTTTTTACTTTATTTTGTGTCTTTTAGTGTTTGTTTGTCGAACGAACCCCCTGGTGGTTTCCAATGTTATTAAATATTTTTTTGAGTATGATATTTAATAGATGAAGTTGTTAATTATTTTCAAATTAAACATATGCCTTCACGAGTTCAAATAAAACCTTCAATCATCCCCAAGGATCCTACTTGTGACATGAAGACAATGTGATATATTGTTTATTTATGGGTCATAAAATTCCAAATATGTGATTTCATTCCATTATTTATTTTAAAATAACCATCCCCTTTTTTCCAATTTTTGAACTCTCTCTTATCTTCTCCTTTAAACACTTTGGGTAGTGTCATTCTAATTTGGGGGGAGTGAAAATAATAGATTTAATTTTTTTTATTTTATATAAAATATCAATTCATTATCCTTCCATGTGATAAGATAAATTAGGATATATGATAAAAAATATAAATTTATTTTGAATGCCTTGATTATGATTTTAATGCACATTTATGTTCATGAGCACAGTTTTCAAAAAGTGAAGTTGTCTAAGGTGATTTTTCAACATTTAAGTTTTCATCATTTCAATCAAAATCACATAATGAACATTCATTGGAATTTTGTATTATTTTAGTTTTCTTGGGTCCCTTTTATTGGAGCGTAGTTTTTTTGGCCACATTCATTTTAATTTGAGTATAAAATAAAATAATTGGAAAAAATCCACATATAGAAATGTATCATCCAAATTTATGGCATTCATAACTTGTGGTCAATAATTCATAGTTTTACTTCCCTAAGTTAGGATTTACATATCTATTTTAGATCGTGTAATTGAAAATATGTGTGAAATTTTTCACTTTGTGAAAATGAATCCATAGTTGTCTTTCATGGAGTTAGTATTTTCATCTCTATTATGGGTAAGAAAACAAAAATAAAACCAATATATATATATATACAATTTTTTACTCATATTAAGGTTTATTGTGATTCCCGCCTATCACTTCCATTTTTTCCCATTGAAGAACAAAATGGTCCCCGTGTCTTCTATGATGCACAAAAAATCATCATGCAGAATTGAAATTAGATGAAATGAGATGATGAATTTGAGAAAAGGAATGAGATTGGTCTTGTGATATGATTATGAACCTAGATTTTGTGAAATGATTTTGATATGTTTCATGATTTTTTTGGAATTTGTTTTTGTATAGTATTGTATGTTAAAATGTTTTTGAAAAAAGAGAATTCAATTTCATATTTTTTGAGATACTTTTCTCTCAAGACTAGAAAAAATCAAGTTGGGGGTTTGATTAGCCACTGGAAGCGAATAATATTTTTTTATATTTTATTATTTATGTGAGAAATTTTCTAGTTTTCTTGAATTTTATAAATTTTACTTCATTTCACATCATTTTGCAATCCATGTCTAAAGTGTGTCGATTTGGGAACAATTAATCATTAGATTGTAGAATTAATTAATTTGATTATTTGAATTTTATATTTTGGGATATGATATATCACTTTTAATGAAATATTTTCTCTTTTAGGATCAATGTATAGATTATAACGGAATTTGGACATTTTTGGCCATGGATGCAGAAATTTCTATTCCAAGAATAATGGTCCTTAGGCCCATCAAATAAAGGTGTAGCTCACATTTCATGCCCAATGAAATTATAAATTTAAATAAATAAATATATATATATATATAACATTATAGGGATCATTTTTTTAAACTATGGTAATAAATAATTGTGAATTTTTCAATGAGATCTAGGGTGTAACGCCCCGACCCCAGCTACCCAGAGTCGGTGCATTACTTAGTAACATTGGCATGATCACAAAAGATCAAGTCTCGAAAGACCGATTAGTTTAGTAGCCTTGGAAACACTAGATACATTCATAAATGTTACATTACATCATAAAGTGAAAAACTAATAACAAAGTCTTCATAGTCCACACTCATATCCTCTTCTGACTATCCCTGCAGGTCATTCATAAAATACTTCTTCACATCCTGGAAAATATTAAAACATTGAAAGGGGTGAGATCAGATGCTCAGTAAGGATAACAATATTGCGGAAGATTTCATCAATAAACATAAACATTTAAGGCAATGTATAACTAAAACAAAAGCCTTTTAAACATGAACTTCAACATAATATGGCAAAAGTAAAATGAGATAATTCCATTCACTTCTTCACATGGATATTCTACTGGTCGAATAATCAAATGCAATATCAATAACCACTTTCATAATGAGGGAATGTATAATGCCAGACATTCTGAAACATTTTGTCATGGCCTCGACCAAGACGTCAAAAATGATTAAGGCCTCGGCCAAAACCATAAATCAAATTGGGAAAGGGCCTCGGCCAATTCCACGTCTAGTTGTCTCATGAGACCTACCGATTCATCGAGGAGCTATAGCGAGCTCCACCCGTCACTTATTAAGTCCAATACATTCCTCATATGAATAGGTTTAAACATATCATAAACCATAACATAATCGTATTACATAAAACATGCATAAAGGAAACATAACATTTCCACATTTCAATCACAATATATCAATACAACACATTGATATAATAAAAACGCTTTCAAAACCATTTTCAATACCAAAATAAAAGAAAGTTAAAACTTTGTATTTATTTTTCATTAAAAAAATGATGGCTTGTAGAGGAAGCCGAAACTCAAATAATGGTCACGACGGCGGAGAAGTCGTTGTCGCTGCATAAGTACGGAAAGAAAAACATTCCCTTTTTGTCGTTTAGTAAAACGCTTCGTATAAAAAATATTCCTTTTGAATAAAGATAAAAGTCAAAAGGGGTTTATACACCGTATAAAAGAATGATGTGTATAAAACCAAATATGCCTCAATGAAAGGAGATTGAGACGAAGTCCTTAAAAAGATCATTTTTAAAATAAAATAGATCTATTATGTGTATTCACTATAGGTACACATAAAGAAAGTAAAAATACAAAATAAGACATAATAATATCACGACATAATTTGAAAGTAGGAGATTAACCCAAAGAATGGAAATTGGGTTAAGAAGTTCCCTTACCTCGTGTCTGACTTGACTCAACCGTTCTTTAACCTCCTGAATAATAAACTAGAGTTAATATATACCTTATTAAGAACCATTTTCAATTTCATTATCCTTATTATATCACTTATTACAATGATATGAACATTATGTAATTTTTTAAGTTAATAACGGTCGTTTTGTCGATCTTTGGTACTTGAGTCAACAATAAACTTCTTATAATTACAAGTTGTTTATGTGGTAGAATATCCATTGTCTCTAGAATTATATTCATGATTTAGATTTCATATATATATCTTATATATCCAGTATATACATTCATTTATAATATTACGTAACATTTAGAGGTAAGAAATGAAATGCACCGTTCATGGAGACGGTAAGCCGTACATACGCATGAACGCTACTTTCATTTAAATTTCATATTTAATAAATGTATAATATAATTCTAGTATAATATAGTTCATAATACCATTTACTCCATCCTTTATACATCCCACATATGCCATTAACGATTCAAATCACTTTGAGGGGGCGGTAGTCCGCACTTCCTAAAATGAAATTATCGCGTTTTACCCATAATGGAAATCATAAAGTATGACATAAATGAGAAATACAGAAGCATAAGTAAAACATAAACATATTATATATCATATATAAAAATAGTGACATCTTAATGGCCACCTTTGAAGGTGTTATATGAGTGTTGAACAATCATCGTTTCGTGAGGCAGAAATTCGCCATCCACAGAAACCGTATGTTCTTTAACCATTAGATGTAGGTGTGTGTAAGTGTAGATCGAATCCTTTTTATAACAAAATCCTATTATATTGAGGATACTGGTGTTGTTACAAAAGAAATGAATAAAAAGAGTTTAGGGGGTTGGAGAAGAAAAATAAAACAAAACAACATTAGAGAAGACATTACCTCAAAATCGGGTAACTCTTTTTGATTTGAGCCAAAGGCTTCCTTGGGAAGAGTTCTGCTAAAAGTGATGCTTCTAGGAGTAATAGGGGGAAGTTTGGAGAGTATTTGGGCAGAGGTTGGCCGAGCCAAATGGCTTGAAGGTGTGAATAAGGTGGGAGTGGTGGGGGCCATTTATAAGAGGAGAGGAGGGGCTCTTTTGGAAAGATTGAAATGTTACATTATTATACAATGCTTTTCGGATTCTAAAGGTCCCACACTTATATAATTCGTGTCTAAGGTGATACGGGTTCGAAATCTCCTCATCCAATAGGCTTTGGACAAGTGTAAGACTTGTATTTTGCATTATCTTCTCATCTTATTTAAATCGTTAAATAATGAGGTCTTCGCTGCATCATAATGATGTCATATATAATTTAATTTATTTAATGTCTAAAAATTATAAAAAAACTACTATGATATAGGAAATCGTTTTAGATTTTTAATGAATATTTATAGTCAAAATTTGGACTTCTGTAACCCCACTTAAAAATTGTTTTAGTAAAACAACTCATGTTTGTATCAATTTAATTTTAACATTAAATATATATATATTAATGTCATTTTCCAACCAAAGTGGCTCCATGGGGTCCCCAAGTTGACCCATGGGTTGTCTTGGTCGGCCATGACTCATCCAATAGGATTAGGACAAGTGTCAAGCTCATCTCATATTATTAAAACATTATTTTTACCTTAAATTACACTAATTACCTCTAATCGCGATTAAGAACTTAAAAGTTACTATTCACCAAAAAAATTATTTTGATCTCATTGAACCACATTTTACTTCTTAAGGACAACCATGTATGTCGGATTTTTGAAAATAAAATCACAGAAGTGGTAATATTTCATTTAAACGAAAAATCAGTTATTTAACTACCACTTAGTGGTTTCACTATTCATCAAAATTGAAGTTTTTCAGAACAATGCCAAAATTTCACCCTAAGCTATAATTGATATTCCGAATTCAAAAATGATGTATATTTTACAAAATTCAAAACATATAAGTTGCATTAATTAATTTTATAATTAATTCCCGCTGCCACAACAAATAACGTGTTTTTATGAAACAATTTATATCAAAAGATTGGCAATTGTTTATGTCCAATTTCAATGTTAAATTAATTCTAATGACCACAATTGGATAAAATGGTAAAAATATATTCTAATTATACTTTAAAACCACTAAATAGTATAATTTATCACTATAAATTATTTTGATTAAAAAATTTGTTTTTAAGTATTTTTCACTATTCATAAAAAATAAGTTCTCAGAAAAATACCAAAAACTGAACATAGGCTAATTTCGATATTCCGAATTCAAAAATGAAGTCCATTTTGAAATATAAAATTTCTATAATTTTAAAAAGTGGTTATTACTATTCATAATGGCTACTTTGATTAGTCGCGGTGTTTTAGAACTCGAAGTTGCGTACAATGCAAGCTATTGCATCATTGAATGAGAAGCGTATTGTGGAAGCTCAGGGTGTTAAATTCTCCCCTCCTTCAATAAATTGCATCCTCGCAATTTGAAATTTTTATTGGAAAATAAAAGGTTGAAAATAGAAAATACCTTTGTGGAAAACCCACATCGGAAATAAGATTAATAAAATTTAGCCTTAATAAGAGGGAAAGGGAAATGAAAAAGTCACCACCCAATTATGATCTCGATTAGGAGAATATTGGTGGCAATTAGAGACATATAATTGGAGGAAAAACGTAAATATTTGTAGGGAGTGATTGAGGTCATCAATCACAATCAACTGTCAAATTGAGGGCCTCAAAGCCTTCAATCTATGTTGATTTAAAATATCATCAGTTCAACAAGACATAAGGTATTAGGATAACACATTTTTTTGTTTTAATATCCCTTTACTAAAGTTTAAGAATTAATTTATTCATTGAATAAGAGATAGGTATATATATATTTATGCTTGACAATTAGAGTTTCAACCTTCAACTCATCTTTCACTCAAAAAGATAATAGAACTCAAAAATATTATACTTATCCTAATTGTATAAGGTTCCAAATGTTAACACATACCATTTAGATTAGTAAAATTATTTTGTAATAACCAGGGACTTCCTGTAGGCTAGTGGTAGGAAATAAAGGCCTGTCGCACTATGGTTGTGGGTTCGATTCCTACAGCTTTGTCCGACGCGATGGTTTATGCCCCACCCTGCAGGTTGTCCTTTTCCTAAAACTATAGTATCATAATATTCCAAAAATAATCTTCATAAATTTTTTTAACCTTAAACAATACTATCCAAAGATCAACTTAATCCAATCCAACCTTTATAGTTATCCAAAATACCTCTGTCCAGACTTTCTCTAAAAGGTCTCTTAATTCCAAAATCAATTGTAACATCAGATTCCCCAAACAAAGTAAAGTTTCTCTTATTGTCACGTACTAAAAATATAATTACCTTCATCATATTAAAAACTTACTGAAATCAACAAGTACTGCAGTACAATCCTTATATATATATATCACATTATTATAATAACCAAAATATAATCCATGAGTCCAAAAGCACCAATACATTAGTTATTCTGCTTCAACTGTAGTAACAGCATAAGATTGTCCTTGATCCCTTGGCCTTTTCTGAGGTAAGTTTCCCTGACGCTTAGGACATTCATTTTCATAATGCCCCATTTCCCTACAATTGTAGCATTCAACTTTGAAAGCCTCTTTCTTTCCCTTGTAATCACGAGCCTGGTGACCCTTTTCTCCACATTTATAACAAACTCCCATTCCTTTTAGGCATGTACCAGGGTGATTCTTCCCACAATTATCACATAATGGAAAATCCTTCTTTCCCTTTTTCCCTTTATCTGTCTCTTGTTCCACCGTTCTCTTCCTCTCTTGCTTTAATTTGTGGTCATAAGACTTAGAGAATTCCTTTTCTGTCTTGATAGCACACGAGACAATATCTTCGTATGATGAGAATGATTGTGATACTAAAGCTCGACGAAAAATGGTGTTAACCCATCAAAGAAACGATCAATCTTACTTCTTGGGTTACGAATATAATCTCCAACATACCTTGCTAACCTTGTAAAGTTAGCCTCATACTTTGTGACATTCTCATCCTCCTCTTGTCTCATACTCAGAAATTGTCTTTCCATATCTGCTCGATGGTCGCGAGGAAATTATTTTTCTAAAAACAGATCTTTGAACTCCCTCCATTCCATATTTGATACTTCATCATCTTCCTTCATGTTTTGAATCAATGACCACCATTGATCAGCATCTCCAGTGAGGCGGTAAACTGCCATGATAACTTTTTCCCTTTCACTGCTCCCCAAAGCCTGAAATATTTTCTCTAGGGAATTTATCCATTGCTCGGCTACTAAGGGATTTGTACTCCCATTGAACGTTGGTGGTTGTTGCCTCATGAATCGATCTAACATTGATCCTCCACGCTGTGGATCAGGGTGCTCCATACGGGTAAGGTTATTATTCATAACCTGAGTAAGTTGTCCCAGTATGGTGATTAGCTGATCGGCACCAGTTGCATCACCAGCCCCACTATAAATATCTTGAGCAGGAGGGAAATCCCTACATGGAGTGCGTGCATTGATACGGTTTCCATTTCTTCCACTAGGCGCCATTTCTAAACAATGGAATAAACTAGATCAGTTTACGAATCAAAATACATAATCCCATACTTATAAAAAACTTAACATAAATTGAAGTATTTATGGATATAATCCATAATCATAAAAAGAAATGTTTCCTTTGAGGAAGTATATACTCATAACCCTTCAAAGTGGTTTGTAAAGAAAATGAGAATTATCCTAAGCATATCCCCCAGGAGTGTCGTAACCAAGAGTGCAGCAAGGCCCGTTGTCATGCACCAGTTCCCGTTTGAGTCTAGCTCAAAGCGGTGTTTTCGGGTTTTACCCCTAGGTACATCTGTGCCAGATCCACCTCTACCTACTCGTATCCAGACAGGGATGTAATGCTCGGAAAACTCACAAAATCTCTACAATAACAAAATTCTAGGAAGTTCTTCTTTACTAATCCTCAAAGTCTATCTTTGGGCTATGTGCTCTAATCAGAGTTTATCTAAATCTAGCTTCCAAGGTTAGTACTAAACCGCCTCTGAGACCAACTGTAACACCCCGACCCCAGCTACCCAGAGTCGGTGCATTACTTCGTAACATTGGTATGATCACAAAAGATCAAGTCTCGAAAGACCGAATAGTTTAGTAGCCTTGGAAACACTAGATACATTCATAAATCTTACATTACATCATAAAGTGAAAAACTAATAACAAAGTCTTCATAGTCCACACTCATATCCTCTTCTGACTATCCCTGCAGGTCATTCATAAAATACTTCTTCACATCCTGGAAAATATTAAAACATTGAAAGGGGTGAGATCAGATGCTCAGTAAGGATAACAATATTGCGGAAGATTTCATCAATAAACATAAACATTTAAGGCAATGTATAACTAAAACAAAAGCCTTTTAAACATGAACTTCAACATAATATGGCAAAAGTAAAATGAGATAATTCCATTCACTTCTTCACATGGATATTCTACTAGTCGAATAATCACATGCAATATCAATAACCACTTTCATAATGAGGGAATGTATAATGCCATACATTTTGAAACATTTTGTCAAGGCCTCGGCCAAGACGTCTAAAATGATTAAGGCCTCGGCCAAAACCATAAATCAAATTGGGAAAGGGCCTCAGCCAATTCCACGTCTAGTTGTCTCATGAGACCTACCGATGCATCGAGGAGCTATAGCGGGCTCCACCCGTCACTTATTAAGTCCAATACATTCCTCATATGAATAGGTTTAAACATATCATAAACCATAACATAATCGTATTACATAAAACATGCATAAAGGAAACATAACATTTCCACATTTCAATCACAATATATCAATACAACACATTGATATAATAAAAACGCTTTCAAAACCATTTTCAATACCAAAATAAAAGAAAGTTAAAACTTTGTATTTATTTTTCATTAAACAAATGATGGCTTGTAGAGGAAGCCGAAACTCAAATAATGGTCACGGTGGCGGAGAAGTCGTTGTCGCCGCATAAGTACATAAAGAAAAACATTCCCTTTTTGTCGTTTAGTAAAACTCTTCGTATAAAAAATATTCCTTTTGAATAAACATAAAAGTCAAAAGGGGTTTATACACTGTATAAAAGAAAGATGTGTATAAAACCAAATATGCCTCAATGAAAGGAGATTGAGACGAAGTCCTTAAAAAGATCATTTTTAAAATAAAATAGATCTATTATGTGTATTCACTATAGGTACACAAAAAGAAAGTAAAAATACAAAATAAGACATAATAATATCATGACATAATTTGAAAGTAGGAGATTAACCCAAAGAATGGAAATTGGGTTAAGAAGTTCCCTTACCTCGTGTCTGACTTGACTCAACCGTTCTTTAACCTCCTGAATAATAAACTAGAGTTAATATATACCTTATTAAGAACCATTTTCAATTTCATTATCCTTATTATATCACTTATTACAATGATATGAACATTATGTAATTTTTTAAGTTAATAACGGTCGTTTTGTCGATCTTTGGTACTTGAGTAAACAATAAACTTCTTATAATTACAAGTTGTTTATGTGGTAGAATATCCATTGTCTCCAGAATTATATTCATGATTTAGATTTCATATATATATCTTATATATCTAGTATATACATTCATTTATAATATTACGTAACATTTAGAGGTAAGAAATGAAATGCACCGTTCATGGAGACGGTAAGCCGTACGTATGCATGAACGCTACTTTCATTTCAATTTTATATTTAATAAATGTATAATATAATTCCAGTATAATATAGTGCATAATACCATTTACTCCATCCTTTATACATCCCACATATGGCATTAACGATTCAAATCACTTTGAGGGGGCGGTAGTCCGCACTTCCTAAAATGAAATTATCGCGTTTTACCCATATGGAAATCATAAAGAATGCCATAAATGAGAAATACAGAAGCATAAGTAATACATAAACATATTATATATCATATATAAAAATAGTGACATCTTAATGGCCACCTTTGAAGGTGTTATATGAGTGTTGAACAATCATCGTTTCGTGAGGCAGAAATTCGCCATCCACAGAAACCGTATGTTCTTTAACCATTAGATGTAGGTGTGTGTAAGTGTAGCTCTAATCCTTCTTATAACAACATCCTAGTATATTGAGGATACTGGTGTTGTTACAAAATAAATGAATAAAAAGAGTTTAGGGGGTTGGAGAAGAAAAATAAAACAAAACAACATTAGAGAAGACATTACCTCAAAATCGGGTAACTCTTTTTGATTTGAGCCAAAGGCTTCCTTGGGAAGAGTTCTTCTCAAAGTGATACTTCTAGGAGTAAGAGGGGGAAGTTGGGAGAGTATTTGGGCAGAGGTTGGCCGAGCCAAATGGCTTGAAGGTGTGAATAAGGTGGGAGTGGTGGGGGCCTTTTATAAGAGGAGAGGAGGGGCTCTTTTGGAAAGATTGAAATGTTACATTATTATAAAATGCTTTTCAGATTCTAAAGGTCCCACACTTATATAATTCGTGTCTAAGGTGATAAGGTTTCGAAATATCCTCATCCAATAGGCTTTGGACAAGTGTAAGCCTTGGATTTTGCATTATCTTCTCATTTTATTTAAATCGTTAAATAATGAGGTCATCGCTGCATCATAATAATGTCATAAATAATTTAATTTATTTAATGTCTAAGAATTATAAAAAAAATACTATGATGTAGGAAATCTTTTTAGATTCAAAATGAATATTTATAGTAAAAATTTGTACTTCTGTAACCCCACTTAAAAATTGTTTTAGTAAAACAACTCATGTTTGTATCAATTTAATTTTAACATTAAATATATATATATTAATGTCATTTTCCAACCAAAGTGGCTCCATGGGGTCCCCAAGTTGACCCATGGGTTGTCTTGGTCGGCCATGACTCATCCAATAGGAGTAGGAAAAGTGTCAAACTCATCTCATATTATTAAAACATTATTTTTACCTTAAACTATACTAATTATCTCTAATCGCGATTAAGAACTTAAAAGTTACTATTCACCAAAAAATTATTTTGATCTCATTGAACCACATTTTACTTCTTAAGGACAACCATGTATGTCAGATTTTTGAAAATCAAATCACAGAAGTGTTAATATTTCATTTAAACGAAAAATCAGTTATTTAACTACCACTTAGTGGTTTCACTATTCATCAAAAATTGATGTTTTTCAGAACAATGCCAAAATTTCACCCTAAGCTATAATTGATATTCTGAATTCAAAAATGATGTCTATTTTACAAAATTCCAAACATATAAGTTGCATTAATTAATTTTATAATTAATTCCCGCTGTCACAACAAATAGCGTGTTTTTAAGAAACAATTTATATCAAAAGATTGGCAATTGTTTATGTCCAATTTCAATGTTAAATTAATTCTAATGACCACCATTGGATAAAATGGTAAAAATATATTCTAATTACACTTTAAAACCACTAAATAGTATAATTTATCACTATAAATTATTTTTATTAAAAAAGTTGTTTTTAAGTATTTTTCACTATTCATAAAAAATAAGAAGTTCTCAGAAAAATACCAAAAATTCAACATAGGCTTATTTAGATATTCCGAATCCAAAAATGAAGTCCATTTTGAAATATAAAATTTCTATAATTTTAAAAAGTGGTTATTACTATTCATAATGGCTACTTTGATTAGTCGCGGTGTTTTAGAACTCGAAGTTGCGTACAATGCAAGCTATTGCGTCATTGAATGAGAAGCGTATTGTGGAATCTCGGGGTGTTACATAGGGATCCCTAGTTGAAGATTAAATTATGGGCCAAAATTCGGGGTCCATAAAATCAACCGACCATTTTGAGCATAAAATACGAATTGAATGTACAATTGGGGTGAAATTTGGAAAGGTATTTTAGGAAACCTAAGAAAATTTATTTATCTTCTACAACCATCAAATATTTATCAATATTTAATTCCATATTTTAATTCCAAAATGGGGATGAATCTTGTCCTAATTTTTTGGTTGGCATTGAAAAGTCAAATTTCCCTTGATTTATCACCCACCTTTTACTCTCCTAATTAATGGTAAATGATTTTATTTACATGGGATAGAGGATAGGGACAAAAAATTCATATTTAAGATGTGGTGGTGAAGGAATTTTTAGCATAAGTTTTATTATTTCTATTGTAATTTTACGCATTCATTTTGTAATCGCATCTTCAATATTTTCTCAAGTATGTTTTTCGATCATTTTAATTTACTAATAAAAGTTAATATTACAATATTTTTATTTTATTCATTTTATAACATTAATAAATTTTCTTTATGGAGTTAATTCATTCATATCATATTTTTTTAAAATTCTTCACACAATGGTGGAGTGATCATTTTTTTTGTTTTTCTTCTTCAGTTCCTCCCTCATGAGTCAAATTCCCACTTACATTGAAATAATAGCATAAATGGAGGGATAAAAGTATTATGGGTTGATCAAAACGTGTATTAATTGGATTTATTGGATATTATTTCTTATTTTAATAATTATTAATCAATTCTTTTTTTTGAGATTTCCATTCAATGATGTACTTTCTCCTTTGATCTCATGTATTTTAGGGCTACACATCTTGAGTGTTAGAACGATCCTCTACATTGGAGTGCTCAATAATATGATCCTAATATTGCATATGTGATTATATATAGAATAGTGAAAATTAAAAATCCATGAGTGATTAGGGAAGTTCTTATTTCATTGAATGAAACACTCTCGTATTCAAGACATTGATACCATTAAAAGAAATTATTTCAATCCACCCTGGGAAATAACTGAGGATAAAACCTTATTTTTAAATTGAAATCACATACATACTTAAAAATATTTAATAATAAACTCAATTTAAACCCAATTTTTCCAATTCAAATCCAAATAAACCCCTTTTATTGTATGTTTCTTTAGGTTACTTCTTAGGTCTATGAGGATTCAATAACCCAAGCTATACTACAATTGACCACTTAAACCTTAAAAACATGGGTAAATTTGGGAATCAATGCAACCCTATTTATATAGTATATTCACGATATTTATTTTCTCCTCATAATTTTTAAAATTTCATATAAAACATAACTTAATTGATTCATTTTTTTTAAATATGACAACATCATTTGTGGATGTGTGGATTACAGCCTTTCCAAATTGATGTGATTCATTCATGAAATACATGAAATGTATAAAGTAAAATTTTAATTAAACACATGTGAAATAAATTAAATCTATTTCATATTAATGAGATAATTAAATTTTTGTAAATATAATATATCATTTTATTTATTACCCTTTTCACACACTAAAAAGTTATAACGTCTGTCGTGGACATGTTGACTACCACCTTTTCAAAATCATGTGATTCCTTTTCCATCAAAATAATTATATATTATTAATAACATGTAATTTATAATATAATTATACTTATAGAAAAATATAGTGTTACTTCCTTTCTTTCTATAACAATCATTGAAAAATGGGAATGTTACTCATGTGTATATTCAGCCTATCGTCTCCATGATTGTAACATTGGTTCATTTTTCATGACCATAATTCATGATTGTTTTTAAAAGTCTAATTATTATATTAATTTGATAATTATTTTATTATTATTATTCTTGATATGTTTATGTAATGATCCCATTGACAATAGTAGACCTACCAAAGTTGTATTTAACACACAAACCAAATTTGGTCAAATCACATGATGCAAACTTAATTATTTAAGCAGTTGCATACAACATTTTAATAAGTGAAGTAAAAGTAAAAATAAAATTGAAAAATGTTTTGAATCAAGTAAATAATTAACATAATTTTATTATTTAGAAATATAAAGACACACATGAAAAGTTGGACTCATGGTAAGGGATTTCATCTCAATTTCTTTTCATTAAGGCATATTACAATGTTATGAACCTTTTTTCTTTTATATGGTTTATATACTACAATTTGACATGTTTTATTATGAATATAATTTTTATCATTATATTATGAGTTTCATTTAATGTTATTCTTTGAATGGGATTATGATTCCAAATGTTTCAAAGTGGTATGGGACACTTTAGAATGTTTAAAGATTATTTCCCTCAAGATTGTTTTTAGGGTCTTTCAATGGTATTTGCATTCATCAATATCAAAACCCTTTAATGATACTTATCCTTTATTGGGAAATTATTTAAGAATATATATTATTCATTCAATATTTATATTTTATGATAAGATATATGGTTTATTAATTAAATCAACTATTCAATATTCGATGAATTCTTTGGATATGTACGTCATGGATGGGTATCTATTATAGATTTCCCCTTGATGCGTCGATAGTATCATGAGATGAATCAGTTGGACAAATTATATTGGTTTTTACCTAATATTCTCAAGAGTGTTGTGAATGTTCTTGATAGAAAAGTTACCATATATGTCATAAATATTACGCCTATTAATTTATAATTTCCCTCATTCAGACTATATTACTCTTTATCCATGATATTTTTCTTCGATATATCTACAGATGAATCTCATTATCATTTTTTTTATGTTAATGGAATGTGTTTCTAGTTTCTTACCTTGACATATTTATTATTACTTACCTAGTTATTTGAAAGGGTGGTGTTATCATTTATTTACCTTTCTATGTTGATTTACACTCATGAATTCATTTTTTCTTCCTATTTACTTATGATTACTAATCATTTTAGATTACCCTTATTAGTTTTCCTTTACCTAGGTTATGAAGTAGATTCTTATAGATGAGTTTTATGGATTCTATTTATTTCATTTTATTATGTACCACATTTTTATTTTCTTTTCCCAATGTATTATGGGTATCATGTATGTAATCTAGTTTTTAGAAACTGTTAAATTATTTAGAACATTGGGATTATAAGCTTGTGTATATGAAAATTTAATAAAATAATGCTCCGAGTCTGGGCTTTAGGGGCTGGGCCATTATACCCAAAATGTCACACACTATGTGTTTCCATTGATGTCAATTAAAATTTTTATGAGTTTAGTTAATGGAATAAATTTTATTCTCAAGTCCTAGGAACAATTTTATTCAAGTTATATCATTAAAATAAAATAAATTAATATTTAATAACCTAAATTTTATTAAAAATATATATTTATTTTATTTAGTGTTTAATGAATATTTATTAAATTTTATATGAATGAAATAATTATTTATAATGAAAATTGTGATCTGGGTGTTCAATAAATATAATAGTAGTTCAAATGAACCCATACCATGTTTGGTGACAAACATTACTTAATATGATGGTTAACTAATATTTTTTATTGAAAATTTTGGAGAACACCACAAACAAATAATAATAATATTATAATTATTTGGAATGAGGTTAATTAAAGTTAAATAATTTTATTTATTGGTCGACATACAATTAAGTAATATTTTAACCTAAATCCTAACTTTATAAATAGAAAACTATGTCTATTGTGTAGTTCATCAAAAAATTTAGAAAAGAAAATTATTGTGCATAATGAATTCTCTCTCAACTACTCCTTCTACCTATTTCTCAATAAAGATAATCATAAGAGATATTTCTTCAAGACTAAAGAATGAGTGATCACGAACGAAAAATGAAAGCAATTATACTTTCCCCACTAACACTCATAGTTCGAGTGGTGTGGATCAAATATCATATAAGAACATGTGGATCACCACTAGAGGGATTATATCCTTGTATCCTCACAACACAAGGAAGGTAATCTAAAAGGGTCTTTTTAGATAATCAACATTAATGAACATAAGAATTACAAAAGACTATGTATTTATTTATAAAAATATTAAATAAATTATTCATAAATTAGAAGTGTAAGATCCTCACTCTTGGACTTGGGAAAATAATATTAAAATTAATTTTTATATATCGGCCACCACGGTATGCTTCCACTATTCTCAAAACAAGAAAATGTTTTCAAAGGGTTAATGTTTAAATTTATTATTATTTATTTGGTTATTGACCTATGTGTAATTATGGTGATATTTTCATTTCATGTTATTTCTTCTGTAATCTGATTTTAATAACCATGTTATTGACATACTAATAATGTTTTTTTGGTATTTAATTTTCTTAACGGTTTAAGAAAAAATTAATAATAAACTGCAATGCCGTCAAGAAGTTCCAAATCCTTCATCGGTAAAAGATGGTTACATGGCGTATAGACAAAGGACATACCGTGTACCCATTTACATTGTAAATAGATGTGATAAGTAGTTAATTACATGTGGTGAATTTATTACACACCACTTTTTGACTAGGCTAATATGGAAAATGGAATATGGATACATGGAATGTAGCTAGTATGTACATGTCTTGTAATCTGGCTGAGTTAACACGCTAGAGCCCCATGCACGTGACTCAGATACAAAAAAATTGTTCTACATGTTATGTAACTAGATTTTACATTTCGTGAAGTCTCTCAATTAATAAAATAATTTTATTACATTAAATAGATAAATTTAGCATTAAAAACCCTAATTTATTGATTGGAAACTATTGTGTGTTTAAAAGTTTAAAAATAATTTTAATGAACTTTATATGTCCAATATATTTATTATAGTAAATCTATATTAATTGATTCTACAATTTATACTCCATGATTTCCACAAATTATGGGTATCTCTAGTTATGTTTAGATGATCATTATGATGAAAAGGGTTTAATTAATTAATTATTTATTTAATTAATACAAGAACGTTCATATTAAAAATAAGGAATGAATAAATAAAATAATTTCAACATGTCGCTTTTGAATATTAATTTCATGAATTTCCATTCTTGAGCTTGGAAAAAACATTTTAATGTGTTGTAATTTATTTAATTTAATTTAATACATGGCTTTGTAGTTATTTTATACTACGTTAAATGATATCTTGCATGTTATCCATCCCTACATTATTATATTGGACCTGCTTATAAAAGGATATTTATGTAACCCCCTTTTACAAATCCTTTGGACCTCCTAACCTATGTGTGAGTAAAAAATTATTGTAATTGAAGGAGAATCCCCAGGCTTGTGGATGTAGTTCAAGAAGTAACCATTATGATGCCAACCCAATTGAAACATAGGTGAAAATATGTAATACTATAACAAATTTCTTGATCGAAAAATGGAGTTATTCCCCTAGCTCATAGGTTGATTTAATTTCCACTCATTAAATAAGCCTTTATATAATATAATAATTAGATCATTTACATTATTTATTTATTTCTATATATGGAATTGTTAATTTTATGGGTACAAGGAAGTGCTCACATAAATAAAGTAATTTATGTGAAAGGATAAAAATTAAATAAATTAATTATGTGTATTTTTAATCCAACATGGTTAATTAATTATGTAACATCCACATAATATTAAAAATATATTTAATGGATAAAAAATAATAAAATATATGCATAATAAATTAAAATCCCTTAATGAAATATTAAGTCATATTTGTCCTTCAATTACTTTTTTAGGAATAAAACTCAATGAAACTATGTGTTTAATAAACCCTTTTTTGGACACTTAATTTTATATGGATATTTATTATGAATTTTTTGGATATACTTAATCATTTTACATTAATAGAATTAGAAATTTCTATAATTGGTTTAATTTAGAGGCAAGTATTGAGGAAATCTATGTCTATATTTTAGGAGTGGGGAATCCAATCAATAGATCAAGGAGATGTAAGCTCGCAATTGAAAAAGACGCGCCTACCTAAATACCTACAAGTAGCTTTACTAACCCTTATTGGGGTTGTGAGAAGGGGAATATAGATCCTTTCCACTAGAATAATAAACCAACTATAAAATCCAAGTTCAATGGTGAGGGATATTAAGACTCAACAAAATTGTGGGCAATTTAATAAAATCAATCAATTTATTATTTCTCACATAATTTTTAATAAATAAAAATTACTAATAACATTCACTTTTAATTTTAGAATAAATTGACAATATCTTCATCCACATTATCCGTACAATCAATAAAAGAGAATGATAACATCATAACATGCAGTAACATCCAACAGTGGTTTAGACGCCTTTGGGGTGTTTGACAACATGAATGGAAATCTTATATGCTAGAATCCTAAATGCCTGATCCAATTTCTAAGGAGGTGTGTGATGCAGAATTCATTATCTAAGAAAAACATTTGAGTGACTATATCAGCATTAAATGTTTGATTCTTTCATAAATCTCTATTTAACTCATGAATCCTCATGAAAATGTGATATGTATAGCATGCTTGAGAAAGTTGGTGGTGTTTACTGGGAGAGAGATAAAAATGAAAGGCTTGAGATACCAAATTTACTCTTTTAGAACAATCTTGGTGTGGGTTCCCCAGATAGACCAAAAATCATCAAGCTCATTAGCTACATTGAGAGCCTAGAGGTTCTACGGTTAAAAACTCCCCAAATAAATTGGCATCAATCTCATCTTAGA
The DNA here is from genome assembly GCA_963277665.1 of Viscum album. Lineage (NCBI taxonomy): Eukaryota > Viridiplantae > Streptophyta > Magnoliopsida > Santalales > Viscaceae > Viscum > Viscum album. The sequence continues at coordinate 1,105,365,893 of OY728145.1, forward strand.
ATCCCTCTATTAGAGATTCTCCATATTTTTTATGAATTTTAATATAAAAACATTGAGAAGTCTAAACCAGATATTCTCACTCATCTTCTCTAAGTATACAATAATACAAAGCATGAAAATACTTTTTTATTTATGGTGAAAAAAAGAAATGGAAAGGAAATAACTTTAAGACCAAAGCATATTCATTATTTTACATAAAGAGAATTACCACAAGGAAATCAATTGAACAAGATTCTATTTTATTTACATGTGGAAAGAAGGGCCACTGGAAGAAAAACTATACCAAAACAAAGAATCGAGGGGAAGATTCAGCAGTGTTTGTTATTAGGTGAGATTTATCTATTTCTAAAAATTGGGTATTAGATATAGTTTGTGGTGCTCAGATATTTATTTTAATATAGGAACCTATTAGATTAGAAAATATTAATTCATGGGAGGTTAATCTATGAGAAACTAAAAGATAAAAATATTCTTTTGTAGCTATCAGGGACTGAAAGCCCACATTGTTGACCAAAATGATCTTAGTTTTGAAAGGTTGTTATTATGTTCCATCTATTACCAAAATAATTATATCTATATCCAGAATTGATATAGATGTATTTGTTTTAAAATTTAGAAATAAATGTTTTTTCTTTTATAATGTAATCATTTATTATGGTAAGACACTTTTAAATAAAAGTATTTATGTATTGGATTACATGAACCAAGTAATGGAAATCAATTATGATGATAATTCACATGAATCATAACACACCCAATGTTAGAATCACTTACTAGATCATGTAAATTAAAATCACTAGACTAAATTAAATTAAGAAGGATATTTAGATTATTTTAATCCAAAAAAATTTGTGTATATCAATAATGTATATAAGTAAAAATTACCAAATCCTCCTTTAGACGGAAAGGTGAAAGGAAAAAAGAGCTTATTGAATTAGTTCATACCGATGTGTGTGGGCTATTTCCTATTAAAGAAAGGGGTGGGTACTCATTCTTCATAAATTTTACTGATGATTTTTTAGATATGGATATGTATGCTTTATGAGGAATAAGTTAGATTCTTTTGATAAATTCATTGAATAAAAGAATGAATTTGAGAACCATCTTGGTAAGAAGATTAAGAAACACTCCTCAAACCATAGTGGAGAATATCTTAATTAATACTTCATTGATTACATTATGGGAGTTTGGGATCTTATCCTAACACACTCATCCATATACGCCTCATTGGAATAGCGTAATTGAAAGTCAGGACCAAACCTTAATGGACACGGTGACATAAAAGTGAATCATGTGAGTCTTCCTTTATCCTTTGGGGGATATACGTTACAAATGGTAACACACATACTAAGTCAAGTACCAACTAAATCGATAAATGGTATTCCTTACAAATTTTAAAGTGGAAGAAAACCCATATTTTCACATTTACATGTGTGGGGAAGTAAATCATTTATTATGTCCTCTTTGGGTAACAAACAACCGCCCTAAGGAAAAAAGTGTACCTTTAAAAGATACCCCATGAAAAAATGGGATATTACCTATTCAATCCCACTAAAAAGTTTATATTGGAAAGACACTTAATATTCCTTGATAGGGAACATGTGTCTAAAAGTGAATGTGGGAGTGAGATAGACTTCAATGAAGTTTAATCTCAAGGTATACGAGAGTTGGTACATGAAAACATTCCATAAATCCCCATGGAAGATGAAACTATTCTAGAGACACAAGTTCTGTGTAGAAGTACAATAGATAATGGAGAACTAGAATTATATGGTTTTCTCATTACTGATGATGATGAATCTTTATTATTTTATAATAATGAACCTATAACCTATAATGACAGAGTAAGTGGCACTTATTTTTCGATGTGGTAAAAATCCATGAACTTGAAAATAGATACCATTTACTAAAACCATGTTTGGATTTTGGAAGATTATCTATTATATGTAAATCCCATTGGTTAAAAATGGGTATTCAAGAAGAAAAAAGACAAAGGAGGATAATTCAAAACCTATAAGGAATGGACGATTACAAAAGGTTTTAAATAGTATTGAGGAATTGATGTCATATTACTCAAAGGAAATGAAATACCAGTATTACAATATGTTTTTATATGGTTGAATAAATTCTTATCCACTAATGAATTGGGTGAAGTAACATATATTCTTGAGATCAAGATCCATCACAATAGATCTGATAGACTTCTCATCCAAAGTCAAAGTACATACATTGACATGATATTAAAGAGATTTATGTTAGAACAATCCTAGATAGTATTTTTTCTAGAATCACGGGAAATTTATCTTTCCATGAAAATTTGTCCTCATAAAAATGAGGAATAAAATGGAATTAAAAGGATTACATACACATCATTTATTGGGTAATTCATGTATGTCAGGATATTTACTAGGATATATGTTTCCTACATATTGACTATGTTAGGTATGTATTATAATGATTCAGGTGACCACCATTATATGGTAATCGAGATTATACTTAAGTAACTAAGTCATACTAAGAACATGTTACTACTCTATTGAGGAGATAAGGAACTAGCCATTATAAGATATATAGATTCTAGTTTCCAAGCCGATTAAGATGTTGTGAAGTCAAAAAAGAGAGGCAAAATTAATTTTAATGGAGGTACTATGAGCCAAAAGAGCTCAATGAAGGATGTGTTCATAGATTCTATAATAGATTCTGAGTATATTTCAGCTTTTGAGGAAGCTAAGGAAGCAATATGGATGCAAATATTTGTCCATGTGCATGATGTGGCACCCAAAATTAACGAACCTATCACACTCTATTGTGATAATATTGTAGTGGTGGATCTCACAAAATATACAAGGTCACGTCAGTAGATAAAGCACAAAAATTGGAAGTATAATCTCATGGGGGATTATTCTCATATAGGCGAGGCTACAGTGAGAAGTATTTTCATGGAAGACAAAATGGGAGGCCCTGTGACGAAAGCCTTAACTAATCAAAAACATGATTATAATGTGAGGTCTAGAAGACTAAAATTCATAAATAGTTGTATCTAGTACAAGTTAGAGTTTTTTAGAGTTAGTGTCATAGAAAAAACTAATTGTACTTTGACTACAATTTTATTCTATTTATGAAATGTTAATTTAACATATTATTACATATTATTCATTTTTTCTTCATGGATTTAATGTAATAATATCCTACACTATTGTTTTCATTAATAAGGTTATATTAGTTCCCCACTATGATGATAACCTTAAAGTGATATGAAAGTATTCATAATATATTTCTATAGTAGTAAAATGTACTATGATGGGACACATTTTATTTAAAATGTTAGGTGTGAGTGCTCATAAGTGGATATGACTTATTCTAATGAATTTGTCACTTGGTAATCTCCAATATGGGTGATTATGAGAACATACAATGCTATAGGAATTCCACCTGTTTTGGTGTCATAAAATATTCCTATCCATGAGAGTATGTAATAGTACTTAGACTATAATATTAACATTTATATTTTTCATCACTTGTTCCCTTCTATTTTCAGAAAAATCTATCATGCCATATGTTGGTGGAAGGTAGGGTATGTTGGGTGCATCACGACTGACATTCCATTAATCGATAAGCAGAGGAAGGATTTATCCCATCCATATTCATGGATGTTGACATCTCAAACCTTTTATTAGAATAAAACCATTGAATTAAATTTCATGTCCATGGTTTAATGACATGTTTATTTTAGATATTCAAAGAATGACATAACGAGTAAATAGTTTGATGACACCATTGTGCAACCTACTTGATGATATATTTTGATAATGGGATTAGAATAGACAATGAGTGTTCATATGGAGTTGTCTATGTTGTGAAATTAAGTTATTTCTATTGGGTACCTTGACCCATTTCTAGAAAACAATATTGGACATTAGGAAAGTCCGCCTAATGCCAACAAGAAATAATACCAGGGGTTCACATGAAGTGTTTCAGTTGATCTCGATTAAATTTTATTTGAGTTTAATTAATTGACTAAATATTATTCCCAGGTCTGATGAATTATTTTATTCAAGTTATATTGATCACATAAATTAAATAAATATTTATTCACTGACATGTGAACAAAAAATATTTATTTATTTTATTGAATATTTAATAAAAAAATTAATCATTGTTATGTGAATGAAATATTTATTTATGAATAAAAGTTTTATTCGGGTGTTCAGTAAATGAAAGAGGATTTTGAATGGAAACAGATAGTGTTCAGTGAAAAATATTAATTAACAATCTTATAAAATAATATTTTTATCCTGCAAGTTATCACGAACCAAAAAAATATTATTATTATTTGTCATGGGGTTTATTAAAGCTAATAAATTTTATTTAATTGAAGAAATGCAATGAAATAATTTTTTAAACTAAATTACATGTCTATAAATAGATGACATTGCTTATTGTGTAGTGCATCCAAAAATTGAGAATAGATAATTGTTGCGCATAATGAATTCTTTCTCGAATCTACCTTCTCTACCCTTCTCAAGAAAGGGAAGCACAAAAGAGATTTCTTCAGGAACAAAAAATGTGTGATCACTGTGCAAGAATCCAGAGATAATGTGGTGTTGCTCAAAGATCATAAGAGTATGTGTGTATCACCTCTAGAGGGATTATATCCTTGGATCATCATATCATGGCGAAGGTAATGTAAAAGGGTATTTTTAGATGATCAACTCACAAATGAATAATGTTCTTAATTCTAGGTATTTATTTTTTCTAATATTAAATAAATCGATATTGAATTTGGCATGTAATATCCTCAATATTGGTTTCTGAAAATGGTTATTAAAATAAATTTTCATATATCTCCCACCACCGCACACTTCCACTATGGATGGAACCACCAGTCTCATTGAATGTTTATATCATGATAGGTTATTTAGTCCTTAGTAATGGAAATCAAGTGTTCGAGTGATTATATATGAAGTTGAAATTAATAATTGGTTGATTCCTATAGTGCGACTATGATATATATATATATATATATATCCTCCATTTTATGTGATTTAATATGCTACCCTACCCATGTCAATAACACCTAGTTGACTCTAGGAGGGTGATTTTTCTAAAATCTGTGTTGGTGAGGAATGAATGATTGACTACCCCCACATTACATGATAACTTCTCATGGTAGTCTTATGTTCTTGTATTCACCATGGTTACCTTTACAATATATGTGCATAGTTGTATGTAATGTATTGTGGTTATTTCACACACATGTGTTTTTGGGTATTTTATTCTATGGATCATTATAGGTTATTTTTGGATGGGATGTGATGACTTGATGAATAATACTTAGCATATAGGTTGTGGTGGAACCAAGACACTACTTGGAAACTATATAGATATGTGTAAAGGGATCATTACATGATGTGATTCATGGGGTGTATGTTATGTTATGAGACAATGTGATGTATGAGATGTATGATATGACATAGTATCCTGGGTGTCTTAGGGATTTATTAATTTTTGAGATAGATGGATTAGGACGCGCGATGTTGAGGAAGAGTGTAAAACTATAGTTAGGTACATTATTTGATATATGATGGATATTATATTGTTATTTTATTCTATACATGGTGATAGATAAATGTTGATGCTATAAATTTAGCATAACTGATAATGTGATGATTTAGCATCCCTAGTTATTCATTAGGATTTAATATTCTTTGTTTATCTTTTATAAGAGAGGCTTTATAGATGATCTTATGAGTATACCTATGATTCTCAACCTATATATATATAAACTATTTTGTAGGATTATATGATCTGTTCGGTGATTGGGATGGATATTACTAGCTTATGGAGTTGTTTAGGAGATGTTGGGGATTTTAGGTCAATATCAAGGATTTTCATTTTGGAACATGGAGTTTCTTTTGCAGTTGTTTAGTTGCATGAAAATACATGAATGGATTGGGACATATCTTTAATTTTATTTGAATAGGTGTTTCTAGGTGGTTTTATCTTATCTCTAATTCCTCATGTTCCCTTAGATGGAGATTTTCCAATTTGTGTGCATGATATACCCTCGGTGCTTGTCACCAACATGTGGCCTACTTGAGGTGGGTTTCAGGCATCATTATCTCCCTTATATAATTATCAGACCTAGGGTGGTACTATTGGGGGTAGGAGTTCATGAAATAATACACAAGAGTTTCTCAATATTTGTAAAGTATATATAAGATTCATCTAACTCATAAACAAGAGTCTCTGTGTTACAAATTAGGTTGGAAGAATAAAATAAGTAATTTCTATAATTTTAAATCATTTATAAGTAAAAAAAATAAATATTACACTTATAGAAGATACATTTATGGAAGGAGTACTAAGGATACAAGAGCTCCTAAAATGAGTCCCAGGATCATTAATTATATAAAAGGAATACATTGAAGATAAACCAAAATTTTTTCTAGAAGTTACTATTTAGAATATTTCTAATTTTTTTGATGCTAAGTTGTAGTAAATTGAGAATATTATAGAACATGGTAGGTTTGAATTTTGAGTAATTATGTACTTAGAATATATACACAACTATATGAAGTGTTTTGGATAAAAACTATTATGTATTTAATGGTCGTCACATCTTTCAGATGTTTGCTTATAAATATTTGAGTTGAAAGAAGAGATGAAAATCCATGTAAGTGTAACATAACACTTATAAAAGGATTTTCTATTTTAATAAGTTTGAGATATTTTCCTAATGGTTAATGAATAATTTAAATAAAAATGATGTAATACCTATATTTATAAGGTACAAGCATCATAGTACTTTATATAATATGAATCATGGTGAGTCCAAATGATTAAGTGTTTCTAAGAATGAATGTGATGTATTTGGAAGTTGTGAGATTATGGAGAAAGATAAATCTTAATTAAAAACCAAAATCAAAATAAAATAAGAATCATGTTTCTATATATACTTCTATAAGAAAAAGAAAATTAAAAATAAGGATAAACTTTATGAAGAATAAGATCTTAAGTAGATGTAATTTTCAGAAGATTTATTGATGTGAATGAGATGCTCTGAGAAAATCTATATTTATAGAAGAATGATATTGACTTAGTCTAGAAAGTGTTTCATGATGATAAAATGATATAGTATATAAATTTGAAAGATTACATGGAAGAAATATTTTTTTTAATTGAGATAGAGGAAGTTTAAATTCAAACTTCTTACAAAGAAATTATTACAAAAATATTGGAAGAATAGTTTGAAAATCACGAACTTATAGAATTTGATTTGTCAAAACCTAGTGATTTTCATAAATAGGTTGGTGAAGCATATAAATAGGACTTAACAATTCCATTAAGGTTTTGATGAATTTTTTATGAGTGCTAAGTGATCTATCCTCATATATAGCTTATATGAATATTTTCCTTTCATGAAGATAGTTATGTTATAATAAATTGTACGAAGTTATCATACATGAACATTCAAATAGATACAAGTTATTAGATGAACTATAATTTCATTATATTTTTTGGTTCATAGGATTTTAGATACAAGAACATTAGATAAAAAGTATATTGCTGAGAAGATTTTTGAAGTCAAGAAATCACACATTTTTTAGTATGAATTTAATGTTTCAGAGGATCTTCTGAGTCAATAAGTTAAGTGAGGAAATTTAAAAGTTATTACTTACAAATATTTATAAAGAGGAGGGAGTGTTAAACAAAATGAAACTTATATACTATTGATTTGGTCATTTTAAATATTGAGAGAATAGGGATGACATGATTGCAGCTAAAGTAATTAATTTAGTGGTAATAAAATACATACTATTAAGGAAGAAGATCATTCATTGTGAGGCAGAGACATCAATGAGAATGGTGAATATATTTTATATATGATTCGAAGGAGGAAAATTTTAAAATGGTATGATCTTGTATTAAGAACCAATAAAGATACTGTATAACTATCTAGATACACAAAAGGATTTTCGGGATATATCCTCTTAGGTTAAGGATGGTAACATCCCTCTTGATAACCACCAAATAAGAGTCATCAATTTTAGGATTGAATAAATTATTGAGGAATAAGTATTATTTTCTCAGAAAAATAAAGGAGGGAGCGTTGTGGGTATGTGAATATTAGGTGGATGGATCACTTGAATTGTGTGACCCTAAGAAGAAATTTGGTTGCATGACCCAAAGAATGTCACATAGACAGATTATGAATTCCATGTGATATGATAATGATCATGATAAGACCCATTAGTTCATCAATATGATCATAAAAGGCCCAATCAAATAGTCTTCTCCATCATGTGAATCCCCTCTCTCAAGCACTCATGATCATGCAAAGGATTCTAGAAGAGTTCCTCTGATCATGGGACATGTCAATTGTTAGATGTATGAAAATCACCAAAATACCCTTTTGAAATAAAATATAAAAATTGTGGAAGATTAATGAAATGGATGTTATATAGATTTTCATGTAAAGGACTCACATGAATCACATGATCAGTTCACCGATCACATGAGATCCCAAGATACATGTCAGTCAAGTTGGGTGAAAGCCTTTGGTTATGTCACCTCCATCATGGGAAGACCCTCAAACATGTCCATTCGATCATGTGGTTCTCTTAAGAATATATAGACAAGTGGTGGGAATATGTAATTACCCGACCCTAGTTACCCAGAGTCGGTGCATTATTACATAACATTGGCATGATCACAAGAAGGAACAAATCTCAAAAGACCGATTAGATTAGTAGCCTTGGAAACACTAGATACATTCATAAAGTTTACATTACATCATAAAGTTAAAACTAGTACAAAAAAATCTTGTCTTCAAAACCCCTCATAATATCCCTATAGGTCATTCATAAATAACTTCTTCACATCTTGGGAAAAATAAAACATTGAAAGGGGTGAGCTTAGATGCTCAGTAAGGATAACAATATAGCAGAAACTTTCATAAATAAGCATAAACATTTAAGGCAATGTATAACTAAAACAAAATCCTTTTAAACTTGAACTTCAGAATAATAGGGAAAAATAAAATGAAGTAATTCCATTTATTTATTCACATGGATATTCTTCTAGTCGAATAATCACATGCAATATCACTAACCGCTTTCATAATGATGAAATGCATAATGCCAGACTTTCATAACCACGTAGCCAAGGCCTCGGTCCAAGACTACAAATAATATTTTGTCAAGTCCTCGTTCCAAGACAGTAGTTTGTCTCATGAGACCTACCGATGCATTGAGGAGCTATAGCGGGCTCCACCCTTCACATATTAAGTCCAATGCATTCCTCATATGAACAGGTTTAAACATAATATAAACATTCGTATTAAAACTAGCATAATAAATGTCAATACTTTCTCTATAAACCATGAATGGTATAAAAATAACACATCCACAGTCAAACATATCACAAAACATTCAATACAATATGGAAGTTTTTTATCATAATAATAAACTTCTAATAAGCTTAAAATCCATCAAATGACGTTGACATAGATGAGATCAAAAATATTTGAGAGAAATATCTCTTTTTTTGAAATGATTTAAAAGTCTCATAATTATAAAATAAAACATTTACTTTGAAAATATTCTTATAAGATTTTAAGGGAAGCTTCGAAAATTTTATAACTGCGTAAAATATCCGCACCCGCCGTATAAGTTAAAAAAATACATTCTTACCTTAATTCTATTGAAAAGTTTAAAAAGGACCTTGTTTGGAAAACGAAAGAAATATTCCTTTATAAAATTCTTTTAAAATGTAAACAAGGGTATAAATGACTTTAATCCATAGTTTTTAAAAAAGTAATATTGATTTGAAATACATTTTTAAGAAACATGGATGTGGATGATAAAGAGGTCCCAGTAGATAATTACGTATAAACAACATTGGATAATGAAGAGATTGCGAAATAAACTCATACCTTGTACTTTTACTTGGTCAAGGGTTGGTTAAATTCCTTTATAATGGTGAAATAATTGTTATTGAATTATACAATAATCATATACATTAATATGATATCATATATGATCTTTTAACATTGCTTTGTTAATAATATTTTAGTATTATCATCATTTCGGGTGTTAACTTACTCATTTTACTTTATATTATTTGTTACGTAAGCCATGTTTGTTATGGATAGGTTGTATATTATTAATATAAATAATGATATCAAGTCCTTAAACATTATTTTTAATCATTAAATGAGAATTAGAATCAAATGGATATGATGTGGAATGAATCTCACCGTGTTCGTGGAGACGATAGTCCGTACGTACGCACAAGCGACACTATCATTCTTTTGATATTAAAATAATATATAATTGGATGGTATATCATGTATAAAAAATAATTATCATGTTATATTTATTATTTAAATGAATTATACATCATTATTATACCCATCTAAATAATAATATATTGAATAACAATTACACCACAACGTTGAGACATTAGGTCGTACGTACGCACGTATGGTGACATGTCATTCAAGGGATGGATAGAATAATCAATTTTTTTGTTACATATTTATAATAACATCAAAGTATATAAAAGATACTTGATTTATTATTTTAGAATAGAAATAACAAAGAAAGAAGATGTTGAAGAAGAAAGGAACTTGAAAGAGGGTGGTGAAAACATTACCTCTTCTTCGGGTTCTTCCTTTTAATTTGATCAAAAAGGGCTCCATAGGTTGTCTTTATGATCAAAATAAGGCCTCTATATTGAATTTAGGGAAGTTGGGAGGATATTTTGGCAGACGTTGGCTGAGCCAAAAGGCTTTGAATGTGTGGATAATTGGATAGAAGTGGTGTCCTTTTATAAGGGGGAGGAGGGGCTCTTTAGAAAAAATTTAAAGTATTATTTTATAATAAATTCATATTCAGTTTATAATGGCTCAAAAGTGGTTTATTTAAAGCCTATGGTGGGTATGGGTCGCAATAATTTCCACCAATATATTTTATACAGGTCGGGGTCATTATATTAACCTTATCTTTTAGTTTTAACTCTTGGTTAATTAGTTTGACACTTACCATGTCACATTGTATTTTTATATTATATAGTTAATAAACATACTATATACCTCCAAGAGACCCCAAAGTGGTCCCCTAAGGATACACATATCATGATACAAGTCCTTTGGTCAAACATTAGGTTTTTAGGAATTTAATATCAATTAATAATATAATATTTGTTATAAAAACTCTTTTATGTCAATTTTGACACTATTTGGTATTTGATTTTTGTGAAAATCATAACATCATGATTACTTCAAAAAAATTTAATTAAATAAATCCTAACATGTCATATTGACCTATAAAATTCGTGAAATTAATTAAAAGTCTCAAATTATATTTATTTGTGTATTTATAATATCAATTATTTTAATATTTCACTAATAAGGTAATTATTGCATCATAATTGTGTCATAAATAAATTAAATTATTTAATGTCTAAAAATTATAAATAAAATACCATTATGTAGGAAATATTTTTATCTTTCTAATTAATATTTATAGTGGAAAATATAACATATATAACCCTATGTAAATTTTTTTTGCTAAAAGATATAGGCTTATGTCATTTTTGTATTTACTTTAACTTAATTAATATAAAGTGTCATTATCACTTACAAGTGGATCCATCGTGTCCCAAAATCGACCCAAATATGCCCATGGTCGGACATGTATCAACCAATGGGGTTAAGACACATTTAGGTAATTTATTTTTATTATAATATTATTTTTTTTCCCTTATTTACTGAATTTACCCTTTAACCATGGTAAATAAAATATTTACCGAAGTAATTATTCAAAATGTCTAAAAATAAAAGTATACTATTTACAAAATTTGGAAATCCTGATTACAAATATGGAGCCTATTTTACCAAATTTAAAACACAGAAGTGGCAAAAATTAATTTAAAAATAATTCCCGCTGTTAAAACAAAAAGCGTATTTTTAGTAGATAATAACTATCAAAAGATTGACACTTGTTTATGTTCAATTTAAATGTGAAATTATGTACAATGACCAAAATTGTATTAAATGGTTACAATTTATTCTAAATATACTTTAAAACCAATAAAATTCATAATTTATCACTATTAATTATTTCAATTAAAAAAGTTGTTTTTAATAAAAATTTAGTAATTTTCACTATTCATCAAAATATAAAAGTTATCCGAAAAGTACCAAAATTTTATCCTAGGATAATTTCGATATTCCGAATCCAAAAATGAAGTCCATTTTGAAATATTAAATGTATAAAATTTCAAAAAGTGGGTATTACTATTCATAACAGCTACTTTGATTGGTCGCAGTGTGTTAGAATTTCGAAGTTGCGTACAACACACGCTACTATATTATTCAAAGAGAAACATACCATGGAAGCTTGGGGTGTTACGTTCTCCCCTCCTTAAAATAATTTCATCCTCAAAATTTATATAATATTACTGCATAAAAAGACTCGAGTGGTTCTTCATCATAAGTTCCTCAGGTTCCCACGTTGCCTCTTCCATTTTATGGTTTCTCCATAGAACTTTTACCAGACGAGTCATCTGGTTTCTCAGCACTTGTTCTCTCGTACCAAGAATCCTTATGGGCTCTTTTCAATGAGATATATCTGGTTCTAGTTCTAATTCCTCATAGGTGAGTACATGTGTTAGGTAAACATGTATTTTCTCAACAGTGATACGTGGAACACATTGTGAACTTTGGAGTGATTTGGCGGCATTGCCCAATGGAAAGCCACAGCCCCAATTCGTTCTAGAATTTCGAAAGGTCCGATGTACCTGGGACTCAATTTACCTTTATTGCCAAAATGTATAACTCCCTTCCATGGATATACCTTCATGAAAACATAATCTCCCACCTGAAATTCCAAATCCTTTCTTCAGTTGTCAGCATAGCTCTTCTACCAACTTTGAGCTTCTTTGATTTGGTTTTGGATTACCCCCACCTACCATCATTTCCTCCACCAGTTCTGGGCCTACAAGTTTTCTTTCACCAACGTCATCCCAACAGGTTGGTGTGCGAAATCTCTTTCCGTATAATGCTTCATATGGTGCCATCCGAATAATTGAATGGAAGCTATTGTTATAGGAAAATTCTACTAGAGGTAAATATTGATCCCACATACCCTGAAAGTCAAGTGAGCATGATCTCAACATGTCTTCTAAGGTTTTAATAGTTTATTCTAATTGTCCATCTGTTTGAGGGTGGTAATCATTTCTCAAACGAAGTTCAGTATCCAAGGCCTTCTGAAGACTTTTCCAGAATCTTGATTTAAAATAGGGATCACGATCCGAGACAATCGATAGGGGTACTCCATTAAGTCTCACAACTTCATTAATATGTATTCTCGCTAGACGTTCAAGTGGTAAATACTCCCTTATAGCAATTAAATGTGTTGACTTTGTAAGATGATCAGCAATGAACCATATTGCATCGGTCCTTCTAGGAGTCTTTGGTATTCCCCTGACAAAGTCCATCGTGATATTATCCCATTTCCACTCAAGTATGGGAAGAGGTTGCAATACTCCTCCAGGATGTTTCCTTCCAGCTTTCACTTGTTGACAAACCATACATCTTGACACAAAATCGGCAATCTCCCTCTTCATGTTGTCCCACCAATAATTTTCCTTCTAATCTCTATACATTTTGGTGCTCCCAGGGTGTATAGAGAAATTGGAACTATGAGCATTATCAAACAATTCCCTTTTTAGATCAGGTATATCGGGAACACAAAGTCTCTTCCCGAATGTCAAAATTCAATCTTCATACAGATAGTCACTCAATCTCCCATCATTCACTGCATTAATCTTCTTTTGGAATTCTTCATCATTGGTTTGAGAACTCTTAATACTTTCTAGTAAAGATGGTTTGGAAACCATTTGAAAAAGCATTGATGTTTCACCTTCCATGGTCATTCCCATATCTAACTTTACTAGATCCATGAAAATAGGATCCCTTTCAATTCTCATCATATTCAAAACTCCATGATCTTTTCTGCATAAAGCATCTTCCACCTTACTTGCCTTCCATGGGTGGTAGTGTATCGTGAAATCATAATCCTTGAGTAGTTAAATCCATCTCCTTTGCCTCATGTTGAGTTATTTCTGTGAGAAAATATACTTCAAACTCTTGTGATTAGTAGAAATGTCACATTTTTCACCGTAGAGATAGTGTCTCCAAATCTTCAAAGTAACGATTACAACTGCTAACTCAAGATCATGAGTAGGATATTTCTACTTATGAATTTTTAGCTGTTGTGATGCATAGGCAATAACCCTATCATTATGCATAAGGACACAACCAAGTCCTTTCTTTGATGCATCACTATAAATAACGAACCCATCATTCCCTGATGGTAGAGTCAATATAGGGGCATTGACTAATATTCTCTACAGTTCTTCAAAACATTATTTACACTCTTTTTTTCAAACAAATTTAACCCCTTTATGTGTGAGCTTCGTTAATGGGTTAGCTAATCGGGAAAAATTCTAGACGAAACGCTGATAATAACCTGCCAAACCAATAAAAATGCGTACCTCATTTATACTTTTCGGTGCTGGCCATTCTTGGATTGCCTTGGTATTAGAAGGATCAACAGAGATTCCATCCTTAGAGACAATATGGCCAAGAAAATAAATCTCCTGAAGCTAGAATTCACACTTTCTAAACTTCCCATATAATTCATGTCTTCTAAGAGTCTTCAGGATAATGCGCAAGTTATTTTAACGATCTTTGTATATTTTGATGTATACCAAGATATCATCAATAAATACCAACACAAAATCATCTAGATATTCCTTGAAAACTCTATTCATTAGATCCATGAATATAGAGGGTGCATTAGTCAATACAAAAGGCATTACTTTAAACTCGTAATGCCCGTACCTTGTTTGAAATGTTGTCTTCGGAATGCCATCCTTCTTCACACACAACTGATGATATCCAGATCGAAGGTTAATCTTTGAAAAGTATTGAGCTCCATAAAGTTGGTCAAATAAATCATCAATGCAAGGTAGAATATACTTCTTCTTTATTGTTATAGCATTGATCTCCCTGTAGTCGATACATAACCTCATGGATCCATCTTTCTTTTTAACAAAAAGAACAGGGGCTTCCCATGGAGAAACACTAGGGAGAATAAATCCCTTATTACTCAATTAATCTAGTTGTTTCCTTAGTTCAACTAATTCCATAGTTTCCATTCTATAAGGGGTCTTCGAGATAGGCTTTGAACCAGGAATTAAATCAATGGAAAACTCAATTTCTCATTCTGGAGGATGTCCAGGTAAATCTTCCGAAAACACATCTACATATTCTTTCACAATAGGTACATCCTCTATTTGAAAATTCATTTCCTCACCCATAGTCATTTCATTCTCTTCCTCCCCAATAATTGAATTTAGTTGAGCTACTGGGGGTGGATCTAGATAAGAATTAGGTGGTGATGATTCTGCTATAAAAATAAGGAGTTCTTTGTCATCATCAGAAATTGTAACCTCCTTCTTCTTACAATAAATCTTCACATCATGGTCCGAAAGCCAATCCATACCGAGGATTATATCAAACTCAATCATAGTTATGATAATGAGATCAGCGAATAAAGAACATTTATGTGATCTAATGGGGATTGATTCACAAAACATTGTTGCGATGATACTTCCCTTTGGAGTTTTAACTGACAACTACTTTGTTAAATCAAATTGGGAATATATAATTTTCATAGAAAACTAGGAAGATATGACACAATGTGATGACCCAAAATCAAATAAAGCATTTTATAAACATGAGGAAACCATTAAATTACCTGCCAACATGTCTTTCAGAGCTTCTACTTCTGCAGTAGTGATATCATAAGCCTTTCCTTGATCCCTTGGCCTTTTCTGAGGTATGTTCCCATGATGCTTAGGACATTCATTTTCATAATGTCCCATCTCTCTATAATTATAGCATTCCATGTTGACAAAAACTCTCTTTCCCTTGCAATCATGAGCTTGGTGGCCTTTTTCACCACACTTGTAACAGACTCCCATTCCTTTTAAGCAAGTACCAGGGTGTTTCTTCCCACATTTACTGAAGGATTTTTTTTAACTTTTATATTCTTCCCCTTATTTCCATTTCTAGATTTATCCATAGATTTCTTCTTCTCTTGATTTGCTTTAAAGTCATAAGACATAGAGAATTCCTTTTCTATCTTGATAGTACATGAGGTAATGTCTTCGTATGACAAGAAGGATTCTGAGACTAATGATCGATGAAGAAATGTTTTTAACCCATCAAAGAAATGATCAATCTTAATTATTGGGTTACTTATATAATCTCCAATATACCTTGATAACCTTGTAAAGTTAGCCTCATACTTTTCAACATTCTCATCCTCCTTTTTCCTCAGACTCAGAAATTGCCTTTCCATATCTGCTCGATGGTCATGAGGAAAGTTTTTTTCTTAGAAAATCTCTTTGAACTCCCTAAATTCCATATTTTATACTTTATCATCTTCATTCATGTTTTGAATCAATGACCACCATTGATCAGCATCTCCAGTGAGGTGGTAAACTGCCATGATAACTATTTCCCTTTCACTACTCCCCAAGGCATGGAATATTTTCTCTAGGGAACTTATCCATTGCTCAGATACCAATGGATTTGTACTCCCATTTAATGTTGGTGGTTGTTGCCTCATGAAGCGATCTAACATTGATCCTCCACGCTGTGGATCAAGGTGCTCCATACGGGTAAGGTTATTATTCATAACCTGAGTGAGTTGTCCCAGTATGGTGATTAGCTGATCAGTACTAGTTTCATAACCAGCTCCACTATAATTATCTTGAGCAGGAGGGAAATCCCTACATGGAGTGCGTGCATTGATATGGTTTCCATTTCTTCCACGAGGCACCATTTCTAAACAATGTCATAAACTAGATCAGTTTACGAATCAAAATACATAATTCCATACTTGTAAAACACTTAACATAAATTAAACTATTTATGGATATAATCCATAATCATAAAAAAATGTTTTCTTTGAGGAATTATATACTCATAAACCCTTCATAATGGTTTGTAAAGAAAATGAGAATTATCCTAAGCATATCCCAAGGGAGTGTCGTAACCAAGAGTGCAACAAGGCCCATTGTCGTGCACCAGTTCCCGTTCGAGTGTAGCTCAAAGCGGTGTTTTCGGTTTTTACCCCTAGGTACATCTGTTCCAGAGCCGGATCTACCTGCTCATATCTAGATAGGGATGTATTTATCAGAAAACTCACAAAATTTCTACAATACCAAAATTCTTGGAAGTTCTTATATACTAATCCTCAAAGTCCATCTTAGGTCTATGTTCTATAATCAGTGTTTATCGAAATCTAGCTTCCAAGGTTTGTACTAAACTTCCTCTGATACCAACTGTAATGCCCCAACCACAATTTCCCAGATTCAGTGCATTATTACATAACATTGGCACGATCACAAGAAAGATCAAATCTCGAAAGCCCTATTTTTTTAGTAGCCTTGGAAGCACTAGATACATTCATAAAGTTCACATTAAATCATAAAGTGAAAACTACTACAACAACATATTGTCTTCATAACCCCTCATAATATCCCTGCAAGTCATTCAAAAATCACTTCTTCGCATCCTGGGAAAAATAAAACATTGAAAGGGGTGAGCTCAGATGCTCAGTAAGGATAACAATATAGCAGAAACTTTCATAAATAAGGATAAACATTTAAGGAAATGTATAGCTAAAACAAAAGACTTTTAAACTTGAACTTCAACAAAATATGGAAAAAATAAAATGAAGTAATTCCATTTACTTATTCACATGGATATTCTACTAGTCGAATAATCACATGCAATATCACTAACCGCTTTCATAATGACGGAATGCATAATGACAGACTATCATAACCACGTAGCCAAGGCCTCGTGCCAAGACTACAAATAATATTTTTTCAAGGCATCGTTCCAAGACACTAGTTTGTGTCATGAGACCTACTGATACATCGAGGAGCTATAGCGGGCTCCACCCTTCTCATATTAAGTCTAATGCATTCCTCATATGAACAGGTTTAAACATAATATAAAAATTCGTATTAAAACTAGCATACAAAATGTCAATACTTTCTCCATAATCCATGAATGGTATAAAAATGACACATCTATAGTCAAACATATCACAAAACCTTCAATACAATATGGATGTTTTGTATCATAATAATAAACTTCAAATAAGCTTAAAATCCATCAAAGGATGTTGACATAGATGAAATCAAAACTATTTGAGAGAAATATCTCTTTTTTTGAAATAATTTAAAAGTCTCATAATTATAAAATAAGACATTTACTTTGAAAATATTCTTAAAAGCTTTTAAGGGATTATTTGACAATTTTATAAAGGCGGAAAGTAGCCGCCTCAGCCATATAAGTTAAAAAAAGACATTCTTACCTTAATTCTGTCGAAAAGGTTAAAAAGGACCTTGTTTGAAAAACGACAGAAAGATTCCATTATAAAATTATTATAAAATGTCAAAAAGGGTATAAATTACTTTATCCCATAGTATTTAAAATAGTAAGAGTGATTTGAAATACATTTTTAGGAAACATGGATGTGGATGATAAAGAGGTCCCAATAGATAATGACGTATAAACAACCTCAGATAATGAAGAGATTGTGAAATAAATCCTTACCTTGTACTTTTCCTTGGTCGAGGGCTGGTTAACTTCCTCTATAATGGTAAAATAATTGTTATTAAATTATAAAATAATCATATACATTAACATGATATCATATACGATCTTTTAACATTGCTTTGTTAATAATATTTTAGTATTATCGTCATTTCGGGTGTTAACTTACTTATTTTTCTTTATATTATTTGTTACATAAGCCTTGTTTGTTATGGATAGGTTGTATCTTATTCATATAAAGAATTATATCAAGTCCTTAAAAATTAATTTTAATCATTAAATGAGAATTATACTCAAATGGATATGATGGGGAAAGAATCTCATCACGTTCGTGGAGACGGTAGTCCGTATGTACGCACGAGCGACAATATCATTCTTTTGATATTAAAATAATATATAATTGTATGGTATATAATATATAAAGAATCATTATCATGTTATATTTTTTATTTACATGAATTATAAATCATTATTATACCCATCTAAATAATAATATATTGAATAACAATTAAACCACAACGTGGAGACGGTAGGTTGTACGTACGCACGTATGGTGACATGTCATTCAAGGGATGGATAAAATAATGAATTTGTTTGTTCCATATTTATAATAACATCACAGTATATAGAAGATACTGGAGTTATTATTTTAGAATAGAAATAACAAAGAAAGAAGAAGTTGACGAAGAAAGAAACTTGAAAGAGGGTGGTGAAAACATTACCTCTTCTTCGGGTTCTTCCTTTTGATTTGATCAAAAATGGCTCCTTAGGTTGGCTTTATGATCAAAATAATGCCTCTAGGCTGAAGTGAGGGAAGTTGGGAAGATATTTGGGCTGAGTTTGGCCGAACCAAAAGGCTTTGATGGTGTGAAGAATTGGTTAGAAGTGGTGTCCTTTTATAAGGGGGAGGAGGGGCTCTTCAGAAAAAACATAAAGTATAATTTTATAATAAATTCATATTCAGTTTGTAATGGCTCCAAAGTGTATTATTCAAAGACCAAGGTAGGTAAGGGTCTAAATATTTTCAACCAATAGATTTTAGACAGGTTTGGGTCATTATAATAACCTTAACTTTTAGTTTTAACTCTTGGTTAATTAGTTTGACACTTACCATGTCACTTTGTATTTTTATTTTATATAGTTAATAAACATACAATTTACCTCCAAGAGACCCCAAAGTGATATATTAATGATACACCTATCATGATAGAGGTTCTTTGGCCGAACCTTATATTTTTAGGAATTTAATATCAATTAATAATATAATATTCGTTTTAAAAATGCTTTTATGTCAATTTTGACACTATTTGGTATTTGATTTTTTTTGAAAATTATATCAGCATGATTACTTCAAAAACAGTTAATTAAATCAATCCTAACATGTAATATTAACCTATAAAATTCTTTTAATTTATTAAATATCTCAAATTATATTTATTTGTGTATTTATAATATCAATTATTTTAATATTTCACTAACCAGGTAATTACTGCATCATCATTGTGTCATTAATAAATTAAATTATTTAATGTCTAAAAATTATAAATAAATTAGAATTATGTATAAAAACGTTTTATCTTTGTAATGAATATTTATAGTGCAAAATATAACATATATAACCCTATTTAAAAATTGTTTTTCTAAAAGATATAGGC
This sequence comes from Viscum album, assembly GCA_963277665.1. Taxonomy (NCBI): domain Eukaryota; kingdom Viridiplantae; phylum Streptophyta; class Magnoliopsida; order Santalales; family Viscaceae; genus Viscum; species Viscum album. The sequence goes on from OY728145.1 coordinate 1,105,386,260, forward strand.
TTATGTCATTTTTGTATTTACTTTAACTTAATTAATATAAAGTGTCATTATCACTTACAAGTGGATCCATGGGGTCCCAAAATTGACCCAAATATTCCAATGGTCGGATATGTATCTATAAATAGGGTTAAGACACATTTTAGAGTAATTTATTATTATAATAATAATATTTTTTTACCCTTGTTTACCGGATTTACCCTTTAACCATGGTAAATAAAATATTTACCGAAGTAATTATTCAAAATGTATAAAAATAAAAGTTATCTATTTACAAAATTTGGACATAATGATTCTAAATATGGAGTCAATTTTTCCAAATTCAAAACATAGAAGTGGCAGAAATTAATTTAAAATTAAATCCCGATGTCAAAATAAAAAGCGTGTTTTTAAGAGATAATAACTATCAAAAGATTGACACTTGTTTATGTCTGGTTTAAATGTGAAATTATGTCCAATGACCAACATTGTATTAATGGTAAAAATATATTCTAAATATACTTTAAAACCACTCAAATTCATAATTTATCATTATTAATTATTTCAATTAAAAAATATGTTTTGAATAAAAATTTAGTAATTTTCACTATTCATCAAAATATAAAAGTTATTCGAAAAGTAACAAAATTTCATCCTAGGATAATTTCGATATTCTGAATCCAAAAATGAAGTCCATTTTGAAAGTTAAAATGTATTAAATTTCAAAAAGTGGGTATTACTATTCATAACGGCTACTTTGATTGGTCGCGACATGTTAGAATCTCGAAGTTGCGTACAACACACGCTACTGTATTATTCAAAGAGAAGAATACCATGGAAGATGGGGGTGTTAAAGACTATCTACGATATTTATTTTATGCCATCATGAGATCCAACATCGATCATTTGATGCACCTCAAAAAATTGGAGAGACCATCCATGACAATACATGCACACCATTATGAGATCCATTATTGATCATGAAATGAAATGATATAAAACTAATTGGAAAAGTTTTACGTTCTTAAAAAATAGTATACAAATTGGTGAATAAGTAGAATACTTCATGAAATTGAAGATATTTTGATTTTCACATGAAGGGATCATATACCTCACGTGATCAGTTCAATGATCACACGATATCCCTAAAGGCATGTCATTTATGTCGTGTGAAGGAATTTAGGTATGTCATGCCCATAATATGAATGAATTTAGATATTTTTATTTTATTATGTGATGACTTAATATGAAATATATTTGATATTGGTGAAAGTATTATAAAATAATGAATATATTATGAAAAATTGGGTAGCCTCACATGAAATAATGTTTTTTTGTTTCATGTGAAGGGGGTTATACATTTCATGTGATAATCTAATTAATCATGTGAAGGACCTTTTGCATTAATTATTAATATTGAGAAGGAAATTTGATAGGACAGTTAGATCCCATGATGAGCCCTAGACATATCTCCATTGATCATGAGAAATACTCTTCGACATGCGTCCTGATCTAACAACAACTCTCTGACATATTTTTAGGATCATGCGATGGACCTTTGACCTATCAATTTGATTATGATAAATTCCTTTTAAAAGACATGGGTATAATAAATATTCCAATGATGGAATTATCTAATATTCTCTGTTTATCACATGCCACAGAGATGATTCCAAGGTTGACTCGTAGAAGGTTCATAAAAAATGTGTGATGCTCCACCAACTTAAGACTGTATCTATGATATATAAATCTTATGAATAAGTTTATATTCATGGTTGTGAGGCCTAAAAAGTATTCCCAGCCCACCCAAAAACAGACATATGGAAGTTTAGAGGGGATATTAGACTTCTCATAGAAGAAATCCATCAATCACAAGGGTCTACCACCATGTAAACCTATGGAAAAACATAATAGAATACACAACATGTATATAAAATCATTGTGATCACCCTATTGATAATGTAAACTGATCCCAGTGGATCAGCTATATTTTTAAGAGTAGTTTTTTTGTATCAACTTGGTCACAAAACATCTCAAAAATCCAATGGCCGATGAAAATTTATGAATTTATGTGATAAAGGATGAAAAATATGTAAGCCTTTTATAAATAAGGATACAATGTTTTTTCATGAAAAATTTTCATGTGATTCATATGAATTATTAATTAATGAATAGATAGTCCTCTAGAATTATCATCCAAGTCATGTGAAGACCTTCAGACATAACATCCAAGTCATGTGAAGTCTTCTAGCTATATCATCCAAGTACATGAAGTCCTCCATACATATTATCCATGTTACATGAATTCATCTGAACGTAATAGCCAAATCTCATAAAGTTATCCGGATATATCAGCCTTGATCACGTGACACCCATAGACATGTCTATATAAATCAGAAAAAGACTCAGAAAATTCAACTGATTTATACAAAAATCCTCTAGGTATGTTAGATAGATCATGCACAACCCTTTGATATATCGGTCTTGATCACGTGAAAGAACCTATATATGTCTTAATTGATTATACAAATCACCTTGGACATATCATCAGTTTCATGTGCCATCCCTTTTGACATATCATCTTTAATCATGTGAATCACCCTGAGACATGTTATCCTTGTAGATAGATAGCCGTGAAATGTCAAGAAGATAAACATGAAATGTTAGGAACATAATTAGAACACGTTAGGAAGACACTCTCGATGTGTTAGTTGGACACCATCAAACCTGTCATCTTTAACAAATAGTCATACTTGGAAGTGTTCCCATGAACCATGTGAACCCCAAACTATGAGTCTTTGGTCGGGAATTCTACTTTTATATGGGAAGTTTCTATAATGAGTTAAGTAATAGATACTAAAATAATCTTTAGGGGTATCATGGGATCCTCATTTTATCCAGAAATGCTCTGCTAGCCACTCATGGTTCATACTCTTCATCATCTGGAGTGTATGTGTCAGATATCTTCTAATTGGAATCCATCTTGGTATACTTCCATCCATGTATCCAAAACACTCTCCCATGGGACCAAAAGTATCCTATGGGTTTATTTTCACTCCTCATCAATCAGTAGATTAGGAAGATAATTAAACTATGGGTAATATCATTCCTTCTATAAGTAAGATACATAGAATTCCATCATAAGGCCCAAGATTCATATGGAACACCACATCAAGGAATCTATAGTTCATAAGTCCCATATCCTTATACGATGAGTTTGATCACTTGTTATCCCTTGTTTCTTAAACCAACCATGAGTCATGCGGGCTTAGGGATTTAAATGATCATATCACTCACATCATGAATTACCCTTATCTAGCGAAACCTCATTGTGTAATCCCCATTTAGTGACATGATATGATTTCCCCCATAAGAGGTAATCCACCCCTATGTATGTCCCATACTAGGTATACCTGAGGGAGATAACCCTCAGGGTCATTAATTATTTGTCACCACTCATTAGAGGGTTGAGAGAAGATATAACTATGATGAATCTAATTCCTATTATATGAAGGATATGTTGGACACCTTCCTAAGGCTAATAATCGATACCTAGTTCCTAGGTTCCCTTATATATGACCATTCCAAAATATGTTAAATTGAATTTCCTAAACATAAATAAACTACATGTGTGTTAGGTCTACTAGGTTGAATACCCTAAAGGGTGGGGGGGAACCAGGGTATGGAAGATTAAAATATTGTCCCCTTCAGATCTTTTTTTGTCATTAATCAAATATCTCTTCTCTCTCATTCTTGTTTCAAAGTATGAATAGAATTTAAATCATGCATGAGACACAACAACTTTTACTTGGTTCACCCTTACTGGGCAACATCCAAGGAGAATACCATGGTGGTGTGCCGATGTACCAAATTTACCAAGTATCACTTCCAATAATGTGTACAAGGTTTGGGCTATATATTCAATGACCATTATCACTACCTATACAAGATTTAGGGTTTAATCACTGCATTACCAAGGGTCACTTGCTATGCCTCTTTATCTAGCTCACTGTTGATGGAAAGGGTCACCCTCTTCCTCTTCCTTCACTCACTATTCTTGGTAAGGAATCCACTCACAGTTTATAGACACGTAGGCCAAACACAATTTATGGACATGTAGGTACGTTCATTCTCATGAATTCTTGCATCCTCAACTTTAGGTAAATTCTATGTTGAAGTTCTCTTTTTCACCAGCTGATGAAGTCCACCTTCTAGGGTACTACTAGATAACAGAAAATACTTTCACAAACTAATTTTTAGCTCTTTCAAGATTCATTGAGAGTTTTGCAGACCACATGATCCACCCACGTAATTTTTAGTGGGTTTGCTACACAGAACACCTTCTCCATGTACCACTACCACTTCTACGAACCGCCCTCCATCTATGGACTGCATCGGCCTTTTCTGTCACATACTGCATCCATGTACCGACTCCATGTATCTCCTCTGTGAACCACTTCTATGAACCACCTACTTCAGTGAACCACCCACAAAGTTCCTTCTTTTACAGACTGATTCTTCTTCACACAGTCCTCCTCATGAACCACTTCTCCTTCGCAGAATCTTCCTCACAAACCACTTCTCCTTCATAGGCTCCCCTGTGTACTATGCCTTCTTACATCACATACCATGCTCTTGGTGGGATATAGTTTTCTACAAAAACCTTTATCATAATTTCTTCCACAAAACCCACTTCATCCTATGTGGAATTCTCCCCCATAAAGTTTCTTCAGACTTTGCCAATTTCCTATAGAAAGGATACCCTCTAATGAAAATTTCTCTGAGTTCTAATTGGTGGGATTAGTGATACTTATATAGGAAAATATATCCACAAAATCTGATAATCCATGATTTTCCAAATCTTTGATTCAGCACCATCTTCACCACGTACTACTTCTTCCACATCGAACGACAAATCCCTCATGAACCATTTTTTGTATCTGGTGTATGTACTGTCATTGTTCCTATGTGGAATCCATTTATTTAAGAAAATTATCATCCATACCGTAAACCAAAAACCTTACATGTATCACGCGCCTTCCCCATATGCCTTTTTCATGAACCATTTTGGGTTCAACGAATCGTTCCACGTTTACTTCCTTCTGTCTCAGTATGCGACTGCAAAGAGTTCCTAGACATTGTATGTGTCCATGTTTTGAGGAATGTGGTTCACTTAGTTTTCATATTTTATTCACATTTGTTCACACCATTCACTCCTATGATGAAAATAGTCATTTTAAAAAGGCAAATTTCTGATTTTGGGGCCCAAAAATTTGGTAAACACTTAGAAACTACGAAGACTTAAAAATATTCTTTTCGAAAACACCAACCATACTCATTCACAGTCATCTGGCTTTGTCAGTAAACACAATCACACACAAAACATACCGAGAGGACACCTTGAGGTATTTATTCCCAACAGTAGGTTTTGATTCGAGTTATACATACGATACGTTGGAAACCTCACGAAGGTTCAATTCCATCCTCAAAACCCCAATCACTTCCTTGGACATAAGAAAACTCTAGAGTTCCTTATTATATAACTTCAAAATATAAGAATCTATCCATTGTAAATAAATAATATGAAACTGATAGATAACATCATATAAATAATAATGGAATCATCTATAGAAAAACCTTTATAGATAGTAGTATTCAACACCCAATCATTTTATTCGGGTAACCAATCCCGTATCAGGATTTGAAAGAGATTCGTTAACATATCTTAAATCTATAAGAGATTCCCAGAATAGGTAAAAATTACCCCCAAAAGGTTGTGATGAGATAAAAATCCCATAATCTTTACCTTTGTGAGTTCATATGAATGATTGGGATTGAAACACCAAATGACCAAATGCCCTTGGAATTATGGTTTGTACCTTGTTATGGATGTGGGAATCGTTGGTATTTTCTATGAGATATGAAAATGGTGAACCTGATGTGAATGATTTTGAAACCATACTTGAACCCCTGAAATGAAACATTAGTGATTATTACATATTTTGAAGGAAATAAAAATGGTAAACCCGATGTAAAAATCGGTAATGGAAGAATAAATGAATCATTATAGTCATGGGGAATTATGTATCCTAAAATTAAGGAATAATCCATATCTCTCTTAAGAAAAAAAATATTGAACCTAATGTGAAATCATATAATTAATGAATATACAAATCATTATAGGAATGCGGAATCATGCCCCCTAAACTTGGGGAACTATACAAATCTCACTAAATGTAACAAAAATGGTGAGCCATATGTGAATCTCTCAAATATGAAAAAAGATTAGTTGACCATGAATTGTTCCATTTCATTTTGAACCTCCTAAAAAAAGGTACACATGATGTGAAATCCTTCAATAATATAATGTAACCGGGTTCCATGAAATAAGGACATTTTCATTATGAAAATTTAATCTGAGGAAAATGGAAAAACTGGGAACCAGAAAGTGAAATTGTGTTACCCATGCATATATTGTTGATCATGTTTCATACTTATAATGATGAATTGGTCAATGAACTTGTTCTATTTTGTCTTTGTTATTTTAAGGAATTATATCACAAACATCATGACCTAAGATCATGTATTTATCAAGAGAATGTTCTAGAATCTCAAATACCATATTAAACTATGCAGGTCACAAAACAACCTCACCAACCATACTCCCTCAACTTTGGGTGGTGAACACAATAGTTCAGGAATACTACTAACATGGTACAATCATGACCCATGAGGTTACATGTAGAGGTTTCTAGATGCTGATGTCTATAAGTCTTTCTCATTCTAGGAAACCTTCAACAAAACCAATGGCACATGCCACCACTGCCAACCCATTCAGAAGCCTATCCCTATGTCACATCAGTCAGTACCTTTCATATCTTAGGAAGGTGGATCAAGGAGTCTACTACAGATTATTCCAAGTTCAAAAGCTACTTATGGGATATCTAGTCAATTTACATCACCAACATCATCCCACAAGTATCCCCCAATCACCTACAGAGAGAAACAACTAACAAATTTCTACCATGGACACTCATGCGTGGGTACCAAGGAGGTATCACTAGGTGTGGAAAGATATGGATAAATAAGAATATGCTCATATCCCTACTTATATTAATGAATTCCATCATCATATTCCAGCGTTATCCAATGGGAAGGATCATATACCATCTCACTCAGATAATGAATGCTCACATATTTCTATAAAAATCACGGGGGAGACACATATCCCTTCCCCCGTACATGAATAAAATAAGATTTTTCTGATGGAACAAGGAAGATAGGAGTGGGATTATATCCCTGAATAAATTAAATACATTTTCTAATATATCCTAGAGACTGAGAATGTTCATTCCTACATTATTTTATAAACTTTTATAAAGAGTCACTACATTATAACAATAGCTAAAGAGATTTTTCAACAAATACTAGCAGTGTCCGAGATGCAAGTAAAGGGACATATGCCTATCCCAATAGCCAGAGAAGTATTTCACCATGATCAGTACATATAAATGGCTACTAAGGGGAAGGAACACATGGTTACTCCCATCCATAGGATTAGAAACATATTTTGAAAAGTGATGAGGCATAGGCCTAGGATCATATCCCCATTCTGACTAGATATCAATAGTCGAGTTTGGAAAATTTCTCAAGATTGGCATAAATTCATATCAAAAAAATACCCAAAGCGTACTCTAAAGGCATAAGACAAGTCTCATATCCATGTTTCAACTAGGGATCGTCATCTCATTTTGGTATATTCCATTATACAAGCATAAAAACATGTTGAAATAGACCAATGAAATAATCCAAATACATAGGAATGGGATCATATCCCCACTCCAACTATGGTATGTTAGTAAAATATAGAGATCACCTAAGATAAGGCTCATGTTACTTCAAATAAAGCTAACCAACATATTCCAATAGCTTATGGAAGCTAGAATCATATCAGTACTTATGCTGATAAATGACTGTGCCGAAATCCTTCAGAGGCTAAAAATGAAGAGACTCATATCCCTTCTCCCATTCCAGAGGTCCTTAGACATATTCTTCTGGTAATGCATATTTGAACCAAGCTCATACCCCTAGTTCAGCTAGGATAGAACAACATATTCTAGCACCCACCCACATGTTGGCTCATATTATTTCTGATGATACTGAAGCTCACCAATATACCCTATAATCTTCTCAGTATACTATTAGCAGCATGCTCATATTTCCATAACACAAGGAAGTTATGAACATATTCCAAAAGCTGTCTTGTAGTAGACTCACATCCATGTTCAAGCCCAAAAGGTAGGCTAACATATTCCTTCCATGAAACTTATTGAGTCTCATATATGTAATCAACTCAATGCTAGTGTACTTGAAGCTATTCAATGGAAATCCAAAACACATCAAGGGATCATAGACTCAATAGATAAAGTGGAAGAAAAAAAACATTGTTAATCATACTTACAATAGTGAAGAGATAGATCATAGGGAATCTACTCCTGAAATCTATTGTGGTCAAACTCTCTATGGTGATATCTCTCGCTGAAAAAAATCCTCCACTTTCCTAGGAACCTTCATATAGAGAGGTGGTAAAAATATTAAACATCATCATATACAGAGGTTCTCAAAATAAAGGGGTTACCCATATATAGTGCCCCATAAACTATCACATCACTTCATCCTAGTCAGTAGGTGACCTATAGAATCAAATTATGTGGTCTGACTAGGTGGAGGTGTATAATACTGATGAAGAAGAGGTCGACATCGATATAAGGATAGAGTTAGTTAGAAACTACCTCATAACTATGTTCTGACCCATTTCCACATCCAAATATGAGATCCCAGATGAGCTTGACCAAGGAGTTCATGCCTTATCTATATTAGAAAATGTCGGAGAATCATCATTGTTTAAAGGATAAGAACCTCCCCTATCAAGGATATGAGGGTAATCTCATGATCATAAATACACTCTATTGTCCTTTAGATATTTCCACATTCTCCGTAGTCTAAAACCCTGGGAAGGAAGATCATTAAAAATTCCTAGAAAATATTTGTCTCAATATTATAATAACTCTTCATCGACTGATTTTCAAATACCAATTAGATATTCATATCCTAGGATGGGGACACTATGTATAATTTCACTTCACTATATCCCCATAATTACAATTATCCACTAAAATGACATCATATAATGTTATAACCACATGAGAAATCAGAGGATTGTGTAATGCATGATCTAGTTTGTCAATGCAGTGAAATTACCCTACTTTGAAGGTGTAAAGTCATCCAAAATAGAGGGTGAGGGATACCAATATAATCCTAGTTTGGGTCACTCAAAACAATGGGAACACATTTTGGACATGTAAGTCAAACTTTTTGACCATCCAACAACTTCTCATAGAAAAATACACCCATCTTAGTTCTCTATTTCACCCATCTAATATAGAAACTCCATTATGCTAACTCAAATTAATCATAATATAATATTTTGTAACCAACATATAGAATATAACCTAACCCATTGGTATGGGATAAATTTTACCATAACCTCCACCCCTCGAGTCATCAAACCCAAAGAGGATACATGAAATATCAATAGAATATGGGAACTTATCACATCACATATGGATGGGTGAATTTTTATCTTAATCTCCACTACCATGTTCATCACACCCTAATTGGGTCTTGGGGAAATTATCATTGGTCCTAGATCAACCCCATCATATAGGGATTTTGTCATTTAAATATCAATTTCCGTGTTAGAAACCATTGGTTCTTTGACTGGAATCATCACATCCTTAGAAAATAGATCAGAAAGGTCCAATAGTGGCCCATGATCATTCATAGCCTACATGTTAGGGGAAATTTTATCATTATCATAACCACATTAGGAATTAGTTTTATTATGTTTTGGAGGTAAATATTGATGAGCAATATCCCATCCATTCCTCCCATATCATGGAATAACTTTTCTATTTGGGACCTATTCAGAAAACATGATCAAAACTCCCATAATTTAATAATTCATAGAGCATTATTAGAAGAATGTACAATAAATGAAATAAAACCCCATGAGGGACATAAGAAAAATAGGTATAATATGTCCATGGATAAAAGAAAAGGTGTTTGTAAATATCACACACCACCTAGAATATCTAAAATTTCCTCAGTGGAGGAATGGCTGGCATAGTAGAAGAATGAGATATAGAATCTCAGACATATCAATGAGGAACTACTTAGTGTAAACTTTACCATTGGGTATATTCATTAAAAAGAAGAGAATATACCTCCTCCTATATATTAGGAGAGAGATAATCCACCTTCAAGAGAAAAATATGAGCATCAGACCAGCTCTAGATCTAGGAAACCCGTCTATTAAATGAGGAAGTTATGGATGAACATGAATTTCCTCTATTATGGAAATAGAACCTCCCCTTTCAGGGTGAGCATTAAATCTCATAATGGATCATGAATCATCTTGATATAAAAATTGGTCTACTTATTCAAGCCTCACCTGTACCCTTTAGATAAGAGGTGGTCTAGAAAACGATACCTCCATAACTCCTCCACACCATTGAATCTATGGATTATTACATTGAAGAAATATAAAGGAGTATTGAACTTTTGAAACAAAAGAAGAAACCATATACCAAATTGGTGGATGGAACTTTTCCCCCACCCAATTTTAGAAATCCTATATTCTCATCCTTTTATGGTTCAAGAGATCCAGAATATCATCTCACACACTTCATGTCCAATTGTGCCTTGATGATGTGCCGTCAAGATTATAATGAGGTGAACAAAATGTGATTTTTTGTATAGTATTTGGTAGGTCCAACCTTGGATTTGTAAAACAACCTTCCATAAGGATCTGTTGCAGTATAGGAAGACCTTATTTTTCAATTCTGTTATCATTTAATTTCTATGTTATTGATAACAGAAATTTATAACCTCACAAATTGGAAACAATGTGATAAAATATAGGGTTTATGAATTCATCAACAGATGGAAAGGTCTGACCTATTTACTCAGTATCCCTCTTTCATAAGAGTAATTACTAGACCTTTGTGATCAAAATCTTCCAGATGAGATATAAACACATTTGATCAGGATGAAGTATATAAGATAATTTATTTACATCATAGCGATGAAAAAATGCCTAAAATATTCCATTCAACTGTCTTGGGATAAATATTGATTGATAACAATGATAGGGAAAAGGTTTGGTAATGTAGAGACTAGTACTATTACCCTCAAACTAGTAGAAATTCCTATTCTAGAACACAGGAAGGCCTCAAATCATATCATGCCACCCTTTGAGTGGTAGTATCACCAAACTATCCCCCTTCCAGAACAAGAACGATATTATGGTAACGAGTGATTTCAAGAATGTATGGATAAATAATATTCATTTTATAATGAGTAGGTCCTCAATTATTTACTTGTATCCATAAAAAATAACTAACACAAGGAACCTGATCCCAAAAAACCTGGTGAGGTAAACCTCACAAATTTTTATAACTACTTCCCTTTTCATAGGAGGTTGGGCTACACCATTCGAGATTCATTTTTATTCAAAGACTCCCTCCAAACCATGGTTGATTCTGGATAGTTGATACAAGAGAAGGTCCCAACATAGGTGATCTGTGTAACCATCACTCCACTAGAAGAAGAGGGTGATAGAAAATATGTTCCATCTAGGTGTGGATAGATGTTCTATAATAGGATGACTTGAAAGAGAATTGATAGAGAAAATGCCACCCTAATGGAACAATTTTGAAAAACAACAATGATCTCATAAATTATGAAGGTTTCATTGAATAAACCTCTCAGAGGTAGATCTGATCTTTATAAAAAAAGGCATAATAGAAAGAGTCATATCTAGCTCCCACACAATCTCTAACTCTTGAAAGCTTCTTTCTTTCAACATTTAAAGAATGGGAACCACCCCACCATACAAAAGCCACATCAGATAAAGATATAATGGTTGGTTCTATTAATGTTTCTCACCTAATATATCCCTTCTCTAATGATTAATACGCCCCAAATTACGAGTTCCGAAAATGTAAATTTGGAGTTGGAGGTTGAGGATTTAGAATTAGAGGATAAATGGGATGGTGCAGGTGTGGTCAAACCCAATATTTTTGTCACATCACCATGTAATCCATATACACTACCGAAACCAATGGAAAACACTCTAGAAATTCATACAGACGAATGGATATACCTCATATACCTCTATTGTTTGTTGAAACCTATAAATTTTACATGAGGGACTGGTAGGGGTGTGATTTTTTTGATTAGATAAGACAAAAGGGAAGGTCGATGTGGCACACACTACTTAAAAAGATGATCCATCGACCTATACTCAAGAACCAAGACCATCCACATAACACACATCAACTCATAAGCCACATAATAGCGAGAAAACCTAGCATGGACAAACAAACCTCTGAAATAAAAGTATGAAATTCTGAAATAATTGGTTTTTGTTTCAACCAAGATGCCAATCATAGATTCTATTATTTTTTTCAAAAGAACTCATAGAGGCACTCATTGAGGCCCTCTAGTGACCTTAGGAGTTCTAGATAGAAGTCTTTGCAGCCAAAGTTTTCTGAGTGGAGACTATTACATTAGAATTTCATATTACCATATTGATAACAGATCAGGATCAAGAACAAGTTAACAAAGGACATATCATACCCCTGTATGTTTGAGTAAAACCGAACAATGTCGACATCTGAAAGTCACTGTTTGAAAATGGTTCTAAGATCAACCTCATACTAGTTCAAACCCATCAGCGTTTGGTATATAGAGAGGGGGAATTATATCTAAAAATGATAAGCATTCAAGGGTTTGATAATAGTGAGAAAAATAAAATTTGGGAACATCAAGCTCAAGGATCAATTTGGTGATCCCATATCTAACACTGAGTTTATAGTTATCCAACATGATACAACATATAATGTCCAATTTTGAAGACCTTTTATTCATATCCATGTTGTGGTACCTTTAACATTTCATCAGTTCTTGAAATACCCCATAAATGAGAAGGTCGATATACAAATGGAAACAACTCCCCCTTTGAGTCTTGTGAATCCATACATGTAGATGAATGTTTCTCCTATAAGAAATGAAAACAAACAATGATGGATGCTAATATGCAGTTTATAGACCCCAATGGCTTGGGGACCCCCCCGCTGTGAATCCCTAGAGTATGCTTGACAATGATTATGTTCAATGCATAAACCTAATTCTTGCAGCAAACATAATCATTGCATTCTATCATAAAATAAAAACATTATTAGATCATGTACATGTGATAGTAACCACATTAACTAAAGGGGATTATTCAATAAATTTTCATGATAATACTCTATTGGTATTTGATAATTACCTCATTCCACATAAAAAATTGATGATTCACCCAAGAAATTATCTATATATTAGTATGTCCAGGATCCTCCTACCCCCAATGACATCATAAAATAAAAACAAATCATCCCAATAATCTCTCTAGACTGACTTTAGAAGTCCAAGATGACTACATCTGTTCCCAAAACCTCTCATACCTTGACTGTTATAGTGATTCCCTCAAATTACCCACCATGTCTGAAAATGCCTCCATGGACTTAGAGAAAGAATAATAATTGGATGAAATTAAAAATTCCCCTTCCACATTTGAACATGGAGGCTCTACCCCCATTGATGTGCTTAGTTAGCTGAATATGGGAACATAATAAGACCGAAAACATACATTGATTATTTCATCCATTCCTCTCGAGATGTAAGTGATGTATATTTCATTTCTAAAGTATCATCGACATGTTTTTTGTTGTAACTATACATAAATTCCCAAGATGAACCCCAATGTGGGTTTTCACCTCCTGGGATTACTCTATAGACATCATAGAATCATAAAGGCATTCAAGAGGATACACCCCTCTCCTGATACTAATTTAGAATCAAAAGTTAAAAAATGAATCAAATCCAACTTTTTTTTGGAGAAGATTGTTATGAAAATAGCTTCCCAACATCATACCCATTAAGAAAAAAATGTTCCTATCAAAGTATTTATTGATTTTAAAGACCTTAATTGACACTTTCCGAAGGATGATTTCCCATTAGAAATCACAAAACATTTTATTGATAAAACTGCTGGCTTCTAGGGCCTTTCCTCCATAGATGGGTATTGTTGGCATAATTAGGTAAATAAGGCCCCTAAAGATGAGGAAGCCACCACCTTTAGAGATACTAAGTGGATATTTTTCAATTGTGTCATGAAATTAGGATTAATTATTAATGGATTTATTTACCAATGCACCATGCATTATATCATTAATCCCTTCTTGGTAATAAAAAAATGTTATTTCAATGAACTGGTAATCAAATCCTGATAGTGATATATTCTCCTCAGATATCTTCATACAATTTTTATCACGTTTTAGTTGTATAATATATAGATGAATACTATAGAGTGTTTTTTAGAGTAACATTATGTAAAATCCTTGGCTTGGTGGTATGCCATTTCGGCATCTAGGTCGACCAAGAATCGAAAAAGTGCAATACTATAAATTTAAACCCCTCATAATCTTAAAGAAATATGGGGGATCCAAGGGAAACTCACTTACATTAAATATATCATATAAAAATTAGATGGAAAATTTATACCCTTCACTAAGTTAATGGGCAATAGAGTAATCTACCGATGGGATGAGCACTACAAAGAGGCCTTTCAAAATCACAAGCAGTACTTGTTGCAGCCACCAATCATGATGCTATCAGTAGAATGAAATCCTCTTATCTTATATGTGGTCTCCATGGAATGATCGCTTGGCGCTCTCCACACATAGAAAAATTATAAGGGGAATGAAAAAACCATATACTACCTCATTAAAATTATAATAGGTACTTAGATAAAGTATTTCCATATCAAGAAGAACCGCCTCACAGTCATTTTTGTAGTGAAAATATGTCACACTACTAGTAACCTCACAAAGTTCACTTAGGATCCCTTATTGACCTACAAAAGTACATCCCTGTATGCCATATATTGACAGGGTTTTTGTTCCAATGAGAGGTTAATGTATAAAAATATGACATCTAGATCATTTCACATAATATAGTTAATGGGAATGACCTAGCTGATTTACTTATGGTACATACCAGCTCAGAAATAAAACCAATGGACACCAAAATTATAGTCGAAGTGGTTTTCTATGCCCATGGGACTTCTTGAACCTAGGAGGTGTATTTTAAAGGTGCATCTAGAATTCCTATTAGAAAGTGGATGAAAAAACCTATGAAAAATTAGGTTGGTCTAGAGATTTTTATAATTTCTATGGATAATGAAAATGTTCCCTACTCTTCCTCAATATCCGGAGGATAAACTAATAATGAGGTGAAATACTAATCCCTCAATTCAGGAATATAACTATACATACACCTATAGATAGACTACCTAAACATCAAATGGGATATAGAGATAGTGATAAAAATAATAAATGGTTAGTATGAGATGAAAAGGAAGATTTGGCCACTCTCATCAGTTATGTCAGAGGATTGATGAAATAATTTCCATTTGAACCAACATTGCATCACATAACTTGGTCACAAAATCATCTTACTAATACATGGGATAATTTAGCCACAATCCCAAGTTACATCAATATGAAGTGGTCTTCCACATCTCACACAAAAGGATGGTCTCATCAAACAATATTTGTGACATGGAGAAAACTAATTTGGTCAACACTTACTTGGAGAATGGTGAACCCATACCCCCCCTAGATGGATGAAGCATATAATAGATTACCTATAAAATGGGATCCCTTATTTACATCATGAAAAATGGATAAAACTTGACTCTAAGAAGTGAATTTTACCCTTTAAGATGTCAAAATTGAGTAAAAATACCTCTAAAAATTAGGCTTTTATAGAATCATCCTTAGATGCATAGAATATGGAGAGATTCTCACTATCACAAAATAAGTCCATGTAGGATCTTGTAACACTCGTCAGTCTAGGACCAGACCCTCCCACCAAATTAAGAGGATTGATTACTGATGGAAAACAATGATACAAGACCGTGTGTAATTCAATAATAAATTTAATGCATTAATGATTCATGAATGCTTCATCTATCAATCCCCAGTGTTGCAACATACACATAAATATTCCAGGCAATTGTTTATGGAGAATAAAGGTTATGGGGATATATCCCCGTGACACATCCAAGCAATTTAAGTACATCCTTAATGATATCAAATTATTTTAAAAATAGGTTGAGGTAATAACCCTAAGGGAAACTAGATTTAAGAATGACATTAATTTCAAAAATTCTAATATCATCACTATATTCAATGTCACTCACATGATATTGTTTGAAAATGAAACCATCTTCTATTATACTGAGTTGAAGAAATCATACCATGAGTAATACTTAAAATTCAACCCTTCATCCCACTATAATGAAGTGGAAAATTAATAAAATAGAGGCATTAAATAAGAATATAACAAATATAATATAGTAAATGGATGATAATTATAACATGGCTTGGACAAATAAGATCATCAATACTTTATGGGATTACCATACCACTATATAGACTATCACACATGGGACTCTATATTCATTAGTGTATAGAAGCGAAGAAGTTTTCCACATTGACTTCAATTTTACCTCACTCTATATAGCTATCTATGGAAAACTATCATATGATGAGAAATCATAAGAGTGGATAGTTGAGATAGAATTACTCAATGAGAAAAGGTTGTGTACAGTGAACAACCTCAAAGTTCATTAGAATTGGATCATGTGAGCATTCAATAAAAAGGTTTACCTCATCTCATTCATGAAAATAAAACCAATATTCACTCTCAAAACCCTAGTGATATAAGGAATGAAACCCCCAAATTTATAATCGATGTTCCAAGGTTCTTACATCATACATAAGGTCTATTCCCATAGAGATTATTCAATAGAAATAGTGAACGGGGAACATTGTATTCCCCCACCAATGAAAGGTTTCTTAAAATGTACATTTCATAACTGTGATAAAGTATCCTAAGTCATAGTATCTTGAATCTGAATTATACAACAAACCATGTATTGTAAGGAAGAATCTAAACTACATAGTAAACCATGTTGCGGTAGGAAGACGTTAAACAACATGACATTCCATGTCATGGCTGAAAGACATTAAAATACATATCATCTTTCATCCATTTTGCATAAAGTTTAATTTATTGGAATAAATTTTTAATTCATGTTGATAAACTGCATAGAATTCATCCTCGCCATAATAAATTAAATTACCTGAAATATTTACCTACAAAATGAAATTAAACTAAATAGAGAACATTACTTCTCAGAAGGTTCACTACACATGATATAGATTTATATGAAAGAAAAATAATGTACTCCCATCCATGTGTGTGATTTAGATACACATAGGGAGTCTCATAATTCAAGAACTATGTTTGTCTTGATTCATTCTATCACAAGTTACATAGTGATGCCCATATCTCAAATCCTGGGTCTAGTCACAATATAAATGGAAACAATCCCCCCTATGTGAATGGGTTAGACCTGCATGGAGAGTTTTCCATTCCAAAAATATGTGTGGAATCATTTCAACTATCCTAGGATATGTAATGATGCCAATATCTTTAATCAGAGGTCTATCAACAATATAAATTGTAAAAAGTTTCCCCTCTACTTATGGTTCAGATTTGTGAGTTTTTCTTTTAAGAACAACATCTGTATTCATTCCTTCTATCACATGATATGTAGTGACACCCTAATCCCAAATCATTGGTAAAACCCCAATATAAATGGAAACAATATCCCCCATTTTCATATGGTTTAAACTTTAATGGATATTTTTTCATTTAGGAACTATACGTGGATTGATTTTTATAATCACAGGATATGTAGTGACACTCATATATGAAATCCTCAGTCCAGTCACAATATAAATGTAAACAATAACCCCCTCAGTGTATGGTTTAAACCTGAGTAAATTTTTTTCTATTAAATAAATACATGTTTCATGATTCCTACTATCACAGGAAGTAAAGTGACACACATAAAATCATGGGTCTAACAATAATATAAATGGAAATAATTCCCTCCCTTTATATATGGGTTAGACATGTATGGAGAGTTTTCCATTAAATAACTATGTGTGTCTTGATATCTTACACCACAAGATACATAGTTACACCAAGATCTCAAATATTGGGTATAGATACAATATAAATGGAAAAAATTCCCCCACTTTATATGGGTCAGAACCGAGTGTAGAGTTTTCCATTCAAGAACTATGTGTGTCTTGATTCCTACCATTATAGGATATGTCATGATTCCAAGATCTCAAATCCTACGTCCAACCATAATATAAATGGACAAAAATCCCCCTCTGCATAAGGGTCATGCTCGTATGGAGATTTTTCAATTTAAGAACTACATGTGGCTTGGTTAATGTTATCACAAGATATGTAGTGACACCCAAATATCAAATCCTAGGTCTAACTATAATATAAAAAGAAACATTACCCCTCTATATATGGGTCTGACTTGTGTGAAGGGTTTTTCTTTAAATAACTACATATGACATGATTATTCCATTAACATCATATGTAGTGACATCCAGATCACAAATCCTGGGACAAACCGAAGTATAAAAAAAATATGACCCCCATATAAATATGGGTTAGAACAACAAGTAGAGTTTTCCATTTAATAAAAACATGTGTCTTGATTCCTATCATCACAGGATATATATTTAAACTTAGATATTAAATCTTGTGTTGAGCACCAATATAAATGGAAAAAATAACACCCCTCTACATATGGGTTAGACCTACATGGAGAGTTTCCCATTCTACATTTGAATGTGTATTAATTCATGTTATTACTGGATATGTAGTGACACATAGATATCAAATCCTAGGTATAGGAACAATGTAAATAGAACAAATGTCCCCCTTTGGATATGGGTTGGACCTAGGTGGAGGGTTTTTTGATCAATAACTATGTGTGGCTTGATTCCTACTATCACAGGTTATGTTGTTACACCTAAATCTAAAAACCTAGACCTATTATTAATATGAACTGAAAAAATTCCCCCCTCTGTATATGGTTCATACCTCTGTGGAGAGTTACATTCGAGAACTACATGTGGCTTGATTCTTTCCATTAGAAGATACTTAGTCACACCCAGATCTCAAATAATGGTTCCAATCACAATATATATAAAAAATATCACCCTCCCTACATATGGGAGAAAACTATATAGGGGACCATCTAAGAACTATGTGTGGATTGATTCCTACATTCAAAGGATACATAGTGAAACATTAATTCTTCATTATGGGCCCCACCATGAGTTATCATCACTCCCAATCATATCCTTCGATGAGATTCATATCCTTATAAATGTCATAGTCCACAATAAATTTGGAACACCCCTCCATATTCCCCCTCACATACTCACAAGTGACTTAAATGAATACCCAGTTATACCTTTATTCTCACATCAAACATGGATCATGTGAGATTAGGGAACCTGGTATTACACTCTAGCCAGCATGACCAAGATGTCTCTTGTATAGGGAAACATTTCCTCATCACTTGAATTTAAAATACCTAATAATTTATTGGTCACATGATGTTAAACTACAAGACCACATCATAGCCACATGATATTAAACTGCAAGACAACATCCAAGTCACATGATGTTGAAATTCATAACAAGAGGTCTTCATGTGGAACATATCATCCCCTATAATGATTATGTACTCCAGAATCACATGTTGTATCCCTTATCCTAGAAATACAATCAATACATTCTGAAATAGCCTTTAGGGTACATGAACCCTTCTTGAATCTTACATTCTCTATGAAACATATTCATATCATTGATATCTGAGTTCATACAAAAAAATTATTCGAGTTGATATTCTTATATTAGAACCCCATGGATCTTAGGGTCCCTTGGTATTGGTTCCCCATATAGTTATTTGGTAATAGGGAATGTATTATCCAATGGGTCCCCACTTGGATTTACTGGAGGATTTACACAATTCCAAAGTGCTTGTGCATAGAGTATGTTTGGTCCCATAGTAAATTCCCCCCTTAAACCCAAGAATTATTTTACTCAATACATGGAATATGTGCTTCCTCTATTGTCAATGGTTAACCTGTACCCACTAGTTTCAACCTCTAATTAAAAAAAATATTTTTGGGCTATGGTTTACACCTTCTATAAACTAACTATTCAAGAAGGTTTGGATAATCATGTTGTTACACATATGTGGATCATACCCACTATCAGATTTAGATTATTAAATCTTATTCTTGTATCTATCCATTTTGGATACGCATCTCTTATAAGTAATTGGTTTCACTGCGTTGTTTATTACTCTTAGCTATAAATCCTAGGCGCATGATTTTAAATTACAATAAAATGTATTAGTTTCATGAAATTAAACAACAAGACATATAGAACATCCAACAAGATCTAATGTTTCATAGATTGGGACATCTTAAACAAGAATTTGTGTTATGGGTGAATTATTTAACTCTATACTAGAATAAAGTAGAGAAATTACCTATCCCTACGTAGGATCCCAATATATACTGAGGAACCCTTTTCTAACCATGGTGTCGAGACTCGCCACGGAAAGAACATATAATACCCCTATCCTCTAAATATAAGTCAGCTCGAAGATATGAGATTTTCATAAAGAAGATGATTATGCCATGATTCCTACCCTAAAAATTTCAAATGGTAAACTTGGGGAAGAACAAACATAAAAGTTTAATATACCTCTATTAAAAGAGGGCCATTTTATACCCACACTCTCTACTTATGAACAAGTCAGGTCTATGTACAACTTTCTTATGTATGAGATAAATATATGCAAGCAGGGATCCATAATATGGCTACCCTTAAAATAAGACTATGTATAGAAAAAAATGTGTTTCCTACCTATTAATTCCCCAAACCAATGTAATGTATACCCATGGATATCATGCACAATTTTATATTTGTTACTACATCCTCATTGAATGATTTTAAATAAAAAAATGTCCTTGTCCCATGATGATAAACTGAACGATAGATACATTACCAATATATGCTATTAGAATGTCTTAAAAAACACCTATAATAATTCCTTATAAAAGGTCCAAAAGAGTCATACCTTGGTCAACTAGAGTACTGGGTTCTTCCATCATATTTCAATCACCACAACCCATTGATCACAATTAATTTCTTCAGAAAATTTGTTTTCATCCAACCGTTCATGACCACTGCGAAGAAGAAAATATATATTTATTGGACCATGAAAGCGGTGCATCTTCATAAGGGCCTTAGATGCATAAACCAGATGCATCTTGGCCTAATAGGAAGGACCTTATGATCTATGTGATCCCTAAAATCATCACAATGGAGCTCATCACCTTTGAGTGATTCATAATCACTTTCAGTATGATTGTATCGTACAATTTCTTAGGACATGAGAACCTTGATCCCTAATTTACAATATTTTTAACTCCCTCTTAAATGTATGTTAGATTATAATGCACCCTAGGTATCTCAATTGTGTTATTGTGTAACATTCCTCAAATACCATGTCCATGTGAATCATGATATTAACCTACCCACACTTCAGTAAAAGACAAACGACCTTAAACGTTAGCCTCCAACGGTACAAATCACAAGACCATAAATTTATAGTGAAATAAAGATAAAAATTATTAGGGTAAAAACCTGAAAAGGGTTTCCTAAGAAAAATTCAATTATTCACTCATTAAACTCATTATATTTAGAGATTAGGGAAAAGTTAAAGGGTAACTAAACTAGGAATAAAGAACATGGGGCCCATATTGTGGCCCTAATAAAGTCGACCTATGCTCACTAGACATCTCCTGATCTTGGGGAAAGTTAAAGAGACGATTTATCACTTCTCCTCACCATAATTATGTGTTCACTAGGTGGAGACACACCTTTTAATGTTGTTGAACCCTTATCAAATATTATGTTTTCCATAAACTTCCATTATATATTTGAAGTCTGATCTGTTTCCAACCAATTACATGAATTGATTTTCATCTCTTGGAACCCCATGGACCTTGGGCAACCCTTCCCCAAGTTTTTAATTTTATAAAACTTGTAACAAGGACTGGAAAATCTAAAATGACCCCTATAGGATTCACTAGATAGTTTATACAAAGATAAAGAGCGTATTTTTAGAGGTTGTTTTATCCTAGTGAAGAGGACTCCATTAATGTTAGGATTTAATTTCCCCAACGAATGGAATATGGTCTTATTCCTTTATCAATGGTTGAACTAATCCAACTAGTTTTTGTCTTCACTTAACTCAGACATTCCTTGACCATGATTTACAATCCACATAACCAAACTATTCAAGCGGATTGAATATCCTCAGCGCTACATCATCATGTATTGTACCCTTTATCAATGCAAGAATGTGGTATTCCATTTCTAATCCTTTTGATAACCCACACCACATGAATCAAAACCACATGTCATAGGGATCAAGCTTCCAAACCAAAAACTAAACTACCCTAGGGTGCCACAACCCTTTTCTGATAGCCTTTTAACCACTTCCAACATCACCATCCATACATCTGAATAATCACAAATACATTATGGACCTTGGAAATGAGTGAGGTCTCTTCTACATAACCTTGTTTGTAAGTTATATGGGTTTATTCATAAGGGCCTCTAACTAATCAATTAAAGGGATCTCTTTCTTCCAGGAAAGGACCTACAATCCTCATGGGCCCTAGAAACACCACAAAAGAACTCACGACCTTAAAGTATTTTGTGGTCATCCCAAGAATGTATACCCTATTTCATATTCCCCGGTTCAAGATCCTGGATGAATGGTTTAAACAACCGATATTCTAACTATCCATGTGGACTGATCATCCCTAATAGTACACTATACATCAAACTGAATCCAAATGAGAATTTATGGTATCACAACCTATCATGGATATTCAACCTTCCTGTTTCCTATAAGAAAATAGGGTTCCAATACCCTTCATGAAAATTCATTCTTCAAAATATATATTATAAATACAGGGTATCAGACCACTTCATGGACATTCATTATTTATAATCCCATTAAGGATGAAGGGTTCTTGAACCTTTCATGAATAACCTTAATTTACTACAAGAAATAAAATTTCCCACCAAGAAGACCCTAAACTACAATAATAGATGGTCTGAGCTATATGACATTAAACTACAATAATTTATGGTCCAATCATGAGGATATTAAACTACATAAATATTTTTTGAGCTAGAAGTACCTAAATGAAAAAAACAGCTCGTCTGAGATTGAATACCCTAAACCACAATAATAAAAGGCCTAATCTAGAATAACATAACCTACAAAAAAAGATGGACCAATATGAAATAACCTAAAATAAATCAAAAAAATTGTATAAATTTATATACCTTAAGTAGGAAATTTAAAGAGTCATTATTCTCTCATGGTTGAAAAACTGAAAAGGGAGCCCTTAGAAAAAGATGAGTCACTACTCATTGGACATTCACTATTTGTGTTCTAGACAGAGTTGAAAACTTATCAAATGGAAAAGGTATAGAACTTGTCAGGCTAAAAACCCATAAAAGGGAATCATAAGAAAAATTAAATTCTACAACCACTATGATATCCCCATATTAAGTTTAATAAAAAGTTAGGGGAAATTTAAAAATTAGACACAAAAATTTTAGCAGTCAATATTTTTCCCTATAAAAAATAAAGCTATGCTCCATATGTCAACTAAAATAGGTATAAATTATAGATATCTTTTTTTAATAAATATGATTACCTTAGTTAACCTTTTAAAATACGTGATCTTAGAACTACCAGAAAAGATACATCAATGAGGATGCTTAATACATCATTCATTTATAGAAATTTCTTACATAAAGTCTATAATGATTCAAACACTCAAATTTTGTAATTTCAGTTTACTTGGTATTATATAAAAGACAAGTTCCATCTATTATCCATATAATATCAATATTATGATATTCCATGTACATAATGAATGAGATAATGTAAGGAATCAACATTTAAATTCCAAAATATTTCATCATTGATAATGTGTAGTGGAGGGAGGAGTATCTATATATGGTTTTCACTCCAAGGTTCCATGAAAAACATTGGTGAACCAATTACAATAAAACCAAATTATCTTAGTTTGATAAATCTTTTATAGTATAGTTAGAGGAATCAATTGAGTGTTGAAGTGACTTCAGCTCCATTTTTTTAGCAGCTACTTGAGGATGAAGATTCACAAAAAAATTTAAATATTCACCACCTTTTTGAGTTACCGATAATAAGGATGATGAAATTGAAAGAAGGAATATTGTGTGAGATTTTATTACCTCCAGTTATTCTATCTACGTAGTTAAATCATCTATCTGGACATGAAACTAAGAGACCTTATGATGAATCTATTCAAGAATCCCTAATGATTCTAGTATTAATTCCACTAGAGGAATCATTTCATCATAACCATACAAGACCCTCTCATTTTTTGCCCATTTTTTCTGATTTAGGACAATATATAGAATGATATCATAAAATTTCCAAAATTTGAATCCACTAGATCCTAACTACTGAAATAATTGGAGAATATATTTTTCTTGGAAATGGATATTCTCCAATTAAGTATCCATAATGAAGGCATGGATTTTATACCGAATTAGTCCTAATGATGTTGGGACCACTTTGTGGGAAGTTGTATTTGTGGTCAATAGTTGTCAATACTGTTCAAAAAGAAGAAGGAATACCAAAGTTAATATAGAAATATTTAAGTTATAATGCCCCGAGAATTGTAATGGATTCATTTCATTGTATTCCACACTTGGGAAATTTTCCATGTTGTTTAAAATCAGATGATTGTTGCACCAATCTTAAGTTCAAAGAATGTGTATCAAAGGTGACACAATGTATACAATAATTAAGTTTCATTCAATCGAGGATAAAGAGTTATTTGGAAATAATTTTCAAAAATGGTTAGAAGAAGTAGAAAAGGTCCTGAAAAATAAAATGTTTTCAAGAAAACTATAGTAGATCTTGAAGAACATTTGAATCCGAGATTCATGAAAATAAATCAAAAGATGATTTTATAATTTCTATTTAAAAAATATAATATGTTTGGAGAAATTGTGATGAAAGTATTATGAAGGAAATGGGGATAAAAGGTGATGCCAATCCTATAATTTTTTTACTGGAATGGATGATGTTGCTGGAAGATAGTTAAGTGGTATTACTTTCCTTTTCAAATCTAATGATGCTAAAAGTGATCAATTAAAAACTATATATCATGATAGAAAAGGTTTGTGATGAAAGAATCTAATTTTTGAAGAAGAAAGATGATGGTGAATAATCTTGGATGTTCCTGTCAAAACAGATATTTATGGTGGCTCTGTTTTCCAGTGTCTTCCAAATTTTTGGGCCTCAAAATCAGGAATTTGATTTTGGAAATGGAAGGATTTTCTCATAGGAGTGAATAGTTTGCAGAATAGGGAAGGAAATTGGTAAATGAAGAAAACTGTGTACCTCAAAACATGGACCATGTAACATGTTCATGAATAGTTCATAGCTGTGTAACATGTTTTGGGATGGGTATGTGGGATGGTTTGTGGAACGGGTCATGGTACTGAAAATGGATCACAGTTAAAGGAGTTACAGTATGTGGAATGGCTCTTCCTTTGCAGAAGAGATACAATACGTGGAATGGGAAGGAAAAATGGTATGCAAAAGTCTTGTGATTCATGGTTGGAGGTGCGGTACATGGTGAATGTTCACAATTACTAGGAGGGTAACAATACACGATGGAGTCTTATAATACACAGAAGGAGTATAGTTTGCGGTGAAGATTTTCCCAAATTGAAAAAGTATGATAAATTAGATTAGTGGATATTTTGGAGTCATTTTTCTATATAATGGGCCCTATTCCCATATATTTATTTGAGTGAATTTGATAGGAAATGATAATCGCTGTGGAAGTACTCTTCTAGGTCCAAAAGTGTTCTCGCAGGAATAATTTTGCGAACAGAAGTGGTCTGTGGGTGAGATTACGTGTAGGATGAAGTGGTACGTGGAAGATGAAAAATTTGTGGAATTGGAAAGAGAAGTCAATGTAAGAGATTCCACGTAGGATGAAGTTTTACTTAGTAGTTGAAATGTTTCTCTGAATTTGAAGAAGAATTCTGTGGAATGAAGAAATGGATTGTGGAATAAGAAGGAACAATACATCGAAGAAGGAATTCAGCAGAAGTAAAAGCTGTAAGTAGAAATGGTATACTGAGGTGATACACCAAAACAGTATGCATAGGTAGTATGTAGAGGTAGTACATAGAGTAGGTGGTACACGAAGTAGGAATGGTATGCAGAGCAAGCATAGTACAAGAGTAGGTGCGGTATGTGGAGCATGCATGATATACGAAGCATGTGAAATACTATTGCAGGTGTAGTATGTGGAGAATGTGAGGTATGCTGAGAAGTGATAGTCCGTGGAGGAAGAAGTTGTTCACTAATCACTCAAATTACATGGTGTAAGATAGTTCAAAGAGGAATAAGAAGTAGTTATCAGAATCAGGGATGGTTTGCAGAAGTGGAAATTGTCAACAAAATCAAGGACAGTTCGCCGAACCAGAAATAATACACAAAACAGAACTGATACTTCATTCACTATGGATATTTTTTAACCTAGAAGGAGTTTGGATACTTTATATTCAATTATTCAGGTCTTATTAACTATGATTATGCAATGCTGATATGGTCCCTATTATTTTGAAAATCACAAAGGGAGTTTGTGATTCTAGAAATAAGGAAAAGAAGTTTCAGTGCATTTGGTTTTTCACTAAAAAAGGAGAATAAGACTATACAACATTCATGTTTTCTTCTAGGAATGAAGAAGAGGGTTACTTGCATGTTGCTAGGAAAATTACAAGTGAAGATTATATGATCAAGAAGTAGTGAGACATCCAACTTGTCTCAACAGGTGGAAGACTCTATTGGTGTTGCAAACCCTATTCAACAGTGTGAATACTATCTTGGGAGGAAGTATAAAGAACCTTCAAGGAGATATAAGTTGGACTAGGTTGTCACTAGTTTAGGGAAGACGATTGTTTCCCTCCACCCTCTAATGTGTAGGGACTCACACTAGATAAAAGATTGTTTTCCTATTCAAACCATATAACAGTTACTATATTATAGTAGAGAATCCATGTAATGGTCATACCCATACATGTAAAGGATGTATCTTCTCTTATTGAGTTGTAAACATTATAAAAATATCATGTGCACGACTTTCAAATTTTTTCATGTGATAGGAAAATGAGAATAAGAGAATCATTATCCAAACAGGTCAAGAGGTACTGGGATAAAAAGTTGAAATTGGTTTAAAAAGTCCCCAAAACTAATTCACCCCCCTCTTAGTGTTAGGAATATCCCAAATCAGTCCCCTCAATTGGTATCATAGTGCAAGTTTCACCTCAATTGGATTTTCAATAGTGAAGATATTCTCTTTTTAAGACTTGAGTTCATTTCCTATGTCAACAATGAAGTGCAATATTGGTGAAGATTATGTTATCTCTAAGGAGAAGTTCATATCTACCAAGACCATGATGAATAAGAAAAAGAAATAGAATAGAAATCTAAAGAAGAATTATGCCTTATCTAAATAAGAGGAAGTATCTATTTCTCCATATCATGTTGAGAATGAAGACATATCAGATAAGGAAATTAATAAGAAGGTGGATCAAGTTTCCACCAAGAATATGGATAAACATTCCACCTCAATTGATTTAGAGATACATGTTAGTACATTTGTAAATTATACTCATGATAAAAATTCTAGCACAAGTTGTGATAATCAATCTACAACCTCTCAAGAAATATCTGTTGATAGATTACGAATGATTTAGCATGGTATTACTAAAGAAAGTTCATCCCTAGTTTTTTGAGTATTTCAATGTATATAGGAATATGTCACCCAGATGGATAATGAAAATGATGTTATAAATAAGGGATTATAAGAAAACATTATTGAATGTTTTAAGATCTATAGACAACATGGTGCATTTGAAGCAACAAACAGGAAATTTGAAGTATGTTCCTTAAAATGGATCAATGAAGTTGAAGAAAAAGAGGGAGTCAAAAAGACTCTAGAAGAGAAGATCCATGAACATGAAGATGAGGTGAAAAAGAACACTAAATTCAAGGAGTTACATTTGGAATACAATTCCAAAAAGATTAAAGAACATGACTCTTTTTTAGAAAACAAAGTGAAGTTGCATGAAGATTATGGTGAAGGAATGAAGAAATCTTGTGAAGAAAAGATGATTATGATTTAATATCAGAAAGGCATCCTCAATATTAAATTTCTAGAAATGGAATCTCAGTTGACCAATCCTAATAATGCACAAATTGAGACTTCACAAAAGATAGAAATAGTTTCTCCTGGTAACCACTGTTCATTGGAGGATTTTACTATCAAAATAACTCTAACACATGATAAGAAGATCATGGACACACTCTGTGATCTATCCCAGGTAGCTCAAAAAGAAAGGGTACCATACATACCTTCTTCTACTCATGTTTCAAAATGTGTTTCCACAAGAATTGCAGGTTGGAAGAAAAATTCAAAACATGTATGGATGAAGAAGAGTTACAATAAACCTACCACCATGTTTTGGGTGGATATGAAGAAGAATGTAGATGCTGGTTCCCTCGATAGAGCATACAAAATCATGAAGAAGGACCAAAATGTTTTTACAGATGATATTAAGAATTCAATATTTGTGGGTCAATGTTGGTGCTGCAATAGGTTTCAACATTGTGCATTATATTTTTGGTACAATCTTCAAAATATAAAATCACAATGGAAGATCATTTCAAGGGGGAGTAAGACAGAGAGGATGAATCAACATCCACAAATCTAGAAGTATCTGTATACTACAAACAGATTTGGAATTCTTCAAAACATCTATGATGTATGAAATTTGAGGGATCACAAGGTTGGTACATGTTCATCTCAACATGAATCCAAAACTGAAAAGAAAAGATGTTCACAAAATCTGGCTAAGAATGAAGAAGAAAACATGGGAAGAAATCAAAAAAATATTATGAAAAAAATTCTCCAAAGATGGTTTGAAGAAGGAGTGGTGAGAAGCCTGTGGATTGTAAATCCAATAAGTTGAAGGGTGGTTCGTCTAAAATAACAATCAAGAAGGATGACACTCAAAAGAAGCCATCTGGAATATCCAAATAGTATTCCTTAGTTCTTAATGACATATTGGTTATATGGCCAGAAGATTTGGTATGAATGAGTAAAATAGAAGAGGTACAATTAAAGGCTAGTGCAAAAAGTAAAAAGAATATTTCACATGAAGAAATGGAAGATCTATGTAAGAGGTGCAACAAATTTGGTCAGAATGTAAGAAATTTGCATCAAACTTATTCTGTATCAAGAATAATTTCTCAAGAAGACGGTAGGTTCACCAGGAGATGCTTGTGCTTTAAAATATATTAAAGAAAGAAGGCTGACACCCATAGAAATGGAAGAAGTGATAAGATACACACAACCACAATCAGAATTAAAGATCAAATGTAAAAGTATGAATGGTGGATAAAATGGATCATCTTGGTTGAGAAAACCATATAAACATTTTTGTTCACATTGATGAAGCAAGGACGACCCACCTTATTCCCTTAAATATTTGTCTATTATATTTTTTCATATAATACTGGGAATTAAATCCGAAGAAACTCTCAGGAGGAGAATATGAGAATCAATGATGAGAAGTGATTCCCTTGAGGGGGAGAACAATGAAGAATCAACCATAGTTGTACATCAGTTATTATCAACTTCAATTGGTATCAAATTCAATCACTCTAGAAATTTCTTGAAGATCATGTCATTAGAAAAGGTTTGTCAATTCTCAATCTCCCTTCTTTGGTTACTCAAAATAAAGATCATTCTACCAAGGGGGAGTAACTGAATTAATTGGTGACATATGAATAATGGAAGTGCCCTAAGGTCACATGTCCTGCCCAATACACTTAAATGTTTTTTATCCAATTGTTTAAGGTAGTGCAGGAGTTTCAGGTTGATTGTTCTTAAAATGATTTCATATCATATTCAATATTTTCATCATGGAATGAAAGTGGAAATACCTTGAAGACAATTACATGTGTTCTCATCTCATTAGGTATCACGATCAATTGATAATGGACACCGTTGTTGTTGAAATCAAATCCTCTTATTTTCTACATTGAGAATTTATCTATTAAATTTCGAGTGAAATGATTGATGACACATTTCATAAGTATGGACTGATACCCTCTCTTCTATGATCTTTTTATTTATTGTAAATAAGGGGGAGATAATGTTAAATTAAAGTTCAAAAAGTCAAAGGTGAAGTGAAAAGATGTAATAAGAGAGATATAAGACTCTCATTTTGATATTGACACATCCATTTTGAGATATAATTGAAGTATTTCCAACAAATACAAAGGGGGAGATGTTGGGACCACTTTGTGTTTGAATTTCTATTTGTGGTCAATAGTTGTAAATACTGGTCAAAATGAAGAAGGAGATGAAGAAGAAATTCCAATGTTAATGGAGAAATATTGAAGTAATGATTTCTAGAGAATTTTTATGGATTCATAGAATTATATTCCATGCTTGGGGAATTCTCTATGTTGTTTAAAATTAAAATATTATTGCACTTATCCTAAGTTCAAAGAACTTGTGTCAAATGTGACATAGTGTTTACAACAATGAAGTTTCATTCATTCTAGGACGAACAGTTCTTTGTAATTCATATTCCAAAAGGTTAGAAGAAGTAAAAAAGGTAATTCAATATTTCATTGTTTTAAGAGAACTATAAAATATCTTGAAGAACATTTAAATATGAGATTCAGGAGGAAAATAAGACAACACTTTGCTTATTTTTATTTCACAAATATCATAAGTTTGGAGAAAATGTGATGCAATCCTTATGAAGGAAAGGGGGAGAAAAAGAGATTCCAATCATATTCAGTTTTTATTGGATAGAATGATGTTTCTGGAAGACAGGGAAGTTGCAATACTTTCCTTTGAAAATATGATTATTCTAAAGGTGATTGATTAAAGACAATATATCATGATAGATGAGGTTAGTGATAAAAGCAGCTTATTTTTAATGAAGTAATAAGACAGTGTAGAATCATGGGTGTTATCTCCAAAGAATATATTTAATGCTCTACCATTTTGTATTGCTTTCCAAACTTTTGGGCCTCAAAATTAGGAATTTGTTTTTGGAAATGGATGGATTTTCTCATAGGAGTGAATGGTTTGCCAAATGGAAAAGAAAACCATGAGTGGAAGAAAACTGTGTACCTTGGAACATGGACCATGTACCATGTACGGAAATGGTTCGCGATCACATACCATTTAGCGGGAAAGGTATGTGAGATGGTTCGCAGAACGGGTCACGATACTCAAAATGGTTTGTGGTAGAATGAGCTGTGGTATGCGGGATGTATCATCATTGGAAGAAGAGATACAGTATGAGGATCGGGAAGGAAAAATGGAATGACGAAGGCTGGCGGTTCACGGTAAGAGAAGTGGTACACAATGTAGGTTTGAAGTTTATAGGAGGGTCACAATATGCGATGGAGGCTCATAGTAATTTGAAGGAGCATAGTCCGTGGTGAATATTTTCCCACATTGAAAATTTGGGTAAATCAGATTAGTGGGTTTTTAGAGTTATTTTCACATATAATGGATCCTAATCCCATCATTTTAGTAGAGATAATTCAATAAGAAAAGATTATCTATGTGGGGGAACTCTGCTAGTTCTGAAAGTGCTCTTGTTGGATGAATTCTGTGACAGGAAGTGGTCCATGGGAGAGATTCTGTGTAGAACGAAGTGGTAAAAGAAAGAAGAAATGGTTCATAGAATTGGATGGAGCAGTACACATAAGATATTAAATGTTTCGAAAATTGGTATGCAAGAGGCAAAATGATTCCCAAAATTAGAAGATGAAGTCCATGAAAGGAAGAAAGAGTTTGCAGAATATGAATGAACAGTCCACAGAAGAAGGAATTCTACAGAAGTAGAATCTATAACAAGATATGTTATGCCAATGAGATACATGGAAGCGGTACACAGAGTCGGTACACCAAGGTGGTACATGGATTAGGTGGTACATAGAGAAGGTGTGGTACGTAGAGTAAGTGGGGTATAGGGGGGAAGCGCGGTACACGAAGCATGTGCAGTTCACAGAGTATGCACAATATATGGAGCACATGTAGTATATGGAGCAGGTGCTGTACACGGAGAAGGTGAGGTATATAGAGTAGAGATAGTCGGCAGAGGAAGAATTTGTTTGAGAAACATTCAAAGTACACGGTGTAAGATAGTTCACAGACGAAGAAGAAACAATCCATATAATTTGGGACGGTTTGCAAAAACAGTCTGTGAAATCTCGAATAGTTATCGATGTAGAAAAATAGGTGAAAGATAACTGATAATTCCTTCAGAAATGAAAATTTTTATCAGATAAGATTAAGGAGTGTGGCCAATTTATATTCAATTATTCAGGTAATATTAATTGTGATGATTCTAAGATGATTTGGTACTCACTGTTTTGAAAATCACAAAGGGAGTTTGTGATTCTAGAAAGGGGAAGAATAATTTTTAGTGCACTTGGTTTTTTTCACTGAAGAAGGAGAAGAATACTATACAGATTTCATGTTTTCTACTAGGATAGAAGAATATGGTAACTTGCATGCTGCTAAGAAATTAACAAGTGAATAGTATAAGATCAATAAGTAGTGTGAAATCCAACATGTCTCAATATGAGGAATACTCTATTGGTGTTTCAAAACCTATTCTATTGGGAGAAGACTATATTGGGAGGCAGTATAAAGAACTAAAAAAGAGATACAAGTTTTACTAGGTTTCCACCAGTTTAGGGAAGATGATTGTTCCCCCCTTACAATGTGTTGGGACTCACACTGGCTAGAGGATTGTTTTACTAGTAAAACAACTGTAAAAGTTACTACATTATAGTGAAAAATCCATGTACTAGTCATACCCATACATGGAATTGATATAGTTTCTCTTATTGAGTGGTGAACCGTGTAAAAATATCATGTTCATATTTTTTTCTACCTTTATATTATTGCATGGGGCTGGGAAAAGATAATAAGAGAATCTAGATCATAATAGGTCCAGAGGCATAGGGATAAAAAAGATGAAATCGGTTTAAAAAGACCCCAACACCAATTCACACCCCTCTTAGTGTTAGGCATGTCCCAAATTAGTCCTCTCAAATGGTATCATGTCTATTTAGGAATGGATCTGCCAATATGACATGGAAGCAATAGAATGAGTCTCGATAATTTTACCCCTCACCAGTACATCATCTTTCACTAAAACTGATGGTCCAGACTCCTCCAAAAATACTATCCTGCTAATGGGATGTTTCCTACTATAGAGAGAGATCTTTCATGGAGTCCCCACTGAGTCCTAAATCAACTCCATTAGTATAATAGAAAAGGGGATTAAGGAAGCACATGGATTTTCCACCTAATGGATCATTAGATTCAATATACCGCTCAAGTAAGCTTCTAAAAAATCTTGGGCATAGTCATAAGATAAGAAGATAGGATCATCGACATGTGGAATATCAATTTTAACATTTGTATCTTCGCACACCCGTATAAGAAAAAACTGGTGAATGAGCTCAAGATGTCATTCTACCTACAATCCAACTAAGGGAATATGTGAAACTATCAAAATACAAAAAACTAGGGAGTAAATTGGTAATGGGTATAGGGATTATAGATAATAAGCTCATCTACATGATATGAAAGAATCCCATCCCAAAGAGAGATTTTATATAGACTCTCATCAATAAAGCAACTTCCATTATCAATAATTCTCCCGATTGGTGTAGGACATGGCATTAAGTTAAAAACAATAAAGATGGATCCACATATTCATAACCTCACTATGAAATAATAGCATCGCCTTGACCCTAAATTTTTACAACAGTCTGGGATATAATGAAGAATGATGAATATCTATAGTTTTATAACATTTATAAATCAATATATTCTCTATTATCTATCTAATAATTGATAGTGGCATTAAAATTTGTAAGGGATGTTTCCGTTTTGGATATGGCCAAGGAGATAATAATGCCATGAAAGAGTTAGTATTTCATGATTAAGAGTCATTCCCCCTACCAATCTGAATTCCATCACTAATGTATATACTAGAACACCCAAGCATGAATCCTCAGTTGGGAGATGTCATGCATTAAAAAACATGGTCAAACACCCTACTAACCGAAGGCTTGGGGATAAATTTGGTATCACTCTATATCCCCATGAGGCATTCTCTACGGCTTCCAAAATATCCCAATAAGAGATTGCATGATCTCAGACTTATCAAAAAGGACATTAATGAGGGCATATAGCAGTTTTCTAAGTCATACTATTATAAAGGAAGGTTTTGATCCAATCATTGAATGAAACAATGTTGCACAGGTTTATCTACTTCTTTAACTAATCCTTTACATTAGTAAATTTTCCTAGTTCTAATATCGGAGTTTTTTCTGGATCATCCCAAACGTTCGTAGGAGGAAATCATTCATTGTACATCTCCCTAAGAGGAGGTATCCCTCCAAACTGATAAGAATACTATAGTTTGATCCCTACTACACCATGGGACATATTAAAGGAGTTAGTAATGAGAAACTAGAGTCTAATCATATCACTATTTATTTCTAATTGATGGTATGTGAAAAACTATGAAGTATATATCGCCTCATAAAGATAGATAGCCTGTAGCTTATTGAAGAATTCTGAGAAACTCTGTTTAACCAAGAATGGCCATGTACATTCTTCAGAGAAGTTACCCCCAGGACGAGAGTCCCACATTGAACTCCAGAAACTTCTTGGATCATTCAAATAGGATATTAGTTTATTAGAGTAAATTTTAGAAATTGGTTGATATATGAGAACATGAAAATATGGAACAATAAGGAAATTACTGAATGTATAGGATTTCCTCTCGAGTAGTGAAACAATCAATTAATTTACATTATAATTTTTTTATGTAATTGAGAGATGAAGGAAACTAGTGAGATGGATGACTATAGTTAGGTGATATAATGATAGTATCATCCAAAAGACTGAATCCATTAAAAGAAACTCTATGCGAAAAAGAGTAATTTTTATGTCCAGTTATAATAATCTCTTTAAAAATTCCATTTCTAGAAAATAACTAGCCCAGAGGGCTGGTATTGTGATTCCATGAAATCAAATACATTTGTTCAGTTTCATTATGAGATATCAATGAATTGGAATCCATCTTCACAAGTGTATGAAGCAAACATCATAGCGAGTACAATCTTGAAAGGGAAATCAGATAAACTAAGTGATCATAATTGGAAACGTCAAGTGAATTGCATGACCAATATAGGGGTTCATGACTTCATAACCCATCATAGGTTTCATGGAGTTTGGGACCCATGTAACACCTCATGATCACTTGATTTTCCTTTTCACCTACATATCACACAATCATATGGAGGTCGTGCAAGACACACAAAGATCAAGTGATCATGAAAAAAAGAATCATTAGACCACAAGAAGAACATGAGACAACCCCACATTCAAATACATGAATCATAACCTAAGAATAAATCATTAATTGATTAAGCATGTCATTTATATGAGGAGGTCACATGGAAAGGTCATGCATTGCAATATCACAAATTGTTCTCATTATAAGGGTTACACGGAGTAGTCTTGTGAAGAAGTCATGTGAGATGGGAGATCAAAATATATTTGGAGGTCTGATATTTTTTTGAAAGTAGTGGTCCCTAACTCCCATTTTTATAGATATCCGTATAGAATACCAAATTTCACCTGAATGACTTATATACACTCAAAAGATTTACTATTAGAAGACCAAAAGAATCATAAAGTCATTTACTTTACCCAGAATCGAGTCCTCATCCCTTTAAACCTCACTTCTGGGGGGGGGGTTGATTCCCACAAAATTATCATAAAAAATTTCAAGATCAATGAAATATCATGATCATTGGTATTATTTTATTAACAGAATAATGGAAGGACAAACATGGTTACGTTGAGACCAGGTAACTGGATCACATGAATCATGTGACCCCCATGAATATACATGACCACTTAACCCCAGGAATTTCATGTGGAAGAATCATGAATTCCACATGATTAGATAGTGATCACATAAAGCCCCATCAGTGTACAAATTTAATCATTTACGACCCCATTAGACAAAACTCTTCATCATGTGAAGCCCCTATAAAATTTCATTATGATCATACAAAGGCTTGCAAATGTGTTTATCTGATCATATGAAATTTCAATCAACAAATTCTTGACAATCATTAAAATCCCCTTATGAAATAGAAGATGAAAAAGGAATAATCTTCATATTATGTATGTTTTGATAATTTCCCCATGAAGGGATCATATGAATCACATGAACTATTCATCGATCATGCTAGATCCCTAGAGGCATGTGAGTCATGCCATGAGAAATCCTTTGGGTGTGTAACTATAATCATGATAAAGACATGTAACTCAAACATAATATCATATGATACCACTATGTATCCATATAAAGGTAGAGTGACTACCCATGAGAATTATCTCACACCATCCTGAGATCCAGTATTGATCAGGTGATGCACCACAGACAAGTGGAGTGGCTTTCCATGACAATGTTTTCACACCATTGTGAGATCCATTATTGATCATGAAATTAAATGATGTAAAAAACAATTAAAAAATGTTGAAGGTATTGGAAAATAGAAGATAAAAATATGAAAATAGAATAAGCTTCATGTGATGAATGTTAAATTGATTTTCACTAGAAGGGATCATATAACTCACATGATCAGTTCAATGATCATGAGAGATCTCCAATGGTATGTCATTAATTCCACATGAATCATTTTGGGATGTCATATCCATAATGTTAAGTACATCAGGAAATTTCATTAAATCATGTGGTTCCCAAACATAAAATCAATGAGAAAACTATGAAAATCTTTTAAAATAGAGAAAAAATGTGAAAAAGGTGGAAAACTCATGCGATCAAAAGTTTTGCTATTTTTCAGGATAAGGGGGTTATGTGCCTCATGTTATCATATCATTGATCTTGTGATGAAACTTTAATATGATATATAGATTTCATGAAAGGCCTATAATATTCTAATTTGATCTCGTGAAGGGCCCTTGACAAGTCTCCCTTGGTAACAAGAAATACTCTTCTATAAGCGTCGTAATCTCAAGAAGACTCATTGACCTATTAGCTTGATATTACATAGTCCACCTGAAATGTAAATTTAATTATGATAAATCTCTTTGTAAATAAATGGGACCAATAAATATACCAATGATGGAATTATCTCATAGTCACTATATATAATTCAATATAAAGATAACACCATGGATGACCCACAACAAGTTATTGTGATATTCATGATGCACCATCGACTAAATACCATATATGTGATATAATTTGACTATAAAGAGGCCTAGATTTAGGGTGGAGAGTCTTATAAATTCCTCCCCCATGGAACAAAAAAAATACCCATAGGAGAAAAAAGGAAAGATTGGACTACTCAGAGTGTAAATCCAAGAAATCACAAGGATCTTTCACCAGGTAAACCTAGAGAAAAACATACGAGATTACACAACATGTATATACAAGTCATAAGATCACCCTACTGACCACATGAAGGGATCTCGATGCATCATTCAGATTATTAAAATGAGTTTCTACACATCAACTTGTGAACATGACATATCAACATGCCAATTCCGGGTGAACAATGAGGCATTTATGTTATAAAGGATAAAAAATATGGAAGCTTTATGTGAAGATAGATACACTGATTTTCATGTGACAAGATCATGCACATTGCATGACCTATTGATTAGTCACTCAAATATCCTCCATAAATATCATCCAAGTCACAAATAGTCCACTAGACATATCATCCAAGTCATGTGAAGTCCTCAATACATATAATCCAAGTTACATGAAGTCTTATTGACATATCAACCGAGTCACATGAAGTCCTCCAGACATAACATCCTTGATCGAATAAAGCCCTTGGACATGTCTGCATCAATTATACAAAGACTCCTAGATAATTCAACTGTGTCATTTGATAGTCCTTTGGACATGTCATCCATAGCATGCAGTATCCATTTGACACATTTGTTTTGATCATGTGAAAGGCCCTGGAAATGTCTACTTTGATCATGAAAATCACCTCATATATATCACCATATTTATGTGATATACCTTTTTAAAATTCAACTTTGATTATACAAGGAACCTTGGGACATGCCTTCCTTGTCATACAAACACCTGGGGCAGTCTGCTAGATAAAAAAGACATGTCATGAAGACAATCAGGACATATCATGCAGACACTATAGACATGTTAGGTTGACACCCTTATATGTGTAATCATTGTCCAGTAGGAGTACATGGGAATGCACCCTCAAACAATGTGTGTAACGACCAGAGCTGTTATAAATAATATTCTCCCTTTTTATTTAATTAAATGCCTTATTATGTAGGGTGGTTATAGAAAACACATCCACTTCATTTGTTTTATAATGTTAAATTAGATTTAAAAGACCATTATTTATCATTATCATTGATAATATATTTGTTGTACTGTGATCACATGATTAATATAAATATTTTTTTTAACAAATCTAATTGACATAGAAAAAGATGGTGATGAACTCTACTAGTAGGATCATACACTATGAATCCCATTTATTAGAGCTTTGAAGGGAGATAACATCACTGGGCCCTTTCATTGACCATTACCAATATGAGATATAACAACTTAATAATGAGTGAAACCGTATATGGGATAAGTTCAAGCTCATCGAGTTCACGAACCAAACCATTTACGCCAAACAACACCATGAAAGTCTCAATATCAAACACCCTAATCTTTGGATGTTTTCTACGGTATTAAAGGGATATGTATCAATACATTAGCATTGTGAGTATATACATTATTTATTATAGAATAATTAATGCATTTTCATTATATTATGTGTACATTATAAATTATTTTTATTTCAATATAATAAAGCAAAAATAATATTTTTGGGTAATATTCAAAACCAATTAAGGAATTTATTTTAATAAAATAATATAATTTTTTACATAAATAATATCTTAATACAATTTTATTATAAAATATTTTTATTAAATATAAATTATCATATAATCTTTATGAAGTAAAATGTAATTTTTACAAGGGTTTAAAAACTGTTAATGTCAAAAAACCCATCATTTCTCTATAAATGTAGATTACTATTTTAAAATTAAAATGCAAATATTTAGAAAATTATTTAGGTAAAATGAATATTATTTTGGGAATCAGAATGTCAAAATCATCCAATGGTGAATTTTTCATAATTTTATGAGAGAGTCAAATTTCTAGGTAAAAATTAAATACCCTATAAATACACTTTTTGATTATGAAATAATAATGACCCAAAAGTGATTTAATAAATACTATAAAGGTTATCCAGTACCAAATCAATGAATTATCTTTAAAATAATTTTATTTTATGGTTATTTTTTTATTTTACAAATTCCTTATCAATCCTCCAAAACCATTAATATATTTTAAGGTTTCAAAACCATTTTCTATAAGAGTATGAATCACCACAACATAATCAAGGGTATTCTTTTATTATGTACAGTCCTTGGAATTATAAAATTATGATAACCACTCCCATTGGGAAGAAACTCGGGGAAAAACCATGTGATTGTTTGTTGTTTTGGATATTTTATTATGTATAGTCCAAAACCTAAATAATAAAGAAATCCTCCTGTTTTACTAAATAAACAAACATGAGATCTCATATCTGTAAGAACCTAGATCTTCTTTTCAAGTATGACTTTTATTTTCAAGTTTTTTTTTGGAAAATGGGAAGAATGGGTGGTTTTTGGAGTACACTCCATGTAATTCCTTCTACACACTGTGTACTCTGGCACTGAGTCCAGGCCGTGTCTAGCCATGTCACAGCCGCGTACACGACCATATAACGACGTGGAAGGACTGCCTAAATTGGGACCTAGTAAAGGCATATACATGTCGTGTACTTTTAAATAAAATGTTGTGTACTTCTGTTTTGTTTCATTAAACGGACCTGGCTATGTCTAATTGGTAGGAACACCTTCTCTTTGAATTTCCTTATCTGGGATAAAACAAGACCGACAGATCTTCTCCGAGCCCCTGACTTGTCGTCTGTTCTTCATTTCGACAACTATCAGTTGCATTAGAATCGTATCAATATACCATGTTCTAGATTGATCCAAGGGCCAATGCCATAATATATCGATCGTATAATGTCTAGGTAGGTGGTTTGTTCCTTTCCATAGTTATTCTTTGAATATTTTGTACAAAAGTTCCTAATACCCTAGAATTGGGTATTGCGTGTTTAGGAGTTTTTTCCCGTTAATGGATGATAGGCCTTGTGTGCCTGAGTGGAGGTTGTTTGATTGTGAATAGGATTATTTTCTATTCTATGGAAGTGCTTCCCATGCTTGTTATGAAATTGACCAGTTGGTCTAGATTTACTATTTAGGCTGCTTACTTTCCATGCTTAGTGTTGTTAGGATGGAGTGTTTTATTTGATGCTGTTATATGCTTGTAACTGTTTATCCAAGTAGTTATTGAAAGAAATTATC
This sequence comes from Viscum album, assembly GCA_963277665.1. NCBI lineage: Eukaryota > Viridiplantae > Streptophyta > Magnoliopsida > Santalales > Viscaceae > Viscum > Viscum album. Next base: position 1,105,427,089 of record OY728145.1, read on the forward strand.
CAAGTAGTTATTTAGATTTACTTTCACAGTTGAAAATTGTTTGTGCACGATTGCTTTACACAGGGCTCTGGGAACCAGGTGTGGTGAGACCATAGGGGGAATTGGCATTGATGGCTTCCCCGGAGTGTCTGTTATATTTATCATGTTGCGAGACCATAGGGGGGATTGACCTTGAGCACTGCCTCAGAGTGTCTATAGTTATCGTTACAAGACCACAAGGGGAATTGACGTTCAGTGCTTCCTCAGAGTGTCTGTAGTTTATCGTCAAAATACTATAGGGGGGATTGATGGTGAGTGCTTCCTGAGAGAGTCTTTGCTTGCATGCGACCAAAGGGGTTAGACCGTGTGAGCTACCCAGGAAGTCTTTATATCATTGTATATGTTGAAACGGAGGGGTTAGGATGTGAGAACATACATAGAGGGTTACTTGAGATTGTTTGGTTGAACCAGAGGGGATAGGATGTGGGTACCTCACAGAGGGTTACTTGTTTTGATTAGGTGCTTACTTTTATATGAAAATTAAAGTAATTAAAACTGTAGGATTGTTTACTTTTGAGTACTTCCTTGTTTACTAATTCATTTTTCATATTTCCTATCATATATATTCACTGACTATTAGGCAAGGATCTTTGGGTTGTTTCCTATATGGATTTGTCTCGCAATTTTTTTGGGTTATGATTTTGGGCCTAAATAGATTATATTGTTGTAGGTATAGATAAGGTAAATAGCCCTTCTATGTCAGGTACTTGACTATAATGGAGCTAGAGAGAATGGGACCAAGCTGAAGCTTGCGATGCTGTTGGAGTTTTTTTGTTTTCCTTTTACTTTTGTTTATTAATGTATCCAGCATTGTGACTTGTTTTGGATGATTTCCTAGACATATGTATCAGGAATAATTTTTATGTGTGCTCCTGTTGTTTATTTCTTTCAGTCTTCCACTGCTTACTTACTGCATGTTATTAATACTTTTTCTATTGTATATCTGTTTGTTTCTGCCATGTTACTCTACCAATGAGGGCATAGTTTCCCCACTACCACACCCAAGGCCATCACTTCTAGTCGGTAGACTTTATCATTGGTGGAAATGTGCTTGAGGCCATGGGACCAATCAGATACGGGGTACCTCTGGGCGGCACCCGGAACCTGGACATTACAAAGTGGTATCAAAGGAATTATTTTTTCCCTAACTTACTGTTTAGAGACTATAGTCTGGGATAGGATGGAATATGTACTTTGTGTTAGGTTGGTATGGAGTATGATATTCTAATATGATACCAACTGTACGATCAAAATGATGATGTAGATGCTCAATATATAAGAGGGGGGGGGGAGGGGGTGAATTATATACTTTAAAAATTGTTTGGGAACTTTTAAAGTTGGTTATAAAACTTTCTATTATTTAACAAGGTTAAACAAGGTAAATTCATAAAACCTCTAAGTTTTACAAACTTGCTTGATTCCAGAAATGTGATTCCAAGAATGTAATTCCAAAAAAGTGATTCTGGAAATGAAACATAACAAAATTTTACAAAGATAATGATTCTACCTCAAAGCATATAGAATCTCACTAAATCAGAGTATGCAAGTATAAGAAAGTATAAGAAAGTTATACATTCCTCAACAACCCAAATGCAGTGGAAAACATGAAAAAAATACAAGTAAAAAGTAGTAAATCTTTTAACCCAAAGAGAAGGGTATCCAACAACCTTGGATGAAGGTCCCTTGATTTATACTTTCAAGAAATTATGTCTTACACACACCAGGGTATGCCCTCAATATGAATATTGGAGTCTGTCTAGCTATCTCTGGAAGCCCTCGAACTTCAAGGTAGTTGGCACCTCTATCTTTCTATCCCTAGAAGCCCTCGAATATACTCTGCAACATTCAGAGTCGCACGAAGCAATTATGAACAAGATTTTCAGTACGCACAAAGTATTAAAGCCTATCTCTCTAGAAATCACTTCAACAACATGTAATCTCTAGATTAATAAACTTGTTGAATAATATTTAGCTCGTTCAAATGAGTTCCTACTTATAGGAACATTCTCAATGGTCGGCTCCCTCCTCCAGCAGTCATATTTTTCCTTGAATTTTGGAGGGACCTATACACGTGTAACTCAAACAATGATTGGTTAGTAACTGAATTCATGAAATAATTTTATTACCAAAACATGAGTAAGCAAAAATATGGTTTCTTGACCAAATTTATTTTTCAAAATTTAAGGAAAAATGAAATTTCAGAGTCTAACCAAAAAACCATTTGGTGTCTATAAAACATTGATATTCGGATTTTATCTTCAAAGGATTTTGGTACCTTAATTCTATGAAATTCTGGAGTTTGAATTTCAAGGAAATTAGGAGTCTGAATTCATAAGAATTCAGATTCTAATCTTCAGAACGTTTGGAGTCTGAATTCAGAGATCTCAGAGTCTGAACTCAAAAGGTTTGGTGTCTTAATTCAAAAGAATTCAAAGTATGAACATAGAAAGTTTGGAGTCTGAATTCAGAGAATTCAGAACCTGAATTCGGCTCATGAAAACAGAATGCTCTATATCTAAGTATTTATAAGTTTCTGAGGTTTTGGATATGAAACTGATTTTTCTATTATACCAAAATATTAACAATAACAAATATTGTAAGGATACATTTCCTTGGGGAAGGAAAATTTACTTAAGAAAGAATATCCTAGGGTAAATAAAATTTACCTTAAGATAAGGTGTTTGTGATTTTCAAAACATGATATAATAGAGAGGTCATAAGGAAACCTTATTAACTTAACAATCTCCCCAATCATGAAGGAATAAAAAAGGAATAAGGAAACCTTATTGAATCAAAAATATCCCCCATTTTGAAAACCACAAACATCCTTATGAAAAAGAATATAAGGACATAGAAAATATTTTTCAGAACTTTGAAAGTAAAACTCATCTCCCTTAACACATGGGAAAAGATGAATATAACTAACCCCCCTTAGGCTTTGGACATACTAAGGATCGTATTCTAGATTTATGGATTGAGGCTTAGCATTTTCTTGTATATGAAAATATTCTGGGATAAGAACCCCCCTTAGATAAACTCCCCCTTACTTAGGCAAATTTCTTCTTTACTTAGTATTATTTTTTTCCTTTCTCCCCCTTTGGGATTTTCAAAATGGATAAAATGGAATGGAAAAGAAAATATGGTACCTGAAATATTAGTACTAGACAACAAAATATATGAAGAGAAACCCAATAATTTCATTAGGATTGGAAAAAAAATTTACAAGGAAGGAATACAACAAAATATCAGAATTGAACAATTTTATCCTTCCTTCTCCTTCGGCATCAACTTATTCACAATATTTTTGATCTTCCTGTGCTCCTTGTGATCTTCCTCTGCTCATTTGAGAATCTTATCCTGATCCTCTGTTTTCTTCTCTAAGGCTTTGATTTTTTATTCTTGAGCCTTAAGAAAATTAGCCTGAGCCTTCAAGTCTTCTTTTTGCTTGACAAGCTTTTCTTCTATCTCAATAATAAGATCCCTTTCTCTTTTCCAACTTTGAGCAACTTAATAAAACTTTCCGTTCATGTCTTTCACTTCTTGAATTCAAGAATTCTGTTCTAGGGTTTGTTTTTCCTCAAAACTACTTGTTAGATCATTGATCTTTACATATTCGGTGTCAAATTCCTTCTTGACACCTTCTTGGAACTCATCAAGAATTCTCATGTCTTATATAGTTTTCCTCGTCCAACTGTTCATTTTCTTGCAAGATCGTTTTTGGGATTCGTAGTTTATGGAAAAAGTATTGAAGTTTTCCTCAAGCTTGACACATTTATCAATCACCATGGATACTGAATCCGACTTCTGATTTATGGAGTGTCGAAGCATTTGGCATCTGGAGTCTATACTTGGAAATATTGGTATAGTCCCAACCAGATTCTTTAAGGACTAAACTACGAAATCATGTCCAAGAGAGGACAATTCCGTATATGAGACTTTACTTGGTGAGGGCTCTTTCTCTATATCACCAACTTTCCTCTTTGAAGAACCACCCATATCTTTCTTCTTAACCGTAACTTTGGTAGGTGTATCAACAACCACTTGTTTTCCTTTATCAACATTCAGAATGGATTCCTCTTGTTTAGGGGATTCGTGTTAACTATCAACGATTTGAACAATTCTGTCTTTGTCAAGCTTTTCCTTTTTCAACTTGTGCCTGAACATCCTCTGGATGAATGAAATAATGATTAGAACATTCTTTTTCAGACAACTTATTCACTTCTTCTTCAACCTTTTCATCTTCACCTTTCTAATCTTTCATTGGGGTATCATGTTTTGAATACTCAGCTTCAGAATTCTGGATTGAAAGCTTCTCAGATGGACTTTAATTCTCATTAAATTGTTCTACTTGCTTAATGAGATCTTCTATATCATCGTTGGATTCTTCTTCTTGTTCTTCTTCCTCCACTGCCTTTTCTTTTTTCTTGAACTTTTTCTGTATTCACAAATTTCTTTATCGGTGTCTCTGGTAAGGCTTCTAATAAGAAGGATTGTGGTACTGAAATTTTATCGTAGGCTTTCTCAAAAATTTTCAGAAGATTTCACAATCTCTACTTTAGTCATATTCTTTTTTTGTTTCTTTTATTTTGCTGCTTTTAAAGCTCATCATAATTCTTTTCCTTTAATGATTTTTCTTCAGCAGGATCCAATCCAAAGCTAGGCATGCCTACTTTCATTTTCTCCTTGTCTTCCCACCATTTTTCTACTACGTCATCTGGATTTTCTTTTTTTCTTCTTAGGATTTGGTGGTGCGGATTGGGTTTCCTTGGACTCTGGGGATTTTTCTTTCACTTATACTTCCTTCAGCTTCCTATTCCTCCCTCCCTTCTTAGAGGTCTCAGGGGCCTCTTGTTTCCTTGATAGGGCTTCTGCCTCCTCCTCAGGAAAATCATAAAATTCATCGAATTCTTTAGAAAATCCGACATTCATCCTTCTTAGAGTGTCATCACTTACTATCATGTCTTTGAAATTTATTGTCTTAGAACTACACGGTATTTTGAATGACTCTAAACAGAAAACAACCATATTTGAGAGAATGGAAGGATACATAATAATCTGAGCCTTCAGATTTCCATTCTTTATATTCTCAATTGTAACCAGAATATTCTTAACCAAGTTAATATTTCTTAGATTCACCAAGAAATCTAGGATATACATGTCACTCTTCTTCAAAGTATCCTTCTACCCTTTTCTCGGAATGATGAATCCTTGAACCCATAATTCATGAATCAGTAAATTTGTAGATAGGTGAACAATATTTGGAGTCTTAACATCTGAAATACCGAGGCAATCCATAGCCTTCACCTTATCAAAGCATCCATGAACATCTGGCAGCTTATGAGAACAAAACTAAGCTTCTCCTTTATAAGAAACTCTATTCTAACTGGATACCTTGGTTTAAGAAAGAGGATAAGTCTTCCCATAGATCTTGAAAGAGAATTTATCTTTTCCTTCTTCTTTGAAAAAACTTGCTGACTCATCGAATTCAACCAACAAGTCCAGATAAACCAGATCCTGAGCTCCTGGTTTCGATACGCAAACACTATACCATCCATTTAGCTTGATGTTATTTGAGATGATAGAATCATTCTTTGCAAAGAAATTTGGATGAACCAACCTCTCTCTGTAAATCTTCCATTCTGAAATCGGCTTCACAGTTGACATGTCTTTCTGGGAAGATACTTCGACAGACATTCCGAGTTGAGGAAACCTTGAAAATATAGAACGAGCTTCTATAGGAGGGTAGGTCTTCAACACAAATGAGCTTGAGTTTCTATGGGGGACAACCATCAGGGGGTCCATTATATAGGAAATTTGGGTGAAAGTTCAGCTTCCATACCCAATCCAACGGTTGAAAAAACTTGTGATCAGATCTGAAAGTTGAGATGATAGCCCGATTTTTTTTTGATAGAATCCGATCTTTTGATGTTTGTTTTAAAACATTTAGATTTATTAGAAAGAGAATACGAGAATTTAAAAATGGATGAAAATACCAACAAGTAAAAGATGATTACAAAAATTTAAGAAAGGAAACATATCATTCAGATTGTTAGGAAGATTATTCGTATTGAGGAGAATTCTTCTTGAAGAACTTTAGATTCTAAAAATTTTCATTATTAAAAAAAATTGAAGGATTTTCATTACGAAAATTTTAAACTACAAAAATCATCATTACGGAAAATTTTGAACGACAAAATCTTCATTACAAAAAATTTATGTACAAAAATAATAGACTACGAAAAATATTAGACTATGAAATATTTTATACTAAAAAAAATCTAAAAAGCATTTATTATGAAAACATAGAAAATCTTCATCACGAAAATATAGAAAATATTCACTATGAAAATTTAGAAAATCATCAATACAAAAATGTAGAAAATCTTCATTATGAAAATTTAGAAAAACTTCATTATGAAAATTTATAAAATCTTCATTTTGAAAATTTAGAAAATCATCATTATAAAAATTTATAAAATAACTAACAAGAAAATGTACTCCCGCTATGAAAATGAGTTTGTTACTATATAGAGATTGGTTTCAACAGGAAGTTAATATGGAAGATTACCTTATGGTTATCGTTTCCAACTTCTGTTTAATGTATTCAAATATATCGAAGGGTAATGATTTTGTGAAAATATCAGCACATTGATCTTATGTTCAGATTAATTGAAGAATGATATCTATTTTTTGTGTGTGATTACTAAGAAAGTGATGCCTAATATCTATGTGTTTTGCATGAGAGTGATGTATATGGTTTTTTTAATTCAATGAAACTAGTATTATCACACAAAATTTGTGTTTTGGTAAAACTCATACGATAGTCTTTGTGTGTGTGTTTCATCCACAACACTTGAGCACAACAACTTCCAGCTGCTACATATTCAGTTTCGGTAGTGGAAAGTGCTACTGACTGTTTCTTTTTGCAAGACCAAGAAACTAATGAATATCCTAAGAAATGACATGTTCTGGATGTACTTTTCCTATCCATTCTACATCCACTAAAATCATCATCCAAAAAACTTTTTTAAAACAAAATCATTTCCAGAAGTATAAAAGAGTCCTAGATCCATGGTTCCATTTAAGTAGAGAAAAATTCTTTTTTACGACCTTTAAATGAGATTCCATAGGATTGGATTGATATCTTGCACATAAGCATACTGAAAACATTATGTCTGGATGACTAGATGTCATGTAAAGTAGACTTTCTATCATACCTCTAAAAGATGTTTGATCTACTGGTTTCTTAGCTTCATATAGATCAAATGAATTTGAGGTAGAAATTGGAGTAATTATACTCTTAGTGTTTTCATATCCATAATTTTTAAGAATATATTTAATATACTTATATTGGGATATATAGATTCTTTCTGGTTTTTGAGAAATTTTGAAAACCAAGGAAAAATGTTAATTCACCCATCATACTCATTTCAAACTCAGATTTCATTATATCTACAATGGAATCAGTTAAAGATTGCTGAGTTGAACGAAATATAATTTCCTCAACATAAATTTGAACAATAAAAACATTTTTCTTATCTTTATTTATAAAAATGGTTGGATCAACATTTCCCTTAACATAATTATTTTGAACCAAAAATCCTGAAAGTCTATCATACCAAGCTCGAGGGGATTTCTTGAGTTCATACAACGCTTTGGTAAGTTTGTAAACATGTTAAGGATGTTTTGTATCTTCAAAAATAAAAGGTTGTCCAACAAAAACTTCCTCTTGAACAAATCCATTAAGGAAATCACCTTTAACATCCATTTGAAAAAGTTTGAAATTGAAGAATACTACAAAGGCAAGTAGAATACAAATAGATTCATGTCTAGCTACTGGAGAATAGGTTTCTTTATAGTCAATTCCTTCTTGTTGATTATAGCATTTAACAACCAACCTAGCTTTATTTCTTACTATGATTCCATTTTCATCACAGTTATTTCTGAAGACCCATTTTACTCCAATAATAGAAGTTTCTTTAGGTCTTTCAACAAAGGTCCAGACTTTATTCCTTTCTAATTCATTTAGCTTATCTTTCATAGCTTTTATCCAATCATTATCACCTAAAGCTTCATCAGTGATTTTTGGCTCTAATTGGGAAAGGAATGATAGATGTTCTACTTCATTTCTTAAGTAACACCTAGTCCTTACAGGTTGATTTACATCACCAATGATAATATCACTGGGATTATTCTTTAGAAACAACTGATTTTGTGTTTTTTAAAACCTATTCATCAACATAGGGTAGAAAGTCTTTTGGGTAAATGATTCAGAAACATTTTCTTGAACATTTTTCTTATCAGAAGGATCATCTAAAAATGGTGGATAATCAGTTTTTGAAAACATACTTGATGATGTAGGTTGAAGTTGTTTAAAACCAAGAGGGTTAGTTTTATCAAATTTGACATGCACTATTTCTTCAACAGTACATGTATTTTTGTCGAAAACTCTATAAGCCTTAGAAGTTGTGGAGTTTCCTATGAAATTTCTTCATCATATTTTGGTGAGAATTTTTGTAGATTATCTTTATTATTTATAATGAATACCTTGCAACCAAAAAGCTTGAAGTTGGAAATTCTAGGTTTTCTACCATTCCATAACTCATAAAGAGTTTTATTAAGAAAATTTCTAATCAAAACACAATTTATAGTATAACAAGCAGTACTTATAGATTCATCCAAAAAATATTTGGCTATAAAATATTCACTCAACGTGGTTCTTTTTATATCTTGAAGAATTCTATTTCTTCTTTCAACAAAACCATTTTCATGAGGTGTTATGGGTGCTGAGAAGTTATGAGTAATTCCTTTTATACTACAAAAGGTTTCAAAATCAGAATTTTGAAATTCTCTTACATGGTCACTATGAATAGTTATCAAAGGAAGGTTTTTCTCATTTTTAACTTGGGCTCTAAAACTTTTGAAATAAGAAAAATCTCCAGATTTCTTTTCTAGAAACAAGACCCCCATAAATCTAGTGTAATCATCAGCTAAGAAAAATACATAATATTTCCATCCAATGATTCTAGTTTGTGTTGGACCAAATTGATCCATATGAACTAACTGTAATGCATCATTGGTTGAGACTTCACCGATTGATTTAAAACATTATTTATGTTTCTTTCCATATTGACAAGGATAAAAAACTTTTGAAGAATCAAATCTAAGCTCCAGTCGATCCTTAACTAGTCTTTTTAGATAGTTTTCATAGGTTCCTAAGGTTACATTGTCCTAACCTTCTATGCCACAATGAAGAATGATATTCCGTTGCACTAAGGAAAGGTAGATCTTGGATCTTAAGGTCTTCTATGTTTAGTGTGTAAACATTCTCTTTCCTATTGGCAAAAAGTAAAAACTCTTCCTTGGAATTGTGTACTAAGAACTTGTCATTCCTAAAATTCACAAGGTAACCATTATCACATAATTGGATTATGCTAATGAGGTTGTGCTTAAGGCCCTTAACAAATGAAACAATTGAAATCAAAGTTTTTCCAAGAAGAACAGTGTTACCTATACCAATAATTTCTCCCTTAGAATTATCTTTGAAAGTTTCTTTTCCTCCTTTCATCATGATAATCTTTTCAAAGAAGTTTTTGTAACCAGTCATAAGCCGGGAACATCCACTATCCATGTACCAAGTATTGATGTTTCTACTTTCATTATTTTTCATGAAAATAAGAATGTTAGACTTTCGGAGTCCAAACTTTCTTGGATCTGGAAACTTCAGAAAGAAAAATTTTAGGTATCCACATTTTCTTAGAGAAATAAGCTTTATGAAAACATAAAGAGTGGGTTTTGTTTAAGAAACATTTTTTTGACCAATGCCCTACACACTGACACTTAGTGCAGAATGAAGCACTTTGAGGAACAAAATAATTGTTACTAAAAATAGGTTTTGAACTAGTATAACCAAAACCAGAATTATTCCTTAGAGGCCAAATTTGAGAATACATATTATTAGAATTTTCCTTACCTAAGGTAAAATTTGACAAACACTTCCTCGAGGAAAATATTTCTGACTTTAGTCTAATAACTATGTTTTTATCTTCCAAAACATTATTTTTATCACTAGAGTTAGGCTCGAAAATTTTTTTCTTAGAAATTACATTTTATAGATCTTTAGAAAGTTTATCATTCTCAGAATTAAATTCCTCAAGGTTTTTTGAAATACATTCAAAATCATGGGTTTCCTTATCAAGATCTTTAGAAAGATCTGATATTTCCTTAGTAAGAATAGAAATCGCATAATTCTCCTTATCAATCATTTTCTTTACTTTATAATTTTCATTCTCTAGAAGCTTAGCAAACCTAGATACTTATTCATAGGTTGGTAAAGTATTATCTTCATTAGAAGAAGATTCTTCATCCAAGGATTCATAACATTTAATATCATTATAGTTATCATTCAGGGATACATTGGTCATAGATTCAACATTGTGTACCTTATCCATTAAACAATGATTTTCAAAAGGTAGTATGGCTATTAGACCAAGATTCTTCTATTAAGAAGATTTTTAGTATGAGGATTCATCAGAAGAGTCTCCACCATTGGAACTCCAGGTGTCTTTATCTTTCAACACTTTCTTAGCTTTAGCATTGTATTACTTCTTTCGATTTCTCTCAGAATGCTTTTATTGTTTTTCTTTTCTCTTAAGCATAAGACAATCATAGATTATATGTCCATCTCTTTTGCATTCAAAAAAAGTGACTTTAAAGTCTTTATTATCGTTTATATATTTCTTCTTGTATCTATATTGAAAAGCATTCTTCCTAACTATCTTGTTCATACTTCGAGCAAGATTAGCTAGTTCGTTCTTAGAATGTTCACTTTCACTAGATTCCGATTGTATACCAACCTTCTTATATTTAGATCTTATAAATCTCTCAGGATTCTTGTATTTCATATGAGTTGATGTAGTTGTAAAAGTAACACTTCCATTCCCATTATTCTACTTAAATTTCTCAGCATCTCTCTTCATTCTAGTCTCATGATGAATAAGAGTTCCAAAAAGCTTATCAAGAGTAATCTGCGAGACTTTCCTATTCCCATCTTTAGCTGTTCTCTTGGATTCCCACTAATTAGGCATGATATATATAATCTTGTCTACAAGTGCCTCATCATCCAAACCTTTTTCACCCATGGATTGTAAGCTGTTGAAAATTTTCATAAATATCTGTTGTACCTTACAAATAGTTTCTCTATAAGGAAAGAAAAAACCATGGTACTCAACTCTAAGAATACCTCTTCCAGTTTCAATAACTTTGGAAGTGCCAAAATGTGTAACTTCAAGCTTCTTCTAAATACAATTTTCGGCTTCACAAGTAGAAATATGACTATATATATTCCTGTTCATAGAACACAACAAAGTATTGTGTACCTTATAGTTAAGTTGATATTTGGACTTCTCTTAATTAGAAATATTTAAGAATTTCTTATCAAGAATATTGTAATCTCTAGTAAGAATAACAAAGCTTTACACTCCGGTATTGATAACAAAAGTCTTTATATGATCACTCCAATATTTGTAATAATTTCCATCGAAAATAGGTGGCCCAGTAGAATTTTAGTTGTCTATGGAACCAAAATTAATTCCTGCCATATAAAAAAAATATTTCCACACAAACTTGTCAGTAATAAAATTTTGTAAACATGGATAAAAATATCCTAAGAAAGGAAAATATAGAACAATAAAAAATTTGAGAAAGAAAACTTATATGCGAATATATGTATTTTAGATACCTCCTCTGATACCAATTGTTAGGTTGGTATGGAGTATTATATTATCCTATGATACCAACTGTAGGATTGAAATGATGATGTAGATGCTCAATATAAAATAGGGGGGGTGAATTGTATACTTTTAAAAAATATTTGGGAACTTTTAAAGTTGGTTAGAAACCTTTATATTGTTTAAAAACTTTAAACAAGGTAAATTCATAAAACCTCTAAGTTCTACAAACTTGTTTGATTCTGGAAATGTGATTCTGAGAATGTAATTCTGAAAAAGTGATTCTATAATTGAAACTTAACACACGTTTACAAAGATAAAGGTTCTACCTTAAAGTGTATTGAATCTCACTAAATCAGAGTATGCAAGTATAATAAAGTATAATAATGTATTACTTTCCTCAACAACCAAAATGAAATGGAAAACTTGAAACAATAAAAGTAATAATTAGTAAATATTTTAACCCAAAGAGAAGGGTATCCAACAACCTTGGATAAAGGTCCCTTGATTTATACTTTCAAGAAAGTCTGTCTTACCCACACTAGGGTAATCCCTCACTACGAAGATCAGAGTCTATCTTTTTATCCCCGAAGCCCTCGAACTTCAAGGTAGTCGACACCTCAATCTTCCTATCCTTGGAAGCCCTCAAATGTACTCAGCAACATTCAGAGTCGCACAAAGCAATTCTGAACAAGATGTTCAGTACGCAGAAACCATGAAAGACTCACTCTCTAGAAATCACTTCAGAAGCATGTAATCTCAAGATTGATCAACTTGTTGAACAGTATTGATCTCATTCAAATGAGATTTTATTTATAGAAACATTCTCAATGGTTGGCTCTGTTCTCCAATGGTCATATTTTTCCTTGAATTTTGGAAGGACCTATACACGTGTCACTGAAACAATGGTGAGTTAGTAACTGAATGAACGACATCGTTTTATAACCCAAATATAGTAAGAAAAAATTTGGTTGCTTGACCAAATTTATTTGTCGGAATGTAAAGAAAAATGAATGTTCGGATTCTAACCAAAAAACCATTTGGTGTCTATAACACATCGATATTTAGATTCTGTCTTCAAAGGAATTCGAAAGCTAAATTCTATGGAATTCTGAAGTCTAAATTTCTAGGAAATTCGGAGTCTGAATTCATAATTATTCAGAATCTGAACTTCAGAAAGTTAAGAGTCTAAATTCAAATAACTCAGAGTCTGAACTCAGAAATTTTGGAGTATGAATTCAGAAGAATTTGGAGTCTGAACATAGAAAGTTTGGAGTCTGAATTCATATAATTCGAAGTCTGAACACAGAATGTTCAGAGTCTGAATTCAGAGAATTTGGAACCTGAATTCAGATCATGAAAATAGAAAGCTCTATAGCTAAGTATTTATACTAGTCTGAGGTTTTGGAAACAAAACTGGGTTTTTTATTTATACAAAATATGAACAATGAAAAATAGGGTAAGGAAAACTTTCCTTGGGTAAGGAAAATTTCCTTATGAAAGAAAAAAATAGGGTAAATGAAATTTTCCTTAAGATAATGTGTTTGTGATTTTCAAAACATGATGTAATAGAGAGTCCATAAGGAATCCTTATTAACTCAACAATCTACACAATCATGAAGGAATGGAAAAGTCCTAAGAAAACCTTATTGACTCAACACTTTTTAATAAGATGTTCCTGGGAGTAGCTAAACTGTGTATAGGGAAAATCCAATTTACCTCTATTATTTCTACTTTTATGGTTTTTCAATTATTATAGTTGATTTTATTTCACCGTTGGTTGATTAACATGTTTTGTGCTGTTATCGTTGATATTATGGAGGTTCTATTTCTATTGCAACCTAATGAGATGAGGGTATTTCATCTCATGCATCATATAAGATCTTTCTAGAGATCACAAGTCATGCATTCTTTCCATGCCATTTTAGGGTGAATTATTGATTTCATGTTGTTGTGATAGTTTTTGTTATAGATTTTCATGCTGTTCTGACAGATGCCTTGATAGAATACCTACTATTTAATAGGTTGTTGGATTTTGTTATGTTTCATTTGAATTAACACCAAACTTTGGTCCTTAAGGTATTATGGGATCTCATGGATCATAATTTGGTGGATCATTGCATTTTTTATTCACTATATATGGCATGTATAAGATTCTAATCATTGATTCATGGGGAGTATAGGACCTCATGGATCAGAATATGAGACTCTAATGTTCGTTTCAGTGTTTTCTTAGGTTCTAGAGTAGTTTATGAGGCTTATTGTCTAGAGAAAACCAAAATACACGACGTGTATTGCTGAATACACACGCTGTATCCTTCTGTTGGGGAAGGAACTTTTTTTCATAAGTACATGTCGTGTAGTCTCTAACCATGTCAATGGCTGTGTGGGAAGAGACACGAGGATGTGAAATATTTGGTGGAACATGCTGTGTACCATATGTACACGCCGTGTGTATAGACCATGTGTTCAGATGTGTGACCAATGACACGGGTGGACAATGGGTAGTTAGTACATGCCATGTGTTGAACGAACAGGCCGTGTAGAGTCAGCCGTGTAACTTTCCGGGTGACTAACAACATGGGTCGGTGATGTTCCTTCTGGTACACGCCGTGTCTAGCACAAAAACGCCATGTAGTCTTGTTCTAGGAGAACCGTGTGGGTTATTTCATGTAGAAGAACTCAGGCAGGGGAAGATGATTCATGTACATGCCGTGTGTTAGGACAACACACCGTGTGTATGGGGTGTTACACGACCACGGTTGGCAGGAGTACACGTCCATATGAAAGATTATGGGAACATTCCACATATGAGTTGTACACACTGTGTATCAACCTTTTAGAATTATCGAATTCTTTCTTTCTCATTCTATTATTTCACTTATAAGTTTCAGTCCTTGATAATCTTGAGCTAAGGTGAGAATTTAACCTTGTAGAGTCATGCCACCTAGATGTCCTCTAGTTGTACGCCAATTATAGGGCAGTGACCAGACACCGGACATGGAAAATCATCAACTGCCAGCAGATCCTCCAGTTGTGCCCATCTTGGCACCATCAATTATCTCGGATACAGGTTCTGATGCATAGTTCTGAGAAGGCTTAATGAGGTGTATACATACATTCTAGGGAGCACCACATCATATCCCATCTATGGAAGAGTGGATGTGGGTCTTTCAACAGCAACATTATCCCACTTTCTCAGGGGATGGAGGACCTCAGGCTGCTAGGTCATGGTTTAATGACATGCTATCTATCTTCGAGAATCTAGAGAAACCTCTAGAGAGGAAAGTGAAGCTTGATACATATATGATTCAGGATTATACCAAGATATTGTGGGATGTGATCTCATAGGCAAGACACCAACATGTTATGACTTGGAGTGAGTTTGAGCACACCTTCTATGACTACTTCTACCCAGATACATTGAGGGACGATCGATCCCGAGAGTTCATGAGTCTGGTATAGAGTACTATTTCTGCCATGGAGTACTCTTCTCACTTCACAGAGTTGTGGTGCTTCACACCCATCCCAGGGGTTGATGAGCTCTTCCTGGAAAGGAAGTTTGAGGTTGGTCTCAGGCATGACATCCGATCTCAGGTGAACATCATTAAGTGGACAACCATATCTTCTATAGTAAACCAGGCATTGATCACAGAGCACAACCTAAGTGATTCTATAACTATGTGCTAGTGTGGTTTGACATCCATAGTTAGTGCATCTCCAGCTGATAGTAGGAAGCGTTGCAGGGAGTCTAGACATGGAGATCAGTGTAGGAATGATACTTCTTTTGGTATCCAGGTGGCGTGTTACGAGTGCGGGAAGAGAGGGAATAAATGGCCACATTTCCCAAGAGACCTAGTGGAGTGCCGATCTTGCGGAAATATGGGACATCTTCAACGGTTCAGTCAGTTTTTCTCACAAAGAGATAGTGACAGGGGTTTTTCTATGACTCCTTGTTCAGGAGTAGCACCACTAGTTTCTCATTAGTCAGAGAACCGGAGTTCTTCAGGCTGTTCAGCTTAGGTGTATGTCGTGACCCTGGTAGCTAGTCGACAATATTTCAGTGAAAATATGTTGAATCAGACCAGGGTGGTTAGGTAGGGTCACAAGGCCACGGTATAGGCCATACTTTTTTAGTGAAGTAGACCCAATAGAAGTAGGATCCCAGACCCTCTACATTTTGAGGTATGATCCTAGTTGGCTCAGTTTTAGCTTCTACACTTTTTGATACAAGGGCTTCCTATAGTTTCATATATGTTTCTATTGTGGAGAGCCTTGGGATCTGTATCTTTATTTATATTGATTTCTTGACATTGGACACTCTTTTGGGGATAAGAACGACTAGTGTAAATTAGTGTGAGGAGTTACCTCTTAATGTTTGTGGGTGTCACTTCTCATGGGACCTTTATTTCTTAGAGATGAAAAGCTATGATTCCATTCTCGGAATGGGATGGTTAGTTCCTTTCAAAAAAGCTGTCTATTTCTATCGTCATAGGGTGAGTTTTACATCACCAAAAGGTGGGTTCTTTCAATACTAGGGTGAATGTTATGTCTAGGAAAGCAGATCAGGACCCAAGCATCATGGGTTTGGAGGAGTTACAACCCATATTTCTAGTCTATATCTGGATGACCAGGGGACATTACATTTGGACTTTCCTCTAGTGGTCGATCATTTCAAAGAAATCTTTCCAGTTGAATTTTTAGGTTTTCCTTCTTTGCGAGAGGTATACTTATCTATTGATATCGTTCCATGAGTGGAACCAGTGTCCATTCATCCTTATAGGGTGGCTACACTAGATTTATTAGAGCTCAACAAGCAGTTAGAGGAGTTAGATGCGAAAGGTTTTATCTGAACCATCACTTCTCCATGGGTTTCTTCTGTCCAGTTTGCGAAGAATGCAGACGGTACCCTCATACTTTATGTAGATTATCAGAATATGAACCATTTTATAGTCAATAACAGATTTCCTTTGCCGAGGATTGATGATCTATTTGTTCAACTTTGAGGATCCCGAGTGTTCTCGAAGATCAACTTGAGATCCGGTTATCATCAGTTGCACATTAGACCATCTGATATACCTCTTACAACCTTTCAGAGTAGGTATGTTCTGAATGAGTACATGGTTATGCTATTCAGTCTCATTAATGCGCCTGCAGTTTTCGTGGAACTGATGAACTAAGTATTCCATCCATACATGGATTCTTTCGTGGTAGTCTGTGTTGATGATATATTTGTGTACTCTCACACTCAACATGACCATGCCACACATCTTGAGATATTTTTGAGTAAAATGAGAGAGCATCAGTTATATGATAATCTATCAAAATGTCACTTTTGAATGTAAACAATTCACTTCTTGGGTCATTTTATCTTAGAGACAGGAGTATCAGTTGACCCATAGAAAGTGAGAGCAGTAGTTTCCAGGGAGCATCCAAAGAACATCTTTGAGGTATGAAGTTTTCTTGGGCTGGATGGTTATTAAAGACATTTCATATAGGTGTTTTCACACTTAGTAGTGCCACTAACGGGCCTGACTAAGATGCGTTCGATGTACTTGAGGTTAAATTCCTGTGAGTCAGCCTTTCTGGAGCTGAAAGGGAGGTTGACTTCAGCACTGATTCTAGTATTTCTAGAGCCAGGAAGAGTTATATTGTATATTGTGATGCATAGGGTATCCGACAGGTAGCTATAATTATTTATGGGGAAGGAGTTGTTGCATAAGAGTCTCGACAGTTGAGGCCATATGAGAGGAATTATGCAACACATGATCTCGAGTTGGCTGCACTTGTTCATGCTTTACACTGTTGGAGACATTATCTGTTGGAAGATCATTTTTAGATTTTCACCGACCAAAAAATTACCAAGTATATCTTTACTCAGCGCGATCTGAATTTGAGACAACAAAGGTGGGATGCGTACCATAATCCATTTGATTTAGAGCTTGACGGCATGTCTAGAAAAGGAAATGCAGTAGCTGATGCATTGAGCAAGATAAATTAGATACAGGCAATTCAGGAGGCCTGTAGTGAGTGGAAGCTTATGGCTCTATTCTCTAAGATGTGATTGGAGGTACTAAATAGAAAAGGGTAGACATTTCTTTCTACTATAGCTGTTACCTATACTCTACTTGATCGAGTGCGAATGAGACACATGTTAGATTCTAAAGGCCTATCCCTATGAGAGAGTATGTTAGAAGAGGACCCAATTCCTAGATGAACCATAGGTGGGGATGGGATCTTGTGTTTTCATGGGTGCATATGGGTGTCATCAGAGATATTTGAGGAGTTTATGTGGGACTTTCACTCCTCAGTTTGGGCAGTTATTCCTAGTGTCACCAAGATGTATCAATATATGCATCGACAGTATTGGTGGCCAGGTAGGAAGAGAGAGGTTTCTAGTTTTTTGATGAGGTGTTCCACCTGTCAGTAGGCAAAGACAGATCATCAGCGACCAGCTGGGCTTATTCAGTAGTTACCCATTCCCAAGTGGAAGTGGAACGATGTCATAATATATTTCGTAACGGTTTTTCCAATGTGTCCTCGAGGGAATGATGCAGTATGGGTTGTTATTGACATACTCATGAAGGATGATCACTAATTTCAGATCAAGGAGACCTTCAATGTTGATGAGATAAGAAAGATGTATATCAGAGAGATTGTGTGTTTTCATAGATTTCCCCACTCCATATGTTTTATAAAGGGACACGCGTTTTACTTATCAGGTATGGTATGGACTAAAGATGGATTTAGGTACATAGGTACTTCTGTGTACCACTTACCATCCCCAGATAGATGGACAGTCCAAGTGTATGATTTTGGTGCTGGAGGACATGGTTCGAGCATGTTTACTAGATTTTGGATGTTATTGGGAGAAGAAAATACCTCTTCTGGCATTTTCCTAAAATAATAGTTTTCAAGAAACTATTCAGATGACACCTTATGAGGCATTGTACAGTAGGCTATGCTGATCAACCTTATGTTGGCTGGAGGTAGGAGAGACAACTATTCTAGGACATCTTCTTCTTCTTCAGGAGACCACAAAGTAGGTGGAGTTGATTCAGAAGAGGATGGATACTACACAATCACAGTAGAAGTATTATACTGATCAACAGAGTCGACATCTAGAGTTCGAGGTCAGAGATGAAGTTTTTCTACGGGTCACACCGAGGTTGGTACAAAGGAGGATTATGAGACATGGAAAGCTTTTGCAGAGATATTTTGGACCGTTTGATGTTTTGGAGCAAGTCTGGCTGGTTTCCTATTAGTTTTAGTAACCTCAGAGGTACCAGGCTATGAACGATGTCTTCCACATTTCTCAATTACGATGTTACTTCTCAAACCCATCTCATGTCTTTCAGCCCGTGGAGGTTGAGCTAGAGGTGGACACATCATTCGGGGAGCGTCCTGTCCGTATTGTTGATCGCAGTGTAAGGGATTCCCGTGGCTGGTCTATTCCTATGGTACGAGTGATATGGAAGCACGAGCGATTAAATGATGAGACTTGGGAGAGGGAGTCCAATGCATGATCATAGTGGATAGAGCTATTTGAGGATTCTTCTTCAACACCACCTTGCTATGGAAATCCAGGTATGAATTTCTTCAAGGGGAAAAGTTTGTAAGAATTAAGACGTTCTTTTTAGGTATGAGTTTTTGTTTTCAAGTGGTTTTTTAGGAAAATGGGAATAAAAGAAGGATTTAGGAGTACACACTGTGTAATTCCTTGTACACTCCATGTACTCTGGCACCAAGTCAAGTCTGTGTCTGGCTGTGTCACAGCCACATATATGTCTGTGTAATGATGTGGCGGGACCACCTAAAGAGGGGCCCAGTAAAGGCATATATACACCATGTACTATTAAAGAACATGTTGTGTACTTTTTTTATTTCATTAAATGGACCGGGGTCACGTCTAATTGGAAGAAACACCTTCTTCTCGACTAGCCTCATTTGGGAGTGAACGAGACCGATGGATCTTCTCAGAGCCTCTGAATCGCCATCAATTCTCCATTTTAACCACCGTCGGGTGGGTTATAATTATATCAATCTACAACATTCTAGATCGATCCAAGATTTGATGCCGAATTATATCGATCATAAACTGTCTAGGTAGGTGGTTTGTGCCTTTTTATAGTTGGTATTTTAATATTTTGTTCAAAATTTCCCGATACCCTAGAACGGTGTATTACGTGTTTAGGGATTTTAGCCATATTAATGCCTGTTATGACCTGTGTTCCTGAGTAGAGGTTGTTTGATTGTGAATAGGATGATTTTCAATGCTATGGATGTATTTCCCATTCTTGTTTTGATATTGGTAATTTGTTCTAGATTTTCCATTTAGGTTGCTTACTTTACATTCCTAGTGTTGTTAGGATGAAGTGTTTTATTTGATGTTGTTATATTCTTGTAATTATTTATCCATGTAGTTATTGAAAGCAGAAATACAAGTAGTTCTTGTGGTTTAATTTGGCTATTGAACATATTTTGTGCATGGTTTATTTACACAGGGCTATAATAACCTAGTGTGGTGAGACCACAGAGGTAATTGACATTGAGGGCTTCCCCAGAGTGCCTGTAATATTTATCACAATGTGAGACCATATGGGGGATTGACATTGAGTGCTCCCTCAGAGTTTCTATAGTTACCATTACAAGACCATAGGGGGAATTGACATTGAGTGCTTCCTTAGAGTCTATGTATATTATCATTAAAAGACTATACGGGGGATTGATGGTGAGTGTTTCCTCAGAGAGTTTTTTTTTGCATGAGACCAAAGGGGTTAGACCGTGTGAGCTTCCCTGGAGGTTGTTATATCATTAAATATTTTGAAATAGAGGGGTTAGGCTATGAGAACTTACCCAGAGGGTTACTTTAGATAGTTTAGTTGAACCATAGGGGATAGGCTATGGGTACTTCCTATAGGGTTACTTGTTTTGACTAGCTTCTTACTTGTATATCAAAATTAATGCAATTGGATATGTAGGATTGTTAACTTTTGAGTACTTACTTGTTTACTGATTCATTTTTCTTATTGCCTACCATATATATTCACTAACTATTAGGAATATATATTTGTGTGGTTTCTTACTAGGATTCATCTCACACCCTATTTGGGTCATTCTTTTGGGCCCAAACAGATTATATTTCTGCAGGTATAGATAAGGGCATTCACCCATTTATGTTATGTACTTGACTGATGTAAAGCTAGAGAGCATGGGACCTAGACGAAGCTTGCGATGATGTTGGAGTTTATGTGTTTTCGTTTTAAATTGGTTTAGATCTTTATTCCAGCATTGTTACTTGTTTTGGATTCTTTCCTAGACATATGTACCCTGCATCATTTATATGTGTTCTCCTATAGTTTTTTTCTTTCAGTATTCCGCTGTTTACTTACTGCATGTTATTATTTCTTCCTCTATTGTGTATTTGTTTGTTTCTGCTGCGTTACTCTACCAATGAGGGCATTTTTTTTATCACTACCACACCCAAGGCCCTCGCTACTAGTCGGCAGCCTCTCGTATTTGGGGAAATGTAATTTAGTCCATGTGACCAACTCGGTACGGGGCACCTCTGGGTGACACCGAAAACCCGAATGTTACAATTTCTCTTCATTAAAGCTCATTGGAGCACATATATACTTTAACCTTAACTCTCTAGAGTCCTCCCAAGGTTCCCCCAATATCTCAAGAATCCCCTCACAAGAATTTGGAGTCACACACTCATGTAAGGTATATTTTTCTTTCTCATCTATATTCTAGTATCTTCTATAAATTATGTCATTTATCTTCATATACACATAATGGTATATGCTATTACATATAACCTTACTATCACATTTATTTAAAAATTATTAGATATGCCTTCCTCCCCCATCAACCCATTTTTATGAATTTGTATTTGATGTTGTTATGCTCCCAAAAATTCACTGCGATTTTCTATGCCAAAAAAATTATGTAATGAATGCCATACCCATTTTCTATAAAGGGTTTTAACCTTTATAAAATAATAATTATTTGAATTAGGAATTACATTTATTTATTACACACACCTTGATCATGGAATAAATTAAAAAGATTAATGAATTCAGGTTGTATGATCAATGGGGAAAACATAATCATTATAATGAAATTAAAGTGGAGGGTAAACCCATAATTATATAGCACTCCAATGAATCAGGTAATGTTTAGTCTCATGTGATATAATTTTGGGATTTTTAGTGAACCTAATTACTTTATGTGACTTTTTTCCACTATAATGTTTTATTGGTGTATCCATGACCTATATTTATGATGTAGTGTTTTAAGTTGTTTTCAAATTTCACATGTTATGATTATCATGCAATATCATTAATTATTATTCACATTCCTTTTATTTCCCATTTATATTATTATTATCTATAATGTTTTACCTTGTTCCATTATTATTCCCTTATGGGGATTTATAAATCACCCCTTTCTTATCTATGTCCCCAGGTTATCCCATGCTGTTTTTAAATCCATGGAATTTTAGAATCATGTTAAGGATGTTTTGAATAATGTTGTTGTGTCCCATATTCAAGTTTTTATGATATTTACCTAATTCAAAAATAAATTGGACCTCTTTATCTTTTTGGTTTTATTATGTGTAATTTAATATAATAAATCATGAATTAACTTGTAATAAAAACATGGTTGTTATAGTTGGTATCAAAGAAAACGTTTAGTTACATTTGGGATTTGGATTAGAAAAATACGGAGAAAGACATATGGTTATGACTAAGTATAAGAAAACATCCCTAAAATTAGATATGTATAGATTAAGTGGTTTACAAAGAAAATAAATCCCTATCTGGATAGTACAAGTGGATGTGGTTCTAACACAAATGTACTTATGGGTAACAACTCTGACAAGGTTTGTCAGGCCTGACTCGGTGTATCCTGGTAAATGACAATAGGCCTTAATACACACCAAGTTGAACAATACAAGGGTATATGATTTAATAAATTCATAATCTCATTATTAACCAATATTAATGGAACAAAAAAATCCCCATAATAATATATATTATTAAATAGAGCATTGATAACATAGATTGAATCCTAGAAATTCACAAGTTAAGGAAATAAATTAAATTTATATGTTATCCCATTAGTGTAATTGGTTTCCCATTTATTTGTATAATAGTTTAAAATAGTGATCCCTAATTTTTCTTTTATTCTAGACAATGGTCATAAATATGAAGAATCAGGTGAATAATCAATGTGATAGGAAATATGATGATTTCCCAAATGAGATTCCCAACACGATGGGAGTGAGATTTTTTTTTGGCATGATAATATCTCTACTGACTCATGTTAAAAATATAAACCCAGATCAATAGGATTATAAAAATCCCCCATAAGAGAGAAAAAACTATGATTGATAACTTTACGTGAAAAATGACTCAAACTTTCCAAGGATCATCCAATCCCTCAATCGCTGAACAATGAATCAACTCCATTGAGAAGATATTCTCCACCACACAGTGTTATGAAAATAGAATGTTTTAATTGATGATTATCGTATGGATATGAAATATGATTAGTGGTGGAAATTGATCAATAATACGAATCTCAAGGAAGATATCTAATTTATGGAGTGGAATGAATTTCATAAATTATTTTTGGATAAGCATTTACTTGAACTCTCCTTCTAAAAATGGAAAGGAATTTCCTCACCCTCAAGAAAAAAAGATGGCTAATATATCATGGAATGTGAGGAAAACTTCACAAGACTTGAAATACATGCCTCCAAATTTGTCATTACCCCCTGAATATAAGGTTTTCCATTTCATGGGTGGGATAAAACCCAGTCTAAAAAATCCACACAGATCTGTGACTTTAATAGTTATGAAGAAATTTTACGATGTTCCCTCAAAGTCGAAATTGATTTCATTGAATCTCAAGTGTTTCATTTGGATACGAAGTGGAAAGAGGAGTTTCATTCTAGTGGTCTGATAGAGAAATTTACATGTGCTAATAAATTTCAATATCCCACCTATCAAAGCTGTGGAATAAAGAACCCCATAAATTGCCTAAGGGGGTGTGGAAATGATTTAGGTGTGGGAAGGAAGAGAACCTAGGTAGTGATTTCCAATAGATGAAAACCACTAATGTGATGAAGGAAAGGAATGATCCAGTCAACTTTTAGAGCATTGTTCATTGCTTATACTATAGGGAAGAATGAAACTTTTATAAACAATTCACTAAGACAAGGGTTTTTGAAGGCAAAAAACAACCTCCCGGGCAGTAAGGGATATCCTTTTCCATCACAACCCATAATATGGATTAAAATAATGAAGTAGTGAAAAGTATTATAGTTATTCATTCAATTATAGAGAACATATGTTTTGATTATGGTTTTAAAAATTCCTTCATATAACAAAATTTAGTAGAACTATTCAAACACCACCAAAAATCATGGAAGTGGAGTAATATGTGAAAATGGAAAAAGGGGAAATTATTTCATACTGAATATATAACTCCTCCTCTATCACAATTTTTAGGATGAATTTACCAATGAACATCGTCATGATACCTTTGGTGGAATTTGATACAATTATGGTCCTGTATTGGCGTTCCCTATATAGCGCCGACATAAATTGTTATGAGAAAGAAATCATTCTCCATATTCCTAATAAAACCCTGATTCTATACAATTAAAAGGAGGAGGATGAATATTCTTTATCACCAAAATCTGATGCATTGATATTATTTCCCTACAAGAAATCATATTTTTATAAAATGATCTAGTTTTATGGAAATAATCATCTTCAATGACATGACTATTTTTAGGGAATACACTGATGTGTTTCCCGAGAAATTTCATGGTCTTCCTCCTAGCTGAGAGGGTAAATTTTCAATAGATCTTATAGCTGGGGAATTTCCATTATCCAATAATTTTTATATAATGGATGTTATGGAACTTGAGTACCTAAAGAAACAAATACATGAGAATTTGGATAAAGGGTTTATATTCCCAATTTCTTCAGAATGGGGTGCACGAATCCTCATTGTCAAGTGGAAGGATTGGTCAATGTGAATTTTCAATGATTATAATGAGCTCAACAAGATCCTAATAAATAACAAGTATCCTCTTCCTCAAATTGATGACTTGTTCGACCAATTACGTGGAGAAAAATAATTAACCATGGTGGATATGTGGTCAGGATATTACTATGTTTGGGTGATGGAGGAAGATATCCCCAATAATTCTTTATGTGTAAGGTAAAAGAACTTTGAGTTCATAGTAATTCCATTAGACTCACTAATTCCCAAAAAATACTCATGAACTTGATGAACAGAGTTCTTAGATATTACCTCGAATTTTTTTGGTATTATTTATAGATTATATTATAATATAATCCAAAACTGAGGAGGATCATGAAGAGAATTTGGAAACTGTGATAAATACATTACAAAAGGAGGAGATTTATGAAAAGTACCACAAATGTGAGTTATAGTTAAAGGAATTCTAATTCTAGGGACATACCATCACAAGAAAATGGATATCTACAAAGCCTTCAAATATAAAAGCAATTTAAGACTGGTCAAGGCCAACATATGTGACAAATATCTATAGATTCCTTGGATTAGCTGAGTATTATCACTGATTTGTTTGAGACTTTTCAGAATTGTCAAAAACACTAACTAAGATAACTCGGAAGGGAGCCATGATTTTTTTGGAATGATGAATGTGAAGAGAGATTCGTGAATCTAAAATAGAGGATTATCACTGAATATGTTCTTACACTACCCACAAGTGGATAACTATTCATTTTATTCAGTGATTCTTCAAAGAAGGGATTGAGCTCTGTGTCAACGAAGAATGAAGAATTTATATCCTATTCTTCAAGGCAATTGAATGTTCATGAAAATAGCTACAAAACACATGATATGGAGTTGGAAGTAGTGATATTCACTATGAAAATAGGGACTAAATATCTCTTTGTGGGGAAGTCTGAAATATATATACATTTCACAAAATTCTCAAGTGTATATTCACATAGAAAGGGTGGAATATGCATAAACGAATATAGTTAGAGTTGATCAAGGAATATGAATGCTAAATACACTACTGTCATGGGAAAGATAATAAAGTGGTGGATGATCTAAGTAGAAAGGATCAAAAAATTCTATTGTGGATGAGAATTTAGAGGAATATGATCTTCTTATATTTAGAAATGAAGGACATGGGAATAATAATGAAAGGAACATAATCAATCCTTTTACAAATGATTGCTCAAAAATATATTATTGAGAGGTTAAAATATGATCAAAGAGATGATATTCAGATTTAGAAGAAACTATAAAATATAATAAAATAGAAATATGAGGAGATAAATTTTAAGGAATAGGGTATAGTATGATTTGTGTCAAGTCTATGTGTTTAATCAAATCCTGAGTAAAAAAGGGAGCTTTTGGATGATGAACATAGATCAACCTTCTCTATCCATCATGGAAGAATAAATATTTATTGAGTTATCCAAGAACACTATTGGTGGGAAAATATTAAGAAGGATATAACAAAATATACATCAAGATGTCTTTTATGTCAACAAGTGAAGGAGGAAGGGAAAAAATATAAGTGGGTGATGCAAATATTACCCATACTTACATGGAAATGGGAAAACATTACCATTAACTTTTTCACCGGACATCGAAAGACATCCATAAGAAAAAATGTTATCTGGGTTATGGTGGATAATTTTACAAAGACTACAGACATAATTGCAATTTGAGAGTATTTCTCACTAGATCTACTTGCACAGATATACAAAAAATAGGTAGAGTGGATACATGGAGTTCTACTATATATTGTATCTGATCGTGATCAAAGAATCACCTCAAAGTTCTCCAAAATTCATTAAAATTCTATAAACATTTAGATTAAATTCAGTACATACTATCATCATCGAACTAATTTCTAGTCTGAGTGGAATTTTCAACCACTAGAATTTTTTTTGAGAGAATGTTATATAGACTTCAAAAGAGGATGAGACCAATATTTTTCGATGGTCGAGTTCTCTTACAACAATAGTTTCCACTCAAGAATCTAAATTTCTCCCTATGAGGATCGTTATGGGAGGAGGTTTAGAACACATTCTTGTTATCAGGAAGTTGGGGAATAGAAACCTGTATGTCCTAAAATGGTTAAGGAAATGAAAAAAAATGTGAAGACCATTTAGTGTCACATCAAGCCTGATTAGAGTCAACAGAAGATTGATGATGATAATGGTTGACAAGACCTACAGTTTTTTGAGATACATAATATTCCTCTATATATCTCTATGGAATAATGTGATGAGATTATGGAATAAGGGAGAGCTTAATACAAGATACATCGACCCCTTTGAGATCCTTGATCTCATATGTTCATTTTCCTATTGACTAGCTCTCCCACCCGCCAAATCTCAAGTACATAGTATATTCCGTATATCCCTCTTAAAGAAGTACATAACAGAACCCTCACATGTACTCAATCTAGAGGTGGTACTGTTGAAGAATGAACTTTCCTATGAGGAGGAGTTCGGGAAGATATTAGATCATAGAGAAAAAGTTCTATAAAATAAGACAATTCACATTTTCAAAGTGTAGTTGAGAAACCAAAAGTTTAAATAAACGACCCCATAACGGGAAAAATTGATTAAGCAGAGTTACCATAATATGTTTTAGTGTGGGAAATGAAAATTTTGAGGGTGAAATTTCTTAAGGGGGTATGATTGTAATGACTCGAACTATTATAAATAAATTCCCAAATTTGATTTAATTAAATTTATTATTATTTAATATGGTCGTAGAAAACACAATCATTTATTTTGTTTTATTATATCCAAGTGGATTTAAAATACCATTATGTATCGTTATCATTGGAGATATAACTATTGAATAATTATGACATGATTAGTATAAATATTGGGTTTTAACAAATCCAATTGACACATAAAAAGTGATGACCTCAACCAGTAGAATCATACCCTATGAATCTGATTTATTAGAGCTTCTGAGGGGGATATCATTTCTGGGATTTTCAGTTGACCAAGCCCAAATTGGGATCCAACAACTTAATCATGAGCAAAATCATTTACTTAAGAAATATAATATCATCAATATCACAACCCAAACAATGTATGATGAACCACCCCATGAAAGTCCCAAATTCACACTCATTATTTTATATAGAATAATGAAAATATTTTCATTCTATTATGGTTACTCTAAAAATGAAATTTATTTCGATATAATAAAACGCAAATAGTTTTTTTGGTTAATATTCAAATTCAATCAAGTAATTTCTTTTTTTGAATTAATTTATTTTTTAAATAAATTGTATTTTTTAAAATATTATTATTAAATAATTAATGTCGGTTCTTTATTGAAGTTGATTAGTTTCCTTATACTATTGGTTTGTTCCTTCATAAGTTTATTGGTTACTTCATATGGATGTTTTGTTATTTTATATGGTCAATTTCTCTATGTGGTTGGCTAATTCCTTCATGTGGTCATTTTCTTCATTCATGTATTTAGTTGAGTCCTTTTTACAGTTGGTTTGTTCTTTTACAAGGTGATTTGGTTCCTTCATGCAATCAGTTTTTTCCATCATGTAGTTAGTTAGTTCCCTCATGTGGGAGGTTGGATCTTCATGGGGTATCTTGGTTTGGTCGCATGGTCATTCTAATAGATTACAAATTTCTAGTTTTTCTATATACCAATATTTTATAGAGTTATTTAAAAAAATTTAACATAAAATATGGAATTTAAGTCATCAATAAATGTTTTTAAATTATATTTTTTGAGATTAATTATATTATTTTAATATTTTAAATCTCATACTTTTAAATGGGTCCTTATACATGTTTTAAATGAATTTAAATTAAATGAAAATTGAAAAATAAGGCATATATCATTAATATTCAGAGTTATTTCATGATATAGATCTATAATATTAAAGTAAACAATTTCCACCCTACATGTATTTTCTTGTTTCCTATAAGTTTGAGTAAACCAAAACCTTTGTTTTGAGCCTTGGAGTCATCTACCTTTGACCTAAAGCCTTCTTGCTCATTATTCTAGTCCTGTTCAAAAGCGTAGTGGCCTCTATGTTTTCAATAATAGTGTTTCATGTTAGATATAGTATTTTGTTAGTATTTTGTATTCCTCATTTCTCTATATATATTTTAAAATTTATCAATTCATTTAATTTACAATATCCAATAGGTTTAATCATCTTTATTTCCCCTATTTCTAGTGTAGTGTGTTTTAGATCTTCTTTTCCAAGTAGGGAAACCTTGTTCTAGTTTTATTTTGTCCATCCATGAAATTTTCATGATTTTATGTTCTAGTGGGTGGGTGGTACATATTAAATAATAAAGATAAAAAAGAAAATTTAATTTAATTTAAAGGGGTGTGGAGTAATTTCTTATGTTTATATATTTCCTTGTTATTTCTTGATTATTTTCTCTTGAAACATATAACCTGTTATGACATGTAGGTTGTGGATACTATTAATTATAGGTATTTTTTATTTAGGTTTGTTTGTGTGTTAAACCCACAAATATTAAAAATTTAATAACTAATATGTGACTGAAAAACTAGTTTAGGATGAATATGAACCCATGTGAAAGTACCCATGCACAAGATGGTGAATTAATGAGAAAGTCGCCCTTAAAATTAATTGTGGATTTATATGGTTTGTAATATATTTTTTTACTACTAATATGTTTGTTGTTGGACATGTGGTTTTTTGGCCTTTTGGGGATTGTGTGATGATGGTGGTGAATGGTTTAGGAGTGGTATTTTTTGTGGGAAGTATAAGTGTGGTGGTTTATATGTGGTTACAATGAGATGGCTATGTTGTTGTGTTAGATTTGGTTGGAGAAATGATAGTTTTTTTTGTGGTTACTTACTGTATTAATCAGGTAACTATGGAATATGAGTATTTTGATAATGAAAGGGTAACAGTGTGGGATGAAATTTAATAAAAGTAAATTTTGATTTTCATCTAGTGATAGGTTCAATGAATTTAATAATCATTAAAAAATTGTACTTTAATGGAAATTAAATATGGATGTTGGTTGCAATGGTTTTTCATCAAATATAAAGTTATATGGGTTAATTAGTGAATGGTTTCCAGCAATGTGTTAATCTTGAAAGGGGTTCAATCAAAAATTGAATTAAAGGGAAGTGGGTTATGTATGTCTATTTAGTGTGGTGGAGTTTCATTTAGTCATGAAAACATGCAGTATCATTAGTATAGTGTTGATAAAAATATATAGATGATGAAGTATATATTTGAAACCTATATTGTAGGGTTTTGTGCTTTCAGTGTACATATATATTCTTGTGATTTCATGTTACTTTTATACACACCCCAACCAATTTGAGTACTAAGTACCAATACACCAATGTGTTGAAGGAGGTTATTTAAACAATATCCACTTCATGATGAATTACTGGTCGATTACCCCATCTTACAATCTCTTCCTCTATTAGCAGTATATGGCTATGGCACCTAGTTAGTGATGATTAACGAACGATAATTATTCAATTAGTGAGTAAGACTGATGATGAGAGGATGCGATATGTAGTGGGGTTCATGCTTGGGAGGAGGGGGGAAAGAAGTTGATGTCCTTCATGTTTATGAAAAACTACTACTTTATATATATGGTTTTGAATGGATGTTTGATGTTTTGGTGGTGGAATGAGAGGTTTGGATGATGAAATTAATGTTAGTATAAGATGTTGGGCCCTATGAAAGGATTTGGTAGGTATGGTTGTGACCCGATCCACATCAAAGATAGATGGATTTTTCATGATAGGATGTCATGAAAGAGATGGGATAATAGTACATTTGATGTTGGTCATGAAAGAATAAAATCACCGGGGGAACATGAAGTGGGGTGCCTTTCTTGATTTTTTCTTGATATTATATTATTACTTTCTTGTGTTATTGTTTCATTGATCCATAGGGAGGTTGGGATGGATAACTCTTCATTCAATGTACTTATTTATTCTAATTTTTCTTCACTGGGGAATTTTTATTATTCTTTCACATTTTTTATATCATACATTGGGTATGATCCCATAGAGTATACATGTTAGGCATACGCTATAGATATTTAACTATTTTTAGGTTTCTAGGGAGTTCTTAAAGATAGGAAAGGACATTACTATCTTAGAGGCCAGAGCTATTATGGAGTTTCTACTCTAGGTTTCATTTTTTTTTCATGGATACTTTTATATGAATTACATTATATTTATAGGGGTTTTTTTCCTTTCATGTTATGTGATTGAGTAGTTTTTTGGTTATTATATTTTATCTCAATCCTTTCCATTTATTGAGGGTAATGCCTCCCATTTGACTATTTTACACCATAAATGCTTTTTTTCAAACTCATTTCCTTCTGGAAGTGGGATTCGAGGGTCACTCATTCTATTCACTACTGGACCATAATGGGTACTTGTTGTGGTAATGGTGGTAGTGGGGGGGTGTCAGGAAAAAATACAATTTTATTTCTTATTTTGTTCATCCACATTTTAAAAATATAGTTAAATGAAAACTAGAAATGTTTTAAAATTCTCTAAATTTGATTTTTTTTAATAAAAAAATAGATAAATTTAAAATTTGTCATGTTTTAATCCATAATTTAGTTAAAATTGATCCATGTTTTTTGAATACATGGAAGATTACCTATTTTCTATAGTACATATTTTCTTTGAATTTTTTATTTTCATTTTGATTTTTCATTTTCATTCTTCCTAATTTAACATTTTATAAAATTATATATAAAAGAATAAAATAATTTAAAATAAATTTACAAACATAATATATATTCTACACTAACCAACCATATAATAATTGATAAGTAATGCATTGATAATGTCCTCGTAGATGAATGAAACCATCATTTTATAGGGTGTGATAAAAAGAGGGTAGAGAGAGTATGTATAATTTAAACAGATTAAAATAGTTATACATATCATAATAACATCAATATGTTATATACTTATAAATTAAATAGTATAGTAATGTATAAATAGAAATGACACTGGGAGAGTAGAAAGAAGAAGATAGAAATAGACAGGGGAGAATAGTAGTGTTAATTCTTTATTAAAGCATTACGACTTTACTATGGAACTGAAGACTTGAATTATTTGGGTTTAATGACATCAAATTATTACTAAGGTTCTTTAAAGATATATTAAGAGTAAATTTGGTAGATATTGGTCTTTGATATGTGAATTAAAATTTATTTTCCACATGAATGGATAGGGGGTTTTAATACTTGAGGAGTGATGTATTTTGGCTTAAAACATGGAATAAATTATTATTTTTTTCATATGTACAAAATGATATATTGGTATTATTGAAATTATGAACTATATTAGATTAAAAATATATATTTTTGGACTTTTATACGATTTATAAATTAAATTTATTAGTTTATACTAAATGAAATGAAAAAAATAATAATTAAAGGAATACATTAAATAGTTATATTTTAGAAATTACATTTTAGGTTTTAAAATTAACATTATTGTTTTTAAATGGGAAATTTATCACATTAAATTAAATTAAGGTCATTTTTAGAATTAATTATGTCATTGTCATATCAACACTACATTTGAAATCATTAGTATTCTTAAAAACTAATTTTTTTATATTTACATAGAATTTTATATTTTTTATAAAATTATTAGAAATTAACTCATAGAAAAAATTGGGGAGATAATAAAAAAAATAATTCATTTTATCAAAATAGATTTCTATTATGGATAATTTTAATTGTTATCCTAAAAAATATGTTTTTACAATAAATATAAAAATACACCTTATCAAAAATCCAATTATATTTATTTATATATGTACAAATTCCAAAAAAAATATCACACACACTATAAAAAATTGAAAATAATCCTAATATCCTGGGGACTTGACCCCGCTACCACCCCCAAACATGAACCCACCCCCACCACCATAGTCGACTACATGGGGCCTTATAAAAAATTCACTTATGGTTTGTCTGAGATATTAATTTGGGTATTTGTTTTTTGGAATTAAAATATTTTTATATACATACTTTATTCATGGAAAATACCTTGTACATGTAATTATATTTTTTTATTAATTAAGATACTATTATAACAGTTAGATTACTATTTTATCATTCATGTTACCATTTAGAACAGTTAAGTTACTATTTTAAAGAAAAAATTGGATTGATAATTCTTATAAATACATTATATTTACTTAATTTATCATCCAATAAAACTACTCTCAAGGTTTTATTTTATTAATTTTTAAAACATAAATTACAATACTAATTTTTTTTGTTTTTTATAGTGTTATTTATGGGTTTGAATAATCTAGGAGATATAAATTATCCAAATTTTTCTACTCTATTTTGGTGTGTGCTTATTATCCCATTATAATATTTTAAATATTATGGAGTGTCCCTATTCTCCAAAGGTAATTTTCCAAATTAATGAAATAAGATATTTTTGGTTTTTATTATGTGGTGTATCTATTTTACAAAATATTATATTTATAAATAAGATACAATGTTTATTCAAAAGGAAAATTTCACATATAAAAGTCAGGGTTGTTACTTTATACTCCCTTTTTAAATTTCTTCCTCATAATTTTAAATCATTTCTTTATTTGAGAATAAATTATGTAGATAATATTTTATTTCTTACTCGGTATCCCTTGATTCCTCTTCATACCAATTATTTCAGCAAAGTACTTTGAAATGGTGAATTATCTTTTCATGTAGTTGATTACATCTATAATCCAAGATCTTAATAAATTTTTCCTGGAGAGTTAATTCTTCATTTGTACAACCTACTAATTTATTTCATTTTAGGGATCAATTATTTACATCATTATTAGTGTTACCTAGAAACATCATGATGTTGATCCAGGTTTGGTGGAAGTGTTAGCCTCTAGGATACAACTCTTATGTGATCAAGGTTCTCAAAGGAGACAATGTATATTGGGATACGTTTTCACTTATTTCCCAACCTCATGACCCCATTATAGATTCATATTTAAAGAAACACCTTATATCAAACTAGAAAATCCAATTCTCTTCAATGATTGTCTGTGTAGCCTTTTTGTCAACTCATATTAGATTTAATTTGTTTCTGAGTGGCCTAAAAATTATCTATAATATATTTTAAATTTTTAGGCCCATGAAACTTCTATTTACTAGCTTAATCTCAACATATAATATGTACACATCTCTTATCTTATAGATCCTTTTATGGGTCCATCTGATCACTTGAGTAGAGACTATTATTATATGAGAATTCAACCAATGAAATATGTTTACCTCAACCTCAGTTTAAATCCATAAATAAATATATCAACACGTATTTTAGTGTCTAATTGGTCCTTTTATATAATATATTGTTTTGGGGGAGATACACCTTACTAAAGTTCAACTAAATATTTAGGTAATGTTGAATAATTATTCAAAACATAAAGGTGAACATTGGATCTTGATTGTACCTGTTCAAAAGTTGATCGACATAACGAATCACCACATCTATTAAATATATATTTAATAGTTGGTTGGTAAATAAATTCTCTTGAAAAGTGATGAAGTAAGAAGTATTAGTGGGTAAATCCACCGTATACCATTTGATTTTATTTTCTTAGATATCTATGGAAGTCCTATGATGAAGTCAATATTGATGCTCTATCATATTCCATGTTAGGATAAGTAATGTTTTCATAGATCCCTTTTTCTTCTAATATAATTACTGAAAATTATTACATGGTATGTGATTTGGGGTGTACTCAACAATCTATTTCATCATACGATCTCACCATTAGTTCTCTTAAAGATCATAGTACATCATAGTACTTCTAGGATATATAGAGAAAGATTACTTATATGTACCATTCAATATATATATATATATCTATATCAAGTGGTGAAGAAAAAAAATACTTTTTTTAACTAAATGATTACATTTTTTTATTTTGAATTCATAAATCTTCCCTTGCTTTTTTAGCTTTCACTTTCTTCTAAAGCTCAAAATCATCCATTTGAGCCATCTAGGTGTTTTTGTAGATAGATGGTTGCAGAGTAATTTGGGAAATGCGGGATTTCTTCCATGGAATTATTATTTGTAAATCCATCATTTGTATATCCTATAAGATAAGATCCTTATCATTCATATCCTGGGATTGGGTAAATGGGTTTTTTATATGAGGATCATCTCATACATTATTTTACGTTCTAGGATGGTAGTGTATTGATGAATAATAGTCCTGATTAACTCCAACCATCTTCATTGAAAAATTCTAAACTACTTTTGTGTGAATATTTTTTTTTAAACTACTGTGATTTGTATATATATCACACTTCTCTCCATCATTGTAATTCCACTAAATATTTTGTTAAAATATCACAGTTGCAAACTCTAGATCATGTGATGGGTAATTATTATCAATGATAATTAATCTATAAGAGGAATAATAAATCACTTTATAATTTTTAATGAGATAAAAACCATTCCATTTTAAAGTATAATTATATATCAAAAACTCTTCTCCACTTATGCTGAGTGTGGGAACTGATATAATGATTATTTGCTTTCTGATCCCCTTAAAACATTATTCACATTCATATATCTAGACATACTTCAGACTTCTACTATACTAAGGGTTCATAAATATAATATAACCCCATAAAATCCACTAAAAATAATAAAAAAAGGAATCAATAATAATTTGGCTTCTTTTAATCCCACTCTCACAGGTAATCCACTAGATTGAGGGGATTTGTATTTGAAGGTAAAGGTACTGATAGCTGGAAGAATACTTCACTTGAGTCTGAATAATAGTGTTTTTGGTTCTCTAATGAAATATATAAATGCACTATGTCTATGAATGGCCATATAATATCCATGGTTAGATGATAATCATCATGTCCTCATAATAGAGTTACATTCTTATACGGACTTTCTAAAACTAGATGGAAGTGAAATACCCAAAATGAAACTAGAGTCTACAGAGAACTGTAACTTGGATCAAATTGTTTTTTAAAACATTATTAGAATTACATTATAGTATCTATCTTTATCCACATGGGTAGATAAATTTCTGGTTAAATACTTATAAGTTATGATGTAAAATAGTTTCACGATGTTATGGGAAATAAAAATTAAGCTAAAGGACATAAAGTAGAAATGACTAAGTGGAAGAATAAAAACATACATGGAACGAACATAGAGCATATAATATCATAAGAGTGTTAAAGAGTTGGAACCGGTGAATATGTTAATTAACCTCAAGGGGAAGGTGATCATTACCAGTCCTCCTTAGAAAATGTAATAGAAAAAAATATGCATTTTTTTTGTTCAGGTATGAAGAACATGAAGAAGGGTGGATTTGATTTGATAAAATATTTTATTTGTATAGGAAATAAAACTAAAATTCATAATTATTATCCCATCCTACCTAAACTAATGGATACTATATCCGTGGTTAAATTCGTTGTATCATAAAATCTAAACAAATCATTTAGTAATGGGGAATAATTTTTAATGGATTCTAATGGTCACCACAATCTTGAAATATAAGTTATATATAGAAGGAAACAAATAATAAACTATAATAGAGATCATATAGATGTTTTTGAAACTAAATTTGACCAATATCTTGTTAAATATAGGGGGTTGAAGGAAGGAAAAATGAAGATGAGGCTAAACCAGATTGTGAAGATTGATCTCTCCAATATGATTCATGTTCATAATGCTCTATGATGAAGAAAAAAGTATTGGGAGATAGATTGTCATATTAATCTTCCCCTATCACTTATTCAGTCTGATGAGTGAATCCTACTTAATCTTTTCCATATTATTAGATGATGTGTGTGATAAATATGAAATAATTGGAATCAACTTAACACTATAGGAGAGTGAACAAAATAATGAATAAGAGATCCCCCAAGTACCTAATGAAGATAAACAGATATAGTATGAATCACAAATCAATATTATTTACCTATAATTTCTAGATCTTATAATCCTTTATGGGAACATAACAGTCTTATATTTTATTAGAAAAAAATATAGATGAAATGCGAAAGTGACACCTTGACCTCGATATTGAGGATTAATCTTGGACATTCTCGACTGAATCTTCGGGCATAAAAACCATATGTTGGGTGATGTTCTTCCTACTGTTAGTGTTGAAAATTATTATTTTTGTTTTTCCATGTTGATATTTAATGTTAGTGTTATCACTAACCCATTAAAAGTGTAACTTTCAAAAAACTAATAGAAATTAAATTTGATACTATAAATGTTTCTGACAAAGTTAAGGTAGTTCCTAGATATTCCATGAAAACTATGGATCTCTATAAAATATGTGGGTCTAAACTATCCTTTAACTACCTTTTTCTTCGAAGTTTCCATAAAAATTTAATCACTTATTATTATATTCCCCAATAATGTGACTTATTACATCCAAATGTCACACTTTTTAAACATATAATATAATTTATCATTACTTAATGACCTTAACATAATCATTAGATGCTCACAATATTCCTATTTTTTCTTGTATTATATAAGAATGTTTCCAATAAATACTATAAAACAATTACGAAGGTAGTAACTAAAGACTCTATTCATAATTTCCATGAAACTTTCATTGGAATTTCTAAGTGTAAATTGTATCACTATGAAATTATAGTGTCCATATATTATATAGAGGGATTAATTTTAAATATATTCCCTCTTTACATTCAATTAATGATAACTAGATCAAATATTAACCATTGATGTTTAATAAGATCATAAAAGTTAATCAAATAATTCATCAATCCCTGATAGTGAATACTTGTTCTTTATAGTGATCTTGTTGAGTTCTGGTAGCTATTGAAAAGACAAATTGACCCATCCTTCTTATTGAAAAAATTATTTGGTACACTCTAAGGTAATATACTAGGTAATATAAAACTATATCTAAATTCTCTTACATCCACTTCTTTAACTCCAGTAGTTCAATTGGGGTCATCTTGGATATATGTGTTGATTTAGGCATGATTTCTATTGATAAATCTTCCTCATAATCTTAGGGAAGGAAATGAAATTATTTAGGAGATATAAAATTATATTCCACCATAATGGGTATGTCCTCATGGTTGATTATTTCCATTATCAAATCCATTTGATCAAGATATGCTTCAATATTTTTCATCAAAACCCATAACATTCAAGGATTTTCAAAATAATATTCATAATCAACCTTTCATTTAAAGATTAAATGATGTTTTAAGATATAGAAAGTTATTTCTTAATCCAAAATTATGATGGGATATCTATATAAATGGATTGAATTCATTCCTAGGATGGTGTTAAATTATACTGAAGGAAGGATTATAAGATTCACAAGAAGAATCTTATTACAAATGACAACTAGGGAAGAGTACAACACTAGGGTTAATATGATTACACCACCATGTGATTTCATAGAAATCTATAATTCAAGATATTAGGTAGGTTATTCAATTTTTATTGAAAGCACTCACGATATTAAGTAATGAATAGAGCTTGAATAAATAAAATCATTCCTAATACTTGAGTGAATAGTATGTTAGCATTGTAATACTTCATTTTCTTACTCCACCACAATAGTAGTGATGGTGTAAGATTTTCCTTAGTACCTCATATTAGGTGGTTGTAGAGGTTGGTTACCCTTGAAGGCCCTCAATTTGATGTAATGGATTTCATAGTTCCCATGTTCCTTATTGTTTCGGAATTGAACTATAATTTTTTCATTGGGTAGTTACTTCCATTTCTCCATCACATGGGTAGACTTATTCGTGTATCCCCAATATTAATAATATTTATTCACATATATTACAAACATAGTGCATCTCCTCTATACTTTGAGGCAATTCCATTCGTGTTTCTTTCAATTTTTACGACTTGTTGGTGGTTCGATATTCTTTACTCTATTTATATTTTATCCTCCAGCTTCAAACTCCATCCTTTATTTATTGTCTTAATAGAATTGATTTTTTTCTAAAATTAATTTTTATTTTTAGACAACACTAAAACACTTCTCTATAAATCCAAAAATACTAAAAACCTATAGATTTTTGGATATTTGGTCTTAACACACTAAATAGTTTATCAATGTTTTTATCATTATTGATTATAAAATTAATGATATACCTTCCAAGCCTTATGAAATTTTTCTCAAAAGTTTTCATGGGTTCAATCTATTATTTTATAAGACCTATAAGTTCTCTGTTTATCTAGGTAAGAAGAATTAATGGGAAATATTTTTTGATAAATATAATCTTAAAGTTTTCACAATCAATTGGTTCCACTTCATCCTTTACCATAATATTTTTGATCAATTTATCTCATTTATCAACATAACCTTTTAAGTGGTATATTAACATAATAACATTATCTATATTAGAATAATAATGAAAAAAATATATTCTCTATGGAGTTGACCTATTTTATATGCTAAGTTCATTGAAAGATCCACTAAATCAAGATGTTCATTTTTACAAGAGGTATTCAGTGGATAGTTTCTCTTACATGGATGAAGTCAGGTGTTCAACATGGTTTAAGTTACTGTTCATAACCTATGATAGTTGTGTATGTACCACCATGGGGTGTTTAAATACTTATCTTGTTCTATTGGGAATGAAATATAAAAAATCATTTAATTTTTCATCACATGCTTTTTTTGATAGGTTTCTCTTGATTCTAATTTTTTTTTAAATATAAAAGGATATAAATAAACATAATTCAATAAATCATGAATAAATAACACATTCAGAAGTGTAAATTAATTTTAAATTATTTACCTATGGGATCCCTAAGTTTTACTGAGGTTATAAATTTCGAACCAAATTCCATAATTGACTAAAAATTCATTTGATACTAACTATAATAATCCATATCTTTCATATATGTTTTTACATAAATTTTAAGATAATTAACATAAAAATAATTTAATCCAAAATCCAAAAATTTACTGTATTAGGAAATTTATGTCCATAAAACATTATTATATATGATATTTTAAAAATTATTTAAGTATTTAAGCTTGGAACTCTTACAATATTTCATAGTCCTCTTAATACATATAATCATATGATGAGATAAATCAAGAAAGGGTGAGCTAAAATCCTAGTAATGAGGGGAATTATATAGAAGAAACATGTTATGTGTATCAATATAGTACATGGATGAACATAATCATCATCAACATATAATAAAAAAGGGATCATAATTATAATATTGAGGAAATAATTTCAGAGTGATATGAAATGTGATATATGCATAACAATGTATCATCACAACATTGTGTTTGAAATTCCACACAAAAACTACGAATAAAGATGGCATCATATCTGTGCATAACATATATGTACAAGTCACCACTACATAATATGAGAGCAAACCCAAGGGAAAAATATAATTATAATAACACCCAAACCTAAATGAATACTCATAATTAGCCATTACATATGTAATATAAGCTTATATCAATAATAAACCTGAATAAACCCATGATAAAATAATGGGTTTTATAATGGTTACATAAGGTATATATAGAAGAATAAAACATGGTGGTACTCCAAAAAGAAGAAGAGATGATTTAATTTTAGATTTTATGGTTATAATTTACAAATAAAATAACAAATATCATGGATAAGGGGAATAAATATATTCATAATTGAAGAGAATTTTTGTTTAAAGTATTTGATTAAAATTCTTTAAGTTGTCATATAATTCATCCCAATAAAGTAAAAATATAAATATCCTTAAAAGGAATAAAGGGAAATAAATCCAAAATATATTTATAAAATATTTTCAAAAGAATAATTGTGAAATTATAAAATAAGAGAAGTTAAATTCAAAAGAAGACTTAGGTTATAGATTCCCCTTACCTTAGGTCCCAATTTATTCCATCCTATATATGCCTCCTATTTAATAAACCTATTCATATTAAAAAAATAATAAAAAATAATATTCCACACATTTATTTAATTATTGAGCAATCATAATCATTATAATTTATTAATTAATGTTTTTTTGTTACCCTTGAAATGGTTTGATGACATGTTATATTTAAATTATCTTATTTTCATTTTATTTTTCTTATTTTAATTATTTCTAATTTATGTTATTTAAAAATTACATTTAGGAGAATAAAATAAATTAATAAATTAATAAATTATAATATGTATTCAACATTGACAATTAGCTTAGGTGGTGTTAAGAAAATACCAGTAAATGTTCTCATGGGTAGATGAAACCGACCATAAATGGGAAGTGTAAAAAAGGACTTATAGAGAGATTTTTTATATACTTTAAAAGGATTAAAATAGTTATATAATATCATAATTTTTAGTCTTAACTATAAAAATCATTTTATGGCCAATGATTAGAAACTATATATGTATAATGATCAATAAGTGGATAGAAGTAGTGGATAAACAATGAAAAATGTCCCGGATGTTCATAAAATGGGAAACAACAAGTTATAAAAAAATAGAGGTAAAATGATTTCATCATATGATTCAACAAGAGTAAAATGTATTTGGGATGTTTATATAGATGATATGATCATATGGTTTATCAAAAAGGTACACACACATGTTACTCTTAATTACTCAGCGTAGAGGTAGTGTTTTTTACAGCAAAATATAGTTTTATAAGAGTCATCATTGTGAAAGTATCAGAAGAAAACA
Source organism: Viscum album (assembly GCA_963277665.1). Lineage (NCBI taxonomy): Eukaryota > Viridiplantae > Streptophyta > Magnoliopsida > Santalales > Viscaceae > Viscum > Viscum album. Next base: position 1,105,468,613 of record OY728145.1, read on the forward strand.
CTATTTACCAGTTGGATGAGTTTATGTGGAGGAATTATTTTACTGAACATGGATTTTTCCATATACCTCATCTTATTTTAACTTTATCCTACAATGGGCAGGTGGTAGTGACTACTAGAAACACCAACTAGATACTAAAATAAGTAGTAATTTTGATCACTTATGATCGGTGTACTGTGAAATTGGATTCAACTTACATTTACTTTAATAAAAGAGATATAATGTACCCCCGTAGATTATGGTGAAATTACAAAATAAATAAAAGTTGTGTTGTTATTTTGGTATTCCTTGTTTCTTTTGTTGTCTTCTGATAGTCTAATCTTTTTGAATTTATAGGTTGTGCATTATGGTGTGGTGATTTGGGAGAACTGTCTTCCATATTTCATACATTGTAGTATAGAATTGGTCCAATTAATATTCTTATTCCTCCTTACGTGGTAGCTAATATTATCAAGTTGGATTAATAGATTATATCCATGAACTCAAAAAATGGTTTTGAATATTTAGTTTGATTGTTATAGATTATTGGACCCCAGTGAATGCATTTTATATCATTGTTTAATTGTATCATTATTCCCTTTTCATTATCGAGGAATATTGAAAAGAAGTTCATTATCTCCATTTTATGTTGCACAAAAGTTAGTGAGTCTTCACAATTTATAGAGGAATAGAATTGTAAGAGGGTAATTCCAAAGCAGAGAAGCCTTAGGACACATATTTCATGTTTTTTAAGTTGCAGATGTAGCATTATCTACTATAGAAGGGCATTTATCGTTCATGTATGTGTCCCAAGCCATATGTGATGAAGAATAAAGAAAGTGATAGTATTTAAAAGAAATAATTAAGGTATCATAGATATAATTATCATGGAACATGGATTATAATATCATGTATGTAAAGACCTCATTAGAACTGATATAGACACAAATCAATATGTATGTGAATACGACCTTGATGAATTTTTTTTTCTTACACATGAGACTATTTTTAATAATAATATCAGAAGGGAAGGATGATTTTTATCATATTTGAGACTTTAACAAGACAAAATTTTATTTAGAGTCTATGAAGGTGGGTTTTTTAGAATTGTAATTGGGACTTTTGATACTCAATTTTCTCCCTAAATCATAGGATGTGATGGTCACTGATTTAAGTAACTCTATTAGGAAGAAAACATTAGTGCTTATAGGCATTCCGAACCTAATCTTAAGCACATATCTTTTTCCAAATATTTCTATGAATATTTTCCTAATTTCTGTAATGTCAAATGAAGAATAAAACCCATAAAATTAAAGAGTCATATGAGAGGTAAGGTAAGGAGAATCTAAATAAAGATCAACTTAGAGAAAGGTTGTACCATGTGATAGAAGTATAGAAATAAAGGTAACCTAAAAAAATTATTCAATGAGTATAGAGTATAATATAGAGGATAATATTTTGGATGTAGATCCATGAAACATTTTTCAGATGATTTGAGTGGTTTGTTCCTACACATCACTAATTTAGTTACGTATAGGGTGATAAACTCTAGAGCATTTTTTCACTCAAATATGATAGAGGAAGTAAAAAAGAAATATATTTACTTATTTTTTAGTATGGTATATCTAGTGGATAATAAATATCTTCAGATAGTTGGTATGCGATACATTTTCACTCGAACAAGGAGTGAAATATTATTTGAGTTTCAAAGGTGGGTATTATATAATGGGATTGAATAAAAACAAAATTTATATGAGATGACTTGATGACACATGTTTCTATAAAATTTTCATGGATGGATAATCGAATATTTCAAACAGTTCTATGTTTTTGGGAAATGCATCGAAAGGCCAAAAATTCTAAATTATGAGAGTATTAGAAGGTTTGAAGAATTTCAAGAAAGTAAAATCCATAATTTTGTGGAATGGCCATCTAACTACCTTAGAGAGAACGGGATGAAAAAAATTCATCCTAAATGGATGATGAATTCTATAATCAAGGAGTAAAAAACTTGTAAAAAATCATTTTATTAATGTAGTGAAATTTTCCCTCATAAAAAATATGAAATATGTCGAAGAATTTGAATTTAGAGTTTATGCATATTGACTAATGGAGACTGACTCTGATTTGTTCTCATGGAGGATCAATCTACTACCTAAATTTCATTGAAGATTCCACATGCATATTGATAGTTTTATTTATAAAAAAATTCTATATAATTTTAAATATTCATCCAATGGACATCCATAGTGGGTTAAGAGACTTGTTACCAGACAATGTACTTGAGGATTGATAATATCAGGGAGTAAAAAAGTAGGCAATTTCTAAGGTTCTTATAGGGCGAAGGAATACATCTTTATAATAAAATATTGTGTTATCTAGAACATAGTTGATTCATAGTGAGGATGAAATAAACTCTTTTTAATGGAAAAGAATTATAATAATTCATATAAAATCCCCCAAGGTATTTTGGTTGGAATGATGGAATTGCACGACTTAATTAATGAACTTATTAAATTTTTATCCATTGGGGAATAAACTATCAGAAGCCTTTTGGTCTTAAGGGAAGACTAACTTCACCCATACCAATGTCTTTTAAGTTTTCACTTAGATCCATATTGATTTAAAGAATTGGGAAAATCTTGATGATGAGTCTCAAGAGTGTTACTTTGTGGGATATGGTGATGATGAATTTCTTAGGTGAACCAAGAATTTCAAACATAAATATTACATGAATATAAATTAAATATCATTATGGTCCATGAAATAGAAATAGAGGTTTAGTGTCTTTGGAAACCTGGATACATAAACAACTGGTATATAAAATATCTAATCATCTCCCACTAAGTTCTTCAGAACTAGAAATTTCTTTGACATATCATACTTAAAACCATTTTTTGTATCCTAAATAAAATAAAACATAATAAAGGGTGACCTAAAATTCATTTTAAGGGTAAACGAGGGTGATATAAATCTATAAAATGAGAATAAGGTTTTTAGAATCTATGATTCACATTTTAAAATCAGACTTAGAAATTTAGAGATCATAATCATAAGTCGTGGAATAAATCTTAGAAGTTCAAAATATTTAAAGCATAAAGTAATCAAATAACATGATCTATGAGATCATAACAATAAAAAATGATCATATCATAAAAGAGTTTTATAAAGTGTATCATAACCATAATCCTTAAAGTCTTATGTCATAGTTACCCACCAAGAAATTCATCACATGATAGGGTTGGGATAACGACATGTGTTCCTACTTTGGGCATAAGATAACCTCCCATCACTACTGGAAATATAACCTTTCCCAACGCTTCTATACCAACGGTTCATAAAAACCGTTGGTATAGGTTCCCTTTCCCAATGGTTTGGCCAAACCGTTGGAAAATACCACTTTGAGGCCACCTTTCCCAATGGTTTGGACCGTTGGGAAAGGGTATGGCTTTCCCAACAGTTTGGCCAAACCGTTGGGAAAGCCCACATTATGGGGACCTTTCCCAACGGTTTTGGAAAGCCGTTGGGAAATGGTATACCTTTCCCAACGGTTTTCCAAAACCATTGGAAAAGGTCCCCCATAGACCAACCTTCACACAGAATCAAAATCTAGGCTCAAATTCTATTCCAACGGTTGTCAAAACTGTTGGTATAGGTCTATACCAACAGTTTTGACAAACGTTGGTATAGATCCTTTCATTTTTAATCATTTCTTCTTACCCAGAACATTATATAAATCAAAATTTAATATAATTATGAGAATACATATATATATTTATGTAATTATATACACAAAAGTCATGTTATGTTAGTGGTAAAGTCGTTCAATAATAAACTAGGGGTGTTGGGATCAAATCCCAGCGAATGTTTTTTTTTGAAATACATATACAAACGATTCCAAAACTGTTGGTAAATATTTTCATAGTAATTATACCAACGGTTTCCAAAACTGTTGGGATAGGTCTATACCAACGGTTTTGGGAAAACCGTTGGTATAGACCTATCCCAATGGCTTACTTGTCCAAGGTTCTCCAAACCATTGGTATAGGCTATACCAACGGTTTGGAGGCATATACCAACAGTTCCAAACCGTTGGTATATGTTAGTTTTCTAGTAGTTCATGTACACACTTTTATGATATATAAAAACAATGGTGTAACATTTTAACTCATAAAACATTAATGTTTACTCAATTAATTAGAGAGATATAGCTTACTTACACTACATATAATTATAATCCGTTCATATGTATGCCAAAAGATATAGAAAACAATTTTCATTATATCAAAGCTTAACCTAAGTAAAATTAAATGGGTTTCATTAATATTTCATCGTCATAATCATAAATCATCCAAATAATGAATAAAGATGGTACCATTGGTTTATATGTGCAATAAATCACAAGAAACAACAAATAGTGTTTTTTAGATAAAAATACCTTTAAAAGATGACCAGAACATTTTGGGAGGAAACTATGTATTTATTTTTGAAATTTATTATTTAAAATCTACATAATTTCCAAATTATTAAAGAAATAATTTTTATTGAAAATAACTATAGAATAAAGTAATGTAATATTCAATGAAAATAGTATTTATGGAATTTGGAGTGTCATTTGTGAGGTGTACATTAAAAAATATTCCTCTCTCATTTTCAGTAAAGGAACAAAGTACCTCACTCGCAAAATGATAGGAAGATTATCTTTTCATTTTTTTATAGAAATTAAAAATGGGTAAATATGATATAAATAAATATTTTGAAAATATAATTTATTTTGAAAACTTTTTAAAGATAATATAGACATTGAAAAAAGATTCAATGCCGAATAGAGAAACAAATAGGTTATTCTTAACAACATTTTTCAAGAAATTTGAGAACATAGAGACAAGAAAATGTAAAGAAACATGTGATTCTAGAAATAACCACATAAAAATAGAATACATAATTTTTTTGAGTGATATATTAAATAATTCATCATTATAAAATTTAAGCATAAACAGGTCTCGTAAAAATGAGTTTGTAACATAAAACATTAACAGTTTTGTTAACTTTTGATTCATAAGTCCCTTGAAAGAAATAAAATAAATTAAAAATTAAAGTAACATTAACATTAGTATATTAGTGATACAAAAAATCAATGGTGTAGTAGATATACCACATAAAATGGGATACATGTATAACATAACTTATTCTTAAAAAATAAAATCAAAGATGATAAACCCTAACCACTTTAGTAACATTCGAATCAAACCCCTATAAATGAAAAATAATTCTAATTGTAACACTAAATTCCATGAATAAATAACTATATATGATTTCATATTTTAACGGGGTAGTATATATGCCTCCCAAACAAAAATAGATAAATAACATGAAACATGCGTCAACAAAATGGTATTGAGATAGATCAAATTTACCTTATCCATAAATTGATTTATAAGAGCTATAAACTCCAATATAAAAAATTTAAATTCACTACTATTATATAATAGATCCATATAAACTCTCATAATATCATATATGGTTTAATTATTGTATTTAATCACCTGTTCGTTAACAATTTCTTATTAAAATAACTATTCTGGGAGATAACTGCTTCATTTTTATGTATCTGTTGATTTATCTATCATGGACCTTGAATATTGATCATTGTTACATAATATCCATAATTCTAATATTGATAAAAATTATATATATATATATATATATATGTATGTATTTTATACATATTTATAACCGTCTATCAATGGAAGAGATAGAAAAATATATTACATTGTTCTGGGAGATATTAGATAATACATACCCATGAACACTATTTTTATTTTCTAATGAAAGGATGGAATATAATATAAATAAACTTTTTCATTATTTAATATTAATTAAATCATATATATAATATTTATTTTTTAAATCCACCATTATAAAAAACCAGGTGAGGTGTTTTTGGAAAGTGAATCATATCGTTTCGTAGTGGTGATAGTCCATATGTATGCACTAAAAAAACTTATACTTTCAATTTTCATGAGAATAGAGACAAATAAGGTTATTTTATATGAATAAAGATATTTTTATATATAATAAATACTATTTTTATTATATTGGAATGGTTAGGATATAATTTATGGAGATAGAAGGAGAGGTAAAATGTCAACGCTCGATTAAATATTAATTTTAATTTGAAGGGGATGCTATGTTCGATGGCATACCTCACACACAACAATGGATTTCTCTGAAAATATCATGTTTCCCATAAAGCCGAGTTATTCTGAAAAATTATAAAATAATATTATTTTAAATGGTAGTAAACGCCTAGTCATTGTATTAGCAGTAATGAAAAGAACAAACTACAATATGATTATACATGTTTGCAAAATAATTTTTCATTTATCCAATAAAAGTTAAAGGCTTAAAATGTGAATGAATCCAATTTTGAGCATAAATACTATAATATTCTTTAAAAGGTAAATTTACAACCTTTTTATGGGGAAACCATTTTAAATCTAGTTTTTGTCTCTTTTTTATGTTTTATTTGACAAAATAAAATTCCTCTTTAGAATCAGGATATCAAAATTTACTTTTTGGATTCTTTTTTAATTTTCTGAAAAAGTTCTTTTTTAATGAATAGTTAAAAATACTGAATTTTAATTCAAAAATTCCTTTTAATCTAATTTATTTATATGGTTACATTAACATTTTAATTGGTTTTAAAATTCAATTGGATTATATTTTTACCATTTATTCCAATTCTGTTCATTCGAAGCAATTTTACTTTGAAATTAACATAAACAAGTGTCAATCTTTTGATATTTATTATTTCTTAAAGACACCCTCTTTCTTTTGACAATGATAATTAATTTTAAATTAATTTATACAAATTGTATGTTTTTAATTAGGAAAAATTGATTTCATATTTTGAATCTAGAGGTCCAAATTATTTAAATTGGAAACTTTTATTTTTAGACATTACGAATAGTAACTTCATAAAATATTTTATTCACCATGGTTAAAGGGTAAATCCAGTAAATAAGGGTGAAAAATAATATTATAATAATATTAAATTACCCTTACACTTGTCCTAACCCTATTGGATGAGATATTTCCGACCAAGAGCATCATTGGGTCTATTTTGGTACCCCATGGAGCCATTTGGGAGTGATAATGACACTTTATATTAATTAATTTATTGTAAAGACAAAGGTAACGTAGACATATATCTTTTAGTAAAACAATTGTTATATGGGGTTATGTAAGTTATCTCTTTAAGTATAAATATTCATTTGAAATCTAAAAATACTTCATACTTCATGGTATTTTATTTATAATTTTTAGATATCATATGAATAAATATATTTATGACACAATGGTGGTATAATGATTACCTCATTGATGAATGTTTTAAATAAATGAGAATATAAATATTAAAAAAAATAATTTTAAAACTTTTTATAACATAATCTAATTTTATAAATTAGGATGACTTGTTTTCTTTGAAATAATGAAGTTTTTTAAAAATAATCATGTTGTTATGGATTTAAAAAAAGGCATGATATGAATAGTATAAAAATTAACATAAATGAGTTTTTAAATCAATTAATATTTTATTAAATGTTAAAATAATCTTAAAAATCTATGATTTGGCCAACTGACATATATTATGTTAAAAATTTCATTAATGAACCATTTTGGGTATCCTGGAATTTTATTGTAAATATATTAACCATATAGTATGAATATATAAGAGGACATGGTAAAAGTTAAATAAGTTAACAAAGGGTTAAATAAAAAAGATAAGGATTAAAAAATATCTAAAACCTTTCTAATTCATATTTTATGATTTTATTTAGACATATATGTCCCATATCATATTATTTAATAAGTTTGTACCTTTTGAAACAGAAAATAATTTTATAATAAAATAATACTTTCAAACTTTCCAAAAGAGCCCCTCTATAATACCCCAAGATTTCATAGTGTGTTATTTCTTCAAAATAATTAAATAACTTGCACTACACGCAACAACGAGTTCAATCACACCATGAATTACCAAAAAAAAGCCATTCAAAAGAGGTTATGAATAGTATTAACTAAATTTTTAACTTTATATAATCCTTATAATTTTAGAATCCATATTATGAGTTTCTTAGACATAATGCAAGAACATATTCATTTTCAGTATTGCACTTTTATCAACTTTTAATAGTGAAACCTTTTTAAATACAATATATTAAACTTTTTGACTAAATGGGGACATCAAAAAAATTAAAATGAAACATCCCAAGCTTCCACGGTACGCTTTCCTTTGAATAATACAGTAGCGTGTGTTGTACGCAACTTCGAGTTCTAACACACCACAACCAATCAAACTAGCCGTTATGAATAGTAATACCTACCTTTTAAAATTTTAGAAATTTTAGCTCTCAAAATGGACTTCATTTTTGGATTCGGAGTATCGAATTTAGCCTAAGGTGAAATTTTGGTACTTTTCAGATAACTTTCATATTTTGATGAATAGTGAAAATTACTAAATTTTAATTAAAAACAACTTTTTTAATCAAAATAATTAATAGTGATAAATTATGAATTTGAGTGGTTTTAAAGTATATTTAGAATATATTTTTACCATTTAATATAATGTTGGTCATTGGACATAATTTTACAATTAAACCGAACATAAACAAGTGTCAATCTTTTGATAGTTATTATCTCTTAAAAACACGCTTTTTTGTTTTGACAGCGGAAATTAATTTTAAATTAATTTCTACCACTTATGTGTTTTGAATTTAGAAAAATGTATTCCATATTTGGAATCACGATGTTAAAATTGTGTAAATAGGTAACTTTTATTTTTAGACATTTGGAATAATTACTGCGGTAAATATTTTATTTACCATGGTTAAGGGTAAATCCGGTAAATAAGGGTTAAAAAATAATATTATAATAATACTAAATTACCTTAAAACGTGTCCTAGCCTTATTGGTTGATACATTTTCGGACATAGGCATATTTGGGTCGATTTTGGGACCCCATGGTGCCACTTGTAGGTGATAGGGACACTTTATTTTAATTAAGTTAAAATGAATTCAAAAATGACACAAGCATATATCTTTTAGAAAAACAATTTTTAAATAGGGTTATATATGTTGGATTTTAGATTATAAATATTAATTAGAAAGATAAAATTATTTTATACATAATTATATTTTATTTATAATTTTTAGACATTAAATAATATAATTTATTTATGACACAATGATAATGAAGTAATTACTATAATAGTGAAAAATCAAAATAATTGATATTATAAATACCCAAATAGATATAATATGAAACTTTTAATGAATTAAACTAATTTTTTAGAATAATATGATATATTAGGATTTATTTAATTGACTTTTTTCGAAGTAATCATTCTGTTATGAGTTTCACAAAAATCAACTATTGAATAGTGTCAAAATTGACATAAAAGAGTTTTTAAAAAAAAATATTATATTATTAATTGATATTAAATTCCTAAAAATCTAAGGTTCGGCCAAGAGACTTATATCATGATAGTTTCATCATTAATTGACCACTTGGGGGTCGGTTGAATGTATATAGTAATTTTATTAACCATATTATATAAAAATACAAAGAGACATTGTAAAAGTGAAACTAATTAACTTAGAGTTAATACTTAAAGATAAGGTTAATATAAGTACCCAAAAGTGTCTAAATTCTATTGGTTGAGTTTTTTTTGACCCATCCCCACCTTAAAATTTAAATAATCAACTTTGGAGCCATTAGAAACCGAATATGAATTTATTATAAACTAATATTTCTAGCTTTTCCAAAGGTGCCCCTCACCCCTCTTATAAAAGGGCACTCCTCCTTCTCATTTCTTCACACCTTAAAAAACTTTTGGTTCGGCAAAACTCTGCCCAAATACTCTACCAACTTCCCTCACTACAACCTAGAGGCCTTAGTTGGATCATAAATCCAACCTAAGGTTCCCTTTTCATCAAATAAAAAGGAAGAACCCGAAGAAGAGGTAATGATTTCACCACCCTTTTCCAAGTTCCTTTCTTCTTCCACTTCTTCTTCCTTTGTTATTACCATTCTAAAATAATAACTCCAGTATCATATATACACTGTGATGTTATTATAAATATGGTACAACCATATTCAGTATTCTATCCACCCTTTGAATAACATGTCACCATACGTGCGTACATACGGCTTACCGTCTCCACGTCGTGGTGTAATTGTTATTCAATATATTATTATTTGGATGGGTATAATAATGATATGTAACCCATGTAAATAATAAATATAACATGTTAATGATTCTGTATATATGATATAACAACCATTTATATATTATTTCAAAAGAATGATATTGTCGCTCGTGCGTACGTACGGACTACCGTCTCCACGAACGCGATGAGATTCATTCTCCATCGTATCCATTAAAGTATAATTATAATTTTATGATTTAAAAATGATGTTTAAGGACTTGATATAATTATGGATATGAATAATATACAACCTATCCATTACAAACATGGCTTACGTAACAGAACATATAAAAGAAAACAAGTAAGTTAACACCCAAAACAACGATAATACTAAGATATTATTATCAAATCAATATTAAAAGATCATATATGATATCATATTAATGTATATGATTCTTGTATTATTTAATAAAAATTATTTCACCATTATACAGGAGGTTAATCTACCCCAACCAAGTAAAATTACAAGGTAAGGGGTTTTCATCTCACTCCTTATTCCCGTGACATTCATGCCATATTGCCACCATCACCTTTTGTGTGGTGTATGTACTGCCCATAATTATATTCTTTGTGTAATACACTCTAAATTATGTTTATTTACATATTCATTGTATGATACCTCTTTCATGGGTTGTATGTTTCATAAGTTACCAAATTGGTAAGGGTTATTTCACAATCTCTTCATTATCCGAGGTTGTTTATACGTAATAATCTATTGGGATCTCTTTATCATCCACATCCATGTTTCTTAATAATGTATTTCAAAACATTTTTACTATTTACAAGAATATGGGTTAAAGTAAATTATACCCTTATGTGTTTCGAAAGGAATCTTTCCGTCATTTTCCAAACAAGGCACTTTTAACCTTTTCGACAAATTTAAGGTAAGAATGTTTTTTTAACTTATACAGCGGGTGTGGCTATTTACCGCCGTTATAAAATCCTCAAAGCTTCCCTTAAAAGCTTATAAGAATATTTTCAAATTGAATGTATTATTTTATAATTATGTTACTTTTAAAATGATTAAAAAAAAGAGATATTTCTCTAAAATAGTTTTTATTTCATCTATGTCAACATCCTTTGATGGATTTTATGCTTATTTGAAGTTGATTTATTATGATACAAAAAATAGCTATTTTATTGAAGGTTTTGTGATATTTTTTACTGTGGATAAGTTATTCTTATGTCACTCATGGTTTTTGTTTAAAGTATTTAAATTTTATAAGTTATTTTTAATCCGAATGTTTACGTTATATTTCAACCTTTCATTCAGATGAATTTGTTAGACAAGTATGTTCCGGGTTGGGGACCGGTAAAAGTAAGCCCTCCAGTTTGGTCTCCGGTTATTAGAGGAACTCCGGTTTGGTCTCCGGTTATTAGATGCACTCCGAGTTGGTGTCCGGTTATTAGAGGCACTCCGGGTTGGGTTCCGGTTACAGTTATCCCCTAGGTCTTGGGACGAGGCCTTGACAAAGAAATTAAAGTTCATAATTATGCATTCCGACATTATGAAAGTGGTTATTGATATTGCATGTGATTATTCGATTAGTAGAATATCCATGTGAATAAGTAAATGGCATTATTTCATTTTACTTTTTCCATACTATGTTGAAGTTCAAGTTTAAAAGGCTTTTGTTTTAGTAATGCATTGCCTTAAATGTTTATGCTTATTTTTGAATGTTCCGCTATATTGTTATCCTTAATGGGCATTTGAGCTCACCCCTTTTCTATGTTTTATTTTTCCCAGGATGTGACGAAGTAAGTTATGAATGACCTGCAAGGATATTATGAGGGGATAATAGTGTGGACTATGGAGACATTATGTTGTCATAGTAGTTTTTCACTTTATGATGTAATGTAAAAGTTATTAATATATATAGTGTTTCCAAGGCTACTAAAACGTATTTTGAGATTTGATCTTTCTTGTGATCATGCCAATGTTATGTAATAATGGACCGACTCTGGGTAACTAGGGTCGAGGCGTTACAGTTGGTATCAGAGGAAGTTTACTACAATCCTTGGAAGTTAGATTTAGATAAACTCTGATTAGAGCGCATAGACCTAAGATGAACTTTGAGGATTAGTATAGAAGAACTTCCTAGAATTTTGTTATTGTAGAGATTTTGTGAGTTTTCCAAGAAATACATCCCTGTCTGGATATGAGCAGGTAGAGGCGGCTCTGGCACAGATGTACCTAGGGGTAAAACCCAAAAACACCGCTTTGAGCTAGACTCGAACGGGAACTGGTGCACGACAACGGGCCTTGCTGCGCTCTTGGTTACGACACTCCCAGGGGATATGCTTAGGATAACTCTCATTTTCTTTACAAATCATTATGAAGGGTTTATGAGTATATACTTCCTCAAAAGATACATTTTTATGATTATGGATTATATCCATAAACTATTTAATTTATGTTATGTGTTTCACAAGTTTTGGATTAGGTATTGTTATTCATTAACTAATCTAGTGTATGCCATTGTTTAGAAATGGCGCCCAGTAGATGGAATGAGAACTCTAGCAATGCACATGATACAAAGAGAAAGAAGGATCATATATTTTATGGTCTTAAGCCAGAATTTACAAGATAAATAGTCTCTCATGTATTATCATCATATGAAGAAATAATATCATGTGTTGATAAGATATGTAAAGAGTTTACTGAGTCCTATGGCTTTAAAGGGAAGCAAGAGAAGAAAAGGATGGAAGAGAGAAAGATGGATAAAGGGAAGAGGGAAAAGAATAATTTTTCCATATGTGATAACTGTGGAAAGAAACACCCTGGAACTTGCCTGAAAGGAATGGGAGTTTGTTATAAGTGTGGAGGAAAAGGGCACAAAGTACGTGACTGCAAGGGTAAGAAAATGGTTTCAAATGTACAATGATTCATTTCCAAGGAGTTTGGACACTACGCGAACCTATGTCTCAGTCATTAGACTATGCCGAAAATGATGCTATTGGATAATAATCAAGTTATGATACTACCACAGATGAAGAGGAATGATTAGAGTTCTTATGTTGATTATGTCAATTGAGTGTTGTATCAACAATGTACTTGTTATAATAATTATGGAGTATATAAGGATTTTACTGCAGTACTATTTCATTAAGGACTTGAGATTATGTGGAACAAAGAAAAGTGACTCAATAGCAGGATAAATTTTCGGAAAATATATGGTTGAGAGAATGATAAACCATAATATAGTTCTGATACCGAGGTAGTGATTTTGGAATAATACATGATTGTTTTGGATAAATTATATTGGATATTCTTGACTACCTTGAAACTGATTAATGATTTGTATATTCCATCATTTTTGGGGTTTAAAACATTTTTGGATTGATGAAGTATATCCAGCATTCTATATGGAATAAGGGAGCATGAATGTAATCAATAAGGAATATGGTAATTCAGGATATTTCAGTGTATTAAAAGAATACACGATGAAGGTATTCATATGCTATTACGGGGTTAAAAGGATCTACATTATGTTTACCTTCCTTATAAATGTTGGACTATGAGTTTGGATAGAAGTATTTTGGATAGTTCTAGTTTGGATTATTTTGGATTTCCATAAAAGGACAACCCGGAGGTCGGGCGGCAACCCGTCGCGTCCGGCAAGGCTGCGAGACTTGAACCTGCAACCGAAGGGCGACAAGGGTGTATCACCTACCACTGGCCCATGAGATGTCCTGGATTAAATAATGTAGTTTTTTTTAAACGATCTGGTTGATGAATTATAAATTCATTTATTTTGGAACCCTGTACGAATAGTATAAATAGAAAGTTTTTTTACGTTCTATTATCTTTTAGAGTGAAAGATGAGTTTGTGGCAGAAATTTATTAATGGATAAAACTCTAATTATAAAGTAAGTATATCTCCTTATGATCTTAGCCAATCTCATAAATAAATTCCTCAACATTAATAAAAGGAACTTAGAACAAAAATGTTGTCCTAGATGGTACCTTAAATCATCACTAATTTATGGCTTTGGGATTGTTGGCCTTTTCATAGCCATGTTCTCTACCACTCTCCATCAAATAATTGATGGTTAGATTTCTCTTCCATATCCATATTTTCCTACATGGAACCCTAGTATGTGTTATTTTCGGTAATCTTCATACTTTACACACTTTATTTTAAATAGAGGCCTCATTAATTAATTTTTCGATGTGGGATTTCAACTAAGATATTTTGAAACGTCAAAAATGTGTTATCCCAATACCCTATGTTTGGTTGAACCGATGGTATTTCAAATCATCATAGATTGACGAGTTTAAGGACCTGAATTTTATACTTGTTTGTGATTGATGACTTCAATCACTACCTATAAATATTAACATTTTTCCTCCAATTATATGTCTCTAATTGCCACTAATGTTCTCCTAATCGAGATCATAATTTGGTGGTGACCCTTTCATTTCTCTTTTCCTCATATTAAGACTAAATTTTAGTAACCCAATTTCCGATGTGAGTTTTCCCACAAATATATTTTCTATTTTCAACCTTTTATTTTTGAAGAACAATTTCAAATTGTGAGGACGCAATTTATTGAAGCAAGGGATAATGTAACACCCCAAGATTTTATAGTGTGTTATTTCTTCAAAATAATTCAATAACTTTCACTACACGCAACACCGAGTTCAATCACACCATGACTTACCCAAAAAAAAGCCATTCAAAAGAGGTTATGAATAGTATTAACTAAATTTTAAACTTTATATAATCCTTATAATTTTAGAATCCATATTATGAGTTTCATAGACATAATGCAAGAACAGATTCATTTTCAGTATTGCACTTTTATCAACTTTTAATAGTGAAACCTTTTTAAATAAAATATTTTAATCTTTTTGACTAAATGGGGACATCAAAAAATTTAAAATGAAACATCCCAAGCTTCCACGGTACGCTTTCCTTTGAATAATACAGTAGCGTGTGTTGTACGCAACTTCGAGTTCTAACACACCACAACCAATCAAACTAGCCGTTATGAATAGTAATACCTTCCTTTTAAAATTTTAGAAATTTTATCTCTCAGAATGGACTTCATTTTTGGATTCGGGGTATCGAATTTAGCCTAAGGTGAAATTTTGGTACTTTTTGGATAACTTTCATATTTTGATGAATAGTGAAAACTACTAAATTTTAATTAAAAACAACTTTTTTAATCAAAATAATTAATAGTGATAAATTATGAATTTGAGTGGTTTTAAAGTATATTTAGAATATATTTTTACCATTTAATATAATTTTGGTCATTGGACATAATTTTACAATTAAACCGAACATAAACAAGTGTCAATCTTTTGATAGTTATTGTCTCTTAAAAACACGCTTTTTGTTTTGACAGCGGGAATTAATTTTAAATTAATTTCTGCCACTTTTGTGTTTTGAATTTAGAAAAATTGATTCCATATTTGGAATCAGGATGTTAAAATTGTGTAAATAGGTAACTTTTATTTTTAGACATTTTGAATAATTACTGCGGTAAATATTTTATTTACCATGGTTAAGGGTAAATCCGGTAAATAAGGGTTAAAAAAATAATATTATAATAATAATAAATTACCCTAAAACGTGGCCTAGCCTTATTGGTTGATAAATGTTCGGATATAGGAATATTTGGGTCGATTTTGGGACCCCATGGTGCCACTTGTAGGTGATAGGGACACTTTATTTTAATTAAGTTAAAATGAATACAAAAATGACACAGGCATATATCTTTTAGAAAAACAATTTTTAAATAGGGTTATATATGTTGGATTTAAGATTATAAATATTCATTAGAAATATAAAACGATTTCCTACATAATGATAATTTATTTATAATTTTTAGACATTAAATAATATAATTTATTTATGACAAAATGATGATGTAGTAATTACTATAATAGTGAAAAATCAAAATAATTGATATTATAAATACCCAAATAAATATAATATGAAACTTTTAATGAATTAAAATAATTTTCTAGAATAATATGATATATTAGGATTTATTTAATTGACTTTTTTATAATTAATCAATCTGTTATGAGTTTCAGAAAAATCAACTATTGAATAGTGTCAAAATTGACATAAAAGAGTTTTTAAAACAAAAATTATATTATTAATTGATATTAAATTCCTAAAAATCTAAGGTTCGGCCAAGAGACTTATATCATGATAGTTTCATCATTAATGGTCCACTTGGGGTCTCTTTGATGTATATAGTAAGTTTATTAACCATATTATATAAAAATACAAAGAGACATTATAAAAGTGAAACTAATTAACTTAGAGTTAATACTTAAAGATACGGTTAATATAAGTACCCAAACCTATCTAAATTCTATTGGTTGAGTTGTTTTCGACCCATACCCACCTTAACATTTAAATAATAAACTTTGGAGCCATTAGAAACCGAATATGAATTTATTATAAACTAATATTTCTAGCTTTTCCAAAGGTGCCCCTCACCCCTCTTATAAAAGGGAACTCCTCCTTCTCATTTCATCACACCTTCAAAACCTTTCGGTTCAGAAAAACTCTGCCCAAATACTCTCCCAACTTCCCTCACTACAACCCAGAGGCCTTATTTCGATCAGAAAGCCAACCTAAGGATCCCTTTTGATCAAATCAAAAGGAATAACCCGAAGAAGAGGTAATGATTTCACCACCCTTTTCCAAGTTCTTTTCTTATTCCACTTCTTCTTCCATTGTTATTACCATTCTAAAATAATAACTCCAGTATCATATATATACTTTGATGTTATTATAAATATGGTACAACCATATTCAGTATTCTATCCACCCTTTGAATAACATGTCACCATACGTGCGTACGTACGGCTTACCGTCTCCACGCCGTGGTGTAATTGTTATTCAATATATTATTATTTGGATGGGTATAATAATGATATGAAACTCATGTAAATAATAAATATAACATTTTAATGATTCTGTATATATGATATAATAACCATTTATATATTATTTCAAAATAATGATATTGTCGCTCGTGCGTACGTACGGACTACCGTCTCCACGAACACGATGAGATTCATTCTCCATCGTATCCATTAAAGTATAATTATCATTTGATGATTTAAAAATGATGTTTAAGGACTTGATATCATTATGGATATGAATAATATACAACCTATCCATTACAAACATGGCTTACGTAACAAAACATATAAAACAAAACAAGTAAGTTAACACCCGAAACAACGATAATACTAAGATATTATTATCAAATCAATATTAAAAGATCATATATGATATCATATTAATATATATGATTCTTGTATAATTTAATAAAAATTATTTCACCATTATACATGAGGTTAACCTACCCCAACCAAGTATAAGTACAAGGTAAGGGGTTTTCATCTCACTCCGTATTCCTGTGAGATTCATGCCATATTGCCACCATCACCTTTTGTGTGGTGAATGTACAGACCATAATTATATTCTTTGTGTAATACACTCTAATTTATGTGTATTTACATATTCATAGTATGATACCTCTTTCATGGGTTGTCTGTTTCATAAGTTACCAAATTGGTAAGGGTTATTTCACAATCTCTTCATTATCCGAGGTTGTTTTATACGTAATAATCTACTGAGATCTCTTTATCATCCACATCCATGTTTCTTAATAATGTATTTCAAAACATTTTTACTATTTACAAGAATATGGGTTAAAGTCATTTATATCCATATGTGTTTCGAAAGGAATCTTTCCGTCGTTTTCCAAACAAGGCACTTTTAACCTTTTCGAAAAATTTAAGGTAAGAATGTTTTTTTAACTTATACGACGGGTGTGGCTATTTACCGCCGTTATAAAATCGTCAAAGCTTCCCTTACAAGCTTATAAGAATATTTTCAAATTGAATGTATTATTTTATAATTATGTTACTTTTAAAATGATTTAAAAAAAAAGAGATATTTCTCTAAAATAGTTTTGATTTCATCTATGTCAACATCCTTTGATGGATTTTAAGCTTATTTGAAGTTGATTTATTATGATACAAAACATCGCTATTTTATTGAAGGTTTTGTGATATTTTTGACTGTGGATAAGTTATTCTTATATCACTCATGGTTTTTGTTTAAAGTATTGAAATTTTATAAGTTATTTTTAATCCGAATGTTTATGTTATATTTCAACCTTTCATTCAGATGAATGTGTTAGACAAGTATGTTCCGGGTTGGGGACTGGTAAAAGTAAGCCCTGCGGTTTGGTCTCCGGTTATTAGAGGAACTCCGGTTTGGTCTCCGGTTATTAGAGGCACTCCGGGTTGGTGTCCGGTTATTAGAGGCACTCTGGGTTGGGTTCCGGTTACAGTTAGACCCTAGGTCTTGGGACGAGGCCTTGACAAAGAAATTAAAGTTCAGCATTATGCATTCCGACATTATGAAAGTGGTTATTGATATTGCATGTGATTATTCGATTAGTATAATATCCATGTGAATAAGTAAATGGCATTATTTCATTTTACTTTTGCCATACTATGTTGAAGTTCAAGTTTAAAAGGATTTTGTTTTAGTAATGCATTGCCTTAAATGTTTATGATTATTTTTGAATGTTCCTCTATATTGTTATCCTTACTGGGCATTTGAGCTCACCCCTTTTCTATGTTTTATTTTTCCAAGGATGTGAAGAAGTAAGTTATGAATGACCTGCAGGGATATTATGAGGGGATAATAGTGTGGACTATGGATACATTATGTTGTCGTAGTAGTTTTTCACTTTATGATGTAATGTAAAACTTATGAATATATCTAGTGTTTCCAAGGATACTAAACCAATCGGTCTTTCGAGATTTGATCTTTCTTGTGATCATGCCAATGTTATGTAATAATGCACCGACTCTGGGTAACTAGGGTCGGGGC
This sequence comes from Viscum album, assembly GCA_963277665.1. Taxonomy (NCBI): domain Eukaryota; kingdom Viridiplantae; phylum Streptophyta; class Magnoliopsida; order Santalales; family Viscaceae; genus Viscum; species Viscum album. Next base: position 1,105,487,752 of record OY728145.1, read on the forward strand.
GTTACACCCTCCTCCCTATTATAGAAGGCCACCATGTATTACCCAATACACACACCTCTCAAGCCCCTTGGCTCGTCCAAACTATGCTCCAAGAAACTCCAAATATTCGTCTCTTCCTCCTAGAAGCCATATTTTAGATAGAATGAAATTCAAGAAAGACTTTTGGTTCAAACCAAAGGGAGTTACCCGATTTAAAGGTAACGTCTTCTATTAAGTTATTTTCTTTTATTTTCCTTCTCCAACCTCCTAAACTCTCTTTATTTCATTATTTTATGACAACACCAGTATAATCAATATACTAGTATTTTTTTTTTGAGAAGTATTCTAACTACATTTCCACACACCTCCATCTAGTGGATACGAACATACTATTTTTGTGGACGGTGAACTACTACCTCATGAAATGATGATTGTTCAATTATCTCATAACACCTCTCATGGAGGTCATTATAATGGAATTGTATTTATATGTGATATATAATATATTTATATTGAATCTATGCTTCTTCATTTTTCATTTATAGAATTCCTTTGTGGTTTCCATAGTGGGTAAATACGATAATTTCATTTGAGGAAGTGCGGACTACCGCCCCTTCAAAGTGATATGACTCATTTGTTATATACATGGAATGTATAAAAGATAAAGTTAGTAAAATTATATATGATATTATACTAGAATTATAATATATCAATTTATTGTTAGGTTTTAATTCCATTAAATACAAAATAGAAATGAATGTAGCGTTCATGCGTACGTATGACTTACCTTATCCATGAACGGTACATTTAATTTCTTATCTCCAAATGTTATGTACTGTTAAAAACACACACACACACACACACATATATATATATAATGGATATATATACGATATATATGATATCTAAATTCTGGAGATAATTTACTTTTGACCACATAGAAAACTTGTTATTAGAAAAGGTTCATTTTTGACTCAAGTACCAAATATCGACAAAACTACCATTATTGACATAAATGATTTGGTAATGTTTATAATGTGGTAATAAGTGATATAAAAGGAATAATAACCTTTAAAAAGGTTATTAAGAAAGTATAAATTAACTTTATTTTATTATTTAGGATCTTAAAGAATGAACGAGTCAAGTCAGACATGAGGTAAGGAGACGCATTAACCAAATTTCCATTCTTTGGGTTAAACATATACTTACTAATTTTGTCATTCTATTAATATGTGTGAATGACCACCGATTGTTTTTCACTTCATATAAATTTATATTAGGTGTACTTATGTTTGTCACACATATTTATGTTATTGATTTATCCTTAATATAATGATATGTTCTTCTAATGAGAACATTCCCCCCCCCTCTATTAGTAAAAAACTTATTTTATGTTAAGTCTTTTAATTTAAATTATATTATGTTGGGATATGTTCTTATAAATCCTAATTTATATTAATTTTATGTACAACTGATTAGATACCCTTTTCTCTCTCATTAACGCATTTTCTGAATTTTAATGTGACGCTGTTTGGATACAGAATTTTTATAAGGGACTATGTCTCAATCTTCTTTCATTTGAGGAATATCTTGATATTGTGCACCTTTATTATCCTATAAGTTGTATATACTTCCCTTGGACATATTATGTCATGAATATACTTATTCTCATGATATTATAATTTTTTTAATGTAATTCATTGATTATTTTTATTCAAGTATTTTCTAAGTGGTAACAGACTATTTAACTAAAACATTGTTTTAATTGTTTTAGAGATTTAATCTTCTAAATATTTCTCAATAATTTCCATGTTTTATAAATGTTTTTAAGGATTTAATTATATAGACATTAATGTTTTAAAATTTTAATCCCTTTAAACGATTCAATGTAGTATGAGACACTTTGACTCAAAAATCTATTTATTAAATGATTTAAATGGTTTTGGAAAGGGATAGGATATGTAAATATCTTGAATTGTTATATTGTGACTGAAATGTGGAAATTTTATCTTTCATTTGTGCTCTTTTTATGTGTTATGATTATGTAATGGTTATTGGGTATTGTTTATGCAGACGGGTGGTTTCGTGATAAACCTAAGGCGGGTGAGCCCGAGATAACTATCTAATGCATTGGGTAACGTGACTAAGGTAAACGTTAATGTTTCTCTTAAGATATTTAAGGAATATACTGTGATGGGTATTAAAAACGTAACTCTCCTCATATATGTGAAATATACAATGTATATATGTTATGGATGCCCAATTAACCTTTATGATTTATAATTTCAATGTGTTATTCATAAATATTATGATTTTGTGTGGTATGTTCAAGATTGAAAAGTATGATTTCATGGATTTGTATGTATTGATGGAATAATTTTGTTATTTCTTTGTTTTATAACCCTTACTAATCCTTTTATGCTCATCCCACGTTTTTGAAATGTTTTTTGTAGGACTTAAATATGAATAGGGTTAAGGATGTGATCAAGGAAAAGTCATGTTGTCTAACACGTGGAACTAGATATATTTTTAAGAGTTTTTATTTTATTAAAAAATGGATACTAAGTAGAAGTGTCTACATGTAAAATTCAAACTTTTTATGTATATGTTATGACCTAATTCTCTAAAACTATAGAAATGAAAATATCCTCAATGATAATTCTTGATTTAACTCAAGATTATGTAATGTTTAAGGCTGGGCCTTATAGTTGGTATCAAAGGGAGGTTCAGATAATGTTATAGGTTATTGTGTTATTTAGGAATAATAGACATAACCATAATGGTTTTCATATTTTAAAGAGTCATAGTTATTTTAGATAAATTTAATGGGTTTAAGATAACATGAATAAGTATATCATAGTATTTACCCTCCTTATAAGATATTAAATGATGATTTTACTGATATACTCACACTAAATATCTTGGTTTTAATAAATGGCTGGATCTAGCAGGCACCAAAGTAACAATGGATGTGAAAAAAACTATGAAGGTCTTATGAATAAAAAACCTAAGGGAATGAGAGATGTAATAAAAACTCTTGTGGTTATTCTCAACCAACTATCTGGAGTTCTGATTAACCACCAGAACATTGGTTATTTTTATAAGGAATCGTATATGCATGAAACAAATCCCAATGGGAGTTCGGGTAATAACCATAAAGGTAATTATATTCAAAAACCTATGTGTCAAGTATGTGGAAAGAAACACATAGGAAAATAATTTAAAGGGACTGGAAGATGCTTTAGATGTGGTAATGAAGGTGATAAAGCAAGAACCTGCCATCCAAAAAGGAAGCGTCCAGTTGACTCTATGAAAGGGAAAGAATTTATTTCCGAGGGATCAATTGAAGGTTTTAAATGTGGTGTACATGGTTATTATACAAATATATGTCCTACGAAGAAGGTTCGATAATGAGATCAGTAGGACCGTGAAAATATATGTTTACCAGTACCTAATGTCATTCCAGTTGAGGATAAAGAAACTAACAATGGTCGATGAAAGGCATCGATTATTTCTTAGATGATGTTTTGACATTATTGAATCTTATGTTATGATTCATCATTTTGTTTGTAGGAATAAATTTTTAAAGAATAAGTTCATATAGAATGGTTAATGGATCATGAAGAACATTGAATGGGTAAGAAGTCTACATATAAGGAATTCAAGAGTTATGCTTGATTTTAGGACGATGAAATGCTTAAAAGTATTAAGACTCTTTTGATGATGGGATTACTTTGGAAATTTTTTCCAAGAATGTGTAAACCATATGTTTGATATGATAAAATGTTATTCAAGGAAGAATTATCTTTTATTTTGTGGATATTGTTATAAAGACTCATATGTGTTTATATGATCCTTTAATTTTAGGTATTTATAGGTTATTAATATTTGGGATAAAAATTCAAAGCATGAGATTACATTTGGGGTTAAAATATGTTATGGGTATTTTTAAGTAATTTATCTCATTTTTAGGAATGTTATAAAATTATATAGTTTTAGAAAAAGGACAACATGCAGACTTTGTGACAACCAGATGTGTTAGATAAAGTTGCGGGAATTGAACCCACAACCAAAGAGTGATTGGGATTTATCGCCTACCACTGGACTATGTGAAGTACCTGGTTAGTATGAATAATTTTTTTTGGTTAAATTATTTTATGGATCAGGTATAAGTTGATTTTGGGATCTTATGTTTTATCAAATGGATATACTTTGTATTGGAAAAATGATTTGGTGATTAAGTGATAAAGGTTATTTTGGATGACGTTCTCTCTTCTGGGAACACGATATGATTAAGGAAAATAGAATACTATGGGTTCTCATTTATGGAGTAATGGTGGAAATTTTATTTTGGAAGAATATATGTTTTTATTGTGCACATAAAATAATTTGTTTTATTTATGGAAATGATTAACCTATCTTAGAGAATATATGATTAGGTTAATAACTTTTAAGTATGAGACTTTAAGAGTGACCGATGTTATTTGGAGATAAAAATTAATATTTTTATGGAAGACTGGGTGATTAAATTATTCGGAGTTTTGGGTTTCAATATTTGTTCAAATTATATTGACGAACATAAAGGAAAATGGTTTATTGAATGGTATTTTTTGAACATTGGGTATTATTTAATCAATTTTGGAGTTTAAGTGTAGTATTTCTTTTTATAAAATATTATCCATTTAGGGATTATCTAATCTTGTACTAACAATTTTGGTTTTGTTTAATGTCTAAAGATAGTGGAAATATATAGTTCATCTTTTGTGGATTATGTGATTCTCTAGAAGTTGATTCTAGTGATTTAGGTGTGACCAAGCCATCTTGAATACTCATTGTTTGGAAAAAAATATTTGTTTTTGGTAAAAACTTATTAAATGATGAAACTCAACTTGAAAAGTAAGTATATTTTATATGTTCATATTCAATATCATAAATAAATCCTTTAACTTTACTAAATGAAACTTAAAACAAAGATATTGTCTGTTTACTTTTCCTATTGGGAATCCAAAGACAATTTAACCTATAACAAGTTTGTGGTTTTTTGGTGGCTAACTTCCTTCTGAACATATTTTCTATTACTTTCCATGAGAACTTGACACTTAGTTTCTCCTCCATATCCATGTTTTCATGGAATCCTATTATGGGTTTTCTGGGTGACATTTGTGCTTCTCTTTATCTCTTTTAAAGTGACAGTTTTATTGAATTTTTTTTTCCGATGTCGAACTTTCAATGATGTTTCTGAGACCAATTTTAAAATTGTGAGGACAAAATTTCTAAAAGGGGATAAAGATGTAACATCCTAGGTTAATAAAGAGTATGAAATTTTCATTTTTATTAATATATGTGAATTAAATTTTAGTTTTACTTTAAATGGGATTCTATGTTCTATAGTGTACATGACATGAAACAATGGGTTTCTCTGAAAATATCAAGTTGCACATAAGGGTCAGTCATATTTAAAAATAATAATATAATATTATTTTAAATAGTAGTTAATGCCTATCCATTTTATTGGTGGGAATGAATAGAAATAACTAAAATATGATTATAAATGAGTGTTAAATGTTTTTACATTTATCCAATAAATTTTAAAGGCTTAAAATGAGAATGAATATAATCTTAAGCATAAATACTCTAATATTTTTTAAAAGGTCATTTTACAACCTTTTGATGGAGAACCCTTTTTAAATCTAGTTTTGGTAATTTTTTTATGATCCATTTTACCAAACCAAATTCTTCTTTAGAATCGGGACATCAAAATTTACCTTGGGATTTATTTTGTATTTTTCTCATAAAGTTCAATTTTTAATGAATATTGAATCATGCTGCATTTTAATTCAAAACTGCCTTTTAATCTCATTTATTTATATGTTTACATTAACCTTTTAATTAGGTTTAAATTGAAATTGTATTGTATTATTAGCATTTAATCAAATGCTGGTCATTAGAAGTAATTTCACTTTGAAATTGGACATAAAAAAGTGTCAATATTTTGATAGTTATTATTTTTAAAAACACGCTTTTTGTTTTGACAACTAGAATTCATATTAAATTAATTTCTGCAAATTTAGAGTTTTGATTTTATAAAAATGGATTCCATATTTGGAATCAATAGGTTAAAATTATGTAAATAGGTAACTTTTATTTTTAGACATTATGAATAGTAACTTGAGTAAATATTTTATTTACCATGGTTAATGGGAAAATCTTGTAAATAAGGGAGAAAAATAATATTATAATAATATTAAATTACCCTTAAAATTTTCCAATCCGTATTGGATGATATATTTCGGACCAAGTGCATCCTTGGGTTGATTTTTGGGATCCTATGCTGTCAGACTTAGAAAATCATTAAAAACCATTTTGGAAGAAAAAATATTTTAGAATTAAAAAATGACTACTGAAAATTGAGTACTTATTTATCATCTTATAATCAACAAATTTTAATTATATAAAATATTTATATATATTTTGTATAACTTGGTTGTTCATATTCATACCACTAATTTATTGTAACATCCCAAGTAAATACAGAATAATACATTTTCATATTTATTAATTTTTTTAATTAAAAATTAATGTTATTTTAATGGGTATTATATGTTCTATTGTGTACCCGATACACAACAACGAGTTTCCTTGAAGTCTAATGTTTTACACAATGTTGAGTCATACTGAAAAATAATAATATAAAGTTATTTTAAATGGTAGTTAATACCTAGATGCTTTATTAGTGGGAATGAATATAACTTACTATAATATTATTATACATGTTTGATAAATGTTTTTACATTTATCCAATAAAAGTTAGAGGCTTAAAATGTCAATGAAAATAATTTTAAGCATAAATACTCTAATATTCTTTAAAAGGTCAATTTACCGCCTTTTAATGGAGAACCCTCTTTAAATCTAGTTTGGCCCCTTTTATATATTCTATTTGACAAAATAAGATTCTTCTTTATAATCAAGGAATAAAAATTTACTTTGGGAAAATGTTTTGTATTTTTTTTGATAAAATTCATTTTTTCACGAATAGTGAAAAATACTGTATTTTAAATCAAAACAACCTTTTAATATAATTTACTCATATGGATATATTATATTGGTAATTGGTTTTAAAGTGTAATTATATTATATTTTTACCGTTTAATCCATTTTTGGTCATTGGATGAAATTTCAATTTGAAATTTGACATAAACAAGTATCAATCTTTTGATAGATATTTTTTCTTAAAAGCACACTTTTTTGTTTTGAAAATGTGAATTAATTTTAAATTAATTTTTACACTTTTTTATTATGAATTTGGAAAAATGGATTACATATTTGGAATTAGGAGGTCTGAATTAGGTAAATTTTTATCTTTTATTTTTCGTCATTATGAATATTTACTTAAGTAAAAATTTTATTTACCATGGTTAAAGTGTAAATCTGGTAAATAAGGGTAAAAAATATTATTCTAATAATAATTAATTATCCTAACACGTGAAATAATCATATTGGTTGATACATGTCTTCCCATGGGCATCTTTGGGTCTATTTGGGGACCCCATGGTGACACATGTAAGTGATAATGACACTTTATATTAATTAATTTAACGTAAAGAAAAAATGATATAAACATATATCTCAAGCCCCTTGGCTCATCAAAAATCTTCCCAAATAATCTTTCAATATCCCTCTCTTTCATCTATAAGCCTAAACTTAGGAATAAGGAACTTCAAGAAATCATTTTGGTTCAAACCAAATGGAGTTACCTGATTTAAAGGTAACATCTTATTTTAAGTTCTTTTATTTTATTTAACTTCTACAGCCCCATAAAATCTTTTTATTAATTTAATTTATAACAAAAAAAGTATCCTCAATATACTAGTATGTTTTTATGAGATGGATTCTTACTACACTTACACACACCTCCATCTAATGGGTAAAGAACATATTGTTTCTGTGGACGGAGAACTACTTCCTCACAAAATGATGATTGTTCAATCTTCTCCTACCACCTCTTATGGTGGCTATTATGATGGAACTGTATTTTTCTATGATATAGATTATATTTATATTGTCTCTATGCTTTTGTATTTTTCATTTGTAGCATACCTTTATGGTTTCCATAATGGGTAAATGTGATAATTTCATTTGAGGAAGTGCGGACTACCTTCCCCTTAAAGTGATATGACTCGTTCTTTCCATATATGGAATGTATAAAGGTTGGAGTTCCAGATACTATATATGATATTATACTATAATTATAATATACCTATGTATTATTAAGTTTTCATTCCATTAAAAATAATAAATATAAATGAAAGTAGCGTTCAAGCGTACGTAAGGCTTACCATCTCCATGAACGGTGTATTTCATTTCTTACCTCCAAATGTTATGTACTATTTTAAATATATAGATATACTGTATATATATGATATATGTGATATATAAATCATGAATATCATTTTGTAGATAATGAAAGTTTTACCACATGGACAACTTGTAAATATTAGAAGTTAATTTTTGACACAAGTACCAAATGTCGACAAAATGACCATTATTAACTTAAATGATTACATAATGTTTATAACATGGAAATAAGTGATATAAAAAGAACAATAAAATTAAAAAATGTTCTTAAGAAAGTATAAATTAACTTTATTTTATTATTCATGGGATTAAAGAAGGAACAGGTCATGCCAGACACGAGGTAAGGGACCTTGTCTCAATCTCCTTTCATTGAGGCATATTTTTTTAATACACCACTTTCTTTTATATAGTGTATAAACACCTCTTAATTTTAATTTCATTTCAAGGGAATATTTTTCTGTGAGGCGTTTTAAGAAATGACAAAAATAGAATGTTTCTTTTTTAAGATAAGCGGTGATAATGACCTTTTCCGCCGCTGTGAGTATTCTTTGATCTATGGATTCTTTAACAATACACAATGTTTTTAAGAGGAAAATAAATACCATAAACCCTTTTTATGTATTTTTGTATTGAAAAAGGTTTTGATAATGTATTTTTTATGTATATATATTTAAATGTTATTTTTTCATTGAAATATGGAAATGTTAGATTTCCTTTATATTAGTTTTATGTGTTTTCAATATGTTATGGTTATTGGGAATTTTTTACGTATTTGAGTGGTTCTGTGATAAACCTAGGGAGGGTGATCCTGAGATAGCTCTCAAATTCATTGGGTAATGTGACAGAGGTAAACGTGAATGTTTCTCCAAAGAGATTTAGGGAATATACTATGATTGGTATTCCAAATGTAACTCCTTACATGGCTGTTAAATATACAACATATGTATGTTATGGATTCCACAAGTTACCTTTATGATTCGTGATTACTATGTGGTATTCATAAATCTTATGATTTCATGAGGTATGTTAAAAAGATTATGTTTTGATGAACTAATGTTTTCTTTATTTATTTTATAACCCTTACAGAGATTTTCATGCCTATCCCATGTTTTGAAATGTTTTTAGTAGGACTTAAATATGAATGGGGTCAATGATGGGATCATAGAAAAGTCATGTTGTCTAAAACATGGAACTAGACATGACTCTTTTTATCAAGAGTTTTTTTTTATGAGAAAAATGGAAACTGATTAGCAGTGTATACTTTGTAATTTCTGAGATGTAATGTAATAGTTATGGCCTAATATCTAAAACTCTAAACTTAAAAGGATACTCAATGTGAATTATCCATTTTGTTCTATAATATGTAATGTTTTAAGGACGAGTCCTTATATTTGGTATCATAGACCGGGTTAGACAACTTTAGGAGTTATAATATTGTCAAAATATTGTACATAAATTAATTTATTTTAATATTGAAATGATATAGCATTTATAGATTACCATGTTCCTTCCCTTATGATATTTATGTGTTCAGAATGGTTTTCTATAGAGGAAACATAGTAGCTGTGATGGGATAACATTTAGAGAAAGAAAACCTTCCAAATAAGAATCCTGATATGGTTGAAATTAGAACTAAACAGTTTTTTACAGTGATGGCACAATTGACTCAGGAAATAAATGGTGGTGGTATCCATGCACAAGAACATCCAGATCAACCACATATGAAGATGTCAATAATGAAGAATTTCATGAGGCAACATCCCCCATCATTCAGAGAAGAATATGACCTTCTTCTAGTTGATGGGTGGATAAAAGCACTAGAAAATATTTTTGATGTTATGGGGTGTTCAAAACATCAAAAGGTTAGTCACACTATTTATAGTTTTGGAGGTGAAGTCAATCAGTTGTGGTTTATGGTGAAAAATATCAGGGATAGTGAGGAGATTGATTCTCTTGATTGGGATGAATTCAAATGTATGTTTCTTGAGAAATATTTTTTTAAGGTGTTTTGTATTAGGATGGAAAAAAATTCCTATAATTGAAGTTGGAGGATGACTCAATGGCTACTTATGAAGAAAAATTTACTCGATTGGCAAGGTATGCTCAAAATTTCATATGAGACCTTGATAGTAAAATCAACCATTTTTACTCAGGATTAAAGCCTAAGTATCAAAGGGCTTTATTTTCTCATGTTTTCAAAAACTATGGAAACCATATTCTCTTTGCGGACATGGTGGAAATGGATTTTGTTGATGATCAGGTGTTCTTTGATGAACAAAATAATAATAGGTTGAGGTGGCAGACGAAAGGGAATAACTCTTCAAAAAATTCTGATGGTAAGAAACTTAAGTTTACAGTTTGTGGAAATCATGGTAAGAAGCATATTGGGGAATGTATTTTGAATTATGGTAAGTGCTACTAATGTGGTAAAATGGTACATAAGGCTTATAATTTCACTGAAAAAGATCAGTTCAATGGTACAACAAAATCAGATTTATAACCAGTAAAATGTTTTAAGTGACATGAAATGGGTCATTATGCAAATGAGTGTCCAACGAAGAACTCAACTGAGGGAAAGCATCCAGACTACAAGAAGATGGGGGTGGTGAAATCCTTTCAACTACTTCAGCAGATGTTGGGCCATCAAATGATGTAGTATCAGCTTCAGGGAGCTCAGTATTTTTCGAAGATTTACTTCCGGTCGGGGTTCCATCAGTTTAAAGTAATGGAAGCAGCCATTCCGAAGATTGTGTTTCATACCAGATATGGCCATTATGAATTTATTGTTATGCCTTCTGGATTAACCAATGCACATTCTATAATCATTGAAATTATGAATAGAATTTTCCGTGGGTTCTTGGATAAGTTTGTTGTTGTTTTCAGTGATGATATTTTGGTTTATTCCAAATGTAATGTGGAACATAAAAGTTATTTAAAGGTCCTTTATGAAACCATAAAATAAAATAAACTTTTTCAGAAATTCATAAAGTGAGAGTTTTGGTTACAAAAAATTTCATTCCTTGGTAGCATGGTTCATAAAAATGACATAACTGTTGATCTTGCTAAAAAATAGTTGTTGAATAATTGAAAAGACCCTCAAATATAACCGAGATCCGTAGTTTTCTTGGTTTGGCAGGTTATTACTGAAGGTTTATTGAAAAATTTGCATTGTTGTCTATTCCACTAACTAAGTTTACTCGAAAAGGTGTTAAGTTCATTTGGGCAAAAGAATGTGATGATTGTTTTCATAAATTTAAAAGATGATTGGTGAATGATCTTGTTTTGGTATTACCTTCCAGAAATGGTGAGTTTGTTATCTACAATGATGCTTCGTTCAAAGGACATGGTTGTGTTCTTTTGGAAAATGATCAGGTAATTCCTTATGCTTCACCTCATTTGAAACCTCGTGACTTAAAGTACCCAACTCATGAATTGGAATTAGCTGCATTTGTTTTTTCTTTAAAAATTTAGAGGCATCCTTTATATGGAGTAAAATGTGAAATATATACAGATCACAAAAGTTTAAAGTATATATTCACTCAGAAAGAATTAAACATGATAAAAAAGAGATGGATGTAATTAATAAATGATTATGATTTCACAATTCATTACCATCCATGAAAGTCCATTAAATTGGTTGATGCTTTGAGTCGAAAATGTAATGATTCATTAACCATGATATGTTTGGAATGAGATCCTTTGGTTTTTGATTTGATGAACATTGGCATAGAAGTTGTTGATGTGGGAAATTCCACTATTTTGTTTCAAGTGTTAGTGAAATCATCTCTATCAGACAGAATTAAGAAGGCACAGAAGGAAGATAATGAGTTGTAAAAAAAGGTAAAGTTGGTTTAGAAGGGTAAACTGCCTTATTGTGACATTGATAATGGTTGTGTTTTGAGGTTTGGGGAGAGATTATGTGTGCCTTGTGATTCAAATATGAAGAAAGAGTTATTAAATGAAGCTCACAGTTCTCTATTTTCAGTTCATCCTGGTAGTACTAAGATGTACAGAGATCTTCGGGATTATTACTGGTGGGATGGAATGAAGAGAGACAGTGTTGCCTTTATTGAGAAGTGTTTGACTTGTCAAAAGGTTAAACTAGAGTGGTAGTTAGCAAAAGGGATGCTTTTGTCTTTACTGGTGGAAAAGTGTAAATGGGAAAATATTTCCATGTACTTCATTACAGGATTACCAATGACATCTCGTGGTAATAATTCAATCTAGGTTATTATTGATCGATTGACTAAATATTCTCATTTCCTTCATATTCGAGATACTTTGTCTCTAGATCCACTTTCTCAGCAATATGTTAAAGAGATAGCCAGGTTGTATGGAGTTCCCATCTCAATTGTATCTAATCATGATCCTAGTTTTACTTATAACTTTTGGAAATTCATTTCAAAGTCATTGGGTACTGAATTAAATTTCAGTACAGCTTTTCATCTTCAATCGGATAGGCCGTCAGAATGAACAATTACAACCTTGGAGGATATGCTACATGCTTGTTTACTAGATTACCAAGGATGTTGGTACCGACATATTTATTTGTTTGAAATTTCTTATAATAACAGTTTTCATTCTAGTATACACATGGCTCCATTTGAGGCATTATATGAGAAGAAATATCAAACTCCAGATTTTTTGGATGAAGTAGGTGAAAGGAAGATGATGGGACCAGAATTAGTAGAAGAGATGAAAGAAAAGGTTCGGTTGATTCAGAATCACTTGATAATAGCTCAGAGCCGATAGAAAAGTTATGAAGATTATCAGAGGAAGGATCATTCTTTGGAGTAGGTGATCATGTCTTTCTTAAAGTTTCTCCCTGGAAAAGTCTGATGTGTTTTGGTAAGAAGGGAAAGTTGAGTCCGAAGTTCATTGGACCTTATGAAATCTTAGAGAAAGTTGGATCAGTTGTCTAAAGAGTGGATTTACCTCAAACATTATCCTAGGTACACAATGTTTCTCATGTTTCAATGCTGACAAAGTATATGCTGGATCCATCTCATGTTTTGAGCCCAAAGGTAGTTCAGTTGGAAGAGAATCTCTCCTATGAGGAACAACCAGTCCAAATTGTTGACCTAAGAGAGAAAGTTTTGCGAATTAAAGAAATTAATCAGGTAAAGGGTTTGTGGAAAAAACCATATGGTTGAAGAGGCAACATGGGAATCTGAATATGCTATGAGGGATAAATACCCCACTTATCTGATAAGTGAATAAAAATTGCGAGGACGTAATTTCCAAAAGGGGGAATGACGTAACATCCCAAGTAAATAAAGAATAATACGTCTTCATATTTATTAATCTTTGTGAATTAAATATTAATGTTATTTTAAATTGGATTCTATGTTCAATGGCGTACCCAATACACAACAATGGATTTCCTTGAAGTCTAATGTTACACACAATGCCGAGTCATACTAAAAAATAATAATATAATATTATTTTAAATGGCAGTTAATGCCTATCCGTTGTATTGGAAGGAATGAATTGAACTAACTACAATATTATTATAAATGTTTGTTAAATGTTTTTTACATTTATCCAATAAAATTTAGAGGCTTAAAATGTGAATGAATCTAATTTTAAGCATAAATACTCTAATATTCTTTAAGAGGTCGATTTACCACCTTTTAATGGATAACCCTCTTTAAATATATTTTTTGTTACTTTTATATATTCTAATTGGAAAAATAAAATTCTTCGTTAGGATTGGGTCATCAAAATTTTCTTCGGGTATTTTTTTGTATTTTTTCTGATAAAATTCATTTTTATAATGATTAGTGAAAATAGTATATTTTAATTCAAAACATTATTTTTAATATAATATATTTATTTCGATAAATTATATTTTTAATTGGGTTTAAATTTTAATTAGATTGTATTTTTATCATTTAATCCAATGTTGGTCATTGGAGGAAATTTCACTTTGTAATTGGACATAAATAAGTGTCAATCTTTTGATAGTTATTATTTCTTAAAAACACATTTTTTGTTTTGACAATGGGATTTATTTTTATTTTAATTAATGAAAATTCTATGTGTTGAATTTGGTAAATTAGACATCTTATTTTATACGGAATATCAAATATTTCTTAGGCTTATTTTTTGGTATTTTTCTGAAAAACATCATTTTTTGATGAATAGTGAAAACTCTGAGTAGTAGTTAAAAAGATGAATTTTTCAGTTAAATGAAATTTTACCACTTCTATGAATTGAATTTAAAATATCTAACATGCATGGTTGTTATTAGTAAGTAAAACATGATTTAATAAATTAAATTGTTTCGGTGAATAGTAACTTTTGACTTTTATTTACCGTAGTTAAAGGTAAATAGGGCAATTCTAGGTGAAAAAATATTATAATAATATAAAATTATCTTTACACTTGTCCTAACCTTATTGTATGGGTAATGGATAACCAATAAAATCCTTGGGTGAGACTTTTGACCTTTGAAATCCACTTGGGTAGGATAATGATATTAATAACCTTTTTTTAATGTAAAAATAAAAATATCATAAACATGTATTTTTTAGGTAAAAAAAATTAATTTGGGGTTATATGATTGATATATTTGACTATAAATATTAATTATAAATCTAAAAATAGTTCCCAACTCATGTTATTTTATTTATAATTTTTATACTTCAAATAAATAAAATTATTTATGACACAATAATGATGCAGTGATTACCTCATTAATGAATGATTTAAATAAATTGGATTATAAAAATTTTAAAAATATTCTAAACTAGTTCAATTATTATTTAATGGATTTATTTAGAACAAGAGTTGTCTTATCTTTGAATTTAATAAGTTATGTACATTTATAAATTGAAAATCATTATATAAAAAAATAATATTTTCAAACATTCCTAAAGAGAACCTCCTCCCCCTTATAAAAGCCCTCACCTCTAACCCATTACTCACACCTCTAAAGCCCCATATCTCATAAAAAATCTACCCAAATAAGCTCTAAAGAACCATATATTCCACCTAGAAGCATTAACATAGGTAGAAGACACTTCAAGAAATTCTTTTGGTTCAATCTAAATGGAGTTACCCGATTTAAAGGTAACATATTCTTTTAAGATATTTTATTTTATTTTACTTCTCCAACCCCCTAAAAACTTTTTATTAATTAATTTTATAACCAGAAAAGTATCCTAAATATAATATTTTGTTTTTATGAGAAGTATTCAAACTAAAATTACACATACTTCCATCTAATGTGTAAAGAACATACAATTTATGTGGACGGTGAACTGCTGCCACACGAAACGATGATTGTTCAATCTTATTATACCACCTCTTATGGAGGCCATTTTGCTGACACTGTATTTATATGTGATATATATTATATTTATATTATATCTATGCTTCTGTATTTTTAATTTATTGCATACGATTTTGGTTTCCATAATGGGTAAACGTGATAATTTCATTTGAGGAAGTGCGGACTACCGCCCCCTCAAAGTGAAATGAATCGTTCATGCCATACGTGGAACATATAAAGGATGAAGTTACTGAAATTATATATGATATTATATAGTAATTATAATATAGCTATGTATATTTATATTTTTGTTACATTAAAAATATGAAATAGAAAGCAAAGTAGCGTTCATGCGTACGTACGGCTTACCATCTCCATGAAAAGTGCATTTCATTTCTTACCTTCAAATGTTATGTACTATTATAAATACATATATATACTGGATATAGATGATATATATGATTACTAAATAATGAATATAATTCTGGAGATAATGAACATTTTACCACATGGACAACTTGTAAATATTAGCAGTTCATTTTTGACCCAAGTACCAAATATCAACAAAATGACCATTATTAACTTAAATTATTACATAATGATTATAACATGGAAATAAGTGATGTAAAAATAATAATAAACATGAAAACGATTTTGATAATGTATTTTTTATGTCAATATATTTAAATGATATATTTTTATTGAAATTTGGAAATGTTATCTTTCCTTTATGTTTGTTTCATGTGTTATGAATATTTTATGGTTCTTGGGAATTGTTTACGTATAAGGGTGGTTCCATGATAAACCTTGGGTGGGTGAGCCCGAGAGAGAACCCGAATGAATTGTGTAACATGAAAAAAGGTAACTGTTGAAGTTTCTCATAAGATATTTAAGGAATATACTTTTATGGGTATTACAAATTTAACTCCCTACATGGCTGTGAAAGCTACCACGTATGTATGCTATGGATTCCATAAGTTACCTTTAGGATTTGTGATTACTATGTGTTATTCATAAATCCTATGATTTCATGAGATTTTTTAAAAATCTTATTTTTTTATGAACACATGTTTTCTTTCTTTATTTTATAACCCTTACAGAGCTTTTTATTCTCATCCCAAGTTTTGAAATGTTTTTCACAGGACTTAAAGATGAATAAGGTCAAGGATGGGGTTAAGGAAAATTCATGTTAACTAAAACATGGAACTAGACATGAACCTTTTTTCTAATAGTTTTTTTATGAAAAATGGAAACTGAATAGAATTTTCTACTATGTAATTTTTGAGATGTAATGTAATATTTATGGCCTAATTCTCTAATACTCTAAGCTTTAAAAGATCCTCAATGTGAATTATCCATTTAATTCAAGATTATGTAATTTTTAAAGGCTGAGTCCTTATATTTAATTTCAAGGTTATAATATATCATGGTTCATTTTAATCTTAGTGTTACGTGTCAATAATGATATAGAACACCTAAAATATTGGGGTGCTACATTTTACACCACTTAAATAAATTACACCACTAAAAGTTTAATTATCAATTTGTATAATTAGGGTATAATTATATTGTAAAAAAACTATAATGCATTTTCTACCATCATAACTAATTTTTATATCACTAATAGGAAAATTTTTATTTCAATATTAATAATTTCTATGACCAAGTGTATATTATTATAAGACCTAGGAGTTTCAAAAATCATAACTTGTTAGTAGTGTAATAATTTCCACATGACACATGATAGATTTATCTTCCTCTTACACGAGTAATGGACATAATTTAAAATAAAGGTATAGAATATGAGATAACACACCTACTTGGATTATTTCCATAACATAAGAATAATTTAATCCTTTGATTTTTTTTTGAGAAGTTTTCCTTCCATGTTTCGTCTCATATTCTATATAGTAAATGAAATATACAAATTTTTCATTACTGGGGCACTAAAATAAAAATATATTAGAAAATAACATGTTTAAAAAGTTAAAAATCTACCTCTCTTTCCACTATTCATTCAGAGAAAAATGGTTAATGCATACTAAGATAACTATATTAATAAACTCTCATCTTAATGATTAATCACAATGATTTAAATAATAATACAAAAATATATAATTAATTTATAACCCAAATTACTAAATTCTATATCCCATCAAAAAATTATTAAATAGTATTAAAACCCAAAAATAGAAAAAGGATACAAAATTTTGATAATAAACATATCATTAATACCCAAAAAACATAAAGTAGCTCCTAAATTCATATACCAAACATGTGAATACCTTGATTATATATTCTTATAAAACATGATAATAACTTGAATCACCCTAAAACAAAGATAAAAAAATACATTTTTTCCAAAATTAACTCTATTCTTATACATTAAATAAAATTTCAGACTATCAAATACATTCCATAAGTCTAAAAATGAAATAAACATCATTAAATATACCATAAATCACTTTTCTCATTGAATAAACAATCAATTAGATGGTCATAAATACTATCCAATTTACCTTATCAATATTAATCACTCATTTTTCCCAAAAAAAAATTATTAACTCAACAACCAAAACATTTTAAAGGTTATCTATCCCTCAATAATGTGTTTTCTAAAAATATCACCTTACCAGTAAATCTATTTTCTAGGTTATCATTACCATTAGAAATATGATTCAAAATACATAATGCAAAACTTTTATTATAAGGCCCCGGCCTTAAACCTTACTTAATATTTAATTAAATGAATAATTCACATTGAGGATCTTTTCAGGTTTAGAGTTTTAGAGAATTAGATCATAAATCATGCATTACATCCCACATTTAAACAAAGTGGTTACAGTAAAAGATTTTTTTAATTTTCCCCCATCAACGGAAACGTATTTAAAATAAAACATGGATTCTTTCTTGACACTTCCTTGACACTATCACCATATCATGTACCTTTCCCTTGACCTGTGAAAAACATTTCAAAAACGTGGGATGAGAATAAAAAGCTCAGTAAGGGATATAAAAAACATGGAAAGGAAACATGAGTATATGTACACATAAGAATCAATGAAATCATAATTTACTCATAAAACATAAGCAGTTTAACATACCTCATCAAATCATGAATAAATCATAGAAATCATAAGACATATAGGTAACTTGAGACATTCATAACATTCTTACGTAGGGAGTAACCCTCTTGGTTACGTTTGGAATACCCATCACAGTATATTCCCTAAATCTCTTCGGAGAAACCTTAATGTTTAACCCCTTCGCGTTACCCAATGCATTGGAGAGCTATATCAGGCTCACCCGCCCTTATTTTATCACGGAACCACCTGTCTTCATAACAATGCCCAAGAACCATAACATAATCGTATCACATAAAACATGCAAAAAGGAAACATAACATTTCCACTTTTCAATCAAAAGATATCAATACAACACATTTATATAAAAAACATTATGAAAACCATTTTCAATACCAAAATAAAAGAAAATTAAAACTTGGTATTTATTTTTCATTTTAAAAAAAGTTATGGCTTGTAGAGGAAGCCGAAACTCAAATAATGGTCACGGCGGCGGAGTAGTCGTTGTCACCGCATACGTACAACAAAAACATTCCCTTTTGTCGTTTAGTAAAACGCATCATATAAAAAAGATTCCTTTTGGATAAACCTAAAATTCAAAGGGTTTTATACACCTTATAAAATAAGGTTGTGTATAAAACAAAAGTGTGCCTCAATGAATGGAGATTGAGACGATGTCCCATACCTTGGATCCGACTTGACTCGATTGTTCTTTAACGTCCTGATTCATAAACTTGAGTTAATTTATAGTTTCTTAAGAACCTTTTTCAAGTTAATTATTCCTTTTACATTACTTATTACCATGTTATGAACACTATATAATTATTTAAGTTAATAATGGTCGTTTTGTCGATCATTGGTACTTGAGTCAAAAATAAACTCTTTATAATTACAAGTTGTTCATGTGGTAAAATATCCATTATATCAAGAATTATATTCATGATATAGATATCATATATATCATATATATCCATTATATACATGCATTTATAATATTACATAATCATTTAGAGGTATGAAATTAATTTCACCGTTCATGGAGACGGTAAGCCGTACGTATGCATGAACTCTACGTTCATTTCTATGTCATATTAATGGAATTAAAACTAAATGAGAGATATGTATATTTTAATTCCAGAATTATATTCATAATTTATATGTAACATACATCATATATATCCATTATATATATGTACTTATAATAGTACATTATATTTGGGGATAAGAAATGAAATGCACCATTCATGGAGACGGTAAGTTGTACGTACGCATGAACGCTACTTTCATTTCTATCTCATACTTTAATGAAAATAAATAATAATTATATAAAGTTATATTATAATTCCAGTATAAAATCATATATAATAACTTTAAATCCATCCTTTATATGTCCCACATATGGAATTAACAAATCAAATCACTTTGAGGGGGTGGTAGTCCGCACTTCCTAAAATGATGATATAGTCCTTTACCCATAATGGAAACCATAAAGGTATGAGATAAATGAAAAATAAAAAAGCTTAAGTAGAAAATAAAAATATTATATATCATATATAAATATAGTGACATCTTAATGGCCACCTTTGAAGGTGTTGTATGAGTCTTAAACAATCATCGTTTGATGAGGCAAAAATTCACCATCCACAGAAACAATATGTTCTTTAACCATTAGATGTAGGTGTGTGTAAGTGTAGCTTGAATAATTCTTATAAAAACATCCTAGTATATTGAGGATACTGGTGTCGTTACAAAAGAAATGAATAAAAAGAGTTTATGGGGTTGGAGAAGCAAAATAAAACATAAGAACACAACAGAAAACACTACCTTTAAAACGGGTAACTCTTTTTGATTTGAGCTCAAAGGCTTCCTTGGGAAGACTTATGCCCAAAGTGAGGCTTCTAGGAGTAATAGAGGGATGTGGAGAGACAAAATGGGCAGGGTTTGGCCGATCCAAAGGCTTGAGTAGTGTGGGTAAGGTGGTAGAAGTTGGGGCCTTTTAGAAGAGGAGAGGAGGGGCACTCTTGGAAAGTTATAAAAGGTTACTTTATTTTCAACGGAGTTTTGGATTTTAAAGGTCCCAAATTGATGTATTTTGAGGATAAGGTGATAAGGGTTCTAAATAAACTCATCCAATAGGTCTTTGACAAGTTTAAGGCTTAGAATTTACATTATATTTTCATTTTATTTAAATCGTTCATTAATGAGGTAATCGCTGCATCATCATGATGTCATAAATAATTTATGTTATTTAATGTATAAAAATTATAAAACAAATACTATGATGTAGTAAATCTTTTTAGATTTACAATGACTATTTATAGTCCAATAGATAATTTATGTAGACAAAATTAAAAATGTTTTACTCAGGTGATACATTCTTTGTTATATTTAACTTTTTTTAAAAAATAAAAAGATTAAAAGTCACTTTCACACAAAAGTGATTCCATGGGGCCCCCAAGATTGGAACAAGGCATCCCATGGTCAGCAATGAGACAACCAGTAGCATTATGACACATGTTGGTGTCATTTTTTATTATTATTATATTATTTTATTTTCCTTAACTACCCGATTACTCATTAATCAAGATAATTAAAGATAATTACTGTTGTTACTATTCATAGTTTCCAAAAACAAAAGAGTCTTAATTACATAATTTGGAACTTCTGATTCCAAATATGGAATCCATTTTACCAAATTCCAAACTCATAAATTGCAATAATTAATTTAAAAAAAATTCCTATTGTCAAAACAAATAGCTGATTTTTTTGAAACAATATCTATGAAACGTTTGGCACGTGTTTAAGCCCAATTACAAAGTGAAATTAATCCCAATGACCACCATTGGATTACATGGTAAAAATATATTCTATTTACACTTTAAAACCAATTAAATAGATAATATAACCATATAATTAAATTAGATGAAAAGACAATTTTGATGTAAAATGCAGTATATTTCACTATTCATTAAAAAAATGAACATTTTCAGAAAAATACCAAAAAATTATCCAATGTCCCAATCATAAATAATATGTTTATTTTGAAAAATAGAGCTTATTAAATAGTCAAAAGTTTTGTTTTAAAAAAATGGTTTTCCATCAAAAGGCAGTAAAACAATCTTTTAAGAATATTAGTGTATTCAATGCTTAAGATTTGATTTATTCTCATTTTAAGCCTCTAAAACACTATCTAATTCATAAATAGACATAGATAAGAATATATATTATTCATTACTTACTTGGGATGTTACATCCTTCCCCCTTTAGAAAATTGTGTCCCCGCAATTTATTTACTTATCGAATAAGTGGGGGTATTTACCCTCATTGCATTTTCAGATTCCCATGTTTCCTCTTTAATCATGTGGTTTTTCCACAAAACCGTTACCTAATGAATCACTTTATTCTGTAACACTTTCTCCCTATGGTCAAGAATATGGACCAGTTGTTCCTCATAAGATAGGTTCTCTTCCAGCTGAACTAACTCTGGACTCAAAACAAGAGATGGATCTGGCATGTACTTCCTTAACATTGAAACATGAAAAACATTGTGTACCTGAGATAAACTCGAAGGTAAAGCCACTCGGTATGAAACTGATCTAACTCTCTCCAGAATTTCATATGGTCTAATGAACCTTGGACTCAGCTTTCCATTATTACCAAATTGCATCACACTCTTCCATGGTGTAACTTTGAGAAAAACATGATCACCTACCTCAAAAGAGAGATCCTTCCTCCTATTGTCCGTATAACTCTTCTGCCTGCTTTGAGCTGTTCTCATGTGTTTCTATATCAGCTGAACTTTTTCTGCCAACTTTTCTACCAATTCTGGTCCCATCAACTTCCTTTCACCCATTTCATCCCTGAAAGTTGGAGTTCGACACCGCTTCCCATATAATTCATAAAATGGTTCCATCCGTATACTGGAATGAAAAATGTTATTATATGAAAACTCAACCAAAGAAATATGTTGGTCCTAACTTCCCTGATAATCCATCGAACAAGCACGTAGCATATCCTCCAAAGTCTGAATTGTTCATTTTGACTGCCCATCTGATTGAGGATGAAAAGATGTACTAAAATTTAATTCAGTACCCAACGACTTCTGAAGGCCTTTCCAAAAGTTAGAAGTGAACCTAGGATCATGGTCAGATACAATGGAGAGTGGAACTCCATGTAACCTGACTATCTCTTTAAGATACAAACGAGAAAGTTGATCTAGGGAAGAAGTATCTCGTATAGCAAGGAAATGAGCATATTTAGTCAAGCGATCAACAATAACCGAGATTTCATTATTACCATGAGGTGTCTTCGGCAATCCCACAAAACATTCCATGGATATATTCTCCCATTTCCACTCTGGTACTGGTAAAGGCTGAGGCATCCCTTTCAGTAACTGCCTCTCTGCTTTAACCTGTTGACATGTCAAACAATTCACAGTAAAATCAACAATATCTATTTTCATTCCATCCCACCATTAATACTCCCAAAGATCTCTATATAACTTAGTAATGCCTGGATGAACTGAAAACGGAGAACTATGAGCTTCACATAACAACTCTCTCTTCAACTGTGAATCACAAGGTACACATAATCTCTTCCCAAATCTCAAAGAACAATCATTATAAATATTGAATTCAGGAAACTTACCCTTCACAACCAGCTCTACCTTTTTCTGCAACTCGCTGTCTTGCTTCTGTGCTTTCTTAATTCTGTCTGATTAAGAAGATTTCACTGATACCTGAAACAAAATAGAAGGACATCCTGCACCAACAACTTCTATGCCAAAGTTCATCAAATCCTTCACCAAAGGATCATGTTCCAAACACAACTTTTTTAATGAAGCATTACTTTTTTGACTCAAAGCATCAGCCACTTTATTTGCTTTTCCCATGTGGTAATGAATTGTACAATCATAATCCTTGATTAATTCTATCCATCTCCTCTGTCTCATGTTCAATTATTTCTGAGTGAATATATACTTTAAACTTTTGTGATCGGTATATATTTCACACTTTACTCCATACAAATGATGCCTCCAAATTTTTAAAGCGAAAACAACAGCAGCTAATTCCAAATCATGTGTAGGGTAATTTACCTCATGAGTTTTCAACTGTCGTGAAGCATAAGCAATTACCTGATCATTCTACATTAAGACACAACCAAGTCCTCTCAATGAAGCATCACTATAGATAACAAACTCCCCATTCCTGGAAGGTAGTGCCAAAACTGGAGCATTCACCAATCTTCTTTTCAGTTCCTGAAAAAAAATCATCACATTCTTTTGTCCAGATAAACGTAACACCCTTCAGAGTTATCTTTGTCATTGGACTAGATAACCGTGAAAAATTTATAACAAACCATTGGTAATAGCCTGCCCAACCAAGAAAACTATGAATCTCGGTTACATTTGTGGGTCTTCGCCATTCTTCCACAACCTCTGTTTTTGCAGGATCAACAGTTATCCCATCTTTAGAAACAATATAACCAAGGAAGGAAATTTATTGCAACAAAAACTCACACTTGCTGAATTTCCCCTACAATTTCTTTTCTTTTAAGGTTTTCAAAATAACCCTTAAATGTCTTTCATGCTTCTCTTTACTTTTAGAAAACACCAAAATATCATCAATGAAAACAACCACCAACTTATCCAAGAACCCATGGAAAATTATATTCATTAAGTCCATGAATACAACAGGTGCATTGGTTAGCCCAAAAGGCATTACTACAAATTCATAATGGCCATATCTTGTATGAAACATGGTCTTCATAATATCTGCTTCCTTTACCTTCAACTGATGGTACCCCGATCTTAGGTCAATCTTTGAAAAATACAGATCTCCCTGGAGCTGATCAAACAAATCATCGATATGAGGAAAAGGATATTTGTTCTTAACAGTGATGTTATTCAAGGCTCTATAATCAATGCAAAGTCTCATAGAACCATATTTCATTTTTAAAAATAAAA
This sequence comes from Viscum album, assembly GCA_963277665.1. NCBI lineage: Eukaryota > Viridiplantae > Streptophyta > Magnoliopsida > Santalales > Viscaceae > Viscum > Viscum album. The sequence continues at coordinate 1,105,512,410 of OY728145.1, forward strand.
CAAGAGCACCCCATGGTGATGTGGTAGGTCGAATGAAACCTTTCTCTAATAAATCTTGCAATTGCTCCTTCAACTCTAAAATTTCAATTTGAGCCATTCGATAAGGGGGTTTTGAAATTTACTTAGCATTAGGAACTAAGTCTACAGTAAACTCAACTTCTCGATCTGGAATTATTGCAGGAAACTAATCAGGAAAAACATCAGGATACTCATTTACCACTCACACATCATTAATATGAACAGTTCCCTTGTTTTCAACAATATGTGCATGGTAACATTCATTTCCATCTTTTACAAGTTTCTCGGCCTCTTGATATGTTATCCATAGTAAGGGTTCATTATTGTACACAAACTGAAAGGCTTTATGAAAAGAAACTTCTTTAACTAAACAATAGATCTTAGAATGATAAATAGAGAGACAATCGATACCCAGGATAACATAAAACTCTACTAGAGGTAAAAAATAAGGTTTTCAAGTAGGTTCTTTCCACAGATAAGGATAGGAAGATTCTTATAAATTCTTTTTTCCTCAACATTTCCCCCAGGTGTTTTTACCAAAAGTTCAGAGGTCATTTCTTGATATGGTATTCCCATTTTACTAGAAAAGTTTTCAGAGATAAAAGAATGTGTAGACCCCAAATCAAACAAAACACTGGCATAATCTGAAAAAACAAACAAAGTACCTGATACCACTTTATTTGATGGCCCAACATCTGATGAAGTAGTTGAAAAGGATTTCACCGCCCCTTTCTGCTTGTAGTCTAACTGCTTCCCATCACTCGAGCTCTTTTTCAGACACTCGTTTTCATAGTGACCCATCTCATTGCACTTAAAACATTTCACTAACTGTAAATCAAATTTGGTCTTACCATAACCTTGATCTTTTTTAGTGCAATCACGAGCCTTATGTCCCATCTTACCATATCATTAGCACTTTCCAGAATTCAGAAGACATTCCCCAGCATGCCTTTTACCACATTTATCACAAATTGGAAACTTAGTTTTCTTACCGTGAGACCTTTTTGAAGAATTATTTCCTTTCTCCTGCCACCTCAGTCTCTTATTCTGTTGGTTGTTATAGAACACTTGATCATCGAAAAACTCCATTTCCACCTTCTCATCACATAGAACAAGATTTTCATAACTTTTGAACTCACAAGAATCCAATGCCCTTCGATATTTTGGCTTTAATCCTGAGTAAAAATGATTGATTTTACTATCAAGGACTCGGATAAAATTTGGAGCATTCCTTGCCAATCGAATGAACCTTTCTTCATAAGCAGCCACTGAGTCTTCCTCTTGCCTCAATTCCAAGAATTGTTTTCCCATCCTAATTCGAATAGCCTTAGGAAAATACTTCTCAAGAAACATACCTTTGAATTCATCCCAGTCGAGAGCATCAATCTCATCAGTGTCCCTGATATTTTTAACCATCGACCACCACTGACCTGCCTCACCCTCCAAACGGTAAAGAGCAAGACTAACCTTTTGATTGTCTGAACACCCCATGACATCAAAAATCTTCTCCAATGCTTTAATCCACCCTTTAGATAGCACATGGTCAGATGATCCTCTGAATGATGGGGGATGTTGCCTCATGAAATGTTCCACCACTAACATGTTCCTATGCGGTTGATCTGGCTGATCTCGTGCATGGATACCACAACCATTTATCGCTTGAGTCAACTGTGCCATTACTGCAACAAAATGTTTAGTTCCAATTCCGACCATCTCAGGATGCTGATTCGGAAGGTTATTTCCTTCTGTATGCCTTCCTAGCACTGCTTCCCTGTTTCCTCTGTGGAAAACAATTCTGAACAAACATGTCTTAGATGAAGAAACATGATAATATTCAAATGCTATATCATTTAAATTTGACCATAAAAAAATTATTTTTGGATAATAATTTAATAGAATTCTAACTCCTAAAGTTATCTAAACTGACCTCTGATACCAACTATGTAGAGACCCGAATCTTGACATACAAGGACATTACATTACTTTTACGGAAAACTCATTACATAACAAAAACACACAAACAAGGACCATAATAGTTTAGTGTCTTTGGAAACTCAGAACGTAATCTTCTAATCATGGTGAAAGATCTTCAAAATCTCCCATAAAGATCTTCCCTTTTTTTCTTACCTAAAACCTTTCTTTATATCCTGGGGAAAATAAAACATAAATGGGTGAGCTCAAATGCTCAGTAAGGGTAAACAAAAGAAAAAAAAATCAATCACATCATATTCATAAGAACATAACATTTTTGAAATATTAACCTGCAAAAGAGATCATAATATCATAACATGGGATAAATCATGGCAGTGAAATGTAATCACAATAATCATAACTTAAAACATGAAACTTTGTGGCATACACACATAATCATAGAGAATCATTTCTTATTAGTCATGACTCATTGCCAAGACTATCTTAGTGGACAAAGTCCATTTCTGAACCGACTTCACTTCTCGTTTCATTCCTGTTTCACTGAACCGGTATAACCTACCATTCCAGCCAAGTCTATCTCATGAGATATAAAATCATTACCCAATTCATTGGAGGGAGATATAGGTCCCACCCATCTCATAATGATACCATTCTTATGTGTGCCAAAAAATCATAAATCATACATCATTGCATAACTCATGTAATAAAAATGGGAATCTTAAACATCGTGACATCATAAAACAATTCATATTGGATAAAGGAATTCATAAAAATAATTACATCACAGCATAATAAAATCAATGTTATAATAGGGATAGAAACAGAACCCTATATTGTCTTAGATGGAAAATAATTTTGATAAAACACTTGAACTCCATTCTTGAGGAAAATATCCTTTCTACTTCAAAAACACTTTTCCTTTCTTAACATGTTATACAATTATAAACTAAAAGAAGTTGATTAAAAATAAACTTTAAAACTTGTAAATGAAGCTTTTGGATATAATTTTTTAAAAATCCATTCATGCCGTATAAGTTAAAAAAACATTCTTCTCGTACTTTTGTCAGAAAAGTCAAAAAGTACCTCGTACGAAAAATGACAAAAGATTCCTTTCATATCTTTTACTCAAAACTCACCTAAGGGTAAAATTGTATTTAAAAAATTGTAGGTGGATGGAAATAATAGTACATATTGAGGAAACATGGATGTGGATGATAAAATACACCCCAGTAAATACCAAAGCATAAACAATCTCACATAAAAATGAGATTGTGATATTTCCCTTACCTTAGGTCCGATTTGCTTAGTAAGTGTCCGAACCTCCTGTATAATGATTTAAATAATGTCATTGACTTATTATGGAATCATACTCATTGTTATGATATCATATATGGTTCACTTATGACTTTATATTACCCGTTCTTTTGTAAATTCCATGTTAAAGAGCATTCTGGGTAAAATTGTTTCATTTGTCGTCCGTGTTTTGACTTGTAATTATTCATATTATTAATTAGATCATGATTACTTAATTAAAGAATATAAAACATGATTTATATATAATATATATTCAGAATATTCATATATATATAATAAATCAGAAAATGGAAAGAAATACACCTTTCATGGAGACGGTAGGCCGTACGTACGCATGAACGCTGTTTTCGTTTCCTTATTGAGTTGAATGGAATTAAGTAGATGACATACATATATATATACACATAAATCCAGTAACATTATTATTTCATATATTTCATGATTAATTATTATATATACTTTATAATCATTCATGAATGGTTAACGTGGAGAATGAAACTCATCGCGTCGTGGAGACGGTAGTCCGTACGTATGCACGAGCGATGATATCGTTCTCATGATCGTGGGACTGTATTGGAGTGTATGTATACTATCTCAGAATCAATATCACTTTAAAATAATCATATATAGCTATTATTTAAACCATTATACCCATCCAAGTAAGTTGGTGGTGGAAAATAGATTACACCACAGCATGGAGACGGTATTCCGTACGTACGCACGCGCGGTGATTTCATTTTTCGTAGGATGGATAGATGGTGAAATATGGTTGTTTCATACTTATAATAAAATATCTGTATATGAGTAATACTGATGTTATTACTTCATGATGAAACAACTAAATAATAATAAGTGGAAGAAGAAATAAAGATGAAAGATTCGGTAACAGGCATTACCTCTTCTTTGAAGCGCTTCTTTGAGACCTCCTTTTAGGGAACTAAAATTGGTCTTTGAAGAAGACCAGGACCTCTAGGATGTCTCTAGGGAAGTGGAGAGAAGAAATTGGCAGGGTTTTGCCGAACTTGAAGGCTAAAAGTGGTGTGAGGAAGAGAGGGAGTAGGTTCCCTTTTATAAGGGAGGAGAGGGGCTCCTTTGGAAAATTAAAACTATTATTATATTATATAGTCATATTCAGTTTTAAATAGCTCCAAATTGATTTATTTAGAAGCTAATGTGGGGATGGGTCAAACGACTCTCATACAATATAATTTAGACAAGTTTAGGTTCCTATTTTAACCTTATCATTTAGATTTAACATTAAGTTAAATAATTTTACTTTTACCGTGTCTTCTTGTGTTATTACACTATAAGGTTAATAAACTTACTATAACAAGCCAACAGAACCCCAAGTTGTTTATTATTAATATATATAACCTTATCTAAGTCATTTGGTCAAACCTTAGATTTTTAGGAATAAAATAACAATTAATAATATAATACTTTTTTTAAAAACTATTTTATGTCAATTTTGACACTATTTGGTAATTGATTTTTGTAAAACTCATAACATAATGATTAGTTCGACAAAAGTTAATAAAATCAACACTAACATGTCATATTAACCTAGAAAATTAGTGGAATTCATAAAAAGTCTCAAATTACATTTATTTGGGTATTTATAACATTAATTATGTCAATATTTCATTAATAAGATAATTACTGCATCATCGTTGTGTCACAAATAAATTAAATTATTTAGTGTCTAAAAATTACAAATAAAATATAATTATGTATGAAATCGTTTTATCTTTCTAATGAATATTTATAGTCGAATTTATCTTATGTATAACCCTATATTAAAAATGATTTACATATTAAACTTTGATTTTAACTATTTTAACCCTTCTTTAAATAAATTAATAATAAATGTCCTAATCTAATCCAAGCGGGTTTAAATGGTCATATTTTATTCCTAAGGCTGTTTTTGGTCGAATTACACTTATCCAATAGAATTAGGACATGTGTTAAGGTAATAATAATATCATTTTTACCCTTAATTACCCTATTTACTTTTAACCGTGGTAAAAAAAGTCAAAAGTTACTATTCACCAAAAATTATTTTCATCTCGTTGAACCACATTTTAGTCCTTGATATTAACTGTGTCTCTCGGATTTTTGAAATTCCACTCACAGAAGTGGTAAAATTAAGTTTTATGAAAAATTCAGTTTTTTAACTACCACTTAGTGGTTTCACTATTTATAAAAAAAATGAAAGTTTCCAGAAAAATACAAAAAATTAGGCCTAAGATATATTTGATATTATGAATTCAAAAATGATGTATATTTTATCAAATTAAAAACATATCAGTTACATTAACTAATTTAAAAATTAATTCCCGTCGTCAAAACAAATAGCGTGTTTTTAAGATATAATAACTATCAAAAGATTGACACTTGCTTATAACCGGTTTAAATGTGAAATTACATCCAATGAACAACATTGTATTAAATTGTAAAAATATATTCTAAATATACTTTAAAACCAATCAAATTAATAATTTATCACTATTAATTATTTCTATTAAAAAAGTTATTTTTAATTAAAATTTAGTAATTTTCACTATTCATCAGAATATGAAAGTTATCCGAAAAGTACCCAAATTTCACCCTAAGATAATTTCGATATTCTGAATCAAGAAATGAAGACCATTTTGAAAAATAAAATTTACAAAATTTCAAAAAGTGGTCAATACTATTCATAACGGCTAGTTCTAATAATATTTTAATAGCATATCGTTGTTTAGTGAAACTCGGTATTACGTACTACATACGCTATCGAGGAAGGTCGTGATTGCGTGTAATGCAAGGCAATTCAAGGATGCATGCTGTGCAAGCTCCTTTTGGTGTAGCGTACAACACAAGTCATTAAAGAAATTAAAAAGAATATTTTTCATAAAATCTAGGGGTGTTACATTCTACCCCCCTTAAAAGGAATTTCGCCCTCGAAATTCGTCGGGGTTATAAATGGTTTACTATTCGAAATTTTCTTTGATATAAACCCACATCGTAAAAAGGAATACCAAAAACAATCTTTAAAAACAAAAGTATGAAACGTAACGGTTACCCAAATAAACTAATCACTGGGTTTCTACATAGGAGAACATAGGTGAAAATATGGATATGGAAGAGAAATCTAACCGTCATGTTCTGATGGAGAGTGGTAGAGATCATGGCTATGAAAAAGACAACAATCACAAAGCCATAAATATGTGATGATCTAAGGTACCATCTGATTTATCAGATATAAGAGCACTAGGACAACATTTTTGGTTTTCAAGATCGTTTCCCTAAAGTTGATGAAATTGGAATTAGAAGAAATACTTTTGTGATTTCGGTATAGTCTCACCGTTGGACGTTCTTTGGACAATTTCCACTTCATCTCTTAAAGAAATGAAGTTGAATTTTTCATTCGTGATGTGTTAGCAGATCATGTGATAGAATGATGGGTCATTCCATCTGTCTCAAACAAAAGGTTAGAAAAGTTATCAAAAAATACATAAGTCCATCTATAGTGAGATTAATGATATATGGTTCCTAAAATGGACTTATACTTCATATATCATACTACTTAATATAATAAAACTAGTTTCAACTAACCAGGTACTTCTTGTAGGCCAGTGTTAGGCGATAAAGGCCAGTCACACTTCAGTTGTGGGTTCGATTCCCACAGCCTTGTCCGACGCGATGGGCTGTCACCCGTCCTGTAGGTTGTCCTTTTTCTAAAACTACGTTACTATAACATCCCATCAATAATATCAAAAAAAAGTTCTATCCTTAAAAAATACTAACTTATGTCCAACATAATCATTTCCAATCATTAGGCTTATCCAAAATACTGCTATACAATCTCATATTATAGTGAAAACGATTACCAAAGAGTTCATATAACAAGCATGTTAATACCATCGTTGATCCCCGTATATCATGAGATATGTCTTGTAGGTCACATTCCAAACATTTGAAGGCCTTAATCATGTATTATCTTGAAAAATGAATACCCATTAAACCTTAGTGAAAACATGAATGCTGTCAAAAGTTAAATCTTTCCACATTCCAAAATCCAAAAATTCTGTATACTCAATCCATTACATAACCTTCTCCTTATATCAGTCATGAGCTCATGAATACTATCAAACATTTAATTTTCTCCTTATCCCTTCATTATGCGTATATCATCTATATTCCAAAAATATCTGAATATCCTTTAATGGATAATGGTACCATTAATCATACACTTTCATAACTCCAGGAAATACAATAGTGTAACAATCCTTAGATGTCTCTTTTTTCCATAGTACCATGAGATTACTTATACAACATTACACTTGATAAACATGTAATCATTCCACTACCTTCTTAAACCATTGACTGAGCTTCAACAATTCTTTCAACTCATATATCATTTGTATTATCTTCATCATCATCAACATAAATACTACTCATACGGCTGTACTGATTCTCTTCATGAGACTTTCCCTTAGGGCATTGGTTTGCATGATTCCCGTACATTCCACATTTAAAACATTTAACCATTGTTGATGTCGTAGCAATACCATTATCCTCATCCATAGTGTTAACAGAACCTTTTCCTTTGCACTTACTGGCTTTGTGTCCTTCTTTTCCACACCCAAAGCATCTTCCAGTTCCCTTGAAACATTCTCCTCGATTCCTCTTCCCACATGATTTACATAGGGGAAATTGAACTTTCTTTCCTCTATGATCATCATGAAACTCCATCTTTCTCTTATTAGTCGAGTTAGGAAACTTACCAAATTTGAGTTTATTGATCATATTATGAGATTGCTGATTCAGAATAATAATGATGGTTGGAATTCCAAATCCCATTTCATTCGGTTTCTCATGAATAATATCATTCCATTGTCCATAATATCCTCCATTATCGTGAATCATCTTGTTTCCAGCCATTTTCTAAAAGCCAAAAAGAATAGTGTGAGAGGCAAAAATCATGCTAGGGAAAACAACAGAGTAAAGGGGGAGTATCCTCAATATCTAACATCTTAGGTTAAATTCTATGATCATTATCATAGTTCTAGGACTATATCCTATATTTATACTTATCCTTAGGGACATCCCTAGACATACCTTAGAAATATCTCTAGGGATCTCACTAACGTTTTCGCATCCTAGTTTCCAAAGGTTGAATAAACCTTTCCCGTGATACCAACTGTACAGACCCGAAGCTTGACATAAAAGGACATTACATTACTTTTGCGGAAAACTCATTACATAACAAAAACACACACACAAGGACCGTAATAATTCAGTGTCTTTGGAAACTCGGAACGTAATCTTCTAATCATGGTGAAAGATCTTCAAAATCTCCCATAAAGATCTTCCCTTTTTTTTCTTACCTAAAACCTTTATTTATATCCTGGGGAAAAGAAAACATAAAAGGGTGAGCTCAAATGCTCAGTAAGGGTAAACAAAAGAAAAAAAAATCAGTCACATCATATTCATTAGAACATAACATTTTGGAAATCTTAACCTACAAAAGAGATCATAATATCATAACATGGGATAAATCATGGCAGTGAAATGTAATCACAATAATCATAAATTAAAACATGAAACTTTGTGGCATACACACATAATCATAGAGAATCATTTCTTATTAGTCAAGACTCATTGCCAAGACTATCTTAGTGGACAAAGTCCATTTCTGAACCGAGTTCACTTCTCGTTTCAGTCCTGTTTCACTGAACCGGTATAACCTACCTTTCTATCCATGTCTATCTCATGAGATATAAAATCTTTACCCAAGGAATTGTAGGGATATATAGGTCCCACCCATCTCATAATGATACCATTCTTATGTGTGCCACAAAATCATAAATCATACATCAATGCATAACTCATGTAATAAAAATGGGAATCTTAAACATCGTGACATCATAAAACAATTCATATAGGATAAAGAAATTCATAAAAATAATTCCATCACAACATAATAAAATCAATGTTATAATAGGGATATAATCATAACCCTATATTGTCTTAGATGGAAAATAATTTTGATAAAACACTTGAACTCCATTCTTGAGGAAAATATCCTTCCTACTTCAAAAACACTTTTCCTTTCTTAACATGTCATACAATTATAAACTAAAAGAAGTTGATTAAAAATAAACTTTAAAACTTTTAAAGGAAGCTTCTTGGAAATAATGTTTTAAAAATCCATTCATGCCGTATAAGTTAAAAAAACATTCTTCTCGTACATTTATCAGAAAAGTCAAAAAGTACCTCGTACGAAAAACGACAAAAGATTACTTTCACATCTTTTACTCAAAACTAAACTAAGGGTAAAATTGGATTTAAACAATTGTAGGTGGATGGAAATAATATTACATATTGAGGAAACATGGATGTGGATGATAAAATACACCCCAGTAAATACCAAAGCATAAACAATCTCGGATAAAAATGAGATTGTGATATTTCCCTTACCTTAGGTCTGATTTTCTTCGTAAGTGTCCGAACCTCCTGTATAATGATTTAAATAATGTCATTGACTTATTACAGAATCATACTCACTGTTATGATATCATATATGGTTCACTTATGACTTTATATTACCCGTTCTTTTGTAAATTCAATGTTAAAGAGCGTTTTGGGTAAACTTGTTTCATTTGTCGTCCGTGTTTTGACTTGTAATTATTCATATGATTACTTAGATCATGATTACTTAATTCCAGAATATAAAACATGATTTATATATAATATATATTCAGAATATTCATATATATAATAAATCAGTAAATGGAAAGAAATACACCGTTCATAGAGACGGTAGGCCGCACGTACGCATGAACGCTGTTTTTGTTTCCTTATTGAGTTGAATGGAATTAAGTAGATGACATACATATATATACACATAAATCTAGTATCATTATTATGTCATATATTTCATTATTACTTATTATATATACTTTATAATCATTCATGAATGGTTAACGTGGGGAATGAATCTCATCGCATCGTGGAGACGGTTGTCCGTACGTACGCACAGGCGATGATATCGTTCTCATGATCGTGGGACTGTATTGGATTGTATGTATACTATCTCAGAATCAATATCACTTTAAAATAATCATATATAGTGATTATTTAAACCCTTATACCCATCCAAGTAAGGTGGTGGTGGAAAATAGATTACACCACGGCGTGGAGACGGTATTCCGTACGTACGCACGCGCGGTGATTTCATTTTCCGTAGGATGGATAGATGGTGAAATAGGGTTGTTTAATACTTATAATAACATATCCGTATATGAGTGATACTGATGTCATTACTTAATGATGAAAAAAATAAAGAATAAGAAGTGTAAGAAGAAATAAAGATGAAGGAATCGGTAACGGGCATTACCTCTTCTTTGAAGCTCTTCTTTGAGACCTCCTTTTAGGGCACTAAAATTGGTCTTTGAAGAACACCAGGACCTCTAGGATGTCTCTAGGGAAGTGTAGAGAATAAATTGGCAGGGTTTGGCCGAGCATGAAGTCTCAAAGTGGTGTGAGGAAGAGAGGGAGGAGGTGCCCTTTTATAAGGGAGGAGAGGGGCTCCTTTGGAAAACTAAAACTATTATTATATTATATAGTCATATTCGGTTTTAAATAGATCCAAATTGATTTATTTATAAGCTAAGGTGGGGATGGGTCGAAATCCTCTCATCCAATAGAATTTAGACAAGTTTAGGTTCCTATTTTAACCTTATTATTTAGATTTAACATTAAGTTAAATAATTTTACTTTTACCGTGTCTTCTTGTGTTATTACACTATAAGGTTAATAAACTTACTATAACAAGCCAAACGAACCCCAAGTTGTTTATTATTAATATATATAACCTTATATAAGTCATTTGGTCGAACCTTATATTTTTAGGAATAAAATAACAATTAATAATATAATATATATTTTTTAAAATATTTTATGTCAATTTTGACACTATTTGGTAATTGAATTTTTTAAAACTCATAACAGAATGATTAGTTAAAAAAAAGTTAATAAAATCAATACTAACATGTCATATTAACCTAGAAAGTTAGAGGAATTTATAAAAAGTCTCAAATTACATTTATTTGGGTATTTATAACATTAATTATATCAATATTTCTTTAATAAGATAATTACGGCATCATCGTTGTGTCACAAATAAATGAAATTATTCAATGTCTAAAAATTACAAATAAAATATCATTATGTAGGAAATCTTTTTAGATTTCTAATGAATATTTATAGTCGAATTTATCTTATGGATAACCCTATATTAAAAATGATTTACTTATTAAACTTTGATTTTAACTATTTTAACCCTTCTTTAAATAAATTAATAATAAATGTCCTAATCTAATCCAAGTGGTATTAAATGGTCATATTTTATTCCTAATGTTGTTTTTGGTCGAATTAAATTTATCCAATAGAAATAGGACATGTGTTAAGGTAAAAATAATATCATTTTTACCTTTAATTACCCTATTTACTTTTAACCGTGGTAAAAAAAGTCAAAAGTTACTATTCACCAAAAATTATTTTTATCTCATTGAACCACATTTTAGTCCTTGATATTAACCGTGTTTCTCGGATTTTCGAAATTCCACTCACAGAAGCAGTAAAATTAAGTTTTATGAGAAATTCAGTTTTTTTAACTACCACTTAGTGGTTTCACTATTCATCAAAAAAATGAAAGTTTCTAGAAAAATACAAAAAATTAGGCCTAAGATATATTTGATATTATGAATTCAAAAATGATGTCTATTTTATCGAATTAAAAACATATCAGTTACATTAACTAATTTAAAAATTAATTCCCGTCGTCAAAACAAATAGCGTGTTTTTAAGAGATAATAACTATCAAAAGATTGACACTTGTTTATAACTGGTTTAAATGTGAAATTACATCCAATGAAAAAACATTGTATTAAATTGTAAAAATATATTATAAATATACTTTAAAACCACTCAAATTAATAATTTATCACTATTAATTATTTCTATTAAAAAAGTTGTTTTTAATTAAAATTTAGTAATTTCACTATTCATCAGAATATGAAAGTTATCTGAAAAGTACCCAAATTTCGCCCTAAGATAATTTCGATATTCCGAATCAAAAAATGAAGTCCATTTTGAAAAATAAAATTTACAAAATTTCAAAAAGTGGTCATTACTATTCATAACGGCTAGTTCTAATAATATTTTAATAGCATATCGTTGTTTAGTGAAACTCGGTATTGCGTACTACACACGCTATCGAGGAAGGTCATGATTGCATGTAATGCAAGGGAATTTAAGGATGCGTGTTGTGCAATCTCCTTTTGGTGTAGCGTACAACACATGACATTAATGAAATTAAAAAGAATATTTTTCATAAAATATTGGGGTGTTACAAGCTATAAGGCCCTTGCCTTAAACCTTACTTAATATTGAATTAAATGAATAATTCACATTGAGGATCTCTTCATGTTTAGAGTTTTAGAGAATTAGATCATAAATCATGCATTACATCCCATATTTAAACAAAGTGGTTACAATAAAAGATAGTATTCATTTTTTCCCATAAACGGAAACATATTTAAAATAAAACATGGATTCTTTCTTGACACTTCCTTGACACTATCATCATATCATGTACCTTTCCCTTAACCTGTGAAAAACATTTCAAAAACTTGGGATAAGCATAAAAAGCTCAGTAAGGGATATACAAAACATGGAAAGGAAACATGAGTACATGTACACGTAAGAATCAATGAAATCATACTTTACTCATAAAACATAAGCGCTTTAACATACCTCATCAAATCATGAATAAATAATTCAATCATAAGACATAAAGGTAACTTGAGGCATTCATAACATTCCTATGTAGGGAGTAACCATCTTGGTTACGTTTGGAATACCCATCACAGAATATTCCCTAAATCTCTTCGGATAAACCATAACGTTGAACCCCTTCGCGTTACCCAATGAATTGGAGAGAGATATCGGGCTCACCCGCCCTTAGTTTATCACGGAACCACCCATCTTCATAACAATGCCCAAGAACCATAACATAATCGTATCACATAAAACATGAATAAAGGAAACATAACATTTCCACTTTTCAATCACAAGATATCAATACAACACATTGATATAAAAAAAACATTATGAAAACCATTTTCAATACCAAAATAAAAGAAAAGTAAAACATGGTATTTATTTTTCATTTAAAAAAATGTATGGCTTGTAGAGGACGCCGAAACTCAAATAATGGTCACGGTGGCGGAGAATTCGTTGTCGCCGCATACGTACGACAAAAACATTCCCTATTGTCGTTTAGTAAAACACTTCGTATAAAAAATAATCCTTTTGGATAAATGTAAAAGTCAAAGGGCTTATACACCATATAAAATAAGGTTGTGTATAAAACAAAAGTATGCCTCAATGAAAGGAGATTGAGACGAAGTCCCATACCATGGGTCCGACTTGACTCGATCGTTCTTTAACGTCCTGAATCATAAAATTGAGTTAATTTCTACTTGATTAAGAACCTTTTTCAAGTTCATTATTCCTTTTACATAACTTATTACCATGTTATGAACACTATTTAATTATTTAATTTAATAATTGTCGTTTTTTCGATCATTGGTACTTGAGTCAAAAATATACTCTTTATAATTAGAAGTTGTTCATGTGGTAAAATATCCATTATATCAAGAATTATATTCATGATGTAGATATCATATATATCATATATATCCAGTATATACATTCATTTATAATATTACATAATCATTCAGAGGTAAGAAATGAATTGCACCGTTCATGGAGACGGTAAGTCGTACGTACGCATGAACACTACTTTCATTTCTATGTCATATTAATGGAATTAGAACTAAATGAGAGATATGTATATTTTAATTCCAGAATTATATTCATCATTTGGATGTCACATACATAATTTATATCCATTATATATATGTACTTACAATAGTACATTACATTTGGGGATAAGAAATGAAATGCACCATTCATGGGGACGGTAAGCCGTACGTACGCACGAACACTACTTTCCTTTATATCTCATATTTTAATGAAAAGAAATAATAATGATATAAAGGTATATTATAATTCTAGTATAACATCATATATAATAACTTTAAATCCATCCTTTGTACATCCCACATATGGCATTAAGGAATCAAATCACTTTGAGGGGGTGGTAGTCCGTACTTCCTAAAATGAACATATCATGTTTACCCATAATGGAAACCATAAAGGTATGAGATAAACAAAAAATAAAGAATCTTAAGTAAAAAATAAAAATATTATATATAATATATAAATATAGTGACATCTTAATGGCCACCTTTGAAGGTGTTATATGAGTGTTGAACAATCATCGTTTCGTGAGGCAGAAATTCGCCATCCACAGAAATAGTATGTTCTTTAACCATTAGATGTAGGTGTGTGTAAGTGTAGCTCGAATAATTCTTATAACAACATCCTAGTATATTTATGATACTGTTGTTGTTACAAAAGAAATTAATAAAAAGAGTTTAGGGGGTTGGAGAAGCAAAATAAAACATAAGAACAAAAGAGAAAACACTACCTTTAAAACGGGTAACTCTTTTTGATTTGAGATAAAAGGATTTCTTGGGAAGACTTCTGCCTAATGTGAGGCTTATAGGAGTAAGAGAGGGATGTGGAGAGACAAAATAGGCAGGGTTTGGCCGAGCCAAAGGCTTGAGGAGTGTGGGTAAGGTGGTAGAAGTGGGGGCCTTTTATAAGAGGATAGGAGGGGCACTCTTGGAAAGTTATAAAAGGTTATTTTATTTTCAAATGTGTTTCTGATTTTAAAGGTCCCACATTGATGTATTTCGATGATAAGGTGATAAGGTTTCGAAATAAACTCATAAAATAAATCTTTGACAAGTGTAAGTCTTAGAATTTACATTATCTTTTCATTTTATTTAAATCGTTCATTAATGAGGTAATCGCTGCATCATCATGATGTCATAAATAATTTAATTTATTTAAAGACTAAAAATTATAAAAAAATAATATGATGTTGGAAATATTTTTATATTTCCAATTAATATTTATAGTCCAATATATCATTTATGTAGACAAAATTAAAAATGTTTTACAGAGGTGATACATTCATTGTTATATTTAACTTTCTTTAAAAATAAAAAGATAAAAAGTCACTTTCACACAAAATTGATTCCATGGGGTCCCCAAGTTTGGCATAAGGCATCCCATGGTCGGCCATGTGACAACCAGTATCATTAGGATACATGTTGGTGTCATTTTTTATTATTATGATATTATTTTGTTTTCCTTAACTACCCGATTACTCATTAATCAAGATAATTAAAGATAATTACCGTCGTTACTATTCATAATGTCAAAAAACAAAAGAGTATTAATTAAATAATTTGGACCTTCTAATTCCAAATATGGAATCCATTTTACCAAATTCTAAACTTATAAATTGCAATAATTAATTTAAAAATAGTTCTCGTTGTCAAAACAAATAGCTAGTTTTTTTAAGAATATCTACGAAAAGTTTGGCACTTTTTTATGCCCAATTCCAAAGTGAAATTAATCCCAATGACCACCATTGGATTACATGGTAAAAATATATTATATTTAAACTTTAAAACCAATTAAAAAGATAATCTAACAATATAATTAAATTAGATGAAAAAGTAGTTTTGATGTAAAATCCAGTATTTATCACGTTTCATTAAAAAAATGAACATTGTCAGAAAAATACCATAAAATTGTCCAATGTAAATTTAAATTTCCCAATCATAAATAATAAGTTTATTTTGAAAAATAGAGCTTATAAAATTGTCGAAAGTTTGATTTAAAAAAATGGTTTTCCATCAAAAGGCAGTAAAACAATCTTTTAAGAATATTAGTGTATTCAATGCTTAAGATTGAATTTATTCTCATTTTAAGCCTCTAAAACACTATCTAATTTATAAATAGACATATATAAGAATATATATTATTCATTACTTACGTGGGATGTTACATTTATAGAATAATCCTTAAATGTTTCTTGAACCTTAAAACCATAATTTCATTGATAAAACACTTTTATAACATAATTCTCGAATCACAATACATAATCACTTCAATGACACAACATTAATTATTAGCATAAAAGATGACCTTATTTGTCCTATGAGTTACCTATTGGATTATGGACTTGACATGGATGATTATAAAGTTCCCTAGAGATAAGATATTTAACTATAAATGGTACCTTGTGGTGTACTTTATTTCCCTTAATTGGGACATTTTCCCTAAATATTTGTTTATTTATGCCCATATTTTCCACAAATAAAACATATTTAATCCATTGAGACATGTATTAGGTTTCATATTCCAATATCCATGACATATAGAAAGTTGAATCCTCTTTCCTCCATGTTCCTCATGAGATTCCATTTTTATCATATTTTTTAGATAGAAACTAACCAATGTTTAATTTGTTAATTATATATTGAGATAGTTGGTTGGGAATAATCATAATATTTCAAATTTAATATCACATTTTTTTATTTCTCATTAGGGAAATCAAATAATTTTCCATAATATTAAACATTAACATGATCCCCCTTAGTTCTAGTGATTAATTAAAATGAAAAAATCATATTTTTATCTATAATATTCATAATGAGTAATCATATTATCCAGAAAAATCATTCATATGTAATCTAAATCTTTGAAAATTATTTTCAATATAAGAATACATAGGTTTATCATAGTTAATCTATGGTTATTACTAACTAAATTCCTTTAAAATTGTTCATAATGAAAATATTAATTAAACCACACATATACCATTGGGGTTTCTATCAAGGGGTGTGGTTATAGGCTCATTCATCATGTACTACTGATGATCGAGTTGATAATAAATCCACCATGTTTTGAGTTATTATCCCAATTTGTATCTATGACACAACTAAATTCATATGTTAGTATCTAGAAATGGATTTATTAAATAGGAAGATAATACTCCTTTATTTACCACAACTTTTTATTTTATTATATATATAAAATTATCATAAGGTTTCTCACAATAGTTTCTTAATCATAGTTTCTAAAAGTAACTAAACCTTTCTCTAATACCAGCTATAGTTACCCAATAATTATATATATAAATATCACATCATATTATATGAATATTAATTATATATCATAATAATCCACAACAAAACTATAAAGGTTTAGTTTCATTTAAAACTTGGATACATAAATAGATGGTACATAAAATATTTAAATCAGCTCCCACTAAGTTGATAAAAAATATCACCCTTCTTAGACATATAATAATTAAATTCATTCTTTATATCCTTGGTAAAATTAAATATACTTAATGGTGATCTCATATGATTGGTAAGGGTGTACTAGGGAGATATCAATCAATAAAAAAACAATAAGGGTATAAAAACATGAACTTCACATTTGAAAATAAATTTTTTAAATTCATAGATCATAATCATTATTCTTGGAATAAATCATGGATTCCATAATAAATGAATAATTATGGAACCAAATAACATATTCCACGACAACATAACATTGGCATAAAATCATTTCATCAAATAGTTGAATAAAGTGTGTCATAATCTTAATCATAGAAATATTATGTCATGTATACCCACTAATACATTCATCAAACATTAATATTGGAAAAAATATATTTACCTGTATTAAGTATGGTATAACCACATGTGTACCATCTTCTGTGCTTTGAATATCCTCTTATATACCCACGAAGCTCATAAAACATTAAAATTTTCCCCATTTAATGAAGGGATATAATGAAACCACATGTTGTATAATCATAATCCATTCATATTTATACAAAAATATCGTGAAAAGATTATCATGTTATCAAATAATAAAAGATGTAAGATAAAACTAGATGAGTTTCATAAATATTTCATCATCATAATCATAAACCATTCAGATAAAGAAAAAATACGGTAACATTGGTTCATATGCCTAGTTAATGAAAATAAAAAATCAAAGGTTGTTTTTAGATGAAAATACCTTTAAAATAGCAATGGAAAATTTCTTGGTGAAATTCACTTTTCATTTTGAAATCACTTTTTTAAAATCTAAAAATATCTAAAATATTGAGGTAATCATATTTAGTAAAAATTATAAAGTAGATATTTTTGAAAATGAAAAGAATGTTCCTTTTAATTTTATTATTTAAATTAAAAAATTGTTTAAAGTTATTTAATATATTTTTAGAGAATTTGAATACATTTTAAAGAAAATATAGACAAGAAAAAAATATCAATGAAATGAAGAAACAAAGTCATTTTTTCTTAAAAACATTCTTCCATACTTTTGAGTACTTTGAGAGAGGAAAATTAATGGAAATTTGTGATTTAAATAAATAATAACTTTATAATAAATTACATAATATTTTTTAGTGATATATTATATAATTTTATTGTTGGAAAAATTAAATATAGAGAATCCTATTAAAAATGATATTGTAACGTAAAACTCATACTTCTTTGGAATGTTTTGGGTCATAATTATGTTGAAATAAATAAATTAATATTAAAATTAAAATACAATTAACATATGGATATTCATGATAAAGGATATAAATGTGGAAGTAGATAAACATCATAAAATAGAATATGTGAATAAGAAAATATTTCTCATAATGAAGATAATTTGAGATGATAAACCCTTACCTTTTTGGAATCTTTCAAATCAAAACCCACGAAATCAAATAATTTTATTTTTCAAATTTATATAAAAATAAATAATAAGAATAAATGATATAAAATTTCGAATGGTCAATATATACAACTCATGATCATAAATAGGTTCATAACATAAAACATGTCTCAATAAAAAAACATTGAGACGAAAAATCCTTACATGATGTCTGACTTGATTTATAAGAACTATAAAATACAGTATCATAAATTTAAATTTAATTGTAATAAAAAATATTTAAATACATGTGTTACATTATATGTTTTACTTATAACATATTATCAACCTTTCAGAAATAATTCTTCATTAAAATTATTGTTCCTGGAGATAACTGTTTCATTTTTCATCTATGCTTTGATTCTACTTCTATGATCCTTTTATATTGGTCATGGTTCCATAATATACATAATTATAATCAGTATACTAATAACTTTTTTTATTCATTAATTAAGTTTTTTTCACAATCCATGAAAGGTATAGATAGAAAAATGAATTGCATCATTCAAGGAGATAATAGTCTACAAATACTCATGAACACTAATTTATTTTTTAACAAAAATTAAAATGATCATTAATAAAATTTTGTCATTTAATTATATTAATTACATAATATATATCATAAATATTTATTAAATCTATAATTATAAATATCTAATTGAGGAGGTGATATGATATGAATTGCATCGCTTTATAGAGGTGGTAGTTCACACGTATGAATGAACGATACTTTCATTTCCAATTTCATTAAAATATGAGATAAATATTTTTATTCCATTAACATAATAAGATATAATTATGTTTTATACAATGATTCTATAATATTTTATTGTTTATGAAAAAATCAAATGATTAAGAGGAAGAAGTAAAATGAAAATTCTCGATTAAGGAAATTACCTAATCTTTGAAGAACCCTCTTTAAACCTAAATTTATGGACCCAAGGGATGGTATTTTAAGAGGAGAAAAAACCCTATATAATGTATCTAATTATATTTGTAATATTTTTTGTTGGTTTCTTTAAAAAATTGTCTCAACAAGTTTGAGTAAGAGAGGTGAAGTGGCATCCTTTTATATGTGAAGGGTGGGACACCCATGGGATTACATAAAGTATTAAATAAAGTTAAATTAATATTCATTTTCAAGTGGAAATAAATTTATATTTATAGAATATATGATATATATAATTTTAAATAAACTCATATGATTAAATTTAGACAAGTTTAGTGGATGTTTTGACCCTTATTTCTTATTTTTAACCCCCTCCCCCATTAACACTATTTAAGGATTTTTGTGAAATCATGATTTAAAAACATTAGGGGTAAAGAAAGTTAAAATAAAAGGAAAGGTAACTTCTAAGTGAGAAATTTTATTTATTCTTGATCATTTCCCATTAAATTGGAAAAATATAATTTTTATATTATTTTTGAGTCATTTAATAAAATATTATTAAATGAAAAATACCCTAAAATGTACTTTTGGGACTATTAAAATAGTTTGAAATTAAAAATTATAAATATTGTAATGTAATTACAATATAAATATTTAAAAAATTAATAATACATTATATTTATATTTAAAAGTCTTGGGAAACCATATTTCACCCACAAAATCTTACTTTTGAAGTTTTTAAAACCATTTATTTGATTTTTCTACTACTTTCAAAAGAACAATGTCATCATTGAATATGTATTCGAGATAATTATATCATGATGAAAAATTTAAAATAAAAATAACATCGTCAAAAAAATTATTGATATTGAAAAATACATTAATAACCAAAAGTAACCTCCTTTCATCCCTATGAAAATAGTATCAGACATATCAGAACCAAGAGTGTGACATTTTATATTTATTATTGACTTGATATAATATTAATGTCATTATCATATGAAAGTGAAAATAAAATTTCAAATTATGAAATATAAATTATTAATTTAGAAATTTAGTTATTCAATAAAATAAATTAACGTATTTTTTTTGTTATTTCTAGACCTTTTCCTATAGTTTTAACCGTTTTTTACATGTTTTAATCTTACCATGGTGAAGAATATTTACCATAGTTACAACTCATAATGATGAAAAAAAGGAAATATTTACCAAATGTAAACATTCTTATTCAAAATATTGAATCCATTTTTAAGTTTCAGTTTATATAAGTGGAATAAATCAATTTTGATATAAATGCATAATACACAATGAAAATAAATGATAGTTTTACAAAAAATAAATTTAAAGGAGACTTCTGTTAATTTAAGAAAAAATTTAAAAAAATGATACTTTTAAAGTACTTAATTCAATGAAAATGAATAACAGTTTTACAAAAAAATGGTCTTTTACTCTATTCATTGAAAAATAAATCTGGTAAGACAAATCCCAAAAATTCACCCTAATATAATATCTACATGGTTATTTAAAAAATTATATTCATTTACTGGAATAAAATTTCTTAAAAACAAATAAATTAATTTTAATTACCACACAAAAAATACAATAAAACCAGTTTTGGAAATAAAAAACATATTTTTGAAGCATAAAATGGATTTCTTGGAAATTGGATACATATTTATTATGAAATAATAAATATGTCTTTATGATATAAAAACTTTATAATTATTTTTTAAAAATTTTTTCTTCTTATTCATACCGTTAATTTAATGATTATCTTATAATATTTTGGGGTTTTTATCTTCAATGTTGAATAACAATTGATTTATTGAACATTTATAACTTATTTAGATAAAAATATATAATAAAATATCAGGTCATAACCAATTTTATTTTTGACTATGGGAAAAACATATAAAGGTGATAAGACTTCAAAAAGTGGTCTTAAATGAATAGATCTAGTGGAATGATTAGAGCATATTGGGGAAATTTAATGAGATAAATGTATAATCAAACGATGAAGTTCAATTGAATGGATGTATACATATTATGGATGATATTGAAGATTTTGGAAGCACATTATTTGTAATACAGTGATAATATAATGTTGGTTTTACATTAAATAAAAACTTTTATGAATATATTTTATAATACACAACACTAACCTAAAATCGACTTTGATATATTATACAATGAAATATAAACATTAATATATCACAAGAATAAAATGTCAAATTTCATTTAGAAAATCACAAGGGTAAAACCTAATCTAAATAAAAAAATAATTTCAATGATTTATTTTAACTATATAAATATCATTATTTTAATTTTAAATTGTAATTTGATGTTTTTAATTCCAATGAAATGACCACATTTATTTTTTTGAAGACAAATAATTAAATTCAATAATATTTTATTAAATTTATTTTGTGTTAAAAAGGATTAATTTTTAATGAATTATATATATATATATATATTTTATTCATTTTTATCTTAATAAATTAAATTTTATACTTTTAAAGTATTTTTGTAATAAAAATTTTCAGTGTAATGACTAATAGATTATCACTCATTTAACTAGAAATTGACATGAAATAATATGAAGAAAAATTAATGTTTAGAAAGTCATTTTCTTTAATAATAATTGATATTTATTATATTTTATTTTTTCAATTAAAATTTTTACTTAGAAATTATAGAAAATTTCGTTATAAAAAAATACCCTATTTTTCTAATAATCATTTAAAAATTAGTATATGGTTATTTGTGTAATTTTTCTAAAGAAATATATATTTTTATTGAATAGTTAAAAAATAAAGTTATTTAAAAATACCAAAACATTTATGACGTCAACTAGATATAAGAACTAAAGAAAATTTTATGAAAACATTGGATTAACCAAATATTTATTTAAGTAGTAAAATTATTCATTTGAAAATAATATGTTGAATTTAGAAACCTATGTTTGAAATATTGGGACCTAAGTTATATTTTCTTCAAATAAAAATTATGTTTAATTATTTATTTTTAAAAACATTATTAAAAAATTTCATAATGTTTTGGATTAGTTTTAAAGTAAAACAATCATAATTTATTTAATATAAACCAATAAATTTTATATAATCAATAATTTGCAAAATTATTTGGTATTAATGATAAAATAATCAATATTTTAATTGAAAAAGTACTCTACTAATCAAGTATAAATATTCCCACTCATTTCAATTGGAAAATAACTTTCCATAAACTTCTTAGACCATATTTATACCAATTTCCAATATCTTATGTCTTATAATACTTTTAGTTATGTTTTGAAGTTACCCAAAACCAAGCCTTCAAGGCTTTGATACCCCCACTCATCGTTTTCTTTGTCTTCTTATTTCTACTCTCCCAATAAATTTATTTATTTTAACATTATTAAAACATTAAATATATAATTTCATAACATATTAATATTAATATGACAGTGTTATAACTATTTAGTTAATTTATATTATATACACTTTTTATCCCTTCTTTTGACACATCCGGATAATCATTCGCATACAGAGACTGTAGAAGCCCTAAATCCAATAACCAATAGCTTTTGATTAATTTATTACATTAGCATATGGGGTAAGGGCCTAAATCTAAAATGATTAATTATTTTATTATACTTGGAAATCTATATGCATACATGAGTTCCATATTACATCAAAAAATAAAAACATCACTTGAAATACATTCTTGAATCCTTAAAATTCATTCAAAAATACCTTTTAATATCTTGGGGAAAGAAAAAAAAGATACGTTGAGATTAGATGAATATTAAGGGTAATGTATAATATAATATTTCATTAATAAATAAGGAATAATCAATATTTAAGGGTTAATAATAAAAACACATGCCAATTAATTAATAACACGAGACAAAATATATCATTGTCTAATATAGACATAAAAATCCCATGGATAATAGTATCCAAAATATTAATTAAGGAAATTAATAAATTAATATTTCATGATCTTACCATCAATTACTTTTTCCATTATATCTTTAAATGTACCATCAAGGCCTTAAGCCATGATATCCTACTTAACATCAAGGCATTGCGCCAACAAATTGTCATTGTATGGGCATGAATACATAAAGTAATACCAATTCATTTTTTTGTCATGAGACCTATAGATGCAATAAGTGGTAATCTATAACTGGGCCACATCCATAATATACATATGTTCAATTCATTCCTCATATATCAAATTAATAATATTATATATTGACAATATTTCATATCAATAAAAAAATATTTGTATTGAATAAAAAATATGGCATATCAGTATTCTCCTCATAAGAAAAAAAACATTCATAAAAATATTCCTTAAAATAAAACCATATATTTAAATGGTTTATAGTTAAAACAATATCAATTTTGTATAAGTGACATAGAATTTATGCATGATGTGGAAAATATGGACATGAATGTGAAAAATAATGTCTAATTAATAATGAGAGTAATAGAGAACATGATCACAAGAAATTGAATGACCATAGAATATGATACAATCCTTAAATTAGTAAATGATGATAGAATTCCAAAATTTAATCAAAAATTTTGTTTTTAATTAAATTTACTATAATTTCATAAATAGAGTGTATAATGAAATAAATTTTTTTAATAATCTTTTCTTCAAGATTTTGTAACTTTGTAATAAAAAATTGGAGTCATAAATCAATATCAAACTCTCCTTATTTGGTTTTAAAAATAATTTTAGAATATAATTTAAAAAATATTATATTTTTTAATATATATGAATCTTTTAAAACAAATTTATAATGAAATTTAAAATGTGTTTAATTAATACAAATCTCTTTAGAACAATTTACAAAAATATTTTGAATTTATTTTGATATAAAAACTAAAAATTCAGAGAACAATGGAAGAAATATTTTCCATGAAAAAAATGAAAAAATGTATAAGAATATAAATATTTAATAAAGAATATGGATACAAAAAAATCACTTCACACTATATTCAATAAAAATATTTTTTTTGAAACTTTTGTAAAAGGCTAAATATTTTTAAGAAATATTTAAAAATATAATTTTTAAATATTTATAAATAAAATAAAAATTAGTAAAAAATTACCTTTATTAGTCATTTTAAATTATTTTCAAACATTCATAAAACATTTTTATGAATATGGGAACAGAAATAAAAACTTTCCATAATTACTAATAGAAATAAGGTTTATTTTTATTGAAAACATTATTTTGGACTTTTGGAGTACCAAAGAGAAAAAAATTAAATTAAAACAAGGAAAAACCCGAAAGTACTAAATTAGAATAAAATATATGGTATTTATGAAAGAAATAACACATAATTATCTATATATATATATATTTAAATTTGAACAATCTTTAATATGAGTGAGATTTTAATATATACTTATACTCCATTAATAACCTTTGAATAAAAACCCCTTAAAATAAAAAAAATAAAACATTAAATACCAATAATAAAAAGTAATTCATGATTTAATATGTCAATTTATAATCATATAAAACATATAAAATAAATTATATGTATAATATAAAATATATATCGATGGAGTGTAATTGAGATGAAAAACCCTTACAATGGATTTTTTCAGAGTTAGAAACATTATATCCCATAGAGTAATATATTTATATTTATTAAAAGACTGATTGAGTTCATATTACATCTATATTTACTTTTTAAGGTACTTTTATAATTATTTTCCATCCATTTATTCTGTAGTTCTTTCTTACGTCGACCACTTATGGTTGTCCGGTTAATTTCCTTAAAAGTATTTCTGTAAATTGAACTTTATTAACAATAATGAAATGGTGACACCATCTATATAATTATAATAATCACAATAATATTAATTTTATTCATTTTATGAAATTTTACAATTTACTATGCAAAGTGATGACATAAAAATAAAATTTGGAAATCATTGAAGTAGTAGTTTGCGTATAAAGATTATGAAGTTTTCTTTTTCTTAATGGTTCAAATAGTAAGAATGTATATATTAATTAATATTTTTGAAACCATTATTATATATTTAATATTATATAAATTCATTAAATATATCTTTATGATCATCCATGTAATTAGAAAATGAAAAATCAATTGTATCGCTTCATAGAGGTGGTTATCCACACATAATCATGAGTGATGTTATCATTTTCCAATAAATTAAAGGGTGATAAATTATATGATATAATATATTTATAGAAAAATAATTATTTCCGAAATATCATATATATTCATTAATTCTATATTTATAACTACCCATGTGAGGTGGTGATGAAAAATGAATTACTCGAGTGTGTGGAAATGACAGTCTCTATGTACGCGCATGCAATGTTTTCATTTTCCATAGATTGAAAAGGAGATATAAAATGGATATATAATTAACACAAAAAATTATAATTATATTATTTATAAATATATAATTATTTTATTATGGTTATTGAAGAATTTATGGATTTTAAGAAGAAAGGAACTTGGAAAATATTGGAAAGAAGATACACCTATTCCTTTTAAAATATCATTTGGATTACACCATAAGGCATATTGAAGTGGTATTTTGGTCAGATAAATAATTCTAAGTAAACAAAAAATAACATTTTAAAAGTATTTGGGTTGTCCTTTTTCATGCTAAGTGACTTAAAAAATGTGGTAAATAGAAGATAAGAGGTTACCTTTTATAAGTGTGGTAGGAGAAAAACATGTCAATATTCAAAGTTTTATTACATTATATTTGTATTACTCTAGTAAATTGTCTCTATATCTTCATATTTTTAAATATAATATGTTTAAGTTCAAAATAAACCCATAAATGTGATTTAATCATGTTTTTTGTTATTTTTTAACCCTATAACTTTATTTTAACACACATTACTTGTAACTATTGTGATAAATTTTTAATATGATTTTTAATCATTTGAATGAAAAATGAATTTTAAAGTCATTAAAAATATTATATTATTCATATACAAAAAATGAAATAATTTGTCTATGATTTAATTTCCCAAAAGTGGTAATAATTTCTTCTAGCATAAGTTCACAAAATTTATAGAAAACCATTTTTTGAAAGATTTCCATTTTAAACATAAAAATGATGTATAACCAAAATCTAGTAAAAAGTTGATTAAAAAGGAATTAATTATTTTATGTTAAATAATAGTAAAAATATTTTAATTTCAAACAAAACTAAAACTGAAAGTAACCATGTGAAATGTTTATTAAAATAAGAGAACAAAAAAGTTTTTAATTGAAGGAACATCATTTAGATTTCCAGAATGTCAAAAAAAAATTAATGTAAATTTATATTTTTAAATGAATTATTTGAAATATTAAATACATAATTTAACTAATATTTTTTATTAACCTTCTAGTTGTTCTTAAATCCAAATAGTGTCAAAGAAGTGATGATATTTGAAAAATCTGTATTTTTCACTATTCACCCAAAAAATATTGTATTTATGAAAAGCCCCTAAATTTCACTTCATGATAATTTTTATATGATAAAATTAAAAATTCAGTTAATTTTATGTACTAAAATTTCCAAAAGTGGCATAAAATTTTTTAATACTCGCATAAAAATAAGTGACATCCATTTTTTGAACAAAAATGCATGTTCAAAGAATAAAATTAATTTATTTTAATTATTATATAGTAAAAAGTTTTAGATGATTGATAATTTATTTGATTGAATATATTTTCAGAATATCTCACCAAAATAATTAATGAGTAGTTTTAAATTTAATTAACATTGATAAATATACATTTAACACATAAATTAGTTTTCTGAAAAATATATTATTTAATCATATATGATTTTTTTTAAATTTATGTTGTATGAATTAGGAATTAATCATGATATTTTTATTATGGAAAATTTTTCAACATATATTTAAAAATATTATTTCTCATCTTCATACTTTCCAATCCAATGGATAAGTTATAATAGTAATATTTAAATAATAATATTCTAATGGTATATTGTAGTTTATTTTAAGATCAATTTTTTTTTGTGTATTATAAACTATTACATAGTATTCAAAAAATATAATATTGGGGTGTTAAATTCTCCACTCCATAAAAAAAAATATTTCCTCAAACTATTAATTATTTTATAGAATATCATTCCATATTAATATATTATATGAGGAATTTTAATTTTGAAATTAAGACTAGGGAACATATGATTTCATAAATATACAATATGTATTCTTTTATATAACTTTAACTTGTGAATGTGTTTCAATGATTATACCTTAACAATTAAATGATACATTCCACACAAAATTATGCAATATTTATATTTCATTTACTGAGTGTGATGAATTACAAAAAATATATACTTACTAGATTTCGTTCAATACCATTTGTGGTACTTCATCCCATGGTGTTTTTAAATCATTTTTCTACCTCATATTCATCTCATATTCAAAATTCTGAATGCACAAGATGAATTTTTCATTCATGAAGTAATAAATAAATTTTTTAATGGATTGTTGAATCCATTAGAGGATATTGTTCTTCATTGTAAAAATTATCTTTGGAATAGTGATTCCTCTTATTTTAATTAATTTACTAAAACCCAAAAACTGTTTAGCATAAGTAAAAAATGATACTCAATAATGTAAAAAAATTAATTTAATGAGAAATATCTAAAAACCCTCAATAATGACACCAATGTTAAAAATTTATCGTTAAAATGTAAAACTACTTAGAATATGATAGACAAAATCTGAATACATCATAATCATATATTAACAAAAATTTACTATAATTACCCCCACTTTAAATAAAAAACTAACCATAAAGGTCATATAAAGTTATGTGGGTCTTACATCTCATAGAAAATAATTATTCCATCAGTAGAGAGAATATTTATATCAAAAGAAAAATTTTAATCTAGAAATCAAACAAACTAAATTTCCTATATAACTTCTTTCCACTAAGAGTTTCAAGAATGATTTCCATTCACTCCACCCCTTTTATAGTTTACCAAGATACCACTTAAAAATTTCCTAATTATATTATCATATAACCCTTGAATAATGGGACATTTATTCAAATAATTCCCAATCTCTTTACTATTGAATAAATAAATTTTGGTGGATTCTTTATTGATTTTACATTTCTAATCATTATATCCTTTGTCTTCAAACATGTGAAAAAACACCCATTCCCTTTAAATATTCACCAAGATTTTTATTTCCAATATTCAAATACGTTGTAATTTTTAATCAGCCCTTACTATTCTTCATTATATTTCATTTTTAATGATCCTTAGTAATCCTCTTTTTGTCTTAATTTCCTTTGAAAATATTTTAACTTTAGAATTATTTTTCTTTATTAATTTTACTTTATACCATATCATCAAATGATATTTTCTTTATAAAACTAAAGGTCCTTAAAATAATCGATATAATCCAATAAAATAAAGGACCAATATTAAATTTCATATTATGGATGTAGTATACAAAATTCCCAGATAATATGGTAAATTTATCCTGATTTTCAGTAATACTTTCCTTTTCCTTCTTCTTGAAATTGAAAATTTTCCTTTCCGTATCCACTTTTTGTTCTTGGGGAAAATATTTCTCAAATAATATCACTATAAAAGTTATACATTAAATAATTTAGAACTCCTACTTCTCGCTATTATTCTGAACTAATGGACATCATTGACCCACATATCCATTCAAACAACATACTTCCAAAAATAACCTCTAACTTTTCATTACATACCAAAGACAAAAGAATATTTTTAAGGTGCATTATATAATTATTAACTAAAAATGGATTCGAAGTTCCATTATAGAAAGGAGGGTACTACTATATAATGAGTTACAACATCATTTCACTATGATGATAATAAATATATTCCTCTATATGGGAATTTTTATCAGCCATAACATGTGATAACTACCCTAATATTGTGATAATCTATTTAAATACAACACTATCCATATTGACTTGATCTAGTGGGTAATATCTGCATTGACCCCAAGTATTGATTTGATATCCCTTATGTAAGGAGTCATCTCTAAATAATGTGACACACATAATAAGCTCATAATCCTCATAAATATTGATCAATGAAATAGAATTACACATGAAGGTAAAATTTCTGAAATACTTTAATGGATATATCATAATAATCATAATAGCAATGTGCTTTGAAAATATATTTCCCAAGGGTCCTTATATACTTAATATGATAAAAATGTAGCAAACCTAACTTGAGTAAATCGAATTTTGTGATTACATTATTCCATTAGTATAATATACAGAGGATCACATCACCTTGTATTGATTAGCTTAATAGCATTGAAAAACTAGATATATACATGAATTCCATTTTACATTTGATATTTAAAACATAGCGTGAAGAAAATTCTTACATCCTCGAAAATAAATCAAATACCCCTTATTCACATCCTAGGGAATGAAAAAACGTAAAGGCTAACCTCGAATACTCAGAAAGGGTACCATAAAATATTATCTCAAAGTACATCCATGTCTAATATAAACACAAAAATCACATGGATAATAATAATAAAAATCTTACGGATATAAATAAATAATTTTATATGGAATGATATTACCATTATGGCCTTGTTCTAAGACATTATGAACCTTATAAACAAGGTATTTTCTTACAAAATATTACGTACCATCAATGCCTTATTCCAAGACATTATTATTGTAGGGATTAGAATACACCAAGAAATTCTAATTCTTGATGGGATCATGAGACTTATCAATGCATCTAGAGGAAATATATAACTATGAAAAAACACATAACTAAAATGTTTCTAATTAATTACTTGTATATTGAATCAACAATATAATACATAATTAATATTTCTTAATAAAAAAACTTATGTGTTGAATCATCATTAAAAAATAAATATACCCCCATTAAATGAAATAAATTTTTGAATAAGATTATTTTATCTATCATTATATATAAAAATATAATACCAATACAGAAATGTGGAAATACTATAAATGATACTGAATATATCCAAAATATTAAAAATATGGACCTGAAGGAGAAAAATAATGTCCAAAGAATAATGAAGAGTGATTGAGAACTTGATCATTAGAAATTGAATGATCATAAAATAAGGTACAATAAATAAATTAGTAAAGGATGAGAGAATACCATTAATTAATTAGATATGGTGTTTAGAAATAAAGGAAAGTGTTTTCAGATTTTGAGAGGAAAATGGAAGCGAGACTTAAAAATTATTTTTCCTTAAATCGTTTGTATCTTTATTGCAAAAAAGAAGTTATAAAGAATTTCAAAACTATGGTAATGATGTTTTAAAGATAATTTTAAAAAATTATTTGAAAAATATTATAATATTGAAATGATACTATGCGTAAAAAATAATTTTAGTGTAGAAGATGAAATATATCTATGTAATACAAAATATATTTTCAATTATTTTAGAAAATAATTCAATTTTAATTTAATATAAAAAATAAAAAATCACATAATAGTGAATAAAGGGATTTATTTTAAAAATATTAAAAAATTTAGAGGAATATAAATATAAAATAATTTTCATATAGGTGAAAAAATATTTTCACACCATATTCATTAAAGACAACATTCTTTCCATATATTTGTAAAAAGTAAAAAATGACCTGTTCAGAAAAAATTAAAATTATCACATTAAAACTTTTTAGAAATTGAAAAATTAACATAAAAATACCATTAAAAATAATTTAAAATTATAAAAACAGCTTCCATAAAATATCAGGGTAATATATATGTTGTATAGAAATATTATCAACCAAAAGAATAGAAATAAGGTATGAATTTCAGAGAAATATTTTTTTGATATCATTGAGTACCAATGAGAAGGAAAGATAGAAAAAAATAATGAAAAACCAAAAATAAACAAAGGAGTAGA
The DNA here is from genome assembly GCA_963277665.1 of Viscum album. Classification (NCBI taxonomy): domain Eukaryota; kingdom Viridiplantae; phylum Streptophyta; class Magnoliopsida; order Santalales; family Viscaceae; genus Viscum; species Viscum album. The sequence goes on from OY728145.1 coordinate 1,105,544,275, forward strand.
AAATAGAGGGGGTTTAAGTAATCAATATAATATAATTATCCCAAAGTAAATTTATACATGAATAATACTAAATATGAGTGAGACTAAAAAAATAACCCATAATGTTATAAAAACCATTGAATAAAACCCACCCAAAAGGGAAGACTTGAATTGAAAAATTAAATACCATTAATAAATAAAAATTCATGATATTTTAGTTTATATTTGAAATATATACACCAAATAAAATAAACTATGTTTATAATATAAAATATGTCTCAATGAAGTGTAATTGAGAATAAAAACCATTTCCTTGGATTCCAACATGGTTAGATGAATTATATCATCCTGAATAATAAATTTAAATTTATTAAATAAATTTTCTTGAAAAAATATAATATATATTTCATTATTTATGTTACTTTTATTATAATTTGACACACATTCACTATATTGAAATTATTTACATTGACCTCTAAAAGTTGTGCAGTCAATTTACCCAAATTTACTTTGGTATATTTTCAATGATTAAAATTGTTATAAAATGGATACATCACCTAAATAATAATAATAATTCCTTTAATATTATGTCTATTCATTTTTTATAATTTTATAACCAACCACGAAAGGTGATAATAGAAAAAATAACTCATTTATAGAGGTGATAGTGCACATGTATGCTTGATGAAATTTTAATTTTCATAATGGGTTGAAAGGTAAGAAAGTAAATAATAATTACACATTTTCAAGTCATATTTATATAATAAATATCATATATATTTCTCAAATATATCTTTATGGTCCTCCATATAATGATAAAATGAAAAAAAAAATCAAATTTTTTCTTAGTGGTTGTAATCTACATGTACACATGAGTGAAATTATTATGTTCAAATTGATGGAAGGGTACAGAGGAATATAATATATATTTTTTAATAGTCATAATTGTGTCTTAAAAATAATATAAATTCCTTAATTTCATATTTTTAACCATCTAAGTGAGTTGGTGATGGAAGATGAATTACAATACTATGTAGAGATGGTAGTCCGTACATACACATGAGTGATATTTTCATTATCCATAAGATGGAGAAAAGATATAAAATAAAAGTGACATTAACATAAAAAATATTAGAAATATAAATTTACTTAATTATTTTAACATTCTTATTTAATATTTTAGGGTGGTTTAAGAAGAAATGAACTAAGAAATTCTTAGTAATAACATATACCTATTTCCTTTTGTAATCTTCTTTATCTTTCATAATAATCCTTCTTTGAGTGTTATTTTAGTGAGAATAAGATCTATAAGTAATGAAAAATAAATATGGGAAGTGATATGGGGATTTATTTATTGATATAAGTAGTTGAAGAAGTTTAGGGAAGAGAGTAGCGGAGGTTCCTTTTATAAGTGAGGTTGGTGGCATACTTTTTAATACTTCGGGATTTGTTAATTAATATACATATTACTTATGCCTAGTGGATATGAATTTTCAAGGTTTGTAAGATAATAAGGTTATGGTTTAAATAAAAAACATTGATATTTATGCAATTTATTTTTGTTATCATTAAGTACCATGACATTATTTATCATTATTTAAACATTTTACCATTTACAGAAGGGGTGAGTATTTACCATGGTTACTATTCATTATGAAAAAGTTAATATAAAAATCATTAAAAATTTAAAATATCATGGTCCAAAATATGTAATCAATTTTTTATATTAAATTCTGATATCTTTTAAAAATTAATTTTATGGTAGTTTTTCAAAGTTCAATAGATTCCATTTAAAAAAATGATCATTTAAGAATAAAAACGAGTTTATGCCAAAATCAAGTATAGTTTTGATTCCCATGTAATTAATTGGAATATCTTTAATAAATGGATAATTATTTTTCTTTAAATCCAAACAAAAATATCATTTAACCTTGTGAATACTTAATTAAAATAGAATAACCTGAAATATTTTTTATTTGAATAAAAACATTAATTAGATTTCTAGAATGCCAAACAAAGATTTGTAATTTCAATGTATATTTTTAAATGAATTAAATTACTTATTAAATATAATTTTATAGTATAAAAAATTTCCATATACTTTAAATTCATTATTATATATTTATAATTTCATAAAATGATAGAATTTATAAAAACATTATTTTTCACTATTCACCTGAAAATCACTTCAAGATAATTTTTATATGATGAAATAAAAACTGAAGTTAATTTTATCAAATAATTTTCTTTCAAATAGAATAAAATAATTCTAATATTCTTGTACAAACGCGTAAATACCATTTATTTAAATAAATGTAATTTTGAAATATACAATAAATTTATTCTCATTACTTGCCTAGTAAAAATAGTTAGATCATTGTCAATTTATTTGATTGAATATATTATAAATAAATTTCATGACAATAATTAGTAAATAGTTATTATCTTACCGTACGTTGATAAACCACATTGCATAGAAAAAATCATTTTTCTGAAAAACAACTCATTTAATCTTATATGACTTTATTCAAAATTGATCTCTTATTTATTTGGAATTAATCACTAGATTATATTAAGGAATGCTGTTATAAATATATTTCCAAATTAAATTTCTCATGTTTATACCCTCTAATCCAGTGAATAGGCTATAATGGTTATATTCAAATAATTATATTTTAATTGTATATCTAAGTTTGTTTTATGTTTCATACTGGGCATATCAGAAGTTATTATACATGTTTTTAATGAACTAAAATATTTGGGTGTTACAAAGATGTTTTCAATGTTTTACATATCACTGACTATATATATGGTTAGTGAAGATTATCTAATTTAATTCTTTTTATTCCATGATTTTGTAAATAATTTTACAAAATGGTAAGTTACAAATAATCCAAATAATTAAATCAGAACAAAATGCAATAATTCATAAAGAAAACATGGATTTTATTCTTTCTGTATTTGAATTAAATAAAAATAAATAAAATATAAATTTTTTATATAATAAATAATAAAAAATTAATATAAATCACTTCCATATTCATCTTTTAATAAATATATGTTTTTTATATATGAGGTGATAACATGAAGAAATAAAATGAAACATATGGCATGGGTTCCTTGTAACACTTTAAATTCCTTGATACATATTGGATATTATGAATAATGTTTTATTTTATATTGTGTAATTAAAGTATTATGATCATAATGTACAATAAAACATTATTATTTCATTATATTTGAATTTTATATATCATGATATCCTTTTATTATTCTTTTGATTCATACAATACCAATGTTTTAAGGGTTTCCCATCTCCAAAATTTATTTCTTTGTAACATATTTTATATTATGTACCTATTTTATTTTATAGTTTGTATATAATAAATGACATATTATATCATGAATATCTCTTTTTTCATGGTATTTAATATTATAATTTGTGTTCTCTCTTTCGAGGGGAAATTATTCAAAGGTCTCCAATTATATAATGGTATTGTTGATTTAATTTATTTTTATTAGGTCCTAACCATTATTCACTGAATATTAACTTACAAGTTTATTTTATTCAGATATATATCTATATATAGAATATATGCCTTTTTATCTCTATGGAAATTTAATCTTTACATAATAATATTCTTCTTTGTTGAATTTAATTTTCTATAAAAATACAATGTTTCTAAGAACAATACTAATATTTCTTAATTTTTGTTTTTATTCCATTTTCATATTAGTTTCAGTGTTTAAAAAATGTTCTTCTATACTCTTCAAGGAGTTTATAAGTTCAATTTAAAATATATTTGGAATTAAATAAAAATGTTTAAAATTAATCTTTACAAATTTTTTCACACATTCCATTTTTTATTTTCTTTAAAGAAATGAGAAAATAATATTGTTTATAACATTTACCAAATGAGAAAATTTTCCCTATTTTATAACCATCATTATTCATGAAGGTTAATTTACAAATTTTCATGTTTTTAAAAAATAATATCTATTATAATTTCATTAATTTTCTCTTTGTAAAAAAATGATGATTTTTAGAAGAATAAATAAAGTGATGTCATTCCACTAATGTATACTTTTATCTTCCACCCCAAATTTATTATATTTATATTTATTTATTTTTAAAGTTTAAATACATAGAATTATATTAAAATTAATCTTTTCAATGTTCTCGTTTATCATTTTGAAATACCTATTTGATGTGATATACAAGTTTCATTGTTTTCATCCTTGTTACAAAAAATTTATGAATATTATTTTTATAATCTGGAATTTATTTTCCTCTAAAACTCAAAACTATATATGTCATTTGGAGTTATGTATCCTGTATTGAATTTTAAAATATCTTATGAATTTATGTTTCATACCAAACCTTGTTTATAAGGGTTATGTTCTCTATCACTCTTAATTTCTATCTTTACATTATTTCTGTCTTTAGGTGCATATTATTTAATTTTGTGGATATATTCGACATCACTTCTACTAATTATATATTTTTATTTACATACTTTAACATACCATATACCAAGTAATATATATTTTTCCTATTTTAAGGGTGCTTACTAAGAGATTTATTCTATTTATTTACTGGCTAAATATTAGCATTCTCCATACTTCTTATTTCTATATTAATTTTCATTAACTAATAAGAATTTTTAGTTGTGTATTATATTTTTTTCATCTACTAATATAATGAGTTCATTTGAATTAATTAGAGACATTTGGTGACCATAATTATATTTTCATTAAATTCACTTTTTGGTCTCATGTGACAAACTAATATGTGTGTTTTGTTTAATCCTCACTCATTTATGTATGATGTCTTGACACAAGGCCCTAGTAGTATTCTTACACTATTTCAAATTCTTAATCCAATCACTATTAAATAAATTATTTTTTTCCATGTGATTATTATGTTGTACATGTATATATAATATGCTCTTTTTATCAATTATATTTAATTATTAGATTTCTATTTATTTCAAAAATATTATTTTTTCCTTATTTATTCTATGATAACTTCTATTGTATGCTACCCATTACTGAAAATATGAGCTCACTATTATTATTTTTTACTTTTACCTATCTTATAATATGTTTTCTTTGTAAAATATTTCTATTGAGGTATCATTTATGAATATTTATTGTGGGAGATATTGAAGAATTAATAAAATATAAGCAATTCTTGTTTTGGAGGGTAAGTTGCCTATTTTTTCCAAAAAGACATGATTTTTTTCGATTAAACCATTTATATAATTCTTTAACATTCTAAATGTAATAACCCAAGATTTTATGATATATTTAAGATTATGAAATTTTACTTTTTTGATAGATTTATTTACATGCAACACCATGTTTAAATGAACTGAGATAATCTATTTAATTTTTATTATTTAATGTGGTAGTTATCGCCTTTCCATTGGATTGGTGATTATGAATATAACTACCTAAATTATAAAAAAATGTTTCTTAAATATGTATAAATTTAATTATTTATTCTTCAATTAGTAATAAATTAAAAAAATCATTTGACGAAAAGAAATATCAATTTTTATAAAAGGATGCGTTTATGCCCGCAATGTAGTTTTATTTTAATAAATTAAATTAATATATATTTATGAAATAATTAAATTAAATTAATGGGTTATATATTAAATTAATTTTTTTAATATTTATTTTATTGATTTTAATAGGAAATTAATGAATTTAAATTCAATTTTAAGTATAAAAAATCATTTTTCTAAAATTAGGGGTTTGCTGCATTTACACACATATTTTAAAATTAAATTATACCACTTGTAAAATTTTATTTTGAAGAAAAAGTTTCAATATTCAGGATAATCAAGTTAATATTTTATAATGAGTCAAATTTCTTTTTATTTTTCTATATTAATGCTTCTAGAGTAATACATTAATTTATTTTAATCTTATGAAAAATTCCAAGTATGTTCTCTCCCTCCCTTGTAAAAACACACCACCTATCCTCTCATAATAAAACATAAAGATACTCTTGTTTCTTCATATATTATCCCAAATAATTTCCTAAAACCCCTACCCATGTCATATAGTTCATTTTTTGAACATAATACCACCCCTTCAAGGATTAAGGTGTAATCCAATAGAGGTTTCTCAATGATGATGTAGAACTATTAACAAATTACTTCCAATTTAATTTATTATTACACATCATATAAACCTATTTTATCCATAATAATATGATTTATAAATTATAATAAATAATCTAATATGTTATTAGGATGATGAAGCAACTATTTCCCCATATTTTCCATGAAATGGGAAATGAAAGTATTGCTCGTATGATTGTGTGGACTACCACCTCTTCATGTTGACATGATTCATTTTCCATCCCCATATTTCATGGATGTTAATTATGATGTATTCATTGTTTATATATGATATTTTTTTACATAACCATGCTTATAAAAATATAATATATTTTCGACCTTCTTACATTTTGATCTATTGGAAAATAACAAGGTCCCTTATTCATACTCATGGGACTACCACCTCCAAAAACTAATTTGATTTTGTTTTAAATTCTTAATCACTTGGATAGTAATAAGGTTATATTTAATGAATATAAGTTATATTTACAATATAATAATTATTATTTAAATTTGAATTATTATTTACCTTTCTTTCTTTCCTTCCAATGAAAATTGGAAACATTACTCGTGCATACTTATGGACAATCATCTCCATGAAGTGATGTAATTAATTTTTCCTCACCCCTTTATATGAATAATTGTTATAGTGTTAATGATGAATAAATAGGATGCTTATTTAATTGTTAGTATTCTAGATATAATGAATCCATTACCAAGGCCTTGTTTCCAGAACCATAAAATTGATACAGGGATGGAAAACATATCAGCTTTTGACTGAATGTCCATATTTGGAATGAATTATTAGTAAAAAGAAAATTAGAAAATATAAAATAATTATACATAGTAATATATAAATAAATATGGTTATAGTATATATTTATAATAAATATATATTTATTTTACATTAAATTTGAACATGTATGATGAAATATGGGAATTCATGTAAGGGTTTATGATACAATCTCATTTATTTAGAGATTGTTAATGCTAAATTTTGGCTGAGGTAAATCATATTAATGTTACCCTTAAAAACCTAGTTATTTTATTATCATCTATTTATTCTTAAAATTTTTATATATTAGTACTTTTTTCCTATCATTGTCACATAGAATGACTTTACCATATTTTTCAATGAAAATCCATCTTTATTTCCTCTTTTCTCGATGAAATCTTTCTTCCATGTCCAGGCTCTTAAAAAAAGTTTTATAGAAGATTTTTCTAATCAATTAAATTTATTAAAATTTAGTTTTTTATAAAATTTTACTTTATTTACAAATTATTAAATTGAATCTTTTATAATAATTTATTTCCACAAAATTAATCTTTGACTTTTTTTTAAATGTGTGAAAAGAATATTCCTTATTGGTGTATATGGTATGAAAGGATTTTTATAATTCCATGAATATTATTTTCTTTGAATATTCCTTTAAAATTTTTCATGTTTATTTTTATAAAAAATCATTTTCTCAATATTCTATTAACTTTTTGATAATATGTTACAAAAATAATATTTTTTCATGCTTTTAAAGAATGAAAGATGGTTTTTAATGAGCTAATAGCTAGTCCAAAATTCTACATTCAATGAGGTTATCTGATGGGTAGTGTAGATTTCTTAGAGTCTATACCTCACGTGTTCATAGGGTCTGTAAATGAGATATTGGAGGAAACCCCTGATGAGAGGGAGATATGAGATGCGGTTTGGACTCTTAACCCAGAAATCATTTCTGGTCTTGATGGTTTCCTTTGGTCCTTTTACATGGGCTCCTATGACATGATTAAGGAAGTTCTAGTGAAAGTTTTTCAAGAATTATTTATAATTCTAAACCTACCTCGCATTTCTTGTGCCACTATGTTGGTGATGATTTGAAATTTTAAGGATCCTTGTTCAATTCAATTGTACATACCAATATGTATGTGTAATTTCCTCTATAATGTACTAGCTTCCATGATCAAAAAATGTGTGTAAGTTAATATTAATAGTTAGATCCTCGAAGATAAACAATTATTTATTAAATGGATATTAATATCGGGGAAATTGGGATGGCTCAAGTGGTTCTTAGTGATATCAATCAAAAGACCTTTTGAATCAAATATATTAATTAATTTCTAAATTAAAAATAATATGATTGGTTGGAGTGAAATTTCATTATCAAAGTGCTTTCTTTCATGAGACTATCTGCATGGGAAATTGATATATTATTGTCATTTTAGCTCTTTTGGGATATCTACGTCCTTCATAGAAAAATAGTATTGTTTAATTAAGGGTATACATAGTCTAAGGCATGGATGCCCTCTCTCCCCCACCTTATTCATTGTGACTCAATACTCGTTAAGCTGACATATTAAAAAATAAATTGTTTGGGAAGTATCATACCTTATCATTCTATGTATAATTCATGTGGTATATATAACCGTATGATTGCTGATGATACTATTGTATTTTTTAATGGTAGAAATAGATCCATCATGGAATTTAATTAGGTTCTCGAGGACTACTGTAAATAGAGTGTCCAACTGATTAATAGGGACAATGGAATCATCTTCATCTCGAGAAGGTCTTCATTTTGGAGGACTTAATCCTGGTAAAGAAGGTTGGGCATGGATATATGAGCCTTCCTCATAGACCAGTCTCACCTAGAATGACCTTAATCTACCACTTTAATAAGGTCATTGAATAAATAATAGGAACAATCTGGAATTTGAAGAGTCATTTTTTTCAATTAAAAGAATTATAAAACTAATATGTAGTGTGATATATTTTATCCTAATTCATAACCTCTCCTTGATCAAGGTCTAAAAAGGGGACATTTATCAAATTGAGAATATCATGTATTCTTTCTTATGGGATTCAAAATTAGAAGGGAATCATCACTGGGTTGTGTGGGATATTTTGGCTAATCCTCTTTCCAGAGGGGGTATAAAGGTAATAAGTCTCTTAAAAAAATGAAGGGTCTACATTCTAAGCAATCTTGGGAGGTTCCCAAGGGGATGTCACTTTGGGTGAAGATCATGAAAGTCAATTATGGGATTGATATGGGTATATAAATAGGTATCCCTTATGCTACATGGTTCATGATATAACCCTATTTGTCAAATCTACAATAGAATACTCCATGGATCATGGGAGGAGCAGAAATTATTCTCTGGAAATATAATTGGGTGGGAGAGAGGCTCGATTTCCTTGGATTCCATGTCCCAGACATCACTTTCTGAAAGATAATGCCTACCTGTGTTTCATCCATGCTGTTTTGGACAAGGACTTGTAGAAATTATCTAATAACATAAGGATGAACTCCATGCCAGAATGATTTGTATTCACGGGATCCTCCTTAGGTATATTTACAACCAAATAATTCAATAGAATACAAATAATGAACCATAATATAAATGAATGAGGTGAAGTGATATGGTGTATAGAAATCTCAACAATGTTAAATTTCTTGGTTTAGAGGATTTGGAATAAGGATCAACCCAGTAAAGATAAAATCAAGTGATGAAGTGTGAGTCTTGCCTCCAAATGAAACTTCTATAGGGATATATGTACTGAGAGCATTGATCACCTATTTTTTGATAGCGACTGGGTAACCGTGGTATGACCCATGTTTTAAGGCTTCATTAGTAGGGACATACAGGGGTCCTCAAGTATGGATTTTATTGATTATTGGTTCCAATGGGGTGGGAGTCACACTCTTAAGAAAATAGCATGAGCACTAATCCTTGTGGTAGGTTTGTGGGTTATGTGTAAAGAGTAGAATGAAGACTGACACAATAGACATCTATGTATTGGAAAAACCCTCATTTTCCAAACCTTTAATGTTTTTTATTTTTTAATATTCCTATATAATGCCTGTAAGGAGTCCCCCACCATCAATACTCTTCTCGGTGAGCTCTAGATTATAGTAATTATCCCACTGATATGCTAGTGAGATGGGTCAACTCGGTTCCCCATTGTATATTCCTTATGATGAACACTAACGATTCATGCATCATGGGCTTTATGTGGGGTTGCATGGTGGCCCTAGACACAAGTGGTTCGGTAGTTATGGCATGTTTTATTCTTTGACCAGAGGCGATTCTCTTCAATTAGAGGACCACACAATACTTACTGGGTTACTACTACGCATTCAGAGTAATATATACCTTGAGGATATTGAAATAGATTTTATTATAGTGTACAATTCTTATTGCAACAATGGATCTATCCCGTGGTCAATTAAATATACTATTTAGAGGTGTAAAGGGATTCTAAATAACATCATGGATTTTTGTCACTCATGGAATGAAGTGAATGTTTTTATTGATTTTAAAACATACAAGTAAATAAATGGTGTGAAGATGTCCTTTATTTCAGATCTTAGGTCCTTCCCTCAGAGGGATTCAACCTTGTTCGAGCATACTATCTTCTTCTTGACTACTTCAAACCCCTTGAACCTTAACGTTTTCTATTTCTATAGGGCTTTGTGATTTTTTGTACTCTATTTTTATCAAAATAAATAAATACATTTTATTGGGATAAAAAAACCATTTCTTATCCATATTTTTTGCTATTATAATGTGATGAAATTTTGAAAAAACTTTTTTTACATTCCACGGTTTATTTTATGATGATATTATGAATATTTTATGATCTCTTTGATTAGAAATGTATAGTGATCATTCTGCTATGGGTGGACACATAATTATTTATCCCTATCATTCATTATGTAAATATTAATATCTCGTGATGTTATAAATACTTTAATGGGGAGTGGAACCAGCCAATTAAGGGAATCTATCCATTATGATAGTCTTTATAGTGAACCTTAAATTAGTAAATGATGGAATATGAAGTGGACTATATCCTATAGGATTTTGTTTCTAGGTATATTTGACTAAGGGATTGATTTTTTTGCACTTTTAAATGGTATAGACATGTTTCTTTTTTTTATGATATGTTTAGATGGATCATGATTTTTTATTAATGATTACATGAACTTATAAATTATGTGTTTTGTTAGGAAACATCATTATTCTCTGATTTAAGATTTATGATCCTTGATAGATTTGTTAATATTTTCATAAGTTATGATTAATTTATCCTACCCTATGATTATATTATGCTCACTAGTGATCATTTATTGATGTATCTTATGTTAACCCACGCTAATCATATGAGCTTTCCCCTCTTTATGTTTTATTTTCCCTAGGTTATAAAGAAAGGTTTTATGTATGGTATTTCATGGAATTGTACTATGTGAGAAGATATTTTTGGGAGATTATTATGGTATTTCATGAAATAATATGATAGTAGATCTAGTATCAAATGAAACTATACTACTATAGTTTTTAGGCATGTATTATTATGATATGTTTTGAGTGTTAATCATGAATGATTTAACATATATGTATGAATTTATATGGATTTCTTAGTTGGTTTTAGTGTAATGATTAGTTATTTTTAGAGATTAATATTTGGGATTTTTTTAAAATCCTAGGAATCAGTATAAGTATAGGATGACATCCTAAATATTTGGAAATTTTGATATTGTGTGGTTTTCCTAGAAAATGAAATCTTTTCAAGATATTGAAAATTGGATGTGGTTATGGCACATATGAAATTAAGTGTTACCCCTATGAAATTAGAGGATTGGGTAATAGATTGATCATCACTACTGAAAGATCAGTGGGATTAAGACTACACACCTAGGTAAATAGTATTAGGGGGATATTCATGGGGTAATTTATGTTTCCATTATAAACCAACATAATATATTTGAATTGATGATGACCATGAATTAACTCATATAAATATATGGTTACATTGATGGAAAATAATGTGTCATGATTTAGATGTCATATGAATATTTTTTCTATGATCTTATGATTAATAACTACAATTATCATTTCTCACACTATTATTTTTTGTCTTTGTTAATGGTTAGACCCAATTGAAATCATATTAATATAGAATTTCATGGGCAATTCAATGACCATCATCCTGAAAAACCAAATGAAATGGGAGATGGAATTTGAAATCATGTGATTATGATTGTATTGACCCAAGATTTATATATATAGGTATTACATCTGAATATATGAATATTAATTTAATTTTACAAAATCAATATTGAGTATCATAATGTTTTAATTTATTTGGGAGAACACAAATATAATAAATTGTTTCATAAGTGAGCTACATCATCTCCCACTATCAGCTTCATAGTTAACACCTTTATTATCCACATAAAACAAAATACCTTTATTCAAAACATGGGGAAAAGAAACATAATTAAGGGCGAACCTAGATTCACAGTAAGGGTAAAAAAGGGAGATATAAATATAACAAGAGAATAAGGGTATGATAATATGAGAATATCATTTAAAAATCATACCTTGAAAATTTTAGATCATAAAATTAAGTCATGTAATACATATTTATAGTTCATTAGACATAAATCATAATTGGATTAAATAACATAATCCATGAAAAAATAAAATTATCATAAGACATGTAATTATGACATACAAATATGTATAAAAATTAATTCCCTTAGTAGTTAAGTCTCATTTCCAAGACTATCATAGTGGATTGTGTTCACTCTCAAAACCATCATATTAGTCGAGGTTCAATCCCAATACTATAAAATTGGATTGGTTTTACTCCCCAAAACATTATGGCAGTCATGGATCACTCCAATGACTGTCATAGTGGATAAAGTAACATTATATAATGTGCTCACTCCCCTTTCTAATCATATTTATTTCATGAGATATCAATCATTACCCAATGTATTGAGGAGAAATACAGGTCCCACCTATCAAATATTAAAAGTCATACATATGCATGTCAAAATATCATAAAGCATTGATCATATCAGAACCCATGAAAATAGATGGGACTTATAAACATTTTATAATATCATAACCAGTGTAAAAGAAATGGGTTAAATAAACATTTCATCGTAGCATAACGCATGAAAAAGTAATAGTTTTCAAAAACATTTTTTTCATTTCATCATAGTATTCCCTATGTAAATGGAACTAGTTTCATAAAAATACTATAATAAAAAACATAATCTATTGAGAGAAATAATAAGGATGGTATCATTTTATCGGATCTATAGTAAAGCTTATGTAACATCAAAAGATGTCATCTTATATGGAAAATGATTTTGATAGATTACTTGGAAAATGTATTTTCCACTCGAAAAAATTTATTTGAAATATATATTTTTTGTAAATATTAAAATAAATATATTATTTTAGTATTACCATGAAAAAATTCCATGTAATATTTATTTCATTGATCTGTCATGATAACATAAAACACTGTTTATTCAATACATGTTAAAAAAAATTACATTTCAAATTTTCAGTGAAAATTCAAAAATATCTCATTTGGAAAATGATAATAGAATTTATTTTAAAGAATTATCAAAAAATTAAAACATGGTAATTTTTTTAAACAATCATTGGAGAATTGAAAAAAATTTCTTTATTAAATTTTATGAAAATATTTTCATGGAATAAAAAGATTATTTGACCGAAGAGAGAAATAAAGTCGATTTTATTAAAAAGCATATTTTTGATATCTTGAGTACATAGATATCATAAAATTAAATGAAAAATATATTATCTATAAATAAACAAATGATATGAATATTCATGATTTTTTTGGAGATAGATCAAAATATGTAATCATCAGAACTTAGTCATAAACAACCTTAATAAACAAAGAGGTCGTAACATAATACTCTTAGCACTTTAGTATCTTTGTAATTATAAGACCCAAGAAATAATGAAAATTATATAGATATATATATCCCATAATTTAATGACAAAAATCCTAAAGGGCATTCAGTTTTAGTAAATTCACCTCTTAAATGAATCAAGTGGTGTTTAAGGCATGTGACCAGAGAAATAAAAGTGAGATAAAAATATCTTACCTTATGATTCAACATCCATAGATCATGTTCGATACTACTATATAATAAATTTTTTTTAATACACATATATTAAATAACCATAATCATATATATCATACCATATATGATTTACATATATACATTTATCACCCATTTATTAATAATTATTCGTTAAAATCAGTGTTTTGGGTGACCACTGCTTCATATTTCAGGCTTATTTTGGTATACTAATTTGGGTAATTGTACTTTTATCTTGGTTACATTATCACTATAATGTTAACCATGATATAAATATCATAAGTTTTTATTTTATTTTAAGTTCATATAGTGGTGATGGAAATAGAAAAGTTGAAGGTGAATTATTTTTCTTTTAAAAATTTATCAGAGTTTAAACATTAAGAGTAGAAATTAATTTTTCCAAATATTAAATATTTCAACCCCAGATATATAAGAATTAAGAGAGAAAATAAAATGCATAAACTAAAATATGAAAACAAATATTTTTATACTAGTTTGGATCTAAATGTTCCTATATATACTATTTACACACCAACCTAGTGTATGAAGCCCACTATAGTATATCACATTTGAACAAAAGTTACAACTCTTTACATCTACCCTTTTCAAAACTAGAGGCTCAAGAAAATTCCATTATCTTTTATAGGTTCGTACAAAAACCCATCCAATTATATTTTAAGACCCAACCTAAACTTTTAATAGATTAATCCTAACCTCTTTCCTATTTTTGGTTTAGATAGAACCCAATAATCTTTGGGGGAAACTAACCATGTATTTTATAGGTAAAAAAATAACAAATACATTCATTGGATCAATATGTGACTTTTCTATGTTATAGGTCAAGATGAACTTGTTCTTCTATGCGGAAAAAACCAGACTCCTAGAATAGAAGTATTTCGTTTTATATTTTAGTTGTTAAGTGGATCCCATTATTCAAAAATTATAGAATTAACTTAGTCGTCCTATAGGATAAAAACAAATCCTGGTGTACCTTTTGTTAGGGTAGTATAAACCCATTCTAGGAACACCATGTGAGATAATATAGTAAAAATTGTTACATTGTAATGAAATAATGAAATAGTTTGACCTTGTAAATGATTTATGATGAATATGTTGGAGAACGAATCAGGTAGATCTCAATCAATTCATGATTTTTGAAATAGTGAAGATTAGGAAGCCATGAGTTTACTTCAGTAGGTAGATGAATGGTGAAGCTCTAGAAATCAATTTTAAATATGTATCATGAATGAGTAGATAGAGATTTATGTTTATATTTCTTTATTGTATGCCTCCATATTTTTATACACCAAAATGAAACTATTATTTTATACACTTTGAATGAAATGAATATCATTCAAAAATTACAATGGTAAAATCTTTATGTGAAGGTAGATTTTAATTTTATTTGATATATTATAAAATAAAAAACAAAATGTAAAGCAAAGTTTATTATAATAATAAATACTATATTTAATAGATCAGTGAATGTATCTATATATTTTGATAAAAAATACATTGAAATACTCCCATAATTTATGTTATACTAACTCTCTATTTTCCAAAAATAATTATAATATAAACCTCTCTCTTTTATGGAGTTCTCTATCAATATTCTATAAAACCCACGATTTATATAAAGAAACAAATTTCAAAAAATTAATATAGTAGTTAATAATAAATATTAATATATTTAGAAAATTCAAGAAAAAATTCATGGCACACTCATCATATAAAAAAAAATATCTGAATTTGAATATCTTAAATTCCAGAATTTTCAACATGAATATCAATACATCATTAATACCATGTTAAAACCATTTAATTATTTATAAAAAATTTAAAACCTTTCAACATGGATTCTAGATAATTAATGACTAATTTTAGAAAGAATAACACCTAAAAATATTTATAATAAACTTGTAGAAAAATGACATGTGAACCACAACACAAAACATAGAATTTTATCAGTTTATAGAAAAACCTGTAGAAATTTATAGAACCACATATGACAATCCATGTAAGAATTTCATGTAGATGATTTTAATATGGAAATTCACGTGTCAATTTTACGTAAATTAATCGACATAACTAAATCTACTTATTCAATTCACATATTAGTTTTCACATCAGGAAATTTACATAAACAATTTATGTGAGGAATTTTTCATAGCCATTTAACATTAGAAAATTCAAAAAACCATATTTTAATTTGTAGTTAATTTATTCACATAGAAAATAATTCTCATATAGACAAATATCCATGTATTATTTTTTCATGTATGAGAAATTTCTCACATAAGAAAATTACTCATGTCTGAGATTTTCTCACATAGGAAAATTACTCATGTATCTAATTTCACGTATGGGATTCTGAAAATTTGAAAGGCCAAATGAATTATCCAATTTAATACCTAGTACATAACATTAATATAGTTGACTTAGATTTAGATCTAGTTTACTTATATTTATAAAATCTCATTATGTTTCAAACAAAATAATTAATCAAGTTAATTAGAGTTATGTATCCCAAGTTATTAATAAAATACTGTATCCAGATTTTTCTAGAAAAATAGTATACTTTAGACTGAATAAATTCAATAACATATAAAAAAAATTAGAACTTGATATAGATCATTTTAGAAATTTTGGTCTCCTAAATAAATGTTGGAATGTTTATTATAATTATAACTCATCAATAATCACTCAATTTGGTGTTTTGTGGTAAATGGTTTTTCCCAAACATAGAAGGTAACTAAAATGGAAAATAGGCTACATCCATCCAAAATTGGCTACATGAATTTTGAATTGTCTATTTGGTTTTCCAATGGTCTACATTTTTTATATTATATTTTATGAATGATAATAGTAAAAAACATGTCTAAATGATATTTAAGGGTCCCTAATTATGTTTTTACCCTAGTAACTCAATATGAAACTTATAGAACATGATATAAATAATTTAAATATAAAGTAAAATGATATTTTAAGCAAATAATAATAAGATATAATCAATGTTAATCATACTATATTAAAAATCTTCGATAAGAGACCAAATGAAAACTAAATTATATAAGAAACAATGTAAATTCTATATAAAGTATATCTTAATCAATATATAAGATAACAAACTAATATAACACTTCATTAAGACTTATTTTAAAGATTATAAAATATATAAAGTTATAAAAATTTTAATTACTTATGATATGATATTTTGTAGTGAAAAAATCTGAATTGGTTCAAGGGGACAATCAATATTCTCTTCCTTTTAGATAATTTTAAAACAATTTATAATTTTATAACCTCTCCCCCCTTTTTGAAATTATCAAAAAGATAATGCTTCAATTAGAAAATTATTTCATTGAAACTAGTACTAAAAAATTATTTCACTTTAAATATAAAACATAATAATAAAACTCATTTTATTTCATAATATTCTTAAACTTTAAAATTAAAAATCTTCTATCAAGAAGACACTATAAAAACATACATCATTAGAAGACAAATTTCATACAATGAGAATAATTTAAAAATATGTTTGGGATAAATAATGTGAAATCCGTCATAAACAACACTTTTATGAGAAATGTTTTTTAAAAAATGTGATAACATCATCTAGTATATATTATAAATATTAAATTAAATTATAACCAAATATATATAGAATTAAAAAATTAGTAAAATGAAGAATAGTTTCCAGATGTTAACTATTTAAAAAAATATGAAAAATACAATCACATTAAAATTCAATATAATTCTTAAAAATTATCAAATACAACACTAAACATCTCCATAAATTTTGGAATTAAATATTATTCTACATGAATGTAATATAATATAATGTTTCTACATATTTAGGATGTCAAAAAAATCAGATTCTAAAATTCTCAAAGTAGACTTAATACAGACATATTTGTTAGGAAAAAAATCCGAGTGAAAATAAGGTTTCCTCCCCATTAACTAATGCATTATATATATCACTTAAAATAAATTAAATTTAATGTTAAAAAATATATCTTAAATATATATTAGATTATAATTGAAATATAAAATTTGTTAAAATTGGAATCTTAAAAATAGTTTTTACACTATAAATGAATTTATAATTATACAAAACAGATTTTAAAAAATGAAATGAAAATAAATAAAATAAATATTTAAACAACTCATAAGTGGGTAATAAATTTATAAATAAATATGTATTAATTACCCCTTAATTTTAATTTCCCATTTGTTTTTTTAAAATAACAAAACATGTTCATGTGTGTTTTAAAAATTAAAAACGAAAATATATAGATTTAATTTTTTGAAAATTTAAAAAATAAAACTATGTATGATAGGGTCCAATAACTGAAATATCTAAGATTAATTCAGAGTTCGGAAAAATATTGAATCCCCTGAATTAATTATTTCCTTTTAAAATTAAAATATCAAAATAGAATAAGAATATTTTTAATTTCAGTAGTGAACACTTATCCAAAAACACATTTTATTGTCACAAAGAGACCAAAAATTATTATAAGGTATTCCGAGAAATTTTAAATGTAGAAAAATGATAATATCATTCTATTAAGCCATATTTTAAAAATAATATAACATATTTACTGGCCATATAATGATATTAATCATATTAAATTGGATAATAAAATAAATTATATGGTTGCATCCAAAATGATATAATGCATTTAAGATTATAATTCTTATACTGAAATGATAATGATAAAAATACAAGGTCATGTATGATGAGTATAAGAATAATAATTTATATACTATCTGGGTATAAAAAATGTATTAAATTTATATGATGTAGAATAAATACCTTTTGTAACCCAATAAGTATATGGTTTTGATAGTTGGGCCTCAAAATCATATTTTCACATGAAATTACATTTGTGACCAAAATATTGAGTGAACCTAAAAAGTAAAATATCAAGAATAATGACCACAACATCCACATTTAAAAATATTAAGAAAATGAATTACATCAGACACCCCTTTCACAAAAATTACATTTAAACATAATAGGAAAAGATGAATCACAACGCAGTCCACTGATTTTATTATTACAACTCTTGAAATAATAATTCCATCCAAAATTAATATTTGAATAAAATTTATTAGAAATTTCATTTTTTGGAAAAAATGATTTCATTAATAATGTTATCTTATTCATTTTTTAATCCATTTTTTGTGGAAAATTCAAAATCACCACAAACCTTTTCTGGTTTGGAAGATGATTTTTTTCTAATATTTTTACACAAATTTTATGATTATAACATTGATCATAAAATTAAAAACATATCATCCAAAAATAAATTAAATTTCATATATTAATATGCATTATCTGATAATTTTTTTAATCCTATCATTTTCTACTTTAATCTTCAACATTTCTAAATTATCATTCAAGTTTCTAATGTTTTTAATTTAAAGAGATAAAAATTAATTATCTTCTAAAAATTTCTTAAATTTATATGATATGTAAATTTTTTTCACCAAAACCCTTTTTTAATTTGCTATTAAGTGATACATACAAATAAGTCATTTGTTTTATTTTAAACTTCATATGAATAACATATTTATTTTAGACCTTTAGTACTCAACTAATCATTTATAGAATTATTAGAAGCATGATAATCAAAACTAAAATCACATTCTTTAGTCATGTTTCTCATAGATATATTTTCATAATTTCAAGAATATGAATCATTATGACTTAAACATGAACGTGGATGTTAAATTTTTACCTCATAATATTTTGAAATAAATGAAACACTAATATTTTATTTTTCTATTTTTAACCTTCCATTAAGAAATTTTAGAATCAATTCAAGTAGTAACAAATATCTTTTCTTTCTTCTTGACCATTCTTGGATTTTTGATCATTGAAAAATTAGGTTTAAATTATAATCTCTTACTACATCCATAATAGAGAATATTCAATCAATCTAAATTCAAATTTAATTTACCTTCAATGATACCCCTTTATAAAAATTATGTTTTTCTTTTTTAATGGTTGGACACATCCTTTTCATGTTTCCAGAATTTCTATAATTTGGGTTAAATATTTTATGGAATTTATTTATTTAATTAATATTGTCTCAATATGTTTCCAAATATCCTAAGTAGTTATGAAAATATATATTTTTTAAAAAATATTTCTAGTAAAAGAAAAATAAATTATCTTCATGACCTTATAATTATAATCATATTTAATAGTATCTTCTCTTTTCAAATCTACAAGTTTATATTTAGTTAAAATAAAAGATTTAATCCTAATATCTCAAAATAAAATATCAACACTCCTTATATAAGCTTCCATCTAGATTTTACACTGACCATACGTTCTAGTATTGAAATTTGGGGGAAATTTCAGATTCAAACCACTGTTATTCCTCAAAGCACCCCCAACTAAAAATGATTAGTCCCGTATTGTTGTTAAGGACTATGATAAAAAGTTAGAACAATCAATATAAACAAAAAAATGAAGAAAAATATATCCTCAAGAGAACCAAGATATGAAAATAATTATGTGGTATAAAATATGTTACAAACTATAATATCCTTTAAAATAGTCATCCTCAAAAACCAAATTATATGTATAAGGAACAATAGGTAACTAAACATATCCTTATAAGATCAAACCTCTAATACCTAATGTAAGGTCCTATATAAGTGATTGTAATTGACC
The DNA here is from genome assembly GCA_963277665.1 of Viscum album. Taxonomy (NCBI): domain Eukaryota; kingdom Viridiplantae; phylum Streptophyta; class Magnoliopsida; order Santalales; family Viscaceae; genus Viscum; species Viscum album. Next base: position 1,105,565,004 of record OY728145.1, read on the forward strand.
GGGGTAGGGGGTGGTGGTGGGGGTTAATTATATTCCAACAAAAATGAATCGAAATTTAAACTTTAAGAGGATGAAGGGGTTTAGATAAAAACCCAAACTTTTACAAGAGATGACACAACCTATGATTTTATAGGAACAATCCTAATATATTTCCATTTTTGAGTTTATAAAGGACCTAATATTTAATGGGGTGAACCTTACCCATTATTTTAAATGTTTATACCAATCCAAGGTTTTCATAGGCCCAATTCAAACATTTTCTATGTAACGGGTCAAGAGGAACCCAATCTTCCAAGGTGAAAGACTAAACATGAAATCTTACAGGAGAAGTCAATTCCTTTACCATATTAGGGGTTAATTAGAACCGAATAATTTAATGATATATACTAAAACTAGTATTATAAGTGTATAACTAAACACTCTATGATTTTAAAAGAACCCTATGATCGATAGAATACATTTCACAGAACACCAAGCTTAAACTTACTCAAAAAATATCATAATTAAAACAAGAAAACTATAACCTAGCCCTTTAATTGTAAGGAATAATTTTTTTAAACACATAATTATATATATATATATTTTAAATATTTTTTAATATATTAATTTATTGTTATTAAATGAACACATAATTTTTAGTGAAGTCATTTTGTTCTTCAAATATATGATTTCCTCAAAAAGTGATTTTTATTTCTATCTATGTAAAAATTAATATAATTGAATTTCAAAACATTTAATTTTTTTATGAAATGGAATTAATTTTGGGATTAGTGTGTAAATATTATCTTATGATAAAATGTTTATAATCTTTTGAAAAGATCAATTTTTCAGTGAATAGTGAAAATACCATTGTTTTTGTAAAAATGTCATTTCTTGTCAATAAATTAAGAAATTTTAAGTTCAAACTACATTATGAGTATGATTTGATATAAAATAATAATTTTTTAGTAATATTTTATCCACCTAAATTAGTTTTAATCAATTTATATTGGATATCAGAATAATATTATTTTTTGTTTTAAAAACCGGATATTTTTGCTGAAAAATTTTTTGAAGTACAAAATACTTATCCCTTTAAAATAATTAAAAAATCCCTAATTTTTAATTTTTGAAATTAATTTTCAAAATTATATATTATTAAATTTTAATTTTTTTTAATAAATTTATAATTATTAGACCTAGATTTTATATAAAATCACATTTTTCTTGAAAAATGAGCTTTTTGAAATCTGCTTTTCATATGGTCTACAAGTTTTGTTTTAAATTTATTTTTTCATTTTATGGGAATTTAATTTAGTAAAATGGATTCCATATTTTTAATAATAATTTATAAATTATTCTTTATTCAGATTCATTTTTATGCATGAAAAAATTTATCGTGGAAAAAATACAAATTTTCCGGAGTATACTTAAAATAATGAAATGGGTTAAAGTAAAAAGGTAAAAGCATTAAATTTAGAAAAATAAGTCTTTAAATTTTTGTATGTTTTTTCTTGACCAAAAAATCCTTTAAAATATTAATAATTAAAATATTTCATTGTAATTAATTCCACCAAAATGTGGTTGGCTTCTTATATAAAACAATTATCATTTACTCACTTAAAACCACCCATCCAAATTTATAAACACAACTCTATACCACCCCTATATCATCAAAAGACATGAATCTCATTATATGTATGTCAAAACCTATCATACAAACTTTACAATAAACCATATTTGTATGGTATAACAAAACTAAAAATTCCAAGGTCTTTAATGGATCCTTCAAGGAGGAGATATTCATGATGCAATTTTTTGAAACCAGCTCTCTTATTTTCTTTTCTTATTCTACCATATCCTAAAATCCATCATCCATCATGGAATAATAACTCAAAATTCATTTATATTATGTAATTTTATGTTACTAGTATAATATCATTTATCCATCCCTTTTATTACCTCCTCTTATTCAAGAAAATAAAATCTTTGTCCAAATTATGGCAGTTAACCGTGTCTCTGAATAATGATTTATTTGGATTCCATTAATTCATTCAAGGATGGTCATGAAAGCATTATTATGGTTAAATAATATTTTAAAAGGTTTATTATAATCGATTTCATGTTCCATAACTAATATATATATATATATATATACATATATATATTATTAAATAAAATAAAACTAGTTCCCGATGGATGAAAAAAATTACCAAAATAAACTAAACATTTATCATTAATATTTTATCAAAATAATCACCCTCATGTTAGAAATTAATATGATATATGTGAAAATTTAGACATCTATAAGTTCCTTAATACCATTTGTTTTCACTTCTAGAGTTTTATTTCCATTTGAAAAGAAAACCCATAATTATATGCAAATAAACAAATCATGAAGCCATGAAATGAACACCCCAAAATAGTGAAAATTATGAAATTTTATAAATGAATAGGTGGTAATATGTTATAAAAGTATCAGATAATGTATTATAAATATGATTATAGTTTCAAATAAATAATAACATTTTTTAAACCTTTATATAGGAGGTTAAATTATGCAAATCTAATGGGAAGTGTGAGATAGGGGTTTCTCATCCCACTTTTTATTATGTGAGATATATTCCTTATTGCCCCACATATATCTTGTTGGTAGTTCATATATACTTCTCCTTTATGTATAATATCATGAATCTAATTATCTACATATTATTTAATGTTTCATTTGATAATTAATACATTTATGGGGAATATGATTCAGCTGATTAAAAATTAGTAATGTATTTTATAAATCAAATTTCATTCATTAGGATAATCTTCTATTTCCAAGATTTTTTCTTAGTGTGATTATATGAGAAATGGATTTTTATTAAATTTTGTTGTATTTTCACTTTTTTATGTGGATTTACATTATATTCCCACAATCTATTGATTTTACTGATGATCACTTCAATGATATGATATTTTTAAGAGAAATTCCTTAAAAAACAATAAATTTTAGGTTTCCCTTAAAAATAAATTTTATTTTGTGTTTATGTTTTCTAAAACCATTTCTATTTTTTTAATATTATCCTATGAATTTTTAAATTCATTTTATCTCATTTATGACTTTTTAAAAAGTTGTTTCCAATGTGTATTTTGTGGTTTTCCATACAATATTATTTGATATTTTTATTGACTAAAATAATGAAGTAATATTTTTTGAAAATTGTATGGAATGATAATATTTTCCCACTATCATGAATCCTTAAAAATATGAAGCATAATTTATAAGTTTGAGTGGTTATTTTAGAAGAATTTTTCTCTTTTATAATTTCACTGTGTTTTAAAAATATGTGATTTTAAAAGTGAAAAGGTGTATTTTCGTAAAGTATTTTTCAAAGATCCCATTTAAAGAATTTTTGTCTTTGTTAACATAAATTTTTGAATAATATGATTCATTGAGGTTGATACATTATGATATCATCTTAAATATTTTACTAAATAGTTTATGATCATTTTGACTGGGGATGTACTATTTTGATACCATTCACCATATTACTCTAGATTTCTTATGATAATGTTTATTTGATGGGATTATGTATTAAAATTTATATTGATATTTTTTAAAGAAATTTTTTATGTTGATTATGTTTTAGCCTTTCACATGATGCATGATTGGGACATGAAATACAAGGATGTAGGAAAATTATAGATAGAACCTCAATGAAATAGTAGGTATACTGAAAAAATCAGTTGGCTGAGTCTAATTAGTGTGTAACTAGTAGTTTATAATTCTCTTGTGAATCGACATGATAAAAGAGATGAGGTAGGGCAAGCCATTTCAGTTTGTTCCAAATACATTTAAATTGTTTTTTGGGAAGGTCTAGTCTGTAATGGTACCAGGATGACTGAGATCATGGCATCCTATAATTAAAAATTTTCTTTTCTAAGGTTTCATTTATTTTTATTCATTATTGTTTCACTAAGATATTTTCTCCAGTAAAATTTTATTATCATTTATTGATTAAATGGAATGTGATTCTACTTATTTACATTATTGTATAAATTATTCTAGTTGATTCATTATATATTCTGCTTTATTAAATCCCTACAGAGCATTTGAGATCACCCCTTTCCTATATTTTATTTTCCCCCAGGATGTAAGGATGTGTTTTATGATTGACTATGAAGGGTTTTTCTAGGGGGATAACGGTTTCTTCAAAGAAAATACTTTGTGAAATTTATTTTTGATAGGAAATTTGTATTTCATATATGTATCTAGTTCTACCAGACTAATACACTATTCAGTCCTTTGGGAAATGATTCCTTGTATCTTATGCTAATATAATGAGGAAACCAATGACTCTGGACTGCTAGGGTAGGGGTCTTTATATATAGAACAAACTTATATATACATTTTTTAGTGTAGTATAACTTCATGGAACACAAACTAAGTGACACAATATAGTATAAACAGTTACAATGAAATGAATGAATGAAATAGTTGAACACATTGAATGATTGAAGATAAGGATATCAGAGAATGAATCAAGTATAGATCAAACCCTTCAAAATGATAAAATACTGAAGATTGGGAAACTAATAGTTTACATCAGTAAGTACTTGAATGATGAATTTCCACGGATCAGTTTTGAAATATGTACGATAAATGAGTAAAAGTATATTCACATCCATTATTTCCTTACTGTATTCCTGAGTCTTTTTATTGAAAAAAATTCACTGGCTATATTCTCCACTATAAATTACATAAATCACCTTCATAAATTCTAATGTTAAAATATGCATGTGGTGGTATATTTTAATTTTATTCGAAAAACTATTAATTGGAAAAAACATTGTGCACCAACATTTATTCGAAGAATAAATAAAAAATTAATATAGTAGTGAGTATATCCATAATTTTTTACAAAAAAATGTTGGAATACTCCGATAATTTATGTGATACTGATTGTCTATTGTCCGAAAACAATTCTAATATAAACTTTTCACTTATTTTTTATTACACTCTAAATATTCTATAAAACACATGGTGTCATGAAAGGAATATTAAGGGTTTATACCTTCATGGTCTATTACATTTTGTTTTTGGTCATTTGATGTGATATGAGTAGGATTATAGGGAGTTTGGAGTAGTTCAGTTGTTAAAGGATGGAAGTAGGGATGTTAGTAGTTGTGTAACTTGATTTCACGACATGAAGTTTGGTTTTGTGTCTTGTCCTAGGAAGCTTCGTGATGTGAAAAATTATACATGATGTGAATGGAGGATTTATGGGGTGAAATATTTTGTGGTTTGAGAAATAAAATAAAATTGAGTGGTGATGGGTTTTTTGGCAGAAGTGGACCTCAAGGGATTTCAAGGTCTGAAAGGGGACTACAAGTAATGTAATCCCCTCATGGTGTAATGTTTTAAAACATTATAGCCACTTGGGTTTTCACAAACCATACTATTGAAGTTATCTCTCTTATCTTAAGAAACCTCATAGTCTCTTACTTAGTGTTTTGGATATCCCATCAATGAGAATTGATCACCAAGCTTCCATCATTGATCTGTAGTGACCCGTCTTCGATTCAAGGTGTATTATTCCTTCATTTCAATAATTTATTTTGGTTTGGTCTCTCCTTTCCTCTCTATATTCTTTCCATACAATGGAAAATGTTCTTCCTTGCTTATAATTTATTTTTCTTTGTCCGTTTATCAGTTTTTTGGTGTCATTGAATCCCTGGGTGGATGAAGTTGTCACGAGAGAGGTAATCAAGGACCATTGTGTTATCTGTTTCCACACAAATAACATAGACACCCCTTTTAGTTAGGTATTTTTATTCATATCTATTTGATAATTCTTCATGTAGGAGGGATATACTTTTTCGTTCCGGTGGATCAGGATTGTACCACACTAATCAAAGATAAGAATTAGTTAAATGAAATTTAAAGGGGCATATGGATTCAAATTTCATGTTTCATGGCTTGATTTTATTGTGATTTTGTGGATTGTATGGGGTAAATTCCCTATTGAAAATTGTGATCGTTGGTGTTCCATGTTTGTGCACTAAATGGATTGCATGTTGGTTGGATCCTCTTGAATACTTTTATATGGAATTTGTAGATCCTGTACACTTGGATAATAAACGGATGAACTAGGATGACCCAGTTTTTTTGTGGTAACCCCTAAATTAACAAGTGAAATTAAAAAAAGAATGTCTTTATAAATATATAATCGTGTTATTCATTGGTGTGTGGGGAGATGTGTTGTGTGGGATAGTCGTGGTTGTGTGTACAAGGCCAATAAGAGGTGAAGTGACTATGTTGTGATGTATGAGTTTTCTTTGGTTTATGTTGTAGTCTGGTTGTGAAGAATGAGTATGCGTTATGGGTTTGCTTCTATAGTGTTGTGGAAGAAATTGTAGTCAATACATCAACTTGGAAATGTAATGGAATCTCAGGTTGAGATATTGATGGTTTTTGGAATAGATGAGCAGTGTTGCATATCGGGGATACAATTAGGTCGTGGTTTGGTTGTGTTGCTAGATGTGGTTGAGATTTGGGGACTTTATTTGGTTAGTATATGTATTTCTTATAGTTTTTCTCCATGTTTGTGCTTTGATTGTGTTGATTTTTATCTGTTGTGCTTTGTATTTTCCCAGATAGTAATGGAATAAATGAATAAATAATTGATTAATAATGTTTGGGACTAGATTGGGTTGGTTTGGTTAACGGAAAAAATAAAAGAATTGTGAATGAAGAACCGTAATGGTCAAATTAAATTGTTTGGGAACGTGTATTGGGTTTATGGAATGTTGTGTGGTGTCGGGCATTTATAGGTAGAAGCAATGTTGGAAACATTGTGAGTTGGTTGTTTTAGAAATCATAGGTTGGGTTGAGTGTTTGGTATATATATACATATACTTTTATTTTCCTTCTAAATTCAATACACACACACACTAATTGAGAAATATGTTCCGAACACCCCCATCTTCATGGGGGTGGGTGTCTTTCCCAAACCACCTGGTGGAAGGATGGAAAGATGGGCACTCGCTCTTCCATGATCTCTCTTCCAGGTAGTGATAAGCCAAGATTCCTCGAGTAGGTTGTGGTTATTGAGTCCCTGGTGTTTGTGGGTGAGTGGTGCTTTCCCAGGTGTCTTAGGGATGAGATGTGTTGTGCTTTAATAGGTGTCTTCAAGATGAGTTGTGCTTTGTGGCCTAGGTGTCTAAGGGTGGGATGTGAGGTGACTCGGGGATCAGGTGATTGGACAAGATGTAGTTTGTTGTCTAGGTGTCTGCAGGTGGGATGTGATGTGAATCAGGGCTTAGGTGATAGGATGAGACATCGTTTATGGCCCAGGTTTCTGCGGTTGGGATGTGATGTGACTCAGGGCTTAGGTGAAGGGATGATATGTGGTTTTTGGTGCTCTGATGTGTACGGGTGGGTTATGACGTGGTTCTTTTGGAATAGGAGTGAGCATGAGGAATTTTTCCATTAGGAAAATGAAGCTAAACCTATGGGAAGTGGTGAGGGGTACTTAAATCATCGATTTTCTTACTATATTACTTTACATGACTTGATTTACTTAGTGAGTGTTCCTTGGTGAGGATTTTAGGGCTAGTACACCTTGTTTGGAATTATTTGGTTCTATTGTTTTCTCTTTGGGGAATTAGTATTTTTCCTTTCACTTGTGAACAAGATAATTTTGTCTTCCTAAAGAGTATACCTATATGCTCACCATATTTATAGAAAAATTAATTTAATTTTTCTGTAGGACTATGTGGACCATACTGGGCTATACTAGCTTGGACTTTAAGATTGTTGCGATGTCACTGCTTTTCCTTACATCTGGTACTTATTTTAGAGATTTATTTAATTTGTAACAATTTTATTTTGTACATAAATGCGGGATGACATTTTGGTATTCTTTTATATACATCATGGAGTTATTATGAGGTTGATACATATTATCTCCCAATATTGTTTCCTATAAAGAGGCTAATGCCTCCTTTTTTTGTGAGATTGTATACTGATGGTGGTGGTCATCACCATGGGGTCTACTGGGGGTGGGACTCAGGCAGTCATTATATTCCTTGTTTAATTTTCATTCTAACAGGGGTATCTTTGGAGGGAGGGGGTCATGATATAATGGAACCAAAGGTGATGGTTGAGTGATATGATGGATATTGGAGTTAGGCATAATGAGAATTTCATGGGTTGGTAGGGAAATAGTGTCAGGAGATCTTGGTATGTGACCTAGGCTATGGAATACTTTATAAGACATGAGATTTTGGGTCCCCTCATGAATTGATGTAATGTCTATGAGCCTATCAAAGGATGAAGTGAGTCTATAGTATTTTTAGGTTTGATATCTAGAAGAGTTACATTAATCATAATGAATTGTTTTCTTATTTTTTATTGGGTTGTTTTGTGAAGGTTAAAATGCTTGAAATGAATATAATTAATTAAAAATGAAATTTAATATAATTATATACTATTCGGGCTAAGTAATTTCTTGTTTTCCCTTTAGTTATGGAAACTAATTATCATCCACTAGTGGATTGGGATGTTGAGGATTAGAAGGATGCTATGGTTGATTAGCAGAGGGTTGATCCAGTAGAGGAGGAAAAATAGCTGTAGTGAATGTTTCTTTTGTTCCAATGGTAGGCCTTGGAAAAGTATGAGGGTAGTGTTTCAGACATAGAGATAGATAGATGGATTGAGGAGCTCGAGATCACCTTTAATTTGATCCAATCCCCAAAAATGTACTAGGTTCCTTTAGTGGTTATCAAAATGATAGGGGTTGCATGTCAGTGGTGGACACTTTATCCATGGGAGAGGATGGAGGAAGAGGTGTCGTGGGTCAACTTTCTCAAGGATTTTTGGGTGGAGTTCCTTTCATCGACAATTTTAAAGATCTGACCCTAGTTTCCTAGAGCCAGTGCCCTATTTCATTACATTTGAATGATTACAAGAATTTCATATCCCAAAGGAACTGATAGTTTAGTATTTTTGGAAAACCATATACATACATAAGTTCAACATTACAACTTGAAATTAATTACACTATGGATATTCTATTGAAAACATATGCAACTCCTAGGTTATCCATCAAATTCATTCATAATTTACTTCTTCGTATCCTAGAGAAATAATAGAAAGTAAAGGGGTGATCATAGATTCTTATTCAGGGTAATAAATACAGTATAATATACCATAAACATAAACATTAGGCATGGTGAATAACTAGAAACACATGCCTTTAGAATTGAACTCAAACACAATATAACATGAATAAGATATCAATAAATAATGTCATAATAAAACATAATCATGGGTATTATACTAGTCGAATAACCACAAGAACTATATATTACTAGCTTCATAATGAGGTAAATACATAATGGATGCCATTTTGCAATATATCGTCACGGCCTCGGCCAAGGCATTTGAAAATTATTATGGGCTCAACCAAAACCATATCTTAAAATGGGAAATTCCATGACCAAGTACATACATGTTTTGTCTCATGAGACCTATCGATGGATCGAGGAGCTATAGAGACCCCCACCTATCACTTAATAAGTCCAATTAATTTATCATATGAATGGGGATAATCTTAAAATATATATACATTAATATTGAAACTAACATATGAAATGTAAATAACTTTCCCCAAACATAAGCACAAACGCTTCAGAGTAACATGGTGGATGTTTTCAAGATAGCACATACATTTTCAAACCAAAAGTAAACTATTCATTACAAAATGGTGTATTAGATCATAAAATATTATCCCCAATTACACATAAGATTCAACATGAGTTTTGAAATAGACAAAATTACGCTTATAATATCATTGAGTAATTCTTGAGATAAATACTCTTTTACCTGGAAAAGAAAAGGCCTTTTGAAAAAATATATTTATAAAAAAATTTAAACAATATAGTTTCATAATAATAAAATGAGTAGTTTTATAAAATTAATTTTTTATAAAAATATATTATAGAGTGTCCTTGAAAATAGGTAAGAATCCGAGAAATTCCCTTGAATCGGGCCAGTATTTCAAGAAATATTTTTGAATGATCCTTATAAAACATGTATTTCTTCAAAAAATAAAGAAGAATTCTAGTTGGTAAAAATATATATACCATTCACTAATAATTTATGATGAGTACATAAGAATACATAATAATTTCATTGAGGTATGTAGAGAATAAAAGTAACTCAAATGAAAATGGAGGTTCATGTAGAAAATCGCTACATGAGGTCTAAATATGTTTTTCTCTTTAAATTATGGTCTTGGTATATGAAATTATACTTATTGATAAATAAATTATGAACATATTTTACATGTATTTGATTTATTATAATTTTATTAAGTGCATTTATGGTTGTTTTTTGGGTTAATAGATTCAATATCATTGTTTGTGAGTGCTCGTTTCATTAGATTTCAGGATCAGTTCGTTTGTAAGGAAGTTAATGTAAAATGAAAATTCAATTCCAAAATTGATTTTATATGTTTTTAATTTTCATACAAAGTATTAAATGATCATATAAGTCATTTTGTTTTACTTTGGGTGAGGATGAATCATTAGATAAAATTTTAATGATAAATTCTTGGATGGATTTGGTGGTTTTTCGATCCCCAAGAACTCATTTTTTTTATAAATTAATAAAAAGGGTGCCAAAATGACTCCAAGATATTAAATATAATATTTTATTATGTGTTTAGACCATAAAAATGGTTTCATGACCATAATTTAAGATGGTAATAGATTTTGAAATCTTGTCGTTCGTGAATGTGATAAATTAACCCCTCTCAGATGGTGTTTTCATTTATCGTATAACAGGAGGGGAAAGGAGAGTTGGTGATGAATTATTCCATTATCATAAAAAATTATAGTACATGTACGATACTTGAGTTATCATAAAATTTGGAGGAAATGAGGTGAGGTAAAAAAAATGATTGAACTTGAAGGAAAATAATAGAAATGAAAAGAGTAATTTACCTCTTGAATTTATCTTCCTTGAAAGCCTCTTTAGCGGGAAGGTTTTTTTATTTTTAGGAGACCAAGGGTCGATGGACACGAGGAAGAGCTAAAAAGGATATTTTTTTAGAATTTAGACAAGGAAAAACGATTGAAAGGTGTGAAAATAAGAGGTAGTGATGGGCAGATTTTATAGTGGAGGTGAGGATTTATTTCCCATTATTTTATTATTTTGTCTCAAGACTATGAATAGTATTGTTTTTTGTGACTGAAAAATTAATAATTGCATTCTAGATTGAACGAAGTGTTATTAAATTATCCTTACATCACCTATGGCTCAACAAATCATGCATTTAGCATTTATCACAAATTACCATTTTTTAATTTAAAAAAACCAACTAAATTAAAAAAATACGAATAATTCACCCTAACCAATTTTCGATGTGTAGAATTCAAAAATGAACTCCATTTTATCAAAATAATTTTATACATAAGAGAAATTTATTTTTTTAATAAAATCAATTTATTCTTGAAAAATACAGATGTTAAATTTAAAAATTATTTTTATAATACTTTAAAAATTAACTGAGGTCTATTAAAAATATCCTAAAATCATTTGAAATTTTTTTATTTAGGAATAAATTTCATGAAAATAAATTTTATTAATTTAATAATTTAAAATTTTATTTGAATATTTGTTACTCACTATAATACCATCACATAATTATTAATTAATAAAACATTATATTTCATTTATGAGGTACAAAAATTTTAATTATACTTTCTTGGGTGTGGTTACTATTCATAAGAGTAATATTACTATTCATATGGGTATGTTAATATTCATAAGTGTCAAGTTAAAATTCACTAGAAAATGTAATTTGATCCTATCATATTTTTAATATCTTACTGAATGCAATAATGTGTGTTAGTTTTTCGAAATTCAAAACACCAAGGTGGAAATATTATGTTTACTTGGTAGGTCGTAAATAAATGGTGTTCCTTAAAGACTCATTGTTTCATGAATTCAATAATAAATTTATTTGAGAATATGTGGGTTTCTATATTTTCCCCCTAAAAAATTTTCATCCTCAAAATTCCAAAATGACACCTCATAAAATGATTTGGGTTGATCTTCATCAAAAGCTCCTCATGCTCCCATGTTGCTTCTTCAATTTTTTTTTTATTTTTCCAATTTACCTTTATCAATTGTGTTTTCTAATTCCTCAAAACTTTTTCCTTGGTGTCTACAATCCATATATTTTCTTCACACTGGGATAAATAGGGTTCAAATTCTATACCTTCAGAACTGAGGACATGTGTTGGGTCTGATATGTGCTTTCACAACAATGAGATATGGAACACATTGTGTACTTTAGATAGGCTAGGAGGAATTTCCAAACGATAATCCATAGCTCTAATTCTCTTTAAAATTCCAAAAGGGGCAATATATCTAGGGCTATGTTTCCCTTTCTTCCAAAATCTTATGACATCCTTCCACTAAGATACTTTGAAGAAAACATGATCTCCCACTTGAAATTCCAAATCCTTCATTCGATTATCAACATATCTGTTCTTCCTTATTTGAGATACTTTGATATGAGTTTGAATAATAATTTACTTCATTGTTGTTTCATCCACATGCTCTAGGTCCACAAGATTACTTTCACCAAATTCATCCCATTAAATTAGTGTATGAATTCTATTTCATGAAATGCTTCATATGGTGCCATTTGAATAATAAAACAGAAACTTTTATTGTATGAAAACTCCAATAAAGGTAAATAATTATCCCACATACCTTGAAAATCAAGTGATCATGAACTCAACATGTCTTCTTAGTTTTTTATTTTCCTTTCTGATTTCTCATCAGTTTGTGGGTGATAAGAAGTATTAAATGAAGCTTAGTATCCAAATATTTATGTAGAATTTTGCATAATTTTGATTCAAATAATGGATCATGATCTGACACAATTGAGAGTTGTGCTCCATGAAGTCCCACAACTTCATTGATATAGAGTCATGAAAGGCGCTCCAGTGGAAAATCCCCCTTATAGCACGGAAATGTGAAAATTTTATAAGTCGATCAACAATTACCCATATTACATCATTCTTTCTAGTAGTTTTCTGTAATCTAGTGACAAAATCCAGGGTTATGACATCCCATTTCCTTGTAGGAATAGGTAGAGGTTTCATGACTCCCCTAGGATGTTGTCTTTTAGACTTCACCTATTTATATACTAATCATCATGATACATAATCAGCAATTTTCCTCTTCATCTTATCCCATGAGAAATTTTCCTTCGAATATCTATACATATTAGTGATACATGGATATATAGAGAAATTTGAAATATGGGCATCATCCAATAACTCCCTTTTTAGTTTGGGTATAGCGAGAACACAAACCCTCTTCCCAAACCTCAGAATTCCATCTTAATATATGAATTCTAACAACCTCCCATCATTTAGATGATTAATTTTCTTTTGAATATTCTTTTAATCAGGCTGAGAACATTTAATTCTTTTTAATAAAGTTGGTTGGGAAAACTAGTAAAAAATTAATGATGTTTCACCTTTTTTGATGATTCCAATATCCATCCTCCCTAAATCCTTATTCATAGGATACTTGTCAATTATCATTTTGTTTAGAACTATATTATCCTTCCTACTCAATGCCTCAGCTACCTTATTTTCCTTTCGTGGGTGGTAGTGTTTTGAACAATCATAATCCTTGAGATGCTCGGCCCATTTCCTTTTTCTCATGAGGAGTTATTTTTGTGAGAAGATTTATTTCAAGCTCTTGTGGTTAGTATATATCTCAAAAATATCTTTATAGAGATAATGTATCCATAATGTTTAGAGAAAAGATTAGAACTGCCAACTCAATATCATGAGTTGGATAGTTCGGTTTAAGAAATTTTAACTTCCTCGATATATGTGAATAAATATATCATTCTACATAAGAACACAACCAAATCCTTTCAGTGATTCATCACTATAGAAAAAAACATCATTTCTTGATGGAAGTGTTAGGATCAGAGAATTCACTAATATCCTCATTCATTATTTGAAACATTCCTCACATTCTTTTCTCCATATGAACTTAACCCATTTACAAGTAGTCTGGGTTAACAAGTTGTCTAATCATGAGAATTTATACACAAAATGCTGATAATAACCTCTTAAAACAAAAAAACTATGTTCCTCAATTATGTTTGTTCATGTAGGCCCAACTGAAATATCCATTTTCTTCTAAGGATCAATAAATATTCCATCTTTAGATACAATATTTTCAAGAAAAAAACTTATTGAAGCCGGAATTCACACTTGCTAAAATTCCTATAGAATTCATTTCTTTTAAGAGTATTCTTAATAATGCACAACTTATTTTCATGATCTTTGTAGATTTTGGAGTATACAAAGATATCATCAATAAATACCACAAAAAAGTCATGAAGATATTACTTGAGAAACGTATTCATTATATAAATGAAAATAGAGGGTTCACCATTCAGTCCGAAAGGCATTACTGTAAAATTGTAATGCTCATACCTAGATCAAAATGTTTTCTTTGGAATATCTTGCTTCCTCACACATAACTGATGATATCTTGATCAAATTTCAATTTTCATAAAATATTGGGCTCCATAAAGTTGATAAAATAAATCATCAATGTGAGGTAGGGGATACTTGATCTTTATTTTTATAGCATTGATCACCATGTAGCCAATTCACAACCTCATATATCCATATTTTATTTTAACAAAAAATAGGGGCTCCACGTAGAGAAACACTAGGGGGAATAAATCTTTTATCACTCTATTCCTCAATTTCTTTCTTTAGTTCTACTAATTACATAGTGTCCATTCTCTAACGAGTCTTTGATATAGGTCTTGAACACGGAATTAAATAAATAGAGAACTCAACTTCATGCTACGAAGGATGTCTAGGTAAATCTTATTGAAAAACATCAATATATTCATTCACAATAGTTATATCCTCAATTTCAAAATTTCTTTCCTCACACATAGATATCAAGTTCTCATCATCCCTAAGAATTGAATTTAGAAGTGTTGCTGAAGGTGTATCTAGATGAGAATCAAATGGTAATATTTATAACCTAAAGATAAGGGATTCCACATCATTCTCAATAATTGTAACTTCCTTATTATTTAATTATATTTCCGCATCATAATTTTAAACCCAATCCATACATATGATTATATGAAAGTCAATCATCGATATAGTGATAAAATCAATAGACAAATCATGTTCATATGACATAATGGGGACTACCTAGCACATCTTCATTGCAATAAAACTTTCCTTAGGAGTTTTGACTGAAAACTCCCTATTAAATAGAATTTTAAATATCTAATATTTTAAAAAACTGGGATGATATAAAGGAATGTTATGATTCATAATCAAATAAAGCATTACCCAAGTTTGAGGAAATGATTGTTGTACCTTGCACCACATCGTTAGGAAGTTCAACTTTATCAGTTGTGATCACATAAGATTGTCCTTTCTCCCTTGATCTTTTATGAGGCATGATTCCTTGACTATTTGGATAATCATTACCATAGTGTCTGGTATCCCTACAATTAAAGAATTGAAAATTGATAGCTCCTTTCCTTTCCTTACAATCACCAGCATGATGGCCTTTCTGTCCACACTTGAAGCACACACCTTTTCTTTTTATGCAAGCACCAGGGTGTTTCCTTCCACAGGCATCTCATGTTGAAAAATTAAACTTTTTATTCACCACTTTATACATTCTATCCTCTTCCACCCTTTTATTATCTTGTTTTTACTTAAAGTCTTAAGACTTATAGAATTATCTCTTTGTCTTGATAGCACATGAGACCATATCTTCTCATGATAAGAAAATTTGGAATACTAGTGGCCATTATAGGAATGGTTTTACACATCAAATAATGAATCAATATTTCTCCTTGGATTACATATGTAGTCCATGAAATGTCTTGTGATCCTTGTGAAGTTAGATTCATTCTTTGCAACATTTACATCCTCTTTTTACCTTAGATTCAAAAAATGCCTTTCTATATCAATTCTCTATTCATGAGAAAATTAAATTTCTAAAAAGATTTCTTTAAAATCCATCCATTAAATTTTATCCATTTCTTCTTCCTCCTTTATATTCTGAATTAAGGACCACTTGTGATACGTATCTCCTAATAAATGATAAATTTCTATGAAAACTTTATCTCTTTCATTAGATCCTGAAGCGAGAAATATCTTCTCTAAAGAACTTACCCACTTCTATGCTATGAATATATTTTTTAGCCTTATTCAATTATAGTGGGATTTTTCTCATAAATAGGTCAAACATAGCTCATCCATATTATGGATCCAAATTCTCCATAGAGGTAAAGTTATTGTTCTTAACCCGAGTCAACTATCCCAGTATAGTTATAAGTTTCTCAGCACTAGTCGCAGTAACAGATCCAACATCATTATCTTGCATTATATTGAAATCCCTACATGGTATACACATGTTCAGTCGGTTTACATTCCTTCCACTAGGAGCCATTTTAAAATAATGGAAGACACTAGATTAGGTTATAGATCATAGTGCATAATATTAACATAGAAAAATACACAGCATAAATTGAAACCCTATCCATATATAATATCATAATCATGGTTTATTTGAGGAAAAATTTGCATTTAATTCCTTTATAATGGTTTGTAATGAAAATTTGAATTATCCATAGAATATCCCGTAGAAGTGTTAAAAAGGTGCGCAGTAAAAACCATTATTATGCACCAAGATACCCCGGGTAAATCCCAAAACTTCTTGTCGGAGTTTTTACTCCTAGGAACAACTATTGCTGAACCACATCAACTTGTTGTATCCAAAAATGGATGTTGCTGGTAAAAGATACACATAATCTATTCATTAAAAAATTAGAGGATGTACTTGTATGTATATCCACAAATAATATCTTATGGTTTTGTTCCCAAATCTACATTTTATAAATACAGTTTCCAAATTTTCTACTAAGCATCATCGGATACCAACTGTAAAGACCCCACCCCTATTTCCTAGATCTAGTTACTTATTTCATTACATCGACATGATTACAAGAACTTTGTATCCTAAATCAATGAATTGTTTAGAAGTATTGGAAAACTAGATAAATACATAATTAAAAAATTACAACTTGAAATTAATTACAATATGGAAATTACTTTGAAAACATCTATAACATTAAGGTTATCCATATAAGTCATTCATAATTTACTTATTCATATCATGGAAAAATAAAACACAATAAAGGGGTGAGATAAGATGCCCAGTAAGGGTAATAAATATTGTTGAATATATTATAAACATAAACATTGGGAATATGGAATAACCAAAGACACATGCCTTTAAAAATAAACTCGAACACAATATAGCAAGAATACACTCCAAATAAATAATGTCACAATAAAACATAATTATGGCTATTCTACTAGTCTAATAAGCACATGAACTATAAATTACTAGATTCATCATAAGGTAAATTGATAATGTCGTAAATTCTTAAATATACCATCACGGGCTTGGTCAAGACACCTGAAAATGATTAAGGCCTCATCCAAAACCACATCAGAAAATGGGTAAGGCCTTGACCAAGACCATCTCTATTTTATGTCAGGATACCTACCAATGTATTAAGAGGATATATTGGTCCCCACCCATCACATTATAAGTCCAATTCATTCTTAATATGAATGGGGACATAATTAAAAACTATATTTATTAATATTGAAGCTGACATCTGAGATGTATATAACTTTCCCCAAACATAAACACTAACCATTCCGAGTAACATGGTGAATTGTTTCAAAGGAGAACATACATAATAAAACTAATAAAAACCATTCAATTAAATATGGAATATGATATAATAAAATATTAGTCCCAATTAAACAAAATATTAAACAAGAGTGTTGAAATAGACAAAATTACTCTTATAAAATCATTGAGTAATTCTTTAGATAAATACTCATTACTTTAAAAAGAAGTGTTATTTTGGAAAAATATTTATATAAAATGAGAATTGAAATAATCTCATTTCCTCATATTAAAATATTTAATTTTAGAAAAATAATGATTACTAAAAAAAATTATAGAGTTCCCTTAAAAATGGGAAAGAATTCGAGAAATTCCCTTGAAATGGGCCTGCATTTCGGGAAGAATTTTTAAAATATCCTTTTAAAAGATGTAACACATTATAAACTAAATAATTATGCTGGTAGGTACTCCTACATAGAACATTTAAACAAAATTTATGATGAGTAAATAATAATAAATATTAATTTCATTGAGGTAAGTAGAGAATAAGAGTAATTTGAATGAAAATAGTGGTTCGGGTAGAAAATCCTTACTATATGTATGAATATGATCTGATCTTGAACATAAGGTCCTGAAATATGAAACTATAATTATTAATAAATTATATAAAAACCTATTAGACATGTATTTTATTTATTATAATTTTATTAAGTATAATTGTGGTCATTTTTATGGGTATAGAGATTCAATATCATCGTTTGTGAGTGCTCGTTTCATTAGTTTTCATGATCAGTTAATTTGTATGGAAGTTAATGTTAAATGATAATTTAATTATAGAATTTATATTACATATTATTAATGTTCATGAAAAAGGTTAAATTATCATATAATTCGTTTTGTTACATTGGGTGAGAATATATCATTAGATAAAATTTTAATGATAAACGCTTTGACTAATTAGGTGGGTTTTCGATCACCACAAACTCATTTTGTTTTATAACATAATACAATGAGTAAAAAAATGATTCCATAACATTAAATAGGATATATGGTGATATGTTTCAACCCTAAAAATGGTTTCATGACCATAATTTAAGATGGTAATAGTAGTTGAAACTCGTTGTCCTTGAATGTCATAAATTAACACATCTCAGATGGTGTTTTCATTTATAGTATAAAAGGAGGGGAAATGAGAGATGAAGATGAATTATTCCATTATCATAAAAAATTATAGTTCATGTAAATTAGTGGATTTATCATACCATTTTTAGTAAAGTATTTTAATAAATAAAAATAAATAAAGGAACATGATTGAAAATAAAAGAAATTAAATGTGACATTTACCTCTTGAATTTATCTTCCTTGAGAGCCTCTTTAGGGGCGAGGATTTGGTCTTTTTAAGAGACCAATGGATTCTAGACATAAGTAAGAGATTGGGAAGATATTTTATTAGAAATTAGACAAGGCACAAGGCTTAAGATGATTGAATAGAAGAGGGAGTGATTGGATTCTTTTATAGAAGAGGGGAGGAGTTATTTCCCATTATTTTAATCATTATTTTATTATTTCGGATCAAGACTACGAATAATATTAATTCTTGTGATTCAAAAAGTAATAAGTGCATGTGAGTTTGAACCAAATATTCTTACATCATCCTTATATCACCTATTAATCAATAAATCATTTATTTAGTAATTATCATAAATTACTATTTTTTTACTATTCCCCAAAAAGTCAAGTATTTTAGAAAAATCCCAAAAATTCACTATAAACGTTTTTTGATGTGTGGAATTCAGAAATGAACTTCATTTTATCAAAATTATTTTCTATATAATATAAATTTATTTTTTAATAAATTCTTTATATAATTCAAAAATATTATTTTTAAATATAAAACGGATTTTATTATACAATTAAAAATTAACTGAGGTATCATCAAATTATAAAAAAATCATTGGAAAACAAAATATTTTTTTAGGAATTAATTTCATGAAAATGAATTTCCTTAATTTGAAATTGTAATTAAATATTTATTACTCACAAAAATAACAACACTTAATTATTAACATATAAAAAATTTTATTTCATTTATAAGGTTCCTAAATTTTATTTAAACATTCATGGGTGTGATTACTATTCATAATGGCCATATTAATATTCATAAGGGTATGTAACTATTCATAGGGGTCAAGTTACTATTCACTATAAAATGTAAGTTGATCCTATAATACTCTAAATTTCATTCTAAATGCAACTGTGTATGTTAGTTTTTCGAAAATCAAAACACAGAGGTGGAAAAATTATGTTTACTATCTAGGTTGTAACAATTTTTTTTTGTAGAGACTCCATGTTTCATGATTTTAAAATTAAATTTATTTGAAAAACCTTGTGGTGTTACATTCCCCTCTCCATCCTACAAATATTTCATCCTCGAAATTCAAGAAAGTTACCTAAAAAAGGGTAGTTCTTCATTATAATCTCCTCATTCTCCCATGTTTCTTCATCAATTTTATGATTTATCCAAAGTACATTTAGAAGTCATGTAATATGATTCCTAAACACCTTTTTTTTAGTGTCTATAATATAGATAGGCTCTTCATAGTAAGATAATTTGTGTTCCAATTTTATACCTTCATAAGTTAGGACATGTGTTTGGTCTGGCATTTACTTTCCCAACAATGAGACAACGAACACAATGTGTAATTTAGAAAAACTAGGTGGCATTCCCAAATGATAATTCATACTCCAATTATCTACAGAAATTCAATATGACTAATATATCTGGGGATAAGTTTCCCCTTCCTCCAAAATCTAATAACACCCTTCCACAAATATTCATTCATGAAAACATGATCTCCCACTTGAAATTTGAAATCCTTCCTTCGATTATTTGCATAGATATTTTTCATGATTTGAGATTATTTTTTAGGGGTTTGAATTGTCATTACCTTCTTGGTTGTTTCATCTACAAGCTCTGGGCCCAAAAGAATCCTTTCACAAACTCCATCACAACATTTTGGTGTTCGACGTCTCTTTACAAAAAGTGATTCATAAGGTGCCATTTTAATTCTAGAGTGGAAACTGTTATTGTTGGAAAAATCCACCAAATGTAAATAATGATCCCACATACCTTGAAAGTCATGTGAGCCTGATCTCAACATGTCTTCTAAAGTTTTTTGTCCTTTTTGATTACCCATTAGTTTATGGGTGATAAGATGCACTTATATGAAGCTCAATATTCAAATATTCTGAATACTTTTCCAGAATTTCGATGTAAATCATGGATCATGATAAAAAAAAATTAGATAGGTTCTCAATAAAGTCTCATAACATCATTTATATAGATTGTTGCAAGGAACTCCAGTGTAAAATCGTCCCTTGTAGAAAGGAAATGTGAAAATTTCATATGTCAATCAACAATAACCCATATTTCATCATTCTTTCTTGGTGTTTTGGGGAATACAATGACAAAATACATAGTGATGTCATCCCATTTCGATGTTGGAATAGGTAATGGTTTCCTGAATCTTCTAGGATGTTTTCTTTCATCCTTCACCTATTGACAAACTAAACATCTTAATACCTAATATGCAATTTATCTCTCCAAGTTATCCCACCAATTTTTTTTTCAAGTATCTATACATATTAGTTCTTCTAGGATGTGTAGATAAATTCAAACTATGTAAATCATCCTATAACTCCCTTTTTAGATCGGGTGTAGTAGGAACCCAAGGCCACTTCCCGAACTTCAGAATTACATCGTCATATAGGAATTCTTCCAACTTCACATCATTAACACAAATAATTTTTTTTAAAGATTCTTGTCATCAGGATGATAACATCTAATCCTTTATAAAAAATGGTTGTGAAAAAAATTGTAAACGTAATAATGATTCACCTTCTTTAATAATTCCAATATCCATCATCTCTAGATCCATGTACATAGGATCCTTATCAATTTTCATTTTGTTTAAAAATCCAAGATCCTTCCTACTCAATGCATCAACTACCTTATTTTTCATTCCTAAGTGGTTTTGTATGATGTTATCAAAATATATGAGAATCTAGATCCATGCACTTTTATTTATGTTGTGTTTTTTTGGGAAGATAAATTTCCATGGTCTTTTGATCAGTATATATCTATCATCTTTATCTATAGAAATAATGTCTCCATATCATTAGAGAAACGATTACAGCTGCCAAATCAAGATCATGAGTTGGATATTTATGTTAATTAAATTTCAACTACCTTGAGGCATAAACAATAACTCTATAATTCTTCATAAATACAAAACCAATTCCTTTTTCGATGCATCACTACAGATCACAAACCTATCATTACACGATGGTTGAGTTAGGATCAGAGAATTCAGTAATCTCCAATTTAATTCTTCAAAACATTCCCCATATTATTATTTCCATATTAACTTAACCCCTTTATGAGTAATCTTGGTTAAGGGGTTGGCTATTCATGAAAAGTTCTGACAAAAACACCCATAATAACCTACTAAACCAATGAAACAAAGTACCCCAATTATGTTTTTTTGTGTGGGCCATTCCTGAACTGCCTTTGTCTTCACATGACCAAAGGATATTCCATCATTAGATAATATATATCCTAGAAAAGAAAATTATTGAAGCCAAAATTCACACATTCTAAACTTCCAAAGTAATTCATTTCTTCTAAGAGTGTTCAGAATAATGCGCAAGTGATTTTCATGATATTTGTAGCTTTTTGAGTATACCAAGATATCATCAATAAATACCACAACAAAGTCATTAAGATATTACTTGAAAACCCTATTCATTATACCCATTAAGATAGAGGGTGCATTAGTCAGTCCAAAAGGCATTACTGTAGACATGTAATGCCCATATCTGGTTTGAAATGATGTATTTGGAATATCATCCTTCCTCAAAGGAAACTGGTGATATCTAGATCAAATGTCAATATTCAAAAAATATTGGGCTCCATGAAGTTGTTCAAATAAATAATCAATTCATGGTAGTGAGTACTTTTTTTTTTTGTTATAGAATTTATCTCCCTATAGTCAATGTAAATCCTCAAAGATCTATCTTTACTTTTAACGAATAAGATAGGGGATCCCCATGGAGAAACAAATAAGGAAAATAAATCCTTTTTCTCTCAATTACTCTAGTTGTTTCTTTAGTTCAACTAATTCCACAGTGGCCATTCTCTAAAGAGACTTTGATATATGTCATGAACCATGAATTATGTCAATTGACAACTCAACATCACAATCTAGAGGATGTCCATGTAAATCATATGAAAAAACATTAATACATTATTTCACAATAGGTACATCATCTATTTGAACATTTCTTTCCTCACTCATAGATAATGAGTTCTCATCCTCCCCAAGAATTCAATTCATTAGAGATATATAGGTTGTATCTAGAATATAATCAGATGGTGATATTTCTGACCTAAAGATAAGGGATTCCACATCGTTATCAACAATTGTAACTTCCTTTTTTTAAGAATATTTTCTCATCAAGATTTTAAATCCAATACATACTGAGGATTATATAAAAGTCAATAATGGGTATGATGATAAAATCAGTAGATAAAGCACATTTATATTCCATAATGGGGACTTTCTGACATATATTTGTTGCAATGATACTTCCCTTTGGGGTTTTTATAGACAACTCCCTTGGTAAGGAGAATCAGAAATTTCCAATTTTTTAAGAAAACTGGGAATATATAAAGGAATGTGATGATACAGAATCAAATAAAGCATTGGAAAAGTTGTTTCATCTATGGAGTCTCTGGACTTCTTTTGAATAAGTTGCTAGTGGTTTATCGAGCATAGTATTGTAGAGGTGGGAATGTTCAGTTCCCACATCAACAGAAGTTTCCATCTTGGCTGTTTCAGAAGTAGGTACATCAGCCTCAAGCTCCAATGGGGGGAGATTGAGTATGTAGAGGCCATCCATAGGATGTTCCTCAGGGACCTTGACCTAGGCATGGTCGTGGAGGTGGTCGTTAGTAGTGGGTTAGAGGAGATGGTCATGGTTAGTTTCACATAGGCAGTATTTCTAGTAGGTTCAGTTTTTTTAGAGATGTGATTAGTTTGTTTAATATCATTTCTTTTTATTTTTTTTTATTTGAGAGATTCACACTACTTTGTTACACCCACTAAAAAACCTGATCTAGGACAAGTCATAGAGAGGCTTCCCATTCCCTTGTTGTTGGCTATGCTAGTCAAAGTCTATACCTGCTTATTTGATGTGTTCTGGGGATGTAGACTAATGATGTGACCACATTTTTCTTGTGGGGTTCATTTATTACTACAGATTCATCCATAAAATGTTATTATCGATGTGGAATGGTTATATTATGTGCATGTCTTTATCGTCTACTTTCGGAGGAGACTTTTATTTTTCAGATATGGATGGCTGGGGCATGGTTTTTATTAGTGAGTGGATCTATTAGATGGGAATCCAGTGCAAGCAACATATTCATTCCTTATTGGTCGATTTTCAATTTAATCAAAGACGTTGGGATGGTGGAGGTTCCCAAAGTTGTTAGGGAGTTCTTGGATGTTTTTCCTGAAGAGGTTGTGCTGGTACACGCTTGACATAAAGTTGAGATCAAGATAGACCTGTATATTGATGTATCTCCAATTTCGGTGGACCCTTATTAGTGGTAACCTTCTATGTTTCAAGAGTTGCGGTTCTAGGTGGTTGATTTGATACCAAAAGGCTTTATCTAGTCCAGTGTGTTATCATGTGGTGATCTAGTGTTTCTTGCAAAGAAGTCTGATGATAGTGTGGTGTTGTGCATAGACTACAGGTGTATGAATCTAGGGATAATCATGAATTGTTACCCTCTTCTATGTATAGATGATATTTTCTAATAACTCAGAGGGTAAAGTTGGTTTTCTTTGATCGATCTATAGTCTAGATATCACCAGTTGAGGGTAACAGAGGGCGATATCCTGAAGACTGCTTTCAGATGCGGGTATAAGCACTTTGAGCTCATATTCATTCCATTCGGTGTTATGAATGCACCAGTAGTGTTCATGGGGATTATGAAATATCTCTTTGATGAGTTCCTATATGAGTTCATTGTTATATTATCGATGAAATACTGATCTACTCAATGTTAGAGGAGGAACATACCGACCAAATTTGAACCATTCTATAGGTTCTTCGATGCCACTAACAATATAAAAAGTTGTCCAATTATATGTTTTGGAAAAAAGAGGTGCATTTCCTTGGGCATGTGGTGTCTCTGTTGGGTGTGGTAGTTGACTCATCAAAGTTTTAGGTGATTTTTTCTTGGGAAGCACTCAAGAATGAGGAATAAGTTTGTAGATTTCTTGGTCTCACAGGATATTATCGATGGTTTGTACCTGATTTCTCACAAGTTCCATCCCTGTTGACATCTTCGACTATAAATGAACACACTATTGTGTAGAGTGAAAAATTACAAGAAGAATTCAATTACCCGATAGGGAATTTGGTTAGTGCTCTAGTTTTTAGGGTAAGGGATGATGTTTGAGGTGTTTTTCATTGCTTCCTATCTTGGTTTGGTGTGTATCTTGATGCAGCAATGAGAAGGTGTTCTCTTATAGGTCTATGCAGATACATACCCATAAATGTAACCATCTCACCCCTGATCTATAATCGGAAGTAGTTGTGTTCGTGCTGAAGTTGTGATGGAATTAACTCATTGTGGAGTGATTTGTGGTATTGATGGATTATAAGAGAAAGAGGTTTATATTTTATCAAAATGATCTAAATATCTGAAAATGGTGGTGGATGGTGTTTTACAGAACTATTATTTCGAGATATCTTACACCACCAGAAAGGGGAATGTTGTGACCAATTCTTTGAGCAGGAAGTCATGGAAGTAGGTCGTTTGGGAATACACATATGCTTGGAAACTAATGCATGAATTAGCAGCCTTATTCTTAGATGCAAGAATGGATGGAGTTCAAGGGAGGTTCTTCCAAATGATAGTAAAACCTTCTCTGATGGATCCGAAGGAGGAGTCTTAATGGGAAGATTTGGAGGCAAAGGTGTTGCATGATTCTTTGGCCAAGGTAGTGGTCTAGAGGGATGGTCAGAGGATGGTCATAGTAGTATTTTTTTTATGTGAAAGGTTATTTTTTTGTGGAGATTCATGTGGGAGTCCTTCATGAGTTCCATAAGTCACCTTTAGTAGTACACTAAGGAATTTATAAGATTTACCATAACTTGAGGAAGTAGTTTTAGTTTATCGGGATGAAGCGGGTAGTGGCAGAGTATATGGAGAGGTGCTTGGTCTGCCTGTAGTTGAAGGCTGAGCACCATGTTCCCGATGGTTTTTTGCAACCCTTGGGTGTCCCTGAGTGGATGTGAGATGATGTCTCGATGGATTTCAACACAAGGTTACCAAGGTATATGGGAGGATATTATGTTATCTGGGTAGAGGTGTATCGATTGATGAAATCATCTCACTTATTAGAAATAAAGGAGTCAGGCGTAATGTATGATTTAACTAAGAGCTATGTATATGAGGTGTTATAGTTTCATGGAGTTATGAGGTCCATTGTATTAGACCAAGAAACACATTTTACCTCACGATTCTGGAGAGGATTGCAGTATTCTTTTGGAACCTAGTTATGACTCAGTACTTTCTTCCACACTCATAGATATGAGTAGATGAAATAGACTATCAACACACTGTAGTATATGTTACGATCATGAATCTTGGACTTTGGTAGATCATGGGTGTGAAACCTCCACTGGGTTGAGTTTTCTTACAAGAATATCTATCATTATCCCATTGACATGGTTCTATTTGATGATTTATATGGAAGAACATGTCGTTCACATTTTTGCTGGACAGAGGTTGGGGAGACAACTATTCTTGGGCCTCAGGTAATATATTGCATGATTTAGAATGTTCATCTTGTTCCTAAGAGGGTGAATGTGGAATAGTACTAGAAGAATTCATAGGAATATCACAAAATGAGGCCCCTGGAGTTTGAGGTTTGATACAATTTGTTCTTGAATGCTTTCCCTCAATGTGGGAAGTATATGTTTGGCAAAGGTTTGAAGGATTCTCCCAAGTTCATTGTATCCTTCAAGGTGCTTGGAAGAGTTGGCGAAGTGGCATATCAGTCAGTGTTGCCACAACAGTTAGAGAGGACCCATTATAGGATCAAATATGTGAAAATGAGATACCCAAATACAAGAGCAGGGGGTGAATTGTATACATTAAAAATTCCTTTGGAACCATTAAAGTTAAGTTTAACAATGTTAAACAAACATTTAAAAGACCTCATAAAGAAACATTTTCTTCATTATTAAAAGAATTAATCTACCTTAAATCGTATAGAATCTATAATAAAATCAGAGTAACATAATTACAAAGAATAAAAAGGTTATACTTTCTAAATTTAACAAAGTTAACATACAATGATAGAATTAAAACAACTTGTAATAGTAAAAAAATAACTATAAGATTTTTTTAACCCAAAGAGAATGGTATCCAACAACCTCGGAAAAAGGTTACTTGATTTATACTTTCATGAAACCAAGTATTATCCAAAACTAGGTAGGCCATAAATTCAAAGATCAGTATCTATCTTTCTATCCCCACAAGACCTCAATTTAAAAGGAAATCGAAACCTCTGTCTTCCAATCCCTGAAGCCCATGATCTGCATGATTGGAATCTACACAAAGAAAGTCTGAACAAGTTGTTCGCCGCTGAATATGTTGTTCACGAAATCCACACAAATCACTAAGAGTTGTAAGAGCCTCTCTCTCTAGAAATCACTTCACAAATTTTTCTCATCAATGTTAGTTGTCGAAGTTGAAGCACTTTTCACGTTCAAATGTGCTTGTATTTATAGGAAAAACTTCCCAACGGTGGACTCCTCTCCAATGGTCATATTTTTCCTTAAATTCCGGAGGGAACTTGACACGTGTCAAATATAAAATGGTTAGTTTATAACAAATTATATGACATCTTTTCAAGTAACATAAATGATGTTAAGTTAAAGATAGATGTTAAGTATAAGAGAACTTATAATCTGATATTATTGGAATGATACATTTAAACAACTCTACCATTATCATGAAGTCGTAATCTTAAGAAATCAAGAAAACAAATTCTTAAGAATAACATTATCAAGAAAACAGAATCAAAAGGAAAAGTAAATCGGATTGTGAAACAGGTATATCATTTGTTCGGGAATCAAAATCCTAAAATTAGAATCAATTATACACTAGATTCAGAATCACAAAACAGAATCACAGATACACCAGATTCTGAATCATAAAACTGAATCAGATATACACTAGATTTGGAATCATAAGACAGAATCACATATACACCAGATTCGGAATCATAAAACTGAATCATATATACATCGGAATCAGAATAACAAAACTGAATCACATATACACCGAAATCGAAATCATAAAACTGAATCACATATACACCAGAATCGGAATCATAAAACTGAATCATATAAACGCTAGATTCGAAATCATATAACTGAATCACATATCGTAATGACAGATCTGTAAGTATAACAGAATAGAAAATCGGAATGACAGATCTGTAAGTCTAACATAATTGAATAATGTAATGATATATCTGTAAGAATAACAAAATGACAATTCAAGATCTTAAAAAAATACACAACTTAATAAAATATTCAGAACTTAAGAAAATGTTTTTGTGATTTTCAAAACATAAAACCATAGGGAATGGAGAAGTCATAAGATATCCTTATTGACTGAATAATCTCTCCCTTTTTGGAAAGCACAAACAACTTTTCAAAGGAAGAATATATTGACTTAGATAAACAAGTATGAGAAAAAAACGTATCTCCCCTTTTGATTAAGATATGACTAACTCCCCCTTAGTTATGTTTCCCGAGGATCATATTCTTGACCTTTGAATTCATGTTTTCTTTAGGGAATATCTCCCCCTTAGATAAAAATTTATTCATAGAAGAAAACTCCCCCTTACATGGACATTATCCTATCATTCCATACTCCCCCTTACTAGATTCTCCTTCTCAGAGATTAAACTCTTCCTTTAAATAAATTCTTTCCATTTGTTATTTTCAAAAAGAGGGAAAGGAATGGAGAAGTATAAGATGTACTAGAAAGGTTAAGCAAGCATACATTCAAAAAAAAAGAATGATATGCAAGAATATTCTTAAGAAAATTTTAGAAATATGGTATATATCACAACAAAACATCAGAATGTAATGAAAAAACATCCATTCTTCTTCTGATTAGACAACATCATCTTTATCAGGGCTTTGAGTCCATTCACTTCTTTATGATCTTCTTCAAAAAATTTCAATAAGATCTCTTGATCCTAATTATTTTTCTCTAAAGACATGATCCTTTCTTCTTGAGCAAACACCTTTCTCTCTAATTTATCTCTGACTTCTTTATCACTGCTAACAGATCGAGCAACAAAACTAAATTGACTAGCTTTCTAAAAGAATGATGTCTTAACCTTGTTGAACTCAGTTTCATAGGAATTAAAAGCTCTATTTGTTGAATCCATGAAGTCAACGAACTGTCTTAGTTCTTTATTGATAGTTTTGGTATGGTTAAAAACTTTCATAAAAGTCACCTTCTGATATTTGTAATCAATAAAAAGATTACTAAAGTCTGCTTCTTGCATGAAAACCATGTTCATAAGAATATCGGTCGATTTCATCTTTTGATTCAGGGAATTTTGTATCATTTGACTTCGGGAATCTATGTTTTCAAGAACCGGAATGTTACTGACCAACGTTCTTAAAGATAACTTGACAATATAATGTTCAACAAATGAAGAGGACTCAGATACTAAAACATCTTTTCGTCTCTCAACTCCTCTTGGAGTTAAGGAAGAATATCTCTCTATTCTATTAGAGGACTTATGAGGCATTTCCTTATCAGATGAATCAATCAAAGCATTCTTTCCTTTAACAGGGTCTCGAATTGGAGATTTTTCATCTGAAACTTGAAAAACATTTAGATCTCCATGTTCATCTTCTTCTTTTCCAAACTCATGATGTTGAGATCCTACTTGTCCCTCTTCTTCTTGAAATTATTCCTCTTCTTCCCCTTGTTTTTCAACCTGTTCTTTCTCTAATTCTTCTTATAGTCCAAATTAAACTTATTCTTCATCTTCAAATTCAACCCATTCCTAAACATATATGTATTCCTAAAGTTCCTCTTTAAATTGTTCTTTGACTTGTTCTACTGAAACAGATTTAGAAACTAAACTCGAAGGAGTTACAGCATAATCATCCACTTCCCTTAAAACATCATCCTCATAATCTTGGATTACTTGATCTTCTATTTCTTGAACTGGTTTTGTTAAGGGTCGGAAATTATTATATTTCTAGATTTTTGGAGTGGCCACTAGTTTCTGATGAACAACATTAGATTTTGGTACTTCCTGAGATTTCTATTCTGTAGATTTTAGAAGATACTGACGAACTTTCTCTTCCAAATATTTCTTCTTTAACTTCTTCTCCTTCTTTTCTTTCTCAATATTTTCAGCTTGCTTAATTTCTAGAGCCTTAGTCTCTGTAGGATTTAGACCAAAAGAAGGATCTACTTCCTTTCTAGTAGTTACCATTTCTCTCCACTTTGAAACTATTTCATCTGAAAAAAATTTCGGTTTCTTTGCAGGAGGAGGTGCTAAAATTGGAACAACAGGAACTAGTATTGGTAAGCTCGGTTCATCAAGTTTCATTTTCATAGGAACTGACTTTGAAGATTCCGGAACATCACCCTTGTTATGGAAAACCAATTCTTCAAATTTCTTTGATTCTGGAATAAACTCTACTTTCATCCTCCATAGAGTGTCGTCACTAAGCAACAAAATCATGAAAGGATTTGAGACTGATCAACATGGAACATTAAGCTCTTGAAGACATATAACAATTATCCTAGAAATAGTTATTGGATACATAAGGATCTGAGATCTGATGGTTCCACTTTTTATTTCATGGATGGTAAGAAATATGTAATTCACCAAGTTGACCTTCCTTAGATTGACAAGAAGTCTAACCGAAAGATATCACATATCTTTAGAGAGTCCTTATCTCCTTTTCTTGGAATAATAAATCCTTGTATCCAGAGAGCCACCATTTTGTGGTTCATTGAAAGATTTGTAATCTTCGGAATCTTAACAAACTTAAGATCGAGAATATCCAAAGCCTTGAATTTTTCAAAATATCCTTCCTTCTTGAGATGTTTTTGAGAATAAATAATAACCTCTCCTTCATACAGTATGTTAAGAACATTTGATGCCTTCTTTTAGGGGAAAATATATGATTTATCATAGCATTCGAACGTAAACAGATCCTTACCATTCTTTTGAAAGAAATAAATATATTCAAATAATTCAATAAGGAGTTCAGGAGAAACCAGATCCTGAGATTTCTCCTTAGCCACACAGACACATTCCCATCCATTAGATCTTATCACCTTAGAAATTAGGGAGTTGTATTTTTCAAAGAACATAGGGCACACTAACCTTTCCCTAAAGATTGACCAGTCCTTAATCTACTTGGTAACCGACATCTGATCTTCTGAGGATCCTGAAGTCATTTAGGGTGATAAAGAACTTCGGAATGAAAGCTTTGATGGAAACATAACATCATCACTGAGATCAGTAAGGATGGTGCGATACTTGAAAATGAGGCACCCCTTATATAGACATATCAATGACTTTTCAACTTCCATAAGATAATCAAATGACTACCAAAAAACTTGATCTGATCTAAAGATTGAGAATGGATAAAAAATATGAATTCTGATATTTTGAAGTAAGATAAACTAGAATTTAAGAAATTTTGAAATACCAACAACTAAAACATAATATAAATAAAATAAAGAGTAAGAAAGATTACCTTTTGGAGTACTCTAAGAGATTTATTGGTTTTAAAAGAAAAATTTCTATGTTCCAAATCCGAAATTTCCAAATCTGAAATTTTCAAATCTGAAATTTTCAAATCTGGAATTTTCAAATCTGGAATTTTCAAATTTGGAATTTTTTGGGAATTTTCAAATTCAAAATTTTCAAATATGAAATTCTCAAATCTGAAATTTTTAATTCTGAAATTTTCAAATCTGAAATTTTCAAATCCGATATTTTCAAATCCGAAATTTTCAAGTCAAAAAAAATTCCTAAGGAAAGAAATAGAGTTTGATGAATGAAAATATACAAAAATATATACTCCCCTTAAATAAAAAGTATTTTAAGTCTAAGAAATGATTTAAACAAGAATTATATATGAATGATTACCTTATAGAAATCATTCCAATCTTTTTTTAATGTATCCAAATCTATCGGAAGGTAGATATTTTGTAAAAATATCTGCATGTTGCTCTTGAATTCTGATGAATTGAAGAGTAATATCTTCTTTAAGTGTGTGATCCCTAATAAAGTGATATCTAATATCTATGTGCTTTGAACTAGAGTGATGTTCAGGGTTCTTACTTTGGGAAATGGAACTTGTGTTATCACACATAATTTGAGTCTAAGTAAAACTCATACCATAGTCTGTGAGTGTGTGTTGCATCCATAACCCTTGAGCACAACAACTTTCAGCTACTACATATTCATCTTCAGCATTGGAAAGTGCTATAGAATGGTGTTTCTTTCTAGACCAAGAAACCAAGGAATCTCTAATGAAATGACAAGTTCCTTATGTACTTTTTTCTATCCATTTTACAACCACCAAAGTCAACATATGAAAATATTTTATGTTCAAAATCATTTCTAGAGGAATAAAATAACCCCAAATGTAAAGTTCCCTTTAAATACCAGAAATTTTTTTACAGCTTTTAAATGGGTTTCATTAGGATTTTCTTGAAATCTTGCACATAATCATACTAAAAATATTAAGTCAGGTTGACTATATATTATGTAAAGTGAGCTTCCTATCATCACTCTATAAGATGTTTGATCTACAGGTTTCCCTGATTCATCAATATCAAGAGTATTAGAGGTTCAAATAAGAGTACTCATACTCTTAGTGTTGTCATATCCGAACTTCTTTAGAAGATATTTGACATACTTATGTTGAGATATGTAAGTTCCCTCTAGTTTTTGTGAAATTTGAAAACCAAGAAAAAATGTTAACTCACCCATCATACTCATCTCAAACATAGATTTCATAAGATTCTCAAAGTAATCGGTTAAGGATTGCTAATTGGGTCTGAAGATGATGTCATCAACATATATTTGAACAATAAAAACATCTTTATTATTTTTCTTAATGAAAAGGGTTAGATCAGCAGTTCCCTTAACATCGTTATTTTGTAGCAAAAATCATGAAAGTGTATCATTCCAAGCTCTAGGTGATTATTTAAGTCCATATAAAGATTTGGTAAGTTTATAAACATGATTAGGATATTTTGTAACTTCAAATCTAGGGGGTTGATCTACGTAGACTTCCTCCTGTACATAACCATTAAGAAAATCACACTTAATATCCATTTGATAGAGTTTAAAATTAAAGAATGCTTCAAAGGATGGAAGAATATGAATAGATTCAAGTCTTGCTACAAGAGCATAGGTCTCTTTATAGTCTATGACTTTTTGTTGGTTATAGGCTTTTGCAACTAATCTTGCTTTATTTCTAAAAATAACTCCATTTTCATCGCATTTGTTTTGGAAAACCAATTTTACTCAATAACAGGAGTTTCCTTAGGTTTCTCAACCAAGGTCCAAACTCGATTTCTTACGAATTCAGTGAGTTCATCTTTCATATACTTTGTCCAATCTTCATCACCCAAGGCTTCTTCAGGAGTCTTTGGTTCAAATTGGGAAAGAAATGAAATATGTTCAACTTCATTTATTAAAGAACTTCTAGTTATTACTGGTTGATTAAAATTTCCAATGATATTATCACTGGGATGATTACTAAGTAACAACTGACTTGGATTTTTAAAAACATGTTCATCAACACAAGGTAGAAAATCTTTAGGGGTAAATGTTTCAGAAACATTTTCTTGAACATTATCCTTGTTTGAAAGATCTTCTATGAAAGTTTGGTGATCTATTTTGGAAAATATATCCAGAAAAGATCCAGGTTGTTTGAAAAAGAAAGGATCATTTTCATCAAAATTAACATGTACTGTTTCTTCCAGAGTGAAAGTGTTCTTATTAAAAACACTATATTCCTTATAGTTAGTAGAGTAACCAATAAAAAATTCCTTCATCGGATTTGGGTGCAAATTTATGTAAGTTATCGTTGGTATTCAAGATAAATACTTTGCAACCAAAAACATTGAAGTAAGAAAATTTTGGTATTCGGCCAGTCCACAACTCATAAGATGTTTTATTAAGAAATGGTCTTATTAAAACTCAATTTATAGTATAACAAGTAGTACTTACAACTTCAGCACAAAAATGTTTAGCTATATAATTCTCAGTCAACATGGTTCTTGTCATCTCTTGAATAATGCGATTTATTCTTTCGACAACACCATTTTTTTGAGGACTTCTTGGAGATGAGAAGTTGTGAGTAATACCTTTTTTACTACAGAAAGTTTCAAAATCAGAATTTTCAAATTCTACACCATGATCACTATGAATAGTTATCAACGATATGTTTTTCTCATTTTGACTTGAGCTCTAGCGATTTTGAAATAATAAAAAGCTTCATATTTTTTTGCGAGAAAATATACCGAAGTAAATCTAGTGTAGTCATCAACTAAGACAAACACATAGTATTTGACTCCAATACTTCCAGTTTATGTTGGACCAAATAAATACATGTTCACTAACTATATGGAATTAGAATTTGTAACTTAACTTATAGATTTAAAGCTAGATATATGTTTCTTTCCATATTGACAAAGATCACAGACTTTCGAAGAATCAATCTTAAGTTCCGGTAGATCCTAAACAAGTTATTTCTTAGAAATCTTACTAAGATTCCTTAAGTTACAGTGTCCTAGTCTCCTATTCCAAATCCATGATTGATCTTCAAATTTACTAAGTAACGGTAGATCTTGACTTATATGGTCTTCTAGGTTTAAGGTGTACACATTCTCATTCCGAAGGGCAGAGAAAATAAACCCATCATTGGAATTATGGACTAAACATTTGTCGTTTCTAAAATTCACATGGTAACCTTCATCACATAATTTGATTGTGATTATGAGGTTATTTCTAATTCCTTTTTGAAAAATAACATTTGAAATAACAGCTTTAAAAAGAATAATAATGTAACCTTTACCGAAAATTTCTCTTTGAGAGTTATCACCAAAAGTTACCTATCCACATTTTGTTTTAAAAATCTTATTGAAATAGTCTTTATTATCAGTCATGTGCTAGGAACATCCACTATCCATGTACCATAGGTTGTTGGTACTTATTTGATTTTCCTGAAAAAGAATGATTTAGGATTTCTGAATCCAAGCTTTCTTGGATCCAGAACTATTAGATAATAAAATCTTAGGTAACCATATTTTTTTAGAAAAATAAGCTTTATGAAACCCAAGGGATTTCACTTTATTTAAAGAACAATATTTCTTCCAATTCCCACCACTTCATCATTTAGTACAAAAAGGGGCCCTTGAAGGAACGAAATAATGATTTTTAAAAATAGGTTTTTCATTAGAATAACCTAATCCCTGATTATTACCACGAGGTCAGATCTGAGAATTCATCCTGTCAAAATTTTTTTACCAGAAGTAAAATTTGCTAGAATTTTCTTCAAAGAAAATATTTCAGATTTTAATATAAGGAATAAATTCTTATCCTCATGAATAATTGATTTAGATTTAAGTTCATCCTCCAAAACATTTTTTTTCTAAAGACAGATTTTTAAGATCCTTAGAAAGTTTATCCTCTCATAATTAACTCCCTCAAGTTTCATAGAATGATTTTCTAAAATATCATTTTTCTCATCAAGATCATTGGAATGATCTAATATTTCTTTTGTTAAAATAGATTCTCTATAATTGGCATTATAACGTTTTATAGAAACATTACAATTTCTCTTTTCTAATAACTTAGCAAATCTAGAAACTTCCTCATATGAAGGAAAATCATTATCATTATCATTATCTGATGAAAACGATTCTTCATCTGGAGAAAAACCTCTACATGGAAAATTTTCACTTAAAGTCATATTGGTTAAGGATTTATGAGTTCGTAACTTATCCATAAGAGAATAATTTTGAAATGGAGCTCTATCTATTAGACCAATATTCTTTTGTTCAGAAGATTCATATTCTGAAGAATCATCAGAATAATCTCCACCACTGGCATTCCATGTTTCATTGGATTTCAAGACTTTCTTATACTTTGATTTGTAGAATTTCTTCTTTTTTTCTTTCATATTTCCTATATTTCTTATCTCTCTTCTTAATCAAGGGACAATCTGGTTTCATATGACCGGTTCTTCTATATTCATATCATGTCACTTCTCTATATTTCTTATCATTTCCATTTTCTTCTTGTATATATATTGAATGTTCTTCTATCCAATAATATTTTTCATCCTCTGAGAAGGATTTTGTAATTCATTTTATGAAGCTTCACTTTCACTGGATTCAGATTGACTACTAACCTTCTTATATTTTGATCTTGTAGTTATCTCAGAAGTCTTGGCATTCATATGATTTGAAGTAGTTGTAAAAGAAACACCTCCATTTCCATTCTTATTCTTAATATTATTAGTATCTATCTTCATTCTGGTTTCATGTTGAAGAAGAGTTCCAAACAGTTCATCACGATAAATTTAAGTAACTTTCTTATTCTCATCTATAACAGTCCTCTTGGATTCCCATTCGTTAGGCATGACGTCGATAATCTTGTCTAAAAGAGCTTCATAATCTAGACCTTTCTCACCCATTGATTGTAATCTGTTGACGATAGTCATAACTCTTTTTTTTACCGTACATATGGGTTCTCCATAAGAGAAGCAGAAACCATGACACTCAACCCTAAGAATAGCTCTTCTAGTTCCAATGACTTTGGAAGTTCCAAAGTGAGTTACTTCAGGCTTCTTCCAAATACTATTTGAAACTTCACAGGATGAAATCTGGCTATATATATTTCTATTCATGGAACATAGAAAAGTATTACGTACCTTAAAGTTCAGTTGATATTCCACCTTTTCTGGATTAGTAAAGCTACTATGTTCCTTATCAGGAATATTATAATCTCTAGTCAACATAATGTAGTTGTTTACACCTGTGATTATCACAAAGGTCTTAATTATATCTCTCCAGTACTCATAGTCATTTCTATTGAAGATCAGTGGTCTATTAGGATTGAGATTAACTAAATATCCAACATGAATGTCTTCCATACTAAAAATATATTTCTTTCCACAAATCTTATTAATAGTAAAAGTTTAATAACCAATATGAAAAACATAAGAAAAGGAAAACATGAGCAAGAAAACTTATATGTGGATATAAGTATTTCAAATACCTCCTCTGATTCCAATTGTAGGATTGAATATGTAAAAATGAGATGCTCAAATACAAGAGGGGGTGAATTGTATACTTTAAAAATTCCATTGGAACCTTTAAAGTTAATCATAACAAGGTTAAACAAACATTCACAAGACCTCTTAAAGAAACCCTTTCTAATTTCTTAAAAGAAATATTCTACCTTAAAGCATATAGAATTTGTAATAAAATCAGAGTAACAGAATTAGAAAGTATAAGAAGGTTATACATTCTAACTTTAAAAAAGTTAACATACAATAGTGGAATTAAAACAACTTTTAATAGTAAAAAAGTAACAATAAGATTATTTTAACCCAAAGAGAAGGGTATCCAACAACCTTGGATAAAGGTTCCTTGATTTAAAATTTCATGAATGTCTATCTTACCCAATCATAGGTAAGACTTCAATCCGAAGATCGACATCTGTCTTGCTATCCCTGAAAGCCCGCAATTTAGAAGGAAATCAGAACCTCTGTCTTCGAATCCCAGAAGTCGACGATCAGCATGATCAGAATCTTAACAAAGCAATTCTAAAAAAGTTATTCATGCCTAAACAAGTTGTTCATGACATCCTTATGAAGCACTGAGAGTTGTAAGAGACTCTCTGTCT
This sequence comes from Viscum album, assembly GCA_963277665.1. Taxonomy (NCBI): domain Eukaryota; kingdom Viridiplantae; phylum Streptophyta; class Magnoliopsida; order Santalales; family Viscaceae; genus Viscum; species Viscum album. The sequence continues at coordinate 1,105,602,846 of OY728145.1, forward strand.
AGAAATCACTTCACATATTTTTCTCATCAAATCCAGTTGTCGAAGTTGAAGTACTTTTCTCATTAAAATGAGCTTGTATTTATTGGAAAAACTTCCCAATGGTCGGATCCTCTCCAATGGTCATATTTTTACTTAAATTTCGGAGGGACATGGACAAGTGTCAAACATAAAATGGTTAGTTTATAATATATTGTACGACATCGTTTCAAGTAACAGAAATGATGTTATGTTAAAGATAAATGTTTAATATAAGAGAACATAGAATTTGATATCATTGGAATGATACATTTAAACAACTCTAACATTATCAAGAAAACGTAATCTTAAGAAATCAAGAAAACAGATTCTTAAGAATAACATTATAAAGAAAAAATAATCATAAGGAAAAGTTAATCGGATTGTGAAACATGTAACTCATTTGTTCCAGAATCGGAATCATAAAATCGGAATCACTTATACACTAGATTCAGAATCATAAAACAGAGTCACATATACATTGGATTCAAAATCATAAAACTAAATCAGTTATACACCAGATTCAGAATCATAAAACTGAACCATATATACACGGGATTCAGAATCATAAAACTGAATCATATATACACCAGAATCTAAATAATAAAACTGAATCACATATACAATGGAATCAGAATCATAAAACTGAATCACGTATACACTGGAATCAGAATCATAAAACTGAATCACATATACACCAGATTCGGAATCATAAAACTGAATCACATATCAAAATAACAGATCTGTAAGTATAATAGAATGTAAAATCGAAATGACAGATCTATAAGTATAACAAAATGGGAAAACTTAATGATATATCTGTAAGCATAACAGAATGACAATTCTGGATCTTAAGAAAAATTCAGAATTTTAAAAAAATATTCAGAACTTAAGAAAAATTGTTTGTGATTTTCAAAACATAAAACCATAAGGAATGGAGAAGTCATAAGATATCCTTATTGAATCAACATCCATGACATCTTCCACATATATCAACTTCCTCGGTATCTTTACTATGAATCCCATATCCTTGATCGGGGATAGATGGATATCTAGGATGACATGATGTACATGGAGCAGGAAGTAGAGATCCAAGACCATTAGGATAAGGTACTGCATGGATGGACCATTCCCCTGGTTCACATGTTGTGGAGGCATGGTGGCCTAGAGGATACTACTTAGGAGTGAGAGATCCCGATTTGTACCCAGTACCAAGAGTAGTTTTGAGTTTTGTCTTGCTCTATTTTTCCATGTTATTTGATATTTGGACCTTGTTGGTTATAAGATGAGTTGTCTCTTTGCTCTGTGATGTGTGGTAAAGTACTATAGTGTGAAGTGTGGGGGGTGGATGATTTATAATTAAGATGCATTAATTTCTATGTGATTAAACTCGTGAGGGTGAGTTAGTGCTGTCCAGATTGTATAGTATCTTGACAGGGGTAATGGAATATCTCTAGTTCGCGTGTTTGGATAGCATGGTTGCTATGCCTGTGTGGTCTGTTGTGTGGTTTTTTGGAATATAAAATATCATAGGAGTGGTATTCTTGGCCATTAACATTGATTCAATTGTATCAAGATCCTTTAGAGGTATCTTGTGCGGGGTTTTTTTGAAAACCTATTTCTTCTGTGATTAGTTTTAGATTCTCAATGACACGAATTATTTGATAGGTATGTAGTGGAATGGTATGTGCCTTTTTGTTCTGTTAATTTGTGAGTTTGGTTAATGGAAGTTCTTGGGGGAGTATTAGAGGGATTTTTGAGAAGTTTTGTTGTTACAAGTTGGAAGTAGGGAGGTTACATGTCATGTAACTATATTTCACGGTGTGATGTTTGGTTTTGTGGCTTGTATTCGGAAGCTTCACGAAGATCATACTTTGACATGGAATGAAGGGGGTATTCATGGGATGAAATATTTTGAGGTTTTTGAAATTAAATAAAATTCAGAAGTGATGGGTTTTTCGGAATAATTATACTTCGAGGGTTTTCATGATGTAAAAGGGGATTGCACATCGTTTAATCCACCGATGCTATAATATTCTAAATCATTCCATACACTAAATGTTTCACAAACCCTATGGATATATCCCCCTATATCTTCCTAGGAGAATCGATAGTCCCCACCTTGGTGTTTAGGAGATCCCTTTAATGAGAATTGATCACCAAGCTTCTCTCGTTGATCCGTAGCAATGCGTCTTTGATCCAAGGTTCATTCTACTTGCATTTTAAGGATTTCTTTTGGGTTTTCTCCCCCTTCCTCCCACATATCATTCCATGTGATAGAAAATGTTCATCATTTCTTATAACGTGTTCTTCATCGATTGTTGAACAGTATAGTGGTGCAACTGCTTCCCTAATTGGATATAGTACTCATGGGAGTGGAAATCCAGGACCGTTGTGTGATATTTTTCGAAGAAAAGATCATTGAAACCCCATCGAGGTAGGGATTTTCCTTTATAACTCTTTGATTTTTCATCATTTAGGAGGGATCTAGTTTTTCTTTCCTAGGCATCATGGGTTTTCCACAATAATCAAATATAAGAATCGGGTGAATGAAATTGAAAGGGGTAGAGGGATTCTAATTTCATGTTTCATGGCTTGATGTTATTTTGATGTTGTGGATTGTATAGGCTAAACAACCCACTAAAAATCACAGTCATTGGTGGTTCTTGTTTCCACACTATATGGATTTCATGTTGGATGGTTCTTATTGAATGCTTATATATTGAATTTGTAAGTAATGTATAATTAGATAATAAATGGATTTCCCTAGATTACAATGTTTTTTTGTGATAACCCATGAATTAACAAGTGAAATTAAATAAGTAATGCCTTTATAAAACTGGAATTTTGATATACGTTGGAATATGGGGTGATGTGTTGTGTAAGATAGTCATGGTTGTGTGTACATGACATATAAGAGGTGAAGTGTGTATGTTGTGACTAGCATGTTTTCTCTGGTTTGTGTTGGGGCCTGGTTGTGAAGCATGAGTATGCGCTGTTGGTTGGTTTGGGTAGTGTTGTCGATGAAATTTTAGATGATTCATCAACCTAGCCATGGAATGGAATCTCACGTTGATAGATTAATTGATTGTTTAATGGATGGGCAATGTTGTGTAGTGGGGTTTCAATTGTGTTGTGCATTGGTTTTGTTTATAGATGTGGTTCAAAGTTGGAGACTTGTTTTTTATGGGTATTTCACAATGAGTTCCTCTATGTTTGTTCTTTGGATATGTTTATTATTATATCCTATGCTTGTTATATTCCCAGATAGTAATGGATTAGATGAATAATTAATTGATTAAAATTGTTTGGGGATGGATTTGGTTGGATTGGATTACGTAATGAATACATGGATTGTGAATGAAGAATGGTAATGGTAAATTAGATTTGTTGGGAATATGGGATTGGAATGTGTCTTGTTGTGTGGTGTCATGCATTTTGAGGTAGCATAAATGTTGAAAGCATTCTGATTGGGTTTTTTTGAGAACCAATAGGTTGGTCTGAGTGTTTGGTATATATATATAGTTTTACTTTCCTTGTGATTTCTATACACTCCCACCCTAGTTGAGAAATACATTTTGAACACCCCCATTATCATGGGGGATTCTATCCTTCCCCAACATCCTGGGGGGAGGATGGGTGGTTGGCCACCCACTCTCCCCTGATCCCTCTTCTAGAATGTGATATCCCAAGATTCCTCGAGCAAGTTATGGTTCATGAGGCCCTGCTATCTGCGGGTGAGCGGTGATTTTCCAAGTGTCTTTAGGATGACATGTGTTGTGTTTTTCCATGTTTTCATTGGGATGAGGTGTGGTTTGTGGACCATGTGTCTGTGAGTAGGATGTAGTGTGACTCGGGTCTTAGGTAATTGTCCAATATGTGGTTTGTGCGAGAGAGGCTTTAGTATTCGTGCTGAGTATACCTTGTGTTCTCACCCTATGTACATAAAACTGATATCATGTTTCCAGGAGGAATATGTGGACCGTGAAGGGAATTACTAGCTCGAACATTGGTAAATTTTTGGTTTCACTTCTTAGCGTAACTTTTGGTACTTATTTTAGAGTTTTATTTCATTTTTAATAGCTTTATTTTAAACGTGCATGTCTGATGGAATTTTGGAATTCCTTTTTATATGTCTTGAAGTTGTTTTGAGGTTGATATATCTTATCAATCAATATTGTTTTCTATAAAATGGTAATTCCTCCAATTTCGTGAGATTGTATACCCATGGTGTTGGTCGCCACCCTAAGGCATACTAGGGGAGGGAATCGGTGGTCATTATCTCCCATTTTTCATTGTTAGCCCAGAAGGGGTATCATTGGATGTAGGGGGTCCTGAAAAAATGGTATGAGAGGTGATAGTTGAAATATAAGATGGATTTTGGAGTTAGTAACAATGAGGATTGAATGGGTTAGTAGGGAAACATTTTCATAATATCTTGGTGCGTGACATAGGCTTGGGAAGACTGGAAAGGAAACAAGATTTTAGGGCCCCTTGTGATCCAATGTGGGGACTCTGAGCCTACCAAATGTCCAATTGAGGATACATTGTTTGCAGGGTAGAGACCTAGGAGAGGTACATGCATTATAATGACTTGTGTTATTGTTTTAATTGGGTATTTTTGGGAAGGTTAAAATGGATAAATTTAAAATAATGATATAAAAATTAAAATTAAAAAAATTCCATAATATTTAGGCTTAAGATTGTTTTGTTTACCTTTCAGTTATGGAACCCAGTTGTCATTCTCGTGTACCGCTGGGAGTTGAGGCTTATTTGGCCAACCCATTTGACCAACAGAGGGTTGATCCATTGGAGGAGGATGACCAGTGGCAGAGAACATTATGTGATTTCTAGCGATAGGGATTAGGAAAGTACACATGAAGTGTTTTGGACAAGGAGATGGAAAGTTGGCTCGAGGAGCTCGAGATCACCTTCAGTTTTATCTGGGCCCCAATAGAGTACTCAGCTACTTTAGTAGTTAGCAAAATGTTAGGGGTTGCACATCAGTGGTGTAATCATTATACGGGGGAGAGGAAGGAGGAAGATATGTTGTGGGTCAACTTTCTATAGGAGTTCTAGGTGGAGTTCCGTTCATCAACTATGAATGTTGAGAAGAGGCAGGGAATACTCTCCCTTCAGCAGGGGAGTATGTTCGTGTTTGAACTCAATATCAAGTTCATGGATCTTCTTCTTTTTCCCCCAATCACTTTTCTCATAAAGAGTCTCATGAGATACACCTAAAAGAGTCACATCGTCCATCAATTCAGTACATGGTTAATCCCATTACGTTTTCGATGTGCTTAGATGTTTATAAAATGGTGTAGGTGATCGGATAAATACACTCATGAGTAGGTCTCCCAAAAGAGGGTAATCAACAATGTTATTCAAAGGGAAAGGCACCCAGTTGCATGTCTTAGGTTCCAGGGCCTTTGAGATTTTGACTAGTAGGGAGTCAACCTCAACATTTTCCATTTCGACCTTCTAGTCCTCATGCCTTTCCCAAGAATTTGGGACTAAGGTGTTTCATTTGTAGATCACAAGGAAATTTTTAGATTCAGTAACCTATAGCCATTTATGCATAGTATGGTAGAGGTGGGTAGGTTCAATTCCCACCATAGCAGTAGTTTATAGATAGCATGTTTCAGTGGTCAATACAAAATTCTCATTCTCTACTGAGGCGATATGGTGCAGGTAGTGGCCGACAATGGGATGTTCCTCTGGGACCTCGACCTGAACATGGCCGTTGAGGAGGTTTTCAGTAGTGGGGTAGTGAAGCTAGGGGTGGTTAGTTTCACGTATCATAAGCATCAGTTACAACAGGTCCATAGATTGATAAATGTAAGATCAGTTCATTTAATACCTTTTCTTATGCTTTTTTTTGATTTGGTATCTTAAAACTCATTTTATGAACCCCTATGGCCCATTCTCTAGGACTATCCATAGAGAGGCTTCCCATTCCCTTGGTGTTGAGTACGCTATTCCGAGGAAAACCCGTCTTTTTTTATTTGTTTTGGGGTTGTAGACTGATGATGGGACCACATCATTCTTGTTGGGATCTTTTCAGGCTACATATGTGGCTTTACAATTTTATTCATGACATAAACATGTTATATTATGTGCATTCCTTTATAAAAAGATTTTGTAGGAGAGTAGTGTTTTCTGACATGGGTGTTCGACATGTGGTTTTTGTTGGTTAATAGAGCTATCGTGTGGGTAGCTGGTGCATGGAGCATCTTCTTTCCTTTTTGGCTGTTTTGTCAGAGTAATTAGTAGATGTTGGGATGGTGGAGGTTCCTAGGGTTGTTGGGTAGTTTCTTGGATGTTCTTACCATGGAGTTTGTGACACTACCCTCTTAATGTGAGGTTGAGTTAGTGATATACCTATAGCCCGATGCTTCTCTTATTTTGATGGACCCTTATCAGATGGAACCTTCTGAGTTATGGGATTTGTAGATCCAGGTGGATGATATGATGCAAAAGGTATTTATCATTTCTACTATGTCACTGTGGGGTACACTTATTTTGTTCAAAAAGATTGAAGATGGTAGTATGAGATTGTGCATAGACTATAGGAGGGTGAATTAGGTGATGATATAGAATCATTACCCACTACCAATGTTATATGATCTCTTCATCTAGCTGAGAGGGGAAATTTTGTTTTATAAGATTGATCTGTGGTCTGGATATCACCAATTGAGGGTGAAGATGGACTATATCCTAAAGACTTCTTTTGGATGCTGGTATGGGCAATTCAAGTTTGTAGTCAGGAAATTCATTGTTACAAACACACCAAACATGTCCATGGGGGTTATAAACTCTATATTTTGTGATTTATTGTAATGGTTCATTATCATATTCATCAATTATATCCTAATATACCGAATGTTAGAGGATTAAAATTCCTAGCATCTCAGAACCATCCTACAGGTTCTTCAACCCCACCACCTCTACAAAAATGTTTCCATGTGTAATTTCTAGACACGAGAGGTGCATTTACATGTGCATGTGGTGTCTTAGAAGGGTGTGGAAGTTATCCCATCAAAGGTTTAAGTGGTGGTTTCTTAAGAAGCACCCTAGAATGGTGTAGAAGTTCATAGTTTTCTTTTTATCGTCGTCTATTATCAGATATTTGTATCGTATTTATCTCAATTTTCGTCCCCGTTGATATATTTGATTTGAAAGGACCATGATTTTTTGTGGATTAAGTAGTTCCAGGTAGAGTTTAGTTATCTAAATGGGAATTTGGTTAGTGCCCCAGTTTCTAGAGGAAGGGGTGATCTTTGAGGTGTTTTTTGATTCTTACCATATGGTTTTGGGATGCATCTTTATGAATCAATGGGTAGTGATCTCTTATGGTTCTAAGAAGTTATTTCCCCATGAACATGACTATTCCACCCATGATCTAGAGTTGGCAGAAGTTGTGTTTGTGCTGAAGTTGTGGCGGTGTTACCTCATTGGGGAGTTCTTTGTGGTCTTCACAGATCACAAGAGCATAAGTTATATCTTTCCCTACAGTGATCTAAATCCATGAAAGTGGAGGTGTATAGAGGTTCGTCAATACTATGATTTTGGGATCTCTTAACCATCTAGAAATGGGAATGTTGTAGCTAATACTTTGAGTAGGAAGTCACAGAGGGAGGTTGTTTGAGAATCTTCGAACGCATGGAAATTGATGGAATAATTGAAATCCTTGTGTTTAAATGTGGGAATGGATGGGGGAAGAGACTTCCTATTCATGAAGATAGTAAAAACTTCTCTGATGTAGCTAGTGGAGGAGTCTCAGGGGGAGACTCAGAGGAATAGGTCTTGCATGATCGTGTACTCCATGGTGGTACTTCAGAGGGATGGTCGGAGGTTAATTTGAATCATATGTTGTTCTATGGAAGGTTGTTTTTTAGGTGGGGATGCATGAAGGAGTCCTTCCAGAGTTCCATAAATCACCTTTAGTGGTACACATAGTAATTTATAAGATGTACCCTAACTTGAGGATGTAGTTCTGGTGTTCTGGGATGAAGCGAGATGTAGAGGAGTTTGTGTTGATGTTCTTGGTCTACCAGTAGGTGATGGAAAAGAAAGATGTTCCAAGTGGTTTGATGAAACCCTAAGATTTCACTGAGTGGAAGTGGGATGAAATATTGATGTTTTTATCATAGGGTTACCTAGGGCTTAGGGAGGCTACGATGCTCCCTGGGTAGTGGTGGATCAGTTGATGAAATCTGCTCACTTATTAGCGATCAAAGAGTCGGTCATAGTGGATGCTTTGACAAAGTGGTTTGTTGATTAGGTGGTTTTTCCTGATGGAGTTATGAGGTCCATTTACCCAGATCGAGACACATGTTTTACCTCAAAATTCTGTAGGGGATTAAAACTTGCTTTTGGAACCCAGTTACGGCTCTGCATTTCCAACCACCCTCAGATAGATGGGAATACAAAACAGACTATTCAGATGCTGGAGGATATGCTGTGAGAATGCGTCTGGGACATTGGAATATCTTGGGCTTGGTTCTTTCACTTGGTAGAGTTTTATTACAGTAATATCTATCACTCTTCCATTAGAATGAATCCATTTGAATATTTTTATGGAATATCATGCTATTCACCTTGTACTGGACATAGATTGTGAAGAAAGTTATTCTTTGCCCTAAGGTAGTGTAGAGAAAAACAGAGAAGGATAAACTTGTTCATGAGAGGATGAAAGTGGCACCAGACCGATAGAATTCATATATTGATCGTAGGATGAGGCCCTTGGATTTATATGTCAGACAACACATTTTCTTGTAGGGTTCCACTCTAAATGGGAAGTAGTGGTTTGGAAGAGGGAGAAAGAATTATCCCATGTTTGTTGGACCCTTAAAGGTATTAAGATGTGTTTTTGATGTGTAATAATAGTTGGGGATTCCACTGCAGTTGGAGAGTATCCATGATGTCTTCCAAATATCTCAACCTCAACAGCATGTTAACGATGACTATCATTTCCTTGACTGGGGAGAGTTGGATTTTGAGGAAGACACTATGTCTATAGAGTGGCAGTAGAGATATAGGATCGCCGGGAGAAGGTTCTTCATAGAAGGACCATTTCCCTAGTTCGTGTGTTGTGGAGGTATGGTTTCATGGAGGACTGTTCTTGTGAGCGAGATACGTAGAATCGTCCCTAGTACCCAGGGTTGTTTTGAGTTTTTTCTTATCATGTTTTTCCATTTTATATGATATTTGATACTTTTTGGTCTTTAGATGAGTTTTATATTTTCTCTGTGAAGTATGATAATGTCCTAACATGTGAATAGGGAGGACTTTATTCCAAGTAACGATTCATTAATTTCGATGCGATTAAACTTATCTGGGCAAGTCAATGCCTCCCAGAGTGGATAATATATTGACATGGAGGAAGAAATCTCTGTTGTTTGTGTGTTTGGACAACATGGGTGTTGTGATTTGATGGAGCATCATGTGATTATTTTTAATAAAAGATATAAAAGGATGGGTATCCTTGGTTATTAGTGGAATTTAAAGTATTGCGAGATCATTGAGAGGTATCTTGTGGGGTGGTTGGTCATACCCCTCTTTCTTCTGGGCTTGGTTTTGGATTCTCGAGGATGATAACCATTTGATAGGTATCTAATGTAATGGTCTGTGCCTTCATAGTCTATTACATTTTGATTTTGGTCCTTGTAAGTGCTTGGAGGAGGCTCAGAGGGAGTTTGGAGATGTTCGGTTGTTAATAGTTGGAAGCAGGGAGGTTACATGTTGTGTAACATGATTTTGGTGCATGAAGTTTTGATTCATGGATTGTCATGGAAAGATTCATGATCTGAAGACCATTACATGGTGTAAAGGTGGGATTTACAATGTGAAATATTTTGAGTTTTTAAAAATATAATCAATTTTTGTGGTGATAGGTTTTACAAAGGAAGTGGACCTTGATGAATTTCACAACGTGAAAGGGGATTAGACATCATGTAATTCCCTAATGTTGTAAAGTTTTAAAACATTAAAACAGCTCGGGATTTCACAAACCCTATGGATTTAGCGCTATCTCTCATCCTAGGAGTCCTAATAGTCCTTTTTAATTCTTTTGATCCCTTCAATGGCAATTGAGCACCAAGATTCCATCATTGATCTACAGTGACTATTCTTCGATCTGAGGCACGTTCTTCTTTTTTTTTCAACAATTTATTTTCCTTGGTCTCTACTTTCCTCCTGTTCTTTCCATGTGAATGAGAACATTCTTCCTCACTTCTAATGTGTTCTTCTTTGGTTGTTGATCAGTTTGGAGGTGTTGTTGTATCCGCGGGTGAATGCATTCCTCACAGTAGATAAAATCAAGGACCGTTGAAAGATCTGTTTCCACGCAAATAACATTGACACGCCTTTGAGGTCAGTATTTTCCTTTATCCCTCTTTGATTGTGCATCACGTGGGAGGGATATACTTTTTCATTCCTACGGATCATTGTTTTTCCACACTAAAAAATGATAATAATCATGTTAATGAAATTAAAAGGGGTATAGGGATACAAATTGTAGGTTTCATGGGTTAATGTTAATGTGATGTTGTGGATTGTATGGGATAAATGCCCGGCTAAAAATTGTGGCCATTAGAATTCCTTTTTTATGAACTTAATGGATTGCGTGTTGTTATGTTCCCATTGAACGCTTGTATCTGAGTATGTTCTTTGGGTTGGTTTGGGTGGTGTTTTGGATGAACTTATATATGATATATCAAACTAGATATGTAATAGAATATCTAGTTTAGAGATTGATTTATTATAGAATGGATGAGTAGTGTTGTGAAATAGGGCTACAATCAGGTTGTTATTTGGTTGTGTTACTGGGTGTGGTTGTGAATTTGGGAATTATTTCGGTTGGTATGGGTACTCCCAAATAGTTTCTCTATGTTTGTGCTTTTTATGGGTTTCTTATTATGTTTTGTGCTTGGTAGTTTCCCTAATAGTAATCAAATTGATAAATAAATAAATATTTAATAACGTTTGTGAATGGATTGGGTTGGTTAGGTTAACAAAATGAATAAATGAATTGTGAATGATTAATGGTAATGGTTAAATTTAACTGGTTGGGAGTATGGATTGGTTATGTTTGTTGTTTTGTAGTGCCACACATTTAGAGATAGTAGCATGTTTGGAAGCATTGTGAGCTGGTTTCTTGTTTGTGAACTAATGTTTGGGATTAGTGTTTAGTGTATATATATACACTTGTATTTTCCTTGTGATTTCTATACACACCCCACCCTATTTTAGAAATATGTGATGAACACCTCCGTCATCATGGGGGAGGGTGTCTTTCCCAAACATCCAAGTGGGAGGATGGATGACTGGCCACCTGATCATCCCAGCCCCCTCTTCCAGGTAGTGATTTCCCAAGATTCCTTGGGTATGTTGTGGTTCGTGAGGCCAATGTGTGTGTGGGAGAGTGGTTCTTTACTAGGTGTCATTAGGATAATATGTGTTGTTATTTCTATGGTGTCTTTGGGATTGGTATGGTTTTTGGCCTAGGTGTCTGCAATGTTGGGAGCTTATTGTCTCATCAATACTCTATAATTATTAATGACTTTGATGCTAAAAAATACCCTTGTTTGTTTTATTAATAATTTTATTTTGTGTGTATTTCAGTAAATTTACATTATTTATAGATTATTATCTTCAAATAATTTTCAACTATTTATTTGTGATAAATATTCGTTAAAGTGTTTGGAATGCTCTTAATTATATTCTGGAAACACAGTTCACAATTTGACATTAACTAGATGTACTATTCATTAAATACAAAGAAGAAAGTATCACATGGAATGAAACTTATGTTTACGATGAATGATCTGTGAGTATGGTTAATCAACCATACATTTGAAGAAACATATGGTTAAGGAACATTACATTTGGATAAGAACCCAATGTTTTCCAGAATGAAAAATATGGTTAATGAACCCTATGTAAGAATGGGACTTTACAAATGTATGACTCATCAACCTTACTTTTATGATCAACTTTATGTTTTCAATGTTACGTTTGGAAAAGTACATGAATTGATAATCAATGTTACATTCAAAGATCTTTTATTACATGGATAAACGTATGGATCATCGACCCTATGTTATGAAGTTGAACCGTACATCTGTTATTTTTTCATTTTGTGACGGAACCTTAAGTTTAAATTTTCAATGTCGAAGATTTGAAGTTACGTCTTTATCAGAGCATTTTGCAACAGTTTTACTGAATGTCAGGGAAATTTGAAACATGATTTTGATTGATTTAAATCTCATTTTAAATGATTTAAATAGTCATTTATTGTAGAGACTTTCTATCATATTCTTGAGGGCTATTATGATTACTCTCAGATTTATTCTTTGAATTTTAATTCACTCGATTTATTAGGTGTCTTTTTTTGATATAAAATATTTCTATGAGATATATTGTTTTATATATCTTTCTGCATTGGATATTATGACACGACGATCTAAATATTTTTTTCCTGTATATATAATTCTAATTCTTCAAGATTTATTGTACAAATTAATTCACTACTACAACGATCAAGAATCTCAGATACAAGGACTAAATTTTTGGAGATATACAAGTTCAAATATAGAATCACGATGATCTGTTTATTGTTTTTGTTTTTAAAATCAATGATCTCTTATGAAACCTTATCTCTTCAAATATATATCAAGATTATTATTCATATGAAGATAATATTCATCTTTTGTTAGTTGTGTGCTATTGCAATTTCACGCTACATTTATTTTTTACCAAACATCATCTTATCTATCTTGAGTTTTGACTTCTCGTATTCAGTCGTGGGGGAGTTTCAGCTTCTCACACTAAGCTGTAGTTTTATCGGTTCCCTATAAAATAACTAGAAGGATCTGTTTTGTAAGACTTTTTGTGGGTGAGAAATGCCTGCACTCAGTTGTGGATCGGTCATATGATACGAGGACCTTACTAGTGAAATTCACTAATCCCTAAAGGAGGGTTATTGGTGGTGTGGAGTAGGGGCCCTTTGTGCCCTGAACCACTATAAATTGTTGTGCCTTGTTCTCTGTTTATTATCCACTACATATACATTCTCATATAGAAATGGCACTAGCTCTTTCTACTATTGATGTGAATCGAATGAATTGTTAAATTATTTAAAAGAAGACAAATCACCCCACTCTTGTGTTATCACTGTAGCTATTCCGACCAAACATGTTGAATCAGAGGTTGTGCTTTTCAACAGAGCTACAACAAGATAAAGGCATAAGATCTAATTGAGTGATGGTAATGGAGAATATCTAAGATGGAATTTCAATGTTTTATGCTCCATATTTCAGTGGTGAGAAATATTGATCTTGGATGTCACGACTTATAATCTATATCAAAAATCATTGATTTAGAGTGTACTCAAGGACTGTTATGCCAAAAACAATTCCTAAAAAACATAAAATATGGTCAACTACTACAGAGTATGGGTATGATATGAATTTGAAAGAAATGAATTCTATTAATTGTGGTCATGGAAAAGATAAATTATACCATGTATTTCAATGCCCAAGAACATATGAAATGTGGTAGACAATTGCAATAGGCTCTGACATAACTGACAATGATAGAAAAATGAGATAAGCTACAATGAAATAAAATTTTGATACTTTCAGAATAAATTATACAGAGAGAATCACACTGATGAATGGAAGGCTGACAGAAATTGTTAATAATATAAAATATTTAGGGGAGCCTAGTAGTCAACCTGATTAAGCATTGAAAGTTCTAAGGGTTCTACCAGTAAAGTGGAATGGAATTTTTACTGTAATCCACCAATTAGTACCTATCAATAATCTGACAATGAGAGAATTTATAGGAACCATAATTATGTATGTGTTGTAAATGGAAGATGAAGTTGAAGAAAACAAAGTCCTAGTAAAAAAGGATAACACTTCTTTAAAAGATGTATCCCAAAAGCAGAACAGAAAAATGAAACAAGAAGAAAGAAATTCAGACTCATCTGAATCAGAAGTTGAGATGCCGCAAATAGCTAGAAAATTCAGTAAATTTTATAGGAATAATAAAGGATCAAGAAGAAAATTTAAAAAGGATGAGAAATACTCAAGAGAAGTAAGATGTTAATATTGAAAAAATTTGGGTCATATAAGACCTGATTGTCCTCAATTAAAAGTAGAAAAGAGAAAGATAGGAAAGAAATATCAGAAGAATGGTGATTACGAGAAAAAGGATAAAATAGCTATGAATGCCACTTAGAGTGTTTTTGAAGACTCTAGGAGGCCATAAATCTCTGATTAAGAGTAGGAAGAATCGAATCTGAAAGCTAATATGTGCTTTATAGGCGAAGAAGAGAAGATACAATCCTAATATTATTCTGATTATGATTCTAGTTACTGAAATGTTAAAATGTCTACCTACTATACTATTCTAGATAAACATATGACTCTCTATTAAATAAACAAAAATCATTAAAAATTGTTCATAATTATATTTTATGAGAAATGGATACTTTACATAAACAACATCAAGAATTAATTGAGAAATTAAGTTCATCTACTACAAACTATACTAATCATGAAAATGAGATTTAAAAACTATATGATGAAGTAGAAACTTATAAAATTGATGCTCTTATATTTACAAAAGTATAAAATTTCCTAAATGAAGTTCTTGGAAAAAAGTAGTTAATAATGAAATATTTGGTATAGGAAGTAAAGGTGAAAACCCCGAACTATACAAAAACTATTTTTTTCTGGTTCTAAAAGGAAATGAATTTCTAATGTTTAATGTTTTTATTGTGGTAATAATGGACATTATACTAATGACTGTCATTTATGAATCCCATGATTATGTGGTGCCAAACATGTTCATTATTCAAAAGCTTTATCTAATTTTAATTATAACAGTGTTGATCAAAATAGATCTATTTGGATTCCTAGGTCATTAATAGCTAACACTGTTAGACCCCAAATGATATGGGAACCAAAACAAATATTTGTTTAATTTGACCTTTTACGTAGTAATTCAAAGGAGAGGAAAATATATATGGATAGTGGATAGTGGATGTTCAAGACATATGAGTGCAAATTCATCAAATTTCTGCAATCTAACTCAAATAGATGGAGGCCTAGTCACCTTCGGTGACAATTCGAAAGAAAAATTATTGGACATGGAACACTTTGAGATATAGATACTGTCTTAATTAATAAGGTACTCTAAGTACATGGATAGAAACACAATATGATATGTATCTCTCAACTCTGTGATGATTGATACTATGTTTATTTTTCTAAATATTACTATTCTATTTTTAATAATAATTTACTTAAATTTAGATTACCCAAACACATAATGTCTACACTTTGGGTTTATATTCTTTGTGTAAACATAAAGTGAACTATTTAACTACTAATGTAAATGAGTCATGTTTTTGGAATAGTAGACTTGGTCATTTTAGTATTTTTTCATTACATAAGTTATCTAATAAACAATTAGTTTCATATTTACCTAGTCTCAAATATGATAGTGAAAGATTATGTGATTCATGCCATATTAACAAGCAACAAAAGTATTCCTTCAAATCTATTAACCAAATAGCTACTTCAAATCACAAGGAAAATATTCATATGGATTTGTTTGTACCATCTATAATAACATATTTGGATGTTAAATTACATGTATATGTCTAAGTTGATGATTATTCTAGATGTACTTGGGTATATTTTCAAAACTCAAAAATGATGTTTTTTCTGTTTTTGAAAGTTTTTATAAAAGAGATAAAAATGAAAAAGTTTTTAAGATAATTTCATTAAGAAGTGATCGTGGTGGAGAATTTTTGAATCAAGAATTTAATCCTTTTTTCCAAATATAGGTATTAAACACACATTTTCTGCACTAAGAACACCTCAAAAAAATAGAATTGGCGAAAGAAGAAACATAAAAATATAAGAAATAGCTACAATAAAGCTAAATGAATACAGTATACCAACCTACTTTTGGGCAGAAGCTGTAGGCACATAATGCTATACTATAAATAAAGTTTTAATTAAAACTATTCTAAAAAATAATCCTTTTGAAATTTTAAATGACATAAATCCTAAGATAAAGTTCTTTGAGGTTTTTGGATGCAAGGTATATATCCTGAACACCACGGATAATCTTGGAATGTTCGATCCAAAATCTGCTGAATTTATATTCTTAGGATATTCTGAAACTTCTAAATATTATAGAGTATTTAATAAAATTTTGTGGATAATTGTAGAAACAATTCATGTGATGTTTTAAAAAACTGATCCTTTTAATAAAGAGAAAGTTCAAATAGATAAAACTGACAATTATTCTAACAATATTAGACTTGATAATTTTAAAATTGATTTTAAAAATATAAACAAAATTCAGCCCAGTTTAGAATAACATGATATTGATGAACCTAAAAGTGCTCTGCCTAGAATATCTGGAATCCTAAAGAACCACCCTTTAGAGACTATTATAGGATATCTAGACATATTAATTAAACTACAAGATGTGGAGGAAACCTAGTGGGATTTTCATCTTTTCTATCCCAACTAGAGCCTAAGTATTTTGAAGAATCCCTTGAAGATGAAATTTGGTTGTTAGAAATGAAAAAAAAGGTAAATTATTTTAAAAGAAAAAATTTATGTAAATTAGTGGAAAGTCCATCGAATTATCCAATTAAAAGAACTAAATTGGTCTTTAGAAATAAACAAGATGATCAAGGTATTATAACTTGAATCAAAGTTATACTGTTAGCTAAAGGGTATAAATAAAGAGAAGTTATAGAACATGATGAAACATTTTCTCCAATAGCTAGACTAGAAGTAATTAGAATTCTTTTATCCTATTCATCTCATAATAATTTTGAATTACATTAGATGGATGTAAAATCTTCTTTTTAAAATTGATATTTAATGGAGGATGTTTATGTTGAGAAACCTCTTGGTTTTGAAAATTCTCAAAAACCAGATTTTATTTTTAAACATTATAAAGAACTCTGTGGACTTAAACAAGCTCCTAGATCTTAGAATGGAAGATTAAGTTCATTTATTCTGAAAAATGGTATTACTATTTGTTTGGCAGACCCAACCCTATTTAAGAAAATAGTTTGTTCTAATTTATTATTAGTTCTAATCTATACGGATGATGTTATTTTTGGATCAAAAAATAAAAAGCAGTACAATGATTTTTCTAACCTTATGAAAAATGAATTTTAAATGAGCATTATGGGATAACTAAATTTCTTTTTAGGACATCAAATTTATCAAAAATATTTTTGAAAGGTATTAAATCAAAGGAAATAAATTACTGATTTATTGGAAAACTTTGGTCTTGAGAACAACAAGACATATTCAACTCCCATGTGTACTAATATTAAACTTGACTTGGATGAATCTGGAAAACCAGTGGAAAACAAGTTATATAGAGTTATGACTGGATATTTACTATATCATACTGCTAGTAGACCTGATATTATGTATTTAGTTTGTCATTATGCTAGATAAAAATCAAACACAAAATAATCCCATCTTGCTACTGTAAATTTTTTTTACTTATTTAAAAGGAAGAGTTGTTCAATCTCTTAATTTTCCAAAAACATATGATTTTATTTTATTATCATATTAAGATGTAGATTTTTGGAGGATGTAGATTAGACATAAAAAGTACTTCAGGAACCTGAAACTTTATAGGAAAATTGTCAGTGTTATGGTCAAGTAAGAAGAAACACTCAGTTGCACTATCTGCAACTAAAGTAGAGTATGTATATGCGAGCAGTTGTTATGCACATGTGTTGTGAATGAAAAGAACTATAATAGAATTTGGAATTAATTTTAATAATACACCTTTTTTATGTGATAATACAAGTTCTATAAACATTTCAAAAAAAATCTAATAAGTCATTTTAGAATAAACATGTTGATATTAAACTTAATTTTCTAAGAGATCATGTTCTTAAAAAGAATATATCGTTATAATTTATTAATACTAAATATCAATTAGCTGATATTTTTAATAAACCTATTCCCACTTATTGCTTTAATTTTATTACGGGAGAGTTAGGTTTTTTTAATTTATAATTAAAATTTTATTTATTTGATTTATTTTATTTGATTTTATTTTTGATTAGTTTATGCCTAATTTATTTTTCTAATCTTTTTTTACTTTTATTATTTTTTTCTTATAGTATTCGGTTAATACATGTTATCTTAAATTTATTTACACCATGTAATTATTTAATTTATCTCATAATTACAATGTGACATGGGAATTGAGGAAAAATGTCATTTGTCAAAGACCATTTGTTTTTCAAAACCCATGTCTTCCAAATCCTATTTACCCAAAACAAAAAACCCTCTTTTATAAAACCTCAATAATCATTCATCCTTTCAAAACCTAGAATCTAAAAACCACAGATTTTTTGATCTTCAGGAATAAAGAAAACCGAGAGAATCGAAGAAGGAGAAGTAAGTGAACTGAAATGTAAGAAAATTTCAGGAAAAAAAGTCTTCATGGAAAGGTGATTGATCTGGAATTGTTATACCAGATGAAAATGCTCTTGAAAAAAGCATTGGATTTTCATGTTATCGAGACATATTTTTATGACAACTACATAGAATTTATATATGAGGTATAACTGAATTTATTTTAAAAGAGTGTTTAGTTTAATTTCAGAGAAATAGAGGACATGATTTTTGATAGTATCAAAGATGAGGATTTATTTATTTCTTCTACTGATGATGTGATGACTTTGAACTATCCACATGACGTAGTTTTCCATTTAATACCTAAGTTTATTATAGATAATGACCATTCTTCAAAAGACATTATGTATTTTTTGTTCAACTCAACACACATTAGAAAGATGTTTGTTGAGGATTTAAAACCTAACCATAACATTCTAGTGAAATTCATCCAGACTGGAATAGAGCCATGGATGGCTAAGATGGAGAAACTCCTTTTCACAGACAGGTATATCATGTTTCCTTTTATGAGTGATATCAAATTAAAATTTTCAAGGTATTTATTTAGATTTATAGATTAATTTTGTTTACCAGATGCGAGAATGATTTTTTATCCTTAGGGAAGGGTAATTTTAATGTTTTTATTTATAAAAGATATGATCAAAATTGTTGAGGCAAGAGTAAAATGTCATTATAGTAATGTGTTGAATGATATAACTTTTAGAAAAATTGGATTTTTTAGAGCACTATGAAAGGAAATATTTTACCTGTTGGTGTTGAGGAAGAAAAAATCCCAAGATATTCTACATAGGGGGAGAAAGCTGGTGTTTGAAAAGAGGGAGTAGCTGAATCTTGAATAGATGAAGTTTCACAACCATCTAAGGGAAGGATTAGATTTAACACTGAAGAAGAAGAATAGGAATAAAAATGTCATGAAGGTCTTGTTATGAAACCTAAAAAAAGATATGCTTCTCAAGTTGAATAGAAAATGATGGCTTCTGGAGAATAAAGGCGATCAATTCATTTAGAAGATATATTTTTTAAACAGGAAGTTCAGGTGGAGAGTCAAGCTAGAGAGCTTGAGATTTTATCTTGGGATAATGAACTGATAGCAGAAAGCATTCCAGTGGAAATATTTCAAGAATTGAATTTTCAATCTAAAAATTTTCAATTAATGTAAGTTAGTGAAGAAGTTACTAAACATGGAAAAGTTCATGAAGGAAAGATTTTACAAGAATCAGTTACAAAAATTCAACCTTTAATGGTATATCAGACTGTGGGATAGTAAATTCATATTTCTGGTGGGAAGACTGAAGTTTTGGATAATCAGTGATTTTATTGTGAAGAATTTTCAATGAAAATAGTGCCAGATACCTTACCTACTAAAAATTAAAATTAGGATATGAATGCAGATGAAGGGACATCTGATTCAATAACTCATCAGGTTTAATACATTCTGATGAAATTAAATAAGTCTCAAGGGGAGAATGCCAATCTGCGGTAAGAAATGAAAATTGAAAATAAAAAGATTCAAGAGATTAATGAGAACAATATTTCTAGAATGGATTTTGATGCCTTCAAAAGAGACATGTTACATGATATTGGGAAGATCAGATCTGAAATTGTGTCAAAAACAGATTTTTTAGAATTAAAATGGTACTTGGGAAGTTAATTTGATTATGTGAAAGTTTCAGTGAATTAAGACAATGAATCTACTCTTACCCCTGCAATAATTCTAGATTTAATCATAACATTTCTGTCTATTTCATCCGTTATGGAAGATATTAATATTAAACTTCAGGATCCTCAATGCAATAGTGCTCCACTATCAGCTATATTGGACAATAAAAAATTTATTATGGATCAGTTAAATCAATAAGAACCAACCATTAGATTGATGTTGAGAATGTTTTCAGAGATGTTGGAGATATTCATAAAGAAAGGGGAAAGTATACATGTGTTTCTGAAATTCAACATTGTGTATAATTTAAATGTCAATAATGAAGACAAGAATTTGATAATTCCACTAGGAGATAGTTTGATGAAGAAGCTGAGATTGCAGATGGATGATCTGAAGGACAGGTTTGAATCCATACAGAATTCTCATCCAACCAATCCTTATCCTTATTTTTCTTTCTTACCTTTACCCATGACAGTGACCTTTTTTTTTCTCAGTCACAAAATCTATTGTATTCATGTCTTTATTAATTAATGAGTTTTTTACCCTCTATGTGTTATATTTTTATATCTTCTTATGTATTTTTATCTAATATCGAAAATCAATTTCCCTTTATTCATTACAGTTACTTATAACTTACGTATCTCATTCTATTCAATATTAAATATATTTTAATATGTTTCTATGCATTCTTTCTTATATCAAAAAGGGGGAGAAATTTAGATAAAAACAACATATCTTTTAGTTGATAAATTCAAATATTTATTCTTTATTGAAATAATTCATAATTTTATTTTGGATAAATTAGATGACACAAAATTTTATTTATAAAAATTCAAACATTTCTTGGAAATATATATTTGGGGGAGAAATTCAAATATTTATTCTTTATCGAAATAATTCTGTTCAATTGATTTTTTTAATGTTTACAAAATTTGAAATTATTTTTTCTAGGATTATAATTTTAATTTATGGGTTTGGTGATCATAAAAAAGGGATTTATTGTTCGGAATGTATTATCTCAACAATACTCAATAAATATTAATGATGTTGATGCCCAAAAATTACCTTTTTTTTACTAATAACTTTTTTTGAGTGTACTTAAGGAAATGTATATTCCTTATAGATTCTTATCATGAAATTATATACAACTATTTTTTTTTCAATAAATATTTGTTAAAGTGTTTGGAATGACCTTAAGCGTTTTTTGGAAACACTGTTCACCATTTTTCATTTATTGGAAATACTATTCATTCAGTACATCGAGGATAGTAACGTTTGGAACAAACCTTACGATTATGTGGAAAGATCAGCACGTATGTTTAATAAACCCTACATTTAAAGAAAAATTGGGTTATGTAACAATACATTTGGATAAGAACATTATGTTTTCTAGAAAGAAAAACTATAGTTAAAGAACCCTTAGTAAGTATGGATATTTACCAACATATGGATTATTAACCTTACTTTTATGATAAACATTACATTTTGAACCTTACTTTTGGAAAAGTGGATGAATGGATAATCAATGTTATGTTCAGATATCATTATTGATATGGATAAATGTATGGATCATCAACCCCACGTTATGAAGTTGAACCCTACATTTGTTATTTTGTCGTTTTGTGAAGAAACCTTTTGTTTTACTCTTTAGTGTGAGAGATATGAATTTACGTCTTTATCGGAGTGTTTTTCAATAGACGTTTCGGATTGTCAGGGAGATTTAAAACACGATTTAGATTGATTCAAAGAGTATTTTAAACTATTTAAAGATCAATTTATAGTAGATATTTTATCTTTTATTCTTAAGGGATGTTATAATTACTCTGAGAAGTATTCTTCTAATTTTAAATCACTCAATTTATCAAGAATATTTTGTGAATCTAAAATATTTCTACGAGATATATTGTTATATATATCTTTCTTCATTGGATATTTTGACATGAATATTAGGAAATATCTTGGTTGTATATATAATTCCTATTCATCAGGATTTCCTGTATAAATTAATTCACGGCTATGACGATCAAGTATCTTATATACAAGGACTACATTTTTGGAGATATAGATGTTAAAATATGGAATCACGATGCTCTGTTTTTTGTTTCTCTTCTTAAAATAAAAAATATCTTATGAAACCAGATCTCTTTAGATATATTTAAATATTATTATTCTTCTAAATACAAGATTCCTCTTTTTATCAGTTGTGTGATCCTGCAATGGTGAGCTACATCTGTTTTTTCACCAAACTACATCTTATCTATCTTGAGTTTTGACTGCTCAGGTTCAGTTGTGGTGGAGTGTCAGCATCTAGCACTAAATTGTGGTTCAATCAGTTTCTTTTAAAATAAACAGAAGGCTCTATTTTTAACGTCTTTTTTGGTATGGGTGACAACTGCCGACACTCAGTCATGGATCAGTCTTACGATATGAGGACCTCACCAGTGAAATTCACCAATCCTTTAGAGAGGATGATTGGTGGAGTGGACTAGTTGAACATTGTTCCCCAAAAAACTATAAATTGTTTTTCCATAATCATTATTAATTATCCACTATATATATTATGATATATAAATGCCGCCAGATCATTCTACTATTGATGTGAATCGACATAATTGTGCAACTTTTAAAAATAACACAATTCAACCCCCCCCCCTTCGTGTGTTATCACTATAGCTATTATGACTTAACATGCAAGTGGGATGCGATGTGACTCAAGGATTATGTGATGGGATGAGATGTGGTTTGTTTCCAAGGAGTATGTGTGCTAGATGTGATATTACTCATGGATCAGGTGATGGGGATAGATGTGGTTTTTCGCCCAAGTGTTTGTGGGTGGGATGTGATGTGACTTGGGGATTAGGTGATGGGACTAGATATGGTTTATGGGGACTAAGTGTTTACGTTAGGGTTGTGACATGGTTCTTTCGGAATATGTGGGATCTTGAGGATTTTTTCCGTTAGGAAATATCAATTAAACTAGTGAGAAGTGTTGCAGGGAACCCCAATCAACGATGAACTTACAATATTACTTTATTTTACTTATGTTACTTAGTGAACGTTCCCCGGTGAGGATGGGATGGCTAGTATATATTATTAGTCACTAATTTATTCTTTTGTTGTCTCACAGGGGAATTAGCATGATTCATTTCACTAGTGCATCAGAGACTTTAGTATTCCTACTGTGTATACCAATATGCTCACCCTATGTACATAAAACTGCATTCAGGTTTTTAGGGGGACTATGTGGAATGTGTTGGGAATTACTAGCTCATACTTTAGGTATAGTTTATATTTTGTTTCTTAGCATTAATTTTGGTACTTAATTTGGAGTTTTATTTCATTTGTAACCGTTTTATTTTAAACACACATCTGAGATAGAATTTTGGATTTCTTTTATATATATCTTGGAGTTGTTTTGAGGTTGATACATTTTATCCCCTGATCTTGTTTTCTATAAAAAGGGTAATGGTTCCCATTTTGTGATATTGTATACCCTTGGTGTTGGTCGCCCCCCAAATCCCTACTAGGGGCAAGATTTGGGGGGTCATTATCTCACTTTCATCATTATCAACCCTAAAGGGGTTTCTATGGATGAAGGGGTTTATGATAAAAACAAATTTATAAAAATTAATACAATATTTAATTTTCATCATTAATATCTTATGAAAAACAACTTAAAATATTTGAGACACACTCATCACATTTCCAAATATTCATATTTGAATATCTCATGTTCCATAATATTCATCAAGAATATCAATACATGATTAATCCCATGTAAAACCCATTTAATTCATCATAAAAAATATAAAACCTATTTTCATTTATTCTAGATAATTAATGTCTAATTTTAGAAAAAATGAAAAACTAAATGTTTTTGTTATAAACTTTCCACTAAATAATATGTAATACACGACGTAAAAAAGATCATTTTTCCAATTTATATAAAGTTCGATATAAACTTACTAAAACACATAAGTAAATCAATGTATGCATTTCATGTAGGTAATTCTCATAAGGAAATTCATGTAGTCATTGGATGTATGAAAATTGATGATGTATAATGTACATAGCTGAATAACATATCTTTTTCCAGGAAAGTGAATCCACATAGATGATTTTTTAAGGAATATTTCATAGATATTTCACATATGAAAATTTACAAAAGTGTTTTTCACTATGTAGACAATTTAATCATGTAGTAAATAATTCCAACATATCCAAATATACATGTATTCATTTCTCAGAATTTTTTTTATAATATAGGAAAATTACTCATGTATCCAAATTCAAGCTAGGGATTCTGGAAATTTGAAAAATAGAATGAATTATCCACATTAATACCTAATACAGACCTTAAAATATTGAATAATAATATTTAGGTTATATTGAATTATATTTTAAATTTTTGATTATCTTTTTAAAGAATCAAAGATAATGTTAATTGATGTAATGTATCCCATGTTATCCATAAAATACAATAGCAAACAGGATCTAAAAAATTAAAAAATTATGCCTAAAAAATGAAAAATCTTATAAAAAAATTAGAACATGATAGAAATCAATTCCGAGTATAATTTATTCCAATTAATTGTGATAATTTATTTTAACTTCTTTAATTCTTCAATAATCACTCAATTTGGTTTATTTTATCACAATTTATGTCTGAAATAGTAAAGGTAACTAGAACTAGGAAATCAGCTACATTGATTCAAAACCAGCTATGTGAATTTTGAATTGGATACATGGTTTATAAAAGGTATTCATGGGTTACAATATTTTTTCTAAATTAAAATTGTGAAAAACAAGTCTAAATTATATTTAAATGTCCCTAATGATGTTTTTAGCCCAGGAACATAATATGAAACTTGTAGAATATGATATAACCAATAAGAACATAAAATAAAATGATATTTTAATGTATGAATAATAATATATAATCAATTTTAAGATTAATTTAATAAAAATATAAGATAACCAAAAAAATAAAAACTAAATTAAATAATAATCAATGTAAATTCTACCTAAATCAATATATAAGACAAAAAAATAAATTATCACTTAATTATGAATTATGTTAAAGAGAATAAAACAAGTAAAGTTATATAATTATAATTAACCATGATATGATATATTTTAGTTAAGAAACCTCAATTGGTTCTAGGAACCACTAAAAATTTATATTTATTTAGAGTAATCAATAAAACTTAATGATGTAAAATTAATTACACCATTCATGGAGATGGTAGGACATGAATATGCACAAATGTTATTTCCATTTCTCGACATATGGAATGAAAGAAAGATGAATAATATCATCATCATTTTAAAATAATATATATTTCATATATATCATATATATTTACTAAATCTATCTTTATTAACATCCATTTTAAAATAAAAAGAACAACATATCGCATCACTACTTACATGTTGTAGTCCACATGTATGTATGACCGACAATATCATTTTAAAACAAAATGGAAGGTGAGAAGGAAGATATGATATTAAAATTACTAAATTATAATTATGTCATTAATAATATATATATATATATATACATTTTAAATCCATCATTATATCTACCTATGAAAGGCGGTGATGGAAAAAAATTACATCGGTTCGTGAGGTAGTAGTTTGTCATACACATGATCGATGATTTCATTTCCCATTTATTAGAAGGTGACATGGATGTTGGTTAAGAAATTAAACAAATAAAATTTCAATATATGAGACATATCCATTTTTTAATATAATCATTGTTTAAAAATATTTTAAGGTGTTGGAATAAGAAATAAAATAAAAATTTCCATTTAAGAATTGCAACTCTTCTTCAAATAACCACCTTAGGTTATCACAAGAAGAATTATTATGAGTTTTATATATCAAAAAAAGTCCTATAGGATATTATTTCGTAATTAAGGGAAGTATTTTTCATTTATTAGCTGATAAAAATGGTTTAGGTAGTGTAAATAGAAGAGGATTGAGGGTTCCATTTTATAATTGAGGGATAAGACATAATTGGAATTTTTTTAAATGAAACGGTGTATAGATTCATTGAACATGAAAAAGTATCCAAAATGTATAAATATTAACCCTTAGATGTTATAAGGTATACATATTTCCATTAAATGGTATTTGGATAAGTTTTTAGGTCATTTATAGTTATATTTTCAGTTTATCCCTTGATAATCCTATTTTATCCATAATCATTGTAATTATTTTTACTATTTTTATAATTCAATTTGACCAAAAATTAAACTGAAATAAAAATATAAAATTAATTATTCTGATACCAAATTTATAATCTATTTTCCAAATTCAATTCATATAATTGGGAAAAAAATATAGAATTAAACCCGCATATCCAATGAAAAAGTGTTTTTCCATGGATAAAATTTTAATATGTAAAGAATGTTTTAATATCAATAGTCAAGATTAATTTTATTCTAATGACATAAATTGGTTAATTAATTAAATAATTTGACTAAAAAAATATTTAACACATTTTTATACAACATTTAACTCTGTAAATTCTTTAAACGAAAAGGTAGTTTTCATTAAAAATCTGTTTTCCACTATGCATTGAAAAATTAATCTTCTTAAAAAATTATCAAAATTTCTCCGTAATATAATTTTTAAATAATCATTACAAAAATTAAGTTAATTTATTTTAAAATAAAAACCCTAAGAGATTAAAAATTAATTTTATTATTTTTTCTCATAATGAAAAATAAAGTTTTTGAGAAAGAAATATTTTCATTGCATAAAAAGACATTACTAAAAATTAAGAACTTATTTATAAATATATTTTAATTATATTAAATCTTTATACTTAATTATATGTATATTTTTATTCATTTTCATATATCCATGTTTAAAATCTAGTTTATAATTGTTGTTTTAAAATTATAATATTAATAGTATTTCACATTTCCTTAAAACTCAGTGTTGCGTATGACGCAAGCTATTAGAGAAATAATATTTATTTGAAAAATAAATATCATAAAATCTTTGGTTTTTAGAATGATACCCAAGATATCACAATATATTAATAGAAACTTGAATCTTTCTAAACTTTTGAATGGGAAAAGGAAGGAACAACCCACTATTGAGAGTTTTATTCAGAAACATAGACCTTTTTTCAAAGGTTCCTCTAAAACAATTATTGATGAGAAATAGATCAATATAATAGAAAAATATATTTTTTATATAAATCTTGGTACATGAAATTTTTATTTTGGAAATATATCATTGAAATGTGAAGATGATCAATAGAAGACTCTTATCAGGAATATGAGACAAGAGGAGAAAATTGACTCGATATCATGGGAAAATTTTAATAAGGTAATTTTGAATATGTATTTTCCCTGAAAAAATCCCATGAAAATAGATAGAGAATTACTGAAACTGAAATAGAGGGATGATGGATCCATTAATACGTATTAGTCAAATTTCACAAAACATTCAAGGTGTGCTTTAGGTTTTTTTCCTTGAGCCTAATCAATTAAATCAATTATTTAGTGGTTTATGACTAAGTATCAAAAAGTAATATTCTATAAGGTATTTTGATATCTATGAAGAAACTGTTTTATATTCACTTAAGATGGAAATGTTGATTTTACACTATTATTGTTCTCATGGTTTTTCATATAAAAATAGAAATACTGAATTTTGAGTAAATTCTAGTAACAAATCTAAAAGTGGAAAGAAAAATAATTTTTTAATATATAAAAAGTGTGGATGGAATCTTGGTGGAGAATTAATTATGGGGTATGGTTAATGTTGTAAGTGTATTAAATAATAACACAAATAAATATAATATCAATGTGATGTGGATAGGCAAGTGAAAAAAATGATATAGTGAAAAATATCATAAAAATGTGACTCCTACACTCCAATGTTAAGATTTCAAGTGGAATGGAAATTATTACAACAAATGAATGAATCTAGGGGTTAATTAAGGAAATCATAATCATCAACCTCTTTAGATAATATTAAAAAAGAAAATCTCATATGATAATGATTACCGAAGTGAGTCATGAGAATATAGTGGTGAAAGGTAGACTTACCATCCACTCTAGAATTGAAGATGTATTATTTTGATATGAATATACAAAAAATTTAAAATCCGAAAAAATTTCTAATGGTTTCTCATCACCATATTAGTGATTAATTATTGATTTAGAAGATAAAAGTTGTAGTTGAATAATTATTGCATCTCAATTCTATGACTCCTCTCTGATAGAATTTTGTGGGAATGTGCTTCCTAAAAATAATTTGAAACTCCATATAGTTTAATTTTATGTTAATTTAGGCATGGATAAATTCTCTCTATATAGAACCTAAACCAATTGTAGAGGAAGGGGAGTAAAATTTAATATTAGGAATTAACCTGTGATCATATTTCGATGTGAGGATGAAAATGTACTTCTAATAAAAGTTACATTCATTGTATGGGTATTACTACCAATTAATGAGGGATATTTATCTAAAATGGATGAGAAGAAAATATATATAAAATATATATCAATTATATGATATTATACTCAAGTATTTCATGAAAAATTTCCTGGTATTCCTTTGGATCATGAATTTGAATTTCTGATAGAATTCAGGTGTGGTGAAACACCTATTTCGCTGACTATATATAGGATAAAACATATTGCGATGTAGGAATTGAAGAAGTAACTTTTGGAAAATATTGATAAGGGATTAATATTACCTAGTTAATCATCATGGG
Organism: Viscum album; assembly: GCA_963277665.1. Lineage (NCBI taxonomy): Eukaryota > Viridiplantae > Streptophyta > Magnoliopsida > Santalales > Viscaceae > Viscum > Viscum album. The sequence goes on from OY728145.1 coordinate 1,105,631,752, forward strand.
GTGAACCTATTCTTTCATTACGACGAAACATGTTCTAATGTGTCCTTACATTTATTATGAACAACTTGAAAAGATCACAAATTATAAAATGTTTCATGTACCCCTTATTAATTATTTTCTATCAACTGAGTTGAGATAAATAAATTTTAAAGTGTTAAATTCAATATGGAAATCATAAATTAAGGGTCGTGAAGAAGGATATACCCAATACATCATTTCATACAATTTATGATCATTATGAATTTTGAGTGGTCCCATTTTCACTTACCAATGCCCCCGCTATCATCATGGATTTAATGAATAAATTATTTACAGATTACACTGATAATTTTATAGTAGTATTTATTGATTATATTATTATATATTACTAGATTAATGAAGATAATGAAGACAGTTTGCGTATTTTTTTAAATATCTTGATGAAAGAAAAGTTATATTTCAAATTCAGAAAGTGTGAATTTTGGTTATAGTAAATTTCTTTATTGGATCATATAATCACATGGGTATATCAGTGGATCCTTTAATGACAAATGTTATTGAGAAATATTCCAGACCAATAACGATAGATGAAATAAATAGTTTTTTGGTTTTTATAGATACTACTAGTTCTTTTTTATTCATTTCACATGGATAACTACTCTAATAACCAAGTTCCCTCAGGAGGTAGCCATGTTCCTTTAGGTAAATGAATGTGAGGAGAATTTCAAGGAGTTAAAAAGAATGTTTGATAGCACACATGTGATTATAATTACTTATAGTGAAGATGGATTTGTGATCTATAATGATACATTGATTAATGGATGGTGTTTTGTCCTCATGTAATGTGATATTGTGGTATCTTATGACACACACCAATGGAAAATTCATGAGAGAAATCACCCAAATAATTTTTTGGATTTGGAAATAGTAATTTTTTCATTGGAAATATAGATTCATTATCTTTATGGTGAAATATAAGATAAATATAATAAAAATAAAATATTTACGTATATATTCACATATAAATAGATGAATATGCACTAAAGGATATGGATGGAATTGTTTAAAGACTATCCCAACTCAATATATTACCACTATGGGAAGTAAAACTAAGTGGTTGAGCCTATTAGTCTAAAAAACCATTATATGTTTTCCATAAAGAGAATTAAAAGTGATCAAATATTTATCAACTATGAAAATAGATATCTTGAAATCATCTAGAAAAGGGACATATCATATCTTTTCAAGATGATTGTTGAACCATTCATCCATGCGAGGATTAAAGAGGAATGAGAGGAGGATGTGGAACTATAGAAAAAGGAAATATTCCAGAGTTCAACCATGATTATGATGGAATTATGATTTTTAGGAATATATTAATTTTACCATAAATTATAAATTTTAAATAGTTTTTGGCTTAACTTCATATATTATCATTCTCTATGCATACTATAAGTATGAAGATGTATAGATACCTCAAAGTGTATTTATGGTGGAAGAATGTGAAAAGGTATATTATAGTGTATGTATCTCAATGCGTAGTATATAAACATGTTATGTTTGAGAGACAAAATTGAAATGGAATGTTACAAACCTTACCCATATTATAATGAAAATTGGAAAACATTACCACTGATTTCATCATCAGAATCCACAAAACAGCTAAAGTGAACAATAATACTTTGGATAGGGTTATTCTCCTTATGAAATTAGCACATTTAATTACCATTAGAGAATATTTTACACTTGAAAAACATAATAGGATATACATTTAGGAAGTGTTAAGGTTTTATAGGCTACCACATTCTATTTTATCATATTTGGATATGAGCTTTCTGTCGAATTTCTATAGAAGTCTTAAACAAAATTGGAATACATTATTGAACTTTATTATTTAATATCATCCTCAAACTAATGGTATGTTTTAGGGGACCATTAAAACCTTATAAGAAATTTTGATATCCACTTATATGGATATCAATGGTGGTTTGAATCAAGATCTTTCTTTGGTTGATTTTTCATACAAAAATTGATTTTACTCTATCAATCAAACGAATAATTTTGTATCCATTTATGGAAAATAATATAGAACTACAATTTTCATGGATGAAGTTAGAGAAAAAAATATTCTTTCTTGGGGCAGATGAGTAAATGGAAGATAAGGTTAGATCCTTTCAACAACACATTCAGGTATCTTATAGTTGATACCAAAGTTATACTGGCAGTCATTAGTGAGATCTAGAGTTATAAGTTGCTGATAAGTTATTCTTATGAATATATACTAGGATAAAAGTTATGATATTTGTAAATAGATGAAATTATAGACCTATATATATCATTTTATATGAAATTATTGATCATATAAAGATGGTTTCTTATCATATTATACTTTTACTGAATCTATCTCATATTCAAGACATGTTCCATGTACATCTCATAATGAAGTACATGCCTTCTCCTCAAAATGTACTGAACTAAATAGTTATACAACTGAATCATTATATCTATTATAAAGAATAAGTTGTAGATATTAAATCTTTAATAGCTAATGTTATGTGAATAATGACCATTATCCTAGTCAATTTTTTATTGTGAAACTATAAATTTGTGGAAGTTGTGTCAGAATAAAGAATCGTGATGAAACTGAGTTATCAAGTAATTTTTGTATCAATGTAACAGAATTTTAGGGTAAAAATATTTTAAGGGGAGTATAATTTTATATCCCTAGATTTAATGATATATTTCTATTTATCAAATTGGAAGGGTTCAATAGAATTTTTTAGACACAACACTATGTTTAAAAGAATCGTGATATACTATAGAATTATTATTATTTAATGTGATAGTTATCACCTAACCATTGGACTTTTCATTATCAATATCATTAAATAAATTATAAAAAATAATTTTCTCTATATTAGTAAAACAAAATCAATATATTTTAACTTGTTGGAAATTAAAATAAAATAATTTAAAGGTTAAAAGGGTAATTTTTATAAATAAATGTTATATGGGTGCTATGTGTTCTTATATTAATTAGAAAAATTAATATATATTGGTGAATTATTTTAATGAAATTTATATATTATATATTTATTGAAATATTTTAATATTTATTTAATAACATTTATGAGGAATGAAATGAATGTGAATATAGTTTTAAACTTTAAAATCCAATTTTCTAAAAACAAGTTTTCCTTATTTTTTCACACTTATTTTAAAATTTAAATTTTACACTTAAAGAAATTAAATTTTGAAAAAATGGATTCCATATATGGAATCATCATGTAAATTTCTTTAATATAGGTTACTTTCATTATTAGTAATAATGAAGACTAAAAATGTAAAACATTTGTTACCACTATTAAGCTTAAGATGTGTTTATCAAGGATTATACTAAACGATAAGCCTAATATTTCCACATAAACTTCAATAATAATTAGTTTAGGGAAATATTTCAACCCTATATTATTTAAACACTCTTTAACATCCATTTTAGACCTCCTTTTCACTAAATGGGGACCCAAAGTATGGATCATGTGTACGTGTGGAATACCACCTCCATGTTGCTATATGATTCATTTTACATCACCATACTTTGTGGATTGTTATTATGATGGATTGATTATTTATATATTATATTTATGAAATAATTATTCAACTATTACAATATTATTTTATCTATATTATTACCATTACTGCCATCTTCATGAGGGAATGTGACTCATTTTTTATTTGAATTTACATGTATGGTTATATGAATTGGTTTAATGAATATATATATATACATATATATGATATTTTGAATAAATAATTATTATTTAAAATTAAATTAGTATTTATTATTCTTTCATTTCATCCATCTAGAAATGGTAACATCACTCGTGAATATGCATAACTTCCTTATTCGCGAAGTGATGTCATTCATTTTTCATCCCCATATTATATGAATAATTAAAAAAGTATATAAAATATAAAAATATGATTCTTATTTTAGGATTAATAAATATATAAAACAAATAAAAACCATGGTATAAGTAACAAAACCATTAACCATAATATTCATGAAAAACTAACCAATTTTTAACTGAATGTTCATTTTATAGAAGAACTGTAAATAAAAGATTAATTGCTAATTATAAATAATTACACATAATAAGTTTTGTATAAATATGTTTCTAGAATTTATTTATAATAAATATATATTTATTACATAGGAAATTAGAATGTGTAAAAATAATGATGATACTTAAAGTAATAGTTTAGGTTACAATCTTATTTTTTACAAGATTATCTACGATATGTTTCTAATAAAGGAATAGATTTTATCCTTTAAACCCAATATATTTCCTAATAGTATATTTATTAATGTAAAATTTATTTATTATTACCATTTTCATCTCATTGGAACTTAAAATGATAAAAAAATCATTTTCAACAAAAATATGGCCTTATTTTCTATTTGGTTGATGAAGTTTTTCTTCGATGACAATACCCTTAAATAAAATTCCATGGAGGTTTTTAGATATATTTTTGGGTGTGGAACATGGGTTATTATCTTATGTAATATTAGAAGCTTGGAAATTCAAATCAATAGCGTGGTGTTGGGAATAGAATTTTGGTTGACCAATTGTGTACAATAGGGATATAAAATTCAGTACACCATAGTTTTGGGTGTAATGAGGAGACCATATTACATCCCTTTATGCTAATCCATAGTGGTTGGTTGTGGATGATGTTATAGAAGCCACTAAAACATGAACTATGTTGTGGAATTTTATAGTGTTGGTCGAATTGGTTTTTGAAACCCATAGAAAAATAGGGAAAAAACTTCAAGAGATTTAAATATCCATTGATCGAGCGTGACCACACCATAGTGGGATTTCTCCACATAATGGCAATACAATTATTACTCTATAAATAGATAATCCAAACTCCCATATTTTGATCTCACTTTTTCCTTCTATAAATTTAGGATTAATTAAAACCACATTGGCACCCTTTGATCTTCTCTTTGTATGGATCAAAACATTTGGATTATGGAGAATAAAGTGCCCCTAATTTAATATACATTCTTATCCCCTTTTCCCTTTCATTATTATATATTTTTCTAGATGAAACCCACTATTTTGGATTGAGTTGTAAGTGCGAATTAGAAAATATATATGCGGGTAGGATCCATTGGTTTCTACTCAAGCATAGTGGCGTTTGATCCCTTAATTTTTTTTCATTACAATCACAGTTCTCGTTGAAGTTGAAATTGATATGGGGGATTTATTTATTCCCCTTTTTGTGATATTTTGTAGTTTTAGTACTATAAATCATTGGATAAGGGTGTAATCGACCGTTATAATGATTAAAATAAAATTAAAGAATAAATTTTGGTTTTGGGTTATAGCGATCACCTTTGATTACACCATGTTTATGGTTTTCCTCTTTATTTTACAGATATTGTGCCTTATATTATTATAATTATGGATTAACATGTCTTTATGTTTTTAAATTTGATAAATAATGAAAATTTGGTAATGATTTAAGACTACATAATAAAGAGTCATGTTTAATTATTATCATTATTCCTTATAGTTGATGGGAATTAAAGATATTCTTAAAGCATTTTTAAATAATTTAGAGTTGTTGATAGTTGATGATTTATTTTTGTTGTGGTTTTAACCTATGTTAAATTAATATGTTAATTCAAAAAGATAATATTTGAATATTTTTTATAGGTAATTTTTGGTGGATAAGTGATCTTGTTTTCCATATAAAGGTTGGATGCCTTAGTTCTATAACACATATGTCTGACATCCTTTTTTTCTTGGTGAATTGTATTATATATATATATAGCCATTATAAGTGAAAATATGTGATCCTGTGATGGATGGTGGTTTGGAGAGAAATAATCATGGTTTCCTAGGGTTGTGGTATTAGTTAACATCAGTGATAGAAGGATAAATGAGGACCTGGATGGTAGGGTATGAGATAGCTCCTAGATAGATGTAGTTTGTTGATGTTGGGATTTCTTAATGTCTGATTAATAGAAAACTAGGTTTCTCTTATATTACTATTATATTACATAGAATTTCAGATGATCATGTTCCATTATTTTTTTATTCCTTTCCCCACTAGTTAATATAGTAGGTTGTGCTTGGTCTATACATGTTTTATGCCAACTTAGGATAAATTATAGAGTACCTTGAATTATGTAAGGATAATAATATAAAATAATTTAACCTGTAGGGATGGGAGTTCAATGGATGAATCAAAATAGTTGGTCATTAGTTATGTAATATGAAAATTTTAATCGTAAGAGTTAAATGTTTTGTTCGTGTTCCTATATGTTATTAGATTATTTGCGGTGGCAGTTGGGTGTTTGAGAGATGATTTCTAAAATTGAGTCTATGGATATGTATTTTTTATTAGTGTGGTTTGTGATATATATATATATATATATATATATTATGTCTTTTTATTTCATACACTACCCCACCGATGTTGAAACTGTTCCTGACAACTAGTGAACTATACGGTTGTTTTCCCCAACATCCAGGTTAGAGAAGATAGATGATTGACAAACCCCTATCCCTCTATTTCTTCACCAGGGGTAGAATTATCTGTTGGAATACACAAAGGTTACCATCATGTATGTGTTTGAATACAGATGTAATGGATTTTGGTTACTTCACATGAATATTTATATGAACATAGTATCCTAAAAATTATTATAGGTATACTATGTATGGGATATTATGGCTTGAGGTGTAGTACATGGTGTACATGTTAAGGTGGATATAGAAATAAACATGGTTACTATCTAGATATAGGGATATTGATAATGAGATTATGTGATTCATGTGGTGTTGGTTACTGTTTAGATACCTTGATCATATGAGGATTATTGTCGAGATATGGATTAAGACATGTGTTGTTGGGGAGAGATTGGAAAAATATTTTAGAAGTTGTATCCAAATACCTTCAATATTATACTCATGTTGTATGTCATATTATTATTTTTTGTGATACTTGATAAGAGATCCATAGAGGGGTTTGAAACTTAGCATACATGATTGGTGATGAATTAGTTTCATTGGTTATTCACCAGAATTTAGTAATATTTATCTACATACGCATGAGATTCCTTAGGGAATATACTACCGAGTGTACATGTTATACTCACCCCTATGTTTATAAACCAACTTTTAGGTCCATTGAATCCTGTTATTGATCAGGATGGACATTATATTCTAATAGAGTTGTTCAATAGTTGTTTATAATTTGAGGTCATTGTCGAGGTTTTCGTTGGTACTTATAGTTTTCATTTTGAAGTTATTTAGTTTTTATGGAATTAACTAAATTAAGTGAGGAATTTTATTTAATATGAGAAATATTTTTTGGTGGTATCATCTTATCTTTCATTCATCATAATCATTATAGAATAATGCCACCCATTTGTGTGTGTGATATTTCCATGGTTATAGTCACCAAACCATGTCCTAAAGGAAGAGGTATTCACGCAAAGTCATCCATATTACTTCATTAATGGAATATAGGAAGTACCTTTGGGGAAAGGTTTCATCAAATTTTGGTATCAATGGCTAGGGTGAGGGATTGGATGGAGCTCAAAGGTGTGAACCAGTGGGGACAACCAAGTTTGATAGATAAATGGTGTTAGTAGAGCCTAATATGAGACCTAAATCTGGGATACCTATGTGGAAATGGGTATTTAGGGACCCATGTGATATGATGAAAGGAAATTCTAGTTTGCTAAGCATTAAAAGTGATGTAATATAGGTAACAGTGTAGAGACCTATAATAAGATCATGCGTCATTATTGTTTGTTCCTGTATTTGAAATGGGTAGAATTTGGGGTTATATTGAAACATAATTAATTAATATTGAATATTATATACAAAATGTTTAGAACTACTTTATATTTTTTTCTTTGTTAGGTATGACTCAGGGTTGATTTCTATATTAGGTTCATGGAAAATATATACAACAAGACATTCCAATATATTGAGGTCGGGTTGAGTTTAATGAAGATGAAACTTTGAGAAAGACACTCTCATAGTTCCAATGCTAGAGCTTACAATAGTATGGGGTATTAAAAAGAGATTAAATGATGGAGGAAGGGTTAGAGTAAGTATAGGCAATATTTAGTTGGATAAATTCTCAGAGGGAAAACTTTTATTCATTATGGTGATAATGTTGTGTGTGGTAGCTAGGTAGTAGTGGTACTTATTTCTCAAGGATCTTAAGGATCTAGATATTTAAAAGGAGAATTCATGGGATTAGTTCAAACTTGATTTATTTTCCTCATCCATGTATATGACCAGTCTTGATGATCTGATCACCCATTAATAGATATGTTCCATCATGCAAGAGTTCAGAATTTATTTCCAAATCCTTCTCTGATATGCTTCGAACCTACTACCCGATGATGAGTCCAGAGAGAGGCATTTTGAGTAATATTTATACGCATAAATCTAGAACCATGTTAGTCCATTTATTCTACAAAAACATATCAAGAAACTAGAAAGGGTATATGTTATTGAGAAGATTACATCCATGATTGAATCATTTTGAGAGGGTAGTTGGTAAGATTATGCACATAGAGGAAGCATTCTTTAGTGTTACATGTTACTTGGACGAAAGGGATTTTAGACAGTAAAGGGTAGATAATTGACCTATCAATATAATTTAACATGGTTATTAGCTATGAATCCCATTTAAAAAGACTATATATTCTTCTTTTATTTGGATTCCATTGTCATTAGTGTCTATAATTCCTAGGATTTCTGAGAATACATTGTGAAACTAGTGTTCTGATTCAAGCTCTCTCGATGAAACATTATTAGATGAGGCTACCTCGGTAGGGTTCTATAGCCTATGATCAGAACAAGGGAGATGGGGTAGTTCGAGTATGGATCGATGATGCTCATCATCCTTAGACAGTATATCAAAAATACAAAGGGGTAATCACCAGGGTCATAGAGGTTGTGGGGAAGGTTGTGGCGAAATTCATGTTCTAGAGTTACTAGTTCTAGAACAACTAGATTTAATCTGAGGTACTACATTATTTTTTTATATAAGGTTTTATTAATTGTTTGATTTAGGAGCTACAGAATCCTTTATTTCACTTTTCCTTATCCAGGCTTTGGTACCTGAAGTGGTGATACTTTCATTTTCCTTAGAATTAACACTACTAGTTAGGGGTCGAGAAAGTTTTTTTTAAATATGAGGAGACTATTATATTATGATAAGATATTACTACTATTAGAGAGAATTAACATGTTTTCATATACAACCATATGAAATCATCCTTAGCATGGACTAGCTATATTCGGTGCAAGATATTGAGAATTGTTTTAAGGGGAATCTTGTGTTCTATGATGATGATAAATAATTTTATGTGTTTGTTTCTGAGGGAGACACTCAGATAGGTTGGAAAGGATCCTAGTCCTTGTCTTCCAAGATTATTGAGTTGATTATGGGATCATCATAGGTTCATCTAAAAGTGATGTCATGAACATTAGAGTATTACCCTCATGAATTTTCTAATATGTCTATAGTGATTCCCCTTGATGAGATATCTAGTTTGGGATAGATCTAAAGTTGGGAACTTCTTTAGTTTTAATATCTCACTATAGGATAGTGCATTATGAGTCGTGGGTGATGAAAATACAGATAGGTATGTCTTACAGTAAGGTTTTATTTGGATAACCCTTAACCTTAGTGTGATTCAATTTTTTTCAAAAGGAATGCCAATGGAAATCTAGTCTATATAACAATTATCATCACTTGAATTAGGTGATAGTGAATAATCACTACCCAATTCTGTGGATTGATATTTCATTTGATCATCTAAATTGAGAAATTTTGTTCAATAAGATTTATATGCAGATTTTATATCCCCGTATGTGGGATAAGGATAAAAATATGAAGAAGACAACTTTCTTATATCTTTATAGGAATTATGATTTCATTTTGATGTCATTTGATGCAACAAAACTCTCTATATATTGTTTATACTGATTACTATAGTGTTATGAGAGTTTATATACCTGTTTTTGTTTTTGTTTTTCAATGGAATCCTTTCGTACTACATGTATGGGGAGGAGCACATAGAGCATCTGCATGATGTTTTGGGAGTTCATAATCCTTAGAGGCTATTTAGGATGGTTTTTTATATGTGAGTTCTCGGATCATGTAGTTATTTTCATGGGTAATTTCATGACATTTAATTTATTATACATTGATAATTCAAATATAGAGGTAGTAATTTCTTTGGAATCTCATTGAAATATTGTGGATGTGCAGCGTTTCCTTGGCCTTACAAACAATTATTATATTTTTGTACCTTACTTATCTCAAATTTTCGCACCTCTGATGGCCTTAAACAGAAAGGTTTATCGATTATTATGGATTAAAAAATGAATATATACTTTAAATAATTTTATGGGGATATTTTTTAGTGTCTCATTTCTTCATTTTCCATAATAGGGTGTTCAATTCGAAGTTTTTTATGATGCTTCAGGTTGTGATTTTTTCAGTTTTCTATTTTAGTAGAGGGATGTTTTATCTTGTGGGTATTATTAGTTATAAAACCATGAGTGTATCTATTATACCAATTCTATTTAATTAGTATAAGTTTTCCATTTATGTTGGGGTGATATTATCTTGTTGGAAAACAATTTTTGGTTTCCAACAATCACAAGAATCCTATGGCACATCATCTCCAAATGTGACCTGAACATGAAACAATGATGGGGGATGGAATTATTGTAGGTTTATGACATCAAATATTATTATACACTAGTAAAGGGTAATTATATAGCTAGAGTTTTAATAATAAATTAATTAATTGGTGATATAACAACCTTGGATTGTTATATATAAACAATACATCTTTTATATGAAAATTCAATGTAAATCACAAATATATACCCACATACTGTAAAGTTTTAGTGTCCTTGGAGAGTAGTTACACAATATTATTTTTTCAATAATGATCTTCAAAATCCCCCATAAATATATTCCAATTTATTAATATTTTTATATATTCCCTACATAAACCTTTATTCATAACCTGGGAAAAGGAAACATATGAAAGAGTGAGCTCAAATACCCAGTAAGGGTAAAAATGGAAGATATTAGTAAATGATCGTATGAAAGCTTATGAAAAGCATAAGGCTGTTATAATTAGGAATAAAAATTACAAATTTCAAACCCAATATATCATGGATCATAAATATGATCCATATTATAGAACATTATCATTTCTAATAAATGTATCGTAAGAGTGAGTAATCATCATAAATCATTCATGAACCAAAATTTCATGTCATATAAGTTTGGAACCATCATAAGTATACTAATGTTTTCATATGTCATGATTAACTATCAAGAATATGAAATCATAGTGTATAAACAATACCTACACTTCTCCTATAACATAATAGATGAGGAATCATTGACTATTTAATATAGTGGAATATGTACATCAATTTGTTTCCCATGTAGATCATGCACATCCGCCTGTTTCCCATAGTGGATCAATCACATCAACTTGTTCCTACAATTATCTCGTGTGATATAAATATTCACCTGATTGATTATGGGGATATATAGGTCACAAACATCACATAATCCATACATTTTTGTTCCATTGTATCTTAAAACATTCATAATACTATCATATGAAAACCCATCATTGAAATTGGGTTTCAAAAACATGCCATCAATCAATCATAACATAACCAATGGAAAAAATAAATGGGTTTTGTAATAATCTATTAATAATATCGATAAACCTAAACCAATAATGGAAAGATTAATTATGGTACCATTGGATCATATCCCTAAATAATCATAAGCAACACCAATGGTTTTTTCATTGCTGAATAGAAATTCCATAAAACGATCATTAAAACATCATTGAGGAAAATATCATTCCTATTTGAAATCAATTCATTAAAATATATAAATTTCAAAAATATTAATGAAATATTTTTTTTTAAAATAAACTAAAAAACATGTAAATTATGCTTCAAATAATTTATTGGTCATTATTTTTTGAAAAAAAAGTTCATTCTATACATGTTAAAATAGTTATTCCTTTCAAATTTTTGGTAAAAAGTCAAAACTAACTTAGTTACAAATGGTCAAGAAGATTCGTTTGAAATAATTATTTATTAAAGTAAAAATTGGGTAAAAAATTCATTAAATACATTGGATAATAGTAAAAAAAATTGAATCATTTTAATGAAATATAAACAATGAACCAAAACGAATTTTGACCAAAGAGAGAAATAAATCCAACATTTATTACAAATATTATTTTGGTATATTGAGTTCATAAAGAGAGGAGACTGAATGTAAAACATGTATTATTTGTAAATAAATATATGATAACAAAAATAATATGTTTTTAAATAGTTATATCAAACTATCACATTATTTGAAGCATAATCATAAATAATCGTGACAAACATTAATATTCAAACATCAAACCCTTACCACTTGGGTACCTTTTGAATCATAATTCATATTATTTAAAAAACCTAATATAGACATGCACATTTCCTTATATTTCATAATAATCAAAAAAAATAAATTTAATGGTATTATATACAACACACAAAAGAAATAATTTGTGAATATTCCATGTGCCCACAAAATTAAAAGTGAGAGTGAAGTCTCTTACATGCTTTGGTAACATTTGAATTGTAAGACACATGAATAAATTACATTAAATGATTCCATTAATATCATGATAGATAATAAATTAATAAAATAAAATTTAAAATGGTCTATATATAAATTTCACAAGTAAACATATGTGCATAACATAACATATGTCCCAAAGATGATAATTTTATTAGTAAAAACCGTACATGCTTTGGGAACATTTAAATCATAGGACCAAAGAAATAATAATTTAAATGAAACATTAAATACAATTATAAAAAATAAATTCATGATATAAAATTTAAAATTGGATTTATATATGAATCCCAAGTAAATATAAGTGCATAACCTAATATATACCTTAGAGAAGGCAATATGGGATATAAATCCCAAACCTTAAGTCTCGACTTCCATCGTACACGTTTAAACCTCCTAGAGAATAAACATAGGTTTATTATACATATATTTTATTTAAATAATAATACACTTCATACCATATATGATATACTTATGACATTTAATTACCCATTTATTAAATATTATATGTTAAAATAATGTTTTGAGTAATAAATGCTTCATTTTTATGAATGTTTTGGTTCAATAGTTTTATACCTTGTTCATTGATCGTGGTTCAATGATCTCAAAAATTTAAATAGTCATATAAATATCATATAAATTTATTATTTACATTTTTTGAGTCATCCAAAAAATTTATAGATTGAAAATAAATTACACCGTTCCTAGAGTGATAAGTCGTATGTACGCATGAACGTTTTTTTTTTCATTTTATCGATGGATGGAATGAAAGAATGGTTGATGTTAATTCCAATTTATAGAATAATTTTTATTTCATAAATATAATACTTATTTATTTATTTTTTCCCTATTAAAATCTATGTAAAAATTAAATGAGAAACGTATCATATCTCTCCATAAAGGGAGTAGTCCATACGTAAGCATGAGTGAAATTATCATTTTCCAACATATTGAAATGTTATATGGTATATTTGATATTATAATCAATGTAGTATAATTATTTCATAAACGTAATATACATATGTTAAATACATCATTATATCAATCTCTTAAAGGTGGTTATGGAAAAGGAATTACATCTGTTGGCGAGGCAGTAGTCCACCATACACACGATTGGGGTTTTGTTTCCCATTTGGTGGAAGAATAGAATGATATAAGTCATGATATTAAAATAATAAAAAATATTTATATGGGAGAAATTTTTTTATTAAATAATCAATGTTTTATTATAATGTATAGACATGTAATAATAAATAAAATGATAATACATGATTAAGATCTACACCTCTTATTCATAGAACCCCTTTAGGTTTATACCTAAAGCCTTCTTAGGATGGTTTCATAATAAAACTACGAGATACCGGAATTTTTTAGGGAAGTAATAAAATGATTCTGGTTGGTATTTGTCAAACCAAAAATTATTGGGAACGTAAAGAGTATTGGAGAGGGGGTTTCCATTTATATGTTGGGAAATTGACACACTTGGAAACTACATTGAAATTCCCAAAAAAATCCAAAATAATAAAATAATTCGCAAGACTTTTTTTTATAATGACTGTATATTCTTATTTTATATAAGTTAAAATTAAAATATGTCCATAAAATAGGATTTCGACAAGTTTTATTGGAAAACATACCCTTATATTTTGGTTGAACCTCCCCTGATAAACCAGTTTTAACCTTAATCACGATATGTAATTTTTTCTATTTTCACTATTCATTATAACCAAAAATTAAGATGGAAAATTTATATAATATTATTTATTCATATTCCAAATATGTAATAAATTATTCCTAATTCAAGTAATAAATTTGGCGTAATTGAATTTAAAAAACTCACAAATACAATGAAAAAGTGGTTTTCCAAAGAGAAAATTTTCATATGTAAAAAAGTTTTTATAACAAAAATAAAGATGAAATTTATTATAATGACCTAAATTGGTTTAATAATAACAATAGTACTCTGCCCGTGTGATGAACGACACTATAAAATAATTCTTATTATTAACTATAGATTACTATTTATAAAACATAATAGTTTATATTAATATTGATTATATTTGAAAAGAAAATGACATACACAATGAGGAATAAAAGTTACAGAAATTGAGGAGCAAAATTTAGATACTGAGCAGCCTTCTGTATAAAATTAACAATGAAGGATCCAACGGTGGAAAAAAATGAAAATTATTAAATAATATATTGAAATGTTAAATTTTAAAAACATTGATAGATAATATTGGAATACTTGTACAAGTTTATAAAACTTCATCACACAATTTTTAATTAAAAAATATATGGAAAGGAATTAAAATTTATTTTTACCATTAAGAAATCATATATATAATGTGACATACTATTTAAATAAGAATCAATAGTAATAAACATTTAAACAGGAACACATTAATTTTGAATGTCAACATAATGGAGATAATTTGTAAACAATGAAAATATAACAGATTGTTTACATAGAAGCATTATGTTGTGAAAAGAAGGGGATATAAAGTAATAGCAGTCACAACTTTTTAAATTCATCAGTTGTTCCTAGTCGTACTGGTAGTGTACTGGACAACCATGTAGGTAAATTCATGCATTCCCAATTAGTAGACATTGTTATAGCATAGAAGAACTTCCGAATGCTGGGTTGACAGAAACGACCATCCCTACAACAGATAATTTAGGTGAGAAAATTGAAAATGGGAATTCAGTTTAGTGTAAATGATATAGGCATTAGAAAAGAAAATGGTTACACTTAAACTTTTTCTTTCATTTTATTAGTTGAGAAAATATATAATTTTAGTTACAACTGAAAAAAATTAAAACATTAATTTGAAATAATATAAACATATATGTATTCAAATGATACCTGGAAATTGAATCACAAAATATCAATCAATCTTGTCAGCCTTTTGGTTAACAGTATCCGTTATACAAGGATGTAGTTCATCGGTAGTTCTTATTTTTGCTGCAGAGTCTTGAGACCGTGTAAAATATTGTTGGACCATATCATCAACATCAAATTCAATCATCAGATTTTTCTACATGAAGAAATGAATTTAATGGATAAGTAGCAGAAAATTTTGACAACTATGATCATTGAGCCGAATGCAGATGTTTAATAATTGGAAACAGAGAGGAATAAATATAGTGTGTTATTTTGAGGAAAAAAGTAAATTAGTCGAAATAAAATCAGTATTATCTAGTTAAAGGATGTAATGGAGACAGAAAATAACAAATAATGGGTGTAAGACACTTCATGTCCAAACTAAAAACAGTTCAACAAAATATCGCTATTTTTTAACTTGGAATTATATTCCCGAGTTTCTGTGGTGGAATAAGAGGTAATAATCCAGGAGCTCATGACCTAAAAAATCAGCCAACATGTATCTGTACATACAAAAAAAACTATTTAAAATTAATAGTGCATAATAATAAATAATGAAATTATTGAATGGAATGTTCAAATGATAGATAACAGTGGAGAGAGAAAGGGATGTGTTACTTCAACATGATACCATGAAAGGATCTAACAGTGAACTTGGACTACACCACCACATCAGTTTTTGACAGTGTGATATCCCCTTAATGAATTGAAGATACAGGAGGATCTTGGCATGGGATTACATTGTTGTAGACTTCAGTTTTAACATCAAAAAACCAACTAAAATGAAAACTCTCCATGAAGTAAAACAATAAAATAGCAGTTATTACAGTGAGAATTAAACTAAAATGGAAGACCAAAAAAATATACATATTGATGAACATATTATATTTTTATTTCATGAAGAAAGAAAGTAAACCGAAGACAGTAAACATGGAACAACATCACACAACGATGCTAATAAAATGTACCAACTGAAAATAAAAAAATTAATTAACGACTATAGACTATTATAAACAATTTCATTAAGATGATTAAAAACAAAAATTATGTGCTGACCAAACCTATTTAGCATTTTTTTAATAACAGAATATGTAAAATGATAATAATAATTTGAAAAGGAATGAATATATTAAAATAATCTGAATTTTAGAGTCAGTAAGAGTACCTACACCAGAAATATGCTTCAACATAAATAGACATTCCCACATGCGTGGATATGGGAACATGACATATGTATGTTATACCAATATGATAAGAGTGAGAATCACAATGATGTAGTTGAACAAAATTAGCAGCATTAATACTGCCTACAACTAAATGTTTCTTCAACATAAACAGAAATACATACATACATTGATGTGTGAAAATTATAATTGTAAGCTATAATTGCATAAAAAGAGGCAAGCTCACTATATTGAAGTTGGAACACATTTAGAGGCAGTAAGACTTCCTGCAACTGAAATATCCTTCAACATTAATTGAATTACAGACATTCATGGACATGAGAAATTAAAAATTGTAAGTTATACCTGTAGGGAAAGAACATCAACGTGAACATGAAATATGTATGTTATACCAATATGGTAAGATTGAAAATCACAGTGATGTAGTTGAACACAATTACCGACATTAATAATGCCTACAACTAAAGTTTTCTTCATCATAAACAGAAATAAACACATACATTGATGTGTGAAATTAATAATTGTAAGCTATAACTTAATGAAAAGAGGCAGGATCACTATATTGAAGTTGGAACACATTTAGAGGCAGTAAGACTGCCTACAACTAAAATATCCTTCAACATTAACAAAATTATAGACATTCATTGACATGGGAAATTAAAAATTGTAAGGTATACCTGAATGGAAAGAAGCAAGATCATTGTATTCAAGGTGACCGCATTTAGAAGCAGTAAGACTACCTGTACCTAAATTCTACTTCAACATACACAGAATTAAACACATACATGGATGTGGGAAATTATAAATCCTAAGGTATACCTGTATATCCAGAATAACTGAATTTTCATTTTTCCCCTTGGATGTTGCTCCCAGTGCAGCACACATTAGTCATGATATTGTCATTTATTTATAATCAGATGGTCAGAAAATTCAAAAAAAATGACTGATCAATTCAAATAGCGTGATTTGTGCCATTTGACTTGTTTGGATCATAAACATAGGGTTGAAAACTTTGTATGGGGAAAAATTATCACAGTAGAACCCATTGCATGTGCTAACCTGTAGTCATATAAAAGAAGAAACGTATGGAAACATCCCAATAGGAAACACATGTCACATCACAATCATACCTTAAAATGTATATACCTGATACATATAACATACAAAAAAAGACAATGAAATTCGGTTCACTAATGTTGAATTATGGTTGAAAGCACTTCCTAGTGAAACTGAATTTTTTTAAAATATTCAGAATGTATGAAACCATAATTTTTTTAATATGAGTCACACATACAGCAAATGAATCCCATGTGATCTATTTGTTCTTCAAAACATATTATTATATATATATATATATCAGACTGTTTATCTTCTGCTATGTTTATAATTCCCATAGCATAACCATGTGATTCATAATTCCATCTACTTCTAAAATCATGTTTTGGACCATTTTTGTACACAATCATTTAATTCTTGCAGAATGGTTCTATTCATACTACCAAAACTCATCCTTGATTAAGGTATGAACATTAAAATTATTCTATATACAACACAGTAATACTAAATCTAGATATTGATAATAAAACAATCAAGATTCATGTATACCTTTCTATTATAAACTGTAAACTGTAATACACTTATTTCGGTAAAAAACTAATTTGAAAACAAATAAGAAAATTAAAAAAACAGTCAACATGGAGTATTACCTTTATGTTTTAGTAGAAAAGTTCAATCAATTTTTTATACTTTTTATACAAATCACCCATTCGTTTGGGTGTGCAGTTTTGTGGCATAGATTGTGGTGGCTATGATGTCTCGAGACAATTAAGGATTATGTTGCACCCCATCCTCACTATTAAAATCGCACGAAAATTTTTTCTACATATAGAATATAGTTAGAAGTTTAATTAGAAAATAGTAGTGAGAAATTAAATCAAATAATCTAAAATTAATATGAACCTGTATATTTCAATTCTGAAATACATATAAACCTGCATAAAAAATTGGGGCTTACCGTAGTAAAAAATCAGGGGTTACCATAGGTAGATGGAACCGAAATTGCGAGACGGAGGTGTATTTGCACTGCGTCAAGGGTACAACAGTGTAAATAAAGAGCAACTATAGATACCGGCAATGAAAATAGCGACCCCAAGGTGGATGTGGGAATCTATGGAGGTACGGAGGAGCCTGAGGTGGAGGGAGAGAAAAATATGAACCTGCATATTTCGATAAATTTGAACCTGGATATTTCAATTCTAAACTATCATATTTCAATTCTAAAATAAATATGAACCTTCATATTTCAATTATGAATACATATAAGTTACAAAAATAATATTCCAACATTAATATGTATAAACCTGAAATTATTATGAACCTGCATATTTCAATTCTGAAATAAATATGAACCAACATATTTCAATTCTGAACCTTCTTATTTCAATTTTGAAATAAAAATGAACTTGTATATTTCAATTATGAATACATATAAGTTACAAAAATAATATTAAAATATTAATATGTATAAACCTGATACATATAATATTGAAGATAATATTAAAAAATGCATATGAAACAAAAATAACATTCATGTGGTGGTACACTTCATCTAATTTCATCGCAACTCAGTTTAATGCAGCTCTCATATAAACAATTTTAATGCTGGTTAATATTTATCAAATAAATAGTGAAATAGTAAATGGACAGTAGTAATAAAAATTAGAATATGGGGAAATAATATTACTGAAAATGAACATCAATTACCAACTTGTATAATGGAGCTCCCACAGAAACAGATGTAATGCTGGTTACTACAACTCAGCAAGCAAGAGTACTCTATCCTCCATAATAATGGACACACCTACAACCACCAATGGAATATACAACATAATAACATTAGGGCTAAATATTCAGAGATTTGATCAATTAATGGATTACCTCATCATCCAAGGCTCTAGTCGTTGCGGGATTTATCTCAATCAGGGATCTGATCAATGCAGTTTGATAGAAATTATTCAGTAGTTCCATCATTCTCCATCAACCGCCTTGATCATTTGATATCAAGTAAACTCAAAATCAATGGTCATATAACATTATGCATATGAAATCACACCTTACAGAGTCATAATTCTATAAAATAACAGTTAAAACATTGCTAAATAGAGTGAAAAAAACTACAAAATAAATAGATAAATATGGGATGAAGGCAATATACAGAAGGGTGAACTCATATTAAATCACTTTACATCACTAAAAATGAAATCAAACTTTTCTATGAGAAATTATAATAGTAAAGAAGATAGATATCTATAGGGGATATCGTTTTAAAAAATAGGGGGTTACCGTAGGTAGGGGGAACCAAACTCACAAGATGGAGTCGGATTTGTAGTGAATAGAGCTTACAACAGTGTAAATAAAGAGTTACAGAGATACGAGTGATGAAAATCACGGCCCCAAGGTAAAGGTGAAAACTTTTGGAGCTGTGGAGGAGCTGGAGCTAGAGCCAAAGCAGACCGAATAGACAGTAAGGTTGGAGTCGAAGTAGGAAGACACTGAGACGGAGTCCGGGGAGAATGGGTCATGACAGATGTAGGGAGACCCTAAGATAGAGGGAGTATCCAAGAATGCGTTGGTGTACCACTGTTCTTCATAGACACTACTTCCATATTCACTCTTTATGGACCAACAGTAGGCTGTGATAGACAAATCGTCATCGGAGTCGAAATCCATGGTTACTGGTGCGCTGTACTGCGAGAGCTCCGATTCCTCGAGGAGGAGCTTGATTTGGGCCGAAATGATGCAAAGAGTAGTTTTGTCTATTGCAGATTATAAAAGACATCGGTAAATAATAGAGGTGTATGTGGGGGAAATGGTAACATGGATGAAGGTGGAGGTGGAGGTGAATGGGTTGCGAATGAATGGGGAATGATGTACAGAAGGGTTGCAGGATATCGAAGTCGGCGCAGCTTAGCGGGAAGCGTTGGAGTATTAGAGGTAAACCGAGAAAGGTAGCAGCTGGCCAGTGCTGTTCTACGGAAACCCTAGCTTGAGGACAGATAAATCACGAGCGAGGTAGGGGAAACCCTAAGCTGGAGGGAGAGAAAGCGGTAGCGTGAGGATATGTGAATCCCATCACGGGATGACCAGAATGGGAAGGAGGAATTTCGAAATCCAGGTGACGTGGTTGATTTGTTAGGTGACACGTTATCATGGAGAAAGACTAGTTTAGTATAGATAATTGATTATTGAAAACTTTTTACTATTAAAACATTTTAAAATAATATAAAACATTTCAAATGATTTAAAAAAAGAAGTTATCTAAAAAAACTAGTATTTTTCACCATTCATTAGAATTTTAATCTTTTGAGGAAGAATAAAAAAATATCCCTAAGATAATTTTTGCATGTTAATTAAAAAATTGATGTTAAAATTTTCAAATTAAATTTATATATAAGGAACCGGCCTTAAAACTTACATAATCTTGAATTAAATGAATAATTCACATCGGGTATCTTTTCAGGTTTAGAGTTTTAGACAATTAGGCCATAACTATTACATAACAACTTGAATATTACAAGTAGACACTGCTAATTAGTATCCATTTTTTTATAAAATAAAAACTCTTAAAAATACACATGTCTAGTTCCATGTATTAGACAACATGACTTTTCCTTGATCCCGTCCTTGAAACTATTCATCTTTAAGTCGTGTGGAAAACATTTCAAAAACATGGGATGAGCATAAAAAGCTTAGTAAGGGATACACAAAGAAGGAAAACTATTAGTTTTTCAAAAAAACAATTAAACCATGAATACTTTAACATTATTAATACTTTTCACCTTTATAAAGTAGTAAATACTCTTCGTTGAATAAATGATCATTACTTACCCATTTTTAACCAAAAGATTATCATAAAACCTATATAAGGAACACATAACATATAAAGGTAACTTCGGACATAAACATACTTAAATGGAATAACCATAAGGTCTACTTCCACACATATCACTAAATGGAATAGCCATATGGCCGACTTCCATACCCAATGCATTGGAGGTTATAACGTAACCACCCGTCCTTGTATTCACAACACCACCCATCATATGGTTTATCACGTCACCACCCGTCAAATTTCCAAGTACCATCAGAACACATAAAATATTGAAAATATAAACATTTCACTAATAAAATGTAATTTTCAATCACAAGAAGTAATTTCAAGATATTGAAATAATCAATCCATTTTCAAAAACCATTTAAAATGTGATTTTTGAATCAAAGTGTCCCATACCACTTTGAAGCTTTTAAATGAATTATCATTTGAAAACATTAATGTCCATATAAATAAATCTTAAAACCCATTTTGAAAACATGGACATTAATGAGAAATATTTAGAAGAATAAATCTTTAAAACATTTAAAATGATATTTATTTAAAGAGTTTTTAACAAAATGAAAGAATCTTGAATACAAATAATTGTGGGATATCATTTAATCAAAACAATAAAATATTATGAGATTAGATGGATTCATTATATAATATGTCCAAGGACAGTATATACACCATATAATAGGGAATTGGTGCAGAACAATAATGAAGTCTCAATGGAAATGGAAGTTGAGATAAAATCCATTATAAAGATGGTATCCTTAAATTAATTATAAATCAATCTCATAATTGAAAAATATAAATACACCCAATATAAGTGGATATTAAGTGTAAAAAAATCAGAGGTCATTCAAACATATTCATAAGATGACATATTCAATAACTACAAGTGGAACCCAATGAAATCAAAATTGGGTTAAGAAGTTCCCTTGTAGAAATTCGATAGCCTAACGGCGTCACTTTAAAATTCATAAAATGAGTTGATGAGATAAAAAGGGTGTATCATCACTTGGACATAATGTTGAAATAAATAAGGATATATAAGAATATATCCCAACATAATAATATGTAAATTAAAAGGCATAAAAAAATTCTTTCAAAAAGAGGAGGGTGAATAGTTCCCTTACCGATTTGGTAACTTACAAGTCATATTCCACATGAAAGAAGAATCATACAATGAAGATTTAAATACCCATAAATTAAATTATCTTACACAAGGAATACAATCATGGGCAGTACATACACCACACAAAAGGAAGTAGTGGCAAATATAGCATGAATCTTAAGGGGATAAAAAGTGAGATGAAAACCCCTTACCACGTTGTAATCAATTGAGTCGTATGAACCAAAGTTAATAACCACAAAATTAATCACATAATACCATGAATATAATGATAATTATGATAATATATATCATTAGTAAGTACACAATACACCAAATTCAATAAATAAGTGGTGAACAATGGAAATCTGACGAAATTAAAAGTGAGATAAGAAAATCCCTTACCTCATTGTCCGACTTGACTCGATCATTCTTTAATAAACCTTAATAATAAACTAAAGTTAATTTATACTTGATTAAGAAACTTTTTCAAGTTTATTATTCCTTTTATATCACTTATTACCATGTTATAAACATTATGTAATCATTTATGTTAATAATGTTCGTTTTGTCGATATTTGGTACTTGAGTCAAAAATGGACTTCTTATAAATACTTGTTGTTCATTTGGTTAATAGTTCATTATATCCATAATTATATTCATTATTTGGATATCATATATATCCAGTATATACATGTATTTATAATAGTACATAAAATTTTGTAGGTAAGAAATGAAATGCACCGTTCATGGAGACGGTAAGCTGTACGTACGCATGAACTCTACATTCATTTCTATTTCTTATTTTAAATGGAATAAAAACATAATGATAAATAGGTATATTATAATTCCATTATAATATCATATATAATATCATTAACTCTATCCTTTATACATCCCACAGAAGGCATTAACGAATCACATCACTTTGAGGGGGCGGTAGTCCGCACTTCTTCAAATGAGATTATCGTATTTACCCACAATGGAAACCATAAAGTCTTAATATAATTGGGTAGTAAAAAAACATTATGAAATCATAAACATAATATATATAATATATAAATACAGTTCCATCATAATGGCCACCATGAGAGGCGGTAAGATGTAATTGAATAATCGTCGTTTCATGAGGCCTTAGTTTGCCATCCACAGAAACATTATGTTCTTCATCTATTAGATGGAGGTGTGTGTAAGTGTAGATAGAATAATTCTCATAACAACATCCTAGTATATTTATGATAATTTATTTGTTACAAAATAAAGGAAATAAAAAGATTTTATGGGTTGGAGAAGTAAAATAAAAGAAAACAATTTAAGAGAAAATGTTACCTTTAATTTGGTAACTTCCTTTGGTTTGAACCAAAAAGACTCCTTGAAGTTCCTTCTACATAAGGTTTTTCTTTTAGGAGGAGAGGAGGGATGTAGGGAGCCTAATGGGGAAGAGTTTGGACGAGCCAAATGGCTTGAGAGGTGTGAGTAATTGCATAGAAGTGGTCTGCTTTTATATGGGAGTGGAGGGGCTCTTTAGGAATGTGTGAAAACATTATTTTATTATAAACTTATCATCGGTTTCAAAAGGTCCAAAACACATTAATGTAGAATATAAGATGACTCATAACCTAAATAAATTCATCCAATCAGAATTGGACATGTTTTGGATAATAGTTTAATCATTATAATGTTATTTATTTTAATCATTTATTAATGAGGAAAATACTGCATCATTATTGTGTCATAAATAATTTAATTTATTAGATGTCAAAAAATTATAAAAAAAATACTATCATGTTGGAAAGATTTTTATCTTTCCAATTAATATTTATAGTCGAAAATAAGACTTATATATCACCATATAAAAATTAATTACTAAACGATTTTTGTTAATGACAATTTTTCCTTTACATTAAATTAATTAATCTAAATTGTCATTTTCACTCCGAAGTGGATCAATATGGTCCCAAAATCGACCCAAAGATGTAAATGGTCATTAATGACTCAACCAATAAGGTTTGGAAAAGTGGTAAGGTAATTTGAAATTATTATAATATTCTTTTAACCTTGAATTTCCCAATTTACATTTAACCGTGATAAATAAAAGACAAAAGTTACTATTCACAAAAAAAATTATTTTCATCTTATTGAACCAGATTTTAATCCTTGATAACAACAATGTATGTTGGATTTTCTAAATTCAATTCACTGAAGTGGTAAAACTTCATTTAAATGAAAAATTCCGTTTTTTAAATACCACTAAGTGGTTTCACTATTCATCAAAAATTAAAGTTTTTCAGAAAAATACCAAACATTCAACCTAAGAATTATTTGATATTCTGAATTAAAAATTGATGTCTATTTTTTCAAATTCAAAACATAGATGTGGCATTAATTAATTTAAAAATTAATTCCCACTGTTAAAACAAATAGTGTGTTTTTAAGAAACAATAACTATCAAAAGATTGATACTTGTTTATGTCCAATTTCAAGGTGAAATTAATTCCAATGACCAACATTGGATTAAATGGTAAAAATATATTTCAATTTCACTTTAAAAAAATTAGAAAGATAATCTAACCATATAAATAAATTAGATTAAATTGCACTTTTGAATTAAAATACAATATTTTTCACTATTCATTAAAAATGAACTTTATCAGAAAAATACCAAAAAATTACCCCAAGTAAATTTTGATATCCCCATTCTAAAGAAGGATCTTATTCAGTCAATTAGAATGTATTAAAGTGACAAAAACTATATTTAAAGAGGGTTTTCCATTAAAAGGCAGTAAATCGACCTTTTAATGTAAATTATGCTTAAAATTAGATTTATTCAAATTTTAAGACTCTACATTTATTGTATAAATTTAAATACATTTGAAAAAAATGTATAATAATAATGTAGTTAGTTTTGTTCATTCCCACCAATACAATGTCTAGGAGTTAACTACCATATAATATAATAATATTATATTATTAGTGTGCAATGTAAGATTTCAAAGGAATCCATTATTGCGTATCAGGTACGCTATCGAACATAGAAACCCTTTTAAAGTAAAATTTATATTTATTTCAAAAATATTAATAAATATGAAAATTTCATATTCTATATTTTCCGGGGATGTTACATCCTTCCCCCATTTTGGGAATTGCGTCCTCGCAATTTTAAAACTGGGCTTGGAAACTTCATTAAAAGTACCACATCAAATAAGAGTCAAAAAACTATCACTTTAAAAGAAAGAAAAATAAGTACCAAGGTCACCTGAGAAAACAGATACTAAGATTACATGAAAACATGGATATGGAAGAGAAACTAACTCTCATAGATTAGTAGAGATTGATAGAGAACTTGATCACAGAAAGTTGACCACCACAATACCATAAATTTGTGGTTGGGTAAAAGTATGATGATAAAAGGGGGCTTATATCATTTATTCTTCAAGATACTTTTCATAGAGTTGAATAATTTTATTAAAAACAAGACTAATATCGTAAGGAAATATATTTACTCGTCATGTAGAGTGTCATCCTTTAATAAAATTCTACCACAAACTCATCTTTTCTCCAAACGGTAAGTATTCAAGATGACTTGTTCACATTGAAAGAACTATAATCAACTTCTAGATAATAACATGATCCACAAAATATGAACTATATATTTCCTATATCTTTATACATTAACCAAAACCAAAATTAGTTAGTACCTGATCGGATAATCCCCAAAAGGATAGTCTTTTATAAAAATAAGTACTGCTTTTAATCTCCAAAATATGTCAAAAAATACCCAAAGTTCAACCAAGACCATTCAATAAATAGTTATCCAGAAAATTATTCAAAGTAATCTAAACTAAGATTTAAACCCAAATCTCAAAAGGATTTAATCACATAGTCTTCCAAGATAAACCATAACATTTATCTCCAAATAACATAAGTTACTCTTAAAGTATCATATTGAAAAGTAATTAACCTAATCACATATCCTCCCTGATAGGTTAATCATTTTCATAGATAACCCAAGATCAACATTTTTTAATTCATAAAATCATCTAACTAAAAATAATTAGTCAAACTAACCAGGGACTTCACGTATTCTAGTTGTAGGCGATAAATACCAGTCGCACTTTGGTTATGGGTTCGATTCCCACATCATCGTCCGACATGATGGGTTGTCACATGGTCTGCATGTTGTCCCTTTTCAAAAACAATACAATTTTATAACATTCCCAAAAATAGATAAAATTATCAAAAATAACCATAGAATATTTTAACCACAAAGGTTTTCTAATAACATTCATTTTGCATCCCAAAAATGTATTAACCTACAATTTCCTCAAATTCAAGGATCATATATACCCAAATGGTTCTTTATAAAAATATCCACCAAAGAAAAGATAATTATTCCTTGAATAAAATTTTCATATATCAAACATTAGGGTTACACATACTATAAAAAGTCTTCTAATGTAATTCCCATCATCAGAAGAGTCTTAATACTTTTAAGCATTTCACCATCCTAAATTCTACCATAACTCTTGAATCCATTATATTTTGATTTCTTACTCATTCAATATTCGTTATGATCTATTAGCCATTCATTTCCAACGTATTCTGAAATAATTCTTTCCTACAAACAAAATCATGAATCATATCCTTAGATTTCAATAATAGAAAAACATGTGTTAAGAAATAATCCATACCTTTCATTGATCATTGTCAGTTTCTTCATCCTCAATCAGAATGGAATTAGGTATTGGTAACCAAATATTTGTACGATCCTGGTGATCTCATTCCCGAAACATCTTCGTAGGACATGTGTTTTTATAATGACCATGCACACCAAATTTAAAACATTCATTTGATCCCTCAGAAAGAACTACTTTCCCTTTCCTAGAGTCAACTGGATGCTTCCTTTTTTCATGGTAGGTTCGTGCTTTATGACCTTCATTTCCACATCTATAGCATCTTCTCGTCCCTTTGAAGCATTTTCCTAGGTGTTTATTTCCACATCCTTGACACAAAGTTTTTTGAACATACTTACCTTTATGATTATTAACTGAACGTCTGTAGGGATTTGTTTCTTGCATATATGATGTCTTATAAAGATCACTAAGGTTCAAGTGTTCAATCATGACTCCAGATAGTTGGTTTATAATAACCACAAGAGTTCTCATTGCAGCTCCCATATCATTCAGTTTCTCTTTCAGAAAACCGTCATAGTTTACTTCACATCCATTGTTACTTGGGTGCCTACTAGATCCAGCCATTTACTAAATCCAAAAAGGTAAGTGTGATTATATCAGCAAAATCATCATATAATATCTTATGAAGTGGGTAAACACTAAGATATAATTATTCATGTTATCTTAATCTCATTCACTTTATCTAAAAAACTATGACTCTTTTCGAAATCTTAACCATAATGGTAATGTCACTTATGCTTAAAGAATTTCCTAACCTCTAAAGTTATCTAAACCGACCTCTGATACCAACTATAAGGACCCAACCTTAAACCTTATATAATCTTGAATTAAATGAATAATTCACGTTGAGGATTTTTTCAGGATTTGAGTTTTAGATAATTAGGCCATAACTATTACATAACAACTTGAATATTACAAGTAGACACTACTAATCAGTATCAATGTTTTTATAAAATAAAAACTCTTAAAAATACACTTGTCTAGTTCCATGTTTTAGACAGCATGACTTTTCCTTGATCCCATCCTTGAACCTATTCATCGTTAAGTCTTGTGGAAAACATTTCAAAAACATTGGATGAGCATAAAAATCTCAGTAAGGGATACAAAAAGAAGGAAAACTATTAGGTTATCAAAACAACAATTAAACCATGAATACGGTAACATAAGTAATACTTTTCACCTTTATGAAGTAGTAAATACTCTTCGCTGAATAAAAGATCATTACTTACCCATTTGTAACCAAAAGATTACCATAAAACCCATATAAAGAACACATAACATATAAAGGTAACTTGGGACATAAACATACTTAAATGGAATAAACATACGATCTACTTCCACACATATCACTAAATGGAATAGCCATACGGCCGACTTCCATACCCAATGCATTGGAGGTTATAACGTAACCACCTGTCCTGGTATTCACGACACCACCCGTCATATGGTTTATCATGTCACCACCCATCAAATGTTCAAGTACCATCATAACACATAAAATATTTAAAATATAAACATTTCACTAATAATATTTCATTTTCAATCACAAGAAGTAATTTCATGATATTGAAATAATCAATCCATTTTCAAAAACCATTTAAAAATTGATTTTTGAATCAAAGTGTCCCATACCACTTTGAATATTTTAAATGAATTAGAATTTGAAAACATTAATGTCCATATAAATAAATCTTAAAACCAATTTTGAAAACATGGACATTAATGATAAATATTTAGAAGAATAAATCTTTAAAACATTTAAAACCATATTTTAGTTAAAGAGTTTTTAACAAAAAAGACTCTTGAATACAAATAATTGTGGGATATCATTTAATCAAAACATTATAATTTCCTGAGATTAAATGGATTCATGATATAATATGTCAAAGGATAGTATATAAACCATATAAGAGGGAATTGGTGCATAACAACAATGAAGTCTCAATGGAATTGGAAATTGAGATAAAATCCATTATAAAGATGTTATCCTTAAATTAAGGATAAATCAATCTCAAAATTGATAGATACAAATACACCCAATATAAGTGGATATTAAGTGTAAAAAAATCATAGGTCATTCACACATATTCATAGGTTTACATATTCAATAACAACAAGTTGAACCCAATGAAACCGAAATTGGGTTAAGAAGTTCCCTTGTACAAATTCGATAGCCTAACGACGTCACTTCAAAATTCAAAAAATGAGTTGATAAGATAAAAAGGGTATCTCATCACTTGTAAATACTTTTTACATCTATTAGGATATATAATAATATATCCAAACATAATAATATGTAAATTAAAAGACCTAACAAGAAGAAGACTTTTAAAAAGAGGAGGGTGAATTGTTCCCCTACCAATTTGGTAACTTACAAGTCATATGCCACATGAATGAAGAATCATACAATGAAGATGTAAATAACCATAAATTAAAGTATCTTACACAAAGAATACAATCATGTGCAGTACATAAACCACACAAAAGGGAGTAGTGGCAAATATATCATGAATCTCATGGTGATAAAAAGTGAGAGGAAAACCCCTTACCACGTTGTAATCAATGGAGTCGTATGAACCAAAGTTAATAACCACAAAATGAATCACAGAATACCATGAATATAATGATAATCATGATAATATATATCATAAGGTAGTACACAATACACCACATGAAACAAATAAGTGGCGAACAATGGAAATCTCACGGAATTAAAAGTGTGATAAGAAAATCCCTTACCTCGTTGTCCGACTTGACTCGATCATTCTTTAATCTCCTGAATAATAATATAAAGTTAATTTATACTTTCTTAAGATCCCTTTTCAAGTTTATTATTCATTTTAAATCACTTATTACCATGTTATAAGCATTATGTAGCCATTTAAGTTAATAATGTCCGTTTTGTCGATATTTGGTACTTGATTCAAAAATGGACTTCTTATAATTACATTTTGTTCATGTGGTTAATGGTTCATTATATCCGGAATGATATTAATGATTTTGATATCATATATATCATATATATATATAGTATATACATGTATTTATAATAGTTCATAACATTTGGATGTAAGAAATGAAATGCACCGTTCATGGAGACGGTAGGCCGTACGTACGCATGAACGCCACTTTCATTTCTATTTCTTATTTTAAATGGAATTAAAACATAATTATACATAGTTATATAATAACTCCAGTATAATATCATATATAATATCATATATAATATCATTCACTCCATCGTTTATACATCCCACATAAGTCATTAACGAATCACAACACTTTGAGAGGGCGGTAGTCCGCACTTCCTCAAATGAGATTATCGTATTTACCCACAATGGAAACCATAAAGTCGTGATATAATTGTGTAGTAAAGAAGCATTATGAAATCATAAACATAATATATATCATATATAAATGCAGTTACATCATAATTACCACCATGAGAGGCTGTAAGATGTGATTGAACAATCAACGTTTCGTGAGGCCTTAGTTTTCCATCCACAGAAACATTATGTTCTTCATCCATTATATGTAGGTGTGTGTATGTGTAGTTCGAATAATTATCACAAAAACATCCTAGTATATTGAAGACACTAGAGTTGTTACAAAATAAATGAAATAAAAATATTTCAGGGGTTGGAGAATTAAAATAAATGAAAACAATTGTAGAGAAACTCTTACCTTTAATTTGGTAACTTCCTTTGGTTTGAACCAAAATGACTCTTTGAAGTTCCTTATGCCTAAGGTAAGGCTTTTAGGAGGAGTATAGGGATGTAGGGAGCCTAATTGGGGAGAGTTTGGACAAGCCAAATGGCTTGAGAGGTGTGAGGAATTGCATAGAAGCGGTCTCCTTTTATAAGGGAGATGAGGGGCTCTTTAAGAAAGTGTGAAAACATTATTTTATTAAAAACTTATCTTTGGATTAAAAAGGACCAAAACACATTAATTTCAAAGATAAGATGATTCATAACCGAAAAAAATTCATCTAATCAGAATTGGACATGTTTTGGATAATATTTTAATCATTATAATCTTATTTATTTTAATCATTTATTAATGAGGTAAATACTGCATCATTATTGTGTCATAAATAATTTAATTTATTAGAATTCTAAAAATTATAAAAAAAATACTATCATGTAGGAAATATTTTATATTTCCAATTAATATTTATATTCAAAAAAAGGACTTATATATCACCATATAAAAATTAATTACTAAACGATATTTGTTAATGTCAATTTTTCCTTTACATTAAATTAATTAATCTAAATTGGCATTTTCACTCCCAAGTGGATCAATGGGGTCCCCAAATCGACCAAAAGAGGAACATGGTTGTTAATGACTCAACCAATAAGTTTTGGACAAGGGTTATGGAAATTTTGAATTATTATAATATTCTTTTAACCTTAAATTACTTTATTTACCTTTAACCGCGATAAATAAAAGTCAAAAGATACTATTCACCAAAAATTAATTTCATCTTATTGAACAAAATTCTACTCCTTGATAGCAACC
This sequence comes from Viscum album, assembly GCA_963277665.1. NCBI lineage: Eukaryota > Viridiplantae > Streptophyta > Magnoliopsida > Santalales > Viscaceae > Viscum > Viscum album. The sequence goes on from OY728145.1 coordinate 1,105,663,730, forward strand.
ATGTATGTCGAATTTTTAAAATTCAATTCACAGAAGTGGTATAATTTCATTTAAATGAAAAAGTAAGTTTTTTAACTACCACTAAGTGGTTTCACTATTTATCAAAAATTGATGTTTTTCAGAAAAATACCAAAAATTCAACTGCAACATTATTTTATATTCTGAATTCAAATTTGATGTCTATTTCTCCAAATTCAAAACAAATAAGTGGAATTAATTAATTTAAAAATTAATTCCCGCTATTAATACAAATAGCGTGTTTTTAAGAAATAATAACTATCAAAAGATTGATACTTGTTTATGTCCAATTTCAAAGTGAAATTAATTATAATGACCAACATTGGATTAAATGGTAAAAATATATTTAAATTTCACTTTAAAAGCAACTAAAAATATAATCTAACCATATAAATAAATTATATTAAAAGGAACTTTTGAATTAAAATACAATATTTTTCACTATTCATTAAAAAATGAACTTTATCAGAAAAATACCCAAAAAATACCCAAAGTAAATTTTGATGTCCCCATTCTAAATAAGGTTTTTATTTGGTCAATTAGAATGTATTAATGTTACAAAAACTATATTTAAAGAGGTTTCAACATTAAAAGGCGGTAAATCGACCTTTTAATGTAAATTATGTTTAAAATTAGATTTATTCACATTTTAAGCCTCTAATATTTATTGTATAAATGTAAATACATTTGAAAAACATATATAATCATATTGTACTTAGTTTTGTTCATTCCCATCCATACAATGGCTAGGAGTTAACTACCATATAAAATAATAATATTATATTATTAGTGTGCAATGTAAGATTTCAAAGGAACCCGTTGTTGCGTTTCAGGTACGCTATCGAACATAGCAACACTTTCAAAGTAAATTTTATATTTAATTCAAAAATATTAATAAATATGAAAATTTCATATTCTTGGTTTTCCTGGGATGTTACATTATAAAATATTCAAAAATTAAATTTATTATTTTTTCACCATAAGTAATAAAAAAATATATTTGAGGAAAATGTGTTTTAAAAGAGTATAAATACATTACTAAAAAAGTAAATAGTTATTTATAAATATATTTTAATTATCTAGAAATTTATTATTAATATCAAAAATATGTTTATTCTTATTCATACCTTTAACTTTAATGGATAAGTTATAATGTTCATATTTAAATGATAATACTAATAAAATATCTTAATCTGCTAAACTACAATGTTTCATGTAATGAAAAATATCGATGAAATTAAATTTATTTGAAAAAATATAACTCATAAAATCTCATAGTGTTACATTGTTCATCATTAAAGTGAATTTTTATCTTTAAATTTTTATCTTTAATAAAAACAAATGAGGATACTTCTTCCTCATCGTATCCCAATGTTCCCATGTATCTTTATCAAATTGGTGGTTTCTCTACAAAACTTTTATCAAGTGAGTGGTTTTTTTCATAGAACATTATCTATACAATCAAAAATATCAATAAGTTTATCTTCATAATGAAGTTAATGATCCCAATTTATGACCTCTGAGTAAATTACATGTGAAGGATATGGTATGTATTTTCTCAAGAGAGAAACATGGAACTCATCATGTACTTGAGAGAGATTCTATGGATTCTCCGAGTGATTAACAACCATCCCTACTCTATAAAGAATATCAAAAGTGCCAAAATATCTAGGGATCAACATTCATTTCTTTCTGAATCTCATAACCTTATTCTATTTAGTAATTCACAGAAACACCTTCTCAACAACTTCAAATTCCATATCATATCAATAATTATTAGTATAACATTTTTGTTGACTTTTTTCTTCCCTTATGTGTTGTTAAATGGGTATAAACTTCTCTTCTATTTCTTCATCCATATTTGGTCCCAAGAGATTTATTTCTACATCATAATCTACGTGTGTTGGAAATATACACTTATATCTCTATGTGGATTCATAAGGATCCATATGAATTCTTTAGTGAAAGAAATTTTTATATGAAAAATGTACTGGAGGAAGATGTTGATACTATACACCTCTAAAATCCATAGAATATGATTGTATCATATCATACGGGGTTTGAATTATTCTCTCAGACTAACCGTCAATATGAGGATTATAAGGAGTTTTAAACCCAATTTTATATTAATATTTTTGCTGAAGGAATCTCCATAACATCAAGGTGAACCTCAAGTCCAGATCTTATATGATAAAATGTTGTACTCCTTGAAATCATACAATGTCCTTAATATATATCATAGAAATATAATCTTAAGAGAGATATTCTTTGATAAAAATGAAATGTGATGAATTTATAATAGGATTGACTACAACTCATATATCATTTTTCATAAGATATTTAATGGAGTCCGAATACAAAATCAATTGTGATGTCATCACATTTACTTTTTGGTATGGTTAATGGTTGTAACATCCCCTTATACAATTTTACCCCACACATAACTTTATGTCATAATATGTACTAGGATACAAACTCTGAAATGTCTTTCTTCCTTCCCTTCCACTATAAATACACTTTCAAATCACCATACATCCTTGATCTTCTATTATGAATAGAGATTGAAGAACTATGAGCTTCCCATTACAACACCTTCTTAAACTAGGTATGGATGGAACACATACATGGTTCATAAATCTTATCATTCCATCATGATCAAGGTTAAACTCTAGACAATTCCTAGAATTTTTACATAGCTCCATGTCTTCTTTCTGTGTATCATTAATCCTCACTTGGATCCATGGTTGAAAACAAATTTTAGAAAGATATGAATTCTACAATTCAATTTATATTTCAAGATCTATCCTTTGAAAATCCATAGATACTGGATATTTTGAGATACCAATCATATATAATCTAGAATAGTCATTTCAAATAAAAACATCAACGACCTCATTCGCTGTCTTAGGGTGGAAATGTATTGAGTAGTTATAATATCTAATCAGCTAAAACTATCTACATTGTTAAATATTCAACTAAATGAATGTTAATATATACTAAAATTTTTATTGATCAGAATATATATCACACATCCCTTCATAAATATTATTCCTAATTATCATTAAGGAAAAAATCACCATAGCTAACTCCAAACTATGTGATGTGTAATTTTACTCACACACCTTCAATTACTATTAGGCATCAGCTATAACCATAGAATTTTACTTGGAAACGCATTTCAATCACTTATTTGATGCATCAATATAGATTTAAAACTTTTATCTATTATAGTTTAATGTATGAATGTGTGAACTGAATAACCTTATATTTAGTTACTTGAATTTTTTTCACATTCATATATCCAAAGGAACTAGGATCCATTCCAAGTTAACACTATAAATGGATTGTAAATATGTACGAAATTTTCTAAAAAGCATCAATACCATCTAAAAAACCAAGACTGCATCAAATATTAATCAAATTGGTTGGTCTCAGCCAGCATTCAATAGCTTCCATGTTTAATGTATTAATCAATATAACTTTGTTTAATATTATATGACATAAAAATGGATCCTTTTGTAACCAAAATCCATACATTGTAATTTTTTCATAAATTTTATCCTTCTATAGGGTCTTCAATAAAATTATTTTGTCATATTCAAGATCTTCCATTAAATTTGAACTGATGATAATATCTTCTAAAAAGTCTAATAAAATTTGATTAATGTAATATCCTTTACTCTATTCATTAAATATATGAAGATATTAGAGAATTGTTAAGAAAAAAAGGAGTCACTGTATATTAATAGTTTCCATACCTTGTATGAAATTTAAAATTGGGTATATCCCCCTTTTTATCCCTCTGTTTATGATATCCAAAATATATGTTAATCTTGGAAAAGTATTAATCTCCACATGGTTGATCAATCATTTCATCAATATGGGGTAGGGTATACTTGTTCTTGATTTTTTATTATTTACTTCATGATAGTCAATTTAGAATCTCATTGATCCTTAAATCTCCCTGACAAAAATAATTGGTTCACCATAAGGTCAAACACAAGGATGAGTGAATCCCCAATCATTATTATCTAAGAGATAATCCTCAAATTCTTACAATACAATTGGGTCCATTCTGTAAGAATTATTTGAAAATGGTGTAGCAAAATGTAAGAGTTTTATTGAGAACTAAGCTTCCCAATATAGTGTAATACTAAGAAACAATTTAGGAAATACCTTTGAAAATATCCTTATATTAGGCATATCATTGATTTTGAGTTTCTCCTAAATAATTAGAGATAAAATCCCCTTTGAAAAGGAATATGGACTCAAACCTTGGGTGTAGTTTCCATTGGGATTTCATATTTATAATCACATAGATAGAAAATTATATATTTTTTCAGAATATCAAACATGATTATTATTCCTTGGAAATTTATTTGTTATTTATATAGAGAGAAAAATACATGCCTAATATAACATCAAATTAAACCAAAGGGAGACAAATAAGATTTTCAAGAATCACATTTATTCAAACATCAACTGTGGAAGAATCATATATGTGATATGGGATCATTATACCATCATGGTTTTTCACTTATAATTCAACATCTTATCATTGGGGTGGAATTTTGAAACCCATATAAAATTCATCAAATATAAAAGATATTGGTAGAACCGAATTAAAAAAAGACAATATCATTTCTAGAGTGGATGGTGAGTATATATTTCACCATATAATTATTGTATCTCTCATCATAAATAGTGATCACATGATATTTTCCTTTGAATCTTAGATGAAGTGGTTTTTGATGTTGATCATCATCGTTAACCTTCGAATTTGAGCATTGGTTAGCATAATTACCATACTCTTTTCATTTGAAACATTAGTGTGTGAGTGGTACATTAGTGGGAATCGTGTTATATTCCATTATGTTAGCTAGTCCATTCATATTATTATTATATTCAAAGGCTTCATAAACCACCCTTTGACATTTAAATCACCTCAATGTTTCATTCATGTATTCACCCTGATGTTTTGTTCAACATTTCTTTAATTTAGACAAATTTAATATCTTTCCAACATGATTTATTTAGGGTTTTATAAGGCATTATCTTCCATTTACTATCAAAACCATCGAAATAGTTCGAGTATCCAATTTCCATTTCTTCAATTATTTTAAATCAAATTATTTATTCATATATTCTAATGTCTCTTATAGACAATTTCATTAAGATACAAAGTTTCACCCACTAAATAATCAGTCAACCATACTTTTAGGTTGGATGATAGTTATAAAATTGTACCTCACAAGTTAGGTAAAATTATTCTCATAGTTACCAATGGATTCATCATCATTATGTTTCATCTCAATGAATTCATCTTTATTTTTATACAAATAATGTGAGGAAATTACCTATTAAAAAATACATTAAACACATCCCACTATATAGAGATAATTCTTTCTTATTCCCTTGTGTTCTTGATAAGATTCCACAATTGATATTCTTTTTCTTCCAAATGATAAAAAATAAAAATGAAATTTTCATTCTCTGAAAAGTGGGGAATATAAAATATCTTTCCATTGGTACTGATCAATTTCTCAAAAACTAGTGTGTCAGAAGAACAACTAAAATAAAGTGGAAGTTTCATTATAAAGGACTCAAAAAAATTGTTACTTCCTTTGATCATTTGGAAGTTTAGTGAGATTCATATTTTGAGATTTTTTTTTTGATAATAATAATGGATTTTTACATTCCATCTCCCATAACATTTGGTTTCTCAAGAATAAAATCATTTCATTATTATTCACATTAAATATTCACATATTTTTTCAGGTTCCATCTAATGTCTAAAACCAAAATGAATATTGTAAGAAATAAAAATAATAGAGGGGAACTAAAAAACTATGAAAAATCCCTTTTAGGATATATAAATCATGGTACCTTCTTTTAAATCTATGTTGCCCTCATCTTATCCCAAGTCATTCATTGTCATTATTCAAATAATTTATGATGGTTTGAAAATTGTTTTCGAATTTCCCAAAAATATCCCCCAAAGAGTTTCAAACTAGGGGTGTAGGAAAAGCCATTATCATACACGAGGTGATGATCGATTCCAGATCAATTTTCCCTTTTTCGGAGTTATTACTCACATGTATAACTATTAAAGATCCAAATTCACTTATATTATCTATATATGTATTTTATTTCTTGGAAACCACTCACTCTATCCTTCACCAGAATTCTAGGAAATATTCACACACTAAGGGTTATCCTGAGAATTATCCTTATAAATGTACCATGGGATATGACTATAGTTTTCTCATCCATGTTTCCAAAGGTTAAATAGACATTTTATCTGATACCAAATATAACAACGCAGGCTTTTCATATAATGATATTATATCTCTTATTAGAATGTTAAATACATGTCCCAAATATACACCCATGGAGTAAAAGGTTTAGTATATTTAGTGACTAGAAATACAATATACTTATTTCATGAATGATCATAAACATCCAATATAGAGATCTTGTCATTTATTTCTTTTCATAGACATTCCCTACATTAATATTCTTCATAACCCGAGGAGAGGAAACATATGAAAGGGTGATATTACATGTTCAATAAGGGTATACAAAGAAGATATTAATCGATGATCATATAAAAGTAAAATATAAGTACAAGGGTATGATATTTATGAATATAAATTACAGAGTTATTTCCCAAAATATGATTGATCACAAATATGAGCCATATAATAAAACATTATTGTTTAAAATTTGTGCATCATAAGATTTATAAATCATCATAAATCAATAATGAACCATAATATCATGTCATATAAGTTATGAACCATTATAAGTATGGATCATTTTTTTATATCAAGGTTAAAGACTTAGACTATAAAATCATAGTGAATCAGGAACCCCTACATATTTCTTATAACATAACAAATTGGGAATCATCACATGTTTTCCATAGTGGATCGTGCACAATGACTTTTATCCAATAGTTTATAAAGCACATCATCCTATTTACCATAGAGAATCAGACACATTATCTTGTTTACCTTAATTATCTCATGAGATATAAATATTTAACTGACTAATTTGATGGATATATAGGTCCCAACCCCCACACAATCTAATTTTGTTTTCCAAAAGATCATAAAAATTTCATCGAAGCATCATATCATAACCCGTGAAAATAAACCAGGTTTCATAAAATTTTCATTAATCTATTTTATAAGAACTCATGGAATAAAAAATAGGATTCATAATTATCTCTTCATAATAATCAGAATTATGAACCATCCAAATAAATAATATGTATAATAAAATTGGATCATATACCTAGTAAAATATAATCAACATCAAAGCTTATTTTCATTGATGTATATAAATTCCATAAAAATATCATTAAAACATTCTTGATAAAAATATCCTTTTCATTTCAAATCACTTCGTTAAAATATAAAAATTTCCAAAATATTAAGGATTTTTTTTAGAAAATAACCTTTAAAATTTGTAATTTAATCATCAAATAATTTATTGATAATGATGTTGGGAAATTATGTTCATGTTATAAATGTTAAAAAAATATTTGTTTCATATTTTGGTTAAAAATAAAAACTTCCTCATTCAAAAAATGATAAAAAGGTTTCTTTTAAAAAATATTCAAAAATGTAAACAAAATGTGTATACATTTCGTTGAAAAATAATCTTGGAATCATAAAACAATAATATAAAATTATTTATAAAACATTTACAAGGATGAAATAGTTTTTTAACAATAGAGAATAAAAAGTTAATTTTTGTTTAAAAAATCATTTTTTCTCTTGAGTACATAAACCGAGGAAAACGAATGTAAAATGTGTATTGTTTATAAATAATTAGAGGATAATAAAATTCATGTGTTTTAATAGAGTTATATAATAATATCACATCATTGGTTTCATAATTATAAATTACCCCAATAAATAATGATATTGTAACATCAAACCCTTAACACTTAGGTAACTTGAGAATCATAATACCCATAAAAGAAATAAAATTATAAGAAAATTGAAATATATAAAAATTTAAAAATAATAATCATAAAATTTATTCATGGTCATAATATAAACTACAAAAAATATAAAAGTGGGGATTATGTCATGTGACTCATAGAAATTAAAGTGAGACAAAAATCCATTACATGCTTTGGTAACTGTTAAATCGTAAGCCCCGTGAAATAATTAATTTAAATAAAACATTAAATATCATTATAATAAATAATTTCATGATATAATATTTATATGTGGTTTTATATACACCTAATAAAATAATATTAGGACATAACATATCATATTTACCAAATTAGAAAATGTAAGACAAAATCCCATGCATTCTTTGGTAACTTTTGAATCAGGATCCCCATTACAGAATTAGTTTAAATGAATCATTAAAAATAACTATAATAGATAAATTTATGATATATCATTTCAAGGGGTCATTATACACACCTCATAAAATAATATTGGTACATAACTTAACAATTGTCCCAAAGAAGACAATTTGAGATAGAAACCCCTTAACTTTAGTCTAGAATTACATCATACACATTTGAACATACTATAAAAAAAATATAGGTTTATTATACATATATTATAGAACCATGATCATATATATCATAACATATATTATTTACTTATGACCTCTTTTAACTTTTTTATTAGAAATTCTATGTTAAAATCACTTTTTAGGAAATAACTACTGCAATTTTTATGAATGTTTTGGAATGGTAGTTTTTGTCTTTGAACTATGATATTGGTACCATAACATACATAATTTTAATCATTATATAAATTTAATTGAAATTATTTATTTACATATTTATAGTCATCTATAAAATTTAGATATAGAAAATGACTTATAACATTTATAACGATGATAAGTTGGACTTATGCCTGAATGTTGATTTCAATTTATCAACTGATGGATATAAAGAAAGTTAATTGTTAACTAACCTTTATAGTATAATATTTGTATCATATATATATATATATCATATATATTCATTTAATGTATCTATGTTACTATACATGTCAAAATAAAATAACAACATATCACAATGCTTTGTTGATGAGGCAGTCCCCACGTACACATGAGAGACGTTATCATTTTCCAATGGATTGGAAGTTAAGAAGGTGGATATGGTATTATAAATAAATAATTATAATTATCTCATAAATATCATATAAATATGGTAAATCCATCATTATATCCTGATTTTATAGGTAGTGATAGAAAACAAATTACACAGTTTCACGAGGCAAATGTCCACTGTACACACGATCGACGGTTTAGTTTCCCATTTGATAGAAAAGAGATGAATATCGATAATTCCATTAAAATAAAAATATAATTATATTTTGAAAATAAATTTTTATATCATTCTTGTTGAAGAATATTATATGGAGGTGTAATAATACATAAAATGACAATGCATGGTTAAGAGATTTACCTCTAATTATGATAGAATCTATAGGTTTATACCTGAATCCTTATTAATAAGGTTTACTAATAAAAATAAGGACTATATAGGGATTTTAAAAAATTATGGAATGTATTGGGGTAGGTATTGACTAAATCAAAAAGGTATTGTGAGTTTGAATAAGAGAGGATATCAGATGTACTTTTTTAAGTGTAGAAAGGAACCCACAAGGAAATCAGACTTATATTTCCCAAAAGATTCCAAAATGATAAATTAATTCCCAAAAAAAACAAATAAATTAAAATATAATATAATTTAGTATTTTATATTTATTAAATATGGCCAAATAATAATATTTAGAAAAATTTTACTATCAAATATACCCTTATCGTTTTGTTTAACCCCCTATAAAATTGTTTTAACCTTAACCGTGATAATTAATTTTTAATTTTTTCACTATTCAATCTGAAAAAAGATCAAGATGAACTTATTATATAATATTTATTATTATTATTAAAAATATGAAATCAATATTTTTAAATAAAATTATAATAATTGGTATAATTTAACATAAAATAAAACATGGAGACACAACGAAGAAGTTGATTTCCAATGAAACAATTTTCATTACTATAAAAATATTTTTTTTCCAAAATAAATATTAAACTGATTCCAATTAACTGAATTGGATTAAAAATAACATACATGAAATAATTTAACTATGAAACCATTTTAAACCAATGTAAAACCTTGTATATTATTAAAAAAAATTGTATTTTTCTATAAAAATAATTATTTTTTAAACATTTATTCGAAAATTAATATTTTCCAACTAATACCAAGAATTTAAACTAAGATATTTTTGAAATATTTATTCAAAAATTAATAATTTCATTTATTCAAATTCATTTTATAAAAGTATCATAAATTATGTTTCTTTTTTTCTCAAATAAAAATGATTTTTTGAGAAACATGTATTTTTGAAGCATATAAAGACTTTAGTAGAAATTATGTACTTAATGTTAAATATATTTTCATGATCTAATTATTTTATAATAAATTTTAAAAATATGTCTATTCTTATTCTTAACTACTAGTTTAATGGACTACATATAACAATCATGTTTAAAAAATAATATTAATAGATTATCATGATCCATTAAAATTAGGTGTTGTGTGTAACATAATCTATCAAATAAAATAATTTAATTTGAAAAATATACTTTATAAAATTTCATGATGTTATAGGTGATGGGAATTAATATGGGTATTAATGGATAATTATTTAAAAGATCTATATAATGCATCCTGAAATGGGAGAGATTGGTGGAAAAAGATACATTTATCAGATGATGGTGCAGTTATCTATGGTAAAAAAGGTAGAGGAGTCACTAATGAGGGATTAAATGGTGGATGTATGGTGAGATAAAAGTTCTATTGTGATTCACCTGATGAGTGGATTGATTATAATTAATACATTGTTTTGTTTTGTGGAAGGACCTTAATTCCCTCAGTGATATAGGAGGTGGTTCTTCACAAGTTCCACAACTCATCATTAGTAGTAAGTATTGGAATGAAAAAGATGTGTCATGATTTTAGAGGTTAATTTAGTAACTTGGACTGAAGTATTCGTTTTTTTATTTATTTTCCAATGATTACCCTTCCTAAAGAGAAAGTTCAATCAAAATGATTTCGATGGTTTGATTCAACGATTTGATATTTCTTAGTGGGAGTAGGAGGAGATTTAGGTGGGCTTCCTCACCAACCTAACTTGATATTAGGGAGGTTATGATACTATGTGTAATAGTATCCCTTTTGTGTAATCATATCACTTATTAAATATACTGTAGTTGGGATCAGGGGGGATTTTTTAGGTAGTTTCTAGAGGGTATGTGAGGCTTCACGAGGTCATGGAGATAACCATCCCTAGTCATAATCCTTATTTCACCAGCAGGATGTGGAGGGACCTTCAACATGCTTTTGGATCTCATTGGTTCCACATGGCTACGTTTCATCCAGATATGGAGGGTCAAACATAGTAGACTACCATAACTCTTAAATACATGTTTTACACCTGTGTCTTGGATTTTAGAGGTCCATGGGTGAGGAAACTAAATGTGGTCAAGTTTGAGGAAAATAATAGTTTTCAATCTACCATTTGTATATAACCATTTAAGTATTTGTATGGATGACTTAAAATTATAAATAATTCTTGAACGAAGTCATTGGTTTATAAATTCTTAGTCCATAACTATGGAAGACCAAGAATGAAATGGTACAAGTGATTCGAGAGCGGATGAAGGTGGTTTATGATCTGCAGAAGTTCAATTTTGATCTTCAAAGGAGGTCTATAGAGTTAAATGTTAGGGAGAAGGTATTATTTAAGGTGACTCCTCATCATGGGTGTTGAACTTTTATTCATGGGAAAAATATTTCCCCTATTTTTTGGAATTTTTTGGTGTTAGTGCATTTTTGAGTAGTCACATTCTAGTAAGCATTTCCCCCATATCTGATATGGATCCATGAATTATTTCTTTTTTCATTGCTCCATTTTTATCTTCACGATGAATCTAATATCATTAATTTGGGAGATATTGATATTTATGTTCTTCATACCTTCATGTAGTGGAATATGGAGATCTATAACCTCTAAGATAATGTGTTTTGTGGGAATTTTGTTCCCTTAGTACATGTACTAGGTAAACACGATGATGTCTAGGAAAACTTCTAGGATCAAAATTAATAGATGTTCACTCAGTACCTCAAGTAGTTTGTTTCATGATTTTTCCTTTTTTAAGTTTGTTGACATTTATATGAATTATATGATAGTTCTATCATCCTTTATTCCATTCATATAGTTTTTCTTCCCTTGGAGCGGTATTTTCCCCAGTATAGTGTTTTGGAGATAGTTGATAGTGTTTTATATTTTTCTGCTTGTCTCTCTATGTGATATCGGTGTGATTCTATGATAGGGGGATTATTGAGAGGAATATCATGGGATGGTACTTCTGAAGACCATTAACTTCCCTTATCCATGTGTTTGTTTTTAACTCTTTATGTTGAAAATTATTTGATAGTTATTTGATGTGAGGGGTTGGTTTCTCTAAAGACCATCCTTTTGATTCTTTTCCGGAATAAATGTTATAAAGGAGTATTTTTTAAGATTCATCGAGGATAGGGAAGTGTTCTGGTTATTTAAATGTTCAGAACACCCTAGTTCTAGGAATGGCGATGTTTGTTTTTTTGGGTTCACGGAGGATAGTTGTGGGGCTATCCATGTGGTACTAATATGATTCAAAGTGTTCAAGATGGACTGGTTATCCATTTTGTTGGTCATAGAACATGGTTGATCACCCTATGTAACACGGGGAACTTGGTAATGTCCAGTGAAGGAATAGTGATGGGTTTTGTGTTTTAGGGGACCCTTGTGTAAAACAAGGACATAGAGCTCATTGCTCTAGGGTTCTAGGCATGATGAGGAGAAAACAACCAATCACTTTTGTGTTATTCCATATTGGTTGGTTATGGAATGAATTAGGGGATCCATTATAGCTTAGAGTATTTCATGAACTAGGTCGTGGAAATGGGAAAATTAATTTTTTAGACCCATAAAAAAGGTTAAAATGGTTGTGGGAGATTCATATATCTTTTTACTAATTCAGGCCTTGATTTTCTATGATGTCTCTACAACATATTTAGTATATTTAGGATATGTCTATAAATATATTTCCCGAACTCCCTCATTTCTGTTTCCTGTCTTCAACACACATTTTGGATGATTTTAGCCTCCCCTGTCTCCCATTTATTTTCTCTTTTTAGGGTTCTAACCTCATGGATTGTGGATAATAATGTGACCTTGATTCAAAAATCCTTATTCTACACTAATCTGTTGTATTATCCCCTTTTTATATTTACAATCATTAAAAAAACCAATAAATTTTACTCTATGTATTGAGCATGATTTGGGGATGGATTTATGTGGGTATGTTCCAGTGGGTTCCCATTCATACTGGGTAGGGTTTTATCCATTGATTATTCTATTGTGATAATGGTTCTCTTTAAAGATATTATTGAGGTAAGGGATTTAATACCTGCCTTTTTAATGAAATTGTGATTCTTTCATTCTTTAACTCATTGGGTAATGCGGGAATTAAAATTAATGAAGATTATACAGAAATTAAATAATGGAGTTTAGTTTTTGGATATATCAATCACATGTCTTTATATCCTATTGTTAATTGCATCTTTGTTTGTTAGATAATGTTCCTTCCCTTATTGTAGATGTGGTTTAGAGATTTTTTAATCTTGGAAATTTGATAATGACTGTAAATCTTGTACTACATGATGACTAGATAATAAAGTGGACTGTTTAATTGTTATTATTTTTCATTATTATTGATGGTAATCTATGTTATTGTTGATGTAAGTTTAAATATTTTTTAGTTGTTGATAGCTGAGGCCTTAGGTTATTTATGGTTATAAACAATTTTAAATGAATCAGTTAATAAAAGACGACAATGAATTGATTACTTTATAAGGATAATTTTTGGGGGTTGAGTGAGTTGTTTTCCCATATAAAGGATAAATGCCTCAGTAATAGGGTCTAGATACCATGTTAAATGCTTTTTTTATTCCTGATATGTTTGATTTATCTAGATATTGATCCATGATATGTGATATAATGTGAGCCTAGGATGACTAATGGTATCATGAGAAATGGGTGGGGGTTCTTGGGGATCATAAAATAGTGGATTCCAATGATGGTGGGAAGGATGAGGACATGTATTATGGTGTCAAGGATGATACAGGGATAGATGGAAATGGTTGAAGTTGGTATTTCACAATGTTTGGTGAATTGAAAGCTAGTTTTCATGCATTTTAATGTTATATTTATTTGATGGTCAGATGACTTGATACTTGATTCCTTCCTTCCTTTATCCACTACTTAACACAGATGGTTGTTCTTGGCCTATTCATCTTTGATGGTTGATTAGGATGAATTTTAGAGTTCCTATCATTATAAAATGATGATGAATATTAAATGTTATATCCCCTGGATTTTGGAGTTTGATGGATGAAACATAAAAATTAACTAGTAATTATATAATACAAATGGATCAATATAAATAATGAAATGATTTGTTTTTAGTCCTATAAGTTATCTAGACCTTAGTGTTGGCAGTTAGGTATCTAAGAGACGATAACTACAATTGATTCTATGTTTAGGTAGTTTCCCTTAATAGGGGGTTTTGAGGTCTATATATATATATATAAACACTCACATATATTCTATATGTTTTTTATATTAGACACTACCTCACCAATGTCATAAGGGTGATGAACACCAAGTTGAATCTAGGGGTGTTTTTCCCAACATCTAGTTAGGAGAATATAGAGAGTGCACTACCTCCTCTCCCCACCCTATTAGACATGTGTGGTATTGCATGCTATAATGGATTGGGGTTACATTCCTATATATATATGCAGATGGTTTTAATCACTTTCGGATATTTCCAATAGATGTACATCCTGATATAGTATCATAATTATTATTATAGATATATTATGTATAGGATATGATGGATTGCGGTGTTGTACACGATGTAATGGATATGGTGGCTTCTATAAACCTACTCTGTTACTCTCTAGAGATGTGGATGTTGATTATGAGATTATGTGATTCATATGGTACAAGTTATTTTTTAATTTCCTTTGACGCATGTGGAATATTTGATATAGATGGCTCAAGACGTACAATATTGGAGTGAGAGCAGAAAACTGATGGGTATGTGGTAGTTGGGTACCCTCGCTATTATACTTATTTTAGATATTATACTATTAATTTTATGTAATACACAGTGAGAGAGACATGGTTAGTATTGGAACCTAACATACCTTATAGGTGATGAGTTAGTTTCACTAGGTATTCACTTGTATTTAGTATAGTTTCTTCAATTTTTCATAGTGGTTTTGGGGAGGATCCTATTGAGCATAGTTTTTAGTCTCACATGTATCTATATATACTACTTTTAGGTCTGTAAGGGAGGTTCAGTGATCGGGTTAGACATTACTTGTTTTTCAAGATATTCATGAGTTGTTTGGGCATTGAGTTCACTGAAAAAGTATTCTATGGAAGTTAGCGGTTTCCTTTTCTATTTTTTAGTTTTCATATTATTACATACATTTACTGGGATCTTTTATTTACTATGTGAAAAAAAATGTTTGGTAGTGTATTCTTATCTCTTGTTCCCCGTATTCTTTAGAGGGTAATGCCTACAATTTGTGTCTATGATATCCACTTAGTTCCGGTCACCAACCAGTGGACTATCGATGGAGATCTTTATGCACCATCATCCCACTTCGTTCATTTTTTGACCAAAGGGGAACCTTTGGGAATAGGGTGTTATGAAATAGTCTATCAAATATTTTATTTCTTTATGGAGGAACATTATACTAAAACTCAAGTCATTACATTGTCTGTACTTTTCTTCTCACCATCTACATGAATAATTAGTCTCAGTTGATTAATATAAATTTACTATTATGAATTAAAATATAAGTTTCATAATATTAAAAAAATGATAAACTATAACCAATATAAATTATAAAATCGAAATAAAATAGGATAATTTAAAAGTAAACACGTCTTCAAGACATTCTCTCTATAGACAAAACAGCAATAAATAAATTAACAATATTTTAACTGATAAATAATTAAAAAAGGTAATATAATTCACTTCTATATTCATTTTTAAAAAAATATTCTTATTATACAAGAGGCAAAAACATGACTAAATAATTTTAGACCTAAGGTAAGGGTTCTTTGTATCAATTTAAATTCATTGATATGTTTTTTTTTATTATGTACCATTTTTTATTTTGGGTATTGTAATCACTAAACTATTGTCTTCATTTAAAAAAATTATTTTATGAGATTTTAAATTCCATATCATGGTATCCCTATCATGTAATTTTAATTTATATAATACAAAAGTTTTTATGGTTTCTCATATCAATATTTCTTTTATTGGTAATTTTTTTTGAATTATGCATCTATTTTATTTTATATGGTATATATACTACCTATTGAGATATTTTTTAAACATGATCTCTATATTCATGGTATTTAATGTTTTAATTCAAGTCATATCCTTTAATGATTTTTTATTAAAATTCTACCAAAGCATTAAGGATTTTGTCAACATAATTTTCTTTTCATTGGGGGCTAATAATTCTTTATCAATTATACTCTTCTAAATTTATTTTATTAATTAATTTGTCTATTATATAAGGAATTTTATTTTTCTCTCTATGAAAATTTAATATTTACATAAAAATATTTTTATTTGTTGTATTTTAATTTTTATAAAAATATGTTGCTATTAAGAATAATTCTCATCATTTCTAATTATTATTTTACATCCATGTTCATATTGATTATAATATTTCAAAATTGTAAATATCAAAAATTCAATGATATTTTATGTTTATTCTAATTAATATAGGTTTTCATGGTTTTCCAAAGTAATTTCAATTCCTATTTCTTTGTGAATTTTTCATTTTGAATATAAAGTCTAATATTTTGGATGAAAAAATCAAGATATTTCATTTCTATTATGCATATTTTTATCTTTTAATTAATATTTCTTATCATTAACTATATTTTTTGTAATGGTAAAAATATTTTGAATTATTTTAAAGTTAAGGTTTTAATTTTCATCCTTTAATCCCTTTGAAATGGATTTTTTATGTGTCATATAATTTTTTTATTTTCAATTGTGTTACAAATTATTTACCAAAACATTTTTTCTACATTTTCTTGAATTTTACTCACAATATAAAAAATATATATCTAATTTGGAGTTAGGTTTAATTTATTATCCTCTAAACGAACTTATAAATTTATCGTTTATACCTCAACTTATTAAAAATGGTTATGTTCTTTATCAGTCTTTATGTTTCGCTTGATTTAATTTTTTCCCTCCAAGTACATATTATTAAATTTCATGGATACAATCTATTTCACTTCCAATAACTCAATTTTTTATAGTATTTAATTAAACATATACTAAATATTATATACACAGTCATTTTGAATGATGTTTACTGATAAATTTATTCCATTTATTAATTGAAGAGATATTGAAATTTCATATACTTGTTATTTCAATATAGATTTTTATTGATTACCAAGACATGTTAATTATTTATTATATGGTTTATTCATTCCTTCATATGATGAATAAATTAGAATTAGTTACTGATTTGTGGGGCCTAGAATTATAAAAATTCTTGATGTATCACTAGGTCTCATGAGAAAAACTAGATATGGTATTTAGTGCAATTCATGCACATTTAAAAGCAATTTCTTGATATGAAACCTTTGTAATACATCTATCAATTTCTAAATTATTCATTCCACCACTATGAAATCAATTATTATTATTCATGAAAGATACAAAATCATTTAATACGGTTCAATTTCATATTTCTGACACATGAGGTGATTAGAAAAATCCTAGAGTAGGCGTGGTGGAGTTTGGGAGTTTAAATATGGAAGTAAGAATAATTCATGGAATGAAATGTTTTTCATGATGAGATAGATAAATTTGAGACCAAAGTGGTAATTCATGGCTTATGTAAGGCTGGTTAATAGGGCCAAATCCATGATGTGAACCACCGATTCGTGGAATGAATGGATAAAGTGTTATATATGATGAATATTTCTCTGAAAACTCATGATGCGAACATGAAATTAATTTAATAAATTTATCAAGGTTTATTACATCCATGGGATGCATTTTTAGTTGGTCTTAAAACTCAATTCATTTATGATGTGATATAAATATTCAAATTTTGAATGTGTGTGTGGATCTGTGCCTATAAATCTAATTAAACTCTCATATTTTACCAAAAGCCTCTAATTTCTCCTAACCCCCATGTGGCTAGAGGTTTCCTTTTTGAGTGTTTTGAATCCATTTTTATTAGGATTGATCATTCATTCTAGAGATTGATCTGTCGTGATTTTAGGTGAATCCTCCTATTTCTATTTCAGTTTCTTCCCAATTTAGTTTTATTTTCTAATGTTCTACCTTTCCATGTAATTTAATATTATATCCATAAATATCAATGGGTCATTGGATATTTCTTTTGGAATGGTTGTGGTGTGTCGTCCTTGTAGGGTTATAGATTCCTTATGGGGGACACTATTAGAAGACTTTTTTGTTTTTCCATTATCGTTCAAAAAATTATGGAAGCCATGAGGTAAGGGATTTATTTAATAACCTATTTTATGTGAAATCATAAAGTTATAATGATTTATCTATTTGGGTAGTGCTCTAAATAAAAATTATGAAGATTAAATTTAATTGTAGTAAAAAAATGGTTATAGCAATCATATGTTTTTCCACTATGATAGCGTTTTTAATATTTATTTCAAAAATAATTGTTAATATTATTTTTGCTATAGTTCATAATATTTTGTACATTTTTAATTGGACAAATAAAAAATATTCATGTTTAGTTGAAAATTCACTTTCTTATAAATTTATGGAAGTCAAAGTGATGCTTGACGCTTGTTTAATTGAATTTTTTCTTCTTTGTAGTTAGTTATAAAAATTAGTTATTACTGAAAGTATGTATACAACCTTTTATTTATTGATATAAGATTCCTTATATAATAGTTATGCTACTCGATAACTAGAACATTATGATTCAATTTTCTCTTGAGATATATTTTATTAAGGCCTGGTCCAAATCGCCCCATGTCTGCAATGAATCTCACTTCTTTAATTTTTTGTGGTCCGATGATTTCCGCATGAAGTGTAATTCTCAAAAAACAGTGATTTGCGTTATTATTCGAGAACATCCTCTTGGTTTTTATAACCCTTTGTCAATTCAAATGTTTGGGAACTTTATTGGCCTGCTTTTATGTTCTGATTGTCGAACTGGTGTTGTTTTTCACCCTGTTCGCCCCTGTATTTTTGTCCAAGTCAATGATTCGATAGTTGTAGTTTATTTATTTTAGATTGAAGTTGGTGTGTAGTTTTTTCAGAAACAAATAGTTTTATTTGAAATTTTGTTGGATTTTTTCTTCATAAACAAGTTATTTCGACACCTTAGGTCTGTGTGTCAATGATAGATTAAGTTTATGCATCAGAACATGGATGTGGTTTCAATGTTAGGTCTGGGTGATAAGGTTTTGGAATCCGGGTTTGATAGTCTAAAAAACAAGCTCAGTTGGGTGGTTTGCAGGAATAAATCACTTTCAATTCATAGTCTTCTAAATTTTTAGAGGCAATTAGATTCTTGGGATTAGATTCAAAAATAAAACATGCTCTCCCATTGAAATAGGTATTCCCTTTGAACCATGAACTAAAGGTTTTGGATGTCTATAATAGATTGTGAAGTGATTTGGTTGGGAAAAATTTGGATGTGGAATCCCCATTCGATTAAGAAGGAAATCAAGGTGTGCATACAATAGGAATGATTGATAAAACAAACAATGGACCCAAGTCCACATCTTATAGGATGGAAGTGTGACATATAAATAGAATTAGTGGAAGGGATGGTTCACAAGATGTTGAGATAGTGCGATGTGGTCAAGAACCTATTCATGCAGTGGTGTCTCATGTGGAAAGAGAGGGATTTCCAACATGATTCAAGGTTCGTGATATCCTGGTAACAAGGGGTGTGATTTTAAATTGGGCAATCCCATGAAGGTATTTTCTAGTTAGTAATCATGGAAATCACTTTGAAGGTTTGGAGAGTGATGGGATGGTTTATGATCAAGACTAATCTCTTGAAGAGAACATTAATGATGGACAATAATTTTTTAGGGAAGAGTATAAAAATGATTAAAGTTATCAACTTTCTTGAGACAGTGAAGAAGAATTTCAAGGTAGAGGGATACATAGTTTGAGGAGGAGGGGGAAGTGTCAAAGAGGTAATTGGGATTTGGGGAGTAGTAGCAAGATTAAATTAAAAAAATGAGAGGGATAATGGAATTTTCATACTTATACAAACCAATTGATATAATTTCCACAAAAAACACAAAGCCCAACATGATGGACTATGATCCCAATATTAGTGAAAATAATTTGATGGCTTGGGGTGATTTTAAGGATCCTGAGAATAAAGGAGGTTTGATTGATCCTTATAAATAGATACAACAAGGCTCAGGGGTGGTGGACCACCCTCTTAGTGAGGTCACCACTAATCAGTATGTGGCTGTAATAATTAGAGAAATATGGGAACTTATCATTAAATTTTAGGAAGAAATGTTGGAGGAGTCACTCATGATTAACTCCTGTCAAGAGGATGCAGATGAGATATTCAAGAGACTGTTACTTATGGAAACTAAAAATTATAGGACATAGTGGTTCAAAAATAAATATCATATTTTGGAAAGAGAATTCAAATAAATGAAGATAAATATGGAGGAATACATTCAAATGTGGGACCAGATGGACTGTTGTTTGGAAGACCTCATCAAGGATGATTCTGTTATAGAGGTAAATAGACATTATTGGAAATTATATATGAATAATGACTCTAAAATGAATAAATTATATTTCAATGATTATTTGATCCCTTATGGGTTTTAATGCTTTTCATTCTGTACTAGTTTAGGTTCTCACTTTTCATTAAAAATGTTTTTGAAAATTAAATAGACAATTTTCAGTCATATTGATACCTTTTTTTATCTCTATGGATATGATATTTACACTAGGACATGATATAATCCTATGATGGATAATGGTTAGAAGATACATGGGTGGGGATGCTCGAATTTGTGGCATCAGTATTTCCCTATAAAAGTAGATTTCCTGGTGATATGCATTCTGGTGTTGGGAATAGAACCAACAGTAATTGAGTTGGTTTAATCTGGTCTTACCTTTTATATCTAGGTTTAATTTTTTCATGTTTTCTTAATAATGAATCTTCTTTATAGGTTAGATGGTCAAGATTATTTTTTCTACAATCCATTCCACATTGTTTAATGTAGCTAACTCTACTTGGTTTCTGCATAATTGATGGTATCTTAGGCCAATTCCCATAGTACCTAGAATTATAGAATGATGTTGAATAATGAATAAATTTAACCCATTGGGTTGGTTATTGAATGGAATTATGAATAATGAAAACTCTTGAGGAACTCTGGGATCAGTTTGATTATTCTTGAAGGGTATGGAAATTAGATGGTAATTTATGTATTTGTAAAAATTTTAAATAAAGAATTAATTGATAATATTTTGTTCATGATTATTGTATTATTATAATATATTTACTTCTTAGTAGTGTAATTTTTAGTTTCTAAGTGAAAATTACTACAGTTGAGGTTTTGGACCAGTGGTTTCCTATAGTGTGGTTTGTGATTAATATATCTATGTATTTTTTGTAATTAAATATGCCACCCTACCAATGTTGGAAGGTAAACTGATACCAATAGACTCTGGAGGTTTTTTTCTCCAACATACAAGTTAGTGATGAATGAATAGATGACTAGACCCTATTTATCTTCTCTCTTCTCCTGGTATAATTATGAGATGGCATGCACTGTGGTAATTTTTACCATATATAGGTGTTTAAATGGTTTTTATGGATTATGGTTTTTTAACAAACATGTATCTCCTGATATAGTACCCTAAGGATTATTATAAGTATATTGTGTATGGGTTGTCATGGATTTAGTTATAATAAAAGATATATGAGGTGTTGCGGATCCCAATAAATACTATGTTACAATTTGGAGATTTGGATGATGTTGATGATATCATACGGTGAATAGGGCGCGTGATATGTTTTAATGATGAGATGATGTGATGAATGGGGAGAATAATATGTTACAGATTCCAAGGGGTTTTTAAGCGTGCTTATCTTTATTTGGAGAGAGATGGTTCTCGATGTTTGATGTTGGTGGACAGTTGCAAACTGATGGGGAATTGGTAGTGAGAATCCTGAGTAAGATATTATATTAGATATTTTATCATTGCTTGTATGTGATAATTGGTGATAGAACCATGGATAGGTTTGAACCTAACGTACATTTTTAGGTGATGAGTTTTCTTCAATTGTTTATTCACTAGGATGTTGTATGATTTATTCATCTTTTTTATGAGAGGCTTCAAGAAGGATCTTACATAGTATACTAATTATAATAACCCTAAATATATGTAAATTCAATTTTATGTCTATAAGATCTATTTGGCGATCAGGCTAGACATTACTAGCATGTGGGTTTTTTTAGGATCTGTCTAGGCGTCACGCACACTAGTATGGATTTCATTTTTTATACTTGTTTTTTTGTAATCGTTCAGTTGGAATTAAATTATATGCATGTTTTGGGATTTATTTTATTCATTTTTATAATAAGGAGTTGTTGGGTGGTTTATCTCTTCTCTCATTCCTTATGTTCTCTTAGAGTGTAATACCTCTTCTTTTTGTGTAAGATATACCCTTGGTGTTTGTCTCTAATCCATGACCAATTAGAGATTGTATATGCGTGTCATTATCTCCCATCTATCATTTCCAGCTTAGGAGGGTTATATTTGGTGGGTGGGGTCATGAAGGTGTGGTATTAAATGATCAGGTTAAGGGATTACATAGAGGTTGTAGGTAGGCACTGGTAAGGACTTCATACGTTTGTAGGGAAATAGTTTCAACTGAGTTTAATATGTGATGTTAACGAGGGAAACTAGCTTTGAAATTGGTATTTAGGGAGCCCTTTGATCTAATAAGAGAACTGTTATGTTTACCAATCTTACAAGGTGATGTGATGATGGTTGCAGTGTAATGACATAGTGAAGGATCGTGATTTTTTTTTGTCAATATTTAAATAGATAGGCCTTGTGATTAGGTTGAATCTTAATTAAATAAATAATCTAAAATATTCAATATTCCAATTTTACGAATACCTAACTATTGTTTTCATTTATAGTCATGATCATAGGTCGAAATCCTTGTTAGGTTAATGTCATAGATGTTTGGAAGGATATTCCATCATATCACAATATGGTTGAGGTTAATAATGATGACACTTTGAGGAGTACAATATAATAGTTTCATCACCATAGTCTATAGAAGTATGAGGTCTCTATTTCAGAATCAATGATAGTGGTCTAGTTAGAGGAGATGGAGATAGAATTTTGTTCAATCTGATCTTAGAAAGGGAACTAGGTACCATTGGAAATGATGATGATATGTCGGTGTTGACACTCTGTTCCATCACAAAGTATAAAAACTCAAAAAGTGAAATTCTATATAAAAAAGAAGAGAAAAATTATAAAGAAAATAAATATTTTCAAAGGATTTAAAATGAGATATCCCTAGTCAAGCTGAGGATATATTGGTGAGTTAGGTACTTACGCATCTTGTTCTGGTGCACAACTCACTTGAGTGCCCCACCACCATTTTTTCTCAGGTCACTTATTTGCCAATAAATAGACACTTGGGGCCTTCATTTGTATGGACGAAATTCCCTGAAGCCAAATTTCTACTTCGGTTTCCCTAGTTCTTCACCCTAGTTTTCTGAAACATTCAAAGTAGTTCTTTAACATAAATAGAAAAGGAATTGAGGGAGTCTCATAAGACTTAAGTACCTTTAGTGATAGAAATCCATTACACTTGCTTACCTAAATCTCTTAAGCTCCCTAACTCAGAAACACTTGCGCGCCACCCATTAATCTCAAATAAACTTGAGCCCCCCACCTATGGGAAGACCTATTAATACTCTTGATGGCTTCATTCATGTATCACCCAAGAATTAACATCCAGGTTATTTGTCACTTAAGATAACATCAGGTTGACCAAAGCCTACTTGCGCGCCCATACTTGCCTGCAAGATAAATACTTGGTCTCCCTTATTTGATTCAACTAATCCCTTCAGTCTAAAATCATTTCATCAAGAATTTTTCAAAGTCATTTTTGGAAAGGATAATTCTTTATTGGATCCCTTGTCTGAAAGGGATTATGTTGATACCTCCACCAAAACCTCTTAAATCATCAAACCATTAGGAAAGTCACATCATCATGTCTCTTATTTGGGTTTGTATATCCGCAGTCAGTGGTTTCCCACATTTTTTTTGAAATGAGTATAGGATTCGAGGAGTTTTTTGGGTTTTTATATCTGAAGTCACATGGGCCTTTATCCCAATAATAGTGTTAGGAAGTTCCTGATTAGGTGGATTAGGGTTTGGGTTATATCCTCCCCTTATCATCGTTAAAACCCGGAACCTCAAGTCTCTAGTGGGGAAGGTATGGTTCACAAAAAATATTCCTTTAGAACAAATGAAAAGTCTCCATCTCCTACCAGGACCAATTTTAGGGTAACCATCCTAGTGTAAGACCCTAATTTTTCAAGTAGGGGGTTTCCATCTTTCTCCTCTCTACTTCCTTCACCTTCACTCATTCTATACATTGGACCCTTTTCTAATGTAAAGAGAACCAGGGGAAGTCTTCTCACCTCTCCCTCTTCCATGGTCACCTCGGCCTCTTCAACCATTTCCACTATATGCACACCCTCTTCCACTAGTGGAGAAGGAAAAGTGTCAGTGCCACTGTTGAATCTTTGACATCCTCTTCTTTCTCACACCGAGCGTGAATCACGTGGGCTTCAGTATTTTTCATGATCACAAAAATTTCCCAAACACCCCACCATCATGATCTATGAGAACTCTGATTCCAACCGTATTTGGGATACGTAGGAAGCATTCCTAAGGCCTGAGAGCTACCTACTTTCATTCATAACATAGGAATCCTCTTTAGGAATTAATCCCAAACTCATTTATCTCAAAGGACTATAATTTTCTTTCAGACTCATCAAATTGTGTGGGATTTTATTCCCATGCAAATGGGATACATAGGAAGCCTCTATAAGGTTCAGACCCAACACTTCAAATCAACCCTCTTCTTCCTAGTCTATATTCCCAATTGGGTCTAATCCAACTGGGAAACCAATATTCCTTCGAAGTTCCCTGGGCCTCTTAGGCATAAGTCCCACACCAAAACATGACTAAACACTTTTACCTTATATTTCCTTACCACATGACATTAAAATGTATGGCTATGTTCTTATCATGTGACCTTAAAATGTTTAACATGTCCCATTAAGTAGCATCGAACTATGAGGGTTCTAATTCCTTTCACAAAAATACGTAGGAAGCCCATTTTTGGGTACGATCCCAAAATCAAATCAAAAATTCATATCCTGGGATGAAAATATATTCTAGAGTGCCCAACTGATTGGCTTAAAAACAAGTATCATTATAAATATGGTTAAAAGAATCTCTAAAGAGTATATAAGGGGATACAATTGAGGGATAACCTTGAATACATACAGATGTATCCATTAATGAAGAACCTCGAATGCATACTGATGATTCTAAATTTCACACATGCTAATAACTGATTGAAAATTCAAAGGAAAACCTATGTTATACTCAATGAATTAATAAGGATTCATGAAAATATCTCAAATCTATATGAGAGTCCCAAAGTAGGAAATAATTTCCCCCAAAAGGGAGTGATGAGTCTCACCTCACATCCTCCGGACCAATGCATGTTCTTAAATATCATAATTTCAAAATTGAGAAATGATTTCCTTGGAAAAGTATGAACCTTTTGGATATTAAAATATTGGATGTTTCCACTTCCATAAATAAATCCAATAGAAACCACCCAGATGCAGTGATTCCTAACCAGAACACACTTTCTGAGGAGTTGCGAAACAAAAAATGGTGAAACCGACGTGAATCCTTATCCATGTTTATAGTGTTACCCATATGTCAAAACTCTATAAACTGATAATGGAATGGTAGACAATGGAACCAATTATGAATGTATCCATATAAAATATGTTACTTTAATGGAGTTCATTTTTTTAGTTTTATCAGAAATCCTTTCACTCCAAATGGATTGCATCAAGTTTACACGCATGAATGCCCTGACCGCTAATAGTCGATGTGAGCAGAATCGCACGATAGTGAACCCCCAACATGATGGGGGTATTGCCTTCGGTTGTTTTTCCTAGGTCCCCTAGACCTGGTTGCAAAAGAAGAAACATTGAGGGAAAATTTTGTCCAACAGGGAACAGTTTATTACCTCCCCCCCCCCCTCCGTAGATTTCTATCAACCCAACTTGATGGAAAACAACGAAAGAGAATATGCACCTGTCCATCCCAATTCTGATGGCCAGCAGACTCTTCTGGTAGAAACCCACCAACTCCACTAGTTAAATCAGGTGGAGAATCGTGAATAGGAATATACACCAGTTTACATACTATCAACCAGTCAATTTTCTAATCTGGCTGCATTCGAGGATGTCTGTCAATCAAATATAGTGGAAACCATTAAGTAGGAACATACACTTGCGTACAGTCACCAATTCTACTGAAAGTATCATTTGTCAACAATGAAAGAAGTATGTCAATGATTCTTGGTGGAAAATTGTAGTAGGCACATAAACCATCCAGCATTCAACAGGCCTACCAATAGACTCATTTGGAAGCACCTAGAGAAGTCCGTTGAAAAGCTTCGATGACAAAACTGGGGCAGAATCAACTCTCTTCCCCCATAAATAAGTATTGTCAGTACCCCCTGATAGGAAAAGGAGTACAGGAGCAGGCAGATACTCTTACTACAAATATAGAATCGATGTATATTCTCAT
Source organism: Viscum album (assembly GCA_963277665.1). NCBI lineage: Eukaryota > Viridiplantae > Streptophyta > Magnoliopsida > Santalales > Viscaceae > Viscum > Viscum album. The sequence goes on from OY728145.1 coordinate 1,105,690,835, forward strand.
TCACGCCACTAAAGTCACTAAACAAATTTTATAAATTGTGAAATTGAAGACACAAATTCCTGCACATATTCTGGAAGCATACCAGAAAATCATTGCAGCAACTTCATTAGTACCAGAGGAACAAACACATAATTTCGTCCCCACACATTGGATGACTCATATGCAAGCCATCCCGTAGAAGATACAGACCAATGTTCTAGTCCAAGAGGGTTAATGGTCATACTACCCCATATCATATGGAAAGCTCAATCAGGAACATACCCCCTTTCCAATGGGAGATATTCGGCCCATTATGATGACCACTCTAGGGAAAACACATACACCTACCCATGATAACCACTTCTCCCAGTAAGTGTCCCCAACTACAAGTAAAAGATCATCCACAAAGAAGTGTCTACAAATACAGTGGGAAAATCAAGATCTAATCTGTGATATGTCTCCTCTTAGTACTGGAGTTCTGGAAGAACTCAGGCATTTGACTATTAACGCTCAAGCTCCTTCCCTCCCATTACCAAATTATTTGATTAGTAGCGGTAATTATGATGTTCCCCATCAGATTATTCATCATGAAGTAATTTTTTATGAAAATTATGTCAATCTAGATAGCCAATCTCCAAATAAGATCCATGGAAACCCTCTCTATGGATAGAAGACCAAGGAGAATGAAGATCGGTCCCTTACTGTAATCCAACATGTTGGCCCTCCCCATGATGGCATTCACTAGGAAATCTCTCTCTACAATAGTGTTTTTCATTGTCAAGATAATTCCCTATTTGAAAATATAGTAATAATAAATCCCTCTTATCTTGAGGCACCTTCCAACACAAGGCCATTCATGTTTGATTCCTTGTCACTAATAGGTGAAATAATTTCTCAATCACAAGACATATAAAGTGTATGTTCATTCTATGAACCTCCCTTGGGTCACTTTCATTCTAATATATCAGAAGAAAAAGCAGATGATTCTATTGTTTGTAATAAATCAATTGAGAAGTATCTACTCTGGTCAAACCAAGTGGAGAAACCTCTAGAAAAAAATGTGTAATATATGTTGAGAATGTGAAAACAATTGGATAAATGTGAAGTACTAGTCATGTTATGGCCTTTGGAATACTCTCAATAAAACATTCCAGAATTGATGGCAGAAGATTCCATTCCTGATATCCACCTCAACTTTTGGAAGAATCCTCATCATTTTAAAGATAAATTATTACCAAATGATGAGTATAAAAGTCATGTAAAGGTAATAAAAGGGTTTCAATGCCAAATCGACATTTCATCTCTCTCAGTTTCCTAACATACAAAGGTTCAAAAGCATCAGAAAACCCTTCAATGTTCTTTCCTCAATGCACCAAAGAGGCTATTCTAGTTTATTTTTGATACCCCATTTGGTGTTCTTATCAGAGGATGGGGTGCATATAAGGCCCCAACATTAAACCTTACTTAATCTTGAGTTATTACAAGATTACACATTGAGGATCTTTTCAGGTTTAGAGTTTTAGAGAATTAGATCATGAAACTTGCATTACATTCAACATTTAAACAAAGTGGTTACATAAAAGATAGTATTCATTCTTCCCATCAACGGAAACATTTTTAAAATAAAACGTGGATTCTTTCTTGACACATCCTTGACACTATCATCATATCATGTACCTTTCCCTTGACCAGTGAAAAACATTTCAAACACTTGGGATGAGCATAAAAAGCTCAGTAAGGGTTATAAAAATATGAAAAGGAAACATGAGTTCATATATACATAAGAATGAAATCATACTTTACCCATAAAACATAGGCACTTTAACATACCTCATCAAATCATGAATAAATCATAGAAATCATAATATATAAAAGGTAACTTGAGGAAATAATAACATTCTTACGTAGGGAGTAACCCTCTTGGTTACGTTTGGAATACCCACCATAGTATATTACCTAAATCTCTTCGGAGAAACCTTAACGTTTCACTCCTTCACGTTACCCAATGCATTGGAGAGCTATATCGGGCTCACCTGCCCTTAGTTTATCATGGAACCACCCATATTCATAATAATTTCCAAGAACCTCAACATAATCGTATCACATAAAACATGCATAAAGGAAACATAACATTTCCACCTTTCAATCACAAGATATCAATACAACACATTGATATAAAAACATTATGAAAACCATTTTCAATATCAAAATAAACGAAATGTAAAACATGCTATTTATTTCTCTTTTAAAAAGAAGGTATGGCTTGTAGGGGAAGCCGAAACTCAAATAATGGTCACGACGGCGGAGAAGTCGTTGTCGCCGCATACGTACGACAAAAACATTACCTTTTGTCGTTTAGTAAACGCTTCATATAAAAAGATTCCTTTTAAATAAACATAAAAGTAAAAGGTGTTTATACACCGTATAAAAGAAGGTTGTGTATAAAATAAAATATGCCTCAATGAAAGGAGAATGAGATGAAGTCCCATACAAAGACGTTATCCTTGGATTAAAGATAAATCAATTACATAATTATGTGTGACAAACGAATACATGAAATATAAGTGGATATTAAGTGTAATACAATCAGAGGAAATTCACATATAATCATAGAACGACATATTCAAGGAGTAAAAGTTTATCCCAAAGAATCAAAATTGGGTTAAGAAGTTCCCTTGCAAAAATTCGACAGCCTAACGGAATCACTTCATAATTCAGAAAATGAGTTGATGAGAGATAAAAAGGGCATCTCATAACTTGGACATAAAATTTACATATTTAAGGATATAAAAGAACATATCCCAACATAATAGTATGTGAATTAAAATACATAACAAAAGAAGTCTTTTAAAAAGAGGAGGGTGAAAGGTTCCCTTACCGACATGGGTATCTTTTGAAACATACGCCCCGTGAAAGAATATCAATAAAACATTGATGTAAATACTCATAAATGAAAGTATATTACAAAATGAGTAAAATAATGGGCAGTACATACACCACTCAAATGAAATTGTGGCAAATGTAGCATAAATCTCACGGGAATAAAACTGAGATGAAAAATCCTTTACAAAAACTCGGCAGCCTAACGACGCCACTTTAAACTTAAAAAAATGGATTGATGAGATCAAATAGGGTCTCTAATCGTATTAACATAAAGTTTACAGAAATAGTAATATAAAATAACATCCCCCAACATAACAAAGAGGATCTTAAAAATAGTGACATAATGGAGAGTACTTAAAAAAGAGAGGTTAGATCTCTTACGAAAATTCGGCAGCCTAACGTCGCCACTCAAAACTTCCAAAATGGATTGATGAGAGAGAATATTTTCTCTCATCATATGAACATAAAAATTACAGTAAGAGTAGTATAAAATAACATCCCAATAACAAGAAATATGAGCTTCAAAAGGAATGACCTAAAAGAGTGTACTTAAAATGAAAGAGAGGAGTATGATCCCTTACCTCAAGTCCAACTTGTCTTGTTCATTTCTTTATATTCCTGAATAATAAAATTTGGTCAATTAATAATTTCCTAAGTAACTCCTTTAGAGATTATTATTCAGTTCATATCACATATTATAATGTTATAATAATTGTTTAATAATGTTAGTTCATATTAGACGTTTTTGCCGAAGTTTGGTACATGAGTCAAAAATGAACTTGTTTGAAAAAAAGATTGCCCATGTAGTTATATGTAAATAATTTCCAGAATAGTATTAATGATTAAAATATCATATATATCCATTAAAGATTCATTTTATACTATTCCATATCATTTGGAGATAAAAAACGAAAAGAATCATTCATGGAGACGGTAGGTCGTACGTACGCATGAACACTACTTTCATTTTTTTGTCATATTAATGGAATTAAAAAAATGAGAGAGATATATACATATGTTATAATTACAGAATCATATCCATAATTTATATGTGATGTATTACATATATATCCATTTTATATATGTACTTATAATATTACATAACATTTTGAGATAAGAAATGAAATGTACCGTTCATGGAGACGGTAAATCGTACGTACGCATGAACGCTACTTCCATTTCTATTTCATATTTAATGAAATTAAAACATAATGATACATATTAGTATTTTAATTCCAGTATGGTATCATATATAATATCATTAAATATATCCTTTATACGTACCACATATGGTATTAACGAATCAAATCACTTTGAGGGGGCGGTAGTCCGCACTTCCTTAAATGAAGATATCACGTTTACCCATAATGGAAACCATAAAGGTATGCCATAAATGAAAAATACAGAAGCTTAATTAAAACATAAACATATTAGATATCATATATAAATATAGAGTCATCTTAATGGCCACCTTTTAAGGTGTTAGAAGAATGTTGAACAATCATCGTTTCGGGAGGCATAAATTCGCCATCCACGGAAACAGTATGTTCTTTAACCATTAGATGTAGGTGTGTGTAAGTGTAGCTCTAATACTTCTTATAAAAACATACTAGTATATTGAATATACTGTATTTGTTACAAAATAAATGAATAAAAAGAGTTTAGGGGGTTGGAGAATCAAAATAAAACAAAAGGACCCAAGTGAAGACATTACCTTAAAATCGGGTAACTCCCTTTGGTTTGAGCTCAAAGGCTACCTTGGGAAGACTTATGCCCAAATTGAGGCTTCAATGAGTAATAGAAGGAAGTTTAGAGACAAAAGGTTCAGGGTTTAGCCGAGCCAAAGGCTTTGGGAGTGTGGTTAATGAGGTAGAGGTGGGGGCCTTTTATAAGAGGAGAGTAGGGTCACTCTTGTAAAGTTACAAAATGTTACTTTATTTTCAAACGCGTTTCAGATTTTAAAGGTCCCAAATTGATTTATTTCTAGGATAAGGTGATAAGGGTTCGAAATACACTCATCCAATAGGTTTTGGACATGTTTAGGTCTTAGATATTACATTATCTTTCCATTATATTTAAATCGTAAAATAATGAGGTCATCGCTGCATCATCATGATGTCATAAATAATTTAATTTATTTACTGTTTAAAAATTATAAAAAAAATACTATGATGTAGGAAAGTATTTTAGCTTTCCAATGAATATTTATAGACAAAAATATGACTTTTTTAACCCCATGTAAAAATTGTTTTAGTAAAACATCTCATGTTTGTGTCATTTTTACTTTAACATTAAATAAAAAGATATTTATGTCATTTTCCAACCAAAGTGGCTCCATGGAGTCCCCAAGTTGACCCATGGATTTTCTTGGTCGGCCATGACACATCAAATGAGGGTAGGACATGTGTCTAGGTCATTTGATTTTATTAAAACATTATTCTTACCATAAACTACACTAATTACCTCTAATCGCGATTAAAAACTTAATAAGTTACTATTCACCAAAAAAATTATTTTTATCCCATTGAACCACATTTTACTTCTTAATGACAACCATGTATGTCGGATTTTTGAAATTCAAAACACAAAAATGGAAAATTTTCATTTAAATGGAAAAATCAGTTTTTATAAGTACCACTTAGTGGTTTCACTATTCATCAAAACATGAAGTTTTTCAGAAAAATCCCAAAAATTCACCCTAAGATATATTTGATATTCCGAATTCAAAAATGAAGTCTATTTTAAAAAATTAAAAACATATAAGTCACATTTATTAATTTAATAATTAATTCCCGCTGTCAGAGCAAATAGCGTGTTTTTATGAAACAATAAGTATCAAAAGATTGACATTAGTTTAAGTCTGATTTCAAAGTGAAATTAATTCCAACGACCACTATTGGATTTAATGGTAAAAATATATTCTAACTTCACATTGAAACCAATTCAAAAGATAATCTAATCATATAAATAAATTATATTAAAAAGAGGTTTTGAATTAAAATACAACAGTTTACACTATTCATTAAAAAAATGAACTTTATCGAAAAGATACCAAAAATTTACACAAAGTAAATTTTGATGTCCCGATTCTTAAGAAGAGTTTTATTTGGTCTAATAGAATGTATAAGAGTGAAAAAAACTATATTTAATGACGGTTCTCCATCAAAAGGTGATAAGTGAAGCTTTAGTGAAAACTAGGGTATATACGCCTAAAATTGAATTCTTTCCGTATTTTAAGCCTTTATCATTTATTGGATAAATGTAAAAACATTTAAAAACATATATAATCATATTTTAGTTATTTATATCCATTCCCTCCAATACAACGGCTACATGTTAACTACCATTTAAAATAATATTATTTTATTATTAGAGTGCAATGTAAGATTTAAAAGGAACTCGTTGTTGCATATTGGGTAAGCCATCGAGCATAGCGTTCCATTTAAATTAATATTGAAATTTAATTCACAAATAGGGATAAATATAAAAATGTCATATTATTTATTTACCTGAGGTGTTACATCCTTCCCCCCTTTTGGGAATTGCATCCTCGCAATTTTTTAAAATTGAGATTGGAAACATCCTTGAAAGTCCCACATCGGAACAAGAGTCGGTAAAACAATCACATTAAAATAAAGGAAGATAAGTACAGAGGTCACCCGAGTTAACCAATACTAGGATTCCATGTAGAAAAATATGGACATGGAGGAGAAAACATAGGGTCATGTTCTGATGGAGAGTGATAGAAAACATGTTTAGGAGAAAGTTAACCACAAAAAAATCACAAACTTGTGATGGGTTAAACGGTATTCAATTCCCCAGTAGGAAATGTTAATAGACAACATTTTTGTTTTAAGTTACTTTTTATTGAGGAATCTATTCATAAGGAAACATAATCACTTATCATGTTGACTTTCAAATTTTATTAGATTCCTTACACAAACTCATATTTTCTCCAAAAGATGAGTATTTAGGAAGACTTGTTCACATTAAAAGTACTATAATCAATTTCTAGAGAATCACCTAATCCACAATAGAGAACTGTATACTTCCCATGTCTTTAGACTCTAACCAAAACCAAAACCAAAAACGTTAGTACAAGATCAGATAATCCAGAAAAGGATAACCCTTTATAAAAAGAAAATCTATTCTTAATCTCCAAAATTTGTCCAACAAAACCAAAAGTTCAACGAGGACCATTCGATAAACAATTTGTCCATAAAATTCTTCAAAGTAAACCAATATAAGATTTAAACACAAATATTTGAAGGATTTAGTCACATAGTCTTCCAAGTTAAATTGTAACATTTATCTCCAAACATTATCAGTTGCTCCTAAAGTCTCATATTGAAAAGCAATTAACCTAATCACATATCCTCCATGATAGGTTAATCATTTTCATAAATAACCCAAAATCAATTTAATCTTAATTTATAAAATCATATAACCAAAAAGAATCAGTCAAACTAACCAGGGACTTCACGTAGTCTAGTGGTAGGCAATAAATACCAGTCGCACTTTGGTTGTGGGTTTGATTCCCGCAACTTTGTCCGACGTGACGGGTAGTCACACGGTCTGCGTGTTGTCCTTTTTCCAAAACAATATAATTCACAAATCATTCCCCCAAAAAATATAAAATCATAAAAAATAACCATAAAATAATTTAACCTCAATTTTATCTCAATCCTTTCACTTCCATCATAAAATATAGTAACCCATAATTACCTCAAAAGTAAGGATCATATAAATTATAATGGTTACCTTTATAATTATTACCTGAACTTCCACAACGATTGGTCATCTCTTACATGATGCATTAAAGATCATACCAAGGTTCAAGTGGTTGATCATGACTCCTTGATAGTTGGTTTAGAACAACCACGAGTTTCCTCATTGAATCCCCCATTTTATCTAGTCTCTTAATCAGAGAACCACCACAGTTTCCTCCAAACCTATTGTCACTTTGGTGCCTACTAGATCCATCCATTCACTAAAAACAGAAATGTCAGTGTGAGTATATCAACAAAACCATCATGTACTAATGAGGGAGATAACCACTAAGATATACTTACTCGTTTACTTTATCTAAAACTAGGACTCTTTCTGAAATCCTATCCATTATGGTACTGTCACTTATTGTTGGAGAATACCCTAACCTCTAAAGTTATCTAAACCGACCTCTGATACCAACTATAAGGCCCCAACCTTAAACCTTACTTAATCTTGAGTTATTACAAGATTACACATTGACGATCTTTTCAGGTTTAGAGTTTTAGAGAATTAGATCATGAAACTTTCATTACATTCCACATTTAAACAAAGTGGTTACATAAAAGACAGTATTCATTCTTCCCATCAACAGAAACATTTTTAAAATAAAACATGGATTCTTTCTTGACACATCCTTGACACTATCATCACATCATGTACCTTTCCCTTGACCTGTGAAAAACATTTCAAAAATATGGGATGAGCATAAAAAGCTCAGTAAGGGTTATAAAAATATGGAAAGGAAACATGAGTTCATATATACATAAGAATGAAATCATACTTTACCCATAAAACATAGGAACTTTAACATACATCATCAAATCATGAATAAATCATAGAAATCATAAGACATAAAAGGTAACTTGAGGCATTCATAACATTCCTACGTAGGGAGTAACCCTCTTGGTTACGTTTGGAATACCCACCACAGTATATTCCCTAAATCTCTTCGGGGAAACCTTAACATTTCACTCCTTCACGTTACCCAATGCATTAGAGAGCTATATCGGGCTCACACGCCCTTAGTTTATCATGGAACCACCCGTCTTCATAATAATGCCCAAGAACCTCAACATAATCGTATCACATAAAACATGCATAAAGGAAACATAACATTTCCACCTTTCAATCACAAGATATCAATACAACACATTGATATAAAAACATTATGAAAACCATTTTCAATACCAAAATAAAATAAAAGTAAAACATGGTATTTTTTTTTAAAATAAGGTATGGCTTGTAGAGGAAGCCGAAACTCAAATAATGGTCACGGCGGCGGAGAATTCGTTGTCGCCGCATACGTACGACAAAAACATTGTCGTTTGTCATTTAGTAAATGCTTCGTATAAAAAGATTCCTTTTGAATAAACGTAAAAGTCAAAGGGGTTTATACACCGTATAAAAGAAAGTTGTGTATAAAACAAAATATGCCTCAATGAAAGGAGAATGAGACGAAGTCCCATACAAAGACGGTATCCTTAGATTAAGGATAAATAAATTACATAATTATGTGTGACGAACGAATACACGAAATATAAGTGGATATTAAGTGTAATAAAATCAGAGGACATTCACACATAATCATAGAATGACGTATTCAAGCAGTACAAGTTTATCCCAAAGAATCAAAATTCGGTTAAGAAGTTCCCTTGCAAAAATTCGACAGCCTAACGGCGTCACTTCAAAATTCAGAAAATGAGTTGATGAGAGATAAAAACGGCATCTCATAACTTGGACATAAAATTTACATCATTAAGGTTATAAAAGAACATATCCCAACATAATAGTATGTGAATTAAAAGACATAACAAAATAAGTCTTTTAAAAAGAGGAGGGTGAAAGGTTCCCTTACCGACGTGGGTATCTTTCGAAACATACACCCCATGAAAGAAGATCAATAAAACATTGATTTAAATACTCATAAATGAAATTATATTACACAATGAGTAAAATAACTGGAATTACATACACCAATCAAAGTAAATTGTGTCAAATGTAGCATAAATCTCACGGGAATAAAAGTGAGATGAAAAATCCTTTACGAAAACTCGGCAGCCTAACGACGCCACTTTAAACTTACAAAAATGGATTGATGAGATCAAATAGGGTCTCTAATCATATTAACATAAAGTTTACAGAAATAGGAATATAAAATAACATCCCCCCAACATAACAAAGAGGAGCTTAAAAATAGTGACATAAAGGAGAGTACTTAAAAAAAGAGAGAGGTTAGATCTCTTACGAAAATTCGGCAGCCTAACGGTGCAACTCAAAACTTCCAAAATGGATTGATGAGAGAGAATAGGGTCTCTCATCATATGAACATAAAAATTACAGTAAGATTAGTATAAAATAACATCCCAATAACAAGAAATATGAGCTTCAAAAGTAATGACATAAAAGAGTGTACTTAAAAAGAAAGAGAGGTGTAGGATCCCTTACCTCAAGTCCAACTTGTCTTGTTCGTTTCTTTATATTCCTGAATAATAAACTTTGGTCAATTAATAATTTCCTAAGTAAATATATAGATATTATTATTCAGTTCATATCACATATTATAATGTTATAATAATTGTTTAATAATGTTAGTTCATATCAGATGTTTTTGCCGATGTTTGGTACATGAGTCAAAAATGAACTTGTTTGAAAAAAAGATTGCCCATGTAGTTATATGTAAATAATTTCCAGAATAGTATTAATGATTAAAATATCATATATATCCAGTAAATATTCATTTTATACTATTCCATATCATTTGGAGATAAAAAACGAAAAGCATCGTTCATGGAGACGGTAGGTCGTACGTACGCATGAACGCTACTTTCATTTTTCTGTCATATTAATGGAATTAAAACAAAATGAGAGAGATATATATATGTTATAATTCCAGAATGATATCCATAATTTAGATGTAATATATTAAATATATATCCATTATATATATGTATTTATATTATTACATAACATTTTGAGATAAGAAATGAAATGTACCATTCATGGAGACGGTAAGTCGTACGTACGCATGAATTCTACTTCCATTTCTATTTCATATTTAATGGAATTAAAACATAATTATACATAATATTATTTTAATTCCAGTATGGTATAATATATAATATCATTAAATATATCCTTTATACGTACCACATATGGTATTAAAGAATCAAATCAATTTGAGGGGGCGGTAGTCCGCACTTCCTTAAATGAAGACATCGTGTTTACCCATAATGGAAACCATAAAGGTATGCCATAAATGAAAGATACAGAAGATTAAGTAAAACATAAACATATTATATTTCATATATAAATATAGTGTCATCTTAATGGCCACATTTGAAGGTGTTAGAAGAATGTTGAACAATCATCGTTTCGGGAGGCAGAAATTCGCCATCCACGGAAACAGTATGTTCTTTAACCATTAGATGTAGGTGTGTGTAAGTATAGCTAGAATAATTCTTATAAAAACATCCTAGTATATTTAAGATACAGGATTGGTTACAAAATAAATGAATGAAAATATTTTAGGGGGTTAGAGAAGCAAAATAAAACAAAAGGACACAAGTGAAGACATTACCTTAAAATTGGGTAACTCCCTTTGGTTTGAGCTCAAAGGCTACCTTGGGAAGACTTCTGCCCAAAGTGAGTCTTCAAGGAGTAAGTGAGGGAAGTGGAGAGACACAATGGTCAGGGGTTGGACGAGCCAAAGGCTTTGGGAGTGTAGGTAAGGAGGTAGAGGTGGGGGCCTTTTATAAGAGGAGAGGAGGGGCACTCTTGTAAAGTTACAAAATGTTACTTTATTTTCAAACGAGTTTCGGATTTTAAAGGTCCAACATTGATTTATTTCGAGGATAATGTGATAAGGGTTCAAAATACACACATCCAATAGGTTTTGGACATGTTTAGGTCTTAGAAATTACATTATCTTTCCGTTTTATTTAAATCGTTAAATAATATGGTCATCGCTTCATCATCATGATGTCATAAATAATTTAATTTATTTAATGTCTAAAAATTATAAAAAAAATACTATGATGTAGGAAATCGTTTTATCTTTCCAATGAGTATTTATAGTCAAAAATATGACTTGTATAAACCCATGTAAAAATTTTTTTAGTAAAACATCTCATGTTTGTGTCATTTTTACTTTAACATTAAATAAAAAGATATTTATGTCATTTTCTCACCAAAGTGGCTCCATGGGGTCCCCAAGTTGACCCATGGATTGTCTTGGCCGGCCATGACACATCCAATGAGGGTAGGACATTTTTCTAGGTCATTTCATTTTATTAAAACATTATTCTTACCATAAACTACCCTAATTACCTCTAATCGCGATTAAAAACTTAATAAGTTACTATTCACCAAAAAATTATTCTTATCCCATTGAACCACATTTTACTTCTTAATGAAAACCATGTATTTCGGATTTTTGAAATTCAAAATACAAAGATGGAAAAATTTCATTTAAACGGAAAAATCTGTTTTTATAAGTACCACTTACTGGTTTCACTATTCATCAAAAATTGAAGTTTTTCAGAAAAATCCCAAAAATTCACCCTAAGATATATTTGATATTCCAAATTCAAAAATGAAGACTATTTTACAAAATTCAAAACATATAAGTCACATTAATTAATTTAATTATTAATTCCCACTGTCAGAGCAAATAGCGTGTTTTTTTGAAACAATAAGTATCAAAAGATTGACATTAGTTTAAGTCTGATTTCAAAGTGAAATTAATTCCAATGACCACTATTGGATTTAATGGTAAAAAATATATTCTAATTTCATTTTAAAACCAATTCGAAACATAATCTAATCATATAAATAAATTAGATTAAAAAGAGTTTTTGAATTAAAATACAATATTTTACACAATTCATTAAAAAAATGAACTTTATCGGAAAGATACCAAAAATTTACACAAAGTAAATTTTGATGTCCCGATTCTTAAGAAGAGTTTTATTTGGACCAATAGAATGTATAAGAGTGAACAAAACTATATTTAATGATGGTTCCCATCAAAAGGCGATAAGTGAACCTTTAGTGAAAACTAGGGCATATACGCCTAAAATTGAATTCTTTCCGTATTTTAAGCCTTTATCTTTTATTGGAAAAATGTAAAAACATTTAAAAACATATATAATCATATTTTTAGTTATTTATATCCATTCCCGTCAATACAACGGCTACATGTTAACTACCATTTAAAATAATATTATTTTATTATTAGAGTGCAACGTAAGATTTCAAAGGAACTCGTTGTTGCATATTGGGTAAGCCATCGAGAATAGAATTCCATTTAAATTAATATTGACATTTTATTCACAAATAGGGATAAATATAAAAATTCCATATTCTTTATTTACCTGGGGTGTTACAGTGCACATAGAGATTTTCATTTCACTATGCTCCAAAATTAGCAAAAACCACTAAAAGTGGTATCAGGAAATGTTATTGCCCATGGATGACTACAATCAATAGATTTTGTATATAATCAACAATATTCTCAATAACAAGACTTGATTAGTCCTCATCGGATTTAGCCCTAAATAGAGAAAGTTGTTGAGATACATTGTCATCAAGCAACATAAAACATTAGGCAAGACTCCTGCTTAGAGGATATCATGCATCAGATGGTGAAAATTCGTGTTATAGCAGAATGGTCTCCCAAAATATGTGATTTTATTGGTTGTTAGAAAATGTACCTGACCAATGTTTGGACCAAAATTCAGATAATTAGAAAAACAACTTCGTGAATGTCATTAATAGAAGTTCCAGAGCCACCCCAACCAATAGGGTTTGAGGATTGTTTAATTCGGCCTTCAAATTCAATAATCAAAGATCGGATGTTTGAAGAATAAGAACAATATAATCCACATTCTGTAGGGCTGGGGGATTTTTCAAATATATAATCCCCTCCACAACATATGTCATTTTCGTCCAGATTAGGGAAGAAACCAAAAAGTGAATGCACAATTGAACTATCCAAGGATTACTTTCAAATTTCTATCCATAAAACATTTCCTAGGAATTCAATGTATAAAAGAACTGAGTCTCATGGAAGATACATTAGAAGAGGATCTTACAAAGACACTGAATGAATTCTTTCAGTGCATTATGCATTAGTAAATTTCATTAATACCATTATAGAAGATCATCTAGAGAATGAGTTTAGTTTAGGGGAGTACAAATATGATTTTATTATATATAACATGGTACACACCAAAGAAAATGAAGGAGGTGTGCATACCCAAAATTATAGGCTTACCCAAAATATAGGTATTCGATAAAATAACCAAATCCCACCCCTTAAAAAGGAATCTAACAAGGTGAACTGTAAAATTTCGATCACGTCTCACTTTTCAATTGGATAATGCCAATCTCTTTCACTTGAATAATGATTTTATAAGAAAGAAGAGGAGATGAAGAAGTTAAAAGGACTCAATACTGAGTTACTTCGAAGTAGAATTTCTACAAGACAAGCTCTCCAAGTAGATCATAAACTTGCACATAATGTAGGAACTCCATAGAAAAGTGGATTTTTATAACTATAAATGAGGATAATTAATTCCCTCCATTGGGTACACAGCTAGGATAGGATCATACGCATCCTTATAGGTCTGTCCCCATGGGTTATCTGAGAAAAATACCAGCAGAACCACCACCAATGGTTTTTCTAGTCGTCACTACAGTTTAAAATCCTACTACTGTACTTGTAAAAGTCCCAAATCATCCAGATATTCACTAAATTCTTATTAATATAATTGAGGCATTAACAACTTCATTGAAAGTTATGGAAGAACAGTGTGCTCTAGTGATGCTAGAAAAGAAATATTACCCCGAATGGGTGGATCTTATCCCTCCCTCACTAAACATTGTGAATATTACATTCCCATTCTTTAATGGTTCGGTAGATCCGGAAGAACACTTAATGATTTTTTTTCACATTTTGATCCCATGATGGGTACCCTTGAACAACAAGAAGCAGTAAAGCTCAGATGATTTTTGCAATCAGTACTGGGGCTAGCCTTGGTCTGGTATAAAAGTTTTAAAAATAAATCAATTATTGGATGGGAAGACCCTTTTCAGATATTCTTTCCCCAATTCAGCTCAACGATGCCAAAGAAAATAGTTTTTGATCATAAAAAGTACAAACAAATGGAAAATGAAATAGTTTTAGATTTTAGTGGTCCATAGAAGGGATTAATATATTCTTTAAATCTTGCATTACCTTAAGAATAGTTTCTAACAAATTGTATGGAAAATCAACATGATGAGTTATACACACCACTAATCCCTCTGAAATACACAAGAGGGTTTCAAGACCATGCTTCAATCACACTAAAAGTGGGGGATTCCATTGTGGAGACTAAATATATATATAATGTAATTTCATCAGATCTGGGAGGATAAAATGGAATGTCGAGGCTTCTATAGTCAAATTCAAACCATCACCTATACCTTCTTATACATCAAAAAATTCATCATATCAAAGGGATCCACCTACCGAGCATCAATAGCAATGACCGCCTCATCAAGATGATCAAAAAGATCAATGGTGGAGACCTTTTAAAGAGTTAAAGAATATTTTTTATTCATTTCAGAATGAAGAGTTTCCTAATTACATCATTACAGTTTTCGAAAATAATTTGGATCAGTTACCAAGGCCGAAGAAACTGAAAAAAGAAGGAGATGAAGATATCTCAAATTATTGTACCTTTCATCAAATGTTGGTTCATCCCATTCAAGTGTGTTTTGTTTTCAAAGATCTCCTCCAAAAAATGTTAGACTCATAATAATTGAAACTGAAATGTTCATTAGCCCAAGTATCATCTGTTATTGATACTGATCTAGAAAAATACGGTGAATGATAGGATATAGAGAGAAAAACGCATAGAAATATGATGATTAAATGATCTGGAAAATGATCAATCAAACTCAGGTCATTTCTATGAACATAGTTGAAACAACTGATTGTGTCTTTTTCCATTTCTGCTACAACAAATACATCTTCATTAAACGATCATTCCTCTAAAGGTCAATCATCAATGAAGGGACATGATCAGAAAAATAAAGAGTAGTCATAAGAGGATGAGCTCCTATCTAGGACAAAATTTTCCTTGACTTTTGATGATTTCATTTGATCTGTTTCAAAATCACAAGCCACGCCCCGCCAAATAGCACAACCAGAACCGACCTATCAATCAGAATCATTATCAGATGAAGAATTGATCTTTGGTTCTGTTTACATTATCTACTTAACAGATCCCTGTGAAAATGATGATTTTGGTTATGATGAGCCGGAATTACCTATACAAACTAGTGGAACTAGAGGAAGAATACATGGTTGAGGATATAGGGGAACACATGGATATTCTATAAACCACTATTTTAATTTTACCCTTGTTCGAACCGTATAAGTGGAGGAAACTCATGGGAGACCCCTTTAGCATGCTCATCAAGAACATGGAATTTCTCCCACACCTGAAAAGATCGGTCCTGACATGATTATATTGGAGTACTGATTAGAGGTTACACCATCATTCTCTCTATAATTAGATAGACATAGTTAGTCTAAACTTCCATACCCAGATGTATTTCTAGCTTCTTCCCCAACATAGGGTACATCTACATCAGGAGCGTCAACTTCCAAGGCATCTACAAAACCACATCTCCATGCTAGAAAAACAAGACCTCTGGACCAAAGTATGATGTTTTGAAATATTTATATCATGTTTCAACCAGTTTTTCAATCTAGTATGCCTTGAAAATATCAAAAAATCATCATAAAGCGCTTATTTTTTATTTTTCAAGTCCTAAAGAGTTTAAAACTGAGGTTGCACCTAATGAGGTTTACTTTATAGTGAATGATCATGTGGAATGTCATTAAGTCATATCATTTATGGATGAAGATGAATATGATGTTATATAAGGACACATCAGACCCTTTTATCTATATATAAATATGAATGATATAGACATTTGACGAACCATCATTGATAATGTCTCACGAGTAAAACTCATTCCTATACATAAACTTCATCGATTGGGCCTTACTGATCCTGTCTTATCTCCTTACACTTAAATATTTCAAGGTTATGAAAATAATGAAAAAGAACCTCTATGTGAGATTACATTCAGATCTCAGTTTGGAGATCTTGTATCTAATTCATATTTTATGGTTTTCTATCAGGACACAACATTCAAAATTCTTCTTGGAAGGACTTGGCTACATCAACATGCAACCATTCTTTCATCGTACCACCAATGTCCCAAATATTTCTTCTATGGTAAAATTGGGACATTATATTGTGGAAAGTTTTTGTTCAAAATGTGTTGCTCTCAGTATATTGAAGAATAATTATATTAAAAAAAGAGAAAGTGGTCTGTGACAAAATAGGTAACCAGAGTCAATGCTATGAATTTCCTAGAAAAGATCCCAACAAAAACATTCAAACATATTATTAAAGATCATGCGTTTTATATAAATAAAATTAAAAGGATAAATCTAAATCCATACACTCATCCAGTGAATTCTATAGTGTCAATTGTGGAAATCGAGCCTGACAGCATGGGAGAAAATGTAGATTTGTCTTGTAGTGGTGAATGCTTAAATAGAGATGTCTTAATTTCATCCACCAAACTTCAAAAAGTTTCTTCTTCATCAATCAGGAAAGAATAAGTTGTCATAGTACCAAAATAATACAATGATGTTGATTCCCAAACCATCATCTCCTCATCAATACTCTAAGAAGACCCTTCATCATCATAAGGGTAAGAAATGGTTACCTCTTCTTATAGATGTTCAAATACTAACTCTACCCCTAGATTTGACAGTTTTTCTTCATCACCTAATATGAAAGAAAAAATAGATGAAGTTCAACATAAGGAATAAGATGAAGATCTCAGGGACACTCCAACAGCATTTGAGGAAGGTGTCTCCATCATAGTGGATGATCTCAGAGAAATAAATATGGGTACAAACGAAGATCCACAACCCACTCTAATTTTTTGACCGTGACTTCTGAAGAGAAAGTGATGTATACATCATTTATAAATAAACTTCACGATATATTTGCTTGGAACTATATAGACATGATAGGCCTTAATCATGATGTTTCTAATCAACATTTGAGTTTTCTAGAAGAGCATCGAGGATTCAAGCAGTCAGCAAGAAGAACACACCCAACTCATGCCTCTAAAATTAAAGTTGAAGTTGAAAAGATTATCAAGTCTAACTTTGTCAAGGAGGTGAAATATCCAAAATGGATGGCCAGCATTGTCCTAGTGAAAAATAAAAATGGGAAAATTAAAGTTTTCATTGATTTTAGAGATCCTAACTAGAATTCTCCCAAAGACGACTTTTCAGTTCCAATCATAGATATTCTAATTGATGCAACATGCGACTATGAAGATCTCTACTCCATGCATGGATACTCTGGGTATAATAAATTTCTAATTCCAAAAATGGATGAAGATTATGTAGCCTTTCAATCCCTTCAATGTGTGTTTTTCTATCGAGTAATTCCCTTTGTCTTAATAAATGCTGTTGTAACGTATTTAAGTTCTATGCACCTTATCTTCAAACCCTTCTTAAAGAAAATTTATGAAATGCTATATGGATAATCTGGTAGTTAAATCCAGTCAACATTCTGATCACCTGACTGATTTGGTGACTATATTCATTAAAATTCGGTAGCATAATTTGAAGATAAATCCCATGAAATGTTCTTTCGGGGTAACATCAGGGTAATTCCATGGCTTTCTTGTACATCATTGTGTCATCAAAGTTGATCCTGAGAAGATAAAATAAATCCTAAAACATGTAACGTCCTCGAAATTTAAAATAATTAAGAGTATTTCATGGAAACTAGCCTATATTCAGCACTATATCGCTAATTTGCAGGCAACTATTTACCCTTCACCAGATTAATGAAGAAGGGAGTGAGAAATCAATGGACCGAAGACTACCATGATAAATTTGATACTCTCAAGAAATATCTCTTGAGTCCACTGGTATTAATGCCACATGTTTATGGAAAGACACTTATTCTCTATGTGATAGATTTATTGAGATCAATGTGTGCCTTCCTTACACAATAGAATGATGTTGGGAATTAAAACATCCTTTGCTAACTCAGTTGAACTATTCTTGGTATGGAGACTCGATATTCAAGTATCGAGAAATGATGCCTGGCATTAATCTTGGCAGTTAAAAAATTGAGGCACTAACTTCAACATCACGAGGTCCAATTGGTATCTCCAAATAACCTGCTAAAATTATTCATTAGTCATCCAATGATTATAAAATGTTTGGAATGGTGGGTAGTTATTTTGCAATAGTTTGATATCCAGTTTGGGCCTCAGAAATCAATAAAAGGGCAAGCCTTGGATGATTTACATACTGAGCATCCATCTTCCTATGTTATATCATTGAATATTGAACTTCCTAATGAAGAAATTTTCTCCATTAAAGATAATATCGAAACATGGGAAATGTAATTTGATGGTGCTTCTAGAAGTTGGATAGGGAAGAGAATGGAAATCCCTAAATTCAAAAATGATGTGTTAGGAATTGTACATATCTCTATAGAAAAAGTATTTTTTCTACATTCCTTCCTATTGTAAGGAGGCCTTACTAATAATGAGATAGAATATCAAGCTCTAATTGTAGGCCAAGAATTGGAACACTAGGTATAAGTGAACCATACAAAAGTGAATAGTGTTTTAGAGATGGTAATAAAACATATCAATGGGGATTATTCTATTAGAAAAGATGAGTTAATCCCTTTGTGTGATTATATCAAAGGGTTAATGGTTGAATTTCTCTCGGAGCCAACATTTTCATATATCCCATGATCACAAAATTCCCTAGCTGATGCATTGGGTAATGAAACCAAATCCCTGATAGATCTAAATTGGGATGAGTCAATCATCAGTATTTCCCCTCTTCGTGTTGTTTCACCTTTCGTTCAAACCAGAATGGAGGATATTAACGAAGTTTGACCTATTTCAGAGCCATATGGTCATACTACAGGATGGATGACACCCATAATTGAATACCTTCAAAATGGTTTACATCCACTAGATAGAGATAAAAAAGAACAGATCTGATGACGGGTAGAAAATTTCATTATTTATCATAGTCCAGATCACTAGAAGATCCTCTACAAACGAGGCTTCGATGGAGTACAATTAAGGTGTATTTATGGAGAAGAAACTAAAACTGTCATAAATGAAGTGCATGTAATAGAATGTGGTTCTTCCCAGTCGGGGAATAGGGTTTAAAATCAAATCCAATGTCTTGGATACTTATGGTTTCCAATGATGCAATATTTCAGAGATTTCAACAAGAATTTTCATTCCTGCCAAGTTCATGCCAAATTCATTCATCAAACCATTAGTGTTTCTACATACAGCTAAATACTCTTCGCCATTTACTATATGGGGAATGGATGTAGTAGGACCTTATCCTCCAAATATGGATAAGAAGTTCAAGTATATTCTTACTACTACTGATTTTTTCTCCAAATGGGTTGAAGTAGTACCTCTCAATGAAGTAGGATCTAAAAGCATTATAAGCTTTGTAAAGGCTAATATCATCACCAGATTTGGGGTCCGTCATACTATATTAACGAACAAGAGCACCAATTTCAGTTTTTTTGAGTTAAAGATGTTATATCAGGAGCATAATATAAAATCCAACCATTCATCTCGATATCATGCAGCGAAGAAAGGACAGATAGAGGCTTTTAACAATAATTTATCAAATATTCTCCAGAAGATGGTGGATAAAGACACAAAATCAAGGACTGATAAACTTTTTCATGCTTTATGGTCTAATAATACTACTACCCATACAACCACTCAAGGAACTCCGTATTCCTTGGTGTATAGCACAAAAGTAGTTTTGGTAATTGAAATTCAGTTACCCTCACTATGAGTTTCAATCTGTGATCAGCTATCAACAAATGAAATGTCTCAGAAACAATTTGATGAGTTGGAATGATTAGATGAAAAGAGATTTCATACTTTTCATCATTTATAAGTCTATTAGAACTGAATAACATGAGCTTTTAACAAGAAATTTCTCCTCGGTTCATTTCTTCAAGGCGAATCGGTATTGGTCCTCTGGACTCCAATGATACTAGGAATGAATCCTCTAAAACACAAGACAAAGTGGTAAGGACCTTACTCTATACATAAGGTCTAATATAATGGAGATTATTCCCTAATATTAATGGATGGATAACTTATTATAAATCCAACCAATGTAGGATTCTTTAATAAGTACTTTTTTAATTAGACATCATAATATGTTTTCAATGCATGACTCTAAAATACATAGCACAAAGTCCAATTTTCAAGGCATTCAAATGTATACAACCAAAATAATTCATGTTTCATGATGATAAAATGCGTAGAATATTTGTCCTTATTTCATGATGGTAAACTACATGACATCATTAGTCCTCATTATATGACATCAAGTTGTATAGTTAACACCTTATTTATTTGATGTTAAGATATTCCATATGCAAGCATCCCTTACATCATTGCTACTCCTTAGTGTCACATGAGTTCCATTTCTCCCTATGTTTGAATCAGATCTTCCAAGAGAACTTATTTCAATTACTACGTGTGTCTTTATTCTTATTTTCAGTGAGATACATAGAGACTCCTGGATCTCCTATCATAGGCCCATCCACAACCTAAAAAAAATTATTTCACTTTTCTCCTCATGTATATGAACTAGATCTGTACAGAGTGCTCTCCCAAGATACATGGTTTGATCTTCATTCCATTTTTGTCTTGCGTTTAACCATTCTACTTCCAGAATGTGTTAAAAACCCCTATCTCCCACATCAAACTCACATTGTGTGGGAAATTATTGTTTCAGTAACTACAATTGGCTTGATTTTAATCCATAGGAGATACGGAGAGATGCCTTGATCTCTAGCCTCGGGAATAACCAGGACAAAAAAAATTCATTCCCTATGTATGTATGAAACCTGCAAAGGGAATGTTAAAAAAACTGTGTATACCATGATCCTCATCCATATGAGATATGTAGTGACAATTGGGTTTAATTCCTTCGTCTAGCCACAATATTCTTTTTTACATCAGATTCAATCCAAAGTCCCCGCTGCATGACTCTAAACTTCACATCATAATGTCATTACCGCATGACATTAAAATGAAAAGTACCCAAAGAAACATGTATGGCATGATTCTCAACCCATTGAGATATGCAGTAAAAACTAGGCCTTAGATCCTAGTCTTAGACACATGATAAATGTTTATCTCTCTTCCAAATATAATTTACAATATCTGTGTGAATCTTCATTTTGGGTCCTCTCCTTAGAGATCCCACCAAGGAAACAAAAAATATCCCCATTTTACATATGATTCAGATCTATGTAAGATCCTCCAAACGCATGGCCAATATGGATTCATATATTTCTCATGTGCAATGAGAATTACTCCCTTTCATATTTCACACTTAATATTGAATATTTTTAGATCTTCATAATCATTCTTATGGTTTTGGGAGGTAGAGTTTCTGATATCTGAGAACTCTTTTCCCTGATTATGCTATATGTTCCTTTAGGTGGCCTTCCCAAAGTTTCATATAGAATGGGTCTGTCAGTCAGAAGATACCACTGTCTGGCTATGCAGCATATTCCCTAGTTGTCCCTAAAAAATATGACACCCATAATGGGTTTTTCAAATAATGGTAACTTATTTCTTGGTTAAATTGTCTTTTTTCCCCTTTAACCTTTGATAAAAATATAAAAAATCTGTATCTTAAAGCAGTCACCCATGTATATTTGTCTCATTACCTTCCCTCAATCAAAAAGTATTCAGGAACATGATATACTCATTTCCCCCTTCATGTGTTCAAAGAAATATGAAATAATCATGGATCATTTTACTAAAAAACCTCTACTATGTCCATTATATTTTGGTACTAGTCATATGACCTAAATCCATAAACACCACACTTCCTATGTTTAGGTCAGACATTTGTAGAAATCATATTCCTACAATTCTTTGGAAATCATGATTTGAAATACTCTTTCTGTATTCATGTACCCATCTCCGTAAACTAAACTCTATTGTATGGAAAATCTAAATCTCTATAAACATTCTTGGTATTTTAGAAATAGAATGTCAATTTTTTAGAGATCTTTTTCCTAACTATACAGTACATTCCCCGCGGTGGCCTTGCATAATTCACCTACATAATGGTCCTACCAGTCAAAAGATACCACTATTAAGCTATATAACATATTTTCTAGTCGGCCCTTCATAATACATCCCCCGTAACGGGTTCCTCAAATAATGATAACTTCATTATTAGAAAAGATATTGGAGAGTCTCAAACCATTTGAGAGTCTCAAACCTTTGGTCAAAGATAAAGACCATAAATTAATTTCACCTAATTTCCTTACTACATGAGTTAAAACTAGATAGTATAATGTCCCCACTACATGACTTAAACTACACTATACAATGTTTTCACTACATGAATTAAAACTGAAGAGTACAATGTCCTCAATACATGACTTTA
This sequence comes from Viscum album, assembly GCA_963277665.1. NCBI lineage: Eukaryota > Viridiplantae > Streptophyta > Magnoliopsida > Santalales > Viscaceae > Viscum > Viscum album. The sequence continues at coordinate 1,105,714,047 of OY728145.1, forward strand.
AAACTATATAGCATGATATCAGATATCCCATTTATATCAAATTCTATCCATTCCAAAAACACACCATATTTTTGTATAGTTGGTTTTCCCATTAATGAAATATGTTGGAATAGATAAACCTATATTCTAAAAATCCCATTCCTTGGAAAACCACCCACTGTGGTCCTGACTCACCCAAATCTTTTTTTCCATTGTCTACCAACAATAAAATGTTAAATTCCTAATATCTCTTTCACTTGAATATGAAGTAAGTTCCCCTAAAGGCCTTGCATAAAAGTTTCCTACATAACAGACCTATCAGTGTAAAGATGCAACTATTTGGCTATGCAGCATATTCCCTAGTTGGTCCTTCATAATACAACTCCTATAATGGGTGCAACAAATAATGGAAACCTCATTCATGGAAAGTAATTGTTTTATGTTTGTAAAAGTTTCAGATTTAGAGACCATAACAATCATGACTCAAGATCATCCTAGGACGTATTTAAATAATGTTAGGGCACTTCATAACCACTAATCCTTGTTAGGGATCAAATTTAAATATTTTTGGTCAAATATACTCAACCTTAAACACTAGCCTTTTTTGTATAACATGCATGACTCTAAACTACTAGTAACAAGAGATGTAGTACTTATCAGATTAAAAACCCAAAATGGGAACTCTAAACAAAAGTCGCATCTCAGCTCACTAGACTTACATTTTTTGTATGTTTTAGGAAATACTGAGAAACAAAAGAGCTAAAAGACACAATGTTTGTGGTGTCTTCTATAAAAACCTAGTAAAAATAAAACTATTCTTTCTAGGCCCATTGGCGTAGGTAAAAAAAATAAAGGATGAAGACATAAGTGATTAGAGACAAAATGATTTTCATTTGTGAGTAAATAAAATCTGCAAACGAGCATCCAAAAAATGGAGTCTCCCTATCATAAATCACAAGAGACTTTCTACATAACATCTCATTTAATTAATGGCCTCTTGATACTTATCAGATGCATGTTGAAGTTTGGTTAGTTGACCAGTCTCATTTTATTCATCATGACAATGTACTTCATTAGCATCTGTAAGGTATTTTTCACCATCCTTCTAGACTTCTCCTATTAAATCAAGAAGTCGGTCAAGCTCCACTATGATAATTTCTAACTCTTGTTTAAGAAATAGTTGTTGAACAATCTTATCATTAATTTTCAGCTTCACTTCTTTCCACTTTGCATTATGATTGGCCTCAACTTGAGATAACACTACATGGAATTGATTAGTGTTGATAAAAATTCTAGTTTTTATCAGATCTTTCTGAATCCTCTGCTCTTAATCCCTTTTTCAGATAATCTCATTCACTGTAGTATAAATTTCATAGTATTCAAACTTTCCAAATCCCAGCGTAATGAACAAAGACTAAATTTATAGAATTCATGATGTAAGTTCCTCAAGGTGAATTTCATATATTATCTTCCATATATAATTCAATGCCTTGCAAAGTGCAAGACAAAGAGCCTTTTGGAGTTCCGGGTCTTATTCAGAATCATTTTCGTATGTTGAATATATTTCAGAATTAATGAACATAAATAAGTGCCATGTTTTGGTGCTTCTATGACAATGGTTTTTTCACTTCCTAATACTATTTTAACTGATGCAGAGGCTTGACCTCTATATTTATCCATTGAAGTTGATAATCTTATAAGGTGAATTTAAAATTATGGTTATGGAAAATTTCAAGGTATACCAAGAGTGAGCATAATAGAAATATCGGTATCCCTTACCTAACAATAGGTCAGTAGCTTGAGAAGACTCCTCCCCAATATTATAAATTTTAATAGTTTTTGTTGATGCCTCTTGGTGGGGAATGCTTTCTTTAACCTTCTTAGGATCCTCTAAATGAATCTCAGGAATATTTTAGGTCTCAAGATTCCCCTAAGCCAATGTCTCCGCAATGGTTGGATTGACAATGATGTCAATGAATCCTCCAAACATCATCATTACAGTTGTTTATTTTGATGGAAATTCATATTTCAACCAATCATGGTTGTAAAATTAATCATAAGAATATTAATAGGATGAAAAATGAAAACTCATGTACATTTGGTTCTGTACAAGGAACTTCCAAATCTTCTAAAGTATTTGGAATATTAGCGTTTTCTAATACTTTTGTAGACTACATGCCAATATTCATCATAGCATCCAATGATATCACATATCCCAAGTTAGTCTCACCAATGGGAGAACTTAGAGTGGTTCTTTGACAACCTTCATTTGAAAACATTTAACCTTGAACATCTTCCTTAGTAATAGTGGTAGGGTCAGCATCAGTTGTTGCAGGATTTTATAGTGCATGTGAGGAAGCTAAAGTATCACAGGGTGGAAGTCATTTATTGTCACATTTAGTGCCAAATGAAGCACTACTAATTTAATAGAGGTATCCTCTATCCTAAGATTTGGAATATGAGAAATCTCAGGAATAAACGTTGGTTCCTTTGGCCTAAATCCCTCTTCAGAAATCACCGGGTTGGTAGGATTTTGGGCTTGTTCAGAAGCACCCTCTATAGTTTCTCGAATCAAATTTATGATTTCGGTAAGAGAATAACTATAAGAAGCCCCTAAAATTAAAATATCGTTAAACACTTTCTATGAATAAGGCTAAAATTCATGTTTTTAGGAATGCTTACCTGTAATGACAAAACATTTCACCCTGTTTTTATTTCATCGATGTTTTTTGTTTCTTCGCCTTCCTGGGAGTACTTGAATCATTATCTCCAATAACAGGTATTGGTGACTTCAAGACCCATTATATCTCATCCTCCATTTCCTATTGGCCCAGAGATATATCTCCTAATTCATAGGGTGATCCAGTTGCTCCAAGAGTAGTACCACAAGGGCTATATTGCGGTGATGGAACTTTAGTCAATTTTCCTTTATCCAACTACAATTTAAAATGATATTTCCCCTAAGTAATAATGATTTGACTAATTTCAAATTGCAAATGGGAAAAATGTGATTAAAAGAAAACATACATCTTAAGGATCAAGAAAATCATGCCATTATTCATATAATGAAATGTCAATCCCTTCAGTTGCACCACGATATATCATTTCTTTCACCTGCTTTGTGGTGGGAAATGATTCATCACTTTCATATATGAGTATCTTCAGTTCTCATATATAATTTCTCACTTCATAAGGGTTTTTTGTAAAGAGAATATCAGAAGAGTATTGTAGATCCCCTATCACTGTAATATGCAACCCTTCACATAAATCTATCCATGTGGTTTCAGAATCACAATGAATACGTTTTCATTTTTGAATATCCTTTGGACATATAGATTTAGAGTACATTTTAGAGGGTTGTGAAGAGGATCCTGTAGTTTTAGATTTGAGTTTCTTCATAATTCCTAAAATCATAGATGAGGGATTAGAAAATGGGACTCATTTCTCTTCTAAAAGATGGATACTAGACCACCTCGGTACAACTTCAGTAGATATTGATGGTCTGGCACTCCTGACTCTGATAGGTGGATTATATCATGAACAAGGTCGCTTCGGTGAGCTTGGAGCCTCATAACCTCCACCCTCTAACTCAAAAGAATCATCCCCTGATGATGAATAATTACCATAAAAACAAAAGTGTTCCTTCCTAATACATCTATTTATCCCTACTCGAGGGGAAACATGGTTTAACACCCCTTCAGGGTATGATGCCACCCAGTTCTCAGTGTACCATATAGTCAATCTACTTGTTGCATCGGTGGATGGTAAATTTAAAATTTCCCCAGTTTTGTCTATAGTTGTTAACAACCATAGTTGTTGGGATACCATAATATGATGATCTAATATAAAATTCATGGGAGGAGATATGGTAATTTGTTCTATACATTTGAGTTGACATGCAAATATATAAGGATCATAGGCCTTGCATATGATTTCCCCATTAGTCCTGGTGGCCAATATGCCATCCCTACAAGCTAACATATACACACTTAGCTCTAAGATGGCCATATCATCATCAAAAAATCACCCTGTTGGAGGATACCCATATGAAAAAAAGATAAAATTCCTTGTACATATTCTACCTAGAATTATTATCATAATCGTTCAGAGAAACAGGTGAAATACTAGAGAAATCCTGAACATATAGTTGGAACGAACTTCCAAAATTCTGTACCCCACTTTACACTGCATAATTTTTGAAGTGAGTGGTGATCCACCACTATAATACCTATAATCATCTCTCTATTATGAAATTAGACTTCCCTATATAAATATGTCGTCAGATCCTATGATGATTTTCCAAAATTGGGGTATCCAATTCTACAATCCTCTTCTCAACCACCTTGGACGGGATAACAAAATTTATTGGTCTTACTCCTCCCTTGGAATGCCAAATAGGCAATAGATACATTCTGAGCCAAATGGACAGGAAACCTAAAATATGTGTCTTTTCATGAATTTTGGAGTTGACTTCATTCCCCCACTTCTCAAACGATCATTTCTCTAATGATGGAATGAAAGTGTTGGGTGTACCTATATTTTTTTGATTTGGACTACTTTTTGGACTAGCGCAAGTAGGACCCTTCTCCTTCTTCTTTACCAGGAATTTTTTCCATCCACTCCTCTAGGTGAATATCCCTTATTGTGTGGGACTTTATTGTGTTTGTATTATTGAGTTTATAAAATATCTTCATCAAGTCACGAACCAAGGCATGTGTCATTTCTATGTCATTCCATGTCACATTGGGAGGAATAAACTCATCATATATATCCCCAATGATCAGAGCTCTATAGATCATGTTTACATCCCACAAAATGATGCCTACATCTCCATGTGTCAAATGGAAGGTGTTAGTCTATGGACTCCATCATCTTAGAAACTATGGCACAAAATAGTCATTCCTATATACATAGGTTTTCCTGAACCATATGGCCTCATAAATCCCAACACCTTTTAAGTCATCCATAAACTCTGCACACATCTTGCACACCCAATACTTCTACATACATGTGGGTTTAACACCCCCTCCGGGGTGGAAATCCCAAATTTTCTTCCATCCTTTTGATTGATATATCTAAAAATCTTGAAATATGGATGAATAACACTGTGGATGTATCTCAAGTGTATGTGCCTTCAAATCGAGGGAGCATGGGTTGTGATGCATGAAATGGGCATTATCTTTTATCCCAACCATGATATATGTGTCCATAACAGAAACATTGGTAGAAGAGAAATTGATATAGTCTCAAAACCTAGAAATTTGAATAGAATTATTTGGGTCTAGTATATTGACATCTTTCAGATGGCCATAACTATAAAGAGGCAAATAAGTACTCCTGGGAAAATTGAAGTGATATTTCCTCATATGGTTTTCCAAGTCTGGGAGAGTGGTGTCACAGATTTCAATGTAATCATGATTGAAAATATTTATCATATCATCCATTCTATTACTGGACAATTCATTAGTAGTTCTGATTCTCTTAGGATCCATTGAACCAGCAAAAGAGATCAAAATTCATCTTTTAAAGTATGCACAATTTGGATGTTTTTACACAGGAATTAAGAAAATTTGACAAAAGAATTAAGGTGCACAAGTATGAACTTGGAGTGCATGTATAAATATGACACGCAAGTATGGCGCCCTAGTTTTAGCGTGCAAATAAAAAACATACAAAAGAAACACGATCAATCGGAGTGTGTGAAAGAAAATACATGCACGCCGAGAGCTGGATTTCTGGAATTCATTATAATTTTATTTTATGTAAATACACTATATATAACTGAGGAAAATTACCCTGCGTGCTAGCTCAAGGCATGCCCAATTACCTCACGTGCATCCAAATTCATGCCACATCATCCTAATTTCTTCTTTTTTCATAACTTTACCTCGGTATAGAATCCTCTTTTCATTCTGTCTCTAATTTTGAGGGGGGGATTATGTTGACACTATGTTCCATCACAAAGTAAAAAAACTGAAAAATGGAAATGACTTAGAAATAATAAGAGAAAACCCATGAAGAAAATCAATATTTTCAATAGCATGAAAATTGGATCTCCCTAGTCAAGATAGGGATCCGTCAGCACGGAAGGTACTTTTTCACCCAGTTCTGGAACGCAACCCACTTTCATGCCCCACCACCATTACATACAGGGTCACTTATTTTCCTTTAAATAGACCCCTGGGTCCTTCATTTGAATGAAAAAAATTCTCTGAAGCATAATTGTTGCTCTGTTCCCTCTAGTGCTTCTCCCAAGTATTCTGAAACCATTAAATTAGTTCTTTAACACTTAGAGCCGAGGAATTGAGGGAGGATTATAGGACTTAAACCCTTTTAGTGTTTGAAATCCATAACAATTGCATGCCTAAAGCACCCAACATCCCTAAATTAGAAAAAAATGTGTGCCACCCATTCCTCTTAAGGGAACTAGAGCACCCAACTTATGGGAATAACATTGAATACTCTTGAAGGCGTGAGTCATGTTTGGACCATGTATTAACATCCATGTTGTTCTTTCACTTAAGGTAATATCAAGTCACCCAAGAAAACTCGTGTGCCCATACATGTACACCAGATACTTACTTGGGTTCCCTTACTTAATTCATCCATTCCCATCAGTCTTCAAGCCTTTCATCAAGCATTATTTAAATTCATTCACGGAAAGAATTATTTTTCATTGGATCCCTTGTTTTAAATGATTTATGATCAAACCTCCACTAAAACCTCCCGACACATCAAACCATTGGGAAAGGCACATCAGAATGTCTCCTAGTTGGTTTGTATATCCACAGTCAGAGGTTTCCCACATTTGTTTCACATTGGGGTTAGGAATCATGTAGTTTCTATGGAGTTGTGTATCTACAATCAGATAGAACATTCTCCTAGGAACAGTGTTGGGAAGTTCTAGGTTTGTATGATTAAGTTTTGGGTTCTATCCTCCCCTTATCATGTCTCAAACCTAGAACATCAAGTCTCAGGTAGGGAAGGAACGGTTCACACATACTTTTCCTTTTGAACAAATAAAAAGTCTCCCTCCTTTAAAATGGAAAATTTTAGGGAATCCATCATGGTGTAGGCCCCTAACTATTCAAGTAGAATATTTCAGTCTTTCTTCCCTATACCTACATTACCTTCACTCCTTACATTAGACCCTTTTAAAATGTAAAGAGAACATAGGGAAGGCTCATCACCTCTCTCTCTTCCATGGTCACCTCAACATCTTCCACCGTCTCCACCATAGGCCAGTCCTATTCCACCAGTGGAGGAGGAAAAGTGTTGGTGCCTTCGTTGAATATTTGACATCCTTTTGTTTCTCACACCGAGCCTGACTCACATGGGCCTTAAGATTTTTCATGATCACAACATTTTCCCAAGCACCCCACCCTCTTGAACTATGAGAACTTTGATTTACACAATAATTGGGATAAGTAGGAAGCCTTCCTAAATCCTGAGCCCCACCTTATTTCATCCATAACATAGGCATAATTTTTATGATGTTAGACCATATTAATTTCTCTCAAAGAACCATACTCTCCTATGATACCCATTGAACTACATGGGATTTCATTCCCATTGAAATGGGATATGTTGGAAGCCTCTATAAGGTTCAAACCCAACACATCAAATCAACCCTATCATTCCTGGTCCATATTCCAAACAAGGTCTAACCCAACTTGGAAACCCATATTATTCGTTTGTTCCTTGGGATTCTTAAGAATAACTCCCATAAGAAACCTTGACTAAGAACCATTTGATTAGATTTCATTACCACATGTCATTAAACTGTAAATCTAGGTCTTTATCACATGACCTTAAAAGGTATGATGTGTCCCATTAAGCGACACATAAATATGAGGGTTCTGATTCATTTCACAAGGATACGTATGTAGCAGATTTATGGGTATGATTCCAACATCAAAAAAAACTTTCGTCTCCCTAGATGACAATAAATTATAGAGTTCCCAACCGAGTGGATTAAAAACGAGTATCCTCATAATTGTGGTTGAAATAATCTCTTAATAGTATATAAGAGTATACCATTTATGGAGATCCTCGAATACATATAGATTTCTCCATTAGTGAAGATTCTCGAATAAATACTGATGATTCTAAATTTCACGTATGCCATTAACTTATTGAAAATTCCAAGGGAAACCTATGTTATTCTTGGTGAATTAATAAGAATTCATGAAAATATATCAAATATATAAGAGTGTCCTAGAGTATGAAATAATTCCCTTCAAAGGGGTGTGGTGAGTCTGAACTCCCATATTATCGACCAATACATGTTTTTAAGTATCATAAGTTCAATCATAATAGATTCTAGCATTTGGAAAGCAGGTCCCTTTTGGATATTGAACATTTGACCATTTATGATTCCATAAATAAATCCAATGGAAACCACTAAGAAGCAGTGATTCCTAACCAGAACACACGTTCTGAGGATCCGAAAAATAGTGGGGTAGCCCGTCAGTAGTGGTTTCCATTCCATGGGGATATTGAGGATTGAGAAATCTCATGGGAGTAGTTTTGATATCAATGTTTAGGTGAGTTTATTTCTTCTAGAATGAAAGTGAATAAATAACCAGGAATTGTTTACCCTTTGACAGTGGAGTTCCACTATACGTGATTTTGGATCAATTTAATAAATATTCTGTAATATTATTTAGTCCAATTCCTAGATGATGAGGCTAATAAAGGGAATTTTAAGGAGTCATTGTGTCTAGATATCCAGTTCTAGGTTACCCTACTTATATTTCTGATGCATCTCAAGGTATTGTAGAGAGAAGCGGTTGTTAAGAGGATGCTTGACATAATATGATATTTATGAGTGTGGAGTCATTATGAATCTATATGTAGTAGATCTATGGTATAGGGTTCCCAGTTTCCTTTGAAAAATATTTTTTGGATAACTTGGGGTAGGTCATAGTCTTCATTATGACATTTATATGAGGGTGGTGGCTCTCGGGTCCCTACCAAGGAATCGGTAGTTTTTTCCCTTATGGAGTTCATGGTCATTAATGGAAGGAGTTCATGAGATTTTTCAGCAGGTTGCATATTATTAGTGTCCCACTTCAAGATCCACCATTATAGTAGTTTCAGCTGAGGTTGGAGAAGTTGGGTTCTCCGTCTTTTTATTAGCATATGGGAGGTTGTGAATAAAAATGATAACAGCATAGTTCTCTTTATACTCAAGCAGTAGATCACAGTTGTATAGGTTGTTGTTATCACTATTAGAGAGCTCTTAGAGTAGGTCATGGCCAACTACACACTCCATAGTTTCCAGTTTCATGAGAGACATTAATAATTTGTGGTAACCTTTTCTTGTTTTCTACTTTCATGCATTATTTTTTTTTTGGATTTAGGAGATTTGTACTCCTCATATCACCTTCCCCAGTTAATTACTTGTAGATAGAGGTGGATATATTTCCAGTTCCCTTGGTTTTTACAATGATAGTAAGAGTTCGAGCTTATCTGTATAAATTATGTAAAGTGTATATTCTATTTATGAGTAAGAACAACTCTTGGGGAGAATTATTATGTTGATAGATACATCCATACGACACCATAGTTGACATTGAGTGGTGGTATTTAGTATTTTCTATAATGTAATATATTATGAGACATATTGGGTTCTACCATTCTGATAGGGATTCTTCCATGTCCATTGGTGAATGATACCTTCACATGGCTCTGAGGTGTGTTTCATCAATATCTTCCCTGATGGATGATTTGATCATGAGTTCTTTAATGGTTTAGTGGATGGTATTTCATAGGGTTGTGGATGAGTACCCTAATGTCATTATTGATGAGATTATATTATAGCCACCTCGATGGGATATCACGTTTGGGATATAGCTATATCTAAGTGATTCAATTATATTGATGTCTCTATATTGTATTCAACCTTATATGTTTAGAGAGTTTTAGACTTAGATTTGTAATCTCTTTTTATTATGTTTTATTTGCTAAGGGTGTTACCTTAGTTTTCAATAATTCTATTCAAAAATAAGGTCGATGGAAGTCTATGACAATGTAACGATTACCATCACTAGAATTAGGTGACTTTGAATAATATATATCACCATATACATATTGATGATTTGTTTGATTAGCTAAAGGGATCTAGTTAGTTCTTGAAGGTCAATCTGCAATCAGGATATAATCATATATAGTTGAAATATGTGGATATATTGTATAATACATTCTAATGTCATTATGAGAATTATGAGTTTATTGTGATTCCATTCTCTGTGAATAACACACCTGTTTCTGACGCTTTCGTCGGGGCGCGCGCTTCCGTCCGTCCACAGAGGAGGTCGCGCTGCGCTTGTTGCCCCGCATTCTCACTTTCCAAAGGCGGGCGGCATTCACTCCTTATTCAGGGACGTCTGCTCCTTGATCGAAATGGGATGATGGGATGTCGGTTCTTCCTTCTGTGGATTCCTCCTCAGAACTCGTCACCTAGTCCGGGTCTCCCTGATAGATTTAATACGTAGTTAGTGAAACTCTTCCTAGTGCCATGTTTCCATGGATGCCGGTTAATTACACAGCTTCTGTCGGAACATTCCAAAGGGTCTGGTCCGGGCAGCAACCTTCAGTCGGGGGAGTAGTCACATTGAGGCATCAGTAGCGTGTCTGGATGCTGGGGAACCTGGCATGTCTATCTATTATCCCTGGTCATAGGGCTTCTCGAGGTCGTAGAAGCCCGAGGCATCCCACATCGAGCGCGGGGAATTATATGCCATAGACACATATCTGAGATTTTCCTTAGCTTCTCGTGTTTAACACAGGGTACACCGCGAGTTTAACATCCAGCGGAGACGGATCAGCCTGATTGGAGCAATAGCTAGAATAGATTGGATTGAGGGGTTTCCTTTGAAGGGGTGCTGATACCAGGACCAGCCCATGGGTGGCTGTGAAGAGGAGTGTATCGACATGGTCTAACCGAGATATGACGGTCCGGGCGAGAATCAGGATGGGTGATAGATGGATGAATGGAGTGGAGGGGGAATGAAATGGGACCATCGCAAGGGCGACAGTGATGTTGGGCTTGAGCCTTGAAGATGCTTCCTACGTATCCCCGTGGAAGGGAATCAAAGTCTGCGTAGTTTGGGATGGTGCCGGTGAACTGACGTGAAGGTGGACCATGGCCCGATGGATGTCGTCAGCGAACCAACGTAAAGGTGGACCTTGGTCAGATGTGTCGTCGAACCAATGTAAAGGTGGACCTTGGTCCGATGGGCATTGTCAGCGAACCGACGTGAAGGTGGACCTTGGTTCGATGAGTGGTGGGATTGAACCTCGGGAAGGCTTCCTACGTACCATGCCTTGACATAGATCAAAGACCTCGTAGTTCAAATGGTTTCATTGGTGAACCGACGTGAAAGTAGACCCGTGGGTCCACTAGTGGTGGGCTTGAACCTTGGGAAGGTTTCCTACATACCATTCCTTGACATGGATCAAAGTCCTCGTAGTTCAAAGGATTGATGGAATATAATTTAACATCATGCGGGACGGTAGTGAACCCTGACGTAAATAAACGACGGGTAGTGGGTGTCGGTGAACCGATGTAAATGAGGGACCTTGATCCGATGGGAGATGGGCTTGAACCTCTGGGAGGATTCCTACGTACCATGCCTTGACATGGATCAAAGTCCTCGTAGTTCGGGTAAAAATGGGGAGGGGCTTGGCACACCGGCAAGGAGACGGTCTGGGCCAATGACTGTTGGTCTTGAACCTCAGGAAGGCTTCCTATGTACCATGCCTTGACATGGATCAAAGTCCCCATAGTTCAAATTGTGGAATATAGTTTAACGTCATGTGGGACGGGGGTGAACCAACATGAATGAGGTCAGAACGACCAGATGGTGGGTTTGAACCTCGTAGAGGCTTCCTACGTACCACGCGTTGACATGGATCAAAGTCCTCGTAGTTCGGGTTGGTCACAACGGCTTGCCATCGGACTGGAATTGTAGTTTAACGTCGTGCTGGATGCAGGTAGAACTCGACCTGAGTTGGATGATGGGTGGGCTTGATCCTCGTGGAGGCTTCCTTCGTACCACGCCTTGACATGGATCAAATACCTCATAGTTCAAATTGGTGTGCAGTTTAATGTCATGCGGGACAAGGGGCATACCGTTTAATGTCATGCTGGATGAGGGCATACAGTTTAACGTAATGCTGGACGGGGGTATCCAGTTTAACGTTATGTGGGACGGGGCGTGCAATTTAACATCATGCGAGACGGGGCGTGCAGTTTAACGTCATGCTGGACGAGGGCGAAACTCGACGTGAATGAACGACCGAGTAATGTGTATTGAACCTCATGGAGGCTTCCTACGTACCATGCCTTGACATGGATCAAAGTCCTTGTAGTTCGCTGAAGGTGAGGGTCATGGTTGGTGCTCACTCTATGCCCACTTGAGTCATGCTCGGTGTGAGAAAAAAGAGGTTGCAAGGACCTGACGATCATGTCATGAAGGGTGCGTCCGTGAGAAGTGAAGAGGGGCTTACGCGTTAGGCGGTCCATGGTGCTGGGACTTACTCTAGGATGGAGGCCCAGAGTACGACAAAGCGCAGCGAAAGAGGGACTCAGGACCAATGATGGGTGGTTCCTCGCTCCCTATTACGCCCTCCACTAACCTTGGTAGTGGGGAAGTACGGAGATGCAGGGGTGCAACCATCCGTTTGAAAGGCTAGGGCCTTACGCTCTGAGGCAGCCCTTCCCCCACGGACAAATGCCGATCCGACAAGGAGGATCTCATCCCATGTGAGGGGGAGTCCGCTCCTGTGGGGACATGTGGCGTAAAAAATGATCGAGCTGGGGGGACCCTTCATGAGAGGCATGAGGCCAGGTCACTGTTTAACGTCATGCGTTGAGGTCATGATGCTTGGCAGTTTAACGTCCTGCAGCTCGGACGAGGTGGGTTCACTCCACACTGCTAGGACTTACATAATCGGTACCCTCTGGTCCTTGGGGAAGGGAAGGTACCAGTAAGGCCATAGTCAAGGGGGGTTGTGGAGTGAACCATCAAGGGGTCCACCTTAGCGTGGCTATGCGAAGAAGCAATAGCCGTTAGCGTGCCTATGCGAAGAAGCATTAGGCGAAGCAACGCTACGGGTGGTATTGTCCATGGGACTTTGAAATCACATCGTGCAAACCTGGAGGGTCACACGGGAGGAGGAATTCCCAAGAAAAGGAGTGTGCTTCGCTAAGTGGAGTGCCTTGGCCTTAGCATGGGGCATAGGTGTGAGTGGAGGGTGCTTCGTGAAGTGGAACAGTATTCGTGGAGCACTGCCTCGCGAAGAAGGGGTGCCTCGCGAAGCAGGGTGCTGCGAAGCAGTGTGCTTCGCGATGCGTAGCGATCCTGCCTTAGCATAGGGATCACTAGTACAACTTGGGTGTTTCACGAAGCATAAACGCTCCGCGGCTGCCCGGGTTCCCTTGGGAATCCCCTTCCTTCGCGAATTCCCTTGAGCTTCGCGAAGGGCATCCCTCTCAGAAGAGGGGCTCAAAACGTGACAAAGCAAAGGTGTCTCGCGAAGTAGAAGTACCTCGTAGAGCTCATGATTTCCGGGGCAAAGTGTGCTTCGCAATTCGGGAGAGGAGAAGCCTAAAGGTCGGATTGTCCATCTCCGGGACTCAGGGGGAGTCCAGTATTTATAGGGAAGGGGCGCCATGAAGTAGAACTCGCACGCCGCCTCAGGTGCTTCGTGGCGCGCTCGTGAACGTCAACATCGTCTGCGAAGAGTTACCGCCTCTGGAGCTTCGCGGCGGGCTCGCGAACGTCAAATGCGTTCGCGGAGAGTTACCGCCTCTGGAGCTTTGTGAGACCGCGATGCTCGGGGTGCTTCGCAGCGGTGCCTCGCATCGGTGCTTCGCGAGGCAGCGTGCCAGCCTTCTTTTTCATCCCTTCCTTTCTGGCCATATTTTGGCGCCAAAAAATGCCCCCCCTCAGACTTGGATCTGTGGAGGGTGAAGGGTCGAAGTCTGAGGGAAAATCGCCAATATTTTCGGTGGTTCGCGATGGAGCTACGCGAAGGGGGCCCGCGGTGCTGACCGGGGCCACGGATCCGGACGCGCCGCGATTCTCCGCGCGGGTGAGGGGCGCTGCAATGCTCTAGGGTCGCCACCTATAAATAGGGGGGTCGATCTCTTTTGTCTTCACGCGACTTTCTTGTCTTTTTGTGCTCTCAACTTCGCGAAGCTCTGTGTACTCCGCGACAGCCCTCCACGAATCGAGCTTTGAGGAGAACTGCGGGTCTCCGACTCCACGTCCGCGCCAAGCGAACTTCTGCTTGTCGGCCTAGGCCAGACTTCGCGGCTTTGTCTCGCAACCGACCTTCGCGATCCGGCTTCGCGATCCAGCTTCGCGATCCGTTCTGAAAAAATATTTTCTGAGGGCCGGAATCGAAATGGCCCATCAAGAGGCTGTATTGGGGGTGCTCGCAGATGCCGCTCGTCGGGATGAGATGGCCAACAGTCCAGGCCTTGGGGAGATGGTCCGAATAAGGGGCACGCAAAGTGTGGAATATGGAGTGATGGTTTTTCCGAATAGAATCCAACACTTAGGTAGTTACACCACCGTGGTGGGAGTACACCATATGGGCGCATTGTTTTGATCATGGATCATTCCTTCTTTCAGACAGGGCCTCTCTGGAGAGGGGGTCTGTCACATCCCAATGGGATCTTGGGGAATCCTAAACTTGTTTAGGGTAGAACCACAGTTTAGTTCCATGCGTTGAGGACACATGGACTCCTGTAGTTTTACGTCATACGATAGGACGTGGAATAAAAGGGAAGATCCCAGGGAGCGTGCGGTGCGGTAGATATGAAACCGCCGTGAATGAGGACTTGGAGTCCAAATCACACCACGTACCCCCAGAGGAAACTCTTCAGGTCGAGGGACCAAGAGTGAGGATTAGGCTGGGCTCGAAGCAGAGTGGTCGGGCGTTCCTACGTACCCCATGAGGATGGGAATCAAGCCATATGTAGTTCTGAAAGCGCAGTTTAACGTCATGAGGGACGATGAGAAGCCTGGCCGTGTTGGTACACATCCCGCCAAAACTACTAAGCCCACGTGAGTCGTGCTCGGTGTGGGAAACAAGCAGTAGTGGTGGGAATTTACCGACAAAAAGGGGCAGGTTAGGGCAAAGGGACGCTCGGTGAATACCCGCCCAGTGACACTAACACGATCATTTAGCGCACCTAGATGCGCGAAGAGAAAGATCCGAGTATGATGGAATTCCACTTGAACATGAGGAAGTGGAAATGTGTGAATCATGGAGCTCGAGATTAAGATCACGATGATGGCGGCGTGACGATGGAGGATAACTGTTGATGGTGGCGGAAACCCAACATCCATATCACGCTAGCCTAGAATGGGGACAAACAAATGAGGGTTGACCGTTGACCATGTTCGAAACATGGGACCATGTCACAAATGTTGTCAGATATCTGTAGGGACATTGGCCCAAAATGATTGGAGGGCCCTTAGGTCCAACATTCATGGAGAGCCCTTAAGTCTAGAATCCAGGTCATCCGAGGGTCCTTTTGGATGTGGAAGAATATGAGGATCCAAAAAGCGAGCTCACGAAGCTTGGTCATGTGATGAAGGGGATGTCCCTATGAAAATCCCACACTTCGGGCTCTTTGTCAAAACACATCTTAATACGACAACGAGACGTATTAGATAGAGGGAGCAGATTCCTTTCCCATAGGGAGATCTTAGTTTAGGGTCGTAGAATTCGGACCATGGATGGGAGGAGGCATAAGAGGCACATGGTGGAGTAACTCAAACACCTGGCGTGAATGGGAATATGGGGTGTGTGTGGTGCGATGAACAACCTGACATGAATGAAGACGTAATCCCATACCACACCGCACGACCTCCTTATGAGAGGTTTTTGGTCAAGGGACTGAAAGTGAAAGTTAGGCTGGGACCGGGGAGAAGTGCCTGGGCGCTCCTACGTATCTCATAAGGATGATAATCAAGCCTCACGTAGTTCTTGATGGACCTTAGACCATAAATGGGTAAATGGAGCAGGGGACACATGGCAACAAGACCCAACGTGAAGGAGGACCTAAGACCTACTTACCATGCGTTCTCTGGGGAAATGCTCGAGTCGAGGGAGCGAACACAAGGGTTAGGCTGGGCCCACAGGGAAGTGCCCAGGCGCTCCTACATATCTCATGAGGATGAGAATCAAGCCATATGTAGTTCTGAAAGGTGACATGGTAAGATACCAGTGTCGGGGGAAAAGGGGAGTGCGGGCGTGGCCCTTGCACTAAAAGAAGCGGAATTTGATGAATCTTGTTTGTTATTTAAGGTGAGTGGTTTTTTTTGTGAAGCGACAGGCCTAGAGTAGTAGGCCGTAGTGTCGCCACAAGGATCAAGCCATGATGGGCGGTGACAAATGGCATGGCACGTGACCAATACCCAAAGTGATGTCCTATACAACAAGGTCACCACAATGCAGTTCCGTTTTTCGTCGTGCGGCCAAGATGATAATGTCACAGTTTAGGGTCGTATGATAGAACCAAGCATGCATTTTATCGTCATCCAGCACAGACGTAGCAGAGCCGATGCTAGTCGGGGAATGTGCACAGTTTTATAAAACACAATTGATGGAGACATGATCCCACATCACATTGTACGCCAATCGGAGAGGGAGACCTTAGGCCGAGGGGCCTATATAGAGGTAAGAGGTGAAACAGGGGGAGAGACTGGTTCCCTAAATGGGATGTACCCAAAGACAGGGCGTCCAGGCGGTCCTACGTATCCCATGAGGATGGGAATCAAGTTGAACGTATTCCCAAATGGATCTTAGTTTATGGTATTAGAGCTCAGACCATGGGAGCCCCGAAGGACGCCATATTGCAGCTTTGTCCCCCTGACATGAAAAGGTGCACTGATGGATAGCGCCAAAAGTGTCGAGATTCCACCTGGACACGATAGGGTGGAAAATGATGCAAATCATGCAACCAACATTCGAGGACTGAAGGGGCTGGCGTGACGATAGAGTATTACTGCTGACCATGTTCGCAACACATCATCCCGTCGCGTTAGCCTGAAATGGGGACAAACAAATGAGCATCGACCGCTGACCATATTCACAACGCGGGATTTTATCGATTTATTGTCCGAAACCCTCGGGGGCGTTGGCCCGTAATGGTAGGAGATCCCTTGGGCGTAGTATCAAGGCCGTTCTTGGGGGTCCCTCCAAGTGTGAAAGGTAATGGAAGCCCGAATGTAGGCGAACATGAAGCTTGACAAGTGGAAGGAACTTGATCAAGTTGAATCTGACACTCTTGGTCCTAGACCAGAGTACTCTTAACACATGGGTGGACCACTGCAAGGGGTCAAGAGACTCAACTTGAGGGTAACTAAGAGATGGCGGGTTCTCGGGCGAAGGGGGGCATAGTTCCCAAAACCATGTATCATACCTACATATCCCCCTCCTGGAGAGGGATAGGCCAAGTGGCCTAGGTGACCGGGAGATCAGGATATCTCTAAGAGGTGGGGCTGGACCCGAAGCCTAGACATTCAGGTGGTCCTACGTATCCCATGAGGATGAGAATCATGCCACACGTAGTTCTTAAGGGTGCCTTTTAATGTCATGCGGGACAAGGAATATGAGGGATAACTCTCAGAACTAGGGTGCGCGTGGTGCAGCTATTGCAAACCCGATGTGAATGAGGACATAATCCTGCACTACGCCACGCGGTCCCGTAGTCAGGGTCCCGACGGCAGGACCAGAGAGGCGAATTAGCTGAACTCAAGCTGGACCCAAAGACAGGAGGTCTGGGAATTCCTATGCATCCCATTAGGAAGGGAATCAAGATGAACGTAGTTCTGAGAGGATCATTGTTTATGGTCATAGAACTCGGACCATGAATGGTAACAACCTCCCAAGTTAGCGCAGACGTCAACCCGATCCCTAAGCCCACGTGAGTTAAACTCGGTGTGGGAAACAAGGGGGGAGATCCTTATCGCATACTTGGGTCGTCCATCAGAGGGAAGTCGGCAGAGAGCCCCGAAGGACACCTTTGACGCGGCTTGTTTCCCCAACGCGCATACGTGCATGGAGGAAAATTACCAAGAGCTCCGAGACTCTACTTGGACACGGTGAAGTGATGAAGGGTGTGAATTGTGCACCCGACATTTTGGGCCTAATGGGTTGGTGGGGAGATAGAGGAACACTGTTAACCATGGCGAAAACACAGCGTCCATATCGCGTTAGCCTGATGTGAGAACAACAAACGAGCATCGACCACTGACCATATTCGCAACGCGGTATTTTATCGATTTGTTGTCCAAAACCCTCGGGGGCGTTGGCCCGTAACGGTAGGAGAGCCCTTGGGCGTAGTATCCAGGCCGTTCTTGGGGGTCCCTCCGGGTGTGAAAGATGATGGAAGCCCTGATGCAGGGATACACAAATCCTGGAAAGCAGGTGCGGACGTGTCCGAGTAAAGCTTGGCATTCCAGGTAATAAACCAGAGTACTCTTAGGAACATTGGTGAACTGCCGAAAAGGGATCGACGAAACAGCCCAGGAGGGAGAGGTACATGGCGTGGTCATTACGAGACCGACATGAATGATAAAATTACCTCACGCCACACCATACACTCCTATAAGAGAGGACCTGGGCCGGGGCCCGGAAAGGCCAAGGGGCCTAATGGTTAGGCATTGGTCAGGAAGGCATGCCTTCTTGTAGTTTAACGTCTTGCAGTGAGGAAGAGGGTCGGGGACCTGAGGAGGCCAAGGGGCCTAAGGATAGGCCTCATAAGGGAAGGTGTACGGCATGGTACATGATCCCGGTGTGAATGAGGATGTACTCCTACACCATATCGTACACCCCTATGGGGAATCGGGGCCATGGGCCCGATTGCTAGCGCCACCCGGGGAGAAGCTTGTTACTTCGGTATGGGGTAGAATGAATCACTACACTCAATGTCTGTGACATCTCGGGGTGGAGCCGAAGATCCAGGACACTGTTGACCATGTTCAAAACACAACGTTCCTATGGCAACCTGATATGGGAGCAACAAATGAGCGTCGACCGTTGACCAAATTCGCAACGCGGGACTTGTATCGGCTTGTTGCTTGAAAAACCCTCGGAGGCGTTGGCCCGTATCGGCAAGAGAGCCCTTGGGCGTAGTATCCAGGCTATTCTTGGGGGTCCCTATGGGTGTGAAAAAAATGATGGAATCCCAGTCAAGGAGGGGGTGAAGCATAATTGTATCCATCCACGAAAGAGGCAAACATCACCAGGGGGGATGTGCAGTCGGGTCGAGGCTTTCTTGATGTGAGTTGGGTCAAAACTGTGCACCCTGCCATATGTCTTGACCCAAGGGGAAGATTTTGGCTTTTGGGATGGGCCAATAGACAAAATTTCCGGGCGTTCCTACGTATCTCATGAGGATGAGAATCAAGCCATACGTAGTTCTTGAAGGCCATGCAGTTTAGCGTCATGCGGTGAGGACTTGGGGGGATAGAAGAACTGGAGTGGGCACATGGTGAGACCCTTACAATCCTTGTGTGAGTGGGTTTGTATGAGTGGGGCTAAGAAAGCTTACTCCTCGCTACACAAGGAGCCTCTGAGGAAACTATTCCTAGGGGGGATAGTGGAAGAGAAAAGCTTGGGGTTGGGCTCAAGACGAGGCGTCCGAGCGTTCCTACGTATCTCATGTGGATGAGAATCAAGACACACGTAGTTCTTGAGATGAAGTTTAACGTCATGCGGGACGAGGAGCATCTCATTTGGGGATATGTAAGGTAAGACAAGCAATACGACGTGAATGAGGACGCAGTCCCACACCATACCGTACAATCCCGCAAGATGGTAAGTCGGGGAAAGCCAAGGGGCCTGAGGCCGGACCGCGGTCAGGGAGACCTGACCAGCTTGCAGTTTAACGTCTCGCGGTGAAGACGGGGTCGTGGGACCGAGGAGGTCAGTAGGCCTGAGGCTGAGCCTCAGTCATGAAGGCCTTACTGGCTTTCAGTTTAACGTCTTATAGTAAGGACGGGGGGCCGGGGGGCCGGGGGCCCGAGGAGGCCAAGGGGCCTGAGGCTGAGCCTCAATCAGGAAGGCCTGACTGGCATGCATTTTAACGTCTTACAGTAAGGACGGGGGGCCGGGGGCCTGAGGAGGCCAAGGGGCATGAGGCTGAGCCTCGGTTAGGGAGGCCTGACTGGCTTTCAGTTTAACGTCTTACAGTAAGGACAGGGGGTTGGGGGCCTGAGGAAGCCAAGGGGCCTGAGGCTGAGCCTCGGTCAGGAAGTCCTGACTGGCTTGCAGTTTAACGTCTTGCAAGACGAAGATGCAGTTTAAGGTCGTGCAAGACCTTACAGTTTAAGGTCGTGTTGGACCATAACGTGCAGTTTAAGGTCGTGTGGGACCATAAACATACAATTTAAGGTCGTGCGGGACCAAGGTGCAGTTTAAAGTCTTGCTGGACGATAATGTACAGTTTAACGTCATGACGGACGAAGATGCAGTTTAAGGTTGTGCAAGACCCTAACGTGCAGTTTAAGGTCATGCAGGACCCTCTCCCAGTTTAAGTTCGTGCAGGACCCTAATGTGCAGTTTAAGGTCATGCAGGACCCTCTCACAGTTTAAGGTCATGCAGGACCCTAACGTGCAGTTTAAGGTCATGCGGGACCCTTTCTGCCCTAGGCAAAGTATCGCTTAAGGAAGTTGGAATTGGTGGGAGGGGTTATGCGCTCTCCATCCGTGGTCACCAAGGAGTATGATCCATTGGGGTAAACCTTATGGATGATATAAGGCCCATCACATTTGGGTTCTAATTTTGGTGGTTTCCTACCAGGAATCATTGGCGCTCGAAGTGCCAGTACTAGGTCTCCTTGTAGGAAGGAATAGAGACGAACCTTCCTATTGAAGGCCCTTGCTATCTTATCCTGATGCCTTTCCAGATTGTGTAGGGCACGAATCCGGTTCTTGTCCAGTGCTTCTAATTCAGCTAGACGGATTTCGGCTACCTCATCTGATGTCTGGTGATCATAGACTGTTGTGCGTAACGATGGCAGCTGGATCTCAATGGGTAGGACGACCCCAGCTCCATACACCAGGGAATACGGGGTCACCTGGGTAGAGTTGTGAGTCGTCATCCGATAATCCTAGAGGGCGTTGGGGAGCTTGTCCGGCCAACTTTTCTTGTTCTGACCAACCATCTTCTGCAGAATGTTAGAGAGGGTTTTGTTGAACGCCTCGATCTGTCCATTTGCCTGCGTGTGGTAGAGGGAGGTATGGTTTGAACGGATGTCGTACTTGGCGTACAATTTCTTTAATTCAGCCGCTCGGAAGTTGGTGCCATTATCGGTGAGGATGGCGTGAGGGACCCCAAACCGGTGGATAATATTGGAGCTCACAAAGTCAACGATGGAATGAGCCCTGACCTCTTCGAGTGGAACTGCCTCTTCCCACTTGGAGAAGAAATCTGTACCAGTCAAGATGAACCTACACTGGCGGGATGTTGCCGGTGGATATGGTCCCACTACATCCAGTCCCCATACCACAAATGGCCAAGAGTACTTGGTGGGGAGGAGGGGTTCCGGCGGCCGATGCAGGAAGTTGGCGTGAACTTGGCACGCGTGGCATCTCTTGGCATATCCAATACAATCGTGGATCATAGAGGACCAAAAGTACCCCAACCTCCAGATTTGATGGGACAGCTTCAGCCCAGCTTGATGGGCGCCACAGGAACCGGCGTGAACCTCTTGCATAAATTGAGGTATCTCTACTCCTTGGATGCAACAGAGGAGGACACCATCAAAACTCCGCTTATAAAGGATCTGTTCAAGACTGGGGCCGCTCTAGGGGGTAAACTGCAGCACGCGGCGTTGGATTCGCTCGCACTCGGCCCGGTCGTCCGGGAGGTAACCATTTTGGAGGTACTCAACAAAAGGTGTCCTACAGTCAGGAGTGGCTTCAACCAATGTGTCTGACGAACCTGGGACCCCTGACGTGGAGGGTCCGGCGGTGAGATAACCTATCCACAGGCCATCATAGTCCTCTTGGGTGACGGGGGCAATGACTCTCCGGTGTGCCACATGTATGATCAAATCATATTGCTCGGGTTCTGCGAGCGAAGCGACCAAGCCATCCAAGGCGTCTGCTTGACCGTTCTGTGACCATGGGACATGGGTAACCTCTGGTTGAGAAGAGAACTGGGCCATTAAGCGGAGGGTGTACTCCAGCAACGGTGCAAGCTCCGGCTTCCTGACGACGTAGTTGCCATTAACCTGTTTGATTACCAGCTCGGAATCTCCCTTCACATGTAGATGGGGCACATGGATCTCAAGGGCCAACTCGAGGCCGGTGATTAGAGCCTGGTACTCTGCCTCGTTGTTCGTACAACCTTATGACAATAGGAACGAGTATGGCAGGATGGCTTACGCTGAGGTAATGAAGACAATACCCCGGCCCACTCTATTGAGCTTGGGATCATTGAGCCACCTACCAGTGGGACTCCGGGAGGCGCCGTCAAAATGCATTTTCCAACACGAGATGGCATGATCGACTGAGAGGATCGTCTCATCAGGAATATATAGGTCCAGGGATTGATCCGTAGAGGTTGGATGGGCAGCTAAAAAGTCTGCCAACGCCTGTCCCTTAATGTCCTTCTGAGGTACGAACCTGATATCAAACTGCTGGAGAATCACTGCCCACCGTGCTAGTCGGCCAGTCAGCATGGTGCGGTTCAGGATGTACTTTAGTGGGTCTACCCGGCAGACCAATTGCACCTCATGGTGTTGTAGGTAATGTCGCAACTTCTGCACGGCGAAGATGACCACAAGGCAGCTCTTTTCGATAGGGGAGTATCTGACCTCCATATCGAGAAGCATGCGGCTGAGATAGTAGAGACTGTTCTCAGTACCCTCATTATTCTTTTGGGTGAGCAGCGCACCGAGGGATCTTTCCAGGGCGGTCACGTAAAGGACCAGCGGCTTTCCGGAGAGGGGTGGCATCAAGACCGGAGGTTGGAGCAGATACTGCTTGATTTCCTTGAAGGCGGTCCGACACTCCTCATCCCATTTGTAGGTGGCACCCTTCTTCATGAGCCGGGAAAAGGGCTTACACTTGCCGGCCAGATTCGCGATGAATCGGCGTATATAGGCTAAGTGGACTTGAAGGCTTCGAAGTTCTCGAATGTTGCTCGGGGGAGGCATTTGGCTGATGGCCTTGATCTTCTCCAGGTCGATCTCGATACCTCAGTATCTGACAACAAAGCCCAGAAACTTCCCAGAGGTGACCCCGAAGTCACACTTCAACGGGTTCGTCTTCAAGTGACGGGAACGGAGGAAAATGAACACCTTCTCAAGGTCTTTGAGGTGGTTCTGGCACTGACATGATTTGACTACGAGATCATCTATGTAGCATTCCACCAATGTCCCGAGAATCAGCTTGAATATGCGGTGTATGGTCCTCTGATAAGTGGCATCTGGATTTTTCAAACCGAATGGCATAACCTGGTAGCAAAAGGTACCTTGGGGAGCCTTGAAGGCAGTGGACTCCTCGTCTTCGGCGGCCATCTAGATCTGGTTGTACCCAGAATACCCATACATGAAAGAGATAGCTTGGAACCCGGCCGTGGCGTCAATCAATAACTCCGTCACCGGGAGTGGAAGTCATCCTTTGGGTAGTGGCGATTAAGATCGCGGAATTCGATGAAAACTCTGATCTTCCCATTATTTTTTCTGACGGGCACAATGTTGGAAAGCCACTTGGGGTACTGGACTTCCCAAATGAAGTTGGCTTTGATAAGCTTGTCAACTTCGGCCTCAACCATAGCACCATGAGAAGGGTGCATTTTCCTGGGAGGCTGCTTAAACCCACGATGTTTTTTCCGGGAGGCCCAGACGGTGAACGGCTACCTAGGGATCTAGTCCTGTCATCTCGTTGTAACTCCAGAAAAACACGTCACGATGTTGTTTGAGGAAGTCTTAGTACTGCTGCCGCTCCTCGGGGGACATGGCTGCACTGATCAATGTGGGTTTCAGATCTGCCTCGCTACCAAGGTTCACCTGTACCAGTTCATCAACCGTGGTAGAGACACCTTCCTCAAAGGCGGGGGGAGCATCCTCCAGGTCTTCCTCCCCACCCGTGGGGGGATTCCCGCGATGGGAGATACTTCTGGGATATCAAAACCTGAGGGGCAGCTGGTGCCAGCTCGGGCAGCAGTGGTCATCATATCAGGAGACTCACTTGCCATTGAGACCATAGCAATGAAGGCAGTCGACCCTATCCCATCTGGACTTCGGCCTAAGGGGCCACGTTTGATGATATCAAAGAAGTGGTGATGTGTCGGACTGAGTCGGTGGATTCCAGCCCAGCGGAAGAGACACGTATGGCGTACCGCCATTGTCATAAGCTTGAAATTCCGGTACCGTACAGGGGTAGGTGGTTCCAGGATCACCTGAGCCTGGTTGATGTAGGAGTACGAGGTGATTTTCCGCCGTTGCTTAGACACGGGAACATGCCTTCCTTGTGTACCTGAAACAACAAAACATTGCCCCATGTCGGGGGTCGTGGCCTCCAATCGGTGGATCGGGAGGATGTAGGCGTCATCCATGCTTGCCCAGGGATCACTTATGACTGGGGTGGGTTCATCCTCACTTACTAGGATTTGCTTATCCTTACTTTTGTAATAACCCGCATCCAGATAGCGGGCCTCACAAGAAGCTAAGAGAGACGCATCTTCTTGGAGCACACCTACTCGACCATTGAGTGATTATTTGAGGCACTGGTGATATGAAGAAGGGACCGCTGCATGCAGATGGAGCCATGGACTACCCATCATTGCGTTGTAGGCGGTGTCCTGAGAGACGACCATGAACTCGGTGCTGGCAATTAAGCCACTGAACTGAGTATTCAGGCGGATCCTTCCGACTGGGGTTTGCTCGGTCCTGTCGTACCCCTGGATTCTGAGGTCAGAGGGAGTTAAATCACCTTCAGACAGACCCAACTTTCGCAACGTCCGATTCGGAATTAGTTTGATTCCGGAACCCGTGTCAATGAGGCAACGGCGGACTTCCACACCATTGAAGTGGCCAGTGATGTATAGCAGGCGAATGTTCCCCTGTATAGGAGGGTCCTCATCTTCACCGGAGAACGAGATAACTGCATGACATTCGGTGTTTTCAATCATCTCGGTATGGAAGGCTTCTGCAGCTGCTACCTCCGTCTCAAACTGGAGGGGGCTCCTTAGGGCCTCGGCAAGTACCTCGTGCATTTCGAATGATAGGCGGAGGGTCTCAAGGATAGAAAGCCTTGCCATAATGTCGGCCAGGTGCTTCAGGACATCATACATTCATGCCAAATGTGATCCTCTGCTTACAGGAGGTTGTTCGGCATTTGGAGGCATAGCGGGGCCTGCCGGTTGAACCGGCGATCGTCTAGTACTGGGTACATCCTGCTGCCTGCTAATTGGAGCCCGAAGAGTAGTTTTCGGACTAGGATTGGACAGTGGAGGCTGGCCTGTAGCCGGGCAAGACTGACTGTGATACGAACGAGGCAGCTCTCCCTTATCTAGTAGCACAAACGGCGGTGGAGGTAGAGCAGAGGGCATTAGATGGGGTTGTGCGTGCTGAGCTCTGCGCTGAGCCTGCTGTCTGGTCTCAGTAGCATGCACAGATTGGTTGAAAGTGCCCGCTGGAATACCTCGATGACCGGAGCGGTTGCGATTCTGCTGACGTTGACGTCGGTTGGATACGTTGGGGAGGTCCACCTGGCGTTCCCCCTCGTCGGGGGTCATATAGGGCTTTACCAGCTCCACGGTGTTAACTGAAGCGTACCCCTGGCTATCGCTTGAGGAGTCATCCACAACTGGGCAGATTCTGGGAGTAATCCCCATTTCAGGGGGCATAAATTCTCCAAGAGTGCGTTATGACGACGGAAATGGCGGTGCGCGTTGCTTCTTATTGCGCCGCCGCTGCTTGCCCTTTTGGGAAGAGGTCGACTATAAAGACGATGCAGAGATACCAGCTACTTCTTCTGAAGGTTATGGCTGCTTCAGGTGCACCCAGATGATACCATGGGCACGGACGACGGTTTTTCGAGCCATCTAGTCGTCATATTTCTGGGATCCGTGGCTAGGAACCTGCTGCCACTCGCCTTCGCTGTCACTGCCGATCTCTGATCCTGCAAAGACACCTGCCACTTGTGCTGGTGTCAGGCCCAACTTGACTATGTTATTGTTGACCTGGTCTTGAATCTAGTCTTTAAACACATAACATTGATTGAGGGTGTGCCCCAGAATCTGATGATAAGGGCAGTAGTTGGGGTGATAGGTGAGATTCGCCTCTTTCGGCCGTTTGCACTCGGTCAGGCGCACAATCCCTTGCTCTAGAGCACTTCGGAAGTAGCTAAGGACCTGATTTTCGTTGAACGAATAAGTCTGGTGCCTTCTTTCCGGATAGGGGGCCCTGGGGGCCTGACCCTAACGAGGGGCTGGAGGACCCTGCCGAGGAGGCAGCACCTGATTGTCTCGCCTGGGTGGAGGTGGCACATTGCGTGGGCGAACATGTCTGTTCTGAGGCAGTCGCTGCTGGGCAGGAGCCTTTTCTTGAGGCGGAGGACCTCTGCGGGGTCGCTGGGATGGTGCCACTGGCAGTAATTCCAGCTTCCTAGGGGCTTCTATTAGGGACACCGCGGCGGGTTCAGCCCTGGCGGTCCTCCTGGATGGGATCATAGGGGGCAACAAACGTGCCTGACTAGCCTGTTGAAGAGCTTTCTCAAGCCGCTGAGCCTTATCTGAGAAATCACTAAACCCTCCAGGGTAGTTCTGGGTAATCAGGGAGGGAACCAGCTCCGTTTTGACGTTCCCCACACACATCGTCAGTAATTGCTCCTGAGTCAGTGGCATATCGAGGGAATATGTAAGTCCCTTCCATCGGGTGATGAAATCTGCAACCCGCCCATCAGGCCTTTGCTTGCACTTGAAGTGGTCTGCAATGCTGGTCTTCCGCATGGTGGAGCTGAACTGGTATAGGAACTGCCAGAGGAGGTCCTCCAAACCGGTCACCAATCCGATAGGGATCTGGCTGTACCAGATGAATGCTGGACCTTCCAATGTATGTACGAAACACCGGATTTTGGCGGCTTATTGCTGAGCCGGGGTCCCCTGCATGGGGCCACACCTGGAAGAAAAATGTGCCAAGTGCTGTGGCAGGTCCCCTATCCTGTTGAAGGGCGAGAAAGTGGGGTTCCCAAAACCCGGAGGTGCGGGCATATCATCCACCCACACGGGATAAGGCTTACCATCCCATGGGACAGCCACCTACCGCGTTTCCAACGCTTCGAGGCAGCCTGTGAGTGCCGCAATAAGATCATCCGGGTGGGGGTCCCTGTTTTGACGGGGATCCCTAACTACAAGGGCATTTCTAGGTTCTTCAACACGGTAGATGGCTTCGGCAGCTCGTGGATCAACTGGCGGAACGACCTGTGGGGTGACTGGGGGAACCCGGACTGGGTTCTTCAGATTTCCCCATCGCTCGGGGGGGGGGGGGTTTAGCGAGACGTATCACGCCCTCTTGCCGTAATTTCTGGCTTCTGCCCTGTCTGCGGCTGTAGCATGATCAGGGTTGTCCGGAGGTATCTCACCGGGGGGAAATTGTTCCTGCCCCTGCTGCCCCGGCCTGGGATTACCATAGTCGGGTCTCTGCTCTGCGGCGCGCTCAGCCAAGAGTTCGTCAACCAGCCTCTTCTGCTCAGCAAGCTGCTGGCGTAACGTGGCCTTCTCAGGATCTTCGTCTGTTTTCTGCACAGAGGAAGACGAGTCGGAGTGCTTGACAGTTCTGACATACTCCTTACCCTTGCCGGTATTTCGAACGAGTACCAGCCACTCGGTGGGTATGGGGAGGCCTAGCAGGTTCCTCTACTGACGGGTAACCCTCCTTGATGGGTCCAGCAATGGCGGTACGCCCTCAGTGGGTAAGTCTCCATCAAGGAATTCAAGCTCGTCTTCCTTGTCCACTATGTCAGCCATGTGGACCGTGACCCCTCTCGAGGGCATGTCCTTGATGTCGCATAGCGAATCGGGCTGCCATCAGATAAGGTCGAAGAGGAGAGCGGCATAGTGTCCCTAACCATGGACCTGCACATGGGGGGTAGCTTCCCTGAAAATTCTGCGGAGTACTTTAAAACTCTGAACACATTTCCGTTGAAGGGCGCTCTGACGGCCTGGCGACTCGGGGTACTGGGCCACAAGGAGTGCGACCGAATCGATCAGGCGGCATTTCTTGCCGATTTCTTCAAAGTGCTCTCGACTTCTTGGGTACACCACCTGTTCGTAACGAAGGCGGAAGTGTGTTGCCCATAGGGTTCGACAAAAGCACCCCACTTCTTCAGGGGTAAGGGACTCTGGTTCGCGAAAATTCTGTGCCGCCGTCGGCCAGAACTTCTCTGGGAAGTAATCCGATGCAAGAATACTCCAGAAGCTCTTGGGTTCGGACTCAGGGTATGGCCCTGTATTGACCCACTCATCAATCGGGGGCGGCTGAGGGACCGGTAGCAGTACCGAGGCGGACCTCTGGGATTGTAAACTTGGTGGTGGAGAATACGGCGAATGAGCTAACTGGCCACCGAATTCCGGGCCATCCTCCCAAGAGTGAGGTGACCTGGCCACGATGTCTAGATACGACGAGCTGATAGCCACAGCTTCCGGCACAGGAATCACGGCGACCGGTGATAGGTCATGTCATCGCTCTACCTCCGTTGGCCCCCAAAATAGCTCTCTGTGATCTCTGGTAGAGGTTGAGGGCGCTTCTGGTGACAATGGCGGTGATTGCGCGGTCGAGACCTATGGAATTCCCAAGATTTCTTCCTCCTGGATGTACCTGCGGAGAGAGATGGCAATCTAGTGGACCTCATATTCTGGGAGAATGAGGCTAACGCGTCTGGTTCCTGCCCCAGTCCTTGATACGGAGGAGCGGGGAGAAGGTTCCATCGCTGAGTCGCATTCTGCTTCAGAGTCGGATAAGAGGGCAGGTTTGATCTCCACCCGGGCCTTCCCAGGACTCTTCTTGTGGCGGTGACGACCCGCTCTCCTGCCCCGGGGTGGCTCTTCGGGATAGGGTTGATCCCAATCATGTAGTCTCAGGGCGACGATGGCGTCGTGGCAGAGAGGACCCCCACTCGAGATAGCCAAGGTGCGAGGGGCACCAGGGAAAATGTCAAAGGGTACATGGGGAGGACCTCCATGGATAGCACCCCTGTGGGCGGAGCCTCTGTTGGAATCGGCAGGAGCATGGGGAGGACATCCATGGTCGATGCGGGCGGAGCGAGGCTGACCTTCACTCCTGGAGTTGCTGGGGCGAGGAGGACCTTCGCCGGTTGCAGAGAGGACGTAGGGATGTCCCCCTTGTTGGAGAAGGATTGGATGGGCAGTGCCTTCAGATCGGTGGTCAGGGGCAGGAGGATGGACTCCATACCCTGTATAGTGGGCGCGGGAGAGGTTTTCGCGCCGAGCGTCACTGCAGCGGGGCAGGTCTTCCTTCAGGATGGGGGTAGCACGAGGCATGCCTCCATGATGAGCTTCAGAGTGAGGAAGGCCCACGCTCTGTGGAGTAGTGGTACGGGGAGGGCCTCTGTACGGGGTGACATCACCGCGGGTTAGTCCGCGGCGATCACCACTCGGGCCTGCAACCCGGAGAGTCAACCCAGCCTGCCCATGGGGCGGTTGGGGTCTCGATCTTGGTTGGGTGTAGGAGTGCCCCTGCTTAGTTTATGCAAGGACTTCATGATACACGTCGGCGGTGGTGCGGGCCACTGTAGCTGTTGACGTTGACGCATCTGGGCGAGTGTCCTCCGCCCGGGCCCGGCGCTGACATCGGGTCAGGCGAGCAGGTGCAGGTGGTGCAGGGGCATGGCCTGCCTGCTCTTCCTACGGAGTCGGACGGTAGTGCTGACGCGGCCGGGCGGGAGCTCTTGCCTGGAGCCCTTGGGTCGGGACCCTGAGTGGGCTGATCCGGACGGCGCCCGCCTCATCAGCGTAAGGCGAGGAGTCGTCAAGGCGTTCCGGGGACAGGCTCCCGAAACGGTTGAACGTTGGCATGGGGAGCAGGGTCTCCCTGCACGACCAGTTAGGGCGGCGTTGATGGTGGGGCGTGGATGCCTCCCGGTCCAGGTGGGCCATATCCTGAGTTGGGATGACCCCTTCCTCCTCGTACCTGCGCACGAGGTTGTTGATCACCCTTCGCTGGATGACCTCTAATGGGGAAAGGGGACGTGGGCGCCCCGTATTCCGTGATGTGGCGGCCGTCGTGGTGGTAGTGGCGCCATGTGGGGTGGATGTGGCAATGTTTCCCCTGCCCCTGTGTAGGCTAGCGGGCGGTGATCGCGTCTCTATAACAGAAACCTGGTTCCTGAGAAACGAAGGGATCAACTCATCAGCACTGAGAGTAAAATGATTGACAACAAGTGCCCCATCTTCCTTCCATTCTCCATGTCTGTAAGAAGTATCCACAGCATCACGCTGTAGAACAGAGTGCCCCACATTGTACTGCCCCGACTTCCGGTGAGTTTCACGACAGGCCCGCTATTTGCGTGGCGGGACCAGGCGCCGGATATCTGGATCCGGTGACACGTCAATCTACTGGTGTCTCGAAAGCTACTAATCTCCATATTGAGGAGAATAATTTCACGTCGGGTACACCATTTCTGTTTCCGATGCTTTCGCCGGGGCGCGCGCATCCGTCCATCCGCGGAGGACGACGCACTGCGCTTGTTGCCCCGCGTTCCCGCTTTCCAAAGGCGGGCGGCATTCGCTCCTTATTCTGGGACGTCTTCTCCTTGATCGAAATGGGATGATGGGATGTCGGTTCTTCCTTCTGTGGATTCCTCCTCAGAACTCGTCACCTAGTCCGAGTCTCCCACATAGATTTAATACATAGTTCATGAAACTCTTCCCAGTGCCATGTTTCTATGGACGCCGGTTAATTACACTGCTTCTGTTGGGACATTCCAAATGGTCCGATCAGGGCAGAAAGCTTCAGTTGGGGGAGTAGTCACGTTGAGGCATCAGTAGCATGTCTAGATGCTTGGGAACCTGGCATGTCTGTCTATTATCCTTGGTCACAGGGCTTCTCGAGGGCGTGGAAGCCCGAGGCATCCCACATCGAGCATGGGGAATTATATGCCATAGACACATATCTGAGGTTTTCCTCAGCTTCTCATGTTTAACACAGGGTATGCCGCGAGTTTAACGTCCAGTGGAGACGGATCAGCCCGATCATAGCAATAGCTAGAATAGATCGGATTGAGGGGTTTCATTTGAAGGGGTGCCGATACCGGGACCAGCCCATGGGCGGCTGTGAAGAGGAGCGTATCGACATGGTCTCACCGAGATATGATGGTCCGAGCAAGAATCAGGATGGGGGATAGATGGATGAATGGAGTGGAGGGGGAATGAAATGGGACCATCACAAGGGCGACAGTGAAGTTGGGCTTGAGCCTTGAAGAGGATTCCTACATATCCCCGTGGCAGGGAAGCAAAGTCTGCGTAGTTCGGGATGGTGGCGGTGAACTGACGTAAAGGTGGACCATGGCCCGATGGATGTCGTCAGCGAACCAACGTAAAGGTGGACCTTGGTCCGATGCGTCGTCGAACCGACGTGAAGGTGTACCTTGGTCCGATGGGCATTGTCAGCGAACCGACGTGAAGGTGGACCTTGGTCCGATTGGTGGTGGGCTTGAACCTAGGGAAGGCTTCCTATGTACCATGCCTTGACATGGATCAAAGACATCGTAGTTAAAAGGGTTTCATCGGTGAACCGACGTGAAAGTAGACCCGTGGGTCCACTAGTGGTGGGTTTGAACCTTGGGAAGGTTTCCTACGTACCATGCCTTGACATGGATCAAAGTCCTCGTAGTTCAAAGGATTGATGGAATATAGTTTAACGTCATGCGGGACAGTAGTGAACCCTGACGTAAATAAACAACGGGCGGTGGGTGTCGGTGAACCGACGTAAATGAGGGACCTTGGTCCGATGGGAGATGGGCTTGAACCTCTGGGAGGATTCCTACGCACCATGCCTTTACATGGATCAAAGTCCTCATAGTTCGGTAAAAATGGGGAGATTCTTGGCACACCGGCAAGGAGACGGTCTGGGCCAATGATTATTGGGCTTGAACCTCAGGGAGGCTTCCTATGTACCATGCCTTAACATGGATCAAAGTCCCCGTAGTTCAAATTGTGGAATACAGTTTAACATTATGCGGGACGGGGGTGAACCTACGTGAATGAGGTCAGAACGACCGGATGGTGGGTTTGAACCTCGTAGAGGCTTCCTATGTACCACGCCTTGACATGGATCAAAGTCCTCATAGTTCGGGTTGGTCACAACGGCTTGCCGTCAAACTGGAATTGCAGTTTAACATCGTGCTAGACGTAGGTAGAACTCTATGTGATTTGGATGATGGGTGGGCTTGAACATCGCGGAGGCTTCCTACGTACCACGCCATCAAAGACCTCGTAGTTAAAATGGGTGTGCAGTTTAATGTCATGCGGGACAAGGGGCCTATAGTTTAACGTCATGCTAGATGAGGGCATACAGTTTAACGTCAAGCTGGATGGGGGTATGCAGTTTAACGTCATGCGGGATGGGGCATGCAGTTTAACGTCACACTAGACGGGGCGTGCAGTTTAACGTCATGCTGGACGAGGGCGAAACTCGACGTGAATGAACGACCGAGTAATGTGCCTTGAACCTCATGGATGCTTCCAACGTACCATGCCTTGACATGGATCAAAGTCCTCGTAGTTCGCTGAAGGTAGGGGTCAGGGTCGGTGCTCACTCTAAGCCCACGTGAGTCATGCTCGGTGTGAGAAACAAGAGGTTGCAAGGACCTGATGATCACGCCGCAAAGGGTGCGTCCGTGAGAAGCGAAGAGGGGCTTACGCGTTAGCCGGCCCATGGTGATGGGACTTACTCCAGGATGGAGGCCCAGAGTACGACAAAGCGCATCGAAAGAGGGACTCGGGACCAATGATGGGAGGTGCCTCACTCCATATTATTCCCTCCACTGACCTTTGTAGTGGGGAAGTATGGAGATTCAGGGGTGCAACCATCCGTTTGAAAGGATAGGGGCTTACGCTCTGAGGCAGCCCTTCCCCCACGGACAAACGCCACTCCGAAAAGGAGGATCTCATCCCATGTGAGGGGGAGTCCACTCCCGTGGGGACAAGTGGCGTAAAAAATGTTCGAGATGGGGGGACCCTTCGTGAGAGGCACGAGGCCGGGTCACAGTTTAACATCATGTGTTGAGGACGTGATGCTTGGCAGTTTAACGTCCTGCAGCTCGGATGAGGTGGGTTCACTCCGCACCCCTAGGACTTACATAACCGGTACCCTCTGGTCCTTGGGGAAGGGAAGCTACCAGTAAGGCCATAGTCAAGGGGGGTTGTGGAGCGAACCATCAAGGGGTCCACGTTAGCGTGACTATGCGAAGAAGCAATAGCCGTTAGCGTGCCTATGCGAAGAAGCATTAGGCGAAGCAATGCTACGGGTGTTATTGTCCATGGGACTTTGAAATCACATCGTGCAAACCTAGAGGGTCACATGGGAAGAGGAATTTCCAAGGAAAGGTGTGTGCTTCGCGAAGTGGAGTGCCTTGGCCTTAGCATGGGGCATAGGTGTGAGTGGAGGGTGCTTTGCGAAGTGGAACAGTATTCGTGGAGCACTGCCTCGCGAAGAAGGGGTTCCTCACGAAGTAGGGTGCTGCGAAGCAGTGTGCTTCGCGATGCGTAGCGATCCTGCCTTAGCATAGGGATCACTAGTATAGCTTGGGTGTTTCGCGAAGCATAAACTCTCCATGGCTGCCAGGGTTCCCTTGGGAATCCCCTTCCTTCGCGAATTCCCTTGAGCTTCGCGAAGGGCATCCCTCTCCGAAGAGGGGCTCAAAACAAGACAAAGCAAAGGCGTCTGGAGAAGTAGAAGTACCTCACGGAGCTCATGATTGCCGAGGTAAAGAGTTCTTCATGATTCGGGAGAGAAGAAGCCGAAAGGTCAGATTGTCCGTCTCCGAGACTTAGGGGGAGTCCAGTATTTATAGGGAAGGGGTGCCGCGAAGCAGAACTTGCGCGCTGTCTCAGGTGCTTCGTGGCGCGCTCATGAACATCCACGTCGTCCGTGAAGAGTTACCGCCTCTGGAGCTTCGTGGCGGGCTCGCGAACGTCAAATGCATTCGCGGAGAGTTACCGCCTCTAGATCTTCATGAGACCGCGATGCTTGGGGTGCTTCGCGGCGGTGCTTCACGTCGGTGCTTCACGGGGCAGCGTGCCAGCCTTTTTTTCGTCCCTTCCTTTCGGGGCATATTTTGGCGCCAACAACACCAAATATGTTCATCGGATTAATGAATCTATTGTTTTTAGTGTTCCTGAATTATTTTATTTCAATTTTCATCAATTTCATCGTTGTATACATCATGCATGAGGATGATTATGTAGAGAATTGATGCGTAATTTTGGAGTTCTTTATCATCATAAGCTATTCATAATGTTTTCAAATTTTGTGAAATGGTTTCATAAATTATGTTTCTTAGGGAATTTCATGTCCCATAAAAGTTTATCCATGGATTATCCAAATATCGATGTGGTTTTCTCTTGGAATGTAGCTAATAATGTTGTGGTGGTTAAATGTTTCATCGGTCTTTTAGGATTATATAGATGTTTCATACCATAATTATCTCAGATTATGATTCCTATGATAACCTTAACTAGGAAGTATTGTGATTTCTTATTGGATGAACACTGTCATGTTTCATTAAAATACCAAAAAAAATAGATGTTTTTCATTACTCTAGTTCCTTGTATTCTAGATAAGGGAGTTCATTTCGACATTTTATGTGACACCTCATATAGTGACGCTAGCCTTTTACTTAATATATCGCATTATTTTAAGCATAATTATACATTAGAGTACATGTCAAGGATCATGAAGTCTAGTGTCTTTAATGACTAGGTACATAAAACTAAAAACATGAGACTAAAAAACACCTCTATATTTAGTATTTAAAATGAGCTACTAACTTCCATTGTTCTCAAACATCGGCATAGGGTACCTTGAAGAACACATGAACAAAAGGATGATCTAAAATACTAGTATGGTAATAACCATAAGGAAAAATAAATTTGCACATGGGATAAAATTTTGGAACCATGGTCTTGTATGCATGATTTGGAGTATGGTTTGTGTTTGTTGTCAATCCTCAGTGGAACTTCAGAATGTGTACTAGTATAGAGATCATACAGTTCAAGAAGACAACAGTATTGAAGGGATAAGGGCCGCGTCGTGTACTTAAAGGAGAGGAAACTTGCATGAAATATTTTTTTCGAGATCAGAACATGGGAAAATGGAAAAGGGATAAGGGCCGCGCAAGTTTTGGGCTGTTCGCAAAAGTGACCTGCACACCGATACCTAGGAGGATTGGAAACTTGTGCACCTATTGTTTTTCAAGATTATAACTTCAAAATATGGAAAAGGAAAGAAGGTCATGCAAGTATCAGTGTGGTTGCGCAAGTGAGTAGCGCGACAGAGGCTAGGAAGGATGAGCTCTGCGCCGGAACCTGCGCGTCGAGGGAAGACTTGCGCGCCACCGAGCCGGGGGTCCAGTTTTCCTATAAATAGAGGAACCCCCCCCCCCCCCCTCATTTGTAATGAAGTTCTAGACTTAGATATTTTTCGAGCTCTCGTCGTGCAAGTGGTTGAGTCGCGCATTTGGTTGTTTGGTCGCGCAAGTAGAGGTTGTGCACCGGTTGTTGGCAGCGTGTCCAAAGTGGTTTTGGATTTAGAGGCACCGAGTCATGCAAGTTTGGATCTCAATGAGGTAGAGTCGCACAAATGTTTTGGAGTCACCTGAACGCCAAGTTTTTACCGTGAAAATGACTTGTGCGACATTCTTGGAACATGCACGCCGGGCTTGGAGAAGTGAACCAGGGTTGTTAAAGTAAATCTATCCTTTTGAAGCTTCACGAAAGCTGTAGGATCACCCGGTACCCTCAGTGAAAAGTGGGATTCGTCTTTTGGTGAGAGTTTAACTTCAATAGAGCATCTACATACAACAGAGGATGCATTCTTATGCAATGATGAAGAGACCTTCACGTCTATAAACTGAGCTTGACTTCACTGAAGGCAGTGTTCCAGGGGGAGTCAATAGGAGTGACCTGAGGGAAGCAGTGCGCTATCCCTGAACCTTTGTAAAGGTAGTGCACCTGGGACAAAGTGACTATGCCTAAACCTTTGTAATCCACAACTAGTGATGATTAGTGGAATTTGGTACGACCGACAACTTGTTGGCGTATGCTCCTTGGACGTAGCCCTTAGTGGTGAACCATGTAAAAAGTGTTGTGTCTTCTCTGTGCATGTGAATGTTTTCTTTTGATCATATTCATCATACAGGTTCAAAAAGTTCCTTCCAACATGGGAACAAGATCCATCGCATTAAAAGAAAAATTTGTCACCCTAATTCACCCCTCCCCTCTCAGGGTGTCCTGGGGTCCTTCATAAAAGGAATGACATGATTATATAAAAAAGCATTTAACATATGGAACCTTGACATATAAAAAACGAATAATATAAAAATGGAGTCATAGATATGTGTAATAAATATAAAACATGACTATAGTATTATTTAAGGCTAAACGCCAAGATCGTTTCACATAGTAGCAGAAGCCAAGGCTAACCACCAGGACCGTTGGACATAACATGTCATGAGAATTAACTCTACCCAATTCATTGGAGAACTATATGGGAACAACCATCTTAAATTTTTCATGAATATGATTTACACATAAATAATCATACATAATCAATCTTACAAAAACATTTGTATTACCATGGAATTAATTTGGTACCATCATCATGTCAGAGAGCAAAACAAATGGTTATTTCATAAAAGTGTTCACAAAGGAAATGAACTAAAATACATATGGAAATTCAAAAGGGAAAATATTCATGTATCATGGTAAGTGATATCAATTATATGTGACAACATATAATAAAAGTATCTATGAATTTTTATCATTAAAACATTTTGACCAGTTTTAAGGAAAATAGTATAGATCCATTGAAATAAAAAAGATAACAATCCTTTATACAAAACCAGAAGTGTACCAGGATGGTTTTAAAAATAAAAACTATTATTTTATAAATAAAATATTGGATTAAAATATAAGATAGAGTGAACTTGAAATTAAGTAATAATTAAGGATATTCCATCAAAAATAGGTTTGCTTATCGGGAAGGATTAAAGAGTGAATCACTTAAAAACTTGAATATACCCGAAATAGAATGATGAATAGGACATAATGAATTAGTTTGTAACATTAAAAAAGAATTTATTATATTAAAATATTAATAATATATAACATAATTTGGGTAAAAAATAATGATAAAGAAACCTGAAGGAATAAATGAGGTTTAGGTTGAATCCCTTAAGAAATATCGGTATGGTGTCATGTGTACTTAAGAAGAATTATTCTAAGAGAAATGTTTTTATTATAATTTATCCATAATTAAGGAGGTATGGGGGGGTGGGAAATCATTCCCCATCATTAGGGATTACACATAAAATGGCATCTCATAGAGGACATTTTTTTAATAAAAGTGAAGTGGAGTGGATCCCCTACTTTAAATCTGATGGTGATATTTGATTGAACATAATGAACTGAATAATCAAATTAGGTTCATTAATTAATAATTAAATAATATATTTAAAATGTAAAATATTTATTATAACCTTTTTATGTTCATTTATAACCATTTTGATTGGTTATGTGGTTCAATTTCATTGTTCGGGTCCGTTTTCTTTCTTGGTTTTCATGATCTGTTCATGTTCCGTTAAACCTGTATGATGACGATGCTTGTACATAATTGAATTTATATTTTATTATTTAACATACATAAAGTTACATGTATTAAAATTAAATTTGGTTACTTGTACTGATGTCGAATCATTATATAAAACATTAGTGATGACCATTTGGGTTAATTGGTGGCTTTTTACCACAAAGGACATGTTTTGTTTTATAATACAAAACCATGTGTAAGAAAGGATTTAATAACCATATATGGGTCATAATACATATATTATGGTCTGGTTCAACCATGAAAATGGTTTCATGACAAGAATTAAAGATGATATTAGAAATTGAAATCACATCATCCTTGAATGTGGTTAATTAACACACCTCGAATGGTGTCTTTAGTACTAAAATAAACAAAGAGTAAAGGATAGATGATGATATATTATAAAATTATCATAACTAAATTCTAGTAAATATAAGATATTGGAGTTTTCATAACCTTTTGATGAAGATAGGTACATATAGAAAAAAAGAAATTCACCTGAAAAGAAAAAGAATGAAAAGAAAATAGGAATTTACCTCTTGATTCAATCTTCCTTGAGAGCCTCTTATGGGGAGAGGATCTGGTATTTTAAAGAGACCAAGGGCTGTTAGATTATGGGGATCAGATTTTGGAGTGTTTCTTATTGAATATAGGAAATTAACAGGGCTTGATAGTAGTGAATATAAAAGATAAGGATGGGTGGTATTTATAGTGGTGGAGAGGAGGGTTTTCATAATATTTAATTCCATAGTTTATTATTTTCCCTCAAAAACATAAATAATGAAGATTCCATGACCAAAAATAGTAATAAGTGTATGTGAGTTAGACTAAATTGGGCTTCCACTAGCAGATCTTCATCAATGATCAATTATTTAGCATTTATTGTAAATTATCGTATTTCA
This sequence comes from Viscum album, assembly GCA_963277665.1. Taxonomy (NCBI): domain Eukaryota; kingdom Viridiplantae; phylum Streptophyta; class Magnoliopsida; order Santalales; family Viscaceae; genus Viscum; species Viscum album. Next base: position 1,105,752,799 of record OY728145.1, read on the forward strand.
CTATTCATAAACAATTCATGTATTTTAGAAAAATACCAAAAATTCACCCTAACCATTTTTCAATGTGTAGAATCCAAATATTAAATCAATTTTTTAAAATTAATTTTCTAAATATGAATAATTTAATTTTTAGTTAAAATCATTATTTACTCTAAAAAACAATTTTAAAACATTTATTTTCTTTTTCCTAGATTTATGTATATCGTACTTCCACATGAATATTATTTATATACTATAATAGGTACGGTTAATAATCATTAGGGTATGTAACTATTCATAAGGGTAACATTACTATTCATAAGGATACGTTATTATTCACCTAACATTAATTTGGTCATATTAAACTCCAAATAACTTACTAATCGCAACCGTGTATGTTAGGTTTTCAGAATTCAAATAAAAAAGTGACAAACTTATGTTTAAAGGTCATATAGTACTTATTAATTCATTTTTTGTGATTTCAGGTGATTATATTACTTATTTATAAGAAGGAAATATCCATTGAAAACTTTGGGTTGTTACATTATCCCCCCATTACGAAATATTTTACTCAAAATTTCATTTTACATTCAAAGCCATAAATAAGTGCAGGTACTTTTCCTTCATTTCATCCTCAAGTTTCAATGTTACCTATTTGTACCTATGCTTCTTCCACAGTACTTTAACCAGGTGAGTAGTCTTGTTACATAGAACTTTATCTCTATGATCCAAGATCTTCATTGGATGCTCCTCGTAAGAAATATCAATCTCCAACCATACCACCTCTGAAGAGAGTACATGTGAAGGATCTGGTATGTACTTACTTAAGAGAGATAAATGGAAGACAACATGTACTTTGGCCATTGTAGGTGGAAGTGCTACTCGATAGGACATAAACCTGATATGATAAAGAATCATGATGTGGTCGATGTACCTAGGACTTAGCTTCCCTTTCTTCCCAAATATCATTACCTTCTTCCATGGAGATATATAGAGAAATAGCATGTCTCCAACTTTCAACTCAAGGTCTTGTTGATGATTATCTACATAACAATACTGTTGACATTGGGATTCCTTGATCTGCTGTTGAATGGTTTTCACTTTCTCCATCGCTTCTTTAACAATTTCTCGTACCAAAATCTTACGCTCGTCGACTATATTCAAACACACTGGTGTCCATCACCTATTCCCATAAAGGGTTTCATATAATTACATTTAGATGATCGAGTGGAAACTGTTATTGTAGGATATTCCAACCAGTGGAAGATGTAGGTACCATCCTCCTTTGAATTCCATTGAACATGCTCTCAACATGTCATCTTGTGTTTGAATAGTTCGTCTATATTGGCCATAGATTTGAGGATTATAGGCCATATGGAAGTTCAGTTCGGTGCTCAGTGCAAGTTGGAGGCTTTTCCATAATTTCGAGGTGAATCTCATATCATGATCCAATACAATAAATAGTGGTAATCCATGCAGACTAACCACTTATTTGATGTAAATACGTGCAAATTTATCCAATGAGAAGTCCTCTCAAATTGCGATAAAGTGATATGTCTTCATAAGATGATCCATGACTAACCATATAGCATTGTTTCCTCTCGATTTCATTGGAAGTCTAATTACATAGTCTATGGTAATGTTCTAAAACTTCCATTTTGGAATGGGTAGTGGTTGCATCATCCCCTTAGACATTAATCTCTAAACCTTCACTGGTGGAAAAACCAGGCACTATGATGTATACTTAGCAATATAAATTTTCATATTATCCCTCCAAAAGTTCTCACGAATATCTCGATACATCTTTATGCTCCCTGGGTGAATATAGATGGTTGAGCTATGCATGGAATTCAAAAGATCCTTCTTCTCTATATAATATGGTACACATAATCGCGACCCAAATCTTACAACTCCTTCATCATCAATCATGAACTTTGAGGATTTCCCATTTATGATAGCTTCAACCCTTTTCAAAATTTCCACATCTTTTCATGGAGCATACTTTATTTTCTCCATGAGGGATGGTTGAGTAATAATTTGAGAAAGGATCGATGATGATCCTCGCTTAATGATTCCCATGTCTATCCTCAGTAAATCAAATAAGATTTGATCCTTTTTAATTCTCGTTATTGATAAAGACGCAAAATCATTTCTACATAGAGCCTCATCCACCTTATTTTCCTTACTGGGATGGTAGTGGATTGAGTACTCATAATACATGATGAGATTTATCCATCTTCCCTGGTGTATATTAAGCTCTTTTTGTGTGAATATATATTTGAGACTCTTGTGGTTAGTATATATCCCACACTTCTTCCCATAAAAATAATAACGCTAGATTTTTAATGCAAATATCTCTACCTCTAACTCCAGATCATGCGTAGGGTAGTTTTTCTCATGGATTTTTAGCTTCCTTAAGGCTTACGCTATCACATTATCATTTTTAATTGTCACAAAACCTTGTCCTTTTTTAGAAACATAATTTTTCTCCATAAAGAGATGTATGCTTGTTTGGAGTGTGAGTACTGGCATAGTGATTAGCCTCTTTTTCAACACCTTAAAATAGTCTTCACATTCCAATGTCCAAACAAACTTTAATCCATTCTTTGCCATGTTGGTTATAAGGTTTTACAATCATGAAAAGTTCTTCACAAATCATTCATAATACCCGACTAGACCTAGAAAGCTATAGATCTCTGTTATAGATGTTGGCTTGGGCCACTCTTCAATCGTCGTTGTCTTGGAAGGGTCCATAGATATCACTTTGCTGGTGACAACATTCCCCAAGAATGATACATCCTTCATACAGAACATACATTTATTGTACTTTTCATAAATATTCTCCCTTTGCAATGTTTTTAACATTGTATTAAAATGCTCTTCATGTTCTTCCTTTCACTTCGAGTATATCAGAATATCATCAAGAAAGACTACCACTAATTTGTCAATGTAATATCAGAAGACTCTATTAATTAAAACAATTAAAATTTCTAGATAATTAGTGAGTCTAAATGGCATCAATATGAACTCATTGTGTTCATACCTCATTCAAAAGGTAGTCTTGGCAATATATTCTTTCATTACCACAAATTGGTGATATCCTGACTGAAAGTCCACCTTTTAGAAATAACTGGACCCATGAAGTTGATCAAACAAGTCATCTATCTGTGGAAGTGGATACTTGTTTTTATCATGATTTTATTTAGCTCACTATAATCAATGTAAAGGTGCATTGAACCATTCTTCTTCTTGACAGAGAAGACTAGCACACCCCATGGTGAAGCACTTGGGTGTATCAAACCCGTCTCCATACTCTCTTATAACTGATTCTTCAGCTCCTCCATCTCTACGATGACAATTCTATAAGGAGTATTTTATTAAGGTAGATATCTAGGAATATGTTCAATGGAGAACTCAACCACTTGGATAGGAGGAAGACCATAAAACTATTTAGGGAGTACATTAGTGGAATCCCTCATAATGGGAATGCCTTCAAGCATGATTCTATCTTTTTTCCCAATCATTTCAGATAGACATGCTTGATCATAAGGAATTAATATCCAGAATTGAGACAATGATTCATACGGAGATTCATCTTCCTCCATACACTTATAAAAAAATTTAGAATGATTCAGGATGTGAAGAGTGATATCAATTTTTCAAAAATTGATGTTGGATTTATATAAAGATAGAAAATCCATGACCAATATAGAATCAAACTCCACTGAAGGAAGTATTATGAGAATTGCTGGGAGGTTCAGTCCACAAATGTTAACTGGGGAGGAGTTATAAACCATGGACGCAATGATTTCCTAGTTATCTATTCTCACAGATAAATTTTACACCAAATTTTGAAGCGTTATTGGAATATTTCTATTAAACATGAAAGATATGAAAGAATGTGTAAAACTAGAATAAAATAGTACGTTCTCTATTTTTGAAAGTCTAACTATCATACCTATCACCACATAATTATCTAGAACCACTTAAACAGTAGTGATAGATTAATACCTTCATTGTTTGATTTGGAGGTTTTTTTATTTCCTCCACCAACCCGTAGATTCTGGAAATGGTTTGCATAATTCAGATGATCCTTGTAGTTGTAACACTACACTATAGACTGAGTGTTGATCTAAACCTTCCTTTCTTCTTCCACATTAAGGGGATTCTTCACATCCCTTCTGCAGTTCGTGGACATATTTCTTATTCATCCACATTAAAAGAAATTATTGGTTCCCCTGAAACAATTCCCAAGATACTTCTTCCTAAAGTTTTTACATATGGGATATTCGAGCTTGTTTCCATCATGGTATTTTTTTGTCGCAACACCGATGTTGTTCTCCATTTTCTGCTTCTTTTCACTAGGCCCATGAGACCACTAAGAGTCTCCAATATCTATTTCAACATTGAGGGAACAATTAAAAATCTCCTCAAAACTGCTGAAGTCTCTAATCGCCAATGCTTTTCACTCACTCAGATTTAGTATGCTAAATAAGTGATCGACCTTGACTTTGGTGTTCATGACAAAGTAAGAGGAACACATCAAGAGCCTTGTAAATTTCACGTCATACAACCAAATGGAATCATCTTTATAATACTTGAGACCGAGGAACTACATTTTCATCATGAGAGAGAGGGTTTGAGGAAATTATATATTAAAACATGTCCTCTATAATTCCTCCCAAACCATAGAATCAATTTACTCTTGGTTCATTGTATTCTTGATTATTTTCCACAACCGATCGTCTTACCCATCATAACGATAGACCACTAATAAAAATTTCTATTCTTCCAAACACTGAAGGATAGGGACTATTATTTCAGTGGAGTTAATCCACTGTTTTAAAAGGAGGGTATCAGAAGATCCACTAAACAATGGAGGCCTTTAATGAATGAAGTATTCTAAAAAACATTCTTTTTCCTTAGAGGAGGAGGGAATTCCACATTATTCATGTTATTATTCATAACTTGATCCATTAGGGAAAGTAATTTCATGATTTTTTGAGCACCTGTTCCCAACATATCAGGCATATCATTAAAGAAATATGAAAATTTCATATAACATTGGTTGTTGGAACATGTTCTTCTATTTCTCGGCATTTACTAAGAAAAAAAGGTACAATTATAGGAATTTAACACTTAGTTATTGCACATAAAAAATGAAAGTTCTGAAAATAAAATGATAAACTTGTAAAGGAGAAGTATATCCTAACTAGTGATTCCATAGTTTTAAATATAGGTTATCCTTTGTCTATTTATTATTTTATATTCTTTTTGAATTTTTTTAGTTCCCTTATTAATGGTTTGTAATAACCTCAAGAATTTACCAAAGAATATCCCCCGGGAGTGTCAAACCTAGAGTATAGAAAGGCCTGCTATTGTATACCTGGATACCCTAGATCATGCCCAAAAATCCTTGTCGGAGTTTTCACTCATAGGTACATTTGTGCCAGATCCATCTCTACTTGATTGTATCCAAATAGGGATGTATTTCCTTGATAAACCAATTACTCTATACATAAAAAAATTTAGTGATGTTTTCTTATTCTTCATATCATCCTTAAGGTTATTACTAAAGTTCTCTATTCCTAATCTCCAAAAATAATTAGACCATTTTATGATACCAACTATAGTGACCCTATCATTTTACATAAGACATTACATGATTTTAAGAATAATTAAACAATAGAGTACATGTCAAAGAATGTGAGTTCTATTTTATTTTAAGACTAGGTACATAAAACTAAAAATATGAGATTAAAAAATAACTTCTATATTTAGTCTTCAATTTGATATCCTAACTTCCATTTTGCTTAAACATCTGCATAAGGTACCATGGGGAACACATGAACAAAGGGATGAGCTAAAAGCCTAGTAAGGGAATAACCAAAAGGACAAATAATTTTCACATGTAATAAAAGGTATTACATAATGATATAAAAATGAATTTAACATATGGAACCTTACCATATAAATATAAAATCATATAAACATGGAGTCATAGAAATGTGGAAGCAACATAAAACATTACTTTAGTATGAGTCAAGGAAAACCACTAATATCGTTTCACATAACATCTTATGAGACATAACATTACCCATTTCATTAGAGAGCTATCTAGTCACAAAAATTTTAACTTTTTCATGAATATGTTTTCCACATAAATAATCATATATAATCAATCTTACATAAACATAATGATTACCTGTGGAAATAATGGGGCACCATAATCATGTCATAATGAATAACAAATGGTCATTTCAATAAAGTGTCCAAAAAGTAACTAAAATATACATGTAAATTCATAAGTTAAAATAAGAATGTATCATGGTATGTGATGTCAATTAGAAGTGAAAAAATGTAAGAAAAGTGTCTACGAAATTTTAGCATTAAAACATTTTTGAACATATTTAAGGAAAATACTATAGAGCAATTAAAATTGAAAAGGGAAAATCCATTATAAAAAACCATATGTGAATTAGGAAGGTTATCAAAATATAAGTACATATTTTATAAAGACAATGGTGGCTTAAAACAGAAGATAGTGTGCACCTGAAATTGAGTAAGAATTTGGGATGTTCCCTCAAAATAGGTTTCCTTATCGAGATGGATTAAGGAGGGAATCACTTCAAAACATGCATATAACTGAAGGATAATGAGGAATGAAAATTGATGCATGAGTTTGGAAAATTAACATAGAATTTAGAAGATGAAAATAACAATAATAGATAATATCATATGGGTAAAAATATAGATAACAAAACCTGAACGAATAAAGGAGTTTCGGGTCGAATCCCTCAAGGAATATTGGCTTGGTATCGTGTGTACTTAAGATGGATTATTGAGAGATAAAGGAGTTTATCATCATTTATACATCGTGATGTAAGTATGGGGAGGTGATAAATCATTCCACATCATTTGGTATTACACATAAAATGGCATATCATTGAAGACATTCTTAAATAAAAGGGAAATAGAGAGGACCCCTTACCTTAAATCTAATGGCGATCTTTTCTTAAACATAATGACTGGAATAATCAAATTAATTTAATTATTTAATAATTAAAAAACCTATTAAATATGTAAAATATTTATTATAAGCATTTTATGTTCATTTATAACCATTTTTATTGGTTATTATGTTCACTTTCATTGTTTGGGTTTGTTTGCTTGTTGGGTTTTAATGATCGGTTCATGTTCGGATAAACATGTATGATGAAAGTGGTTTTCTATAAGTAAATTTATATTAGATTTTTGAACATCTAGATGGTTACATGGTTGAAAATTTAATTTGGTTACTTAGGGTGAATTCGAATCATTATATAAAACATTAGTGATAACCTTGTTGGGTTAATTGGTGGTTTTTTACCACAAAGATCATGTTTTGATTTCACAACCAAAACCATATGTACAAAAGGATTGCAAAACCATAGATTACAAATAAAACATATATTATAGTCTGGTGAAACTATTAAAATGGTTTCCTGACCACAATTGAAGATGGAAATAGAAATTGAAATCCCATCATCCTTGAATGTGGTAAATTAACACAACTCAGATGATGTCTTTACTACTAAAATAAAAGTAGGTTAAATTATAGATGATACTAACTTATTCAATTATCACAACAACATTACATTATATGTAAGGTAATGGAGTTTTTATAAAATTTGGATGAGGATTGGTAAGGAAAAAAATGATAATGAGTGAACTTGAAAAGAAAAAGAATGAAAAGAAAAGAGGAATTTACCTTTTGATTCAATCTTTTATGAAAGCCTCTTAAGGGGAGATGATTTGGTCTTTTGAAAGGAAAAAGGTATTTTGGACGTGTAAGAGGATATTGGGGGGTGATTTAGGGAGAATATAAGCATGTCATAAGGCTTTAGAAGAGGGAAGAGAATAGGTAATTATGGGTTGTATTTATAGTGGGGGAGATGGGGATTTTCATAATATTTAATTCCATAGTTTATTATTTTCCCTCAAGACCAGAAATAGTTATTATTAAATGTCAAAAAATTAGTAATAATTAAATTTTAGTTAGAACCAATTGGTATTATATCAGCACATCATCATTAATGACTCAATAAATCCATTTTTTAGTATTTATCATAAATTATCATATTTTACTATTCATAAAAAATTCAAGTATTTTAGAGAAATAAAAAAAATTAAAAATAACCATTTATATATGTGTAGAATCCAAAAATGAAGTACATTTTTCGAAAATAATTTTCTATATAGGAATAATTTATTTTTTAATTAAAATCATAATTTACTCGAAAAACAACAACATTAGAACATTCATTTTCTTATTCCTAGATATAGGTATATCATACTTCCACTTGAATATTATTTATATTCTATAATAGGTAAGGTGGATATTAATTAGGGTATTTCACTATTCATAAGGGCAACATTACTAATCATAAGGTTATGTTACATTTTGACAAAAAAAATCTGGTCATAATAGACTCCAAATAACTTACTTATCGCAACTGTGTATGTTATATTTTTTAAATTCAAATCACAGAAGTGATAGACATATGCATAATGGTCACATAGTACTTATTAGTTAATTTTTTCGTGATTTAATTTGATTATATGACATTTTTATAAGAAGGAAATTTCCAGTGAAAACTTTGGGTGGTTACACATCACATTTTGTCTTAGGCAATTCCATAATTTTGTAAGGGTAGTTATTTCTTATGGGTCTGAACCATTACATCCGGATGAGTGTAACAAATACATCTATGATATCAATTTGGATGTGGTTATTGTTTCCTTGATATTGTGGTTATACTTCCTCATTGATGAGAATTTTGGGGTTTTCATCAGTTAGAAGACCATGAGGTATGTATTATCCTAGTGTAACCTAAACATGTGAATATGATGGTGTAAAAATATCTTGAAAGTATATGAAATTTTTATCTAGGATACCATAGGAAAGGATAATATTGTAGCCAAAAAAATAAACAATAATCCAAACTGTATTGATGGGAATGAATAAAAATATTATTGGAAAGTGGTGCAAGAGATTTCCATGATTAATCTTAATATAGGTGTGTTTGTTCGGAGAGGATGCCCTTTTTAGATAAAGTTTTATTCATATTTGGTTTATAAAATAGAATAATTCCATTTAGAGTATTTTTATGTGACTATTTTGTAATATATAATTGTTTGTGGAAATTCCACAGGTGGTTGGTCTAAGGGTGATCATCATCTGGAATTTTTCTAAGGGAGGATTTTTATTCCTTCAGTGATGCACATGGTCGTTCTCCATGACTTCCACTTGTAAAATTTATTAGCATGACCTATTGTGACAAATAAAAATAATTCTTTGATATGTTAGTTTTTATGTCATTGGTTAAAGTTTTTAGTTGATGAGTTTGTGTCTTGATGCTTTGTCTTCCATAATTTGAAGGATGAATATTGTATTCCTTGTGGGTTTCTCTATCCATTAAATGTTCCAGGATGGAAGTGGGAAGACATTGTGATGGTAATTGTTACTAGTATAACTTAATTTCTTAGAGGATATTACTTTATATTTGTTCTAGTAGATCATATGAAAAAATTGGTTCACTTTTTAGTGATCAAGGAGTCAAGAACAATGGATGTTTTATTGTAGATGTATCTGAAGGTACTATTGGGGATTCATGGAGTCGTGAGATAATTATATCTGATCATGATTATTTTTTCACCTCTAGGTCATGTAATATTCAACATAATATTTTGGATTTAATTTTTAACTTACCATTGACTTTAATCTGTATATGGATGACCAGGACGAATAGACCATCCAAACTCTTGAATATATGTCATGTTCTTAAGACCCGGATTTTAGAGGTTTGTGGATAAGTCACATACATTTGGTCACGTTTTCTTAAAACAATATTTTTCACTCTAACATTGGTATAGAACCATTTAAAGCTATATATAGATGACTATTCCATTCTCCATTGTTGTGGATTGGGGTCAGGTGATCAAATATTCACTTGTTAAATATATTTCGAAGCATGATAGTGATAGTTTATGTGATTATTAAATTGATCAAGGAAGTTCATGATCGTTATAATTTTATACAGATCATTAGAGAAATAATACTGTGTTTAAAATTAGAGATTATGTTTTCTTAAAGGTTTCTCATCATCATGGGTTTTTAAGAGTTAGTTATGGGAGTAATATTTCCCTCTAGGTTTTAGGACTTTTGAGATTTTGAATAATGTCAGATTCATGGTGTATCAGATATAAATTCTCTTATATATGAGCTAGATTCATGATTTATTTCATATTTGATGCTTCAACACTATCTTTATGATGAATTTCACAACATTTATCGGGGATTTATCGACATTCATGGTGATACAACCTTTGAGGAGTGGGTTGTGTAGATCCATGGATGCAATGTGAAGGTGTTACATTGGTGTGTTATTCCCTTAGTTGATGTCTTGTGGAAACGTGTTGGTGTAGATGAGATCACATAGGAATGTGAGTCACAATTACATGATCGGTATCTCAATGTGTTTAATTAAAGGCTCTTACTTTTTGTTGGTGTTTTTTATTTTTGTATTTATCTATACAATGAAGTTGTTTTCTCTTCTTTGGTTCCTTATTTGTGGGAATGATCCTATTTGAGAGATATATACACTGGGAGAGTGTTTGGGAATTTTTTGTTAGTATTATCATGATGGTGATATTATTGGGAGGAATATCATGGTGAGGTTGATCATACATCCCCTTTTTTCCTTTACTCCTCTCTGGGTTAGGTTTTAAATTCAGGAGGGAAAGAATTATTTGAAAGGTATCTAATGTAAGGGACTAGATCATACTAGATTATTTCTTTTCATGTTTCTAATGTCATAGGTTCTCTAGGAATTATTAGAGTATATCTAGTTGAGTTTAACAGTTGAAATACGGAATCATGAGTAATTAAAGGTGTGAAATTATGTTACTAATGTGAGAGAGTAGTTTGTAGCCTGAGTGGTGATATTCACTTGAGTAAGGGTGGTTCACATTGTGAAATTCATGAATTGAACCATCGATTCATGACCTGAACAGTGAGGAGTCAGATTTTATGGACTTATCTTTGAAAACTCATGACATTAACATGATGTTCAAGTTTAAAATTAATCATGGTTTATTGGATATTTTTGAAGCATTTTTTAGAGGGTCTTAAAACTCAATCCATTTTAGTGTTAAAGGTGCATTCATGTTTTATGTGTGTGTCTAGTAAAATTGTGATAAATCCAATTGTACCATAAGTTTTTTCCAAAAGACTATTATTTCTTGTAACTCGTAGGAAAAATAGGATATATTTCTCGTTGTCTATAATCCCTTTTGATTCAGATTGATCCCTATTTTCTCGAATTAAATCGATGTTGATCCTATTTGATTATTCCTCTTTCTATTATGGTTTCTTCTCCTATCGTTTTCACATTATACCATTATACCCTAACATGTAATGAAGTTTTATATCATATGATCTTAGGGAGTTAATTTTATTTTTTTGTCATGTTCATGGTGTGGTGCCTTTGGAGCGTTATAGATTCCTTGAGGGAGAGGTGATTCAAGATATTAATTTTTGTTTAGTTCTAATTCAAAGAACATTAGAATCCTTCAGGTAGGGGATTCATTACATATATAATTTTATGTGTATAAGTTATAATAATTTATCTCTTTGAGTAACGATGAAATTATATATAATAAATATTAAAATAGATTAAAGAAAAAATTGGTTTTGGTTGTAGCGATATCCTGTGTTTCCTCCATGATAATGTTTTGCCTCTTAATTTGATAGACAATGTTCTATATTTTTGTATTCTTTGGTTTAACATGTTCGTTATATTAGAGGTCAAATAAATAATAAAAAACTAGTAATTCTTATTGGATAAATAACAAATAGGTGTGATTAATTGAAACCATTCTTCCTTGTAATTTGCTGGAAATCGAAGTGATGCTTGAGGAATTTTTAATTTAATTTTTTATTCATTATAGCTTTTTGGAAAAGTAACTCATACTTGAAATCATGTTTAAATATATTATACTTTTTTATAGATGATTCATTTTATTTTTACTAGTTTAAATCTATGATAAATGAATAGGATAATTCAATACGCTAATTGATTGGATGTTTAATAAAAAATATTTTTGGGGTCAAGCGAGCCTACCTAGTTCTGAAGGTTGGATTTATTTAATTTTAGGGACTATGTTCCCCATTAATTTTTTTATATTTCCTGCTACATTTTGTTGTTGTTTTAGATGTGAGACTTGAAATATGATGTGATGTTACCAGGGTATGTATGATGGTTTGGAAAGACATGGGATGGGAGGTCCAAGTTTGTGGAAGGTTTTATTGCATGTGGTGAAAGGATGCATGGTGATCTGCATGGTGGTGTTAATTTTGAGACATGGAATGATGAAGTTATTTGAAGCTAGGATTTCCCAAGGTTTTGTGCTAAAATAATTTCTGCTTTCTTGATAATTAATATACCTTATAGTATAGATGTTCAGTCATCTTATTTCTGTATTCTTTTCCCCATTACATGATGCAGCTAGTTTTTCTTGGTTTATGCATCATTTAGGGTATATTATAATAATTCCTATAGTATTTGGAATTATTAGATGATAATTAATGATGAATAAATTTACCCCATGGGGTTTTTTATTTGAATTTAGTGATGAATGATGATAACACTTGAGTAATCACGATATCGGTTTGATTATTCTTGTAGGATATGGAAATTAGATAGTAATTAATGTATTTATGAAATGTTAAAACATAGAATTAATTGATAATATTTTTTACAAGATGCTTGTGTGTTTATATTATATGTAGTCCTTAATAGTGGAAACTAGGTGTCCTAGCAATGATAGATATAGTGGAGGTTAAGGCTAAGTAGTTACCCATAGTTTGGTTTGTGAGATATATATATATCCATTTTTTTTATTTAATACACATCCCCATCGATGTCAGTAGGGTGACCAACACAAGTGGACTCTAGATAGTGTTTTCCCAAACATCCATTTTGGTGATTAATGGATGACTAACTATCCCATTTTCCCTAATATATTGTCCTGGTGTTATTATGTAATGGAATGCATTGTCATTAACTTTCCATCTATATGTGCATAGAGGGCTATAATAAATTGTGGTTATTTGAAACACATGTATCTCAAGATATTGGATCCTATATATTATTATAGGTATGTCATGTATGGGTTGTGAGGTATTTATGTATAATACATGATTTACGGGCTATGGTGGATCCCAAAAACTACTCAGTTACTATTTATAGATGTGGATGACGGTGATGATATTTTGTGATTCAGGGGGTATGTGATTTGTGGTGATGATGACATGATGTGATGTATGGGGTGTATGATATTTTATTGTTTTCCATTTTCTATTGAGAAGGCTTATCATTATTTGGAGAGAGATATCTTAGGATGTGTGACATCGGGGAAGAGAGGGAAACTAGTTGGGGAAGTGGTAGCGGGGCACCATCATTTTATATAATGTTGGATATTTTATTATTTCATGAAAGTGATACTTGTAGAGAAAGTAATAGTGGGGATGGAAACATAGAATACATGTTTAGGTTATGAGTTATCTTTACCTGTTCACTCATTGGGATTTAGTATTCATTCATTATATTTTTCATAAGAGGCTATGAGGAGTATCTAAGTTAGTATACATGTTTTCCTCACCCTAATTATATATAAACTGTTTTGAAGTCCATAGGATCTGGTTGGTTATTTGGCTAGAAATTAGTAGCTCGTGGGTTTATTCAGGAGGTATTTGGTTTACAAGGTAACTACTGAGGATTTCCTTCTTGGTATTTGTAGTTTATTTTTAGGTAATATTGTTTTCAGAAATTACATGTCTTCTTTGGGATATCTTTTATCTTTTTATGACAATTATATTTTTGGTGGGTTATCTTATGTTAATTTACTCATATTCCCAGAGAGGTTAATGCCTTCTATTTTTGAGTAAGATATACCAATCGTGTTTTTCCCCAACTCATAACCTATTGGAGGTGGGATTCAAATGTCATTATATCTCTTATCTTATTCCCAGCTTGTAGATCCCTAAGACATTACAATATTTTCTTTTAGGAATAAATTTGAACTTTTTTTGCATGATTTATACAAAAAACAGTATTACACTACAAAAAATACTAAGTTAGCTTTCCTCACATGAAAGATCATGTTTTACCACCTTTTAATGAAGAATCTATTTTAAATCCAAATTTTTACAATTTTATATATGTTATTTAAAATTTGTCTTTGAATTCATAATATAAAAATTAGATTAGGGCGAATGTTTGGTATTTTTTTTTAAGAAGTTTCATTCTTTGATGAATTGTAAAAAAATATTACATCGTAGTTAAAAGCTATCTCTAATTTTTAATATGTATTAATGTTAAATTAATTTTTAAATTGGGTTTTAAAGTAAAATTAGATAAACTATACATATATTAATTTAATTTATGTCCTTGGAATCTTTTTTATATTTAAATTGGATATACCAACTTATTGAACTTTTGAACAATTTTACTTTAACACACTTTCTCGCCACATCTGTGGGATTAGTATTAAACATAATTTTTCCAGTTTTGTGAATTGAATTTATAAAAATTTACATACATGATTGTAAAAAGTATGAAATTTTTGGCCTAATATGATCAATTTATTTTTTGGTGAACAATAACTTCAGAATTTTCTTTACCATAGTTTAAGGTAAATCATGTAATTAAGGGTGTAAATAATATTATAAGGATTATAAAGTTTGCCTAAAACTTGTAATAATTTTACTGGATGATGTTTTTTCAACAAAAATAAACCTTATATATAAATTATAACATTTTTATGCCACTCGGGTAAGAATATTACATCTATAATATTTTATTTAAAGAGAAGTTAGAAATGTCATCCTGAAATTTTTAATAAATGTACAATTTTTATTATAGGGATATACAAAATATAAATTCGACTATAAATAGTCATTTGAAATAAAAAAAATTTATCTACATCAGGATAATTGTTTTGTAATTCTTAATGATAAAATAATTAACTTAAATGGGGACATGATGATGATGCAGTAATTGTTTAAATAATGGGAGATTCAAATAAAAGATATTAAAAATATTAATATAAATATAATTTTACTAAGTTAATGTCATACATGATTTTTATTTATTAATTGGACATATTATTAATGTTTTATAAGTCTTGATTTCAATTTATATTTTGGTATTTTTTATGACATAATAATGAATAGTGTCAAAATTTATATTTAGGATATTTTAAAATAAATAAAATTTTATTCAATGATATAAAATATAAAAAAACATAAATTCAGAACAATAGTTAGAATAAGTTTTGATATTTCATAAATGACTCATTTATTGGCCTTTTGGCATTTTATAGTAATTATATTATCCCATAATGTATAAATTACATGATATCATGACAAGTGTTAAAGGGGTTAAATAAGGGTTAAAAAATGCTATGGATTAAAAAAATAATAAAAACATGTCAAACAATTATTGGATGTGTAATATTAGACACTTATAAAATTTTTATCTATTTTGAGTTGTTTAATGGACACTTATACATGAAAATAAATTATATATTATTTAAATCCAAGATAGTTAGAAAATGTCACTCTCATTGTTTTGAATATCATTTATGTGTAGCCATAAGGAAAAAAATATATGAATGAACCTAAATATTTATTTAACCCTAATTATGTTGTTTTCAAGATATAAATTCAATTTTTATTTTTAAAAATTATATAATTACCATAAAACATCTTCAATACTAAGACAATATTTATTTAATCAATAGAAATATAAAATAATTTATTTTAATAATATCAATTTTGATATATTTGGGATGAGTTAATGTGGATAGTTAATTTTATAGACCTATAGGATATTATAGATATGTTTTAAAGAATTATATTCGATTTATGACTTTTCTTGTGGTATTTAAAGTCAAATTAAAAGAATAGTATCAAATTTGACAATATGATATCTCATTGATTAATTTATTATTAAATTATTTAAAAAACAAAAATATTATAAATAATAACAAGGTGATAGAATATGGTCAAAAAATTCTCCTAATATCAATTTATTGGTCAATTTTATGTATTTGTATCAAGAATAGTCTTATTATATTTTAATATTTTATGGATTTCCAAAAGTGTGCCTCACCTCAATTATAAAAGGGTACATCCTCCCTCACTTCCTCACACCACTTATATACTGATTGTTCAACCAAAACCTGACCATTTCCATTATCAAATTCCCTATAAACATCTATGATATTCTATTCTTCTCAAAATACCAACCCTGGTATCCTTATGTGGAGATTTAAAGGAAGTCCACCGAAGAAGAGGTAATTGTTTTACCCATTCATTTAAGTTCTTGTCTTATTGTACATAATTCTACTATGTTGTTTAAATAATAAATTAATAAATACAATATCATATATATTATTATATGTTATTATGTTTATGGGACAACCATATCCCACCTTTTACCCATCATTTGAAAAACAATATCACTATGCGCTCATCCATACAACTTACTATCTCCATGATGTGGTGTAATTTTTTCTCATCACCACTTTATTTGGATGGGTATAATGATGAATAAAATGGATATAAATAATAAATATGATATGAAATTGATTATTTATAATTTATATACCATTCAATTCCTTACCATTTTACCATTAAGGAAATGATATTGTCGCTCATGTGTACGTATGGTCTATCGTCTCCATAACACTATGAGATTTATTCTCTACATTAACCATTCATTAATGATTATAAAAATATATATCATAAGAGAATATAATTATTGTGAACAGAATATAATTCTTGATATGAATATAATATACTCTATTTATAATAAACAATACTTACATGATAAAACAGACATAATAAAATCAAGCAGTTGACATCCAAAACCAAGATAATAATGATATATATTTTTAAAAATGATATAAGTGGTTTGAATAAGATATCATAAATATAATTATATTTATTTTATAATTTAATAACAAAATTTAACCACTATATAATAATTGCAAGCACCCCCAACTAAAATAAGGTACAATTTAAGGGTTAGTTTCACAACCTCATTATTATCTGAGATTGTTTATATGTAAGTATTTACTAGGAAATATTTAGAATCCATGTCCATGTGCCTCAAAAATATTTAAAAAATGTGAATTTTTAAGTTTTTATATAAGGGAATCATTAACTAAAACATTGTTTTAAATTTTTCGAAGATTTATTCTTTTAAATCTGTTTCAATCATGTTCATGTTTTCAAAATGGGTTCTATGGACTTATTTATAAGTGCATGAATATTATAAAATGTTAATTTTATAATTTCTCTCATGTGTTTCAAAGTGGTATATGACACTTTGATTAAAAATTATATTTTTTAAAATTACTTCATTAATTAATGTGAACTTTCTGAGTAAATGATTTCGATGTTAAATGGGTATTTTTCTCGGGAAACTTTTAACGATTTTGTTAGAGTATTATCATCTATTTCAATATCCTTTGTTGGATATTATGTTTAATTGAGGTTTATCAAGTATTATACCATTTAATATATTTCATTGAAGGGTTTATGATATGTTCGACTATGGGTGTCCTATTTTGGAACTATTCATGGTTTATGGTTAATTAATTAACATTTGGTATGGTAGTATTAATATGAATGTTTATGTTGTCTATGTTTCACCCTTTTAATATAAGGAATTAATTAGACGTAGTATAAGTTTGGAGGTCCCTCTATAGCCCCTTAATGCATCGGTAGGTCTCATGAGACAATATAGACTTGGTTTTTACCTATTATGGTATGGTTTCCTAGAAAAAGCCTTGACAGTATGTTCTAATTGTCTTGAATTATGAATTCCCTCATTATGTGATAACTTATTTATATTCCATGTGATTATTTGACTAGTAGGATATCCATTGTTATGTTTTCTATCTCATGTGATTATTTTTTATGGTATTAATTATTTATTTCATATTATGCTCAAGAATATGTTTAAATGTATTCATTTTTAGTAATTCACCATTCTATAATATTTATGCATATTTATGGAATCATCTATTGTACTATTACCCTTACTAAGTATATGATCTTACCCATTTCTTATATATTATTTTTTCTAGGATGAGAAGATGTATATTATAACTAATATTCAGAGTTAAGATAATAGAATAATGATTTTATCCTAGGGTTCCCTATGTTTTATTTTATGTTTTTAAGGTTCATGTGTGTAATCCAGTTTTCCGAAAATAATAAATTGATCAGACCTTTAGGATTTGTTTCCTTGTAAACATACTAATGTAATAAATAATGCACCAGATCTAGGCTTCTAGGGTCAGGGAATTATAGTTGGTTTCAAAGGATGTTTAGAATAATCCTTGCAAACACTATTTATAAATCAATGATTAGAAACAAATAACCTTATGAATGACTTTGAGGATACATGTAAGTATAGGATATTATACATTTGATTTGGTAATGGATAACTTAAGTTAATACAATGGATATATTGATTTAGAAGAAGGTTCCATTATTTATAGATCCTATAAATGATTTTCCCGAACTATATCACTATGATTAGTGTTTCTCACATCATGATTTGAGTTTTGGTCAATGGTTAGAATATGTAAGGTTACACAATCAATGGTTATACAGTTGATGTTTAAGAGAATAAGAATGTAAATTGAAATGATGGAGGTATTAAGAAATAAAATGATGAAGTGTAATTATTTGGTTAAGAACGAAGTAGAATTTTTAATGTTCAGTTGTATTTGTATTCAGGAAAAGATTTATCAATACTGTTATAGTTATAAGAATCATGAGATATATAAAGATTGATCTATAGTACATCTTATTCACGTATTTAGAAGCCTGAATTATTTCATTATGATCTTTATGATGATAAAGGTATGTCCCAATAAGATATGCATTACATTATTTGTAGAATTTAATGTATTTTTGGGAATTTGTAGACTTTTTTGGACTATGAATTTAGACCGATGTATTTTGGATGAGTCTTATGGTTAGAATGGATTAATATGAACATTGGATATTTTTGTATGAGGTTAAAATATGACATATTTGATACTTTGTGCTATCATTATTGGTTTCAGTAAAAGGATGATGGAATTACATGTGGAATTTATGATTCGTTATAAGTATTTAAGGCATAAAAAATCATCTTAAATATCCATAATCAAATTTACTAACTAAAGTGAAAATAGATCAAAGTAGATCTAAAGGATAATGTTAATCTTTATGACAAGGAATGAAATCAAGTGACAATATTTTCTCAACAACTTATATAAATAGTAAAATTATCCCTCAATGTTAAGAAATGTGTGTTAAGAAAAAAAAATTATCCTAGTACCTTATTTTAGTATTATTCAATTGGTTCCTTAGATAATCACAGATGTGTTGCTTTGTGATTGTTAAATTTCTCTTGATCATGTTCTATATCAATCTTTATCTGAACTTGATAGTTAAATTTCTCTTCCATGTCCATGTTTCCTATATGGAACCCTAGTATGTGTTATCTCTGGTGACTTTTGTAAATCCCATTATTTATTTTAAATCTAAACTTTTATTGACACTTGTTCTAATGTTGGATTAAAAAAGTAATATTGAATAGTCAAACCTTAGTTATCGAACCTGAATTCTAAAATTACGTGCACACAATTTATGGAAGGATGGTATAATTTTTCACCCCAATACATTAAAATATTATCTTTTTATAACAAATTAAATTATTTTTTCACTATGATTTTGTTGACGCTCCTTTACATCAAATAGTCTAAAGGAATGAAAAGGGTAATACCTTGAACCCAAAGTGATTCATCCTTTGAAGAAACATCAAAAATTGACAAAAGGCATGAACCAAGTTTCAAATGCACTTGGGTCGTGCAAGTTCAACCAAGGTCACACAAGTATACTTGCGCCGCTCCCAGTGGTCGCACAGGTGACTTGCGTGCCCTCATTGAAACATCGCCTAGGTTATCTCCAGCCTATAAATACCCCTGTGGGACCACCATTTCAAAGAGAAAAAAAAATTCCAGAAATTCAGATTTGAGATCCTGATGCCCTAGTCTCTTCTCAAAGCTTCCAAACACTTATAAGGAAGTTTCTTACCTAGAACAGAAGATATAAAGAGAGGGAGTAAGGCCTAAGTGTTGAATCTCATCAACACTTGCACGCCTGAGTGGCCATCCCTTAAGGTAAATGGCCACACTTGCACGCCTCCTTACCCCTACAACAGAACTTGTGTGCCCCTCTTCTAGAAGCCCTCAGGGATAGTACTAAAGGTTTGATCTAAGCCTCACCCAAGTTCTACGTTAAGGGCGAAGTGGTGTACAAGTAACCATGTGTCACGCAGGTACACCTACATGACCAAGACTTGCGCGCGCCTCTCTTTTTGGGTGCCCTTCCTGCCCATTTCACCCCTCCTACACCTATCCACCTCTCCTATTCAAGATTAAGCCTTTATAATTCTTTCCAAATCCATTCATGGAATTATTTCCTTGTTGTATTCCTTATATGGAAGGAATTCTATGGAACATATCTCAAAACCTAGTTATTTACACATCATTACATCACTAAAGTTAGAGACATCATTCATTCAACCTCAAACTTTAAGACGAGAGAATCCTTAACCTGGGCCTCCTTTTCAGGAGTAAGCCCCGGTCCAAATTCTCATTAATATTGGGCATCCTCCTTAGGAGTAATCCCCAAGACCTCATTAATTTGGGAATCCTCCTTAAGAGTAAGCCCCAAGTCCCCCAATCTGGGCATCCTCCTCAGAAGTAATCCCTAGTCTCAAAGTTCCCAAAATATGGGCATCCTCCTCAGGGGTAATCCCCAACCATAATTTCTCAAATCTGGGCTTCCTTTTCTGGAGTAAGCCCCAGTCTCAAATATGGGCATCCTCTTTAGGAGTAAGCCCCAAGTCCCTTAATTCTAAAAATTCCCTAAACCTGAGATATCTTTTCCGGAATAAGCCCCAGTCTTCAAATACCTTTAACCTTGGCCTTCTCCTTAGGAGTAAGCCCCAGTCTTAATTTCTCATAACTAGTCTTAATTTACTTTTGATCTGGGCTTCCTACTCAGGAATAAAACCTAATCATACGTCCCCTCCTAATTTGGGCATCTTCCTCAGAAGTAAGCCCCAAGTTAGAGTGTCCAAATCTCCATAAAAGAATATATACTTTTATGGACCTTATTCCCGGACTTCTTCTTTGAAATAAGTCCTGATCTCTGTCTATTTGCGCAGTCATGCATACATAATCCCCACATAATTTTCTATGATTGCATCTTTCATGGCACAATTTTCTGGTTTCACCAATTCCTCTTGTTTCTCACGCCGAGCATGACTCACTTGAGCTCATAGTGTAAAAGTAATTATGACATCTTTCTTTGAGCCATCAATCATACATAAAAATCATACTCCCTTACTCGAACTGCGTGGGTTCTGATTCCTTTTCTAAATAAAGGATACGTAGGTTTCCCATCTACGGGTACGATCCCAACTCTGAAATAATCTATGTCCTTCTAAATGACAATAAACTTCAAGTGCCCCACTGAGTGTCTTTAAAACTAGTATGGTCATCATAATGACTGAGAGACTTTTATACAATGTATTAAAGGATACCATTGACTAAGAATCTCTAAAAAATAAAGATGATTCTCTATCAATGAAGAACCTCGAATATATATAAAAGATTCTCTAAATTTCCTACATATCAATCATTGATTGTTAGATCTAAAGGAAATATCATTTTATACTTGGTAATTTAATAAGGATTAACGAGCATAACTTAAATCTATAAAGAGAGTCTTAGAGTAGACAATAATTCCCCTCAAAAAGGTGTGATGAGTCCGACCTCCCATCCTCTCGACTAATGCAAATTCTTAAGGATCAGCGGTCCATAACTAATGAGCACCTACCTTTGGAAAGTAGGTCCAAATTGATATGGAATCATTGGATGTTTCCAGTTATATGAACAAACCCATCAGAAACCGCTTGGAATGTTTGAACATTAAATCAATGAGGTCATTCCCAATTCCAGATGAAACAAAAAAGGGTGAGCCCGACATGAATCCTTAACCAAGTTAAAGCGATATTTTTCCTATTTGTTAGGCCCCTATTTAAACTCAATGAGAGGGCCCACAAGACAATCAATAACATATGTGCTTATCCAAAAGATGTAGTGGCCAGACATATCTTGATTATGTCTGTTATATCAAACATGCACTCTTTTCCAAGATCTTCTGCATTACAGAAATGGATTCTCTTAAGTTCATACCCAGGAATACTTCTGTGGTGAATACTTCTGTTGGGAAGGCCTCTGCTGCTGCTCCTGCTAGATCATCCTCCTCTCTGAGGATGATATCACCTACTCAGCATCTTCAACACTGGGTATCAAATGCGCTGGTTAAGGAATACCGTCAAAAAGGTACTATTACAACTCTGGAGGCTGCTCGACAGGCCCTCCAAGTCAATAATTCACCTTGGTCATCCGGACAACAACAACCAGCGATCAAGAAGCAGGTGGTGCCAATCATTGTCTCCAACTGTTTCGGGTCATTATCCCCAGAACACAATCACCATTCACTACCATATTCTGGGGAGGTGAATGAGCAGGTCTCTCAGGGCCATAATTCAAGGAGAAGGGAGTCCTTCCCAAGGGCTCCCATCAATAATCGCTGCCAGAATCGTGCGATAGTGCACCCCCAACATGATGAGGGTATCATTTCCAGGCATTAGGCTCGGGTTCCTCGAAGCCGAGCAGGCAAGATGAACCTCCAGAGATGAAATCTGGTCAACAGTGAGAAGGATCTCATATCTTCCATCTCCGGGGAAGTCCACCATCCTAACTTGGTGGCAAGTAACGAGCGGGCACACACACCCATCCGTTTTAATTCTGCTATCCAACAACCTCGTCTAGCACTAGGACACTAATCCCGCCAAGAAATTCTAGCAGAGTACTATAGACAAGAACATACACCTATTTATAAATCATCAGGTAGTCAGCAGGCTCTTCTGACTACGTACGATGGATCCCGCCAACCCAATGTGTGGACAACTGGTAAACATGCACATACACCTGCTTACATTCATCAATCCTGCCAGCAGCCTCGTCTATCAGTATTGAAGGAAGCTCATCAACCACGTTTGGTGGAGTGAAATCAGAAGACATATACACTTTCTAGTATTGATCAAGCCTACCAACTGTCTCATTTGGTAGCATTTGGAGAAGTTAGTCTGAAATCTCCAGTGACAAACAAGAGGCAGACTCAACTCTCTGCCCCCACACTTGAGTATTGTCAGGATTCACTGACAGGAAAAGGAGGACATGAGCAGTAACACACACCTACTCCATGAACGGAATGGACGTATATCCCCATTCCAGCGACTGAAGTCACCAAGCATATTCTATCAATGGTGAAAGAGTAGAAGAAAATCCATGCTCATATTATGGATGCCTGCCAAGATATTATAACAGCTTCAGCAGCATCTCAGGGAAAGACACATAAATCCATCCCTACCAGTGGAGTGAAAAATCAACAGTTCACTCCAGAACAGACAAACACCTCTGTTCTAGTCCAAGAGGGTTGTGGGGCGTACTTCCCCATATCATACGGACAACCAAGTCAGGCACATACACTTGATTTCAGCAGAGATAATCAGCCTAACATGATCATTTATTCTTGAGTAGGCACATACACCTGGCTGTAATGACCACTATCGTCAACAAGTGGTTCCTAAATTGAGTAAGAAGGTGTCTAAAAAGAAGACCTTCCCAACACAGTCAAGAAATCAAGAGCCAATTTGTAATAAGGCCTTGCTTGATGCTGGAGTTCATGAAGCCCTCAGACAATTATCTTTTGGAATTCAAGATTCTTCTCTTTTAGTTCCCAATAGTTGGAACATTAATTCTAAAGGTCTGCATCAGATAATTCCTCATGAAGGCTTGCTTCATGAAAATTCGGTCGATCTCAAAGTTTCATCTTTAGATGGGAGCCACAAGAACCCTCTGTGTGGCCAGAAGACCAAGGAGAAAAATGTTTCATCTATTTCTGTAACCCACCATGGTGATCCTCCCCATGATGATGAATTTATCTGTGAAATTCCTCTCCACAATTATAATACACATTTCATGGAAAATTCTACAATGGAAAATGTAGTGACGAGAAATCCCTCTTATCTTGAGGCACTTGAAAATATGAAGTCGGTCATGTCTGATGCTTTATCACTAGCAGGTGAAATACTTTCTCAATCAGAAGATAGACCAGGGTGTAAGTAATTCTCCAAACCACCCCTAGATCGTTCATCTTATAGTTTGATCAGTGAATTATCTACTAATCTTGTTGAATCCGATGAAGCAAAAAATACGCACTAGCTCTGGTCTAATCAGGTAGAATAATCTTCATTGAATAATAAAGAGGAAGTACTGAATATGAGAAAACAATTGGAAAAAGGTGATGTGCCAGTCATGTTTTGGCCTTCGGCTGACTCTTAGTATGACATTCCAGAGATGATGACAGAAGATGGAATTAATGATATTTGTCTCAACATATAGAAAACTCTTTGTCAGTTGTAAAAGAAAATATTATCTTATGACAAATATGAAAATCATGTCAAGATAATAGAAGGCTTACAATTCCAAATTGACTTGGCATCTCTCTCAGTTTCTCAATATCCAAATGCTGAAAAGCAGTAGAGAGCCCTTCAGTATTAATGACTTAGAGCACTAAGAAGATTTCACCCATTAATTGCCAATGCCCCATCTGGTATTCATATCAGGGGATGGGGTGTTTCTGGAGCACTACATTTAACTCTTCTCTCCAGTCAGCAAAGACCACCTAAAATGGTCTCATGCAATGTTATTGCCCATGGCCGGCCACAATCAATTGGCTTTGTTTGTAATCAAAGGCTTGCTGAAGAATAGGCATCAACTAGTTCTTCTCAAAATCAAGCATACAGAGAACAAGTTATTGAATTACTCCTGCATCAAGAAAACGAGAATATTGAGCATGCCTCTCATTTGGAGAAAGCACATCATCAAGTGACAGAAGTGTCAGAAATCATCCAACGGTCTTTTGATCCGGGTGATAAAAGTGGATACAAGTTGATGCATCAAGGTAATATCCGGACTAAAGTCCACAAGATCAGGAGAGCTTTCAAGAAAGTCTCCGATGTAGTATCTCAAGATCCACCCCAGCTTGCTAGACTCATGACTCTTTTAACCCAACCCTCGGAATCATCAAATAGGATTCGAGGAGTTGAGAAGCAGCAGAAAGTACAGCCCCAGTCCACCGGACTGGGGACTTTTTTAAATCCTCAATCTCTTTCTCAAATAAAGTTAGTCTTTTCTTGATTAGGGAAGAAGACTCAAGAGGAACGAAGAACCAAATTCCTAGGAGATTCCCTCTAAATTACGGTTCGTCAAGAAGTTCCCAAGGGATCAAATCGGCAAAAGGCAATGTCTCATCAGAGACATGGAAGAAGACAATATCGCAGAAATTTTGATAGAAAGGATGCAATGCATTATGCAACAATTAATGTAATCAATTCCATTGTTGCTGATCTGCCAGATGAGTTTCACTTAGATGGATCAGATGAAGAGGTTCCTGCTCAAGAAGTTGTACGCACAGACACAAATGAAGAAGGTGTGCGTACACAAAATCAAAGGCTTACATAGAATCTGGGTATTCCTTCATGTAACACACTTCCACCTCACTGAAAGGGATCCAACATGGGGAATGGAAAGAATCAGGTTACATACCATTCCTCTAGATAAGGACAATCACTCTCACTAGAGCAAATATTTGCACAACAAGAGGAAGAAATGAAGGAATTGAGGAGGATGAATGCAGAATTACTTGAGGGTAGTCTTCCTCCTAAGCATGTTGGAGTCAGTCAGCCAAAGGAGTTTGTTTTGTCTACTGAAATGGATCATGAATATACTCATTTATCAGTACACCCTCAGAGGTCTAATCCTACGGGTCAAGTGCAACAACAATCGGTAGTGCAGCCATCGGTTGTAGTACCAGCTGCCACATTTTTTCAAGCTCCATTCATTGCACCTGTTCAGGTCCAAGCTCAACCAGATGTTTCTCAAAAGTTAATAACTAATATTGAGTCATTAACAGCTTTTTTGGAGGCTATGGAGGGAAAGCACGCTCAAATTTAGCCAAAAAGTGATCTTACCCAGAATGGGTTGATGAAATTCCTCCCCCATCAAGTTTTATAAGTACCACATTCCCAATCTGTAATGGTTCAGTAGACCCAGAGCAAAACTTAACACATTTTGTTTCTCGTTGTGATCCTATGATGGGAACCGTTCAACAACAAGAAGCATTTATGCTCAGGTGTTTTTTACAGTCATTACAAGGGCCTTCCATTGTTTGGTACACAAGCTTGCAATCCCGGTCAATTACCGGATGTGAGGATATTTACCAAAAATTCCTTCTTTAGTTCAGCTCAACATTGCCAAAGACAACAGTTTTTGATCTTACAAACTGTAAGCAAAGGGAGAATGACAGGGTTTCAAATTTCATTGCTCGCTAGAAGGGATTAACATATTACCTGAGTTTAGAACTCCCTCAAGAATAATTGTTTCCAATCTGTGTGGAAAATCCACGTGATGATCTACGCATGTCGTTGATCTCTGTGAAATACACAGGAGGGTTTCGAGACCTTACTTCAATTGCTCAACAGATTGAAAACTCTCTTACGAAGACTAAGGATAAAACTCATATAATTCCATCAGCTCAAGGAAGGAGAATGGGTAGAGCAGAGACTGCTACAGTCATGCTTAAATAAGCACCTATACCTGCTTCTACTTTAAAACCTTCATCTTCCCGAAGGGCTCCACCTCTTAAGAATCAACAATAGAGGCCGTTTCATCAAGATTCTCAAAGAGATCAAAGATGTAAACAATTTGAGGATTTGAAAGGCAGAGTTTACTCTTTCCAAAATGAACAAGTTCTTGGACACTTAATTTAGGCTCTAGAAAATAATTTGGTTCAATTACCGAGGCCCAAAAGGCCGAACAAGGAAGGAGATAAAAACCATCCCAACTATTTCCCCTTTCATCAAATATTGGGGCATCCCATTCAGGAGTGTTTTGTCTTTAGGGACCTCTTGCAAAAAATGGTCGACTCGGGACAAGTCAAACTGAAAGGTTCTTCAGCTCAGGTATCATGTGTTACTACTATATATCCATAGGGGAAGGCGAGTGGAAAGAAGTCAAGAACAAAAATGCACAAAAATATGATGATTGGATGGTCAGAAAAACGATCCACCGAAATCATGCTATTTTGTGAACACAATTGAAGAAACCAATTGTGTCTTCTACCATGAATGACGCAGCAAAAACCTCTTCATCAGAGGGAAAATCCTCAATAAAACGACATGATTAAAAGAAATAAGAAGAATCAGAAGAAGATGATTATGTGTCAAATACCAAGTTTTCATTGACTCTCAGAGATTTTATGCCATATACTTCAAAGCCACGGGCACCGTGCCACCAAACGACACAACCTAAATTGGCTAGTCAGGCAGATTCTTCATTGGATGAAGATTTGATCTTCGGTTCTGTTAATATGATTCATTTAACATATCCTTATGCCAGTCGCAGTTTTGATTTTGATGTGCCTGGGTTCCCTGTATCAAGAAGAAGAATCAGAGGAAGTTCCATAGACTCAGGGTATAGGGGAAGATGTAGATCTTTCAGAGGCCACTATTCCAATTCTACCCCTTCTAGAACTGTGTATACAGAAAAAACATGTGGCAAAGCCCTTCACCGAGCTCAAAAAGAACAAGAAAGTTCTTACTCACAACGAAGATTCAGTCCTAGTACAGTTATTCCGGAAGATCGGATGGAAGTTAAACCTTCTTCCTCTCAGCAAGTAAATAGACCTATTCGGTCTAATATTCCAAATCTAGGGGTATTACCAACTCCTACCCCAATACAAGATGCACCAACTTCCAAAGCATAAACATCCAAGACACCTGCTAATCCACATTTTCCTGTTGGGAAACACAAACCTTTGGATAAAAAGTATGATGTATTGAAAAACCTGGCCCAAATACCAGCCAATTTATCAATTCTGGATGCCTTGAATTTAACAAAGGATCTCTGGGAGGCACTCATTGAAGATTTTCCAAGTCCTTATGAGTTCGAAACTGAAATTGCTGCAGCTGAATCCTACCATGTAAAGAATAATCCTATAGAATTCCATGCAGTGATATCATTCACAGATGTAGATGAAGAAGATGTTGTGCATGGACATACTATACCTTTGTACTTATCTGTAAAGGTCAATGGTGTAGACATCTGAAGTGCTTTCATTGATAATGGTTCACGAGTCAACCTCATGGCCATTCCTACACTTCATTGGTTGGGCCTCACAGAATCTGATTTATCTCATTCTACTATGATGTTACAAGGATTTGATAAAAATGAACAAGAACCACTGGGCGATATTACACTCAGAACTCAGTTTGGAGATCTTTTATCCAATTCAGATTTCATGGTTGTTGATCAAGACTCAGCCTTCAACATCTTTCTTGGAAGACCCTGGATACATCAACATGCGACTATCCCTTCATCATACCATCAATGTCTCAAATATTGTTTTGATGGTCAAGTTGGGACATTTTATGGTGATAAGGCCTCATTCAAGACATGTGAGTCTCAATACATGGAGGCGGAATTCTATCACATGAAGGGAAAGAAGAAATCCACAACAAGAGAGATTACAAAAGTTAATGCTCCATATGGTATGGAAAATATGCCAGTAAATCCATTTACACATGTGAGTATAGATTATGTGTTGCCTATCAGTCAAATTGACAGGATAAAATCAAATCCAAATACTCTTATGGAATCTTCCATAATGTCAATTACAGAAATCATGCCAGACAGCATAGGAAAAATTAGTGATTCACCAAGCAATTATGAAAGATCAAATGGGGATGTCTTCATTTCATCTGCTGAAATCAAGAAAGTCTATACTTCGCCAACCAGGCCAGAAGAAGTTATAGCAATGTCAGAGGTGAATGATGATGTCAATTCTCAATCCATCATCTCCTCCTTAATACCCAAGAAAGACCCTTCATCATCAATCGGGTCGGAAATGGAAGATTCTTCTTCAAGATGTTAAAATATTAACATCTCTTCTGATCATGAAAATTATACTTCATCATCTACTATGAAATTAGAAATAGAAGAAATAAAACATGTTGAAGAATAAGAGGAAGATCTCAAGGATGCTCCTCCAGCATTTGAAGAGGGTATCTCTACTACCTTGGATGAACTCAGAGAAATAAATCTGGGTACAAAAGAAGATCCACGCCCCCACTTTAATTAGTGCAGTAGTGAATTTTGAAGAACAAGAAATGTATATTTCATTTTTGAAGAAAAATCGAGATATATTTTCTTGGAACTATACAAAGATTCTAGGCCTTGATCCTGATGTCGCTACTCATCGTTTGGGTTTTCCAGAAGAACATCAAGGATTCAAGAAAGCTTCCATAAGAACACACCCAACTTATGCTTCAAAAATTGAAGCTGAAGTGGATAAGATTATCAGAAATAACTTCATAAGAGATGTTCAATATCCCAAATGGTTGGCTAATATTGTCCCTGTGAAGAAGAAGAATGGACAAATTAGAGTTTTCAATGATTTCAGAGATCTTAATCGGCATTTTCCTAAGGATGATTTTCCAGTTCCGATCATAGAACACTTTATTGATGCAACAACTGGTTATGAAGAACTTTACTTCATGGATGGATATTCTGGGTAT
This sequence comes from Viscum album, assembly GCA_963277665.1. Taxonomy (NCBI): domain Eukaryota; kingdom Viridiplantae; phylum Streptophyta; class Magnoliopsida; order Santalales; family Viscaceae; genus Viscum; species Viscum album. The sequence continues at coordinate 1,105,782,666 of OY728145.1, forward strand.
AATCAAATCTGAATGGCTCAAGAAGATGAAGAATCTACAGCCTTTAGAGCACCTCAGGGTGTGTTTTGCTATCGATAAATGCCCTTTGGCCTAAAGAATGCAGGCGCAACATATCAGCGTGCTGTGAATTGTATCTTAGAACCATTTTTAGGGAAGTTCGTTGAATGTTATGTGGACGATTTGGTTGTTAAATCCAAACAATGTTCTAATCACTTGGCTGATTTGGAAATCATATTCCACAAACTTTGACAAAATAATTTGAAGATAAACCCCGTCAAATGTGATTTTGGGGTAACCTTAGGAAAATTTCTCGGCTTTTTTGTATGCCATCTTGGTATCGAAGTCGATCCTGAGAAGAAAATGTCAATCCTTGGTATGTCACCTCCTCAAAATTTGAAATAATTGAGAAGAATTCAAGGAAACTTAGCCTATATTCAGCGTTTCATCCCCAATTTGGCAGGAAAAAGTTTACCCTTCACCAAATTGATGAAGAAGGGAGTTACATACCAGTGGACTGAAGAATATCAAGAAGCATTTGATATTCTCAAGAAGTATCTCTTGAGTCCACCAGTATTAATTCCACCTATTTAAGGAAGAACACTTATCCTCTATGTGACAGCTTTAGAGTGATCCTTGGGTGCCTTTCTTGCTCAAAATAATGATGCTGGGAATGAAAACAGCCTCTACTATCTCATTCAGACTATGCATGAAGCAAAAACCGGATACTCAAGTATTGAGAAATGCTGCTTAGAATTAATCTTCACAGTTCAGAAGTTGATACTCTACCTGAAACATCACGAGGTCCAATTGGTATCTCATAATAATCCACTCAAATTCATCCTTATTCTTCCAATGCTTACAGAATGTCTAGCAAGGTGGGCAGTTATTTTGCAGCAATTGGACATCCAATATGTGTCTCAAAAGGCAATAATGGCCCAAAAACTGGCTGATTTCCTTGCTGAACACCCTTTAGTAGTAGATACATCTTCAGATATTGAACTTCCTGATGAAGAAGTCTTCTTTATTCAAGATAGTCTTCAGACATGGGAAATGTACTTTGACGGTGCTTCCAGAAGTCCAACGGGAAGGAAAATAGAAAATCCTAAATTCAACAAAGTTGGGTTAAGAGTTATGCTCATTTCTCTAAAAAAGGTAGTGTTAACCTATTACTTCTCATTGTTGGGAGGCAGTACAAATAATGATGCGGAATACCGAGCTCTCATCGCAGGCTTGGAGTTAGCGCTTTAAGAACAAGTGAATCACATAAAGGTGAAAGGTGATTCAGACCTGGTAATCAAACAAGTCAATGAGGATTATGCCATCAGAAAAGAAGAATTAATCCCTTTGTATGATTACATCAGATAACTAATGGAGGAATTCCCTTGGAACAGACATTTTCTTATGTCTCGCGGTCACAAAATGCCCAAGCTGATGCACTGGCTAATATAGCCACAGCTCTGGAAGATCCAAATTGGGACAACACAACCATCAGTATTGCCCACCGTCATACAATTTCACCTTATGTTCAAATCATAATAGAGGAAATCAATGAAATTAGTCCCATTCTTGAATCATATGGTCATACTACAGGATGGATGACACCTATCAGGGAATACCTTCAAAATGGAACACTTCCACTTGATAGAGCCAGGAATGATCAAATCTGGCAACGTGTGGTGAATTTTACTCTTTATGATAGACCAGATAACCTAGAGAAAGTTCTCTACAAGCGTGGTTCTGATGGAGTTCTCTTCAGATGCATTGATGGTGAAGAGACAATGGCTGCCATGAAAGAAGTGCATGCATGAGTCTTTGGTGCCCATAAGTCTGGACATAGACTGTCTGATCAAATTTGAAGGCTTGGATACTTTTGGCCTTCAATGATAAAATATTGTGTTGATTTCACAATGAAGTGTCATTCATTCCATGTACATTCCAAATTCATTCATCCTCCCCCATAGTTGCTTCATACAGCCAAATACTCGTGGCCATTTTCCCCATGGGGAATGGATGTGGTGGGACCTTACCCTTCAGCTACAGCCATGAAATTTAAGTATATTCATACTGCTACTGACTTATTTTCCAAATGGGAAGAGGCAATACCTCTCACAGAAGTTAGTTCTAAAATAATTGTTAGCTTTATCAAGTCTGACATCATTACAATATTTGGTGTCTCTCATACCATATTGACGGACAATGGAACCAACTTCTGTTCATCCGAGGTGAGGAAGTTGTATCAAGAATACAAAATCAAATCCAACCATTCATCTCGGTATCATGAAGCAGCCAATGGCCAGATAGAAGCCTTCAACAAGACTCTTTCAAACATACTGCAAAAGATGGTGGATAAAGATAAGAGGTCATGGCTTGATAAACTCTTTCGTGCTTTATGGGCTTATCGGACCACCACCCGCACTGCGACGCGGTCAACTCCATATTCGCTGGTATATGGAACGGAAGCAGTCTTACCCATTGAAGTTCAATTACCTTTGCTCATAGTAGCCATTTGTGATCAATCATCTACAGATGAACAATCTAAAAAGTGATTGGATGAATTGGAATGGTTATATGTGAAAATATTGTGCACCCTCCAACACTTGGAAGTCTACCAGAATCGAATAGCACGAGCTTTCAACAAAAAAGTTCATCTTTGTTCATTCATTCAGGGAGAATTGGTATTGGATATCAGAACCCCAATGATACCAGGAATGAAACCTCCCAATCATGAACCAAAATGGGAAGGACCTTACTCAATACATAAGGTCTACTCCAATGGAGCTTATTGTTTAATCTCAATGGATGGAGAACTCATCACTACTCCAACCAATGCCATATTTTTGAAGAAGTATTTTGTATAAAAACAAAATACAGCAATCCTCCTTGTTATATGACATTAAACTATACAGAAATCATCCTTTCTATATGATTTTAAACTATACAGCAATCGTCCTTGCTATATGACGTTAAAATATACAGCAATCATGCTTGCTATATGACATTAAACTATACAGCAATGGTCTGTGCATATGACCTTTATCTATTTTCATGCTTCATGTCCAGCAAGACGTTAAACTGCACCATTACGGTCCACGCATATGACCTTAAACTAGTCACACTTTCGCCCAACATGATGTTAAACTGTGTCCCCATCATCATTCTTACTATATGATGTTAAACTATACTACAATGGTCCATGAATATGACCTTAAACTATTCACACTTTTGTCTAACATGACTTTAAACTGTATCATCCCTTTTCATCCAACATGACATTAAACTATGAAAAAGTCCCTAATACGTTCAACATGACGTTAAAATATGTCCTCTTTTGCCCTTACTGCATGACATTAAACTGCACAGTCCCCCTTTTGTCCAACATGACATTAAACTGTATTGTCCCGATCGTCCTAACTATATGACGCTAAACTGTACAAGAATCCCTTAATACGTCCTATATGATGATAAACTTTATTTTGTCCCTGTTACATGACACTAAATTGTGCAACACCAATAGTCATCATTTCAAGACATTAAACTGCATAGTCCCTTCATATTTCCTACATGACATTAAACTGTGCATCATTAGGGTTGTTTCAACCTCTTGTTTCTCACACTGAGTATGACTCACGTGATCTTAGAGAAAACTTCAACCATAATACCCTCTCTGGGACACTAACCATGCGTAAGTCCCAACACCATTTTTTAGGTTGTTGTCTCCAAGAACAACTTGATCACTAATTTATTTTTTTTAATTTAACTATGCGGACTTTGATCCTTTCCTTTTAGGCTGGGTACGTAGGCAACCTCCCGAGGTTCAAGACCAAAACCAATCTCTTCACATCGGTTCATCTCCATCTCATACAATGTTGATTTGTGAAACCGCCCCCAGAATCAATATCTTTACATTGGTTCACCTTCGTCCTTTCTATACGACAATAAACTATACAACACTTTTTTCCTGTACGACAATAAACTACAACATTCTTTGATATCCTCAACTGAGAGGGAATCATTAATTACATTGATTTCCAATCATGTTATATTCTAAAGACTACATGCATACATGGCAATGCCCGAACCTTTTATCTTGGGTCAAACCATCATCGCACTAAAGTCCCCTTTCACCCTTCACATGTACGAACCAAATCTGTACAGAGGGTATTTCTATAACTACGTGGGCTTGATTCCCATCTTTATGGGATATGTAAGAACATTCGAGTGTCCCTCGAATCCAGCCCCAAGTCTTTTGGGCATAACCCCAAATTCCTCTTTCAGTCCCCTGGCTGAAAAGTCCTTATGAAAACACACATTGTGTATTTCTTATAGTGGTCTGAATACTATGACCCTAGACTAATATCTCTTACACTTTCGTCCCACATGACGTTAAACTGTATTTGACGAACTACGTATTTCTTAATTACCATCCTTATGGGATACATAGTGAAGTCCAACATTTCAATTCAGGACCCAGCCATAACATGATTATGGTTAGAATTTATCTGTGTATCTCTGCATACATTGGACAATACCCATATTTATGTGTCATAATCCTAACCTTAAATATTTTCAGATCTTCATAACCATTTGTTGACTTCTAGTCACAAAAATGTCAAATTTCTGAGAGTTCTTTTTCCTAACTATGCAGCACGTTCCCTTAGGCGGCCTTGCATAAACAGTCCACATAAGAGACTTGTCAGCCAAGAGATACTATTATTTGAATATGCATCCAATGCCCTTAGGAATCCCTACATAATTCAGCCCCCTAATGGGTTTGTCAGATAATGGTAACTTCAGTCTTGGAAAGAAAACCTGTTTTGTTTTATTTGGTCTTATCAACAATATGTAAGGATCCACAAAAAATAGCCATCCTTAACATATTTGTCTCATGTTCTTTTTCATGATCTGAAAGTATTCAACTATATGGTTTATATTTCTCTTCTCTATGTTTGGGTTAGACCTTCGTAGGAGTGACATTCATCCAGTTCTTAGACGATCTTTCTTGGAAATATTTTCACCATATTCAAGTACCTCTCTCCATACAGAAAAATATATGCTTTGAAAAATTTGAATCTCCATAAACTTCCACTGGCTTTTTAGTAGTAGAAAAGTAAATTTCTGAGAGTTCTTTTGCATGACTATGCAGCACGTTCCCTTAGGCGACCTTGCATAAACAGTCCACGTAATAGACTTGTCAGCCAAAAGATACTATTATTTGACTATACAGCCAATGCCCTTAGGCGGCCCTACATAATTCATCCCCCTAACGGGTTTGTTAAATAATGGTAACTTTATTCTTGGGAACTACTTCTTCTAATGCCTTTTAGCCCTTTTTCGTATAATTCCTCAGATTTAAAATTTCCAAAGTCATAGTTTACATGTTTTCCTTCATACTTGAGTATGGTAATATGTTTTCAGATAAGTTGTCGAGGAGTTGAGTAAATTTTAATCCATTTGGTCAAAGCTACTTTGACCTTAAACATTGGGATTTTTATGTCCGACATGCATGACTTTAAACTGCCCACAAAATACATGGGAACTCAAAATAAAATTCAAGTTCCAGCTCACTAAACATATATTTTGAACGATTTAGGTAATATTGAGCTATTAAAAGATTCAAAGTTTGTTGGGTCATTTATAATAATCCTAGTAAAAATCAAACTATGCTTACTAGGCCCATTGGCATAGGTAAAATTCTAAAGTAGGCAGCAAAGGAAAATGCGTGCACAAATGATTGAAGATGAGAGTGTTTTTTATTTGATGCACAAAAATTAGAAGTACGTCCACATATCTGAGTCTCTTCTCTTTTACAAGAAATTAGAAGAGGGTGTTAACATAAGTCTTCACTTGATGTACAACATCCCGAGCTTCATCAGTAGCCACTTGAAGCTCATGAACTCGACCAACTTCACTCTTTTTAGCATGATGGGGAATTTTCTTGGCATTTGCGATGGCTTTCATACCACTCGTTCGAGCTCCCTCCAGTGAATTGTTCAGTTGGTTAAGTTCCCCAATAACATTATCTAACTGTTGTTGAAGGTGCATTTGCTAGACGACTTTATCTTTGATCTTATGCTTCAGGTCCTTCATCTTGGCAGCATAATCAGCCTCATCTCGGGATACCGCAGCCTCAAATTCACTAATATTGGCTGACAGGTTCACCCCGGTTAGATCTTCATGGCACTTTTTCTTCTTCTCCCTTCTTAAGATGACTTGCTTCACCGCAGCATGGATCTTTTGATATTAAAAACCGCTAAGTCCTAACATGACAAACAGGGATGACAGTTGCAGGATCATCAATGACAGCTCTTCAAGAGGCACTTCAGATATGATCTTCCATTTATTTTTCCATGCCTTGCATCATGCAAATTGGAGCGCCTTTTGTACTTCTGGATCCAAATCAGCATCACTGTCACAAGGGGGAATATAATCCAGGATTAACGAACTTATGAAAGTTCCCTGTTCTGCTCATTCCCCCTGACCTGGGCTTCTTCACTTTCAATTATAGTTGGGGCGGAGGCTGAGGCTTCACCTCCAGAGCTTTCCAGTAAAATTAATGGCCCTGCATAATCAATTGAAAGCTGTGGTTAGTTTCAAAGGATAATAAATGTTAATTGGTTGTCTTGAAAATTATGTACAGTCACAAATATTATTATCCCTTACCCAATGGTAGATCATTAACTTGAGAAGGATCCTCTCCGTCTTTCCTAGCTTCAACAGGATTTTCAGGGTGAGGTTGAGGAATCTCTATGGAGTTCAGCTCCACTTGGTCTAATGTCTCTACAATAGTAGGATTTTATGTACCCACTTTAGGCATTGGTAGTTCAGCAGCTTACTCATATAGAACTACATATTTGAACCAATCATGATCAGACATGTAATCAGAAGTTATTTTTTTTTATTAGGATAAAGGATAACACTCACGTCCGTAATCTTCTAAATTACATTGTAATTTAACATGATCTAAAAAATCTTCAAAAGATGCGCCAAGTCCCATAATTTCAACCAATGTAATATCAGAATCCTGGTTAATCTCACCAGTGGGAGCATTTGGTATGTCTTCTTGGAGGCCTTCATCTTGTGGTCTTTGACCCTGGAAAACTTCTTCCAATAAAGCGGAAGTGTGAGTTGCAATGGCTGCCAAAAGCTCGAGTGTAGGGGATTAACCTAAAGTATTACAGAATAGAAGTCAGTCGATGTTTTATTCAAAATTTTATGAAGCATTGTTAACTTACCAGAAGCGGGTTCTTCTCTTCTTGCAACATCAATAGGAGGGATACTTGGAACCGATGCTGGCTCTTCTCCAGGAGCATCCAAGTTAGCCTGAACTTGTGATTGTTCACCAGTACCCTCTGTGGTCCTCAATGGAGGGCCAGTCCTCTCCCTTAGAGATGAAACTGAAGAATCCCCTGCATTCCCAAGGAAAATGAGCAATCTTTTCATGGTTTAAGACTCATGATTACCCAAAGGACTTACCACTACTAATGAAGCGTTTAGATGTGGACATCCTCCTTCGTTGCTTTTGCTTCCTTGGCTTTTTGGGAGTTTCGTCAGTCTCCATTACGGGTACCTGAATTGGAGAATGGAAAGCCATTGCCAGCTCCTCATCTATGGCCTTCTGGCCTGGAGATATCTCACCCGACTCGTGAGGAGATTCAGTAGTAGGCCCGATGGCAGTACCACCAGGGCTATATTGTGGCGAAGGAACCTCATTAGTTCCTTTATTAGCAAGCTGTAGGATAAAGAAAATTATTTCCTTGAGTAACAAATATTTGACTGAAATCAAGTTACAAAGAAAATATGGAAAGAAAACTAACATCTTCAGGAGCCACATAATCGTACCCCTCCTCATCTCCAGAAGCACCAGTCCCCTCAGTGGCGCCACGATCTATCATTTCTTTCACCCACATGCTGACAACAATGGAATCATCAGTGGAATATATGAGCATTTCCAACTCTCTGATATTAGCCCGCACTTTATCAGGGTTATCCTTGAAATGGATATCTGTAGAAGCCAAAAGATTCCCTATTCCAGGGAGGTGTAGCCCCTCGCACAAATCCAGCCAGGCAGTTTCAGCACAATAGTATAAACTCTTCCATGTATGGACGACCTCTGCTCGTAGATATTTAGTACGTGTACCAGAAGGCTATGAGGAAGGTCCTACAATCTTGGACTTCAGTTTCTTCCCAGCTCCTGCATCTACTGATAGAGAATAATAAAATAAGACTTGTTTCTCTATAAAGTAGTGGTGATTAAATTTCCATAATGAAGTAACTTACCCGGATTTGATGGGGTGAGTCTTTTGATTCTGACTGGAGGATTATTTCGGGAACGAGGATGTTTTGCTATTTTTTGTGCCTCATCATCGCCATCTTGGGAATCTGGTGAGTTAGTCGAAGATGAGGAATCCAGAGAATTATCTCCAGGTGGGGAGGCATCACCTTCATGTGGAAGGGTTTCTTTCTTTACAGTCCTCTTCATTTTCCCCACCTGATAAACCGGGTGATTTAGTACCCCTATAGGGTATAATGCTATCCAGTGCTCGGCATACCAAGTAGTCAAGTTATTTGCCGCTTTATCAACCGGTAGATCAAACACTTCCCCTATCTTCTACCAAGATGTCAGCAACAATAGTTTTCGGGCAACCATCGGATGTTGCTCTGACCTGACATGCACGAGGGGAGATACAACAGTCTTATACAAACAGATGAATTGATGTGGAAATATATATGGAGAATAGGCCTTACATATCATCTATCCGTCAATCATGGAGACCAGCACACCATCTCTGCAGGCCATCATGTATTCCCTTAATTCCAGACTGGCTGTTCCATCATCAACAAACTGCCCGGTTGGAAGATTTCCATAAGGAACGAAATTAAATTCCTTATACATGCTCAGCCTCACCTTCATGTCATAAGAATTGAGAGATAGTGGTGCAATTCCAGAGAATGCCGACACTGATGGCCTGAAAGAACATCCAAGAATTTGTACTCCATTGTGTACATTATACATCCTGAAGTGAGTGGTGATCCATCCCCACAAAACTTGGAATAGTCCCACTATTCTCAAATAAGACTTACCCATGAAGACATGGAGTATTATCCAGTGAATCTTTTCTAAAATGGGGGTAGCCAACCCAACCATTTTCCCCTCATCCAATTTAGCTATGATAACGAAGGTCCCTGGCCTGACCCCTCCCTTCGAATCCCGGACTGGCAGAAGATAAACACTGACCTACAAGGCTAAAAAGCCTTCCAGACGAGTCTTCTTTGGGATTCCTTGATTCACCTCATATCCCCACTTCTCAAATTCTCCTGCTTCCAGAGTCGGCTAGAATGTGCCAGGAGCACCCCTCTTCTCTGTTTTGGGGAAGGTAGTAGGACGAGTGAGCCTCTTCTTCTGGGATCCCTTCTTCTTTCACCCCTTCTCCTTCGATCCCTTATCCTTCATCTCCTTCTACTTCTTCTTGATAAGAAACATATTCATCCACTCCTCTGGATGAATATCCTTTCTAGAACAAGTCAACGAGGTCTCTGAACTCTTGATCATATGGAATATTTTCAATAATTCTAGAGCTAAAGCCGGAGTCTTTTTCGAATCATTAGAATTCACCTTGGGAGGGATGAATTCATCATACATATCACCCAAAATTGGAGCCCCTAAGATCTTGTGGACATCCCACAGACTATTTCCTACTTCTCTAGAGTCTGATGGAATGAATTGGTTTCTGGGGTCTAATGGCTGAGTATCTCCGGCACGAAATTATCATGCCTGTAAACATATGTTTTCCCAGCCCAGACGACTTCATATAATGCAACACCTTTAAAATCCTCAACAAACTCTTAAGATTTTTATCGCACCCAGTATACCCACATCCATGTTGGCTTCACACCTCCTCCAGGATGAATGTCCCAACTTCTCTTACAGCATTCAGATTGATCCATCTGAGAGTTTCGGAAAATTGAGGGATAACAATGGGGTTATAGCTCGGTCTTATGAGGTTTCAGATCTGGCGTACAAGGGATATGATGCATCATATGGGCCTTATACACTATTCCCACATTTATAAATTCTCCCCCACATGAGATATTTTCTGAAGAAAAGTTGGTGTAGTTTTGAAACCAAGAAATTGGGAGATATTTCTTTGCCTCTAGAATGGTAACTTCTCGTAGATGTCCATAGCCATATTATTAGTCACTGAAAGTGGCTAATATTCATTGTTAAGATCTTAATATTAATGTGTTTAAAAGTTCATAAACATCAATTTTAGTCCAATTCATAAATTGAACTTCATTACCCGTCATTGTGAAATTCAGGCTTAAAGTGTCAATTTGGGCCCACTCAATAATTTGCTTGTGGAAGTTACAATATTCATTATTCTAATTTGATATTTTGGTATTTGATTAATCAGTTTATTTGGAACATTTTTTTTAGGTCTGATGGATGAATCACAAGTGAAGATGGATATTTTTGCACATGAAGGCAGAAACTTGCTGGAAAAAGCATAATGGGCCTAAGACCCATCAAACAAATGTGGGTCCCACAAACCAAGCCCAATGAAGCTCAAATTTATACAGTAAAAATATAAAAATATGAGGATCATTTTATTCAACTGTTTCCGGAGCTAATTCTGATGTTTTCATGATGATAAAGGGATCTGAAGTTGAGATTTAAATGGTGGACCCAACATTAATTCACAGAAATCCGTCCCACCATTTCGATCATAACCTCCAAACGGCAGAGCCCAATTTCCTGAAATATTTATAGATGATATAGGACAGATGTAAGAAGATATTTCTCTTCTACAAACCCTCATGATTTGGCCTTCTTCAATTACGAATTCACACGTCAATATGGTGGATGAATCTGGACAGTTTTCCGGGTCAACTTCGAAACGTCAATTTCCTTTTGATTATTCACCCTCCTTTTGACACTATTAATTTTTTGGGGTGAATTGATTGTAGACGGAGGATCTAAGGCTTCTAATATGCCTATATAAGGATCTAGTTGTGAATGGAATAGGGTTGAATATTTTTCTTATCATTTTTGTTGCTTGTTTCATTGTGAGGTTATGCTTCCAAATTTCCTTTGTTATGTTTTCCATTTCCATGTATGTTTCTTTTTTTGTATCTTTATGTTCTTAAACAACTTCTTTATATTATATATTTTCCATTTCATTTATTAAAACATTATTATCACAAAGAACAGTGATATCTCTTTGTTGTTGTGAATTAGTTCACACATAGGTGTGAATTTCATTCACAAACACGGAGGAGTGCTCGTTATTTCCGCGGTTTTAATTTTTTTTCAATCCAATTCTTGTTAGCCATATTCCGCTCACCATTGAGAGTATACCATCAATGGAGGGATAACCCTTTAATGGGTTGATCTTAGGAGGATTCAAAGGCTGGATTGAATGTTATTTTATGAACGAAATGTTGTTAATTGGATAATTAATTTAAGACATCCATTTTTCAGTTATTTCTACTCTTCATCTTTACTGTTTTTGAGAAAACTAAATTCAATTACTAAATGAACATATACCTCAGAGAGATCATGAATTTGGTTCTCTAAGTGTATAGGGGATTAGTAATTGTGTTTAGTAAGCACCAAACCAGAAAATGATGAAGGTAGTGTTATATTTGAAGAATGGATTCATCAAGAATTAATAAAACCAAAATTGTCCAAAGAAGTAAAATTCATTCAATCCACCCTGAGCATAATCCTAAGATCAACCCATTTTATATGAATTGAATTCACTTAGGTTTCTTAGTGTTCATTAAATCTTCCAAAATCAAAACCAAAGTTGGATACTTCATAGCCCATCCTTCACCAAATCATAGCGTCTCAAGGTTACTTCTTCGGTCTCTGTGGATTCGACCCCTACATGTACTACATCGACCACTTTTACCAGAAGGGTAAATTTGAGTGCAGCCAAATTTTGGCACCATTTCCGGGGACCAAGAATGTTCCTTAGACCAAAAACCTTATTTTCTTACCCCCATTCTTCTCTTCTCATCCCAATTCTCTTATCTTTTCCCTTTCTCGTTTTTTTTCTTTTGGTGCATGTCCGCCTACACCCGCAATAACTCAAACAGATTAGTTAGGCTGGATACTCCTAGGGCTGGGGAGTCAAGCACTAAAATAGGTCTATTTCCTTCATATCCAAATCTTCCTAATACTCCAAATTCAGATGTTTAGTTCGATACAATGGAGAATCTCCCACAAAACCAAATCATAAACTGGGGAGGGAACCAAAATAACGTTTAAGACCCTAACTTGGGAATTGTTTCAGACCCAACCATGAATGACTACCTCACACCAACCTATACCAATGCACCCTCATGAATTAGGCATGATAACATAGGATATGCCCAGTATATTTTCAAACCCCATGTCCTAAACCACCTTCCAACCTTCCATGGGATGGAGTCTGAGATGCATTACCTTCATGTTAAAGAATTTAATGACATTGTCGAAACCATGTGCCCACCAAATCAAATTGAATCACCTAAAATGATACTTTTTCCATTTTCTCTTAAGGAACGAGAAAAGAATTTGTTAAAAAATATGAGACCAGCATCCATTCACTCTTGGGACCAACTTCAACAAGAATTTTATAAAAAATACTTCCCCCATCACAAAACAATTGCACTTAAAAAGAGCATACAAAACTTTTTTGAAAGAGAGGGAGAAACTTTAAATGAAACATGGGAAAGGTTCAAGGACACATTAAAAATGGTACCGCACCATGGTTTCTTAATCCTAAAACAAGTGATAATTTTCTATGAAGGGTTGGGTCCCGGAAACAAACAATTCATTGATATGATGTGTAATGGAACCTTCAAAAACAAAGCCCCAAATGATGCTTACGAGTATCTAGAAAATCTTTCTAAATAGAACCAAACATGGGGAACATCACCATACTATGAGAAGCCACCCAAATATGGTGGAATGTAAAATCTTGGAGAAGAGGAAAACCTTAGAGAAAAACTTGCAACACTCACGAGGAAAGTTGAGGAGATTGATCTTAGGAAGGTCCAAAAAACCCAAACTGTTGAGCTTTTTTGTACAATTTGTGACAAGAATGACCACAAGACTGATAATTTCCCAACCATTCCTTCCATAAAGGATGTTCTTTTAGGAGGACCACCAGAAGAAGTTAATGCAATGAACTTTCAAAAGCCACAATTCACAAACACCTTCAATCCAAGGTATAATGACCATCCAGGCTTTCATTGGAAGGAAAATCAACAACAAACACAACAACAATGTATCAACCCATAACCTCAACAAAACATTAAAACTCATAATTAGTTACAACCACAACTAGTCAAATTTCAACATACTCATGTACAATATCAACAACCCATTCAACAACTTATCCAACAACCAAAGTATCCTCCTGGGATAAACCAACAATCTCAAGCACCAACCCAAATTGTTCCACAAAGCCTACTAGAACAACTGTGCAAACAAATGGACAAAATGAACTTAGAATTCTCATCCATTAAACAAGAACTTCAAACCATAAAAACTAGAAAGGCACCCATGCCCACATAGGCCATTCCACAATAAACATCAAGGGGAGAGACAAGTTTCACTCAAACAACTGACGAACAACTAAAGGCTGTGACAGTTCTAAGAAGTGGGAAATCAATTGAAAAACCTGAACAAATAAGTCAGAAACCATGTGAAGCTTCAAACTCTAATGAAAATTCAAATGAAGCAGAAGATCAAACTGAAGAAACTGATAACAATTTGAAATAAACAACACTTCAACAAACAACTCCACAACCTACACCATTTCCTCAATGCATGAGGGGGGAAACCAATCCTGAATTGAGTGAAACATTGAGGGAAATCTTCTCACAAGTCAAGTTGAACATTCCCCTTCTCGATGCGATCCAAACCATAACTTCCTACTCAAAGTACCTTAAGGACTTGTGCACTGTTAAAAGAAACTTTTCACATAAAAACGAAGTCCTTTTGGCTGCTAATGTGAGTACCACCATTCAAGGGACCATTCCTCCTAAGTTGAAAGACCTAGGATGCCCTTACATAAATGTTGAACTTGGAGAGAAAAAAGTTTTCAAAGCCTTGTGTGATCTTGGTGCCAGCGTGAACCTCATTCCTTATTCCGTGTATTGTCAGTTAGGGCTTGAAGAACTCCAACCCACATCTGTCACTCTTCAACTTGCCGGTCGTAGTGTTCGAGTTCCAAAGGGGGTCTTAAAAGATGTTTTGGTGAAAGTTGAAAATTTCATTTACCCAGCTGACATCATTGTTCTGGAAAATAACCCAAGCTTAGGTCCTAGGGAGAAAACCCCAATCATCCTTGGTCATCCCTTCCTTGCAACAATCAACTCTGTTATCCGAGTCCGAAATGGGAACATGACCATCACCTTTGGGAACATGAGTCTAGACTTTAATATCTACAATGAAAAATCTCAAATTGCGGATGATGAAGAGATCCATGAGGTTAATTGGATCGATAGTGTTGATAATGAACTCAATGAACATCAAGGAATTACTGAAGGATGGTTAAGTCAAGAAGAGATTTATTTTCTTTATTCACATGAGGTAAATTTGTCTCCTTGGATTGAATCATGTTCAGATATCTCTATTGATGAATTTCTATAATCACCAATAAATGATACCATGGTTGACATCATTAACATTGAGTCCATAGCCATTAATGACACTACTCTGGAAAATTTAGTAGATGAAAATTCTGTTCACAAGGAACCAATTTTGTCAAAAAATCTGATCAAAGAAACTAAGTTCAATACAAAGTCTCATCCTTTCTTGGAATGTCATGACCAATCTGATCTTGAATTTAAAGTCTTACCTTCATAACTAATGTATGTGTTCTTATGGGAAAATCAATCCTTTCATGTTGTCATTTCTTCCTCTCTTGAAGCTGATCATGAGATGATGCTTCTAGATGTTCTTAGGAGACACAAGAAAGCCATTGGATGGACCCTATCTGATATTCATGGGATTAGACCACTTATCGGGACTCATAGAATTATTCTTGAATCTGAGTCAAAGCCATGTCATCAACCTCAGAGGCGACTCAATCCTAGTCTCATGGAATTAGTGAGAAAAAAACTTTTGAAATTTTTAAAAGCTGGTATCATCTATCCTATAGCTGAGAGTGAGTGGGTTGGCCCAATCCATGTGGTTCCAAAGTGGGCTAGAATCATAGTAATAACCAACAAGGATGGAGAGATGCTTCCAACAAGGGTCAGTAGTGGATGTAGAGTTTGTATTGACTATAGGATGCTCAAATCTTGTACCAAGAAAGACCATTTCCCCTTACCCATTATTGATCAAGTCCTCGAGCGAGTGGCAGGTCATCAATTAAATTGATTCCTAGATGGATTATCAGGGTATAATAAAATCGAGATCTCCTTAGAGGATCAAGGGAAAACAGCCTTCACTTGTCCATTCGGCACTTTTTCCTTCAAGTGCATGCCCTTTGGGTTAGGTATTGCCCCTTGTACCTTCCAGTAGTGCATGAAGGGAATATCCTCGGATATGGTGGGGGATTTTTTAGAGGTCTTCATGGATGAATTCTCCATCTTTGGGGATAATTTTGAGGGATTCCTTATAAATGTTGAAAAGGTTTTGTCAAGGTGCGAGGATAAGAATCTCATACTAAATTGGGAAAAATTCCATTTCAGGGTAAGGTAAGGACTTGTTCTAGGTCATCTGGTATCTGGTAGAGGGATTGAAGTTGACAAAGCTAAGGTTGACATAATTCATCACCATCCCTCTCCTAAAACTGTTAAGGAAGTGAGGTCCTTCTTAGGACATTCTGGTTTTTATTGAAGGTTCATTAGGAAGTTCAGCTATATTTCTCGACCACTTTGTGCTCTATTGTTAAAAGATGCTCCATTTTTATGGACATAAAGTTGTGAGGAATCATTCACTACACTCAATTCAAATATTATATCTTCACCTATCATGAAATCTCCAAATTGGAAACTTCCTTTCGAGGTCATGTGTGATGCAAGTGATTTCACTGTAGGAGTAGTCTTAGGACAGTGGTGTGGGAAAACTCCACATGTCACTGCTTGTGCAAGAAAATATTTAAATGATGGACAAATAAACTAAACCACCACTGAGAAAGAGTTGCTTGCTGTTTTCTTTGCCTTAGAGAAATTCAGGTCTTATCTCTTAGGATCACCCATCATTGTCTTCACTGACCATTCAGCCCTAAAATACCTTTTCCAAAAACAATATGCCAAGTCTAGATTGATTAGGTGGGTCCTTCTTCTTCAGGAGTTCGATTTAACCATTAATGATAAAAAGGGTGTTGAAAATATTTTAGTTGATCACCTCTCTAGGATGGAATTCAAAGACAACTCACACCACCTCTCTGTGTTTGATTCATTTCCCGATGAGCACCTCTATTCAGTGATTGATTGCCCTTGGTATGCTGACATAGCAAACCATGTGGTGACGGGTGACATTCCAAAATTCCTAGGGACCCAAGATAAGAGGAAATTACTTTTTGATGTCAAAAAGTATGTGTTTGATGATCCTTACCTCTTCAAGTTCTGTCCTGATCAAATCATCAAGATATGTATTCCCGAGTCTGAGCAAGAGTCCATTCTAAAATTTTGTCATGGAGAGGCATGTGGAGGCCACTTTTCTACAAATAAAACCACTGTAAAGGTCCTCTAAAGTGGTTTCTACTGGACAAACCTCACTAATGATTCCATCCAATTCTGCAAAAGTTGTCCTCAGTGTCAGCAATTAGGATCCATTAACAAAAGGAATCAAATTCCCCTCACTCCCATTCTGGTCGTTGAAATCTTTGATTGTTGGGGAATTGATTTCATGGGACCCTTTACAAACTCTAAGGGATAACTCTACATCCTCTTAGCTATTGATTATGTCTCAAAATGGGTTTAAGACATTCCCACCAAGTCTAATGACTACCATGTTGTGATCCGATTTCTGAAAGAGCTTATATTTTCTCGATTTGGAATTCCTAGGGCTATAATTAGTGATTGTGGAACCCATTTCTGCAACCGCCCATTCTCTTCACTCATGTATAAGTATGGTATTACTCATAATGTTTCCACTGCATACCATCCTCAAACCAACGGTCAAGCTGAGTTGGAAAATAGAGAAATTAAGAAAATTCTTGAAAAAACTATCAATCCCTCTAGGAAAGATTGGTACGAGAAACTCTTAGATGCCCTTTGGGCATATCAAACTGCTTTCAAAACTATCCTAGGCATGTCACCGTATATATTGGTTTATGGAAAAGCATGTCATTTACCTGTTGAAATTGAGCATAAGGCCTTTTGGGCAATAAAAAAATGAACATTGACATTTCTTTGGTCGAAACAAAATGGAAATTAGATCTTAATGAACTCGAGGAACTTAGGATAGAGGCTTATGAAAATTCAAGGATCAATAAATCTAATGTTCAAAACTACCAATCTAGGAATATCAAAGTCAAACACTTTGAACTGGGAAACATTGTGCTCTTGTATAGTTCAAAACTTCATCTACACCCAGGAAAGCTAAGGTCCAGATTTTCTAGTCCATACCTAGTGCATCATGTGTACCCTTATGGGGAAATAGAGATTCAGGATCCCACAAGTGGTCATGTCTTCAAAGTCAATGGTCATAGGTTAAAACCATTCATTGATTCATTCAATAAACAATAAACCAAGGAGGAGTTAACTGATACAACATATGAACCAGAGAAAAATGGATAGATTTAGGGTACAATTCGGGCTAACGACGTTAAACAAAAGCGCTGCACAGGAGGCAACCCGTGGTTTTCATGTTTCCAATCATTGTGAATCATCTTTTGTTTCCTTCTGCTTAATTTTTTTGTTTGTTTGTTTATATAGACTGTTGACATGTTCTTATTTTATGAGTAAGGATGGGTATGAAAGGGGAGCACTGTATTCATCCGTGTCATGTAGTGTGATCCCAAAGTAATACCTTACCCAGAAAATATAAAGAAGACAATGTATCATCAGTTTATTTTATTTATGTTTTTATAGGTTAAAAAAAATTAGACTCTTATCCTATTCTTCTTTTATGAGTATGGATGGGTATGAAAGGGGAGCACCGTATTCATCCATGTCACATGGTGTGATCCTTGAGTGATACCTTACCCAGAAAATATAAAGAAGACAATGTATCATCAATTTATTTTATTTATGTTTTTGTAGGTTAAAAAAAATTAGCCTCTTGACCTGTTCTTCTTTTATGAGTATGGATGGGTATGAAAGGGGAGCACCGTATTCATACATGTCACGCGGTGTGATCCTTGAGTAATACCTTACCCAAAAATTTAAAAGAAGACAATGTATCATTAGTTTGATTAAAAAAACATGAAAAGCGATAAAAACGATGATAATTGGAATTAAAAATATCATTGTGTTGTTTGTTTTGTTTGCTTTGTCCTTATTTTATGGTTCAGGAACTAATTTGGGTGATACATGTTCAATCAAGGAGGTGCCTACATCCCCCAAGAGATCAAAGGAGTAATCTGGAGCATCATGAACATAAACTTCAAAAACCAGGTGAATTTTTTCCATGTTTGTTATTCTCAATTTCATATTTTAACTCCTATCCTACCCCCTTATATCTTTTATTTTCTTTAAACACTAGGGATAGTGTTATTCTAAGTTAGGGGGAGATAAAAAATTATTATTTTTTATTTTGTGAATAAAAACATGCATTAAAAGAAAAATTCCATTAACCATAAACATGATAACACACATTGCAAACTCTTAAATTAGATATCAAATAAATTTTGCATGCCTTGATTCTAATTTTAATTCAAGTTTATGTTCATGAGCATAGTTTTTGGAAAGTGCGGTTTTCCGATGTGATTTTTCAATGTTTAAATTTTCATCCTCTTAGTAAAAATGCCACAATGCACATCTACTGGATCATGGGTGTAAATTTGAGTTCTTGGGTCCCTTTCATTATAGCATAGGGTTCTCGGGTCACTTTTTGTTTAATTTGAGTATCCAAGAAAAAACAAAACAAAAAAATAAATTTTTTCTGACCACATAGAGCAATTTTTTTTCCAAATGTGTGGCATCCGGCACTTGGGGATCGTGAATCCATAGTTGTCTTGCCCAGAGTTAGGCATTACATCTCTATTTTAGAGCATGAAATTGACAATATGTGTGGTGTCCAGTACTTGGGGATCGTGACTCCATAGTTGTCTTGCACAGAGTTAGTCTTTTCATATCTATTGTGGTTATAAAAAATTATCATAAAAAATCAAAAAAAATGGATTATCATATTATGGTTTAATGTGATTCCCACCTAGCGCTTCCATTTTTCCCCTTGAACAACAAAATGGGCCCCATATCTTTTGTGATGCACAACACTTTATCAAGCTTAATTGAAATTGGATGAAATGTGGAGATGAATTTGAACAAAGGAATGGGATTGGGCTTGGTATATTCTTATGGACCTAGCTTGTTTTAAATGATTTTGATGGGTTCCATAATTTTTTTGGTATGAGGCCTTTGGGTGAGCAATGTGTATTTAAATGTTTTTGGACAAGGGGGTTTGAATTTCCTATTTGTAATATATTTTGCTCGGGACTAGAAAAACTCAAGTTGGGGGTGTTATTAGTCCCTAAAAGTGGATAATATTCATTGTTAAGATCTTAATATTAATGTGTCTAAAATTTCATAAACATCAATTTTAGTCCAATTCAGAAATTGAACTTCATTTCCCATCTTTGTGCAATTCATGCATAAAGTGTCAATTTGGGCCCACTAAATAATTTACTTGTGGATTTTACAATATTCATCATTTTAATTTTATATTTTGGTGTATGATTCATCACTTTATTTGGAACATTTTTTCTTTTAGGTCTAATGGATGAATCACAAGTGAAGATGGAGCTTTTTGCACCTGAAGGCATAAACTTGCAGGAAAAAGCATAATGGGCCTAAGGCCCATCAAACAAATGTGGGGCCCACACACCAAGCTCAATGGAGCTCACAATTATACAGTAGAAAGATAACTTTATGAGGATCATTTTATTCAACTGTGGCTGGAGCTAATTCAGATTTTTTCATGATGATAAAGGGATCTGAACTTGAGATTTAAATGGTTGACCCGACATTAATGCACAGAAATCTGTCCCACCATTTCGACTATAATATCAAAAAGGCTAAGACAAATTTCCTGAAATGTTTACAGCTCATAGAGGACAGATGGAAAAAGATATTTCTCTTCTACAACCCCTCCGGATTCTGCTTTCTTCAATTACAAATTCACACATCAATATGGTGGAAGAATCTGGACAGTTTTCCGGGTCAACTTCGAAACGTCAATTTCCTTTTGATTATTCACCCTCCTTTTGACACTATTAATTATTGGGGGGGGTGAATTGATTGTATAGGGCTGATATAAGGCTCCTAATATGCCTATATAAAGAGCTAGTTGTGAAGGTAATAGGGGTGGATATTTTTCTTATCATCTTTTGTTGCTTGTTTCATTGTAAGGTTATGTTTCTAAATTTCCTTTGTAATGTTTTCCATTTCCATGTAAGTTTATTTTTTGTATCTTTATGTTCTTAATCAACTTCTATCTCTTCTATATTTTCCATTTCATTTATTAAAACTTTATTATCACAAAGCACAGTGATATCTTTGTGTTGTTGTGAATTAGTTCACACATAGGTGTGAATTTCATTCACACACACGGAGGAGTGCTCGTTATTTCCGCGGTTTTAATTTCTTCAATCCAATTCTTGTTAGCCATCTTCCGCTCACCATTGAGAGTATACCATCAGTGGAGGGATAACCCTTTAATGGGTTGATCTTAGGAGGATTCAAAGGATGGATTGAATGTTATTTTATGAATGAATTGTTGTTAATTGGATAAATAATTTATGACATCCATTCTTCAGTTATTTCTACTCTTCATCTTTACTGTGTTTGGGAAAACTAAATTCAATTACTAAATGACCATATACCTCAGAGAGATCATGAATTTGGTTCTCTAAGTGTATATGGGATTAGTAATTGTGTTTAGTAAGCACCAAACCAGAAAATGATGAAGGTAGTGTTATTTTTGAAGAATGGATTCATCAAGAATTAATAAAACCAAAATTGTCTAAAGAAGTAAAATTCATTCAATCCACCCCAAGCATAATCATAAGATCAACCCATTTTCTTTTAATTGAATTCACTTAGGTTTCTTAGTTTTCTTTAAACCATCCAAAATCAAAACCAAAGTTGGATACTTCATAGCCCATCCTTCACCAAATCATAGCGTCTCAAGGTTACTTCTTCGGTCTATGTGGATTTCACCCCTACATGTACTACATAGACCACTTTTACTAGTACGGTAAATTTGGGCGCAACCACCATACAAAGGCAGATAAATGCTCTGTGGGAAGTCACGATGATACTTCTTCAAATGCATATCCAAATCCTGGAGAGTGTTGTCGTAGACAGTATAATAATCATGGCCAATGATGCTCATCATATCATCAATTCGCTTGCTATCCAGTTCACCAATCATTCCGATTCTCTTGGGATCCATTGAATCTGCACAACACATGAATAAATTAACTCTTAAATGGATTGATTTTTCATAAAATTTGTGATGAAATTTCGAAAAAATGGAAAAGTAATTAATGCATGAAAGTCTAAATTTTGGCGCGCAAGTATGGATGCGTCGCACAAGTTTTTAGTTCTCCAGTATCACCGTGCAAGTCCAAATACCTTGACAGCACCGTGACAACGAAGAAATATCGGAAAAAAGGTTAACTTGTGCTATAGAAGTAAATTGCATGGAGAAAGCTCGAATGTTTTAAATTTGGTGCTTTGCGTGATGAATGATCGCGTAAATTTAGGCCAGGCCGCACCCTTGTGCTCCGACTCCTGTGCGGGTCTACACTTGCACGCCGCCCTCTGCGCGCTCAACACAAGCGCGCCCCATATTCCTTGGTTTTCTTATTTTCCTCCGAGTCACATCCTCATTTCTTTCGGATCCAACTGTGAAGGGGGACTTTTGTTGACGCTCTTTTCTATCACAGAGTATAAAGGAATGAAAAGGGAAATACCTTGAACCCAAAGTGATTCATCCTTTGAAGAGACATAAAAATTTCACAAAGGCATGAACCAAGATTCAAATGCACTTGGGTAGCGCAAGTTCCACCAAGGTCGTGCAAGTATACTTTCACGCCTCCCAGTGGTCACACAGGTGACTTGAACGCCCTCTTTGAAACTTCGCTCGGGTTCTCTCCAGCCTATAAATACCCCCTATGGGCCCCCCATTTTTAAGAGAATTTTTTTTCCAGAAATTCAGATTTGAGCTCCCTGCTCCCTAGTCTCTTCTCAAAGATTATGAACACTTCTATGGTAGTTTATTAACTATAACGAATGATCTAAAGAGAGGGAGTAAGACCTAAGTGTTGAAACTCATCAACACATGCATGCCTGAGTGGCCAGCCCTTAAGGGAAATGGCCACACTTGCGCGCCACCTTACCCCTACAACAGAACTTGCGTGCCCCTCTTATGGAAGCCTTCAGAGATAGTACTAAAGGCTTGAGCCAAGCCTCTCCCAAGTTATATCTTAATGGTTGAGCGGCGTGCAAGTACTCATGCATCATGCAGGTACACCTATGCGACTAAGACTTGCGCGCCCACACAGGACTTGTGCGCCCCTCTCTTTTTGGATGCCCTTCCTACCCATTTCACCCCTCTTACACCTATCCACATCTCCTCTTCAATATTAAGCCTTCAGAATTCCCTCCAAATCCATTCATGGCATGATTTACTTGTAGGATTCCTAATCTAAAAGGGATTCTATGGAACATCTCTCAAAACCTAGTGATTTACACATCTTTACATCACTAAAGATAGAGAGTTCATTCATTCAACCTCATCCTTTAAGATGAGAGAATCCTTAACCTGGGCCTCCTCTTCAGGAGTAAGACCTAGTCCAAATTCTCCTTAATATTGGGCATCCTCTTTAGGGGTCATCCCCAAGTCCTCATTAATTTGGGCATCCTCCTTAGGAGTAAGCCCTAAGTCCCCTAATCTGGGCATCCTCCTCAGGAGTAAGACCCTGTCTCAATGTTCCCAAAATCTGGGCATCTTCCTCAGGAGTAAGCCCCAACCATAATTTCTCAAATCTGGGCTTCCTTTTCAGGAGTAAGCCCCAGTCTCAAATATTGGCATCCTCCTTAGGAGTAATCCCCAAGTCCCTTAATTCTAAAAATTCCCTTAACCTAAGGTTTCTTTTTAGGAATAAGCCCCAGTCTTCAAATCCCTTTAACCTGGGCCTTCTCTTTAGGAGTAAGCCCCAGTCTTAATTTTTCTTAACCAGTGTTAATTTACTTTTGATTTGGGCTTCCTACTCAAGAATAAAACCAAATCATATATCCCCTCCTAATTTGGGCATCTTCCATATAAGTAAGCCCCAATTTAGAGTATCCAAATCTCCATAAAAGCACATATACTTTTATGGACCCTGTTCCCAGACTTCTTCTTTGAAATGAGTCCCGATATCTATCTATTTGGGCAGTCATACATACATAAGCCCCACATTATTTTCTATGATTGCATCTTTCATGGAACAATTGTCTGGTTTCACCAATACCTCTTGTTTCTCACACCGATCATGACTCACATGAGCTTAGAGTATAAAAGTAATTATGACATCTTTCTTTGAGCCATCAATCATACATAAACATCATAATCCCTTAGTCGAACTACGTGGGTTCTGATTCATTTTCTAAATAAAGGTTATGTAGGTAGCCAATCTGCGGGTATGATCCCAACTCTGAAATAATCTATGTCCTTCTGAATGACAATAAACTTCAAGTTCCCCACTGAGTGGATTTAAAACTAGTATGGTCATCATAATGACCAAGAGACTTCTATATAATGTATTAAAGGATACCATTGAATAAGAATCTCTAACAAATACAGATTATTCTATATCAATGAATAACCTTGAATACATATAAAATATTCTCTAAATTTCCTACATATCAATCATTGATTGTCAGATCTAAAGAAAGCTCATTTTATACTTTGTAATTTAATAAGGATTCACGAACATAACCTAAATCTATAAAGAGAGTCTCGGAGTAGACAATAATTCCCCTCAAAAAGGTGTGATGAGTCTGACCTCCCATCCTCTCGACCAATGAAAATTCTTAAGGCTCATTGGTCCATAACTAATGAGCACCTACCTTTGGAAAGTATGTCCAAATGGATATGAAATGATTGGATGTTTCCGGTTCTACGAACAAACCCATTAGAAACTGCTTGGAATGTTTGAACCTTAAATCAATGAGGTCATTCCGAATTCTAGAGGAAACTGATTTATACACAAAGTCAATCTTACGTTACACGAAACACTTAATTAGTTTGTGTTATATGCAAGATCGCGTTTTCCACCTTTTAATGACAACACTCTTTGAAATACAATTTTTTACACTTTTATATATTTTATTTAAAAAATTATACCTTTTCCTTGAATTCATAATATCGAAATTATCTTAGTTTGAATTTTGGTATTTTCCTATAAAGTTTCATTTTTTGATGAATAGTGAAAAATATTGCATTCTAGTAAAAAACTGCATTTTTATTTAAATAATTGTTCATATTAAATTAAATTTCAAATTTTTTTTAATGTAAAATAAAATAATTATACATATATTAATCTAATTTAGTCCATTATAATATTTTTATATAGAAATTCAATATAAAAAATTATTGAACTTTTGAACATTATTACGTTAACTCACTTTCTCGCCACATTTGTGGGATTAGAATTAATCCAAATTTTTACACTTTTATGAATTGAATTTTGAAAAATTGGAATACATGATTTTAATATGTATAAAATTTTTGGTCTAATAGGATCAACCTAATCTTGGTGAATAGTAACTTTAGTATTTTTTTTACAATAGTTAAAGGTAAATCAGGTAATTAAGTACTAGCATTATAAAGTTACCCTGAAACATGTCCTAATTTCATTTGATGAGTAGTTTTCAACAAAAATAAACAATTTAAAGAAATTATAATCTTTTTAAACCACTTAGTTAAGAATATGACATTTACAATATTTTATTGAAAGATAAGTTCAAAATGTCATACTCACATTTTAAATAACTATAACTTTTTTATTAAAGGTTTATAAAAAATGTTAAATTATAATATAAATATAAATTTAAAATATAACGTTTTTATATAAATCATGATAATTTTTTTATAATTTTTAATGATAAAATCACTACTATTAATGGAAACACAATGATGATGTAGTAATTGTTTAAATAATGGAAGACTCAAATAAATGATATTAAAAATATTAATATAAATACAATTTGAGTGAGTTAATGTCATAAAATATATTAATTAAAGAATTAGACATATTATTAATGTTTTATATGTCTTTTTTTTGAATTTATCTTGTTTATATTATTCTTCTATAAGAAAAAACAATGAATAGTGTCATAATTGACAATTAAGATATTTTAAAATAAAAAATATTTTCTTCTATGATATCAAATATCTAAAAAACAAACCTTCATCTAAATAATAGGAATGAGTATAAAAATTTCATTAATGACTCATCTATTGGACTTTTTTAATTTGTTAGTAATTATATTAACCCATAATGTATAAATTACATGATATTACGGTAAGAGTTAAAGGGGTTAAATAAGGGTTAAAAAAATGTTAGTGATTAAAAACATAATAAAAACTTTTAAAAAATATTGGATGAAGAATATTATACCCATATCACATTATGATATATTCTGAGTTGTGTAATAGATACATTCCCTTTAAAATAAATTATATGTTATTTAAATCAATGATAGTTACAAAATATCACTCTCTTTGTTTTTAATAAAATTTGTGTGTCCAAATTTTGAAAAAACAAAGATATGAATTAAAATAAATTTCTATTTTGATAATAATGAATTTAGTTTCATTGTATAAATTTATTTTTAAATTTTATAAATTATATAATTACCCTAAAATCTTATTCAATACTAAAATAGTATATATTTAATCAATAAAAAAATATTTTATTTTAATAATAATATTATTGATATATTTGGGATGATTTATTGTTTATAGTGACATTTATATACTTATAGGATATAATAGAGGTGTTTTAATGAATTATATTATAATTCCATCTTTTATTTAGGTATTCAAAGTCAAATTAAAAGAATGGTATTAAATTTGACAATAATGGTATCTTATTGAATTAATTTTTAATAAATAATATAAAAAATAAAAAAAATGATAAATAATCATAAGGGGATTGGATATGGTCGAACATGTCTTCTAATTTTCATTTATGGTCCTTTTTTAATTTTTTTATCTAAAATAGTCGTATTATATTTTAATATTTTTAAGAATTCCAAAATTTCTTCTCACCTAAATTATAAAAAGGAACCTCCTCCCCCACTTCCTAACACCACTTTGAGAATTATTACTAAACTAAACCTGGGCCATTTCCTTTATAAACTTCCATAGAAACATCCTAGTGGTGTTGGTATTCTCAAATGACCAACCGTAGTGTCCCTAAGAGAAGATCCAAAGTAATTCCATCGAAGAAGATGTAATTGTTTTACCAATTCATTTAAGTTATTTTCTTTTTCAACATCCTCTTACAATGTTGTTTTTATACTGAAGTAATAAATCCAATATCATATATATTCTGATATTTTATTATTGTTATGGTACAAAAAAAATCCTCATTTTACCCATCCAATGAAAAAATATCCCCATATATGTGTACGTACGACTTACCGTATCCACATTGTGGTATAGTTTGTTTTTCATCGCCACTTTATTTGGATGGGTATAATGATGAATGCGGTTTATATAAATAATAAATATGACTTGAAATTTATTTTTTATAATTAATATAAAATCCAATTCCTTACACTTTACCATTAATTAAAAGATACTATTGCTCATTCATACGTATGGCTTACCATCTCCATGATGCGATGTGATTCATTTTCCATGTTAACCAATCATGAATGATTATAAAAATTTATATGATGAGTGACTATAATATTTATGAACTGAATATAGTTTTGGATATGAATAAAATATATCATATTCATTATAAATAATACTTTCCTGATAAAACAAACAAATGAAAATATAGGAGTTGACACCCAAAACCATGGTAATAACAAAATATTATTAAGAAAATGATATAAAAGGATTTTATATGATATCATTAATTTGGATACAGTTCAATAATTTTTTAATAACATACTTTTATCATTATATAGGACATTGAGGAACCCTTAACTAAAAGAAAATACAAGGTTAGGGTTAATTTTTCAATCTCATTATTATCAGAGATTGTTTATACTTAAGTATTTACTGTGACATATTTAGCATCCATGTCCATGTTTCTTCAAATGTTTTCTAAAGGTGTATTTTTATTGTTTTATATATGGGTATATTTAACTAAAACATCATTTTATATGTTTCTAATATTTGTTCTTCTAAATATTTCTCCTTCTTGTCCGTGTTTTCAAAATGGGATTATGGAATTATTTATAAGGACATGAATATATTAAAATGTTAATTTTTGAATTTCCCTAAAATGATTCAAAGTGTTTGGGAAACTTCGATTAAGAAATCCAATTTTTTTAAAATTTATTATTTCATAAATGGGTGGTTTTGAATAAATTATTTCAAACTAAAAAAAGTATTTTTCTCCAGAAAATTTTAATTATTTTATTTAAGAATTTTCTTTTTTTTCAACATCCTCTGTTGGATCTTATCTTTGATTGATGTTTACTTTTATTATATAAGTTACCATATTTTATTAAAGTTTTTGTCATATGTTTGATTGTGGATGCTATATTTTGATACCATTCATGGTTTATGGTTAATTTATTAACATTTCATATGCCTGTTTTAATACGGATATTTATGTTTTTTATGTTTCTCCCTTTTTATATAAGGAATGTGTTGGACTTAGTAAGTATCGAGAAAGGCCTAATATAGCCCCTCGATGCCTCTTTAGGTCTCATGAGACAAACTAGACCTGATGTTTACCCATTATTTCATTGTATCTTAGATGAAGCCTTGATAGTATGTTCTAGATATCCTATATTATTAATTCCCTCATTATGAGATTAGTTATTGATATTCCATGTGATTATTCGACTAGTAGCATATCATTGGTTATTTTTTACATAATGTGATTATTTTGTGTGGTATTATTTATTCTTTCGATATTATGCCCAAGACTATGTTTTATTGTCTTTTGTTTCAGTTATTCACCTTGTCATAATTTTTATGCTTATTTAAGATAGCTTCGACTGTATGCCTACCCCTACTAAGCATCTGAGCTCACCCCTTTCTAGTGTTTTATTTTTCCTAGGATGCCAAGATCTTTATTAATACTGATATGTAGTGTTAGTCTAGGATGAAAATGGAATTCTCAAGAGATTAACTATGTTTTATATTATGTTTTTAATGTTAATGAATTTAATATAGTTTTCTGAATCTTCTAAATTGATTGGTCTTTCGAGATTTTTTTCACTTGTAAACAAGACAATATAAAAAATAATGAAGAAGATCTAGGATTCTAGGGTTGGTGCATTAGATAGACTAGGAGGGGAACCATTGGGAGAGTGTGTTATGATAGTAAATTTGATGTTTATGGTATAAATCTTATTATTACATGCTGATGATATATTTTTTATTGAATTATTTGATTACAATTTATTCCTTCCATATTATTCATTCCTCATTTATTATGTGGTATCATTTATTGTATACTTCCCATTACAGAGAAATTGATCTCACCCTTCTTATGTTAACCATTCCCTATGTTATGAAGAAGAGTATTTAGTTTTATGTGTCATGAAGGGTATCATGTGTGGATAATTTTTGTTGGATATGTTGATGAATTATTATAATAAAATGAATTCTCATTTTAAGGGATAAAATGTCGATTTTGTGGGAAAATATTTCAGTTTTTTTAGATAATTGTTTTTTTTAAAAATAACTAAAACAATACAAAATAAAGGTATTGGGTATGTAAAGTAATAAATATTATTTATTAATATATTCATTACAAATGTTTTATTCTGGGCCACATCATTTGGTATCAATCGAATTTGAAAAGAGTTTATTTTTAACTCCAGATCGGGATGTGTGGGTCTGGGGAATCTCAGATGTTGTAAAATTTGGGTTTAAATAACTTTATAGGTTAGGATTTTAATATATTATCATATTTTATGAATTATGAAAATCATTATGGGTTAATAAGTTTAAGCTTGATCATAATTTAAATGTAATATATTCCCATTTGAGGTTTTAGGTGATTTTATTTTATTGTGAACGTTTATCGGGTCTTATGAGGAATGTGTCGTTAGTGTATAGATAATATTTGGGTTGTTATGTGATTTGATGTCAAGTTAAATATAATTAATTGGAACA
This sequence comes from Viscum album, assembly GCA_963277665.1. Taxonomy (NCBI): domain Eukaryota; kingdom Viridiplantae; phylum Streptophyta; class Magnoliopsida; order Santalales; family Viscaceae; genus Viscum; species Viscum album. Next base: position 1,105,812,139 of record OY728145.1, read on the forward strand.
ATGGACTAATTAATTTTTATAATATAAGTTTTTAATTATAGATAACCTTAGGGGCTATAATGCATTCTAATGATAAATAAATTTTGGTTATGTTGGGAAGATATTAATATATATTTTTTGGGTATATAGATGATTAAGGTTTATATTGATTGAAATTATTATTTTTTTTTATTTGCAGATTAAAAGGTACAATTAGTTCTTGGAGCCTAGTTTTCAAACAAAATTGGTCTAGAATGTAGTAATAAATATCTTAATATATTTAGGTTTAATTATTATATATAATTAAGAATATTATACATTATTGGAAACCATATGGATAAATATAAATTAAGGAAAACATTTTAGTTTTAGTAAATTAATAATTATGTATTTTCCTGGAAATGATATCACTTTTTTGATTCTATAAGTGGATGCAAGCTCTGAATCTGGTGCACCTAGGGTAATAACCCTAAAAAATTTTGGTTGGGTATTAACATGATATTTTATCAGTGTATGAAAAGTGGTCCAAACAACACACCTATTTGAAAACTCTTGAGGGATAAGCTTTGGATATTGCACATGATCCTTAAAAACCATTATGAAGGTTTTTTAATACCATCAGTCATTATTATATTAAGAATACCCTCATCTATTTTCATCTATGAGAGAAATTGAAGTTCCATGTAATCAATGTATTCATTCCTTTATTAGATGAATGTACTAGACCTAATAAGTGAAAACTATCCCCTAGAATTACATATCCCCTTTATTTATTGGTAGGTCACATGCGACAAACTAGCTTCTGTATTTGGTTTAATCCTCCCCCATTTATGTCTGATATCTAAGCACAATGTCTTGATTGATTATCTATGATTTCTAATATTGTGCAATAAACCCCTCTGAAATAATATAATTTTTTATGTGATAATTATGAGATCCGTGGATATATTACATTATTTTATTATCATTTGTATGAAATTATTTGATTAGTATTTATTATTGACATATTATTCACGAAATGCTTATTCTAATATAATGTATGGTTTACGCTACCACTTATGAAGATTATGAGCTAAACCTTCTTATGATTCCTTTTCCAAAATTTATAACAAGATTATTATTTTTCATGTGCCTATAAGTTATCATGTGAGGATTATTTTTGTGGGTGATATTGAAGATTTGTTAAATTTTAAGGAATTTTTATTTTAGTTGGAAACTTTTCCATATTGTGGGTAAATATATGGGTTTTTAATAAATATTTTTCTCTAATTATCTAATAAAATAAACCAAAAAGGTATTTGATATTCAAGTTTGTCATTATTTTTTATTTTTATTTTCATCATGCATGTTTCAGTCTAGGTTGATTCATTTGGTATCAAGAATGTTTTAAAAGAATTTAATTTTGGCATCTGATCTAGGAGTGCTGGTCTGGGTGTATCATTAGTACTGGAAGAACCAAAATGTTTATAGGATGATCTAGAAGGTAGTAAAAATATCAAGGTGTTATAATGCCTAACGTTCTAAAGTGATCATGGAATTTAGTGGCTCAATATAAATATCCAAAATATAAATATCTAAATGTTTTACTATCATGAGTTGTTGATCCATGAAAGGAGTTAAAAAGATACACCATATAAAGGCTCAGAGTTTAGAGGTATGAGTTTTACCTACAATAGATGTTTCTAATAGATGATAGAGATCCCACAATTCTAAAATAGAAAATAATTTTAAAAGTCATAAATTTGTGGGAATTAATCATGAGGTTTGATATCAATTTCCACTTTGTGTCCCGAACATGTGAGTTAATGGAGATACCTGTAGGGAATAAATTACTTTAAATTAAATGAGTGTACCAGTTAAAATAAGAAGAAGATGGTTAAAATAGGGACAAGTTTGGTAGAGCTATAAAGGGGTATCAAGGAATATAATATTTTTAATTCCAATAATTTTTTTCATTGATATTTAGAAACATCTATATTTATATGGTGTTGAGCCTAGTTTCAAAAGATGGAATTCATCTAAAGTAGCTGGATGTGAAGAAAAAATTCATTCATGGAAAATTAGATTCATAAATTTTCATGTTTAAACCATCAAGATTTTAATTTATTCGATAAAAATATCTTGACTGAATGATAAAATAGAGTAGTTATGGTTTACAGAAGGTAGCAATGAATTAGAATAAAAATTTTATATACTTTATAATGGAGCAGCAGTTATTCTAAGGCAATGTTGACCATTATTATTATCAAAACATGTTATATGATGGTAGTTTCAGAATATTTCTTCTATAATTTAATGATATTGCAATTATAGGATTGTAAAATAATAGATTCAATGAATTAAAGGATAAATTTTCCAAATATTTAATTTAAAGTATCTCAGTATGTTGAAATGGATTTTTGGGATGAGGATAGTGATAGGATTATGATTTATTACATTATACCAAAGCTAGTTGGATTATGTTCTGAATGTGTTGTAGAACTTAAATATGGGTGATGTGAAACCATTGAGCACACTCTGATCAATACATTTCAATACAATCAAGGATAAAGGAACTAAAAATAAATGTTATAGTCAAGTACATGGAAGATATTTCATTTGAATCAATAGTTAGAATATTTATGTACTCTATGGTTTGTAATAATCTAAAAATTACACAGGTAATGGTAGTTTTTAATAGATATTTATCAAATACCAGAAGAGATCACTGGGAGGAAATGATCTGGATTATCTAATATTTAAAAGGATGTAAAATTTTGGAACTATTATTCTGAGTGGATGATCTATTACAAGGTTTTATAGACTTAGATTTTAATGGTGATAAAGACACATAGAAACTCATGAACAGTTATATGTTAACTTTTAGTGGAATGATATATTATCATGTGTTGAAAAATTAAAAAATATTTTCACTCTCTACAATTAAAGTGGAATTAATTTCATTGAAGGAAGATGGGAAGGATTTGATATAGTAGAAAGGGATGATGAATGATCTTAGACAGTTGAAAGATGATAATATTTCCTTTTTTATTCAAAAAATGTGATTCAATTTTACAAAAATATTACATTCCATTCTAGAAAAAAACATATTTAGGTATAGTAACACATTCTATGGTGGTTGATATAGGATTCATTGTGGAGTTTTTAGAATAAAAAAGTACTCAAAACCTAGTTGATATATTAAAAAGTGTTATTTTTTGAGATATATTGAGGAAATGATATGCCTTAATATAACTTGGAGAAAAAAATTCAGGTTGGAGGAACTATTAAAGATCCATTGGAAGATTAAATAATGGATATAGGGATGTTAAAGCTAACATAGTACTTTGGGGGTGAAGCCTGGAAAATAATTCTCAATTGGGACATTATTTGGCTTTGTTGTGAAAATAATTTTTCATACAAATTTATTAGTATATGATAGAGAGAAACCCTAGGTGTCAAATGTCTTATGGTTATTTGGTGGTCTTGGAGAAATGTTAACCAAGATCTGAGATGACCAAATAGTGGGATGTCAATTATTATACAATGATTCTAGAAAGATGATGAAATTTGATTATACAGTTAGATGAATATCTAATCAAATGGTGTAGATGGGTGGAAAAATTAAAATGTGTATCTTGAAGGTAAAATAGGATTCACCTTTGATAAATCTTCTTGGAAGCATTGCAAGTTTACAAAAAATTAAACATTCCTAAGAAACGTCATTATAAAATCATTTTTAAATAAAATTATTTATCATGTTTTGGATTTTAGGTCATGGAAATATTTAACCAAATGTAGAATTTTTATATAGAGATTAGCATAGGTAGACTTCATCCCAAAATGTTTAGGTAATAGTAACTACCAGAAACATCAGAAAAATACTACAATAAGTAGTAGGGTAGATCATGAGTGATCCTTTTAATTCTAAATTATATGCCACATGATGTTTACTTGAATAAAATAATTATAGTGTTTCACCTGTATATTATAACAAAAGTGATAACCATGTAAAACTAGTATTTTTTTAATGTTTTATTTTTTATTTTTATCTTTTAGTATTCTTTTCTGTGTGTATTTGGATGCTGTGCACTCAAGTGTAGTAATTTGGGTTCATTTTCTTCTATGTTCTAGATGTTTTAGTCTGGGATCATTTCCAGAACACTTTTTCTAACTTTCCATGTTTTGGGGGATATTTTCCAGTGGTCTATTGGATGACAATTTTGATCCCAACAATAATAACATTAAAATGTTTTGCACATATAGAGTAAATATATTAGAATGTTAGAAAATGAAAATATATTTGGAGTGTATAAATAAATAACAGAAAAAAAATAATTACATCGGAATGTATAGTTACTTCTATATTGATGCTTTATGCTACTATGAAACTAATGTATTAGGGGATTGGGATTGGAAAACACAAAAACATACCTGTGGATCTATAGATAATTAAGATGATATAATTGGGATAACACTTGTCCTCAACAAGTGAATGGGATGTTATTATGAAACTAAATTCAGAGGGAGTATTTAAACATGAGGACAAGGGGTTTTTTGTTGAAATATTGAATAAATTATTATTTCCAAAGTTAAACTATAAATTGTGGAATTCATGATATTATGAACCTTATATGACAAAAATTATATATTTTTATACTTCAAAAATATTTATAGATATAATTTAATATTTTATAAAAAATTAAATAATAATAATGAATAATTAGATACAAATTGAATAATATTCATTTTTTGAAATCCAAAATTACGTTTTAGGTTAGGAAATCATTCTTTATTATTTTAGAATAGTGTGTTATCCTTATTAAATTAATTATAGATAAAACAGTTTTTTTTAAATTATTTGAGTCATTATAACATCAATATTACATCATAAAAAATATTATTTTAAAAATCTATAATTTTACTACTTACTAAATAATATATATTCATAAAATTATCAAAAATTCACAATTAGAAAATTAAGAAGATATGATTCATGAAATGGAATAAGATTTTTCAAAATAATTTTCAATCATCGTTCATTTTATTTATTTGTATAAAAATTATGGTTATTTTATTAATTCTAATGGTCATATTACTATTTTAATTGTCAGCTAACATTTATTAATATCCATATTACAATTCCAATAGTCATATAGGTTTTATAATTCCGATAAACACCTCGAGTTTCATTCATTCATCAATCAAATTAGTTCCTGCGAAGAATTTATATCCTTCATTTTCCTAAAATTTATTATGTTACTAATGTTTTGTTTCTTTAATATCGAGTTGTTCATAGTCTTGATAATTATAAGAGTTCAAAATGGCCCAAAATTTCCTATTCTAGTTATTATATATTTTTCGTATTTATTATCCCATTGAACTATAATAAATTTTATGGAGTATATTTATTATAAAATTTTAATTTTAATTTTTTTTAAAAAGTATTTTTGATACTTATTATGTTTTTCAGGTATTTTATGTTATAATGTATTCATAAATATGATTCACATGTTTGTTCATAAGGATAATTATATATATAAAAGTCCAGTTCATTGCATATTATTTAAAAATTTATAGGTGATTTTAAACGAGCACTTATCCAATACACATGTAACCATTTTCCTCAACATGAGAAATACATAAGATCCATCAACATCAATATTAAAATGGTTCATTAAAAAACCTATCATTAATTGAGAGTGTTGTAATCCCCATCATTTGATGTGTTTTAGGAAAAAATATCTCAGAAAGAAAACATAATCACGCCAAACCCTTCCATAAGGTGCATTAAGGAAAACATTACATCTTAATCACAAAATAATTAAGGAAATATTAATTTCTAGATATTTATCATTCATGCACATAACTATTGTATAATCCATACATATCTACATTGTTAGATCAAAAACTGACGCCGCTACCACAATACACCAAAAAAATCAATTAAGAGCAATTTAAACCAGTGATAAATTATTCAGAAATGCTTTTCAGAAACCGATGTGAGATACAGGATCAGGAAAAATTTCACGGGGCTTTTGAACAAAAAATATTTGGAACCATTAATGAAAATTTTTCATCATTTATTGGTGTTTTAAACCTCCCATAAATTCTTAACATAATTTTTTTTACTTTTTAGAAAATTATTATTTTTTAATATTTATTTTTATTTTTAATAATATATTATTTATATATGTATCATGCCCTCTGGAATATAAACATGTATATACATGTTTGCTAATATTTGTAAGTCATATCTCTCAGTTATTCTACAATGACTTTACCTCTCCTAAAATCTCTTCACGTGGGAACTAAACTGACATTAATATACTTATATATGAATAGATAAATATATATAAATACATATTTATACATATATTTATATATTTAAACATTATATATTATTATTATTTTAATTTTTTAATTTATTATTTATTACATATCATTTATTATTTATTATTTATTATTTATTTGTTTTTTTTCATTTTTTATTTGTTTTTATTATAATTTATTATTCATATAAATATATAATATAAAGTAAATGGGAAGAAGATAGGGTCTAAACTCTAGAGCTCTCCTCGTAGTATATTTCATGTTGATTGAGTATTTTAGGCCTTGATCAAGGGGTTTTTGAAGGATGATCTAGTTGATATGGATAAACTTATTAATGTAGGATATGATTTTAATTGAATGGTTAAAGGTTGTGAAGATAATGACGTAATAAATCATGCTCAACTCTCTGATGGAGGTAAAATCCCAAACCATGGGTTATTTTCTATGTGTCAGGGATTTGAATTTGGTAGATTTTTTAAAAGGGTCAACATTGTGCATGTATTTTAATGAAACGATGTGATTATAGACCATTTGGAGTCATGTAAGAACTCCTTTATTGAGAAAATAATTCTCTCTATAGATGATCACATCTTAAAAACTTCAGATATGGTTTGAGGCTTTCATTAATACACAAGTTTTCATATTGGAAGTGTATCCTAATTTGTAATGGATACTTTAATATATTATTTTCTAATGATGAATTTAAAATTTGATCTTAGGGTTTGAAAATGGTCATAATCAAACTCGATTCATTGTTAATTTATGGATATAATTTTAATTTCCGACCATTTGAAGTTAGGAACTTTTTTTCACAATATAGGTCAGGATTTTCTGTCTTAACAAGATTATTTTCCACAAAAATATCATTTGTGTTATTTCCACTTCAATAGATGTACCTATAAAAATGTATAAGGATACTCAGAAATCTAATTATTGGTATTTTTCTTGATTTCTTGTTGACGTGGATCTCAGAATGACATTATCTACTAAATTGGTTTCTTCAACTCAGATAGATGAATTGATGTTGAAAATTTTTTATGAGAAAGAGTCATCATTTTGTTCTGAGTGAAATATTATAGTGAGTTATATAGAACCATATTGAAGGAATATAATATATTCTTTTACATAAATAATGGGCATGATGCTTCTATTTATAGGAAAAATAATAAGAAATATAATTCATAATATTAGGATAATTATATTAATGTTGGTGGTACTTTTCTTATTTGGTAGGGCCCCTTGGTGGAGATAGTATGGGCCCTCTATTATAATATCCCCCTTAAATAGTTGTCCCAGAACAAAATAGACATTGTCTCTACATGAGAGAAAAGGCGTATTAAACTAGAGATCAATTTTCAAAATTCTAAGGAAGGTTGCACCATTGCTATTATAGAGAGTTCTAAATAGTTCACCCTGAAACATCCATAGGGGAGATGGATCTATCTGATGTGGTGAAGCATATTTTTTGGATGATACAATGAAAAAGGGATTCTCCTTTAGGGATTATCTAATCTTTATTCCATCACCATGGTAAGAAATGGGAAGAGGGACACAAGGATATCACCATGAAAGAGATGGTGGACATAATAAATATTCAATAGATGATCCTTTTTTTATGAAACATCTATGAAATTGATAGCTAATTTTAATGTTGGTAAAGGGATGATGATTTTCTCATGTGAACGGAGAGGAATGAAACAAATTGATGTTGAATATCCTTTGAATATTAATTCCATGAGGGCAACACATGGGCTTCAGGAAGGTTCTGTTGAATATGATGATAGAAGTAATATAGTGAGATAATACCATATTCTAGTATCTACTAGTGTATATGGTTCTTTGTATGGGACTGGTGATTCCCCCTAGAGAAGCAACATTGGTCTTTAGAGCATAAGAATGTGGTAGAAGATGAGGTATTATTGACTAAGAATGGATTTGGTTCTGGAAGTGAATCTAGAAGCTCACCCCCTTTGGGTTTGGGTGTTTTGGAATATCAACCACATGAAATATTAAATAAATCATAGGTACAATCAATTCCTGGGGAAAATGACTCGGAGGATAGATACATTTATAGAATTTGGTAATGAGTGAAAACATGGAGGAGTAGTCATCATCCTAGAGGAAGAGGTTATGAGCATGGCTAAATTTACTAGGGGGTTATACACAATGAGATCCATGATGCTCAAAAAGAGAGTATTGACAAGCTGGGTCGGTAATTGATTGTAACTCATAAGAGCAATTATGCTCTATCTAAACTAGTCCCTCTACTTCTACTTTTGATTATTAATAAAAGGGTGATGTCGCTAACCCTTTTGACTGATTAGTTAATTAATTAATATATAATAAATAAATCCAAAATAATATATAAATATTAAAAAATATTAAGTAAATAATAAATAATAAATAAATAATAAAAATATAAATAAGTGAAAAATAAATAATAATTAAATGATAAAACCTAAATAATTTGATAAATGATAAAAAAATAAGTAATAAGTAATAAATATAAAAAAAATTAAACAAAAATTAATACTAACTAATTTATAGTAAAAAAATAATATATAAAAAAAATTTAAAAATGTTTTTAATAAATAGATAATAACAAATAATTTTAATTTTTAATATATAGATATATTAAAATAAATATAAATATATTTTAAATATATGTAAATATAAATAAATTTACAAAAATGTATATAAATACATGCCTATAAGTGTGTGTGTGTACCTATGTAAATGTATATAAATATCTTCAAATATATATAAATATAAATAAATTTAAGAACAATATAAACAAACATATATATATATATATATATAATATAATTATATATATATATAATCACATAGAAATATAAATAAATACATTTAAATATACATAAATATGAATATAAATACACATATATATCCCCATAATAAATATAAATATAAATAAATATATATATCTATAAATATATAAATATATATATATAAGTAAATATAATTATATATAACTATAATTAAATATAGATAAATTTATCTAAATTGTAAATAGAAATATATATATATATATATATATATATACATGTATATAATAATAAATCATCCAAAGAGGGGAGACCATATAATTACAAGACTGCCATATTGATAAGAATGTAATCATATGGAATAAAATCATAGAGCACCCAAAAAGTATAATAAGACTATCATAAAATTTTACAATGTAGGATTTTATGTAATAGCCTAAGGTTTGTTTCATAGAAGAAATATGGTTGTTGTCCTATTTTATATATAGAATTAGATTCCATGGCGTGGGGAATATTTTGTGTAGTGAAGAGTGTGGCTACAGCATGGTTGGGGAACTATGTCATGGAAACCAGTTTTAATGGTTCTTAATGTTATGGCATAGTTGTGAACTGGGTTGTTGGATGGATTGTGAACGCCATAAATGTAGATTTTGGGTAGTTCTACTAATTTCTATATTGTCTCACTATGGAGGGTGGTTATATCATAATGTTCCAATGAGGGATTAGATGTTTCAACATAGTGATGAACATTGCATTGTAATCCCTTTCCTCTAGTTAATTGGATCTCACCATTTACCATGACATAGATTCTGGATTTATGTTAACCAAGAACTGTTACGATATGGCTATCTCCTTTTCACCGTAGTTCTTACTGATCCGGGCTGCATTGTGGCATAGCACTATATGCTACACCATGACACATATTTTATAAATTTTCCCATAAAGTCTCTTTTCCCTCTAACACCAAATTTTCACATAATTTCCTCTTAAACCTTGGGGGACTTTCCAGCTTTCTTCAAGAGCACTTATAGAACCGAAAATCATGGCTTTATCCCAGATGTTGGAGGATTAAATCATGGAAATACTAGGTGAGTTCCCCACATTTTATAATTGGTCTTCCTTATTTAACATGAGATGAATCTCATATCTAATCCTATGTCACCTTATACATATTGAATCTTGTTCTAGATCCCCATTTATGATTAATTGGGATTAGTTATAGTGATCCTTGACATGAAGGTTTGATCTGGTTTGTTTGTGGATCTGATTTGTGTATCGAAACCTAATAATCATGGCTTTTGGGTTCCATAACTCTTGAGTTATGAAGTTCCTTACCATGTAAAGTCCCATTTTAACATTTCTACCTTCATATTTATCACCAGATTGTATGTGTGTAGTCATAAAACCCATTCTTGTTTTTATCACATTTGTGTGTGTGTGTGTAGCCAATGAGATCAATTTCTAATATTTGTCACATGTGTTTGTATGTGTGTATATCTCATGAGACCCATGAATAAATATGACCACATGTGTGTTTATATATTAATTATCAAACTTATCAATTGATATGTTATGTTTTTTCTATACATGTTATTCCCTATTATGTGTGAATATATGGCATGGGAAGTTTTTTTCTTGTAGATGAAAGTGATTGGTGGAGCATCTTGGTTTGGTCAAAACTTTGAGGGGGATCACTTATGACATGAAATGATGACTATTATGGATTAAGAGATAGGGAATAGGTGTGATGAACTTGATTCCTAACCCTATTTAGTAGTGTCATAGTATGTTCGTATGGATTGTCCTAAGACAGAGATGGGGTATAATGGAATTGAGGCCAGAACTATAATAAAAGATGGGGTTCGATGGAACTTGAGGCCTCACCAATGAATTTTTGGCCTTATAGCCTAACTAGAGACTTGTTGGCCATATAGAAACATTGTTATATATGTTTTGTCCTTGTGTTTGACCCAATATCATGACGTCCATTGTGATATTTCTTCTAGGATGGAGCCGAAGTATGTATGGAGAGGGTTAATGGAGTTTTGGTTAGTGTGTGACTGCTCAACACATGATTGATTATTTATTCCTTGTGAATGTTCTTTTTATATGGAATAAACCTATTATGAATATGAACTAATATTAAGGACGCTTTGGTGGTATCCTAATGGATTATATTAACACCCTAAATCGGTATCTCAATGCTCCTATAGAATTTATGATCAGGGATCCAAGAAATAAAACTTTTCAGTGATAGGTAGTTGAGGATTTAGATATTGGTGTTTGATGGTGGAACTAGGATAGACTCTAAAGTGATCCCACTATGTTATAATTTATTATTTTGTTTCTTTCTTATACTCGAGATGGACTTGCCACATTGGGGTCCTTGATTTTTTAGTTTGTATGACTTGAGATACCTGACATTCCATTTTTATATCATTATTATTATTCACTTCTATTATTCCATTTTTGTTGTTAATATTTTATTGATTTGATTGTGATGTCTGACATTTTAGATTTTAGGTATAGTCACCCCACTAATGAAATACGGACCTAGGCTACAAGTCTAAAACCTCTTTGTATGGGGAGTTGCACATTAGTTAATGTGGCACTCTAAACCTAACTAGGTAATTCAAGTAAGGGAGTTTTAGAGTGGTATCAAAGGAGGTTTTAATTTCTCTTATTCTTCTCTATATTGTGGAAATGTAGAAAGGAGTTAGGATTTGTGTAACACGGGTGGGGGATTCATGTTAGTTCCTAGCCAAATTTGATGTGATGGACCTATGAGTTACAAGAGAAAATTAATACTATTAAAGTTGTGTGTTTATGGTTTCATTCTGATAATTGAGTATGTTTTTTTATTATAGTATATGGTATTTGGTTGTGTTCATGAATCTTGACTAGGAATAAAGGATTTCATTTTATATATACATTTTGTTTTCTAATCATGGAAGTTCATTTAATTTAATATCATGGTCAATGATTTGTTCTTCTATGAAATATTATGCTAAGGTTTAGGTCATTTGAACATGACCATGCTTGTTGATATGTTTTTATGAATATGATTAACATATATGTATAGAGAACTATTATTGACCCTCAGAAAGTGCATGGAGGTTTATTCCATATCACTATAGGTATCCTCCTAGGATAAGTTTTTAATAGGAATACCTTATCGATTCCTAATAACTACTTATGTTGTTATCTTTGGTAAACTATTATAGGAATTACAGAAAATTAATTCTTGAATACCATTGTGGAATCCCTTGAAGGAAGTAGGTTATAATGATCTAGATAGGGAGGATTCCTCTATCCCTCTACTATGTGTACATGAATATACTTCTAATCATAGTCTTCTACCTTCTCAAATAGTTTAATTGGAGGAAATAGTACATCCAGGAGTCTTCGGCTTAATGCATGTTCAAGTCACATGAATTCCTTGGATAATGGTTGATTTTGACCAGGACTTTCAAGTCCCATATCCACCATCATTTAAGGGAACTATAGGCCCTCATGATGCTAACTATGAGATTTATGTCATCAAAGGGATATTATACCTAGAGGATGTCGTAGAGGAATAATGGATAAAGATGGATAATTTCATTCTTTATGTGCATTCCAGAAAAGGGTGGGATGCTTTAAACTATGAAGGAATACATGAGGTTTTATTAAGTAAGACACATACACATGTTCAATCCAGATACACTAAATATATACCACACTCATGATTTTATAATGCCTTTAGAGGGACTAATGTTAGTGTCTGCATACTCTTCATGTTTCATAGATTTACTTCACGTCACTCTAATTTTTTATCGGGAAGATGTGCATAAGGCCTAGAAATTTGATATTATCCTCAAACCATAGTTGAGGCATCAAGTCACAAGATTATACTTGATGAAATTTCCATATGTTCTTTGTATGTCCTTAATGATCTTGATGGTTTGGGGGGTAGATCTTTGTCTCTTCTTCCATCTCTTAGTGTATCAACTGGTGGACATCCTAGTGCTATGGTGGGTGCCTCTTCTAGTAGATGAAATATGAGGTTAGAAGAATTTCAATAATGTGGTGGCAAGAAATTTGAACATATTAGTGTTTATTTATCCCCCTCTATATGAGGATGAGGTCCCCAATGTTTCTACTAGGGACATAGTGGGAACTATCATAAATTTTACCTTTGACCTCTGATAAAGTGTTGTCGATGTAAGAAGAAGTATAATATTTAATGTTTTTGTTCAATGGTGGTGTGAACACATTCTCATAGGGGTGAGATAGAGATGTGGATTGTGACCCAGGGAAAAATCTAGGGTTCTAAAAAGAAATTTTAGACCGCCACAAAAAATTTATTACCTAATAGAGTTATATACCTTAGGGGTAGGCTTCTGGAGTTGAGACATACAAATTTTATATAGTGTAAGAGGTTATAAATAAGTGTGGAGACTGACCATAAACTATTTGAGGTTTGGTATTCATTAAATCAACTCTATATTCTACCATATTTTATATAGGATATTCTCACTAATATATATTAGCTCATGTTTTTACTATACATTACTTTCCGGTTATGTTGTCTTATGAGTTTTTATATCTAGAAACACCATTTGGGAATAAATTTGGCCATCTTAAAATATTTATAGGTTGTCCCATAGTAGTTTATGGTAATAAAAATCTATCGGATTTGATGATTTTTGATATGACCATATTTGATGTGATCTTTAGCATGGACTGGTAGACAAGTTATCAAGTGCACATGAAATTATATAAGAGACAAGTATCCTTTATTATTCCTAGGGGATATAATTTTGTTTTGATCATAAAATTAGATGTTAGAGAAGATTATATGATTTTAAACCTGATGCAATTTAGAGATATTATAGTGAAGATTGTGGGCATGGTTCTTACAATAGATTAGGCAGTAACTCCCTCCTCTTTTCCTCTAATAGTGAACCTTTATTTGGATGTATTCCCAAATTATTTTATTTTACCTCTTCTTGATACATAATGTTATTTTTTTATTTAACACTTATAGAAGAATAACCTATATCGATTCCACAAAACCATCAGTATTTATCTAGTTTGAGGAAACTCAATGTGAAACTCGAGGATTTAGAGGCGAATGTTTTTTTCAAGCTATGAATATCTCCTTAGAGTTCTCCAACGTTGTTCACAAAAAAGGTGGATGGTATTCTTTAGTTTTATGTAGACTACAAGAAGGTAAATTATTTGACTATGAATAATAAATACATGTTTTCAAGGATTGATGAATTGTTTGATCAGTTATAGGGAGCCTAATGGTTCTCTAAGATTGACCAATCACAAAGATACTAACATCTGTGGTTCAATGAGGTGTTTATTAATAAAATAGAATTCAGGAGTAGATTTGGACTACATGTGTATATTTTAATGAATTTTATTGTTGAAAATGCACCAGTGGTGTTGATGGATCCCATGAACATGATCTTCCATCCATATATTGACTCCTTTATTGTGATGTTTATTGATGATATCCATATATTCTCACAAACCATATAAATACAAAATAGAACCCTAGATAGTGTGTTGATGGAAATTCAAGAACATTGTATCCATGAAAATGTGTCAAATTTTAACTTCAATATATTGGAAGAAAATATTCTTTGGGTGATAATCGTTGAAGTATAAATTTTTATGGACTTGGACAAGGTAGAATTGATGATGTCTTTGAAATTACATAGGAATTTTATTGAGATTAAGTGATTTATTAGTTTAACTAGGTCTTATAAAAGGTTAATACAAGAAAATTTACATTTATAAACTAATATAGATATCTTACAAGGATGGGGGAAGATCAAGTGGACTTAACAATGTGAGAAAGACATCATGGAGCTGAGGATGAGATTAGTGATAGCTATGATCCTAACATTTCTAGAACCTATGATAGGATCTGTGGATTATTTTCATGCATTAGGTGTTGTTTTAGGGATTATTCGTATTCATTAGGACAAGGTAGTGGATTATTAATGTCGTCATACATAACCCTGTGAGTGTAACTTTCCTATATAGGACATGGATTTTGAATTTGTGGTCTATAAATTGAATTGTTGACACCATTATTTCTTTGGTGAAAGATTTTTCCTATATACATACCTAAAGAGATTGTGTTACATCTTCCCTCAGTAAGAATTGAATCCTTAGTAAATAAAACTTTTGGAGTATCTTTATCCATCTGATTCTAATATGGATCATTCTTCAGGTAATGGTAATGTCATTGCAGGGTATCTCAGTATGAAATTTTTGGGGCTTGGAGACAAATCATTAGATAATGGATAACAGTTAATGAGCTTGTTGGATGAATTTTTAGTGGATAAACTATAGGTAAAAGGGTTGATGAAATTTTATCCCATAGATATCATGTCTATGTTGGTGAATTGGGTAAAGTCTATTCGTGAGTCAGGTCTCGAATTCTTAGTGATGTAAAACGATTGATAAAAAATTACACAATACCAGGATGGTTGACTGATAGTGATGACTTGATCTATATTCACGGGATTTTTTAGTTCTTTCTTATATTAAGGAATAGATTTCGAGGGACTCTCAAGATTCTTACTTGGTAGCATACCTAGGTTTGAAAAGAATGTATTGATATATCAGGTGACACTTCTGGTGGCTTGGAAGAAAGAGATATATTGTGGGCTTTGTCTCACATTACCTAACCAATCAAAGGATCACGATGGACCATCCTCTTCTCTTAGGGATACATAATACACTTACCATATCTATATAGAAGAGGTGTGATTTTATTGTACACATTTTAATAGTGTATCCCAAGACTTCAAGAAATTTAGATGATGTCTAAGGGATTCTTAATCAGTTGAGGAATGTGGAAAATTTCATGGTTATTTTATAGACTCACTTTATAGATGATTTGGGAATGTTTTCTATCTATAAGATCATATGTTTACATGGATTTTCTTCTAGTATAGTATTAAATAGGGATTAGCATTTTACATCATGGTTTTATAATGGCTTTCTGAATGCTTCAGCGATATAGTTGAAGTTGTGTATAGAGTATCATCCACATATCAATAAAAAATTCGAGAGAAATATCCAAATCCTAGAGGATATTCATAAACCATACATCAATGACTTTGGATTAGCATGGGATGATCTTGTATCCTTATTAAAATTTACATATAATAATAGTTTCTAGGATTTTATTCAAATAGAATCTTTCATGTCTCTCTATGGCCAACCATGCCACCATTTTTTCCATGAGGTAGCTCCGGAAACCATTTTTAGGCCACTTATAGGTTAATAGACCTATGAAAGGGTTCAGTTGATCTGGAAGTGTTGGTTTAATACTCTGAGTAGATACAGACAATATGTAGGCTAAAGGAGACATACCATGTATTTCACTATAAGAAACTAGGTTTTATTTTCGGTTCCACCTCAGTTAGGGCATCTTCATTTGTGAAGGTAAGGGAAACCGCCACAATGGCTTTTGGGACTATTTTATATCACTTCGAATTTCATTTTAGTGTCTTACTAACAGAACTCTAATGATGACATCAAGGTATGCATAACATGTTCAACATATCCCAGCTTCAAAGGCAGAAGATTGATATTTCACATGTAATAAACTACAAGGATGTTTAGTTTGAACTTGATTAATCCTTTTTAGAGTACTCTATAGGAATTATAGTCCAATTTTAAAAGGTTTTAAGGGGATATAAGGTACTACATTTCTGAGTGTTATAGAAGGAATGAAGGGTCCCAAGAGGAGAAGTGGGAGTGGGATTCTGAATTTTGGCTTCAATTGCAGGAGATATTTCAGCAAGATATCTAAAGGAACATCTCAAGGATGATAATTCATTTGATGGGTGATTTGAAAAACACTTATATTTATAGGAATAAACTAATTAGTTTTTATAGGATAAATAGATAATTTCAACTATTTTTCATATATAATATTATTTTATGGCTTAGTGCATATTCTATACTATAGGGGTGTGGCTACAATGTGGTTGAGGTATAGAATCATGGTAGTTCTATTTAATGGTACTGGTTAATTAAGAATATCCAGAACATGGAGTGTTGGAAATTTCATAAAGGATTACAAAGTGGAGTTTGGCCAGTTTTTTCAATTTTTTTATCAATGTGTTGTGGAGGGTGGTTGTCACCTAGTGTTCCTATAAGGGCATAAATGTTATAAAATAGTGATAAAGTCTTCATTTTGGTACCTTTACCATACTTTATATGATCTCATCATTGACCATGGTGTGTATTCAAGATGTGTTTTGACCCAGTACCATTTTTACATGGTTATCTCCTCTTTATTGTAGTACATATAGATTTGGGACCCATTACAATTTGGCCCTATGTACTATTACATGAAACATGTTTTCCCAGTTTTATAATAAATTATCAATGCCCCTAAAAACCTAAACATTCCCATCCACTTATATTGAACCATGATAAAGTCTATGTATTCATCGAGAGAACTTTAACCCCCCCCCTGAATCTTGTCTTCATCCCCATAATTGGATGATCAAATCATGGTGATTATAGGTAAGTTCCTCTCCCATTATAATTGGTATTCCTTATTTATATTTGGATTAATCACATATCTAAGCCTATATCACAATATAATTTATAAATATTATTATATAATAAACATTATGGTGGGGTGGGGTTGATTCTAGATGGCATGTGGGTTTGATATTGATGGAGGGTGGGCATGATTTGGATAATTAAAATTTATAATCATGTTATTTGGGTTCCACCCCTCTTGATGTAGGAAGTTATTTACACTATAGAGATCTTGTTTAAAGTTTTTTCCTTGATATTGGTCACATGAGTATTTATGTACAACCCATGAGACCCATAATATCTATTCATCACACATACACACGGGTGTATCCCATGAGACCCATGCTTGTTATTGATCACAAGTGTGTGAGTTTATGTGTATGTGGCCCATGAGACCCATGCATGGTTATGATCACATGTGATTCTATTCTTAGAAACTGAGACTAATTACATAAAATGATATGTTTTTCCTATACATGATTTTCCATGTTGTGTGTAAATTTTTGGATTGTGAACTTTTTTCATCAAGTAGCGAGTGACAGGTGGACCGTCTTTCCATGTTAAACCTATAGACAGAGAGAATGTGTGACATGCCATGATAAAAATGATGGTGTGAGACACAAGGAAGGGGAACGATTGAATTGAGTTCTAAAATGTTGTAGTAGTGGGATATTTTAACCTTATGGATTGACCTGAGGTGGATATAGGGTATTATGGCCTTGAATACTGACCTGTGAAATGTGGAAAGGCTCAACAACCTTTTGGCTGGACCTGAGACTTGTTGTATTTTTTGATACTCTGGGATATATGTGGTGGCCCTATGGATGACCCATGATCATTTAATCTATTATGAGCAACCTTATTCAATAGAGCTAAAGTGGGTACGGTTGGGATTTATGGTGTCATTATTAGTGATTAATCTCTCAAGAAATGATTCACGGTTAATTTCTTATACATTTACTTTTTTATGGAAAACACCTCTTATGCTTGTTCATGTATGTTAATGAAGAATTGGTGGTCTCCTAAAGGTTTTATAATATCTCTCTACATATCCATCTCAATTCACATTAATACATCATGATTATGGATCTAGGAAAGGACACGGGCCCAATGACAGGGATATGAGGAGATAGAGCTTGGTTTTTAGTAGTGGTACCAGAATAGACACTTGAGTGATTCAACACTTTCATTATTTTTTTTAATATTTCTCTATTATACCCTAGTTTGAGCTACCAAATTGGGGATACTTGGTTTATTACTTGTTTGACTCAAAATACCTTCAATTTCATTTGTTATAGCATTTCTATTATTCACTTTTTTTCCTTTTTATGTTATTATTTTTTTCTTGACATGAATTTGATATAAAAAATTTGATTTTGAGGGTATAGTATTCCTACTGATCACAATCAGATTGACAATACTATTTGCAAACCACAAGTGTGTAGGAAGGCACACATTATTTAATTTGGAACTCCATGCCAAACCGGGTGATTCAAGATGGTGTGTGATATAAACCAGATTGAACATCCATTGAATGTTATAAAACTACTGTATCCAAACTAAAAAAATTAGTTTTGAAGCCTATATGTGGATTTTATTGTAGAGAAAAAAATAGGGATAAGTTTTTAAAAACATTCTACGATGTGGAGGTTTTTTAATCATCAATTGGAATTGTCACAAATCCCAAATGAAAACCCTAATCAAATGTTATGGTTTTTTGAAGTTGAGGTCTTATTTTCATCATCTATTTGAACATCGATATTTTTTTACTATTAACTATTATCAAATTATTATCAAATTTGATCAAATTTATTTAAATAATATTATATTTGATTGGTTGTGGAGAAAAAAGTGACAATCATATCAAAAGTAATGTTGATTTGATGTTAATGTCTGATTTTCAACATCTATTATAATTTAGTTAAGTGAAGACATTTTGGTTAAAATTTTCAAATATATACCCCCCCCCCACACATATATATAATTAATAATTTTAAATTAATAAATAAAATTTAATAAAATTTTTAAATAATTATTATCTAATATTTACAAATAAATAATATATAATAATTATCAACTTATATTTAGTGAAAATTGTAAGTAATAAAACAAATTACTATAAATAATAATTATTTATAATAATGAAATAATAAATTATTATATTTAATAAATAAAAATTAATTATTTAATATTAAAAGACTATCAATACTTTTACCAGTGGATGATTAAAAATTGCTGATAATTAATTATGATTTTATAAAACCATATCTAAAATTAAATAAATAATTTAAAAAATATAATTTAGTAGTGTTTTAAATGGTTTATAAATGGAAGAAATTATAAATAAACCAACACTTATTTAATTAAATGAATAATTTATTGATTGTTTTGTAAACCATCGATAAATGCCTATTATTTGTATTACTAAACTCATTATTTTTCTTTTTCCCTAACCTCCAAAAGGGAATTATACATATTGTTTTTACTAATATCGACTCCTCATCCACTAATATAGATTTACTAATCGGTTAATTATCTCGAAAAATCCCATCAAGCAACACATCTGCCTCCTTAAAACATAATGCATTCACATTCATGGTTATTGGTAACCCATTCTTCCACAATCAAGTGGGGATATTCGTGACCCATTCCGATGAGCCGTATTTCTATACTCTAGTTTCTAAGATAACACCTTTCACACCTTAAGCTACTATAAACACAACATATGGAACTATATACCTCAATAATTCCTATTCATTATGGATATATTTCATCATTCCTTTAAATAAGAAATGGAGTTGACAAGAATTTTTTCCATCCATCTATTATTAATCCCAAATCACACTTCTTGTGATATCGAAAAAGAATCAATCAATAAAATTTTATCATGACGTAGTTATATTCTCCATGACATGGAGATGAATAAACACTCAGTTAAATTTTTAATTCAAAAGAACCATGATCCACTTGGGAAAAGGAACTCAATTTCATCAATCATTTAGAACACCCCTAATACATATCATAATTTAATACTACCTCCCATAGAACTCACACTATATTACATCAACTATATTTCACTACATTAAATATTTTTCAATATATCATAGACCATGATGTGGTGAAATTCATTGTTTTATGGTCTGTGTCTTCTCATAGACTTTCTTACCTTATCACGGTGATCATGTAGAATGATTTATAATATCATTCTGATGAATCTTTTATGTTCATTTTCATGTTTTCATCTTATTTGAAAATCATATGATGATCTGTAGATAAAATATTACATGTAAAAGTATTTTATTAAATATATTAATGCATGAGGTAGATTCCAAAAGGTTTGGAGATAATTATTTATTGACAGAAACTATTTCTCATTCTCTTTTGTAAAATTTCCTTTGAGGAGTAAGTTATAACACACAATCATAGAAAATATTCCCTACCAAAGATTTTGGTGATTCTAGTGGCTGGTCTATACCATAAAAATTTCTAACTTGTTGGTTGTATCTGAGGGAACCCAATTAAACTCACATTCAGTTAAGATTGAGATCAAATATTGTGAGGTATTATTGTTTAATGGTTTCCATGATTCATATTGCTTCCACTCATAGTCAATCATGGAAAGGGTTTTTTGTTCCCTTCTCCTACATATGGGCATATACATGTCCCATAAAACCAATCACACTCAAAAGTTATGGGTACTCCATCATCCCTTTGAGTTATAGATTATTCTTCCCAAAATAATAATGTGAATAATGCTAAATGATAATATATAGAAAGAAACATGGTTGTTAAAAGAAGTTTAGAGCTATAGTTTACAACATTGATGAACCTATATAAGAAAAAAAATACCTTCATCGAACACCCACCCATTAAAACCTCATTCTAAAATATATCAGAATATTATGATCTTACCAGAAATATAATAAGTAAAAAAATAAATCATGATTGTTGGATAATAATTTCAATAAGAAAACATTTTTCATTGATAAATGATGTTTTATGTATGACCAAAGGAAAAATTCTAATGATTCATTTCCGGTGAAAGAACAAAAGTTTGAAATGGATTACATTATCATAACTCCTTCCAAAATGGTAAATCCCAATAATCTACATTGACCTAAAATAATGGAATTACAAGGATGACACCCTTATCTCTGAGATAATAATGATTATTTTGTACTAGATAGGTTTCTTTTGATCATTGAGATATGGTGGATGACCCACACCTCACAAAGGGGAATAAGAATTTGTTGAGTGATTATACATGCTAATGTTGGACCCACACCCCTATCATTGAGTGAGTACCAACATCAAATGAGAGTGGACTCACAACCGTAGAATTGGGAGAGTATTGGATCTAGCTTGTAGAAATCCCACACACCATTATAGGGAGTTCCAAATTCATTGATGGATAATTTTTTAACTTGTTATCAAGGGATTACTAACCCCACTAATGGGTGAGACACTCCCCGATCAATGAGGGAAAACTAAAAAAGCTATAATAAATAAATTACCACCAAATTTTCAATGTAACATTGAGAATTTGTGTACCTAACCCTATCAAATATATAGGTTAAATGCATCTTATAAATGACATATCAATAAGATAATATCTAACCCCTATCCTATTTCAAGAACTAATGAATATGAAGATCTAAATCCATAGTGATAGGGTATACTGAGAATATTTTATAGGTGGTGTTACTTGATTATATCATGAAAACTATAACTATAAAAACATACATTACATAGAGTAATTAATATTTTATTTTTACCATACAATTTCAAAACTATAATTTTAATGAATGTGCTTCTATGAGAAGGTTTACATCCAATTCAAGTTGTAAAAAAACTATTATTTTGAAGTCACATCATTAAACTTTTACAGAGATGACTGGTATATCATTTATGAACCCACAAAACCATATCCCTTAGAATAATGGGAGAGTTTAGATAATAAATCACTCAGTTTGATGCATATTTCACTTTACAAAAATGTGTCATTTAACAAATATGATGTAGAGACAACATCAGAACTCATAAAGACCCTTATAGACATGTATTAGAACCCCATATCAATGATTAAATTATTCTTTCTAATTAGACTATTCAACAAGAAAATGTAAAAAATGTAAGGCTACTACCAATCATATTAAATACTCCAATTTTATTTGAAATAAATTTGTATTTTTAAAGGTAAACATCAGTGAACTAGTATGGGTGCTATTTTTACTCTTCTCACTCCCTGAATCTTGGGATGTTATAGTTACCAGTGTGGGTAATTTTAAAAAAAAAGGTTTAATTAATGTACATAGATTTTAGAGTCCCAATCTTGAAAAGGGGGATTCTTTAGAAGTAGATATATGTTTCTTTCAGTAAGGTGAACAACATGGATGGAAGATGACGTACCACTATATGGAAGAGTTACCAGAAGGGTAAATTAAGAGTGATCTCCAATAAGAGTTTCTCGATGGATAATTCTCCCTTATGATCAAATTATAGAAGGAATGTTTACATGAAAAAGGATGATAGTTAATGGGGTGTAACTCTATAATGGATGTTTCTTCAAATGGGTCTTTGAAGTATCTATCAAAATATAGGATATTCTTACACTAAAGTGACACTAGATTATTGGTCTCTTGGGTGATAGAATTTAAATAAACATTCTATTATACATTTAAGGTAATAATAATGAGAAATTTTACTTCTAAATGTTTGGGAAATTTATATATTAAATATGAAATTTTACATTATATTATTGATGACGTATATGTTTTGATCTAGAAAAGGGATGAAATGACGTTGATGTCGAAGAATGTTAAACACATATTGGGTTAAGTAGAAAATTGATCTAGGTGGGCCAGCTAGTTGAAAAGGGTATATGTATATAATTTACATGGATGGTGAATTGGAAAATTCCACATGGCTCAATGGTCATTATAATAATAATGAAGGACAATAAGTTATTCTTTAGAGGTTCACCATAAGTATAATTACTTTCTATAGAGTTAACTTCAGCTAAACATTGAAATGATATTCTGGTAAATATTAGTGGGGAAGGGTTGTAAATACTCATTAAAAAAGGTATATTGAATGTTGAAAACATATATTATATAAAATTTTAAGAATTTATGAATCATGCAAAACCTATATTATATTATAAGTTTTTAAATATTATATTTAAGAACATTAATCACTTCAACATCACCAAGTGTAATATTTTAATTATTTTGGAACCTGGACTTATAAAAGAGTGAAAAAAAATCCTTTTTTGAAGAAACCATGGTAAAAAACCATGAGAGGTTGTGTGGTTTTGATAGCATTATTATAGAGTCCAAAACATATTTTTGGGAAATGATAAATAACCTCCCTCTCTTTTCCTATATAAACCCACCCAATATCTCATTGTTATTCACTCAAAAACCATATAGAACATCATTACTCTACCCTAACCTATCTAGAGTCCTCTAAAGGTGCCCCAATATCTCAATAAGTTTCTCCCATGCTTTTGGAATCACCCTCTCAATGTAATAGATCCTCTCTTTGTCCTATTTATTCAAGAATATTCATTATATTATGCCTTTTATCTACAATTCCTAATGTTGGGATATTTTCTTACATATACCCCTTACTACCCTTATGATTTTATCAATGATGAGTGTCCCATTTAAATCTCAATAATCCCTCCCATGAACATTTATATTCCCCCATTATTCTGCTTAAATCTCACTAATACTTTACATGCCAAACAATTATATAGTGAATAACTATACCCATTTCCGGTCAAGGGTGTTCACCTTTATGAAATTATACATCTTTGATTGGGTAATTATAAGTATTTAATAGAAAATACATTATTATGAGACTAAATGTGATGAAATATGTTCTTATATATATGATATATGTAGGAAACATAAGCATATATATGATATTATTATGGTGTGTGTGTGCCCTGATAGAACTCCAATGCATTGGAAATGTTTTTTCCTCGTGAGATTCCACATAGGGTGTGCGAGAAGTTATCCTAAGAAAATTATGTTATTTTTTTCTTAGGGGTTAACATTTAATTTTGCTAATTATTTCATGTTAAAAGGTGTTTCCACAATCCCATATTTCTTTTATGTTATCATGTTATATCATGTAGCGTTATTCATGTTTCTAATTCACAACCCTTTTATTTACCATTGATATGTCAATTGTCTACCATATAATAACTTCTTATTATTATGATTTTTTTATTCCCTTAATAGGGTTTATATATCAACCCTTTATTATGTATACACCAAGGTTTTCTCATCCAGTTTTATATATGATGGAATATTATGAGCATGTTAAGGTTTTTTTTGATAATATATGTGAACCCCCTATTTTAAGAATGTTATGTAATTTACATAATTACCATAAGACACTATAAATATCGATAGTATTGGTTTTATGATGTATATTATTATTTATAATAAACCTTGAATTAATATTTAATAAATAAAATTATTTTCATACCCCTTTTCTATTACATTCATTAAGAATGTTTCATTATAATTTTTAATACACTTTTACTATTTACCCTATGAAAAAGGAGAATGTTGATTTGATAATTCAAACATATTTAAAGAGATTTGTTGAATCTCTATAATCGATATGAATATTCAAGGAAATAGAAAACAAGAACATAATAATTATGAAAAACCACTTCTAAACTCCATAATATACCACCTTAAGCCTAACCAAAGAAAACCATCATGAGGAAATACCAAAATATTGGCCAAAAGGAAAGAATCATCCTCTCAAGAAACTTCATAAAAAAATAAGAAAAAGGATAAAGAAGAAGAGTGGATAAAATTACCTCTAATAAAAGGATTTATATCCTAAAAACCCAATGGGTTTCAATCCCTAGGAAAAATTGATCGAGATAACTAAGAGGACCAGGGGTTGGATAAGGTTGGATGGGATAAAATAAAATATAAACTAAGAAAGAGTCAACCCCCTATTTATATATAAAACATATACTTCTTTCACTATGGTGTATAGTAATTCAAGATTTCTATAATATCCACGTTCAATGAAATATTCATGGTTTAAATATTTTTAAATGTCTATCTCTCATAAAAAATGGTTCTTTCTAAAATCCTTTTGATTAAACAAGACTGATAGCACCAGATGCACTATAAATTGGAATATTCCATTTCAACCCCTTCACCCTTCATACACACCCTAGATTATCAACATGACATAGAGGAAATTACCTCACTATTTTATCTCACCGTACCCAATACTATGAAATGGTTAGGGCAAGATCATTGTTTCCATCATAAATAACATAACTCGACTCTTCCTATTCTCTGTTCCATTATGCCTATCAACTCAAGAATTTTGGGTTCCCTCATTTCCAAAAGGGAAACTCTTAAATAACTATAACATAGTTTGATTTTATGAAATAATTTGCATTCCAATAAATATAATTTCATTGATAGCTTGCGCAACACCCAACACAATGTTTTAATAAACTGTGATATGCTATTAATATTATTATTTAAACGTGACTCTCATAACCTATATTATAAAATCTATTGTATGAATAAGAATAAAAATATTTTAAAAATTATGTATAGTTCTTAAATATAATGAAATTTTTTTTATAAATAATTACATATTTTTTAGTGAAATTTTTTTCAGCTTTTAAAATATAATTTTTCAAAAAAAATTATTTTTTTAAATAATAAAATAAATTTTTTCCAATTTTATAAAATTTATTTGAAAATTTTAATATTTTTTTTGGACTCAAAATTTAAAAATTATCTTAGTATAAATTTTTGGAATTTTTCTTAAAAGATTAATTTTTTAATGTATAGTTAAAAATACTATTTTTTAACTGTATTTTTGTTTAAATAGTTTACAAAGATAAATTTTGTCTTATAAAATTTTATAAGTAACATTATTTCAATTATATTATATTTAATAAAAATTAGGTAATTATAATAAATTTAATGTTTATTTTTTTGAAAAAACATTTATACGTATGAAACTTTTCTCATTGGAAAACAACCATTTTAACGTATCTACAGGTATAATATTAATTTAAGTTCTCCCAATTCCATGAATTGAGTTTATAAAACTGTGATATATATTTAAATAATAATAATTAATATTAAAAAAATCAAATTAATAATTTGTGAAAATTAATTGTAAGAATAGTAAAAATTAATTAATGTAATTAAGGTTAAAACAGGTTTATCGGGTCTTAAACTAAAAATATAGGGGTTAAAATGACCTAAAAAAATATCCAATTAAAATTGTTAAAATATATTTATAAATTATGACATATAATGTTTGATAATTATAAATTTATATTATGTTTTATTTTTAAAAACATGTGTGACCCTTTTTTTTCAAAACTTCCATGTCTGTCCTCTCCCCTACTTATAAAAGGGAACCCCCAATCCCCTCCAATTCACACATAAAAGTACATTTGGTCCAAAAATATAACCAAATACCTTCCTTAAACAACTCAACATATCCTAGAGGCATTATGTTTATTAGTAAAACCTTCTAGGAATTATTTTTGTGCTAACGTACGATGTTTTTCAGAAAAAAAAAGTATCTTTCTAAACTAAGAATTTATATTTTATTTCTTCTTCCACCTCAATAAAATATTATTGAACTATAATTATATAAAAAATAATTATATACCATATAATAAGATTATATTATTTTAATTTAATAACCTACACCCATATCCTCTTCTATCAAATGAGAAATGAAACTGTTAATTATGTTTACAGTGGGTTACCACCTCCCAAGCAAATATATTTCTTTCTCCACCACCATCACTTAAAAATTGATTAATTATGGATTTAAAATAATTATATTGTATTTATTAAATAATTATACTTTTAAATTTGAAATTTTAAATCTATATTATTACCCTCCAACCCATTGGAAATCAATAACATCGCTCTTTTGTATGTAGGGCTACTGCCTCACGAACAAATGTGAGCTTTTTTTGACTAATATTTTACTTTGATGGTAAAAAAATGGATTTAATAAATATATATGATATATATCTCATAAAAATAATTATTTTAATTTGATAAATTATTTACCTTCATGTCATTCAATCCATCAAGAAAATGGAAACAAAGTTCATGTGTACATACAGTCAATCGTCTCCATAAACTATGTAATTCATTTTCAATATCTTAATTTATTGGATTATACTAAATAAATTTATTATACATATATATGATATTTATTTCAATTTTACCATTATTTATGTGATGTTACCATTTTAAATATAAAATTAATGAAAATACCAAATCAAAACATACCTGAATGACGAATCTGTTTTTACCCGAAACGTGATTTTGACAAGTAGTTATAATAAAATTGTAATAAAAGAGAATAGGTATATTATAAAAGTTGTCTAATAAATTATAATTTGTAAAAAATTTATTTATAATAAAATGATAAATATTATTTATGATATTTTACCATGTATGATAAATTCATGAATTGAGGTAATTAAATTTCAACTAACTTTTATTTTTGTGGGACACATGACTTATACACCACATGTTTTTTTATTTTTTGTATATATATTACACATGAATTTTTTTTGGATTATTATAATGAAAAATATGGTATATAAATATCCATTTAGGTTTCACTAATTCATGGTTATTACTATTCAAAAACATAACAAAAGTAGTAAAATTTTCATGTTACAATCTTATTATTCATCGGGATTATTTATGATTATGTTTTGGATTATGAAATATTATGAACTACCTCTCATGAAACTCATGGATTTTATTCTCTACTATTTATTTATATAGATAAAAAAATTTCCTTTCATTTACACCTCTTTAATAATTAAATATAATAAAATAATGTTTTCCAGAAAAAATATTTTATTTCTCTCCTAGGTCTAAAATCCCATTTATTCCATGTCCATGTTTTCTAAAAAAGTTTTTAATGAAATTTTATCTATTAACCAATGATTTTATAATTCATTTTTACCCATGTGCGGATTTTTATAAAATATTTTAAATGTAATCTTCTCATAATTTTCTAAACAAGGACCTTTAAAATTATATAGAAAATGTAAATTAAATATTTGTTTTAACATGTAGAGCATGAATAATATTTCTAGTTGTCATTATTGAAAAATGATTTAATGGTTACCATTATTTTTTTTAATGTTATTTTAAAATAAAATGACTCTATTAATTTTTTGTGAAATCATTATATTTTGAAGAAGTGATTTTAAATTAGAATTTTAAATTTCATCAATAAATGTTCCAAGTGTTCTCTCAAAATTATTTTGCATCTAGGATTAAATCCTTTAATGCTACTTAATATTTTTTAGGGGTACAATACATTGATACGATACATATTATTTTTCTGTATGGTTTATGTTTGTGATGAAAATATTTTTTTGAAACACATTCCTTTTCCAAGAGTTATGATATGATTAAATGATGAAATATTTATTGAAACCATTTCTTTACCATAGGTTATTTTATGATGAAATATTTATGAAACCAATTTCATTTCATGGATTCTAATTTGAATTTTATTTATGATCTTGTAAAACATATATGTATGTATTATGTAATGTTTGGGACTAATATATCCCTTAAATTCATTGGGTAAATGTTGATATCACATGAGATACATAGAACTGGAATGGGGAGTAAACCCTGTTCAGTAAGGGACTTTAACCACTATGATAGTCATGAGAGTGAAACATAACTACTATAATGTTTTTGGGGGGTAAAACCAAACAACTACGATAGTCTTGGGAGTGAACCTTGAATACAAAAACGGTTTAGGTAGTGAAACCATTCCACTTGGATAGTCTTGTACTTGAGCCTTGACTACTAAATAAATGAATATTTATGCTTATGGGTGTACCAAAATTCCATGTTGGTGGCCAATGTTTTCCTCTCATGGCTCATATTATTTTATTCCATTATGATTCATATCTTTGGAACATCCATAATTTATTTCATATCACAATATTATTATATTTTATTTGAAAGGTGTGGTTTTCCAATGTTAATCTCAAGTTCTAATACCCTTAATCGCATGTTAGTCTTATGTGATAATTGATATCTCATTTTTCTACACTCACTAGGCATATAATATCATTATTTCATGTGTTTTGTTTTTGAAGGTTATTAAGAAACATATTATGTATGATGTGTTTAAAAATTTCTCCAGTTATTAGTAACATAGTGGGAGACTATGTAGTTCACTTACAAGCTAGATAATTATTCATCTATGTTTACAAATAGACTAATCCTTAATCGTCCTCGGGTGCGATTATGTAAAATGAAATGAAAATACATATATTAGGATGTAATATCTATGTTTGAAAGTACTATGTCATTATAGTTGGTGCCATTGGATTTTTTAATTTGAACTTTAGAAACTGGGATGAGAAAAAATTAGTGATATCCTTAGGGATATGTCTAAGGATAATTCTAAGGATAGTTCAAAGTATATGAAAATTTACTAGAAATTAGATCAAGGCTAGAGTTAGTGGTTTCCAATAAATTACATCCATTTCTACATTATAATGTGAATGTGGCTCTAGAACAGATGTACATATGTGTAATCTTTTTGAAAAGGGTGTATTTTACATTGACTCAATTATCACATGATACATGATAATTGGTCTTTCTACATACCTTGTTTGACACTCTTGGGGAATATTTTTTTTGTAATTCACACACAATTTACAAATTATTGGCCCAGTTTAAACCATAGGATTCATATACCTAATAGAAGGTTTCATGGTTTAGACATCCTTTAAATGATTATCAGGATTATGTGGTTCCGAATTATGATTATTTTTACTTGAACTGTTATTTTTTTAATTTAGTTAATGGATGGAAACTAAAGTAATCATATTAATACTGAGTTCGATAGAGAATTAAATAATTGTACTCCTATGAATAAAAAACCTTTATTGGATTGGAATGAAAAATTTCCTTCTTATGATCTCACAACATTTTGAAGATATGAATCATGTGGAACTTCCAAATGATAAAAGCTGGGAATGACGATTAGTTGAGCCATTAATGAGACAACAACCACTCTATTATAGTTATTTCATTTATCAAATTTATATTGAGAAATGGATCATTTCCATTAAAATATATTTTTTATTTTCTAGATTTTTAAGCATGAACAAGTCATTCTGATATTCTATAATTTGGAAGGTAAAACAGATAACTGGTGGAATCTTATTATGAATATGAGTAAATAAGATAAAATAGAATCCATGGAGTGGTATGAGATTAAGAACATATTGTTTAATTATTACTCTCCTAATATTATTCATAAAAATATGGATAATAAATTCTTTCAGCTAATGTAAAAGGATGATTGTTGGTACCTATGAGGAATCTTTTACGAGACTTGTAAGGTGCAGTTATGGTATTCTCATCTAACATGAAAGTAAGGATTATCAATTATTTATTGAATTAAATATAAGTCTCAAAAGTTTGATAGATACAACAGACTCTAGTAGCTATGAATAAATTATTCTATGTGAATTAAGGGGTAAATGAAGATTGGGGTTAGCCATCAATCTCATGGGCTTTTTAGGAAAATAACGGTGAAAATAAAATAAAATATTAAAATCCTTGGAGATTATAATATGAGCCACAATTTATGTAAAAAATTGAAGGAAACATAGAATAAATTATATCAATGGGATTGTTTATTGTTTTAATTGTCAAAAAGAAGTTATTCTTTAAATTGAAGGGTGATGTTATGGGAAGAAGTTACCTAATGATGTTAATAAAGAGAAATATCTATAGAATGTGCCCCCAATAATCTAGTGTTTCAAATGTAAGGAGCATGATAATTATGATAAATACTTCCCAAATATTAAGGTTAATTATTATGACTATTGACAATAATATCTTAAGCCCAAATACATGGGGAAGTCCCATGCGATCATTATTTCTAATGAGGTGTATGATAAAATGTGGGGAAAGGTACACATGCCATCCAATCTAGAACTGATAATGTGTTATTGTTTTCTAGTTTTACCTACTTATTTATATCCGAATAATTTCACAAGGATAACAAAATACCACCCTAATGATTGGATGCTAAATTACCAATAAACCCTCCAATGACATGGTGATTTCATCTCAAGTATGTGAATCTTATCCAGTTTAATTTTATAATAGTGTGAATTATACAAATCATTTTATTCTATCTTTAGTTGAATTTGATGTTTTCTTAAGAATGGATTGGATTTTACTAAATAAATCCTCATAAATTACTGAGTAAGGTATGTAACATTCCATATTCCAAAGTAACCTATAATCATCTATCAGTGTGATGATAAATATGAACTTCTATGAAAAACATCATCAATTTTATGAGTATTTATTTCCATTAAAAAGGCGTTTTAATCTCACATGGTTGGGGTGAAACTCAACATCAATGATATTCTTATTGTTCTGGATTTTTTTATTCCTTTCTAGAAGATTTTCCTAGTCTTCCACCAAAATTGAAAGTTTATTTCTTAATGGAACTCATACCTTGTGCTACACCTATTTTAAAGACTCCCTATAGAATAACCACAATTGAATTTTTTGAATTTAAGAAAAAACTCTAGGAGAATCTTGACATGAGATTTATTTATCCAAGTGCCTCACCTTGGGGTTTACATATTTTTTTTTATTAAGAATAAATATGTATTTATGTGACTTTACATTAATTATCAAGAGATAAACAATATCACAATCAGAAAAAAAGTATAATATACTTCGTATAAATGTCTTACATTATCAATTTTGTGGAGATCAATAATTTTACAATATTGATCTTCATTACGGATATCATCAATTGAGGGTCAATAATGAGGATATACCCCAAAAAACATTCCACACAAGGTATGTACACTGTCAATATATAATGTTTCCATTTGTCCTTAATAATTCTCATGTTATATTTATTGATATGGTGATTATATACTTTATCGATTACATTAATAAATTTTTGGATTTATTTATAGATGTTATTAATATATATTAAAAGAAAATGGAAGATCATGAAGATCATGTGAGATGAATTCTGAAAACTCTAGGCAAGGATGACATATTTTAAAAATTTATGAAGTGTGAATTTTTTCAAAAAAAAAGATTCATTTCGTGGTTATATTATCTCAATAGTGGGTATATCAGTGGATCCATAAATTATGGAGGGTATTAAACATTATCCAAAACTAACCATGGTGACTTATATCTATAGTTTTCTTTGTTAGACTAGATATTTTTGACGCTTTGCGGAAATTTCTCATGGATTTCCAATCCAATCACCATGCTAACTAAGAAATGAGATATATTTTTTTTATAATTGAATGTTGGAAAAAATTCATGGAATTGAAGAGAAGGTTAGTAAGAGCACATTTTATTGTATTCCCTGAAATTTATAAGGGTTTTTAATCTATAGTGATTAATGGAAGAAGGGATTGGGAAGCATTATCATACAGAATAACATAGTTATAGCATATGCCACATGAAAAATAAAATTTCATGAGAAAATTTACCCAACTCATTATTAGGATTTAGCTTGAATTATTTTTTCATTAAAGGTAAAGAGGAATTATCTTTATAGAGAAAGGTGTGATATACATACTGATCAAAAAAATTTAAATTATATATTCGCATTGAAAGAGTTTAATATGCACTAGATAAGATGCTTGGTGCTGACTAATGATTAAAACCGATCAATACATTACCACCCATAGAAAGTAGAACAAGGTGGATGATTATTTGAGGTGAAAGGATCATGATATCTTTTCTATGATAAGGATAATAAAATATCCCATATTTATGGATTTTAAAAGTATATATCTTGAAATATTGAAGTAAGGAGATAATTTTTATCTTTCTCAAGTAATTGTTCTTCCATCCATCCAAGTGAAGATTAAAGTGAAATAGAAGGAAGATGTAGAGTGATAGAAGAATGTCGATAATTCTACCAAGTTAAACATTAGTCATGGTGGAATTATAAGATTTAGGAATTGTGTTTGTGTTTTTCCATACTAGATTTTAAGAAGGATCTTTTATAGGAATCTCATAGTTCTTCATTATCTATTCACATAGGAAGTGGAGATAAGTATAGAGATCAAAAAGAGTACTTTTGGTTTAATTTAATGACGATATGTATTAAAAAATTTATATATTAGTGATTTTTATGTCCGAAAAGTAATACTGAGAGACAAAAGTCCATTGGAATGTCCCAAACATTACCTACAGAAGAATGGAAATGGGAAAACATCACCATGGATTTTGTCTTTGGAATCCACAAGACCTATAAAGGAAATAATTACTTATTGTTTACAGTCAGACACCATAAATATTCATTAAACATCCTCACTATCATAAAATATTTATCTCCAAATCATATTTCTTAAATATATATTAAGTGGGAACGTTGGAATGAGTACCAAATTCTATTGTATTAGATATAGACCCAAGGTTTACCTCAATGTTCTGCTAAAGTATTTTTCAATATCATGATACAAAGTTGAGTTTTAGCAACGCATATCATCCTCAATGTTCTGGTTGGGGAATGAAATTTATCGGGACCTAAGCTATCTGATGAAATGGAAGAGACTGTTATGGACAATTATCAAAACATTAGGGAATCAAAAATTTTACATTAATTTTATGCTAATATTTGTGGACATGATCTTGAATTTCAAGTTTGTGAGAAGGCTTTTAGTGAATGTATCCATAGAATAAGAATATGATATTCAAGAAGAAACATATGTTGATCCCTATGTATATTTTCTATTTTTTGATTATTGACCGATAAGGGTTGGTTTCTTATCATTTATAACTTCCACTAATACTCATTTAAGTCCATGATGTTTTCCATGTATCCATCCTAAGGAATTACATACATATTCATTGATATGTAGTAGACTGATAGGTTATACATTTCGATGTTGAATGTTAATTTGAGGAAATATAAAGAGATATTTTTTATCATAAAGATAAAGTTATATGAAACAATACCACTCACCTTGTTATGGTTTTATAGAACATCCCCCAACTTGAGGAACCTACATGGGAACCTGAGGATATGATGAAGTATAAATATCCTCAGTTGTTTGTATTAGAGCGATATAATTTTAAAGTAGAAATTAATTTTAAATGGAATAAAATATATCCCCATTATATTTTATGAAATATTTTGTTTCAAATAAATATTGTTTCTTTGATATTTTTCTCTACACACAACATGAAATTTTAATATGTCATGATATACTATTAATATTATAATTTAAACATGATTGTTATAACCTAGCCATTAAACATGGCTATGAGAATAGGAATAAACACATTTTTAAAATTATGTATAATGTTTCAAGATAAATAAAATATATATTTAAATAATTACATACCGTTTAGAAAAATATTTATATGCTTAAAAAATAACCTTTTTCAAAAAAATGATTTTTATTAATTTTATGAACATATAATAAAATTAATTTGTTCAACTTTTGGAAAATTTATTTAGAAAAGATAATTAAATTCATTTTTGGAAACCAAATTTCAAAATTATATTATGGGAAAATTTTAGTATTTTTAGGAAAAATAATAAAAATTTAAATCAATTTTGAAAAATATGGAGTTTTATTAAAAAAATCATTTTTTATTTATTCATTTACCATGTTTTATTTTGTTTTAATATAGAAAAATTTTAAATTTTTTTCATTACATATAATTAATCCTATTAGGTTTTATAATAAATATAATTTTTAATTTTGATATTTACACTTTTTATACTTCTAAAATTTTCTCTTTGGAAAACCACTTTTTTCAGCGCATGTGCGGTTAAATTTTAAATTAAATTATGTCAATACTCTGAATTTAATTTGTAACAATAGATTCCATATTTTTAATTATCATAATTAATCTTAAATAATGATGATTAATTTATTTTTTCCATAAATAATAGTAAAAACAATAAATATTAATTACTGTTGTTAATGTTAAAACGGAGATACTAGGGGTTATTCTGAAAATATAAGGGTTTAAATAACTATATAACTTTTCAAATTCATATTTTAATTGATAAATTTCAACATTATATGATACAAGTTTCTCAAAATAATGCATTTTCATGCCTTTTCTGATGTTTGAAACAAGTGTAAACCTTTTTATTTTCAAAACTCCCATGTGTGTCCTCTCCCCCACTTATAAAAGGGAACCCCCTATCCTAACCGCTTAACAATTAAAAAGTCTTTAGATTTAGAAAAATACTACCCATATACGTTGCATACTTCCCTCACCAAATCCTAGAGGCCTAGTGATTTTAGGAAACCCTCCTAATAAGGCTTTTGGTGCTGACTTAAGGAGGTTGTCTGAAGAAGAGGTATTGTTCTTAACAGATCATTTTAATTTTATTTCAACTTACACCTACTTAAAATATTCCTAAAATATCATAATTTAATAACATAAATATCTATAATATACTGATATTTTATTATTTTAATTTAATAACCCACACACATCTCCTCTTCCATTAAATGGTAAATGAAACATTTGATTGTGTGTACGAAAAACTACCACCTCACAAACTGATGTAATTCATTTCCATCCTTGTATATAAAAGATGGATATAATGATCAATTTAACAAATTTATATAATATTTATGATACAATTATAATTATAGAATGAAAATATTCTGCATAACTTCATTCCATCCAACTTTTTGGAAAACAATAATGTCAATCATGTGTAATGCACACCACCGCCTCACGAACAAATGTGAAGTGTTTTTCACATTTATTTTACTTGGATGGTAATATGGTTATATTTAATGAATAAATATTATATATATGATATAAAAAATATTTTACACTATTTTTATATTATTTAACTTTCCTTCTTTCAATCATTCGTGAGAATTGAAACCTGTTCACGCATACATACGGCCTACCATCTCCATGAATAGTGTAATTCATTTTCTTTCTATAAATATTATGGATTAAAATAAATTAATAAATACTAAATATATATTTTATTAATATAATTTTAAAATTATGGATAATATTGAATCATGATCATTGTAAAAGGATAAAATATATCAACCCAAAACATATATGAATGATAATGAAGTTATTAGCTGAAACACGATTCTAATAAAGAATTGTTTAAAAATGGGCAATAAAAGGTCACAAGTAGATCATATTTGGTATGATAAATATTTTTGTAGTTAAATAATATATATATATATATAATAGTATTTTACTTATTATACATTTGGTTTAAGCATGTATGAATAAATTCAATGCTAGAGGTCAGGAAATTTTGTCTCACTTTTATTTCTGTGGGACACATGCCTTATACACCTCTTGTTTATTTTGTCAGTGAATATATAATTCCGATGAATCTATTTTATGAATCTTATCCTGAAAATTATTAAATATTCAAATATATTTACTATTATTTCTTTCATGGGTATTATGATTCAAAAGATACCAAAGTGATAAATATTTTATGTTGCAATCAAATTATTTATTGGGGTTGTTTATGATTATGGTTCTGATGATGAAAACTAAGGATATAACTCTCAATAAACTCATTTACTTTACTATAACCTAGTTATTTATAGAGAATACATTTTTTCATATCAATTTCCTATCTTTGATATCTAAATATTAAAAAGTATTTATTTCTCTCTTCGGTCTAAAATCATTTTTCATTGATGACCATGTTTTTTTAAAATGATTTAAAGGGTGATTTTACTATTATACACTGATTTTGTAAAGAATTTTTTACCCATGTTTTACTTTTTAAAAAATTATTTAAAATAAATAATCATAATGTTTTATTAACAAAGATCTTTTGTATTTTACTAAAAATTTGAATGGAATCATTGTTTTAACATGTACGACTTGAACAATATTTCCCAACATCATAACCGCTGAATGATTTAGAGATTCCTTTCAAATTTTCCATTGTTATTATAAAAAAACATATTTTCCTTAATATTTGAAAATATTAATATTTGAAATAATATTTTTAAAATTATAAAGCATATTTTTCTCAAAAAAGTTTCAAGTGGTTTTTCCAAATCATTTTCCATCTAAGATGACATTCTTTGATGTTACATAAGATTTTATGGATATTTGATCCAATGATACCGTCCTTGTTATTTATCTATATGGTTTATGTTTTTGAAAATTATATACTTATGAAACCTTTTCCATTTCTTTTTCCATGGTCTACTCTATGATGAAATGATGAAA
The DNA here is from genome assembly GCA_963277665.1 of Viscum album. Lineage (NCBI taxonomy): Eukaryota > Viridiplantae > Streptophyta > Magnoliopsida > Santalales > Viscaceae > Viscum > Viscum album. Next base: position 1,105,850,078 of record OY728145.1, read on the forward strand.
TTTTTATTGATACCATTTCTTTTCAAGAGGTTATGCTATAAATAAATGTTTGTGAATTAGATTACATTTCATTGGTTCTGATATGATGAGTGTTTTATGATCTTATGGAACATAAATTTATATATTATGTTAACATTGGTAAATATATCTTCCCCCAATTCATTGGGTAAATATTAATATTTTGTGATATAAACAGGATTGGGATTAGGAGGGAACCTAGTCGAGTAAGGGACTTTGTCCACTATGATTTTCATGGGAGATAACCATGACTACTATGCTGGATTGGGGTGTAAACCCAATATATTGTGATAGTCATGGGAGTGAACAGTGATTAATATGATGGTTTGGGGAGTGAACAAATTCCCCTATAACAGTCTAGGAAATGAGCCTCTACTACTAAGGAAATGATTTTCTATACATATATTTTTGTCATAGTTCCATGTTTTATTCCAATTTTAGCGTCTAATGGTCTATGTTCAACGATTCCTTTATGATTTATGTCTAATGAACTGCCATGATTTATTAGATATCTAAATATTATTCTCTATATTATGTAGGTTTTGGTTTTCAAATGTTAAGATCATGTTCTCATACTCATATTCTCATGTCTTTCACATGTGATCATTGATATCTCCCTTGTTTACCCTTACTAAGAATCTCTTCTCACCCATTCTTATGATTCCATTACCTGGGTTTTGAAGAATGGTATCATGTATGATATGACTGATAATATAGTTATTTAGGAATACTATAGTGGGATATTATGTAGTTCACATATGGACTAGTTGATTATGTAACAATGTCTTAAAATACACTAATCCTTTATGGTCCTCATTCATGTTTATCTAAAATAAAATGAATATTCATATATAAAGATTAAATATATATTTATAAAAATCTTATTTTATTTAAAGAACCACTAAAACTACCATGGTTTCCCCCATGGTGTGTAGTAGTCCACCCATCTCAACCAAAGATCTTGGAGAACCTCCATGAATTCTAACAACACTACATCCTTTACAACATGCACAGAGGTTGTACCAATTTACATAGGAAAACTTCAAGAATCGCTCCCTCTACCATGGTTTTTTAGACCCCTTGGGGAATTATGAACTAAAATGGATGCAATATATGTACAAAACTCTAAATTTATAGTCACCATGGCCACATATCTGAAATAGGATTCAACATAGCCACCACCATGCCTTTGGTCATGGTCATAGTGAACCTTCAAGTAGCCCAAATATACCCTCAACTCCCTAAATAACTCCAAAGATCCTTCTATACTCCTCTAATATTGTATAAAATACAATGGTGGATTAAATAAACTAGTGTCTTACATTGAATACAACTTAAAAAATTCTCTTCCACTAGAATTAAATAAAACATAAGGAGTAATGGAGAAAGGGTTCAAATAACCATCTCAAGAGAAACCTCTAGGGTAAATCACCATATTAAGGTCACAACAAAAACATCATAAGATCATGAAAAAACATGGGACATTTAAAATCATCTCACAAACTAAAAAATTTCATATATATTATCTCATTAAAATAAACCATCAAAAAATTCAGGACATTAAGCATGCATTTTCAACTCACATTCCAATGTACACTATTCCAAACCACTATGGCACCACATTCCACAAATGAAAGTAATTCCATACCCATGGAAAAACATTTTCTTATGGTATATAATCTTAACATGACACTCATATAAGGCCACATCATTATCAACACCTAGATCCCATCAATTGATGATATAGGAATCATTGTGTAAGTATCGATGAAGGAGTGACACATGGAATGCATTGTGAAACTGCTCTATTTTTGAAGAAATACCTAAATAATATATTTTAATGACCCAAACATGGAGCCACTAAATAGTACCCTGATTCATTGGGTAACATAGCCTCAAGTATGTGTCCATGTATTCTAGAGGCTGTCGAATAGTAGTGAGAGTACATATTGGTATGTTAGGGAGACTATAACCATATGATCAGAGTAATGAGGTTGTATCTCGAGTGAATACATAAGATAAAGAATGATATAAATCAGTAGAAGTAGGAAATAAATATCCATACAATGGGTAAATAAACAATGTAGAGGTAAATATCATATACAAGATGGGAATTTCATGCCTTTATACAAAAAGGAAGTCAGTAAATAGAAAAAGTCTTCTAGTACAGTACAAGTATCAAAAGTACAAAAATACAAAAAGGAAACTATATCTATATAGAATCACTAGTATAAATATACCCTTTTCTCCCCAAATCCTAATAAAATGTTGATTAAGCATCATAAATTGGGTGCTTTCCCTAGTCCCTACCTGCATCCATGATGTTTTTATGGGTACATAACAGATCCCTAAATAGGGTGTGAGATTACACTCAGTAGGAAACCACCAATAGTGTCTATAACAGGTCTAGTTTGTTTCTATAATATGAAGTAGTGTAATAGATACAATAGTAATATAAAAAAAATAAGTAAGAGTGATACAAGTGATTTTGATACTATCCAACCTACTAAGTCTCACCATAAACATGAAATCATAAATAAGGTCCAACTATAAAATGTGTTAAAACATCGACTAGGGCCTATGCAGAGTAAATTAGTGTCAAGCCTATAATGGCTAGATCTAATTAATTGAAATGACTACGGAATCCTCAAAGGACTATTCCATGTAACGATGTTTGAGGCCTACATAATCTAGATCTAATGTATAAAATGTCCAATGTATCCTCATAGAGTTCATAGATCATCTCTATTGAAAAATAGATATAGAATTTGGTGGAGCATACAGATAATCATCATAGAGTATGTCCAATGCGGTCCAACGATGATGGATCCAAGGAGTAGAAATTTCTTGTGCGTCCAAAGTAATCTAGATCCATTGAGTATAAATATCCATGGAATCTAAGAAATCATGATCCATGGATTATAAATTTCTTTGGAATCCAAGTCATAAATCATGTCATTTTAAATATTCATTCAACATTTACTATTCAACCCCCTTAACTGTTGTATTGAATTTCATAACATGTAAAATGAAGAAAGATCAATCTATTATCTATTCATCAAATTTAACGAGGCTCCCACAAAATATGGAAATATAAAACACCCACAATGGGTTGGTATATCACGGGTAAGATACATGAATACACCTAAAAGTGGTTTGCATTGAGGTTTAAAACCTCTAAACTAAAAATGATGCAAGTCTGAAACCTATTCAGGTTCCAATAATTTATTCAATAAATTTTATTAAATTAGGAATAAGGCCTAGAAATTACGGCATGAGTAACCATAGAAATAGGATATAAATAACATATTAATTGAGGGATAATGTATAGACCATCTTCTTTATTTTCATGGAAGAACATTTGTTTGATATCAACTTCTAAATTGACCTGAATTGGAATAAAATGGAATAATTAATGAACACTCTAAAAAAAGTAATAATATCATACAACAAAATTAATTTTTAGATAGTCACTAAAAAATATAATGGTGAATGTGGAACATATAAATTACCCATGGATATCTAAAGAGATTAAATAAAATCAATTCAAAATTCGGATGGAGCAACCAAATCAAATCATGGGTTAAAGGTTTAAGGAAATCAATGGGAGAAGAAGACTGTGACAATGTCTAAAGAATGAAAAGGGCGAGGATAGATAAAAATAAATATGGTTTAAGGCAAAATTTTTATTTTTTTTACAAAATAATATGCTGCATGTTTTTCTCACATGGTTGGATAAACTATGAACAAATCATGCACTATTCATTGTCTAAGGAGGAACCTCACACAGTTCATGCTCTTGATTTGGGAAACCATGGGGAAACTATTCTACCATCCTATTCTAATGGTTATAGGTGTATCACATGAGAATTTGGCCTTATCTAAAAGTTTTTAGAAAAAATTTAATCACTCGAAAGATCCCTAGACCACCCTAGTTAGTTAGGAGAAACCATGTGGCCTAGGATGCACGATTTCTTCTAACCATGCTCCCCAACTGCCTTTTCCAAAATCATAGACAATGGGGTCGAAACATACCCAAGCCACACCTAAAACTCATGTTAGATCTTTATTCATTATAATAAGGTAAAAATTATATAATTAAATATAAATTCAAAATATTTTAACCTCACAGAAAAACCCATGATCTTGCAATCTCTCCCTCTTGAGACAACTCATCCCCGAGTTTCTCTTTTGAGGGTGGTAAACCACCTAAAAAGAGTTTTGACCATTAAAAAAATATGTCAACCTCCCTCTCATAAATCTAATACTGAAAAAATATATTTTTTAGAATCTATATTAAATGGACATACCATCCTTAGAGAGCCTTCATGCTCTGATCAACAATAAATATAATATTATACTCTAAGCACACATCTACATATAACTCAACCTCCTCTAGTTCAAGATTATGTGATGGGTCTGAGTGATAATGATATAATTGAGATACTTGTAATACATCATTCATAGCTTGATACCTCTGAGATAACTACAATGGATAGGCTACTAGCCGGACTCTCTACAAATTTTCAAATTGCCCAATATATCACGGATAAAGTTTACCCTGTCTATGAATCCATTTGTGCCCCATCCTCGATGAGATATGTAAAAAGACCCAATACCCCACCTCAAACTATAGAGGTCATAAATGGAAATCATCAAATTATTTCTATCAATATTTTTTCGTATCTATCTAATTTTTGATCAACCGGGCCTACTCCAAAGTCTCAAACTTCAGAAATGGTCCGAGAAGTGTGGCCTCAACTTCTTCTAACCAGAACAGAAGTGATTGGAAAGTACTACCATACCAAGTATCATAAGGTTCCTTATGTATAGTGTGTTTATAGATATTTTTTATTCTAATTTATTGAGTAGTATATGTATCTCCCAAAATCCCCCAAAATCAAGGACATATGCTCTAAGAATGTCCTCTAGAACCTATATTGTGTGATCTGAATGGCCATAATTCTGAGGGTTGTATGTCATGATAAAAAATACCTATATACCCAACTCAAATTTTAATATTTTAAAAAACTGAGATGTAAAGTGGGTTTCCCTATCTAATACTACAATATTATAAACAGACGAAGACCCACAATATCATTGATATAAATTATCATCAAATCATTTACTTAAAATCCATTTATGATTGTCCTAAAATGGAATACCTTCATCAGCCAGTCCACAATGACCCATATAGTATCAATACCTGAGGTTTACCTTGAAAAAAAGGTAAAAACCCCATCGAAGCATCTTCTCATTTCCACTAAAGAATGGTTAGTCACTGTAAGATCCTAGTTATCCACTGTTTTACACCTTCACCTACTAATAGGTGGAGCACCTAGTGAAAAGGATTATATTTCTTATTTCATCCCTTTCTACCATTATTGATGGAATAAGTCATAATAAATCATGGAAACTCAAGGAATTACAACATAAGATGAGTCCGGGAACACTCAAATTGTCTTCTCTTGGATGTCCATTGGAATCCAGACACGCACATACATATGTAGAATCTCATCCTCCCCAACGGTTTAACTATGAGGTGGTTCCTTGCCTGCCATGATGTCCCTTAGGACTAAGCCCTTGTAATCTGACAATAGTCTCATCCTCACCCTATATGGAAAGTGGAATTCACTACCACAGATGAGACATAAGTCTTCTTGTGACCATATCATGCTTCCAAGTACCTCTCAAAGAATAAGAACACCAATATTCAGTCAGTATTAGGCTCTTTAACTACCTATGTTTGAGTATTTTGACTAAGAGCATTGGCTTCAACATTCTATTTAACATGCATATAGGATATCTCAAAAACTAATAGTTAGATATTCTACAACAAAAATCTATTCTAAAGGGTCAATTCACACTGTATAAATATGTACTTGATACTTTTATGGTCTATAAACACCAAATAACACTCTCCCATCAAATATTTCTTGCAATAACACAAGTTATAAACTACTATAACTAACATAAGATTGTGTGCTAGTTAATTCTGATCATGATGTATCAACTGGTGAGAACTGTACATCGTAAATATATCCCCATTCATCAAAAAAACTCCCAACTCAATTCTTTAGGCATCACAATAAACCGTATAACTTCTTCCATCTGGATTTGTAAGGATTGGTGATGAATTCAACCTACCCAAAAGCTCATAAAAATCCTTTTCACATGCATCAGACCATAAAAATTATACCCCCTTCATGGTTAATATTATAAGAGGTGTATCTATATGTGATAATTCATGGATGAAGAACCTATAATAACCAAAATATTCCATGAAACCAAAAATATCAAATATATTCACAGGTTTCTCCCAAGAAACCACAGTACTCACCTTCTCAAGGTTTATAGATACTCCAACATCTAAGATGATGTGAACCAATAAGTGAACTTTATCTATCTAGAACTGACATTTTTTGAGCTTGGAATACAACTTAAGATCTCTCAATGTATTAAGAATGATGTCAAGGTGTTTTTGTATGATCGTGTTGATTCTGACAATAAACCATGATGTCATCTACAAAAACCACCATGAAAGAGTCTAAATATGGGTATAAAACCAGTTCAAGAAATCCATAAAAACTGTTTCCATGTTCATGAGATGAAATGTCATAGCCAGATACACATAAACGAAATAACAACTGTTAAATGATGTAGGAGTTGTATTCACTGTCCTAAAATGTATCTTGTGATAACCTGACCTCATATAAATTTATATGAAAACCCAGGATCATCAAAGATGGTTGAAGAAGTCATCAATACAGGTAAAATGATACTCATTCTTACCCATCAACTGGTTCAATTTTTAGTAATCCACACATATCCTAAGGGTTTCATACGCAGTATTGGGAAAAAGGACCACTAAACCTCATAGAAATGTACTAGGTTATATAAAACCCTTTGTTTCTAATTCCTCTACCTATCTCTTGAGCTCTTGTAGCTTAGTAATGGACATCACATAAGGAGGAATAGATATTGGTGTAACTCATGGAACTAGATCAATAGAGAAATCCACTTCCCAATTAGATGGTAAACAAAAAAAGATGTCCAAAAATATATCCCTGAAATGATCTAATGATGAAGGGAATTTTGGTGGTCTCGTTCCATGGTCATCCAGTTTATGTCTTGTAATTTGGCCTTTTAATCCACACATCCCATGATGCTCTGTTCTAGATCTACCTTATTTGAAATCAAACACTTCCTTATGGATATTCCCACTTCCAGGAAGTGATGTGATGGATACCCTTTAGAAATATCAATCGACATGGGAATGATATGGAACAAACCAATCTATTATGAGTGTGGCATTGAATCCTATCATCTCGATAATAAATAGATTCCTCAAGAAGTGATACCCACCCATCATAATGCGTCGTTACCTACATGGGCATATATTATCCAATAATATCCCCAAAGGAGTATCAAGTGTCATAATTTCATTATAAAATTGCATATACACCCCATGGATCTTCTTAAATAGCATAGACATCAAATAATGTGAAACACCTATATCAAAAATGGTGGATATGAGAGTAGAAGATTCTATAACTGTACATCTCACTGTAGAAGGCTTGGCACTCTAATCCTCAGGTATAAGATGCAATATATATATATATATATATAAATCGAGGCCCTATGAAACAACCGGACTACCTTGAGCAGGTCCACTCTAATATCAAGTTTTAACTAGTGTTTAACTCCACTAGCCACAACCGCCTCCTTGTCTAGATCGACCAGTAGTAATTCATATAAGGACCCAAACTTTTATCAATGAAATATATCCCTTCTTATAGTAATTTCATATAATATAATCATATAAAATCACATTTTGGAATCACAATTACACATCATGCTTAAATGAATTCTATGCAATATTTAAACATTTTTTTTCACTTCTATTATTTGAATTTTAAAAATCTGACATACACGGTTGCGGTCAATAAGATGTTTAGAGTCTGATAGGAAAAACATTATTTTTCTTAAATAGTAACATAAACTTATAAATATTAATGTTACCCTTATAAATATTAACATAACCCTTATGAATATTAAATCATCCACGTGAATAGGAAGCTTACCAATGTTAGTATAAAAACATTTATCCATCCTATAAGTGAAAATATGATCATATTATATTATAATGTTGGTATTTATGTAATTCATGAATATTTAATTATTTATTTAATAATTCTAATGAAAAATTATTTCCATAAATTATATTCATTAACTAGTTTTTTTATGTCTTATGATTATATGATAGTTTTATGAGACATTAATTAATTTTTCAAAGTGTTAGAAAAGAAGTTTTAATTTAATAATTTGTAATTTTTAAGTAAATTATGATTTTAATTAAAAATAAAATTACTAATATTTAGAAAAAAAATCATAAAATGGAGTTTATTTTTGAATTATATGCCTCAAAAAATGGTTTGGTTGATTTTTTGTGTTTTTTATGAAATACTATAATTTTTTTTGAATATTAAAATATTGTAATTTAGAGTATTAATACATTATAAATTAAATACACTATTACAAACATCATGATTATTGTAAGAACAAAATTATATAACTCACATTACCTATATATTTTATTTGGTCATGGAATCATCACTATTTCTTATCTTGAGGGAAATTAATAAACAAATGAATTAAATATTGAGAAAACACCCCTAACAACCTCATATCATCACACCTCTCAAACTTCAAGACTTGTCCAAATTATTCCCAAACCTCTTCCCTAGACACTCACCCACGTCCAAGAGATATTAGTGTCATAAAAACACAATGCATGGGTTCATTTAGGAGGATCTAAAGAGTAGAATTCAGTAGGTAATTCATCTCTCTCTTTTCATCCAATTTCCATTCAAATTTCATTTCTTTTCTTCTCTTATCCTCAAATTCTCTAATTAATATTTCATGATAAATTTAACATGTTTGATATAATGGTATGATATTTTTTAATGAAATATTATTCATTAAATTACTCCCTAAATATCTTTAATTTTCAAAAATGAAATCATATCTCTTGATGTGAAAATTTACCATCATCGTAGGCGATGCACCTTCATTTTACTTAATTGCCTTAAATGATGTAAATAAAACATTAAATTATTTAAAACAGATTTCAATATTTATTTTTAACCCCTTTTATGTTATGTAAAAAACTTTTATACATTATACTAATTGATGAAACAAAACATGTTCGTTATGATCAAAAAACTGCACATATTATCTGAAAATGATCATCATTAAATTTTATCTAATGATTCATCCTCATGGTGTATAAAAGAAATTCATTTTAAGATAGTTTAAAATATTTTAAGATCATTAATAACATTTAATATAAATCATGTATTTTTATCTATGTTCTATATGAACTTCCATAGATGTGAACAAGTGAACTTTTCATAGAAACTATGAAAAAGAACACTCGTAAAAAATGAATTTAAACTCTATAACTCATCCAAAGGCCCATAAAAGAACTTAATAAAACCATAATGAATAAATTACATGTATAAAAGGTTATTATGTGTTAATTAAATAATCTAATGTGATTATACAAGAAATTAAAGTGAATAAAGCATTCAGACACAAAGTAAGGGTAGTTCTCATACCCAACTCTCTTTCATTGGGGATTCACTCTTTCACACCATTTTCTATGTGGATATTTCTTAAATATTATTTATTTATCATTATCATTATTTTTCTATGATATATATGTTTTCTAATTTATTTGATGAAAAAAATATGGTTTTCCAAAAGAACTCTCCTTTAAAAGGAAAACACACCTTTTAATTATCAAAAACTGTCTTCCATAAAGATTGTTGATAAAGTATTTTGTTGCTATTTCTTTAGGGAACCTAGAGTTTATGAATATATGCTTTACCAAATTTTACCCATTCCTTTCAAATGGTTATGTTATGTCCATTAATGATATACGTTCTTTGTGGCATGCTTGATAATGTAAATGTTATGATGTGACAGGTGCATGCAGAATTATATAGTGTAGTGTACATGTTATTATATGATGGGGGTGCCTGGAATTATATAGATATCCAATTAATTGGGTTTTGTGATTAATATCATGAGTTAAAGTTAAGTATCAATGATCATGATTCTATATTTGTTCATAACTATGTCTGTTATTTAACCACTAAAACTTATTGTTCTATTTTTATGCATTTCCTTTTTTCAAGCCATTTAGTAATGCTTCATATCATGTTTTTGATCATATGAATATGTTATAATGATAACGATTATGCTCACCCCATGATATTTTTCCCATGTTATTATCCTCTTACTAGGATTTTAGTTCACCCTTTTTTATGTATATTCTCATGTGATTACGTGCACTAAGGAGAACTCAAGGGCCAATAACAACATAGAGAAAAATAAATTAAATAAATATTTATGTCTTATGTTGTAAAATTTATGTATGCTCCTAGTTTTCCCAAGAAATTAAACCTTTGGATCCTCATTGTGTAATATATTTATTTTTTTATCATTAAAATGATGTAAATGTAATGTAAAAAAAGGAGGGTTGCTACAGTTGCTATCAAAGGATGTTTTAGTTCATGTTGGATTTTTTATTAAATAACCTTAGATAAAACCCTAGTATGAGACTAAGTATATGTAATAACACTAAAATATTTTCTAAACATAGGGATCCTATAAGATATGACTGTAGTGTTAATTTCCCAAAGGGATAAATTATTTATTCATGCCTTGTTGGCTTATGTTTTCTTATAACCATCTTATTTTATAAAATGGTTAGAACTAATAGAAACCATCCTAATAACTAGTGAGAGGAAAAATTAATTGATTTCCTGAATGAAATCCACAATTAATTAGGATGAGAAGTAAAAAACATCATTGTGATTCTTACCTATATGTCTCAGTTATGAGTAATAACTTGTATAATGTGGAACATCCTCCTTCACCTAAGAGGGAGAAACCATATGTCAAGTATTTTATAAGGCAACAACCACCGACATTTAGTGGATCATCTGATCCAATTATTGTGTAATAGTGGGTCAACTCAATAGATAATATCTTTTATTTTATTTACTATTCTAATAAAAAGAAGGTGACTCTGGTGGTTTATCGTCTCAATGAAGAGGATGAACAATGGTGGTATTTTATTAAGAACACTAATCCAATATATGAAATTTAATAGATGGAGTGGGAAGACATTAAGATAATGTTTCTTAACAAGTATTTCCCACAAAATTTTGTTTTTACAAAGATAGAGAGACAATCCATAGAGCTAAATAAAAATGAAGAAGAATCATTCGTGACCTTTTAATTGAATTTAAAATGGATTACAAGGTATGTTTAAGGATTTTTTATCAACAATGATACCAAAATTGATAGATTCTTTTGTTTACTAAAACTAAACCTTAGAATGTATCTTGAAATTTGATATTTTGGGAGTTATGAAGATGTCATTTGATGTGATCTCAAATTGGTGATGAAGTGTGGAGAATGATCCCTTTGCTATGGTGATAAGAAACAAAAGATGTAGTATCATGCTAGTGGATCTAATGAGAAAGGTTGCAAAAAAAATCAACCACCCACATGTCAATAATATGGGAAGAAACCTCATGGGAACTGCCTCAAAGGGATAAGTAAATGATTCAAATGTGGAAGAGAATTTCACCAAGCTAAATAGTGTTAAAAAGACATGAGAATGCATGAGAATGTGGTGGAGGAAATGAGAGCAGCACCTATGGTCCAATGTTATAACTATAGGAAGCAAGAGAACTATACAAGATAGTTCACTAATCCTCAATTACTCTAGGGTAATCGACATCAGCATTAACCAAACCCAAAAAAATAACGGAAGGATTATGTCATGACTTCTGCAGAAGTGGAGCAAGAAAATGAAGTCATACAAGGTAAACTTCCTATTCACTAAAGAATCTAAAAATTATTAATTGATTTTGGTTCTACAAATTCATTTTTATCTTACAAGATTTCTAGGACTATTGAATTGAAGTCGTGAAACCTTGAAGTATAGATATCAGTAAAACACTATGTGGTGCAATCATTTCAACCCAAGTTTTGAACTCTTCTCATGTTGGCGTATGTGGAAATATTATTATAGCAAATATTATGATACTTCTATTTGTGTAATTCGACGCTATAATGGGAATGTATTGGCTCTCATTATATATATTACATATCATCTTTCGAGAAAAGGAAATATCTCATAATATTGTGAACCATTCCATGGTACATTACTAATGCAAGGAATATCATGAATTTCCTTTGAAAAATATTGCAATGGTGTTGGCATTGATTCCCTCTAAATAAGTATACCTCGCTCAAATGGTTGAGTCAAAAGAATTTGTCCACCTAGGGGAAATTACCATCATTAGAGAATATAGTGATGTATTTATTAAAGAGTTACCTGAACTACCCCCAGATCATGAGCCATAATTCTCAATAGAATGCATACACGGAGCTACTCCTATTTCAAAGTGTCCCTATAGGATGGATCCTATCAAATTGGGAGATTTAAAGAACCAGATGCGAGATAATTTGGAATGTGGGTTAATATTCCCTAGAGCATCACCTCAGGGTGTGTCAGTGCTCTTTGTAAAGAAGAAGGATGGAACAATGTGGTTGTATATCGATTATTGGGAACTCATCAAGATCCCCATAAAGAAAAAGTATCATTTTCCAAGGAATGATGAATTTTTTGATCAGTTTAAAATAGTTCAGTACTTTAGAAAGGTGGATCTTCTTTCCGAATACCATTATATTAAGGTGAAGAAGTAAGATATTCAAAATACCTCCTTTTGAACATGGTATGGGCACTATGAGTTTCTTGTGATGCCCATCAGACTTACTAATTCCCCAGCAATCTTCAAGGATTTGAAGAATATAGTATATAGATTTTACCTCGAAGGACTTTTGGATGTTTTTATCGATGATATTATCATACAATCCAAGATAAAGGATGAAGATGAAGAACATCTAAGTCCTGTGTTGGTGACATTGAGAAATGGGTAGTTGAAAACCAAGTTCAGGAAGTGTGACTTTTGGATGAAGCAAGTAATGTTCTTGGGGCATGTGATCACATGCGAAGGAATTTATATGGACCCTTAAAAAAATGGAAATTTTGACTAGACCCACTCATGTCATATAAATCCCTAGTTTTCGTGTATTATCATGGTACTATCAACATTTTGTGTGAAATCTCTCATGATTGTAAAGCCCACAAACTAAGTTAACAATGAAAGGGATAAAGTATGTATCGACGGAAGAATGTGAGGCAAGATTCATGGAGGTAAAGAGAAGGATGATCACTACACTTATAATCACATTACCAAAAAGTGTAGAAAGTTTTATGATATACAATTATGCTTCCAATAAAGGATTGGGTTTTGTACTCATGCAAAATGATAATGTGATAGCCTAATTCACACGAAATTTTAAGAACCATGAGTAGAACTACTCGCTGTATGATCAAGAGATTAAGCTGTGATTTTTCATTGAAAATATAGTGGCACTACCTATATGGTGAGAAGTATGACATATATATTGATCATAAGATCCAAAATTATATATTAAAAAAATGAGCTCAACATGTGTCAAAGGAGATGGTTAGATCTAATCAAAGACTATGATTTCTCTATTCACTATCATCCTGGAATGGAGAATAAGGTAGATGATGCTCTTAGTAGAAAATTACATACTACTATATCCATGATGTGTACTGATAAAGACCATATCTTCATGGATATACAAAGATTTCATTTGGAAATCATAAAGGTAGGGAATACATCATAACTTTACCAAATTATTTCTCAACCATCTATCCAAGAGAAATTTAATGAGGCATAAAGGTATGATCTAGAGTTATAAAAGAAGGTAAATTTAGAAAATTTAGGGAATCTGCAAGAGTTCCATATCAATGATGATGATGTGATTCAGTTTGGAATGTAGCTTTGTGTGCCTTCATCACTTGGGATAAATAAGGAGGTATTTGATAATTCACATAGATTACCATTCTCTCTCCATCTTGGTATCAAGAATATGTACCATGATCTCTTAGAACACTTCTGGTGGGACAACATGAAGAAGAATATTGCTGAGTATATCTCAGGGATCTTCATATGTCAACAAGTTAAGGCAGATTGACAGAAGTCCAAAGGGATGATGCAACCATTGCCTATACCCATGTGGGAATGGGAGAATGTCACTAGGAAATTTTCACGGGTCTCCTGAATAAATTTGAAGGAAATAATGTAATATGGGTTGTTATGGACCAACTCACAAATACTACCAACATTATCACTATTTAGGAAGATTTATCATTTGAACAACATACAATGATATATGTGAAGGATGTGGTGAGAAATCATGGGGTTCCACACTGAATTGTCTCTGATCGTGATCCAAGTTTCACATCAAAATTCTATAGGTGTCACCAGTATTCTTTTAGTACTAAATTAAATTTCAGCAAGGCCTATCACCCCCAAACTAATGGCCCATCTGAAAGGAATATTCAGCCGCTTGAAGATATGCTAAGAGCCTATTATTTAGAAATCAAGGGTGGATTTGATTAGCATATCCCCTTTGTTGAGTTCTCATACAACAATAGATTCCACTCAAGTATTCAGATGCCTCTTTATGAATATCTATATGGAAAGTGATGTAGAACACCAATCTATTAGGATTATGTTAGAGAAATAAAGCTACATTGACCTGATCTCGAACAAGAGATGACTGAGAAGGTTCAATCCATCCAATAACATATCAAAGATACTTAGAGTTGGAAAAAGAGTTATGTTGTCAACTATAGAATTGAATTGGAGTTCGAAATTTAAGATAATCTTCCTTCGAATATCACCATAGAAGAGAGTCATGCTGTTTGGAATGAATGGGAAGTTAAGCCCAAGGTACATTGGCCCCTTTGAGATCCTTTGCCGCAAAGGATCTGTAGCCTATTAGCTTAAAATTCAAACAATTGTGGCTTTATTTCTTGATTTTTCTCATGTATCACTCCTAAGTAAGTACATACCAAATCCCTCACAAGTATTGAACTTAGTGGTGGAAAAATTGCAAGATGATCTCTTTTATGAGGAGGAACCAATAAATATTCTGGATGCGAGAGATAAGGTTCAATGGAACAGTAAAACCCATCTTGTTAAATTATTCTAGAGGAACCATAATTTGGAAGATGAAACTTGGGAACAAGAGGATGTTATGAAGGAGAAGTACCATTACCTGTTAATGTAAAACGAAATTTTGAGGGTGAAATTTCAAAAGGGGGAAGAATATAACTACCCAAACATTTATCAATTCAATTTCTCCCTTATTATAGTAATTTCATATAGTGTAATCACATAAAATCACATAAGGAAACACAATGACACATCATTATTATATGAACTTCTAAATTAAATGTGACCGTTAAACAGAAAATTTTCACCTTTGTGATTTGAATTTCAAAAATCAGATATACATGGTTGCGATCTCTAAGATATTTGGAGTCTAACATGATAATCATATTTTTGTGAATAGTAACTTACCTGTATGAATAGTAATGTTACCCTTATGAATAGTAATATGACCCTTATTAATAGTAAATGAACAATGCAACTAGGAACCTTATCAATGTTAGTATAAATAAAATTTATCCATCCTATAACTGACAATATGATATAATAATATTATAGTGTTGGTATTTTTGTAAGTCATCAATATTTAATGAATAATTTAATAATTTAAAAATAAAATTTATTTTCATAAAATTTATTCATAAACTAGTATTTGGATGTCATATGATCATATGATAACGTTATGAGACCTTAATTAATTTTTCAAAGTGTAAGAAAAGCAGTTTTAATTTTAAAATTTTTAATTTTCACATAAATTATGATTTTAATTAAAAATTAAATTACTCATATTTAGAAAATTAATTTCGTAAAATTATGTTTATTTTTTAATTCTAAATATCAAAAAAAATTTATGGTGAATAAATTATATTTTTCTAAAAGACTTGAATTTTTGTGAATATTAAAATAAGATAATTTATAGTATTAATACATTATAAGTCGAATCCACTATTCCTCACATCATGATTGATGTAGGAACAATAATATTCAACTCATGTGATATATTTACTATATCAATACATGGAATCATCACTATTTATTTTCTATTGGGAAATTAATAAACTAGTGAATTAAATATTGAGAAAACAGTCCTCCCCTCCACTATAAATAGCACCCCTTACAACCTCATTTCCTCACACCTCTCAAACATAATTCTTGGACAAAATTATGGAAAACATTTTCCTTAGCCCCTTCCCAACGTCCAAGAGCTCTTTGTCTCATCAAAATACCATGCCTATGTTCCTTGAGGATGATCTCAAGAGGAGAATTCAAGAGGTAATTCCTCTCACTATTTTCATCCAACTTCCTTTCAAATTTCATTTTTTCTTCACTAATCATAATATTATGTTAGAAAAATGTCATGATAACTCATGTATGATTGATATAATGGTATTATATCAAGTTAATAGAATATTATTCATTAATCTCCCCCATATCTCTCTTTCTTAAATGAAATCATTGCCCATGATGTGTCAATTTACCAACATCGTGGGCGATGAACCTTCATATTACATCAACACCTTCAAGGTTGTTAGTAAAACCATAAAATGCTTGAAAAAGAATTTTAGTATGTATTTTTAACCCCTTTTATATCCTAGAAACAACTTTTATACATAATAATAAATGATAAAATAAAACATGTTCGTTGTGATCCAAAACCACCCAAATCTACTATCTACTATATCTACTAATTCAGGCTTTCCTTCATACACGTGTCCCTCCCATACCTCGGTTCCCATTTCTCTCCCGTTCCCATCGCGGTTTCCAAAATATCTCTTCCGCCTCCCGCAACTTCGCCCGACGACGATCCTGTCTCCTGCCCTACCAAGCCCTCTACAGCTATCCTCCGCCGACCTCCAGCTGAATTGTAATGAGTTGTCGCCGATTACAATTTTTTCAGATATAGGTCGGGGGAAGAACATTACAGAACTAGGGTTGCGGTTAACTGCGCAGTCAGTCGATACCTACCTCCCGGAAAACCTGCATTTCGCAGTTCTCAGACATCATCTTCCTCCTCCCCGATTTAGGGTTCTGCAGATTTGGTTCGGGGTAACTGTATTAATGACCTAGGGTAGCGTCTGTCTGTGCATGCGTCTGTTACCTAACTCCCGGATATCCTACATATCGTCGTACTCCGACATCATTTCCCTCCTCGCACAACTATCAGCATACACCATCATTATTCTTGAAGCCAGCCTCGGATTACCAACCTTCCAGACTGAGTCACGGTACCCTGTGAAGCAAACATATCATCCTTGAGGTAAACATTCTATAACATACTATGCATATTTAAATTTCAGTCTGATCTTTCGGGAATTGGTTGTATTTACATTTCACTGTAACTATGTATCCAATCGACACAGCATTCAGGCCATTTCAATTCACAGTCACTTCATCTTCGCACTACAGGTAATAAAGTATACTCGTAGTGGATAAAGTAAATCCTATCAACTGCATGACTGGATCTACTTATCCGATTAAACTGTTTGCATTCACTTAGCGTTAGTTATTCATTGGTTACCTGTACTAAGTTCGAAGCAGAACTTTTTTCAGTTTACATTTATGTTCTACTGTCGTCATATGATAGATTTTATTTTACAGTTTTTTCAACTACAATATCTATATCCATGTGGACAGCGACATACATGTATTGTTTGCTAATATTACAATAACTAAATGAAACATAAATTTATACTACATATTGTTACAGACTATTTTGTCTTTTCATTTAGTATGTAAATTTTTTTAACGAGGCACTGTACTCTTGCATTATACGGTCTGATTGCACACCTTGACTATAACCTATAAAGAAAAAACAAACAAACATGAATTCTCCATCGAACTCTAGAGAGGCAAGGCTGCAACGGAGGCAAATTAAGAAGGAACGACAGGCAGTTTGTGAGTTCTATACTCTATAACCTTGGAAATGTTTTCTTTACTACCCTCTATTCATTAGTTTCAATAATTATACTTGCTTTATGATCAGTGCTGCAAAATAGTCGAAACGATTCAATGACATCACCCAACGACTCTGCTACTCCATCAAGTAAACCAATGTCAACAGCTGAAATCACATGTGGGATCACACGGATTCCACTTTCATCTCTATGTATCAACGGTTAGTTCCGTTTACATTACGCATTACAAACTTTTCCATGTGTCAAACTACATAACGAATTACTGCTATGCACCTTACTGAACTGCTTTTATTACAGTCCCTGAAATGTTGTCTGCTCGGTTGAATACAAACTTGAACAACCCGTCAAACTGTACAGATGCACGGTTACAACGCAGACTGCTTATGAAGAAGCGACATAGAGATTGTGAGTTTTGAAATACCGTCACTTTTAATTGTTCAATTAATTTACATTTACTTATTATCATTTGACATTAAATTTACAACAACAGCAGTGTCTACATGTACTGGAAACTCAACTGTGGCAGCTGATTCTTTGTTTCAAACTCCAAACAGTCAACCTCTACCAACAAATATATTCACCAGTCATATGACACAACTGCCTTTATCACCGCTCTGTAACAATGGTTTGTTCTATTTAAATTTACATGTATTACCCATTGAACTGTACAATTAATTTCACAGTAACACGGATTGTTACTAATAAACTGCTTCTATGTCGACAGTAGCTGAAACATCTACAGCTCGGTCAACATTGTCTGCTAGACCTAACAAATAAAACAACGACCAGGTGTACAGAATATTACTCCACTGCCTTTCGGTAAATATGATAAGAATTTTATTTCATTCTCATATGTTATGTGGTGTTGTATTATCATTTCACATACAATATGTTGGCCATCATTTTGCCTAGATTTAGTGTATGCAGACAATACTCCCTCCAAATCATCATCTGTGACCTCGACGCAGTAAGAAATAGTACTATTTGTACACATTACATCAGATGAACATGCACTTATATTTCATCTTCTTCCCTGTACAAACAGATTCAACTTAACTCCTATCGATGGAAACTACAATACGATATCCATTACAGGTATGCTGTACGCTATATATTGACACACACGCACATATGACACACACAAAATCTTCAATTTTAACCAAAAATAAATTACATACACATACTCTGTTTACACAAAAAAACAGAATACACACACGTACTCTGCATGCACAAAATGATTATTCACATAGCTGCACAAATGAAGTTTTATATAGATTACATACTGTGAGATTATAGAAAACTAATTCAGATTTCAGCCATGTCATTTGATTTTACAATAACTATTTGAAAACATATAAATCCACTGTGATCTAAACTTCTATACAATTATTCGACATGTTATAATATGTATAGTAATGAGTTTTTTTCATTAGGTACTGTTCGACAATCAACTTTCTGAGAAACAATGACATCAAATATCATCGACGATCGAGAAAACATAAATAATAATAGTACAGCTGAAGAAAACTGCAGAGGTAATTTAATGTACACACTTCTCCTCAAACATTATTGAGTTCTGTATTTTTTAAGCAAGTCCACTGTTACATAGCGCTTCCTGCTATAGGAGAGTCAGTGGAAGAATACTATACTGAGAATACGGGTTTGGGTTCTTACTAAACATGCATTAAAGGTTCCTTAATACAATATAATTCTCTATTTCAGTTACTGTATTAATGTAATAAAACTTTCTGCATTTCTGATATGTACATTCAGGTTATTATGATATTGGAGACCCTACTAAGGTCTGCCAATATTGTAACTCCTTTTTTTGGTTTGATGAGAGCAACAAGAAATTCAGCAATAGACAAAACCAACGCTTCTCTCTATGTTGCTCAATGGGAAAGGTTGCATTGGACTTACTACCTGAATGTCCTGAATACCTTAGGATGTTGGTGTTCAATGAAACATCTGCTGAAGCTCGATTATTCCAAGATCACATGCATATTTACAATGCAATGTTTGCATTCACGTCAATGGGTGGGAAGGTAGATATGTCATTCAATAATGGTCGATCTCCATGTATATTCAGATTACATGGACAAAACTACCATCGCATTGGTAGTTTATGTCCGACTGCTGGCCAACCGCCAAGGTTCGCACAAATTTATGTGTATGATACTACACACGAGTGTCAAAATAGAATTCGTTGTATCAGGTATCGTTTTATTCAATGCTTTCTGATAAATTTATAAAATATTCACCTTTTTATGCTAACATTACTAATTTATCCAGCTTTGACGACAGCAATCGTCAATCTATTATTAATTGCAATACTGTTGAAAACCTACAACAATTGCTTCATCAATCCAATGCTCTAGCTCGAGAATTTATAAGTGCAAAAGAGGTTCTTAGCCGTCAGGAGGTTCCAACTGTAAAGCTACGACTACTAAAAAGAAGAGAAACAAACCTTGCGACATATAATCTTCCAAATACATCTGAAATTGCGATGCTGATTGTCGGTGACATTGAGGATCTCAACCATGAACGGGATATCATCATTCAAACCAAAAATGGAGATTTACAGCAGATCGATGAGCTTCACCCATTGTATCTTCCATTGCAGTATCCTTTGATTTTCTTTGGTGGAAAGGATGGATATTGCGACAATGTATTGCATCATGATACTCAATTCACGAAAAGTAATACACTCAGAAAGTTAACAATGAGAGAGTAATTTGCATTCCACTTGCAATTTCGTGAAAATGAAGCATCGATCTTACTACATTCCAGAAGATTACTACAACAGTTTACTGTTGATGCTTATATGATGATTGAGTCTCAAAGACTTTCATTCATTCGCTTCAATCAGAAGAAATTGAGGGTCGAACTGTACAATGGGTTACAAGATGCACTACTTAGAGGTGATCGTGAAGGGACAGCCTACAGAAAACGTATTGTGTTGCCTTCTACATTTATGGGCGGTTCAAGGTATATGATTCAGAATTACCAAGATGTTATCTCAATATGTAATTAGGCAGGATATCCAGATCTATTTCTAACATTTACATGTAACCCGATGTGGCCTGAAATAACTCGATTTATTAGACGTCGCAATCTTCGTCCACCAGATTGCCCGCAAATACTATCTCGGGTTTTCAATATTAAGGTTGAACATATACTGAAATATTTACGAAAAAATTGTTTATTTGGGAAGTCACATGCAAGTTAGTTTCTATGAACTCAATATCCTGTATTTTCAATTCCTTATTCTATAATCTATCATCTAACATTAACCATTAATATTTTTTTTTATCTCTTTTAGTTGTTCGAACAGTGGAGTTTCAAAAATGTGGTTTTCCTCATGTGCACATCCTACTATTTCTATGTCATGAAAGCAAACTTCACAGTCCAACAGATGTCAACAAGATTGTATGTGCTGAAATTCCCAATAATTGTGCCTACCCAAGACTACATGAAGCTGTAAAGAATTTTATGATCCATGGGCCTTGCGGTGCTGCCAACCGTACTTCTCCCTGTATGAGAAATTCTAAATGTTCCAAATTATTTCCAAAGAAATTTGTGGGACATACCACTGTTGATGATGATGGTTACGTGGCCTATCGTAGAAGGGATGATGGAAGAACAGTTCTGAAAAAGGCAGTCCCTTTAGATAATCGGTTTGTTGTGCCATACAGTCATGTGTTGTTGTTAAAGTATCAAGCACATATCAATATTGAAGTTTGCAATCCGGTAGCTTCCATCAAATATCTTTTTATGTATATTAACAAGGGAAATGATCGGGTAACAACATCACTCTATGACAGCAGCAATAAAGATTTATCAGAGAAATATGTAGATGAAATAAAAATGTACTATGACTGTCGGTACATATCACCTTGTGAGGCCTCTTGGAGAATATTTTCTTATGATATCCATTACAGATATCCACCGGTTGAGAGGTTAGCTTTCCATTTACCCGGACAACATTCTGTGACCTTCAAAGATAATGATAATATTGGAGATGTCTTAAATCACACAAACATATCTGAAACGATGCTCACGTCTTGGTTTCAAGCAAATATAATGTACCCGGAGGGCAGATCTCTAACATTTGCAGAATTCCCTACGACATTTGTTTACCACTCAAATGACAAGACATGGCATCTCAGAAAGCAGGGTTTTTCTATTGGCAGACTATACTATGTTCCTCCAACAACTGGAGAACTATTTTACTTGCAGATACTTCTAACAAAAATCAAAGGTGCTACTTCATTTGAAGATCTAAAGACAGTGAACAACATTACTCATAGAACATTTAGAGAGGCCTGTTATGCGCTGGGACTTCTAGCAGATGACACGGAATTTATTGAAGCAATAAAAGAGGTTTCAACATGGGGAATGGGATGTTATGTGCGCAGGCTATTTGCAAGCATGTTATTTTCCAATAACATTTCTCGTCCAGACATTGTTTGGCATCAAACCTCTCACATCCTAGCTGAAGATATATTACACTCTGAAAGACAAAGGCTACAAGTGCAAGGTGCAATTATGTTTCTCATCTTATATTTTATAACATGTCGCTGCTGATTAATTGCATATTTCAAATTTCCATTATGTTCATGACAGTTGTATTAATAAAATGTTTACATTACTATTGAATTACAAACATTAAATATATAGAAATTAAATGATGCTTATTGTATGCCATGTAATTAAGGATGGTCTTAAAGAAATGTGTCATCTTGTCATGTAACTATAGATATTTAAACAAATATTCAAGCTGAAATGACAGGAAACACAATTCGTTTAAATCCAATTGGCTATTTAAAAAACATTTTAGCATCACATGACAAAAAACTTGACACAACCTGCATGCCTGTGATGTTATTTATTCATTGAATGCATTAACATAATATTTATTCTTTGCTGCTGATATTTTAATATTTTTTTCCAGTTTTATAATTGCATTAACTGCTTTCTTCTAGAAATCAAATTGACATTTCCATAAATCAAAACCAACTTATTGGCAGCCTTGTAGTTAGGGAGGATCTTAAATAAAGGTTTGATCCTTTCAAGTAAGTATAGTTATTTAAACAGCAGTTCAGCCTCAAATAACAGTAAACATTACTAATTTAAATCGAAACGGCTTTTTTAAATAACAATTCAGACTTAATGACATTAAATACAGAGTTGTACAAGTATACTATCAATTAACTATTAACGGGCATGCCTAATACATTGTTTAGCCTATATAATAAATTCTCTCACATGCAATGTGTTCTTTTATTTCATTTAATATTATTTAACTTATTCAATGCATGCGGTTTTTGTTCTCACTCCTCTGAAACAATGTACCTCATTCTTCTAGATTTGACACTCACAGAAGATCAAATACATATGCATGCTCTGATGGAAATAGAACAAATTTTATGATCCAACGGAACATCTCTTCGATTTTATCCTCCCATGCCAGTTCCAGATTCTGCAATTCATACTCATTCGAATCATTTAGTTGCAGAAGAACTAAATTACAATACAGACGTCCTACGAAGAGAGTACAGAACTTTACATACTATGATAACTGTTGAACAGAAAGCCGTAATGGATGTTATCTTGTCTTCATTGTCTACAAATATTGGAGGATTCTTCTTCTTGCACGGATATGGAGGCACAGGTAAAACATTCATTTGGAATATTTTGACATCATTTCTACGATCTGAGGGTTCTATTGTACTTGCTGTTGCTTCGAGTGGAATAGCATCATTACTGCTGCCTGGTGGACGCACAACACATTCTAAATTTCGTATTCCAATCACCATTACTGAGCAATCAGTTTGCAATATTCAGAAAGGGAGTGATGTAGCTGAACTTCTTCACTCTACAAAACTGATCATTTGGGATGAAGATTCTATGGTTCATAAATACTGCTTTGAGGCCCTAGACCGTACTCTCAGGGATATTATGAGAGTAAAAAATTGTAATGCAATGAATTTTCCATTCGGTGGTCTAACAGTGGTATTGGGTGGAGATTTCAGACAAATATTGCATGTAATACCAGGTGGTGGCAAAAATGACATTGTCTTTGCAAGTATTAAATCGTCGTATCTTTGGCAGTACTGTAAGGTCTTAACTCTTAAAAAGAATATGAGATTGCTTTCATCTACATCAATTGATGAATCCAATCAGATCCATGAATTCGCTAAATGGACATTGGATATTAGCGAAGGACGCGTTGGAGAACCTAATGATGGTGAAGTGCTCTTCGAAATTCCTTCATCATATCTTCTTTACTACACAGGAAATCCTTTGGTTGCAATTGTGGAGCATACTTATCCTAATTTCAGTGACAAATACAGTGAGCTATCCTATTTGAAAGAGCGTGCCATTCTAGCTCCAACCCGTGATGTTGTTCAAGAAGTAAATGATTACATGCTGTCTCTTACTAATTTAGAACATAAAGACTACTTCAGCTCTGATTCAGTCTGCAATGCAAGTTTTGATACAGATAGGGCAGAAAACATATATACCTCTGAGATGTTAAATGGCATAAACGTCTCCGGATTGGCTGCCCATAAAATTTCTTTAAAGATTGGTGTACCCATTATGTTATTAAGAAATGTTGATCAATCTGTTGGTTTATGTAATGGTACTCATATGATTGTTACACACTTAGGAGACCATGTCATTGGGGCAAAAATTTTGACTGGCTGTCATTCGGGAAATTCGGCATTCATTCCAAGACTAACTATGACACACTCTAATCTCAGATGGCCTTTCAAATTACAAAGAAGACAATATCCTTTGACAGTTTCTTATGGAATGACTATTATTATAAGTCAAGGACAATCATTGTCTTCTGTTGGTTTATTTCTCCGCAAACCTGTGTTCTCTCATGGTCAGTTATATGTTGCAGTTTCTAGGGTCACATCAGTCACTGGTTTGAAAATTGTTGTTGATGATAATAGTAACACATCATCTCATTACACACATAATATTGTGTACAAAGAAATTTTTGAAAACCTCTGTTAGGTACTACTTTCAACTAGCACATCAGTTTTTTTACTAATGTTTCAGACTGCAATATGTAATTCCTAAAGTCTGTAACTGGTCAGTATACTATCTTTTTCAGCACTAATCATATTTGTACATAGTCAAAAGAAGATGTCCAGATCAATTACCCCGTTGAATGAGATTACACCGGAGGATGACGAGACACTACGGATTGAGGTGCGTGTTTTGAACATGTGGTGCAATTCGTCGCCAAAATACAATAATGATGTTTTGGCAATCGATCTAATACTTGCCAATAAATAGGTCAGTTTACATTTCATGATTTTTATTTGTTTATTTCTCCCTATTCTACTGTTTTGATTAATAAAATTGTCAATACGTCTAAACTAACTTTATGTCCTTGCACATTTTTATTTTTATTGTATTCTCCTATCTTTTAACATTTTCTGTCTAGGGAAAAAAAATTCAGTGTACAATCAGTAGCCGCCAACTTATCTCTAAGTACAAAAATCTATTGCTTGAGGGCTGATGCTATATGATACAAAACTTCCAGATATCTTCAAACCATGGGAGTTACTTGGGATCTAGACATTCCTATAGACTACTATTCATGATGACGACATATGTTCGTCCATGTGATGCAGAAATTCCTCTTTTCAGTTTTGATTTTACTTCATATGATGATATTATTCAATTGAAAGTTCCAGAAGAATGTTTGATAGGTACATTCCTCTTTCTTGAAAGTTAAATATATGTAATATTATAGAATTTTATACTACCTCAGTATTATTACCAATTAAAGCCTCTTTCTGTCATGTATCTTATAGAAATTATTGGGCTTCTTCGATACACAAAACCGGTGAAATATTTGGGTGCATCCAACCGTAGGATGCAAATTGCTCTTGAGGATGACAGGTCGTTATTTTTTTATATTTATATTAGTTGACTGCTTAAAATTTATATGTACTCATATTGTTACTCAATTTTCGTACAGAGGTTTGAAACTAACATGTAGTTTCTGGGGGGACTACGTAAATGAATTGATTGGTTAATTGGAAAATAACCAGGAGGGGTCTACCATAATGATATTACAACTCGTCCGGGTGAATCAGTTGAGTAGTATGGTTTCTGTCTGTTTAGTTTCATTTTGCAATTTCTAAATATTTCCTAAAATATGTTGCATGACCACCTGACTCTTTAATGAACTGTTATTTGACTTCAAACTCCTTTTAGCCTCTGTTATTGTCACAACTTCTGTGAATGCTACAAAAATACTTTACAATCAAGAAATTCCTGAAGTAGCAAATTTTAGAAACAGGTATCAATCTACATACTCGGTGTTCTGTATATTTACTACTTCTTACATTGTGCATCCCAATTTTAAGTCGGAAATATGCTTAATTTTTATTTTAATGTCTAAGTAAATATTTACCAGGTTGGGGGTGTTAATAACATCGCAGTTACCAAGCCCAACAAGTAATGTCAACCCCACTATAGAGGTCTTGTATTGGAATAACAAGAAAACAATTTCAGAGGTGAAAAGCTATCTCGAGGTAACAACAAGATCGTTATCATCATAAATACAATACACTGTTTTATGAACTGTTTACATCTGTCCTTTACTAATGAGTTTATTATTACATACAACCTCTTCTACAGCCTACACGGTGCTTAATAGCAGCAACGATAATAAAAATTCAAAGTACTCACAGCTGGTATTTTGATTCCTGTAACTCTTGCATGAGGAAAATACATGTTTTAAACAACAAGAAATGGTGCCACAATTGTAAATAATCTCCCAGCAGCACTACTCCCAGGTTTCAAATCTTATTTTAAATTACTTCTATTCATCAATTTTCCTTCTAGCAGATAATGCAAAATACTCAATATCAACAACTTTGTAACCACAATATTAAATTCCACAGGTTCAGAGTGAAACTGATGGTTAATGATGCGACAGACTCGTGTTCAGTTGTTTTATTTGATAGACAAGTCATCCATTTCATACATAAAATAGCTCCAGAGTTAAGAGCTGCTTTGATACAGGTATAAACAAATTCTTGTTTGAGATGAATATCTGTTTCCATTACATTTTCTAACACTGATTATCGTTTCTAATTTAGGCTGATGATGAGTATGGTTTTCCAGCGGAATTGGATATCTTCAAATCAACGAAAGTGTTATTATCAATTGATGTAACAAATTATAATATTCAAAACTGTCATCGTTCGTTTGAACAGAACGGCTTCAAAGTGATGTATATCAGTGATAATGAATACTACATCACCAATTTTAATAACATCCTCGAACAAAATCAGGTAATATAATACAGTTATTCATACCTTGCTTGAATAAGTATCTGTTACAGAATTTTACGGTCTGTCATTACTTTGCTGTATAGGGACAGCAAAACAGTGGGTACACACATGTCAGTAGTGGAATTGAATATATCAAGGTACTATATGTATCAGTTTTTCCCCACTACATAAACATAAAATTGGTTGCTGTAATTTCCATTGCAACCTTGCACAATAGGATCATCAAACATGTAGGTCTTCGCCATCAACTTCAAGCATTGCGAGTAGATATGATGGTTGTACATCAGATATGTCTTCTACAAAGGTATGATTCATTTCTCCTCATTTACTGTTAACTTAATTCCATTTATGTTAATATACATCCATCAATAATACAGAGTTTTGTTGTTTCTAATTTTTTGGACATACAATACTTTTTATATGTACCTGTATACTATAAACTAAAATATATGTGCTTCATTGATTTCAACTAAACCAAGTAGTTTCCAATTGTTCTAACTATATTCTCTATGTAGAAAAACCTATCACATGAATTAGATATGGAGGGTGATGTGCGACAGGATGCTGAGATTTTTCGAGACAGTTTCGGTACGACAAGTAATTCTACTCAAGTTGAGACGCCAATGAAGGGAAATTTGGACATTTCAAACGAACAATCCAACTAAGATGTTCTTCTCCAACATCTTGCTAACAGAAGTTTTTGGGTATTTATTTCTTATTTCACCCCTTTTTTGTGATATCTTCAAATGATTAAATACAGTTCCCGAACAAGTGCACAGTTAAATAAAAAACAAGACTATCCATTGTTGCCTTCAAAATTATTTGGAGTTCAACATGACTATATTATCTATTCAGTTGATTAGTATGTGATTTGACAATTTATAAAACGGTAATCCCTCTATGATTACAAGTAGACACCTGCAATACACGCCTTCCAATCAAGAATATTTCTCATATGGTCAATTTACCATTACTGGCATTTTCAATAACAGTGACCAGATTTCCTATTTCTTATAACAATGACCATAGTTTGATGTTCACCCTGTTTTGCTGTTTTAAAAATCTGTCAAAAGGATTGATTCAGTATGTGTTAATCAAATTGGACATTTCAATTTTCAGTGGATACTGTTCGGGCAAAGATACTAGGGTTTTTTTACACATAGTTTTCAAACATTGATAGCTTGTAAACAGAGATTACACAATGATATTATACACTGACTATCCTCCAGTAGTTTATACAAACAAATCAAATACTGCAGTTATTACAAACAAATCAATCTATGAGTTTATACACATATTTCTCATACAGTCACATTCTGCACACCGTAAATACACACTGATAGCATGCACAGAATTTAGCCACAGTATACACAAGAAATAGATTACACAGACATACTACACAGTACAATTTAATCTTTCAAATAAAAACAGATTACACACAGACTATGTTTACAAACAGAAACAGAGTCTGCTTACACACAAACTATGATTACACACAAAATCTGATTACATACAGACTCTGATTACACACATGAACTGATTAAACACAGGCTTTGATTACCAACAGACTATGATTACACACTCACTCTGTTTACACACAGAAACATTGTGTAAAACAGATTACACAAAAACAGATTACACACATTCTATGTTTACAGACAGAAATAGACTTTGTTTACACACACACAGACACTGTTTGTTCTATGACACAAAAGCTGTCATAGAGTAATACTGTAACCCGATCATTTCTGTAACAATGAACACACAACATTGTTACACAGAGCTACACTCTATGAGAGCATTTGTGTCATAGATTATGTTTACACACAACATCAATCTATGATGCTGTTACACACGGACTCTGTGATGTTGTTACACACAGAATCGTATTTCACACAACATCACTCTATTAGAGCATTTGTGTCTTAGAACAAACCATTGTTACAGAGATGATCGGGTATGTTTACAGACAAATTCTCTCATAAAGTATCAAGCACATTTGTGTCATACACTCTCTCTGTGTGTTTAGACAGAGATACAATGTTTACACACAGACTCTGTTTGAATTCTGTGGAGACTACAGACACTAAAATTTCTCTTGTCACCAAAAACATATTACACACACAATATCTTCTGTTTTAACCAAAAAAAAATTACATACACATACTCTGTTAACACAGAGATACAGAATACACACAAACTCTGCATCCACACATTGATTATTCACATAGAGTGCACAAATTAAGTTTTACATAGAATACATATGGTGAGATTATATAAAAATTTTTCATATTTCATCTTTTCTTGTAGAGTATAATAAAAATACTTAACTATGAATTTATAGAAAAATATCTGCATTACACAACAGAACCTGTAACTATTTACATATATGACCACATTTCATTTAAATTTACAATAACTCTTCGAATAAACTTAAATCCAGTGTGCTCAAAATTTCTACAGTTATTCGATATGTTCTAATCTGTACTTGTTTTTCAGCCTTTTTTATACATGTTGTAAGTTTATGTATAGACTATTAGTACTAAAATCTGATTAGTCTAATAAGTTTTTCTACTGTGATCTGTTCTAAAGCCTACTGTATTTGGGATTTCTCATGCTGCACGATTTACAGTGACTTTTCTACAAGTTGATTATCTCTTTTTCATTCGGGAAGTTTTTCATGCAGGAAAAATCTGGATGTTTATCAAAATGCAGGAAAAATCTGGATGTTTCTCATTCTGACAGTTTATCAAAAATATAGATGTTACTCATGATGGAGGAGGATAATGCTGGATGTTTTATAGTTATGCGGTTGGTTCATTATGGTGGAAGTTGCTGTTAAAAGTTTACAAAACTACTGTTTCTCAATTTGTAGATTGTATACTGCTATATGTTTAGCTGTTTATCATGAACTCCATTTAATAGGAATTTTTTCATCGGCTTTTTATTAGTTTTTATCATTTTTCCTTATTTAATAGAAGCATTTTCACATATCCCAGTTTTATTATTACAATTTGTCTTCTATTTCACTTATCTGTCACTATTTTTTCAACATTATTGTTTGATCTAACTTTTATAAATACTAATGACTATTTAAAGCAAATACCACTAATCGAATACGCCGTGCAATAGCATGGGAAAGAACTAGTTAACCTAAAACGATCATCATTAAATTTTATCTAATGATTCAAACTCATGGTATACAACCAAATTCATTATATGATAATTTAAAATTTTGTATAATCATAATATTTAATATCAATTATTTTTGTTTACACATGTTCTATGCGGACTTCCACTCATGTGCACAAGTGAACCGTTCATGAAAACTATGAAAAGAACATTCCCAAAAGTGAATTTAAACTCTATAACTCATCCAAAGCCCCATAAAAGATCCTAATAGAACCATAATTAATCAATTAAATGTATATAATGTTATGTAAGAGTTAATTAATGAATCTGATGTTATTATACAGGACATTAAATTGAATTAAGTGTTCAGACATAAGGTAAAGGGAATTCTCAAACCCAACTCTCATTCATTGGGTTTTCAATATTTCATCCCATTAATTAGTATAGATATTACATAAATATAATTTATTCATCATTATATTTCCTTTTATGGAATATAATTTTTTTCTAATTGAGTATATGAAAAACATAATGTTTTCCAAAAGAATTCTTATTTTAAAGGAAAGCACACCTTTTACTTCTCAAAATTGTCTTCACTAATGTTTGATGATCAAGAATGTTATTCCCTCTTTCTTTTTGGAACACAAAGTTAGTAAATATATGATATATGTAATTTAAACTATTCATTTAAATGGGTTATTTTATGTCCATGATTGATATATGTTATATGTTTCTTTCATGATAATGTAAATGTTATGATGTGATAGCTGTGCCTAGAATTATATAGAGATATGTAAATGTTATGATGTGATGGATGTGATAAAAATTATAGAGCTCCAATGCATTGCATAATGTAATGAATATCATGAATTAAGGTTAATTATGTGTGAACATGATGCCATATTTTTCACAACTATGTTTGTTAGTTAACCACTAAGACATAAGGTTTTATTTTTATGCACTACCACATTTCAAGATTTTTATTAATGATTTCTATCATGTTTATGATCCTATGCCTATGTTATTATGATAATGACTATGCTCACACCATGATATTTTTTTCTCATCCTCTTATTCTTTTACTTGGATTTTATCTCACCCCCTTTTGATGTATATCCTCAGGTGATTACATGTACTAAGGGGAACCTATGGACCAATAAGAAGCTAGAGAATAAGAAACTAAATAAATGCTTATGTTTTATTTTGTGAAAGTTATATAGGGTCCAAGTTTTCCTAAGAAACTAAATATTTGGACCCCCTTTGTGTAATTTTTTTTATCATTAAAATGATGTAAACATAATGTATGAAAAGTAGGGTCACTATTATCTAGCTGTAAGCTTCATGTGAAGCTATGAATCATGCTCTTGAACCTAGATTTTGTGTCAACCCAATCTCACTCACTACTGGAGGTAATTTACTACAAAACAACTATACATGGACAATTATTATATAGTCTTGGCACTTGAATGGGTCTCTATCATAATGAACCCTCATATGTCCTCATCTCTGACATTGATGAATATATCTTCAAATATCGTCCCTCATACTCTGGATGTAATTTAATTCACAATAAGTCTCAAAATGCTGCTCTCTGCTAGCTGACACTAAACCACTAACTTTAAAAGCTGCACTAACTTTCTATAGGCCCCAATCTCCCCTCAAATTTCATTCATCAATTAGTTTCTAATTCAGTAGCCTATTTATATTATTCAATAAAAAAACATTCACTGATGATAGAATGGTTTCTTGAGACCTTCTTAGAAGCTTCTCTCTCATGATATATTATCATCAAGTCACATAGGTGAAAATCATTGAAGATCTGTAAAGAAATTTGAATACCCCTTAATGGTCTTCACATCCTACTCCTGATGCATAAACTCATTGGACCATTGAACTCTTATTTCTTAAGTAACGATGTAATCATAAAATCTAGATTGGGAATCCCACCAATGGATATATTGATGCCTATCATCCCAGTTCAAAACATTCCACATATGCTTAGTGGAACAAAATAGAATATATATCATGATATCAACTCTCTACTCTAGAGGTTCCTTCAAATGATTAATGATCAACAAGTTAGTCTCAAGCTATAGCTCAATAGATTTTGTACTGCCATCCCAAAAAACAATGGGTGGATGATGTTTCTGGAACACACACGTCAACAATACCAAAGTTTACATAGGATGTGGGGCTCCCCGAATGGTCTTCATAAATAATAGTAAGCCCTATCAAAATTGTACATCATCAATCATATTAGGAACAACAGATGATGCCTCAATTATCACTATTAGAGGTTCTATTGGTGGTGTAGGAATCACCACCTTCTGAGCATGGTAATATCCACCCTCCTAGCATAAAAACAGAGGCCTTAATTGGCGAATATCCCTATAAATTCCAAATACAAACCTCAATAAATATTCGATAACAACCAGATCACATGTATGCGCATTTAATATGTATTATTATTCATATAAACAAGCTACACCCCTCTGATTTCTCATAAATCAAGGATTGGGTAGTAAAAATTGTCATAAACAATACTATAAATACATCTTACTACCCACTAATAAAGTTCTGTCTAGGTCAATCTCTTTTTTTCATAGTATGGGTCTTGGTATATAGACTGTTAAGTGAATTTATATAGGAAAAACCACTTTTATGTTGGAATTGTAAACTCTATTTAATAGAGGCCTTTCAATTTTAGAAGTCAATTTATTTTAAGTTCATTATCTTTTATTTATCAATTACCATAAATGGTTAAATTATATTTATCAACACATTAAAATTTATATGAGCACATGCACCTTGTAAATTTAAGTATGGAATCTATTTCATCCCAACCATAATGCATTCGGGCCCATGTGACTAATTCTCCATCACTCAATGTTTCATAATCAACTTCTTAAGCTGTCTATTATAGCCTATACAGGAAAACATGTCTTAGTTTATGGAAGTCACATTTAGTAATAATTATGTTTCTCAATATATTTAAACATCATTTAGTTGATATTAATTATATAACATAAAGAACACATAACAAATTTCATGTTTCAAAGGAATGAATCCTATAGGTAATGGCAGATAAATGGCATGTGAGTCCATGAAGGTCCCTAAAATGATGCATGACCCATGATATTTTTAATATCAAGCCAAAGATAAGATGTAATTGCTCAATCATATAAATAATAACATCACATATCAAGTGCATTTCCAAACAGTTGAATCAAATCAACAGTAATAGAAAAAATATAAAAAACATTCTTTATTCCAAGAAACATTGTAATTACCCCGAATGTGGGTTAGAAAATTCCAGGGGCATCTTATATCCTAGTTCAAATTAGATTCTAATATCCTATCTATTGTCTCAAAATATTAAGGTAGTAGAAGGAAAGAAATGAAAAACCAACTATGATATCACTATGTAATATCTCCGCCTTGGATCCCCTAAACAGTGCCCCGAGATTAAGGGTCACATGTAAATGGGTAAGCCTCCCAATACACCAAAGGCTTCCAAATAATAGTGAGGGTGTGTAATGGTATGTTGGGAAGACTATAAACTCGTGGTCAGAGTAATGAATTGTTATATCAAGTGAATAAAGAAATGGAATCATAATATATTACCATAGAAGTATGAAATAAACTTCTAAAAAACATGAGAAATAAACAAGTCCATGTGTAATAGCATATACAAGAATAGTATGTCATGCATATTTACAAATATTTATTCAATACATGAGAATAGGGATCTAGTACAATACATATATCAAAATCACAAATATGCTAAAAGGAAAATATCTCCAAATAGCATCATGAGCAGGGCTCGGTCCAATGCCCCCTACTCCTAAGCAATGATCAATCAAGAATCATAAAGTTAGTTATTTCCTAGTTCCCTACTACATCCATGATGTCTTTTAGTATAAGGCCCCAGCCATAAACCTTACTTAATCTTGAGTTATTACAAGATTACACATTGAGGATCTTTTCGGGTTTAGAGTTTTAGAGAATTAGATCATAAAACTTGTATTACATTCCACATATAAACAAAGTGGTTACATAAAGATAGTATTCTTCTTTCCCATCAATGGAAACATATTTTAAATAAAACATGGATTCTTTCTTGACACTTCCTTGACACTATAATCATATCATGTACCTTTCCCTTGACCTGTGAAATGCATTTCAAAAAACTTGAGATGAGCATAAAAAGCTCAGTAAGGGATATAAAAATATGTAAAGGAAACATGGGTACATATATACATAAGAATTAAATCATACTTTACCCATAAAACATAAGCACTTTAACATACCTCATAAAATCATGAATAAATCATAGAAATCATAAGACATAAAGGTAACTTGAGGCATTCATAACATTCTTACGTAGGGAGTAACCCTCTTGGTTACCTTTGGAATACCCATCACAGTATATTCCCTAAATCTCTTCGGAGAAACCTTAACGTTTCACTCCTTCGCGTTACCCAATGCATTGGGGAGCTCTATCGGGCTCACCCGCCCTTAGTTTATCACGGAACCACCTGTCTTCATAATAATGCCCAAGAACCTCAACATAATCGTATCACATAAAACATGCATAAAGGAAACATAACATTTCCACCTTTCAATCACAAGATATCAATAAAACATATTGATATAAAAACATTATGAAAACCATTTTCAATACCAAAATAAAATAAAATTAAAACATGGTATTTATTTTTCTTTTAAAAAAATGTATGGCTTGTAGAGGAAGCCGAAACTCAAATAATGGTCACGGCGGCGGAGAAGTCGTTGTTGCCACATACGTTTGAAAAAACATTCCCTTTTGTCGTTTGGTAAAACGCTTCGTATAAAAAATATTCCTTTTGGATAAACGTAAAATTCAAAGGGGTTTATACACTGTATAAAAGAAGGTTGTGTATAAAACAAAATATGCCTCAATGAAAGAAGATTGAGACGAAGTCCCATACCTCGGGTCCGACTTGACTCAGTCGTTCTTTAATCTCCTGAATAATAAACTTGAGTTAATTTCTACTTGTTTAATAACCTTTTTCAAGTTCATTATTACTTTTATATCACTTATTGCCATGTCATTAACACAATGTAATTATTTAAGTTAATAACGGTCGTTTTGACGATCATTGGTACTTGAGTAAAAAAATAAGCCCTTTATAATTACAAGTTGTTCATGTATCCATTATATCCAGAATGGTATTCATGATGTAGACATCATATATGTCATATATATCCAGTACATGCATGAATTTATAATATTACATAATCATTTAGAGGTAAGAAATGAAATGCACCGTTCATGGAGACGGTAAGCCGCACGTACGCATGAACGCTACTTTCATTTCTATTTCGTATTTTATAGAATGGAATCATAATGATATAAAGGTATATTATAATTCCAGTATAATATCATATATAATATCATAGTTCCATCCTTTATACGTCCCACATAGGGTATTTAACGAATCAAATCACTTTGAGGGGGCGGTAGTCCGCACTTCCTTAAATGAAGATATCGCGTTTACCCATAATGGAAACCATAAAGGTATGACCAAAATGAAAAATACAGAAGCTTAAGGAAAACATAAACATATTATATATCATATATAAATATAGTGTCATCTTAATGGCCACCTTTGAAGGTGTTAAAAGAATGTTGAACAATCATCGTTTCGGGAGGCATAAATTCACCATCCACGGAAACAGTATGTCCTTTAACCATTAGATGTAGGTGTGTGTAAGTGTAGCTCGAATCCTTATTATAACAACATCCTAGTATATTTAAGATACTGGAGTTGTTACAAAAGAAATTAATAAAAAGTGTTTAGGGGGTTGGAGAAGCAAAATAAAACAGAAGAACACAAGTGAACACATTACCTCAAAATTGGGTAACTCTCTTAGATTTGAGCTCAAAGGATTCCTTGGGAAGACTTCTGCCCAATGTGAGGCTTCAAGGAGTAAGATAGGGAAGTGGAGAGAGAAAATGGGCAGGGTTTGGCCGAGCCAATGGATTTGGGAGAGTGGGTAAGTAGGTAGAGGTGGGGGCCTTTTATAAGAGGAGAGGAGGGGCACACTTGGAAAGTAAAGAAAAGTCACTTTATTTTAAAATGGTGTTCGGATTTAAGAGGTCCCACATTGATATAATTCGAGGATAAGGTGATAAGGGTTCTAAATCCACTCATCAAATAGGTTTTGGACATGTGTAGGTCTTAGATATTACATTATCATTCCATTTTATTTAAATCGTTAAATAACGAGGTAATCGCTGCATCATCATGATGTCATAAATAATTTAATTTATTTAAAGACTAAAAATTATAAAAAAAATACTATGATGTAGAAAAGATTTGTAGATTTCCAATGACTTTTTATAATAAAAAATCTGACTTGTATAACCCCATGTAAAAATTATTTTAGTAAAACATATCATGTTTGTGTCATTTTTACTTTATCATTAAATAAAAAGATATTTATGTCATTTCCCAACCAAAGTGGCTGCATGGGGTCCCCAAGTTGACCCATGGATTGTCTTGGTCGTCCATGACACATCCAATAAGGGTAGGACATGCGTCAAGCTCATCTCATATTATTAAAACATTATTTTTACCTTAAACTACACTAATTACCTCTAATCGCGATTAAGAACTTAAAAGTTACTATTCATCAAAAAATTATTTAAATCTCATTGAACCACGATTTACTTCTTAATGACAACCATGTATTTTGGATTTTTGAAAATCAAATCACAGAAGTGACAAAGTTTCATTTAAATGAAAAATCAGTTTTTTTAACTACCACTTAGTGGTTTCACTATTCATCAAAAATTGAAGTTTTTCAGAAAAAACCAAAACTTCACCCTAAGCTATATTTGATATTCTGAATTCAAAAATGATGTCTATTTTACAGAATTCAAATCATATAAGTCACATTAATTAATTTAATAATTAATTCCCGCTGTCATGACAAAAAGCGTGTTTTTATGAAACAATAAGTATCAAAAGATTCACACCAGTTTAAGTCCAATTTCAAAGTGAAATTGATTCCAATGACCACCATTGGATTAAATTGTAAAAATATATTCAGATTAAACTTTAAGACCAATTAGAAATATAATCTAACCATATAATTAAATTAAATGAAAATGCAGTTTTGATGTAAAATGCAGTATTTTTCACTATTCATTAAAAAAAAGAACATTGTCAGAAAAATACCAAAAATTTATCCAATGTAAATTTCAATGTCCCAATCATAATGAATATGTTTATTTTGAGAAATATATATTATAAAATTTTCAAAAGTTTGATTTAAAAAGGGTTTTCCATCAAAAAGCAGTAAGACAATATTTTAAGAATATTAGTGTATTCCATGCATAAGATTGTATTTATTTTCATTTTAAGCCTCTAAAACACTATCTTAATAATTTATAGACATAGATAAAAATATCTATTAATCATTACTTACTTGGGATGTTACATCCTTCCCCCCTTTAAGAAATTGCGTCCCCGTAATTTATTTACTTATCGAATAAATGGGGGTACTTATCCCTCATTGCATTTTCAGATTCCCTTGTTGCCTCTTCCATCATGTGGTTTTTCCACGAAAACTTTACCTGATTAATCACCTTATTCCGTAACACTTGCTCCCTGTGGTCAAGAATCTGGACGGGTTGTTCCTCATAAGATAGGTTCTCTTCTAGCTGAACTACCTCTGGACTCAAAACATGAGATGGATCTGGCATATACTTTCTCAACATCGAAACGTGAAAAACATTGTGTACCTGAGATAAACTCAGAGGTAAAGCCACCCGTTATGAAACTGATCCAACTCTCTCCAGAATTTCATATGGTCCAATGAACCTTGGACTAAGCTTTCCTTTCTTAACAAATTGCATCACATTTTCCATGGTGATACTTTGAGAAAAACATGATCACCTACCTCAAAAGTTAGATCCTTCCTCCTGTTGTCTGGATAACTCTTCTGCCTACTCTGGGCTATTCTCATGTGTTTCTGAATCAGCTAAACTTTTTCTGCCATCTCTTCTACCAATTCTGGTCCCATCAAATTCCTTTCACCCACTTCATCCCGGAAAGCTGGAGTTTGACACCGCTTCCCATATAACGCCTCAAATGGTGCCATCTGTATACTGGAATGAAAACTGTCATTATATGAAAATTCAACCAAAGAAAGATGTTGGTCCCAACATCCCTGATAATCCATCGAAAAAGCTCGTAGCATATCCTCCAAGGTCTGAATTGTTCATTCTGACTGCCCATCTGATTGAGGATGAAATGTTGTACTAAAATTTAATTCAGTACCCAACGAATTCTGAAGGCCTTTCCAAAAGTTAGAAGTGAACCTGTGATCACGATCAGATACAATGGAGAGAGGAACTCCATGTAACCTGACTATCTCTTTAAGATACAAACAGGAAAGTTGATCTAGGGAAAAAGTATCTCGTATAGCAAGGAAATGAGCAGATTTAGTCAAGTGATCAACAATAACCCAGATTGCATTATTACCTCGAGATGTCTTCGGTAATCCCACAACAAAGTCCATGGATATATTATCCCATTTCCACTCTGGCACTGGTAAAGGCTGAAGCATCCCTTTCGGTAACTTCCGCTCTGCTTTAACCTATTGACAAGTCAAACACTTCACAGTAAAATCAGCAATGTCTCTTTTCATTCCATCCCACCAGTAATACTCCCGCGGATCTCTATACATCTTAGTACTGCCAGGATGAACTGAAAACGGAGAACTATGAGCTTCACATAACAACTCTCTCTACAACTGTGAATCACAAGGCACACACAATCTCCTCCCAAATCTCAAAACACAATCACTATCAATGTTGAATTCATACAACTTACATTTCTGAACCAGCTCTACCTTTTTCTGTAACTCACTGTCTTGCTTCTGTGCTTTCTTGATTCTATCTGATAGAGATGACCTCACTGATACCTCAAACAAAATAGAAGAACTTCCTGCACCAACAACTTCTATGCCAAAGTTCATCAAATCCTTAACCAAAGGATCACGTTCCAAACGCAACATTGCTAATGAAGCATTACTTTTTCGACTCAAAGCATCAGCCACTTTATTTGCTTTTCCCGGATGGTAATGAATTGTACAATCATAATCCTTGATTAATTCCAGCCATCTCCTTTGTATCATGTTTATCTCTTTCCGAGTGAATATATACTTTAAACTTTTGTGATCAGTATATATTTCACACTTTACTCCATACAAATGATGCCTCCAAATTTTTAAAGCAAAAACAACAGCAGCTAATTCCAAATCATGTGTAGGGTAATTTACCTCATGAGTTTTGAACTGTCGTGAAGCATAAGCAATTACCTGATCATTCTGCATTAGGACACAACCAAGACCTTTCAATGAATCATCACTGTATATAACAAACTCACCATTCCTAGAAGGTAGTGCCAAAACTGGAGCATTCACCAATCTTCTTTTCAACTCCTGAAAACAATCATCATATTCTTTTGTCCAGAAAAACATAACACCCTTCCGAGTTAGCTTAGTCATTGGACTAGATAACCGTGAAAAATTTCTAACAAACCTTCGGTAATAGCCTGCCAAACCAAGGAAGCTACGAATCTCAGTTACATTTGTGGGTCTTGGCCAGTCTTCCACAACTTTTTTTTGTAGGATCAACATTTATCCCACCTTTAAAAACAATGTGACCAAGGAAAGAAATTTGTTGCAACCAAAACTCACACTTGCTGAATTTCCCATACAATTTCTTTTATTTTAAGGTTTGCAAGATAACCCTTAAATGTCTTTCATTCTCCTCTTTACTTTTAGAAAACACCAAAATATCATCAATGAAAACCACCACAAACTTATCCAAGAACTGATGGAAAATTCTATTCATTAAGTCCATGAATACAGCAGGTGCATTGGTTAGCCCAAAAGGCATTACTAAAAATTCATAATGGCCATATATTGTACGAAACGCAGTCTTCGGAATGTCTGCTTCCTTTACCTTCAGCTGATGGTACCCCGATCTCAAGTCAATCTTTGAAAAATACTGAGCTCCCTGGAGCTGATCAAACAAATCATCGATATGAGACAAATGATATTTGTTCTTAATAGTGATGTTATTTAAGGATCTATAATCAATGAAAAGTCTCATTGAACCATCTTTCTTTTTAACAAATAAAATAGGAGCACCCCATGGTGATGTGCTAGGTCGAATGAAACCTTTTTCTAATAAATCTTGCAATTGCTCTTTCAACTCTAAAAGTTCAATTTGAGCCATTCGATAAGGGGGTTTTGAAATTGGCTTAGCATCAGGAACTAAGTCAACAGTAAACTCAACATCCTGATCTGGTACTATTCCAGGCAACTCATCAGGAAAAACATCAGGATACTCATTTACCACTGGCACATCATAAATCTGAACAGTTCCTTTATTTTCAACGATGTGTGCAAGGTAACATTCATTTCCATCTTTTACAAGTTTCTTGGCCTCTTGATAAGTTTTTAATGGTAAGGGTTCATTCTTGTACACAAACTGAAAGTATTTCTGAAAAGAAACTTCTTTAGCTCTATAGTCAATCTTAGCATGGTAAATAGAGAGCCAATCCATACCCAGGATAACATCAAACTCTACTAGAGGTAGAACAATAAGGTTTGAAAGTAGGTTCTTTCCACAGATAAGGATAGGAAGATTCTTATAAATTCTTTTTGCCTCAACATTTCCCCCAGGTGTTTTTACCAAAAGTTCAGGAGTCATTTCTTGAGATGGTATTCGCATTTTACTAGAAAAGTTTTCAGAGATGAAAGAATGTGTAGACCCCGAATCAAACAACACACTGGCATAATCTGAAAAAAAACAACGTACCTGTTACCACTTTATTTGATGGCCCGACGTTGGCTGAAGTAGTTGAAAAGGATTTCACCACCCCTTTCTGCTTGTAGTCTAACTGCTTCCCATCACTCAATCTCTTTGTCAGACACTCGTTTGCATAGTGACCCATCTCATTGCACTTATAACATTTCACTAACTATAAATCAAATTTGGTCTTACCTTCACCTTGATCCTTTTCAGTGAAATCACGAGCCTTATGTCCCATCTTACCACATTGGTAGCACTTTCCAGAATTCAGAAGACATTCCCCAGCATGTCTTTTGCCACATTTATCACAAACTGGAAACTTAGTTTTCTTACCATCAGACTTTTTTGAAGAATTCTTACCTTTCTCCTGCCACCTCGGTCTCTTCTTCTATTGGTTGTTATAGAACACTTGATCATCGGAAAACTCCATTTCCACCTTCTCAGCACATCGAACAAGATTTTCATAACTTTTAAACTCACGAGAAGCTAATGCCCTTCGATATTTTGGATTTAATCCTGAGTAAAAACAATTGATTTTACTATCAAGGTCTCGGATAAAATTTGGAGCATACCTTGGCAATCGAGTGAACCTTTCTTCATAGGTAGCCACTGAGACTTCCTCTTGCCTCAATTCCAAGAATTTCTTTTCCATCCTAAGTCGAATAGCCTTAGGAAAATACTTCTCAAGAAACATACCTTTGAATTCATCCCAGTCAAGAGCATCAATCTCATCGGCGTCCCTGATATTTTTAACCATAGACCACTACTGATCTGCCTCACCCTCTAGACGGTAAATAGCAAGACTATCCTTTTGATTGTATGAACACCCCATGACATCGAAAATATTCTCCAGTGCTTTAATCCACCCTTCAGCTAGCACGGGGTCAGATGATCCTCTGAATGATGGGTGATGTTGCCTCATGAAATGTTCCGGCACTAACATGTTCCTCTGCGGTTGATCTGGCTGATCTCATGTATGGATACCACCACCATTTATCGCTTGAGTCAACTGCACCCTTAATGCAACAAACTATTCAATTCCAATTCTGACCATCTCAGGATGCTGATTCAGAAGGTTATTTCCTTCTGTATGCCTTCCTAGCACTACTTCCCAATTTCCTCTGTAGAAAAACATTCTGAACAAACATGTCTTAGATGAAGCGACATGGTAATCTTCAAATGCTATATCATTTCAATTTGACCATAAAAAAATATTTTTGGATAAACAGTTAATAAAATTCTAACTCCTAAAGTTATCTAAACCGACCTTTGATACCAACTATAAGGCCCCAACCTTAAACCTAACTTAATCTTGAGTTATTACAAGATTACACATTGAGGATCTTTTTGGGTTTAGAGTTTTAGAGAATTAGATCATAAAACTTGCATTACATTCCACATATAAACAAAGTGGTTACATAAAGATAGTATTCTTCTTTCCCATCAATGGAAACATATTTAAAATAAAACATTGATTATTTCTTGAAACTTCCTTGACACTATCATCATATCATGTACCTTTCCCTTGACCTGTGAAAAACATTTCAAAAAACTTGGGATGAGCATAAAA
The DNA here is from genome assembly GCA_963277665.1 of Viscum album. Classification (NCBI taxonomy): domain Eukaryota; kingdom Viridiplantae; phylum Streptophyta; class Magnoliopsida; order Santalales; family Viscaceae; genus Viscum; species Viscum album. The sequence continues at coordinate 1,105,893,055 of OY728145.1, forward strand.
AGCTCAGTTAGGGATATAAAAATATGGAAAGAAAACATGGGTACATATATACATAAGAATGAAATCATACTTTACCCATAAAACATAAGCACTTTAACATACCTCATCATATCATGAATAAATCATAGAAATCATAAGACATAAAGGTAACTTGAGGCATTCATAACATTCTTACATAGAGAGTAACCCTCTTGGTTACGTTTGGAATACCCATCACAGTATATTCCCTAAATCTCTTCGGAGAAACCTTAACGTTTCACTCCTTCGCATTACCCAATGCATTGGAGAGCTGTATCGGGCTCACCCGCCCTTATTTTATCACGGAACCACCCATCTTCAAAATAATGCCCAAGAACCTCAACATAATCGTATCACATAAAACATGCATAAAGGAAACATAACATTTCCACCTTTAAATCACAAGATATCAATACAACATATTGATATAAAAACATTATGAAAAACATTTTCAATACCAAAACAATAGAAAAGTAAAACATGGTATTTATTTTTCTTTTAAAAAAAATTATGGCTTGTAGAGGAAGCCGAAACTCAAATAATGGTCACGGTGGCGGAGAAGTCGTTTTCGCCGCATACGTACGACAAAACATTCCCTTTTGTCATTTAGTAAAACACTTCGTATAAAAAATATTCCTTTTGGATAAAGGTAAAAGTAAAAGGGGTATATACACCGTATAAAAGAAGGTTGTGTATAAAACAAAATATGCCTCAATGAAAGGAGATTGAGACGAAGTCCCATACCTCGGGTCCGACTTGACTCGGTCATTCTTTAATCTCCTGAATAATAAACTTGAGTTAATTTCTACTTGTTTAAGAACCTTTTTCAAGTTCATTATTCCTTTTATATCACTTATTTTCATGTCATGAACACAATGTAATTATTTAAGTTAATAACGGTCGTTTTGACGATCATTGGTACTTGAGTAAAAAAATAATCCCTTTATAATTACAAGTTGTTCATGTATCCATTATATCAAATATGGTATTCATGATGTAGATATCATATATGTCATATATATCCATTACATGCATGCATTTATAATATTACATAATCATTTAGAGGTAAGAAATGAAATGCACCGTTCATGGAGACGGTAAGCCGTACGTACGCATGAATGCTACTTTCATTTCTATTTTGTATTTTATAGAATGGAATCATAATGATATAAAGGTATATTATAATTCAAGTATAATATCATATATAATATCATAGTTCCATCCTTTATACGTCCCACATATGGTATTTAACAAATCAAATCACTTTGAGGGGGCAGTAGTCCGCACTTCCTTAAATGAAGATATCGCGTTTACCCATAATGGAAACCATAAAGGTATGACCAAAATTAAGAATACAGATGCTTAAGGAAAAAATAAACATATTATATATCATATATAAATATATTTTCATCCTAATGGCCACATTTGAAGGTGTTAAAATAATGTTGAACAATCATCGTTTCGGGAGGCATAAAGTCACCATCCACAGAAACAGTGTGTCCTTTAACCATTATATGTAGGTGTGTGTAAATTTAGCTCTAATCCTTCTTATAACAACATCCTATTATATTTAAGATACTGGATTTGTTACAAAAGAAATGAATAAAATGTGTTTAGGGGGTTGGAGAAGCAAAATAAAACAAAAGAATACAAGTGAACACATTACCTCAAAATCGGGTAACTCTCTTAGATTTGAGCTCAAAGGCTTCCTTGGGAAGACTTCTACCCAAAGTGAGGTTTCAATGAGTAATAGAGGGAAGTGGAGAGAAAAAATGGACAGGTGTTGGCTGAGCCAATGGCTTTGGTAGTGTGGTTAAGGAGGTATATGTAGGGGCCTTTTATAAGAGGAGAGGAGGGGCACTCTTGAAATGTAAAGAAAAGTCACTTTATTTTAAAATGGTATTCTGATTTAAGAGGTCCCAAATTGATATAATTATAGGATAAGGTGATAAGGGTTCTAAATCCACTCATCCAATAGGTTTTGGACATGTCTAGGTCTTAGATATTACATTATCTTTCCATTTTATTTAAATCGTTAAATAATGAGGTAATCACTGCATCATCATGATGTCATAAATAACCTAATTTATTTAAAGTCTAAAAATTATAAAAAAAATACTATGATGTAGAAAATCTTTTTTCTTTCCAATGACTATTTATAATGAAATATCTGACTTGTATAACCCCATGTAAAAATTGTTTTAGTAAAACATATCATGTTTGTGTCATTTTTACTTTATCATTAAATAAAAAGATATTTATGTCATTTCCCAACCAAAGTGGCTCCATGGGGTCCCCAAGTTGACCCATGGATTGTATGGGTCGGTCATGACACATCCAATAAGGGTAGGACATGTGTCAATATCATCTCATATTATTAAAATATTATTTTTACCTTAAACTACACTAACTACCTCTAATCGCGATTAAGAACTTAAAAGTTACTATTCACCAAAAAATTATTTTAATCTCATTGAACCACATTTTACTTCTTAATGACAACCATGTATGTCGGATTTTTGAAAATCAAATCACAGAAGTGACAAATTTTCATTTAAACGAAAAATCAGTTTCTTTAACTACCACTTAGTGGTTTCACTATTCATCAAAAATTGAAGTTTCTCAGAAAAAAACCAAAACTTCACCCTAAGCTATATTTGATATTATGAATTAAAAAATGATGTCTATTTTACAAAATTCAAATCATATAAGTCACATTAATTAATTTAATAATTAATTCCCGCTGTCATGACAAAAAGCGTGTTTTTATGTAACAATAAGTATCAAAAGATTGACACCCGTTTAAGTCCAATTTCAAAGTGAAATTGATCCCAATGACCACCATTGGATTAAATGGTTAAAATATATTCAGATTAAACTTTAAGACCAATTAAAAATATAACCTAACCATACAATTAAATTAAATGAAAAAGCAGTTTTGATGTAAAATGTAGTATTTTTCACTATTCATTAAAAAAAGAACATTGTCAGAAAAATACAAAAAATTTATCCAATGTAAATTTCAATGTCCCAATCATAATTAATATGTTTATTTTGACAAATATAGATTATAAAATTGTCAAAAGTTTGATTTAAAAAGGGTTTGCCATCAAAAGGCAGTAAGACAATCTTTTAAGAATATTATTGTATTCCATGCATAAGATTGTATTTATTTTCATTTTAAGCCACTAAAACACTATCTTAATCATTAATAGACATAGATAAAAATATCTATTATTCATTACTTACTTGGGATGTTACATTTAGGGTACCCAATAGTGGCTCAAACAGGTTGTGACATAACACTTAATAATCCACCACCCACAGTGGCTATTACAAGTCCATTATATGTATATAAGTTGAAGTAGTGAGTAAAATATAATAGTAATATAAATTAATAAGATAGAGTGATACATGTGAATTTGATTTTATCCAACCATACCAAGGCTCGTTTTAAACATGAAATAATAAACAAGGTCCATATGTAAAACATGATAAAACATTCATTGTGGCTTATGCCAAGTAACCTAATGATAGGCCTACAAGGGCTGGATACAATGAGTATAAATATCTAAGGAATACTTGATGGACTATGTTGTGTAATCAAGTGTCAGCCCTACATGAAAAGGATCCAAGATATAAATTGACCAATGTATCCTTATCATTTCCATGTAGTATCACCATAGAAAAACTCGATAAAGACTTGGGTGGATCCCAAGGATCATGTCCACAGATCATGTCCAAGGAAGTCAAAGTAAGATGAATCCCAAGAGTATAAATGACCCTGGAATCCAAATAAATCTATATCCATGTAGTAGATATGTCCATGGAATCTAAGAAATTAGGATCCATATAGCATAAATTTATATGGAATCCAATTCTTAAATAATATCATTTAACCAATTCATTCCACATGAAAAATTAAACCCATTTAACTATTTTTATTCTTTTCATTACATGTCAAAGGAGGAAATATCTCTTTTCAACACATTCATTTAATTCATTTAGTATCCCATTAAATATGGTCTGGTCACACACACCAAACAAGGTGATATATCATGTGTATGATACATGAACACACCTCAAATGTGATTCGGGCTGAGTTTGACAACCTCCAAACTCAAGATGGTGTTTGTGGGAAACCAATTCAGGTTCCCATAATTTAATCATGTTGTTTTATTAATTTAGGTGAAATAATCATAAATTCCATCATGTTGCACATTAGAAATAGGATATAATGTATCTATGGTTTGAGGGAAGTGATATATACAACCTACCTTATGCCCATGGTAGAATACTCATCCATCATCATCTCCTAACTTTACCAAGATTGGAATAAAATGGAAGAATGAACGATCACCCAAAAAATAGGGAATAAGTTCCTACTCTAAAATAATTTCACTGATAAAAAATAAAATAAAGAAAAGTGAAATAGCAACATATAACTTATCAGCTGTTATCCAATGATCCAAAAAATACTTTATTTCAATGTCAGACAGAGCAACTAGATCAAATCCAAGGTTGAAGTCTTAAGGTACTCTATGGGAGAAGAAGATAGTGGCCACAAGTAGAGAAAAAGAAATAGGGGGTAAAACATAAATAAATTATGTTAAAAATGTTCATTGGCCTACAAAATATTTGGTTTCAAAATTTGACCATAAGTTTGACCAAACCGCGCACCAATTGTGTTCCCCTCACAGTCCAAGGAGGAACCTTGCATGGTTTATGCGCACAATTTTTGAAACTATGTAAAAATCATGATATCAACCTCTATTAAAAAAATATTATGTGTATTTCATTGGTGTGTGGCCCTAGATTCACAATTTCATCAACCCATGTGGAAATGGATTGATCCATGGACAACCCCACACGATTACGAGAAACTATGCGGCTTGGGTGGCATAGTTTCTACTAATCGTGCGACCCTAGTATCTTTTCCAAAAATAAGCTTCCAATCTCTAAAAAATCCCTGGAAATCCCCTAAAACTCATGTGACCTCATTATTCAATCACATTTGATCAAAACTAATAAATTAAAAAGATATTCCAAAGATCTATACCTCATAGAAAATCTTAATATCTTCAATACACCACCTCTCCAATATGCTCTAACACCTCTAGGAGATCAAAAAATCCATGAGAGAGATAAATCTATTTACCCAACATCCACTATACATAATGAGAGGAATCCTTCTATAATATGTTATCCCAATAATGAACATTATAGGTCTCCACATCTAATATAAATTTGAATTATAACGGTCTTACACCGCCTTCGTCTACTCTCAAATCATCTATATTTTCTCCATTAAACTCCACATCACATCTAGACCAAGGAATGCAATATTATCAAACCTAATCCATCTCAATAATGTCCAACATTTTTTCCACTACAACTCCTAGAATGGTGATATTCCATTATAATAATGTTGTTTCTTGTTACATCCCAACTCATACAAGGGAAAAAGACTCACCCATGATTGTCTAAAATATAGAACTAAAGCTAACAATATATCCTCTAACATCTAAATGGTATGCTCAATCATCCAATACATCTGAGGATAAAGGGATGGTCTAAGATTAAGCTGATAAGTAAAATAATTCTATAATCCTCCCCTAACTCAGGGGGTGAAATGAGGGTCCCTATCAGAAATTATGGTCCTTGGTACCCCATGAACCTTCCCCACCTCATCCATATACGTCCCTGTTAAATCCTCCATAACACTCAACTCCTTGATCACAATTATCTGAGATAATTTCATTGGTGAATCCATTATAACCCAAATAGAATCAATTACTAAATGGGATCACCGATGATTAAATTAATTAATTTTTCCTCTCTTTTCCACTCATGGATATCCAATAGATGTAATGAAAAACATATAACAAGATACACCACCTTCATATATTGATATAATAATCACTTTGATAAAAACTCTACTACTTACTACTTCATCTCGGGAAACAAAAGTTGACCCCATATGGCTCGATACATCTTAGATACATAAGGGTTCACTTACAATACTAAAATATTGAACTCATGGAGAACAACCATACATATCACCATTGAAATAAAAAAAACTTCTTTAAAAATCATCCTTGGTCAGTCATTCTCTAGCTATCCCTCTAGAGAAACACCATGGATTACATGGTGCAATATGAACTTTGCCTCCTAGACTCCGCAATGAGACTTATCTACCCACTGAATCAAGGATTATTTACCTACCATTTTCCTCATTTATATCAACATGAATCACCATAAACTCTTTTATCCATCTCTAAGTATCTCTTGGGTCCCAAAAAATATCTCCTCAAATATTTCTTCTGATACATTAAGAACTACATCCCCCTTCCCTAGTGTGTATGATATCAAAAAATCAAAAATCCTATAAGATATTCATCCACCATAAATTTAATACATTTAGATCCCATTGATGTAAAATATACCTCAACCTATTATGACCTATGAACACCAAAAATATCTCACCAACAAGTAAATGTCATTATAGTTTCGGGGTAAATACTACCGCCGCCAACTAAGGATCATGGGTGGCATGGTTACACTAATGGGGATGTAACTGCTTGGCACCATTTGATATTACTGCTCTTTTTTGTATCAATATGAAATGAAAATTGATATTAGAAGTGAATTTTATGACCTTAAACATCACCCCCTCCTCTAGAAACTAATGGATGGGAGAATAAATCAACCTCTCCTTCAAGCAGTCAAAATCTACCTGACACTGATCAATCTTATTAAATGCATTCCCCTTCATGGTTAGTGTTGTAAATAGGTCTAAAATCATAGATAATTCAGACACAAAATTATGATAGTATCCTTAAAGAAATATAAATACTTGAACCTATACAAAAAACATAGACATAAATAATAAAAACTATCTCAAAAATTGAAATATCAAACGAAACTCCCAAATAGGACAAAAAAATCTCAAGTAAATGAACCTCTCACACATAAAACAAGCACTTAGACAATATCCCATAAAGAGGATGATGCTTATGGAATTCTAAAACAACCCTACTATTATTGGTGTGATCCTACTCTAAATTTGAGTATACAACTATGTTTTTGATGAACACTATAACGAACTGATTTATAAACTCATAGAAAAAATAATTAATGTAACACCCCAGGTAAATAAAGAGTATGAAATTTTCACATTTATCCATATTTCTGAATAAAATATTAATATAACTTTAAAGGTGACTCTATGCTCGATGGCGTACCCAACACGCAACAACGAGTTTCTTGGGAATCTTACGTTGCACTCTAATAATAAAATAATATTATTTTAAAAGGTAGTTAACGCCTAGCTATTCTGATGGCAGGAATGAATAGAACTAACTAAAAAATGATTATATATGTTTGTCAAATATTTTTACTTTTTACAATAAATTTTAGAGGATTAAAAATGTGAATGAATCTAATTTTAAGCGTAAACATTCTAATATTCTTTAAAAGGTCGATTAACCGCCTTTTGATGGCGAACCTCTTTTAAATCCACTTTTTTGATAATTTTATGTGTTATATTTGGAAGAATAAAATTCTTCTTTATAATCAGGACATCAAAATTTACTTTGTGTAAATTTTTGGTATTTTTCCGATAAAGTACATTTTTTAATGAATAGTGAAAATGTTGTATTTTAATTCAAAACCTTTTTTTAATCTAATTTATTTATATGATTAGATTATCTTTGAAATTGGTTTTATAGTTAAATTCGAATATATTTTTACCATTAAATCTAACGGTGGTCGTTGGAATTAATTTCCCTTTGAAATTGGACTAAAACTAGTATCAATCTTTTAATAGATATTGTTTCTTAAAAACACGCTATTTGTTTTGACAGCGGGAATTAAATTATTAAATTAATTAATGCAACTTATTTGTTTTGAATTTTGTAAAATAGAAATCATTTTTGAATTCGGAAGGTCAAATATATCCTAGGGTAAATTTTTGGTAATTTTCTGAAAAACGTCAATTTTTTATGAATAGTGAAACCACTAAGTGGTACTTATAAAAACTGATTTTCTGTTTAAATGAATTTTTTCCACCTTTGTGTTTTGAATTTCAAAAATCCGACATACATGGTTTTCATTAAAAATTAAAATGTGGTTCACTGGGATTAAAATAATTTTTTGGTGAATAGTAACTTATTAAGTTTTTAATCGTGATTAGAGGTAATTAGTGTAGTTTAAGATAAAAATAATGTTTTAATAATATGAAATGAACTAGACACATGTCCTACCCTCATTGGATGAGTATTGGCTGACCAAGACAATCCATGGGTCAACTTGGGGACCCCATGGAGCCACTTTGGTTGGAAAATGACATTAATATCTTTTTATTTAATGTTAAAATTAAAATGACACAAACATGAGTTGTTTTTCTAAAATAATTTTTATATGGGGTTATACAAGTCAGATTTTTGACTATAAATAGTCATTGAAATATGAAACGATTTCCGACATCATAGTATTTTTTTTATAATTTTTAGACATTAAATAATGTAAATTATTTATGACATCATGATGATGCAGTGATGACCTCATTATTTAACGATTTAAATAAAATGGAAAGATAATGTAAAATCTAAGACCTACACATGTACAAAACCTATTGGATTTGTGGATTTAGAACCCTTATCACCTTACCCTCGAAACACATCAATGTGGGACCATTAAAATCTGAAACTCATTCTAAAATAAAGTAACATTTCTTTACTTTCCAAGAGTGCCCCTCCTCTCCACTTATAAAAGGCCCCCACCTCTACCTCCTTTCCCACACTTCCAAAGCCTTTCACTCAGCCAACCCCTGCCAATTTTTTCTCTCCACTTCCCTCGATTACTCCTTGAAGCCTCACTTTGGGAAGAATTCTTCCCAAGGAAGCCTTTGATCTCAAATCAAAAAGAGTTACCCGATTTTAAGGTAATGTCTTCACTTGTGATCTTCTGTTTTATTTTGATTCTTCATCCACCTAAACTCTTTTTATTAATTTATTTTGTAACAACTCCAGTATCTTCAATATAGTAGGATGTCGTTATAAGAAGAATTAGAGCTACACTTACACACACCTACATCAAATTGTTAAAGAACATACTGTTTCTGTGGATGGCGAATTTCTACCTCACGAAACGATGATTGTTCAACACTCATATAACACCTTAAAATGTGGCCATTAAGGTGTCACTATATTTATATATGATATATAATATGTTTATGTTTTACTTAAGCTTCTGTATTTTTCTTTTGTGTCATACCTTTATGGTTTCCATTGTGGGTAAACACGATAATTTCATTTTAGAAAGTGCGGACTACCGCCCCCTCAAAGTGATTTGATTCGTTAATTCCATATGTGGGATGTATAAAGGATTTATTTAAAGTTATTATATATGATGTATGTTACATATAAATGATGAATATAATTATGGAATTAAAATATACATACCTATCATTTATTTTTAATTCTATTAATATGACATAGAAATGAAAGTAGCGTTCATGCGTACGTACGGCTTACCGTCTCCATGAACGGTGCATTTCATTTCTTACCTCTAAATGATTATGTAAAATTATAAATACATGTATATTCTGGATATATATGATATATATGATATCCAAATCATGAATATCATTCTGGATAAAATGAACCTTTGACCGCACGAACAACATGTAATTGTAAGAAGTCCACTTTCGACTTAAGAACCAAATATTGACAAAACAAACATTAATAACTTAAATGATTACATAATGTTTATAACATGGAAATAAGTGATATAGAAGGAATAATGAACTTGAAAAAGGTTCTTAAGCAATTATAAATTAACTCAGGTTTATTATTCAGGACGTTAAAGAACGATCGAGTCAAGTCGGACCCGAGGTAAGGGATCCTACTCCTCTCTTTCTTTTTAAGTACACTCTTTTATGTCATTACTTTTAAGCTCATATTTCTTGTGATTGGGATGTTCTTTTATATTACTCTTACTATAATTTTTATGTTCATATGATGAGAGACCCTATTCTCTCTCATTAATCCATTTTGGAAGTTTTGAGTGGCGTCGTTAGGCTGCCGAATTTTTGTAAGACATCTAATCTCTCTCTTTCTCTTTAAGTACTCTCCTTTATGTCACTTCTTTTAAGCTCCTCTTTGTTATGATGGGGGATTTTCTTTTATATTCATATTTCTGTACATTTTATTTTAATATGATGAGATACCCTATTTGATCTCATCAATCCTTTTTTGGAAGTTTTAAGTGGCGCCGTTAGGCTGCGGAGTTATCGTAAAGGAATTTTCATCTCACTTTTATTCCCGTAAGATTTATGCTACATTTGACACAATTTCATCTGAGTGGTGTATGTAATGACCCTTATTTTACTCATTGTGTAATATACTTTCATTTATGAGTATTAAAATCAATGTTGTATTGTCCTTCTTTCACGGGGTGTATGTTTCGAAAGATACCCATGTCGGTAAGGGAACCTTTCACCCTCCTCTTTTTAAAAGACTTCTTTTGTTATGTCTATTAATTCACATAAAATTATGTTGGGATATGTTATTATATATCCTTGGTGATTTAAGTTTTATGTCCAAGTGATGAGATACCCTTTTTATCTCTCATCAACTCATTTTTTGAATTTTGTAGTGATACCGTTAGGCTGTCAAATTTTTGCAAGGGAACTTCTTAACCCAATTTTGATTCTTTGGGATAAGCTTTTACTCCTTGAATATGTCGTTCTATGAATATGTGTGAATAACCTCTGATTTTTTTACACTTAATATTCACTTATATTTGGTGTATTTGTTTGTCCCACATAATTATGTAATTGATTTATCCTTAATCCAAGGATATCGTTTTTTTATGGGACTTCGTCTCAATCTCCTTTCATTGAGGCATATTTTGTTTAATACACAACCTTATTTTATACGGTGTATAAACCCATTTGACTTTTACGTTTATCCAAAAGGAAATTTTTTTATACAAACATTTTACTAAACGATAAAAGGGAATGTTTTTGTCATACGTATGCGGCGACAACGACTTCTCCGATGCCGTGACCATTATTTGAGTTTCGGCTTCCTCTACAAGACATAACTTCTTTTTAAAAGAAAAATAAATACCATGTTTTAATTTTATTTTATTTTGGTATTGAAAATGGTTATCATATGGTTTTTTTTATATCAATGTGTTTTATTGATATATTGTGATTGAAATGTGGAAATGTTATGTTTTCTTTTATGCATGTATTATGTGGAACGATTATGTTATGGTTCTTGGACATTATTATGAAGATGGGTGGTTCCGTGATAAACTAAGTGCGGGTGAGCCCGATATATCTCTCCAATGCATTGGGTAACGCAAAGGAGTGAAACGTTAAGGTTTCTCCAAAGAGATTTAGGGAATATACTGTGATGGGTATTCCAAACGTAACCAAGAGGGTTACTCCCTACGTAATAATGTTATGAATGCCTCAAGTTACCTTTATGTCTTATGATTTCTATGATTTATTCATGATTTGATGAGGTATGTTAAAGTTCTTATGTTTTATGAGTAAAGTATGATTTCATTGATTCTTATGTGTACATGTACTCATGTTTCCTTTCCATATATTTTTATATCCCTTACTGAGCTTTTTATGCTCATCCCATGTTTTTGAAATGTTTTTCACAGGTCAAGGGAAAGGTACATGATATGATGATAGTGTCAAGGAAGTGTCAAGAAAGAATCCATGTTTTATTTTAAATATGTTTCTGTTGATGGGAAAAATGAATACTATCTTTTATGTAACCACTTTGTTTAAATGTTGAATGTAATGCAAGTTTAATAATCTAATTCTCTAAAACTCTAAACCTGAAAAGATCATCAATTTGTAATCTTGTATTAACTCAAGATTAAGTAAGGTTTAAGGTTGGGGCCTTATAGTTGGTAACAGAGGTCGGTTTAGATAACTTTAGAGGTTAGGGTATTTTTTAAGCATAAGTGACATTACCATAATGGATAGGATTTCAGAAAGAGTCCTAGTTTTAGAAAAAGTGAATGAGTAAGTATATCTTAGTGTTTATCTTCTTCATTAGTACATGATGGTTTTGTTGATATACTCACACTGACCTTTTTGGTTTCAGTAAATGGATGGATCTAGCAGGCACCAAAGTAATAGTGGATGTGAAGGAAACTGTGACGGTTTTTTGAGCAAGAAATTGAATGATATGGGAGCTGCAATGAGAAATCTTGTGTTTATCCTCAACCAACTATCTGGTGTCATGATTGACCACTTAAACCTTGGTGATTTCTCTAAGGCATCATATATGCGTGAAACAAAACCCTACGGAACTACATGTAATAATCATAAAGGTAAGTGTGTTCAAAACCTATGTGTCAAGGATGTGGAAAGAAACACCTAGGAAAATGATTCAAAGGGACAGAAATATGCTATAGATGTGGAAATGAAGGTCATAAAGCAAGAACCTTCCATGGAAAAAGGAAGCATCCAGTTGACTCGCGGAAAGGGAAAGAAGTTCTTTCTGAGGGATCAATTGAATGTTTTAAATGTGGTGTGCATGGTCATTATGCAAACACATGTCTTCTGAAGAAGTTTCATGAATGGGATCACCAAGATCATAGAAATATTCGTTTACCAATACCTAATGCCATTCCAATTGAGGATGAAGAAACTGACAATGACCTATCAAAGCTATGGATTATTTCATAAGTTTTGTTTTCCTATTTTGGAATATTAGCATATGATTCATGATTTTGTTTGTAGGAAAGAAGTATTTCAGAATAAGTTGGAAAGGAATGGTTAATGGATCATGAAGAATGTTGAATGAGTAAGAAGTCAACATATAAGGGCTTCAAGAGTTATGGTGAAATTATTAGGAGTATTAAGTCTCTTTTGATGATGGGGTTACATTAGAATACTTTTTATAGTATGTGTAACCCTAATGTTTAATATATGAAAATTTCATTCAAGTAATAGTTATCTGTTCTTTTGTGTACATAGTTATAAAGAACCATTTGGGTTCATATGATCCTTACTTTTGAGGTAATTATGGGTTACTATATGTTATGATGGAAGTGAAAGGAATGAGATAAAATTGAAGTTAAATTATGTTATGGTTATTTTTGATGATTTTATCTCTTTTTGGGGAATGATTTGAGAATTATATAGTTTTGGAAAAAGGACAACATGCAGACCGTGTGACAACCCGTCGCGCCAGACAAAGCTGTGGGAATCGAACCCACAACCAAAGTGCAACTGGTATTTATCGCCTACCACTAGACTTCATGAAGTCCCTGGTTAGTATGACTTATTCTTTTTAGTTAGGTGACTTTTTTAATTAAGAGTAAGCTGATTTTGGGTTATTTATTAAAATTATTAACCTATCATGGAGGATATGTGATTAGGTTAATTACTTTTCAATACAAGACTTTAGGAGCAACTGATGTTGTTTGGAGATAAATGTTACGATTTAACTTGGAAGACTATGTGACTAAATCCTTCAAATATATGGGTTTCAATCATAGTTTGGTTTACTTTGAAGATTTTTATGGACAAATTTTTTATCGAATGGTCCTCATTGAACTCTGGGTTTTATTGGACAAATTTTGGAGAATAAGAATAAATTTTTTTTATAAAGGGTTATCCTTTTCTGGATTATCTAATCTTGTACTAACCTTTTTGGTTTTGGTTTTGGTTAAATTATAAATACATGGTAAGTATATAGTTATCTTTTTTTGGATTAGGTGATTCTCTATAAGTTGATTATTGTACTCTTAATGTGAACAAGTCTTCTTAAATACTCGTCTTTTGGGGAAAGTATAAGGCTGTGTAAGAAATCTAGTAAAAGTTGAAAGTCAACATGACAAGTAAGTATGTTTCCTTAAGATCAAAAATAAATTCCTCAATGAAGAGTGACTTAAAACAAAATTGTTGTCTGTTAAATTTTCCTACTGGGCAATCGAATACCGTTTAACCCATCACAAGTTTGTGATTTTCTTAAGGTTAACTTTCTCCTAGACATGTTTACTATCACTCTCCATCAGAACATGACCCTTTGTTTTTCCTCCATGTCCATATTTTCATACTTGGAATCCTAGTATGGGTTAACTAGGGTGACATTTGTACTTATCTTTCTTTATTTTAAAGTGATTGTTTTACTGACTCTTGTTCCGATGTGGGGTTTTCAATGAAGTTTTCAAGCCCAATTTTAAAATTGTGGGGACGCAATTCCCAAAAGGGGGGAAGGATGTAACACCCCAGGTAAATAAAGAGTATGGAATTTTCACATTTATCCATATTTGTGAATAAAATATTAATATAACTTTAAAAGGAACGCTATGCTCGATGGCGTACCCAACACGCAACAACGAGTTTCTTGGGAATCTTACATTGCACTCTAATAATAAAATAATATTATTTTAAAAGTTAGTTAACGCCTAGATGTTGTGATGGCGGGAATGAATAGAACTAACTACAAAATGATTATATATGTTTGTCAAATATTTTTACTTTTTACAATAAATGTTAGAGGATTAAAAATGTGAATGAATCCAATTTTAAGCGTAAACATTCTAATATTCTTTAAAAGGTCGATTAACTGCCTTTTGATGGCGAACCTCTTTTAAATCCACTTTTTGATAATTTTATGTGTTATATTTGACAGAATAAAATTATTCTTTAGAATCAGGACATCAAAATTTACTTTGTGTAAATTTTTGGTATTTTTCTGATAAAGTACATTTTTTAATGAATAGTGAAAAATGTTGTATTTAAATTCAAAACCTTTTTTTAATATAATTTATTTATATGATTATATTATCTTTTAAATTATTTTTAAAGTGAAATTGGAATATATTTTTACCATTAAATCCAATGGTGGTCATTGGAATTAATTTCACTTTGAAATTGGACTTAAACTAGTGTCAATCTTTTAATAGATATTGTTTTATTAAAAACACGCTATTTGTTTTGACAGTGGGAATTAATTATTAAATTAATTAATGCAACTTATATGTTTTGAATTTTGTAAAATAGACATCATTTTTGAATTCGGAATATCAAATATAGCCTAGGGTGAATTTTTGGTAATATTCAGAAAAAACAACAATTTTTGATGAATAGTGAAACCACTAAGTGGTACTTATAAAAACTGATTTTCCATTTAAATGAAATTTTGCCACCATTGTGTTTTGAATTTCAAAAATCCTACATACATGGTTTTCATTAAGAAGTAAAATTTGGTTCAATGGGATTAAAATAATTTTTTGGTGAATAGTAACTTATTAAGTTTTTAATCGCGATTAGAGGTAATTAGTGTAGTTTAAGGTAAAAATAATGTTTTAATAATATTAAATGACCTAGACACATGTACTACCCTCATTGGATGAGTCATGGACGTCCAAGAAAATCCATGGGTCAACTTGGGGACCCCATGGAGCCACTTTGGTTGGAAAATGACATAAATACCTTTTTATTTAATGTTAAAATTAAAATGACACAAACATGAGTTGTTTTACTAAAACAATTTTTAAATGGTGTTATACAAGTCATAGTTTTGACTATAAATAATCATTGGAAAGCTAAAAATATTTCCTACATCATAGTATTTTTTTATAATTTTTAGACGTTATATAAATTAAATTATTTATGACATCATGATGATGCAGCGATGACCTCATTATTTAACGATTTAAATAAAATGGAATGATAATGTAAAATATAAGACCAACACATGTCCAAAACCTATTGGATGGGTGGATTTAGAACCCTTAATACCTTATCCTATAAACACATCAATTTGGGACCATTAAAATCCGAAACACATTCTAAAATAATGTAACATTTCTTTACTTTCCAAGAGTGCCCCTCCTCTCCTCTTATAAAAGGCCCCCACCTCTACCTCCTTAACCACACTTCCAAAGCCTTTGTCTCGGCCAACCCCTGCCAATTTTGTCTCTCCAAGTCCCTCTCTTACTCCTTGAAGCCTCACTTTGTGCATAAGTCTTCCCAAGGAAGCCTTTGAGCTCAAATCAAAAAGAGTTACCCGATTTTAAGGTAATGTCTTCACTTGTGTTCTTTTGTTTTATTTTGCTTCTCCAACCCCCTAAACTCTTTTTATTCATTTGTTTTGTAAAAAATAAAGTATCTTAAATATACTAGGATGTTTTTATAAGAATAATTCGAGCTACACTTACACACACCTACATAAAATGGTTAAAGAACATATTGTTTCTGAGGATGGCGAATTTCTGCCTCACGAAACGATGATTGTTCAACACTCATATAACACCTTAAAAGGTGGCCATTAAGATGTCAATATGTTTATATATGATATATAATATGTTTATGTTTTACTTAAGCTTCTGTATTTTTATTTTTTGGCATACCATTATGGTTTCCATTGTGGGTAAACACGATAATTTAATTTTAGGAAGTGCGGACTATCGCCCCCTCAAAGTGATTTGATTCGTTAATGCCATATGTGGGATGTATAAAGGATGTATTTAAAGTTATTATATATGATATCTGTTACATATAAATGATTAATATAATTCTGGAATTAAAATATAAATACCTCTCAATTAGTTTTCATTCCATTAATATGACATAGAAATTAAAGTAGCGTTCATGCGTACGTACGGCTTACCGTCTCCATGAACGGTGCATTTCATTTCTTACCTCTAAATGATTATGTAAAATTATAAATACATGTATATTCTGGATATATATGATATATATGATATCCAAATCATGAATATCATTCTGGATATAATGAACCTTTGACCACACGAATAACATGTAATTGTAAGAAGTCCACTTTCGACTAAAGAACCAAATATCAAAAAAACAAACATTATTAACTTAAATGATTACATAATGTTTATAACATGGAAATAAGTGATATAAAAGGAATAATGAACTTGAAAAAGGTTCTTAATCAAGTATAAATTAACTCACGTTTATTATTCAGGACGTTAAAGAACGATCGAGTCAAGTCGGACTCGAGGTAAGGGATCCTACTCCTCTCTTTCTTTTTAAGTACACTCTTTTATGTCATTCCTTTTAAGCTTATATTTCTTGTGATTGGGATGTTCTTTTATATTACTCTTACTATAATTTTTATGTTCAAATGATGATAGACCCTATTCTCTCTCATCAATCCATTTTGGAAGTTTTGAGTGGCGCCGTTAGGCTACTGAATTTTCGTAAGAGATCTTACCTCTCTCTTTCTCTTTAAGTACTCTCCTTTATGTCACTTCTTTTAAGCTCCTCTTTGTTATGATGGAGGATGTTCTTTTATATTCCTCTTTCTGTACATTTTATTTTAATATGATTAGAGACCCTATTTTATCTCATCAATCCATTTTTCAAAGTTTTAAGTGGCGTTGTTAGGCTGCCGAGTTTTCGTAAGGGATTTTTCATCTCACTTTTATTATCATGAGATTTATGATACATTTGCAACAATTTCCTTTGAGTGGTGTATGTACTGTCTCTTATTTTACTCATTGTGTAATATACATTAATTTATGAATATTTACATCAATTTTGTATTGTCCTTCTTTCACGGGGTGTATGTTTCGAAAGATACCCATGTCGGTAAGGGAACCTTTCACCCTCCTCTTTTTAAAAGACTTCTTTTGTTATGTCTTTTAATTCACATAACATTATGTTGGGATATGTTCTTCTATATCCTTAGTGATTTATGTTTTATGTCCAAGTGATGAGATACCCTTTTTATCTCTCATCAAATCATTTTCTGAATTTTGTAGTGATGTCGTTTGGCTGTCAATTTTTTGCAAGGGAACTTCTTAACCTAATTTATATTCTTTGGGATAAGCTTGTACTACTTGAATATGTCATTCTATGAATATGTGTGAATAACCTCTGATTTTTTTACACTTAATATCCACTTATATTTGGTGTATTAGTTTGTCACACATAATTATGTAATTTATTTATCTTTAATCCAAGGATACCGTTTTGTATGGGACTTCCTCTCAATCTCCTTTCATTGAGGCATATTTTGTTTAATACACAACCTTCTTTTATGTGGTGTATAAACCCCTTTGACTTTTATGTTTATCCGAAAGGAATTTTTTTATACAAAGCATTTTACTAAATGACAAAAGGGAATGTTTTTGTCATACATATGAGGCAACAACAACATCTCCGCCGTTGTGACCATTATTTGAGTTTCGGCTTCCTCTAGAAGCCATACCCTCTTTTTAAAAGAAAAATAAATAACATGTTTTACTTTTCTTTTATTTTGGTATTGAAAATGGGTTTCATAAGGTTTTTTTATATCAACGTGTTTTATTAATATCTTGTGATTGAAATGTGGAAATGTTATGTTTCCTTTATGCATGTATTATGTGGTACGATTATGTTATGGTTCTTGGTCATTGTTATGAAGACGGGTGGTTCCGTGATAAAATAAGGGCGGGTGAGCCCGATATAGCTCTCCAATGCATTGGGTAACGTGAAGGAGTGAAATGTTAAGGTTTCTCCGAAGATATTTAGGGAATATACTGTGATGGGTATTCCAAACGTAACCAAGTGGGTTACTCCCTACGTAAGAATGTTATAAATGCCTCAAGTTACCTTTATGTCTTATGATTTCTATTATTTATTCATGATTTGATGAGGTATGTTAAAGTGATTATGTTTTATTAGTAAAGTATGATTTCATTGATTCTTATGTGTACATGTACTCATGTTTCCTTTCCATATATTTTTATATCCCTTACTGATCTTTTTATGCTCATCCCAAGTTTTTGAAATGTTTTTCATAGGTCAAGGGAAAGGTACATGATATGATGACAGTGTCAAGGAAGTGTCAAGAAATAATCCATGTTTTATTTTTACTATATTTCTGTTGATGGGAAAAAATGAATACTATCTTTTATGTAACCACTTTGTTTTGGAATGTAATGCAATTTTTATCATCTAATTCTCTAAAACTCTAAACCTAAAAATATCCTCAATGTGTAATCATGTATTAACTCAAGATTAAGTAAGGTTTAAGGCTGGGGCCTTATAATTAATGAGACCCATGGAAACAACATGGTTTTTCATTAAACCAAATGATGTGACTTCATACTTAAAAGTTACAATAGAGTTATCTGAATGAACTCTTCATGAGATCCTCCTCTATCACTATTATCTGGTGACACCTAGACTCTAAATCAATCTTTAAAAACCAACAAGTTTTAATTAATCATCTATATTTGGGGGAGGGTAATTTTCTTTGTTTATTAACTAATTCATCATATACTAGTCTCTACATAATATATTAATATTATCCACCTTCTTATAGAACAAAACTAGACCACCCCATATTGAAACAATAGCATTATGAATCCCTCTTATGATAAAATTTCAATTTGGATCATAAACCCCCATAGCTCAAATGGTATTATCTGATTGTAGGAAATAAAAATAATAGGATAAACAATTAGTAAATATATACTAAATTTAATATTAGGTCAAGGGGGCATGGCCTTAACCTTCTCAAGAAAGAATTATGGAAACTTATCAACAATCTGGGGAAGCTCCACTTCTATGTCCACTAACAAATCTAAGGACAACAATGGTACTTGAGATAGAAATGATTCCAAACACCTAATACCTTTGATATGAACTGAATCACCAATGAACACTACAAATTTGACCTCCTAATCATAAAACATAACTATACCTTATAATAAAACAATAGTCACACCCACACAATACAACCATACAATACTAAGAATGATATCATATGGTTATAAATTTTATAAAAGAAATTCCTAAAATGATTGATGTTTCCCCATGATCATCTCACAACCCCAACACACATCCTGAACAATCACTTGAACTATGAATGGAGTATTCAACACCAAGGAAACGTGAAGCCTCTACACCTTGAGTCCTAAGGTACAGAAAAGGGAGGGTTGAACGATTGAGTGAGGTTCTCTAGAATAAAATAAATCTTAACGTAAGGTTAAAGATAAATATATGTTACATTGAATAATATCTATCCCATTTAGTGTGATAACATCCAGAGCATGAAATTTCACATGTTAAAGTCCTCTGACCCATTTTTTACTAGATACTCTAAAATTGTGATTATATCTATAACCCTATGAGTAGGGAAAGTCATAAGGATGTCCTATAAAATCTCATTCTCCTATTAGTGGAATAAAATTTTGTTTTCCATGCTACTGATACAACCTCTGAGGAAATGGTTTCTATGGATGGAATGAAAACTTTCCACCAACAGTATGATGATCCTTTAGGACAGTCTAGTGCTGGAATCACTGATGACCATGCCTCCAATAATTAAATTACACTAGCATAGATACCCCGGTTGAGGTAAGGGAACTTATATCCCAAGAGAAAATAGAAATAAACAGCTGAGGAAAACACCTTGATTTCATAAACCTCGATAATCACAATACTTGAGATCCTCCAATAACATATCTTCTCCTCATGAATCATGGATGATCCATCACATGATATGATCCTAGCTATTCATGTATCCTCTAAATCACCTATACCTTTGTATACACCTTAAAATATGTATACATTACACATCGGATGACCACATATTGAGTAATTGAGAATAGCACCACTTTGGACTCATCATCTAGAAAAATATCTATGGAGAGTCAAATAAATTTCTTAAATATGATCTTGAACACCGAAAAACGTAGGATCCCTTGCTAAAGGGAGAGATGATACTACCTCTTCACTACCCTCATCATTGAGGATAGAAAATAAGTATGACACTACCACTAGAAATGATCTTAAGAATCATATTCCCCCTTGTTCTCCCCTTGTTAATAGATCCACCACTACCGTATTTCCCCTACCACTCGACTAAGGGATAAAAACTGAATAATAAATATTGTAGTGATTCATACAATAGTAGATATCAAGATTACATAACCAATAATATGTCTTCAAATTAGAGTTTCTCCCCTCATAAATAGCCAGTCACTGATACTGAAACTCACACAATGTCTTCCTCCACAACTGATCCTCCTTGGTTAGGATGACCCTTATATAGTAAACAGGGCTAGGCTAATGAACCATAGTAACCTAAACCACTTGTATAATATGACAACTTAATATATCTCCAAACAAGGAATAAAATGCCTAAGTACACTAACATGTGATAATTTTAAATTTTATTTTATTAAATTCATTTAATTTCCTCAAAATCACCCCATTCAGCTATAAGTGCAATCAAAAATGATGTTTGTAACTTTCCTAGGTATCTACTCATCAGGAATCAATCTTAACTTATCACATTTTGAAAGCTTATGTTCCTTTAATCAGATCACAGGGGGGGGATAAAATATTATTTCATAGTCATTTTCCCTTTCTTACATCATGGAATAAGAACAACATATATTTTTTCCCATCAAAGCCACACAACCTTCACTAGTTCCTATCTCCAAACTCCATCCCAACTCTGAACCAAAGATTAAATACCACTAAATCTTAACCTCCCCCACTGAGAACCAATCTTGTCCCATTAATGTGTATGATAGTGACCCTCAAATTTCATATTAAATATTCCATGGGGTAGCATCTAGCGCTAAGGGTATGATCACACTAATAGGAGGCATTGCCTTTATAAATATCAGGAATAATAAAAAAACTAGTGATAAACACAATTATTTAAAATAAAAAAGCATCCAATGAATGAATTTAATTTAAAAATTAAACCAATTAAAAGAAAAAAATATAACAAATAATATTATTCGGAAGTAATTCTATATCCATTATAATTCTCTACGCTACTAATATCCAGTTTGGTCATCAAACACTCCCTAAAAATATTAAAATATAGTTTTATGTCTATTGGGGTGAGCATAACATTTATAATCAATAGGATAATACTAAAAACCTATTATGAAATTTTGTAATAATCATCTTAATTATTCAATGAATAATCAATAGAATCAATGTGCACCTACATAAGGTAAACTATCCCCCAACCTCACTAAATATCTCTCTCCCAATCACAGATAATTCATTCATTCAATGTTAAATTTTTATTAAAAAACACAAAAATTCATGGGGGTGAAAAAGATGAATACCAAGATCGTCCTAAAATATATAAGGTAGAAAATAATTTGTGACAGACCCTTTACGATGATAAATAATAAGACTCTCAATTGTATTTTAATTACTATAGAGAGTGTCAGCTATAAAATTATATTCCCTTCAAATATTCCACACCCCCATACCATTCCCAGTGATCCCCATTCACATTCTGATGTAGTAGACAATACCCCACAGTATACTCCCATTGTCTCTAATTTAACCCACCAAAATCATGAAGAGGATTCCACCATTGAGAACTGATATTGTAAATCATGCATAGAATGAGACCTCTATGAAGTCTTTCCATATCGATCCCAATAGATTTTCCCATACCATATATGGAATCAAAGCCTAAATTTATTAACCCCATGTCACCCCAAACCAGCCCTCCTCCCCTCATTTGATCATGTATATAAGACCCATCAATATTTAGTCTAAAATCAAAACATGGAGGACTCCACATTATCCATCGACCCAAGGAAGCCATAATTCTCCCCTCAAAAGAAAAAACATTATTAATAAGTGTTACCTTAATTTAGACTAAGGAACTCCCACCATACAAGAGAGATCTTAGTTAGTCCACCCTGGTAATCACCAACACATTAATACCAATATAAGGATAACAACAACACTCTCTCGCTTATTTCATCACCTCCTATAGTACCTATCAGACCACATCAAACACCATGCCATGGGATTTGGTGTAATTTCAATGTAGGTCTTCCCTTGAATCAACGAACTTAGAAAATATCCAATGAATCCACCATACAACGATACCCATTCACTGTCCAATATGATCTATGATAATAATACACCATTCACTCATGAAGAAGAGGTTCTAATTAGATTCCACACATAGGTCCATGCAACAACAACATCAAGAATCCAAGATGATACCCCTCATTTAAACATTGTCATCTATAGGGATGGATCACTGCCTCATCGGTAAAACCAAGAAATTTAATTTGGATAGAATATCCTTACACCATAGTTTCCTATCACAAAATATTTTCTCATGGTCATTTTGAACCAAATAATAGTACATTCTATCACTAAAGAAAGCTGATTCCATGTGTGTGAAAATAAATTTATCTACATCATCAACCATGCTAGTATTATCATAGATGATAAGATGTGATTTAGATAATGTAATGAGGATGAATCCTGCATTCATGCTCACCTCTCTAAAAGAGATACCAAGGACTAAGAATGCCAGAAAAAATAGAAACTCTCCCTGTAATGACCCAAATATTCATTAATGGAAATCCATCTTGATCTAATTAAATGTCTCTTTATGTAAAATGCTGATATAAAATGTCAAATTCTTTCGTTTTATGTTAATAATTGTGACCGTTACTAATATAGTCATTGAACTGTGATCACCTGATTAGTATAAATATAGGGCTTTAATAAATCGAATTTACTCAGACAAAGGAAGTGATGGCCTCATCCAGTAGGCGTGCCCCATACGAATCCCATTTGTTAGAGCTCAGAAAGGAGGTGGCGTCATTGGGCTTTGATCTTGACCAAGACCATGCCAAGCTTGAATATGTTAAGCTAAAGCGTGACTGCTTACGAGAGAAGTGGAAGTTGATAGAGATTACCACCCGAGTAATGTCATCTGAGACACCCCAAGAGTCTATCACCATCACACACCTTAATCTTCAGTCTTATGCGGGTGTTATAAGGGGTTATGTAACAAGACCATAGAACTATGGTTATGTAAATTATTTTTTTATGTAATAATGAATATACTATCATTTTATTATTGTTACCTTGTAAATA
This sequence comes from Viscum album, assembly GCA_963277665.1. Classification (NCBI taxonomy): domain Eukaryota; kingdom Viridiplantae; phylum Streptophyta; class Magnoliopsida; order Santalales; family Viscaceae; genus Viscum; species Viscum album. The sequence continues at coordinate 1,105,916,969 of OY728145.1, forward strand.
GTTTTTCTTTTTAAAATCACAAATACTATTTTAAGTTAATGTTCAACTATGAAATATATTTTGATGAATTAATGGAATTTTGAATTAAATAATATTTTAATAAAATATTATTATATTTATTAAATTAATTTTTATTAAATATAAATGGTCGTATAATTTTGTGAATGCAATTGTGATTTTTATTAAGGTTTGAATGCCATTTTTGTCAAAACACGTGAATTTTAGATATATGTACATTTTTATTTTGAAAGTGAAAACTAACATATTTATAAAATTATTTAGATAAAATAAATATTATTTCTGGAATTATGATTTCGAAATTATCCAACGGTGAATTTTTCATAATTTTCTGAGACAGTCAATTTTTTTGGTAAAAATTAAATACCGTTTAAATATATAATATGTTTTATGACATCATAATGACCCAATAGTGATGTAGTAAAATTCTATAAGATTTATTTACGGCCAATATATGTTTTACCATTAAAATAATGTGATTTTGTGTTTGTTTGACTTATTTTACAAAGCATTAATGGACCCTTCATGACTTATTAAACATCTTGTATTTTTAAATTGTTTTCCTTGGGAGTGTGACTCACCTACACATAAGCAACCCCATTATTTTAAAATTTTCTCACTTTTTCCTTATAAAATATTTCTTTCCACTTCCTATTTCCAAAAAACATTGGTAAAAACCATGGTATGGTTTGTGGTTTGGATTAGTTTAATGTGAGGTGTTCCAAACCTAAATAAAAAGAATTCCCTCAACTTTCATATATAAACCCACCCAAGCACCCACTTCCTCCTCACTCAAAGCCTTTGGAGTTCATAAAATCTCTGCCTAATCTCCCTATAATCCTCCCAAGGTTCCCCAAGCTCCCATGAATCCTCTCTCAAGACTTTGGAAGCACACTTCTAAGTAAGGGTTTTTCTTCCTTTCTCCTTTTTGTCCAATTTTTTTTAATATTGTTATGCACTTTTAATTTCAATTATAAATGTCAGGGTATGGTTTTTCACCTCCCCCATACTTCCATATTTATGTTTTAATGATTAGAGACCCCTTTATATCTCATTAAATGCCTCCCATTTACACTCGTTACTAGGCCCAAATTCCGAAAAACATTTCTCTCTCTTCTTTTATATTCAAGCAATTATTTTGTATCGGGAATATACATTCCATTAAAATTGTTGGTAAATGTATATATATTAACCCCTTACTTTCCATTTCATGTATCTATGATGATATTCCCCTTTCTCTCTCGTCAACCATTTTTATGAATTCTTACGTCATGTTGTTACACTGCGGAAATTGCACTGATTTTCTAAGCCAATGTCATTGTGTACTGAATACCATGCCCATTTCTCTAACAAGGGTATTCACCATTATTCACATTTAATTATTTATAATAAAGTTCACTATATGAATTATACTTTACTTTATCATGGAATAAATTATTATGTTTTATGAATCCATGTTATATGATCCATGTGGCACACTAATGCATTAAATGAAATGTTTAAGAAGGGTGCGCCCTTATAGTGCTCAAATGCATTGGGTAAAGTAATGTATCATGATAATTCATGTGAAATATGTGTTTACTAATTCTAATTCATGTGCAATGAGGTTTTACTCATGCTTAATGTGCAATGATGATTTACTCATGCTCTATGTACAATGATCCTTGGCTCTTGCTAATTCCATGTTAAGTGTGGTTGCCACATTTCCGTGTTATGATTATCATGATTTATCATGCCTTTATGTTTATGTCTCTATTGTACTCTAATGATATTAGTATTTTCTATAATGTATTGTATTACTCATTTTATTCTGTGATTATTCTCTTTCTAGGCTTTATAGATCACCCTTTTCTTATGCATGTCCTCAGGTTATCTCATTAAATGCTAAGTACGTGGGAATGTAGTGGTCATGTAAAGGGTGTTTTCAATAAAGATGTTGTATTTCATGTTTTAAGTTGTTATGTAATGATACTAAGCCCCAATTACACTAAACCTCTCTATCTTATATGTTGTATCAAGTGAATTTTATGTCATAAATTATGTTTAATTGTGTAATAAAAGATCAGGGTTGTTATAGTTGGTGTCAGAGGATAGGTTTAGATATTTTTGGGATTAGGATTAAAAACCCTAGTGAAGCCTTAGAGACAAGACTAAGGATAAAAAAAATCACTATGTTTTGGTGAGTATTGAGTAAGTGGTTTATCAAGAAAATGCATCCTTCTCTAGATACAAGCAGGTAGAGGTGGCTCGGGCACAGATGTATCCTTGGGGTAAAACCCGAAAACACCACATTGATATAGACTCGAATGGGAAATGGTACATGACAATGGGCCTTGGTGTACTCTTGGTTACGACACTCTCGTGGGATATTATTTGGTAAATTCACATTCTTATTATGAACCCTTATTAAGGGACAAAAAAATGTCCTGAGAATATATGTTAGAAAGTAAATCATGGATAACATAGACTGAAGCCAATAGTTTCATATGTTAAGGAAATAATATTTATTTATAATTCGTTAGTTTTGTCCATGGATTACCCTTTATGTGTTACCCCTAGATTTCCATTTATTCCAACCAATGGCTATTAATAGGAGGACTCAGGCTAACAACCGATGTGAAGATCAATGTGATGACTGTACTAATGAGATTACAAATCCAATGGAAGCGGGAATCACGAACATTGTCATGCTTCCCTCTCAGATAACTCAAGATTTGAATAGAAACATTAGTCAAGAGGAACGTTCAACCCCCCCTAAGAAATTAAAAGTCACTATTGAGAGCTTCATGAGACAAAGGCCTCCTAATTTAAATGAATCATCTGATCCCTCAATCGTTGAACAATGGATCAACTCAATTGAAAAGATCATCTCCATCCTTCAATGTTCTGAACAGGAGAAGGCTCTCCTGGATTCTTATCGTATGGAGGGTGAAGCTGATCAACGGTGGACGTTCATCTAATATATGATTCTTGAGGAGGAGGTCAAGGTGTTAGATTGGAAGGATTTTTAGAAGATGTTTTTCAATAAATATTTTTCACGCACCCTCCAGCTTAGGATGGAAAGGGGCTTCCTTTCCCTCAAGCAAATAGATGACAAATATGTTGGAGTGTATGAGGCAGACTTCACAAGGAATGCATGATATGCTTCCTACATTGTCGTTAACCCTGAATTCAAGGTTGACCGCTTCTTTTGTGGGATGAAACCTGGCCTCCGGAATGCGCTGGCGATTCATGACTTCGATAGCTATGATGAAATTGTCTGATGTTCCCTCATAGTTGAAATGGAGATTAGAGAGTCTCATAGGTATCATGGGTATTTGAAGCATAAGGTGGACTTCAATGCTTGTGGTTCTATGGATAAATCCAACAGTTCTAAGAAGATCCAGCACCCCACTTGACAATGGTGTAGAAAGATGCACCCCGAAAATTGCCTAAAGGGGAAGAAGAAATGCTTTAAGTGTGGAGGAGAAGGGAACCTAGCTGTTAAATGCTGACAAGAAAAAACTACGGCTGCAACAGAGGAGTGGAATTCTCCTTTCAAACATCAACACGTTGTTCATTACTACAACTACAAAGAACCAGGGCATCTTTCAAATCAGTGCCCTAAGACAAGGGTTTACGGAGGCAACCAATAGCCTCCAAGGCATCAAGGGCGTGCTTTTTTCCTTCACTACTGCTGAATTGAACCCCGACAATGAAGTGGTGATAGGTACGCTAGTTATTCATTCAAGAATAGCGAATGTACTTTTTGATTCTGTTTCTACGCATTCTTTTACATCTCTAATGTTTAGTAGAACTGTCCTAGCACCACCACAAATCATGGAAGTGAAGATGTCGGTGAGTATGTTGAATGGGGAAATCATTGCATCCCATGAATATAACTCCTCCCCTATCATAATATGTGGATTAAACATCCCAGTGAACCTTGAAATACTCTCTCTGGTGGAATTTGATGCAATTCTTGGCATGGATTGGCTTTCCATATATAGAGCCAACATAAATTTCCATGATAGGGAAATCACTCTCTATATGGAGAATCAGCCCCCAATTCATCATAAGTGAAAGGAGTAAGATGAATCTTCTTTAGCTCCATCATTTCAAGCATGGATATTAATTCCCTATGAGCACACATATATGGCTCAAATGATTGAGTATAAGGAGGTAACCATCCTAGAAGACGTGCTTATTGTGAGGGAATTCGCTGAAGTGTTCTTGAAGAATTTCATGGTCTTCCTCCTAGAAGAAATGTTGAATACTGAATTGATCTTATATGTGGGGTGTTGACAATATCCAAGACTCCGTATAGAATGGTTGTTGTGGAGCTTGAGGAGCTGAAGAAACAACTATAGCAGAATCTGGATAAAGGGTTTATACGCCCAAGTGCTTCACTATGGGGTGCACCCGTCTCCTTCATCAAGATGAAAGATAGTTCAATACGCCTTTGCATTGATTATCATGATATTAACCAAATCTTGATAGAGAACATGTATCATATCCCATTATTGATGACTTGTTCAATCAGCTGCATGGAGAACAATACTTCTCCAAGGTGGATTTGCAGTCGGGATATTATCAAATAAGGGTGAAAAAGGAAGATATCCTCCAAAATGCTTTTCGTACAAGATACGGGCACTATGAATTCATGTTAATGCTTTTCAGGCTCACTAATGCTCTAGAAATATTCATTGACTTGATGAATGGAGTCTTTAGATATTACCTCAACAAATTTGTGGTCGTCATTATAGATGATATTCTGATATACCCTAAAACCAAGGAGGATCATGAGGAGAATTTCAGAACTATACAAGAGACCATGTGGAAGGAGAAGCTCTATGAAAAGCATATAAAGTGTGAGTTATGTTTGAAGGAGGTCTCATTCGTGGTCCATATCATCACAACCAATGATATATCTTTGGATCCCTTCAAAATAGATGCAATTGAATGGTGGGTGAGGCCAACATCGGTAACGAATATCCATAGCTTCTTGGGGTTATCTGGATTTTATTAAGGATTTTTTAGAAATTTATCACGATTGTCCAACCCTATTACCAATATAACTCTAAAGGGAGTAAAGTTTTCTTGGAGTGATGAATATGAAGAAAGCTTCAAGGAGTTAAAATGGAGTCTTATCACTGTGCCTGTGCTCACTTTTCCAAAAAATGGAGAACATTTTGTGGAATTCATTGATGCTTCGAAGCAGGTCATGGGATGTGTGTTGATGAAAAATGACAAAGTCATTGACTATGATTCAAGGAAATTTAATGTTCATGATCAAAACTATCCAACACATGACCTCGAGTTGGATTCAGTGATCTTCACTTTGAATATTTGGCGGCATTATCTCTTTGGGGAGAAGTGTGAAATATATACGGACCAAAAAAGCCTCAAGTATATATTCACACAGAAAGTGTTGAACATGTGCTAATGAAGATGGTTAGATTTGATTAAAGACTATGACTCCTCAATCCATTACCACCCTAGGAATGTGAACAAGGTGGAAGATGCCCAACGTTGAAAGGATCTAGTGATTCCATCATTGATGAGAATTGAGAAGGATCCAATATTCTTAGATTTGACGAAGATGGACATGGGAATCATAAAGAAGGGAACATCATCAATCCTTTCACAAATGATTGCTCAACCATCACTTTTGTAAAGGTTAAAATATGATTAAAAAGGTGATGTAGAAATTCAGGAAAAAGTGGAAGCTATCAAAAAAGGGAAATTCTTAGAGTTTATTGTTAATGAAGAAGGAATTGTGAGATTTGGGAAAAGAATATATGTTCCATCATGTCCAGAGCTGAAGAAGGAACTTTTGGACGATGCACATAGTTCAGATTTCCCTATTCACCCGGGAAACACAAAGATATATCGAGATCTCTGAGAACATTATTGGTGAGATAATATGAAGAAGGAGATCACTGAATATACATCAAAGTGTCTTGTGTGTCAGAAAGTAAAGTTATATAGGTATAATCCTATGGGGATTATGCAACCATTTCCCATACTAGAATGGAAATGGGGGAAAGTCACCATGGACTTTGTCACCAGACCTACGAAGACATCCAAAGGCAATAATGCAGTCTAGGTTGTTGTGGATCGTCTTAAAATGGATGCACACTTAATTGCTATTTGGGAAGATTTCTCCTTGGATCAAATGGCACTGATATATATCAGGGAAGTGGTAAGGCTTCATGGAGAACCACTATCTATTATGTCTGATCGAGATCCAAGATTCACCTTTATGTTTTGGAAGAATCTTCAACATGATCTGAATAATGAACTGAACTTCAGTACGACTTATCATCCACAAACTGATGGCCAATCCGAGTGAACTATCCAAACACTTGAGGACATGTTGAGAGCGTGCTTAATGGACTTTAATGGATAATGGGATCAACATATTTCTCTGGTTGAGTTCTCTTATAATAACAGTTTCCACTCAAGCATCCAAATGGTACCATATGAAGCCCTTTATGGGAAAAGGTGCAAAACACCGACAAGTTGGGATGGGGTCGGTGAGCGTAAGCTTCTAGGACCAGAAATCATCAAATAAATGGTGGAGAAGGTGAAAACCATTCAGCAGCATATCAAGGCAGCCCAAAGACGACAAAATCGTTTTGTAGACAACCGTCGATGAGACCTTGAGTTTAAAGTTGTTGACATGGTATTTATATGCATATCTTCGTGGAATAAGGTCATGAGATTTTGAAAGAAAGGGAAGTTAAGTCCAAGGTACATCGTCCCCTTCAAGAGTCTTGATCGTGTCGGGGATGTGGCCTATCGACTAGCACTTCCACCTACCATGGACAAAGTACATGATGTCTTTCATGTATCCCTCTTAAGGAAATACATACCAGACCCTTCACATATACTCTCTTCAGAGGTGGTATAGTTAGAGGATGATCTTTCTTATAAGGAGAAACCAGTGAATATCTTATATTGTAGCGAAAAAGTTCTACGAAATCAGATAATTACCCTCATCAAGGTGTTGTGGTGAAACCAAAGTTTCAAAGAAGCAACATGGGAATTGGAGGAAATGATGTAGCAGAGTTACTCGCATCTGTATTATTATTGTTAAAGAAAATTTTTAGTGTGAAATTATTTTAAGGGGAGAAGATTGTAAGGACCCAAACATTCATTAATGGAAATCCCTCATGATCTAATTAAATGTCTATTTATGCAAAATTTTTATAAAAATGTCAACATATTTGGTTTTATGTTAATAATTGTTAACATTTCTAAAATAGTCATTGAACAGTGATCACCTGATTAGTATAAATATGGGGCTTTAACAAATCCAGTTTACTCAGACAAAGGAAGTGATGGCCTCACCCAGTAGACGTGCCCCATACGAATCCAATTTTTCAGAGCTCAGAAAGGATTTGGCATCATTGGGCTTCACTATTGACCAATCCCATGAAGATCTTGAATTTTCGAAGTTCGACCGAGACCGCCTATGAGAGAAGTAGAAGTTGACAGAGATTACCACCCAAGCAATGTTATCTGAGCCACACCAAGAGTCTGTCACCATCACACACCATACTCTTCGGTCTTATGAGGGTGTTATAAGTGGTTATGTTAGAAGACCTTAGCACTATGGTTATGTACATTATTTTTTCTATATAATAATGAATATAATTTCATTTTATTATTCTTACCTTGTAAATAGTTTTTCTTTTTAAAAGCAAAAATAGTATATTTAGTTTATGTTTAACTAGGAAATATATTTTTATTAATTAATGGATTTTTGAATTAAATAATATTTTAATAAAATATAATTATTTTTATTAAATTAATTTTTATTAAATATAAATGATCGTTTAATTTTATGAATGCAATCGTAATTTTTATTAAGGTTTGAAAGCCATTTTTGTCAAAACACTGGACTTTTCGATAAATGCCAGTTTTTATTTTAAAAGTAAAAATTAACATATTTAGAAAATCATTTAGATAAAATAAATATTATTTATGGAATCAGGATGTCAAAATTATCCAATGGTGAGTTTTTCATAGTTTTCTGAGACAGTGAAATTATTGGGTAAAAATTAAATACCGTTTAAATATATAATATGTTTTATGACATCATAATGAACCAATAGTGATGTAATAAAATACTATAATCATTATGTTCGGACAATATATGTTTTACCATTAAAATAATGTGATTTGGGGTTTGATTGACTTATTTTACAAATCATTAATGGACCCTTCAAACCTTATTAAACATCTTGTCTTTTTAAATTGTTTTCCTTGGGAGTGTGACTCACCTCCACATAAGCAACCCCATTATTTTAAGAATTTCAGAATTTGGCCTTATAAAATATTTTTTTCCCACTTACCTTTTCCAAAAACCATGGGCAAAAACCATGGGATGGCTTGTGGTTTGGATTAGTTAAATGCGAGGTGTTCCAAACCTAAATAGTATAGAATTCACTCAACTTTCCTATTAAAACCCACCAAAGATCGAACTTCCTCCTCACTAAAAACATTTTGAGTTCATTCAAACTCTATGCTACTCTCTCTATAATCCTCCCAAGGTTTCCAAATCTCCCAATAAGCCTCTCTCAAGCCTCTCACAAGCCTTTGGAAGCACACTTCCAAGTAAGTGTTTTTCTTCCTTTCTCATTTCTGTCCAATTTTCTCAATATTGTTATCCCCATTTAATTTAAATTATAAATGTTTGGGTATGGTTTAAAACCTCCCCCATACATCCAAATTTATTTTTTAATGATGGGAGACCCATTTATCTCTAATTATATTCCTCCCATGTACACCCATCACTATGACGAAATTCTGAAAGAGATTTCTCTCTCTTCTTTTCCATTCAAGAAATTATTTTGTATCATGACTGTAAATTCAATTACAATTGTTGGGAAATGTATCTATATAACCCCCTTACTATCCATTTCATGTAAATATGATGATACATCCATTTCTCTCTCGTCATCCATTTTTATGAATTCTTACATAATGCGGTTATGCTACCGAAATTGCACCAATTTTCGAAGCCAATGTCATTTTGTAGTGAATACCACGCCCATTTCTCTGTCAAGGGTATTCACCTTTATGCAAATTTACTTTTTATTATACAGTTCCTTGTATGAATTCCACATTCCATTATCGTGGAATAAATTGTTATGTTTTATGAATCCATGTTATATGATCCACGTGGCATACTTATGCATGAAATGAAATGTTTAAGAAGGGTGTGCCCTTATAGCTCTCCAAGGAATTGGGTAATGTATAGTATCTTGATACGTCATGTGCAATGGGTGTTTACTCATTCTAATTCAACTGAAACGAGGTTTTACTCATTCTTTAGGTGCAATGAGTATTTACTCATGCTTCATTTGCAATGAGCCTTGGCTTATGCTAATTCCATGTTATGTGTTGTTGCCACATTTCCATGTTATGATTATCATGCTTTATCATGCCTTTATGTTTATGATTATATTGTGCTCTAATGATATTACTATTGTCTAACATGTTTTTTATTCCTCATGTTATTCCATGATTATTCCCTTACTGAGCTTTATAGCTCACCCTTCTTATTCATGTCCTCAGGTTATCCCATGCAATGCTAAGTACGAGGGAATGTAGTGGTCATGTAAATGATGTTTTCAATAAAGATCTTGTATTTAATGTTTGAAGTTATTATTTAATGATCCTAAGCCCCAAATACACTAAACCTATCAATCATCTATCTTGTATCAAGTGAAGTTTATGTAAAAAATAATGTTTAATTGTGTAATAAAAGATCAGGGTTGTCATACTCCCACATAGTTATCCTTCCAGAAACTGACTTCACCAGAGCCCACCACCCAATGAGCTTTATCATTCAAAATATCCTGAAACTAAAAAAAACATCTCCCAAGGTAGGAGGGTCTCCTAGCATGATCATCCCATCATCTCCAATCCTCCACATATTGATACTTCATGCACCTCACCAAAGATACATTAATTCAATTATACCCCATACAAGCGTCACCTTAATGCTTTGCACAATGTATGAGATGTTATGTAAATTAATACCACCTGCTTAAACTTGTTTTTCCATCCTTTTATAGGCCTTCCAATGTAATTTAGCTTCACGATTGGAATTCGAAATAAAAAACACCATCTAATTTTCAAGATTGTTAACGGTTTCTTTAGGTTCTCTAATAACTGAAAGAATATACATAGGAATCAATACAAGGATGATGTTTAAAAGAGTTATTCTCCCACCAAATGAAATAAACTTATTATTTCGATTAAAAATTTGATAATTATCTAATTTAGTACTCCTTCATAGAACACCTTTATAATCCATCCATCTAATACGGGGTAATTGAGGTAATCCATTAGAATCCACCATTTTTCAATTCCGAATTTATCATTAATATGATTTCTTTAACATAGAGTATAAATCTGTAAGATATAAACCCCGATTTTACCCATATCAATCTTCTTCCTACTCCAACCTATGTAACCATCCATAAATCTATTGAATATAATTATTTATGTTTTTCTACCATTGAGAAATAGTATAATGTCATCTATAACAATGATAAGGTAGATAATACCTTACTCAAATCTATTATTCTATGGAAAGATCCTCCCATTAGATTAATCACAATGGTTGTTTCTATTAAGTGCCTCATGAGTAACGATAAATAGGTTAGGAGACACTGGTTCACATTTCCTTATACCCTATAACATTTTAATGAAACTAAATATCCTCCCAATAAAAAAAGATAGTGATCTAAGGACAGTCATGACACGTAAATAAAAAGTCACTTTCCATTTCCTCGAATCCAAACTACCCCCATGACCTTACTAATGAAACTATAATCCATTATATTATAAAATTTATCCACATAAACCATAATCATGATGTTGGATCCAGGAGTAATTTTTTTATGTCTTCTGTATTCTCCTTACCAATATCCCCCTGTTTGCATCTCCCCATCATGATACAATCCTTCTCAACAGAAATAATCCTGGAAGGACCTATCCAAGATGTCTATTCATGAAAAAAGTAATAATATTATATGAAAAACTATATAACCATATAGGAATGTACATTTCAATTGAAATAGGGTCATTACCCTTTGGAGTAAACACCACAGAAGAAGAATAAGAGGATTTTGGGAGGGAACCAGAATTGAACTAATCTTGAGTAGCATCAACAACCTATTACCTAAAAATATTCCATGTGTCCTAATAAAAGGATTTAGAAAAACTATCAGGGATTGGTGTACAACTCTAATTCATACCAATGATAACATCTTTTATTTTAATTTCACTTGGTATTCTCTCTAAAAAATCATTATCCATATCTGACACCATCATAGGAATATTGGTTAAAAAGGATCATTTGTTCCCACCACGACCACCTTCTATCCTCTATGCTGAAAATACCTGAAATAAGCCATTAAAAATTATATTTTTTAATTCACCCAAATATCACAACATTATTAGTGTATGGTCCATCCTCCAAAAGAAGATGGATTCTTCTGACCACCTTATTATTCATTAAATAAGACATAAATAATGTAGTATTTTTATCTCCCTCATGATGTGAGGGAGCCACTGATATTTCCCAATAAATTCATTTGATTAACATCAAATTCTCACCCAAAAAGACTTTTATTGTCACCCATGTGAGTGGAAAGATCATCATAACATACCATATAATGACTAAACTCTATCCTTTTATTGTCATTTTTATCACCTCTAGGCTGAACTCATCGATCTTCCAATTTAACACACACTCCTACATATACTTCATAATATGTTTAATTAAATTATTTAATCCCATTCATGATCTATCATACACTGGAATATCACAAGAACTCATCACCATTGTAATGATGCTCTCTTATAACACCCAATAATAAGAATAGAAAAAATATTGACCTTCCATCCTACTCATGCCTTTGAGATCAACCAGAGGAAGAAAATGATCGAACAATGTCCAAGTGAGATGATGGAGTATTTCCTGAAGAAAAAAATAAACTCCCTACAAAATAGAAAAGAAGTTATATAGGTTGCTTCATATCAAAATCCATACCTTCTGGTTATTACAACTAGTAAAATTCCACCCCCTCCAAAAGAATCCATGTCCATGATCCCCTTTTTCTTCAGAAAATTACTAAAATCGTGCATGGTAAAGTATGAATAAACAACACCACCCTTTTTCTATGAACCATCCACTACAGTGTTAAAATCACCCCCAATGAACCATGGTAAGACACTAGGTTAATGATAAAATAAATTATCCCAATGAACCTCTTTGTCTAAAGGCTCGCATTTTGAATAAATGAAGATATATATGAAATATAAATTCTCATCACCCACTTCAACAGAGATATTTTGAGATATAACTTCCAACCACTCCACAAATGTTTTTCCCATATATAAGATCCAAATGTTATTATTAAGAGGCCCACCATGAGAGAATTTAGACAAGAAAAATCTCCTAACAAACTTCTTAATTGTATTCCTATACATATTATGTAATGGACTGGACCTCTACGGCCCATTCCTTTGTCGAAAAGAGGGTCATGAAGTGTTCTGGAGGGTAGAATAGACTTTTCCCACACTTTTCAGAATTTTACAACTACACGTCGTGTAGTGTGAGTACACACTGTGTACCACCTTGCCGAGTATACCCTGTGTTGAATCTGTGTCCCTTCTGTGTGAAATAAATGAGTACATGCTGTCTAGCCCATACTACATGCCGTGTAGTTCCTCCCCGCGTGCGCATTACCCTCAAACTGTGTGTTGACCAGTCAACGGCCATGTGCCGTGTTGAGGAAGTTTCCTTGCCGCGTGAAATAAATGATTACATGTCATGTAGCCCATACTACATGCCGTGTAATTCCTTCCTGAGTACACGTTACCCTCAAACCGTGTGTTGACCAGTCAATGACCGTGTGCTGCGTTGAATGCCAGGTTGGAAGCCGCATAGAGACCGTGTGAAATGGCCGAGTACACGCCATCTACTATAAAGTACACGTAGTGTACTTTAGTTTTTCTCACCTATAAAAGGAGGGGGCCTCTCCTCTTTTTCAAAGAACTCATCTCCTCCCCTTTCCCTCGAGCAGAGCTCTCCCAATAGACTCCAAAGCTCATTTCGTCCATAACTTTTCCTTCTGAACTCTGTTTTACGATCCGTCTATGGCCACGAGATCGTAACGACGAGGCGGAACTTCTGAGCTTGGATCTGTTGCTTTTCCTTCATCCTTTCCTTCCCAGCTTCCACTCGAGGAGGTTTTTATGGGTTTTAACAGAAGAGACGGACGCCGGCGGACGTCTTCTAAAGCTTATCTGGGGGAGCGTTGTGATCAGAACCTATTGAGGTAGAAATCCTACCTTCGTCTCTCTCTTTTGTGCATCATGCGGGGTGGGTATCCTCTTGTTTTTGTGATATACGGTTGAACCAATAAATAAAGATAATAACTGGATTAAATAACATGGTTAGGAAAGTTATTATGTTTATCTTTATTTTATCCAATTGTTATGTTGATAATTGAATAGGATTATGCCTACTGAAAATCATGGCCGTTGGGGGCCTTTGCTTGCGCAATTAAATGTTTCCCCATCCTTCTAGACTTTTTTATGAAGGGAAGTTTGTAGAATATAGAATTTGGTTAATCACGTAAAGTTGGATGATTAAATCTGGAACCCTTGTGTGATCACCCCGTTTGAACAAAATGGAATAATGAAAATGTGGGTGTTGGCATGGTTGTGTGGCGTGTGAAGGGGGGGGGGGTTAATCCTAGGTTGTTACGGATAGAATGGGCAGTGGGGCTATGGAAAATGCTATTAAAGGGGTGATGATGTGGCACGAGCCTTGTTTTGTGATACGGTGCTGGAGATGTGGTTATAGTGGCAGCATGGCTACAGTAATGGGTTGTGTTATTAAAATAAAGTGGAAAGTTGATAAATGAACTATGGGGACAGATAATGAATGCAGGAACAATCAATGGGGTTTGTTTGATGATAAAAGGTTGGGTTGTGTTGCTTGTGTTTTATCTAACTTGATTTGTGGTTGGCAGGGATTTTGTTCTACGAAATGATTGATCCGGTTTGATAGTTTCCTAGTAGTTAAGGAACTAATAAACTATTACGGATGAAACTTGAAAACCTAAATTGGGTTGGGGTTGTTCGTTGTACGCATGCATGCTTCGTAGTAGATGTGTCGTGGGACATGCTCATTTTCTCTGTTTAGAATCCATAGGTTGGGTTGTGTGTATGGTATATATATATATATATATATATATATATATATCTGTATCTTTGTGTTTTGTCGCACCCCACCCATGTTGAGCACTTAGTGCCGAACACTCCCATTTCAAGGGAGAGGGTGTTTTCCCCCTTAGTTACGGTCTCCTTCCTGCTCCTTCTTCCATAGGCTGTGATGGCGAGAGGCGACATTACACCCAATACTCTTCGGGTAGGTTTTGATTGGGGTGGTATTATCCCAAGACTCTTCGGGTAGGTTTACTGTTCCCAAGAATCTTCGAGATGAGGCCCAGGTGTGTTCAGGCAGGGATGTGATTGTGGTTTGTGAGGCCCAGGTGTCTGCGGGCGGGATATGTGGTTGTGAGGCCCAGGTGTGCGCGGGCGGGATATGTGGTTGTGATGCCCAGGTGTGTGCAGGGAGGATATGTGGTTGTGAGGCCTAGGTGTGTGTGGGCGGGAAGAGTGTGGTAGTGTCAGGACATTCGCCGTTAGGAAGAGTACCTAACTAGTGGGAAATGGTGAGGTGTACCCAATACTCTTGTTCTTATATACTACAACATGTTGTTATGTGTTTTTTATGAGCGTGGCTGCTGAGTTTGGGAGGATATATTTCCTTGTTAGGTTGGTTTCTTCTGTTGTTCTCAGGGTACATTAGGATGTATCCCCACCTGTGCACGAGAGCTTTAGGTTTCCCTACTGAGTATACATGTATGCTCGCCATATGTTTACTTTCAGGTTTCCAAGAGGACTACCAGGGCCGTGCGGGACTCTGCTAGTCGGGACAATTGGAGTTGTTGCAGTTGTTGTACTCTTGTTTCTTTTGGTATTGTACTTTGGATATTTCTTGTACTTTGTTTCAGAATTTTTAAACATGCATGTGGGAATGGTTTAGGTTTATTTCTATACACTTTTTCGTTTCCTTTTTGGTTGTTGACTTGTCCTATTTCCCGATCTTAAATAATAAAAGGGTAATGCCTCCCATATTTGTGAAAACTCATAACCTTGGAGCTAGTTGCCACCTTGGGGCCTACTGGTGGTGGGACTCGGGGGGGGGGGGGGGGTCATTATCTCCCTTTCACCATTTCCAGCTCATGAGGGGAATCTTTGATGGAAGGGGGTCGTGATAGAATGGTATCTGAGGTGATGGTTGAGAGATAGGATGGAGTCTGGAGTTAGGCACAGTGAGGATTGCATGGGATGGTAGGGCGACAGTGTTGGCTGATCTTTGTGCGTGACATAGGCCAGGGAAGACCAGCTAGGACACGGGACTTTAGGGCCCCCCGTGATCCGATGCAAGGACTCTGAGCCTACTGAACGACCAAGTGAGACTACATAGATTGCAGGGTAGAGACCTTAAGGAAGGTATATGCATCATCATGATTGTGTTTTATGTGATTTGGGTGTTCTAGGAAAGAAATAAAGTGATAAAATGAAACCTTGAGAAATTTCCTTACTACTTGGGCTTAGGCGATCTTTGTTTACTATACAGCAATAGAACCTAGACATCGTCCCCGGGTGGCTCAAACAGTTGAGGCCCAGCAGATTTAGGTGGTCAATCAGTTGAGGATTGACCGAGAGGAGGATGATAGCCAGTGGCAGAAGACTCTTCGTTCCATCCAACGACAAACCCTCAAGAAGTACGAGGGTAGTACTTCAGATATGGAGACAGAGGGGTGTCTTGAGGAGCTAGGGATCACTTTTACTTTGATCCGTGCTCTAAGGGAGTACTATGTTCTCCTTGCAATTAGTCAACTGAGAGGTGTGGCACTCCAATGGTGGACGCTCTACCTCGGGGGGAGGACAAGGGTAGAGGTTCCGTGAGATGACTTTGAGAAGGAGTTCCGAGAGGAATTCCTTTCTTCCATGGTCAAGACGGAGAAGCGACAGGAGTTACTCTCCCTCTAGCATGGGATTATGTTAGTATGAGAGTTGGGGATCAAGTTCAAGGATCTCCTACGCTTTGCTCCGGATCTCTTTCTGGATGAGGAGTCTTGGGCGAGACGTTTGATGGAGGCGCTTCGTCCTTCGCTCCAGTATGTTGTCACCCCATTCACCCTTCTGATGTACATGGTCGTACAGAAGACGACAGAGGTTGTAGAGAGGATGAAATCATAGGGAGGTGAACCACGAGAGGGGATCCCACCGGGTTAATCGAAAGGGAAGGCAGTCAGTAGCAGGTCTCCTGCGATGGGACCTTCCAGATTCGGGCCAGTGGGGAGAAGGACCCATCAGTTCCAGTTCAGATCTTCAGGTCCCCGTCCCTTTCTCACGATCCCAGGACCGAAATGTTTCTCTTGTGGAGGTTTCGGGCACATCCAGAGTCGGTGCCCGACCCGAGCTCAGTACGGTGGAGGTGGCCAGGTTCAGCGCCCGGCTCAGCAGCACCAGTTTCCAGCGAGGCCTTTCCAGCAGTAGCATGACCCTACTCTTTCGAGGGCAGACATTGAAATAGGATTCCAACCTTAGGGTGCTCCTTAGGGACCTCGACCAGGGCATGGTTGGGGAGGAGGTCTACATCAGAGAGGTAGAGGATCTGGGCGTGGATAGTTGCACGCAGCAGAGTTGGCAGCTCCACCAGGATCAGAGGTGGTGCGAGGTACGATTTGTCTATTCAACACTCTCGTTTCTGCTTTTTTTCGATTCGGGAGATTCGCACTCCTTTGTTTCACCCAGTCTAGCCCATGCTTTGGTTCTAGACGTAGATAGACTTTCCATACCCCTGGTGCTGATTACACCAATTGGAGGTCAGAACAGTGTATCTTCTGTTTGCCGGGGATGTGGGCTGACGTTGGGACCACGTCGATCTAGTGGAGATCTTATTTTGCTACAAATTCAGCCATATGATGTCATATTAGGCATCAAATGGATGTTTTCTGTTAGTGCCGTTATCGACTGCTTCTAAAGAAGATTCGTGTTCTCTGACGTGGATGGGCAGCGTGTAGCTTTTGTTGGGGAGAGGAGTTATCAGGTGGGAAGTCGGAATGTGAATCCTCTCCTTTCCTTTCTAGGCGGGGTTTTAGTGGTTTCAGATGATATAGAGATGTTGGATGTTCTAGAGGTTGTTGGGGAGTTCCTCGATGTTTATCCCGAGGAGGTTGTGACTCTACCCCCCCCCCCCCCCCGACATGACGTTGAGTTCGGGATAGAATTACAGCTTGGTGCCCGTCCTATTTCGATGGCCCCTTATCGGATGGCACCTTAGGATTTTTGGGAGTTGCGGATTCAGATGGAAGATCTGATGTAGAAGGGTTCTTTTTGACCCAGTGTGTTGCCATGGGGTGCTCCAGTTTTTTTCGTGAAGAAGGCAGATGGTGGTCTCAGGATATGCATAGAATACCGAATGTTGAATCAGGTAACGGTCAAGAACCGTTACCCCCTTCTAAGGATAGATGATCTCTTCGACCAGCTGAGGGGAGCAGGTTGTTTTTATAATATTGATCTATGATCTGGATATCATCAGCTAAGGGTAATGGGCAATGACATCTCGAAGTCAGCTTTCAGGTGCATGTATGGGCACTTCGAGTTTGTAATGATGTCGTGTGGAGTTACGAATGCACCAGCTGTGTTAATGGGACTTATGAACTTTTTCTTCCAGGAGTTTCTAGACCGGTTTGTCATTGTGTTTATCAATGACATCCTGATATACTCAAGATCAGAGGATGAGCACGTTGAGCATCTCAGGGAAGTCTTGGGAGTCCTTCGACACCACCATCTTTTTGGGAAATTGTCAAAGTGTAAGTTCTTGATGCAAGAAGTACACTTCCTTGGGAACATGGTGTCTCGAAATGGAGTGTTAGTGGACCCGTCAAAGGTGGAGGCAGTTGTTTCTTGGGCAGCACCCAAGAGCGTGGCAGAAGTTCGTAGTTTCCTGGGGTTTCCAGGCTATTATTGGAGGTTCGTTTCAGACATATCTCGAGTTGCTTCTCCATTGACAGCTTTGACTAGGAAGAACCAGGTCTTCCTATGGAGCGATCAGTGCCAGGAAGCTTTCGACTAACTGAATGAAAAGTTGGTTAGTGCTCCAGTTCTTAGGTTTCCAGAGGAAGGTTTGGTGTATGAGGTGTTTTCTGATGCTTATGGCCTTGGTTTGGGTGCGTATTGATGCATAAGAAGGGTGTGATCTGTTATGGTTCTAGGCAGTTGCGCCCTAACGAGTATAACTATGCTACCCATGACCTAGAGCTTGTAGTAGTAGTGTGCGCATTGAAGTTGTGGCGACATTACCTCTTGGGGGAGTGCTTTGTGGTCTTCTCAGATCACAAGAGAAAATGTTATATCTTCTCCCAGTGTGACTTGAACTTATGGTAGCGAAGATGGGTCGAGTTTCTCCAAGACTATGACTTCAATATCTCTTACACTGAAAGTAAGGGCGACATTGTGGCTGATGTCCTGAGTAGGAAGTCACATAAGGAGGATGTTCGAGAATCCAGTAATGCTGGAAAGTGATGGGAGAGTTGGCTTCCTTGCACGTGGATTCAAGGTTAGAAGGTGTTAGAGGCTGTTTGTTTCAAATGACGGTGCAGTCCTCCTTGTTGCAGCAGGTGGAAGAGTCTCAGTTGGGAGACTCCGAGGCGGAAGTAATGCGGGATCTTATCAATCAGGGAAACACTCTGGAAGGATGGTCAGAGGACAACAGTCATCTGATGCTTTTTCATTGAAGGTTTTTTGTAGCGGAGATGACGCGACCTTCGAGGAACGACCAGTCAGAATCATAGATCGTAAAGAGAAGGTGCTCCGTGTATGAACCATCGCCTTGGTTCGTGTGTTGTGGAGGCATGGAGGCCTCAAGGAGAGTACTTGGTAGCGGGAGGCTCAGATGCATGCTCAGTACCCAGAGTTTTTCTGACTTGTGTTTTTCCTTGTTCTTCTGAGCTTTTTTTTGATGTTATGCTCTATACCTTTGATATATGGAATGCTTGACTTGTTGGTTGTGAGACATTTTGTTTTCCTTGTCCTCTAGAAGTGTGTAATGTGTCTAGATGTGTGGGAAAGGGAAACACCTGATTTTTAATCGAGACACATTAATGAGGATGCGATTGATCCCATGCGGGTGAGTCAGTGACGCCTAAAGCAGATAATATCTCGACATGGGAGAAGGAATTTCCCCAATCCACGTGTTCGGACAGTGTGTCGGTTGTACAGTGTTGGGGGCAGTGTAAGTATAAAAATCCTAATGCATGGATGTGGGAATACCCAATTCTTAATCGAGACGCATTAATGTGGATGTGATTAAACCCATGCAGGCGAGTCAGTGTCGCCTAAAGCGGATAATATCTCGACAAAGGAGAGGGAATTTCTAACACATATGATTAGGGTTATTGGTTGGGTTTCTGTTATAACGAGATCCCTAGGAGGTATCTTGTTGGGTTCCTCTGGGTTGGTTTCTAAATTCTTGGGGACGAGAATGTTTTAAGAGGTATATGATATAATGGCCCAGGCCACTCCGGCCTATTCCATTGTCGAAAAGAGGGTCATGAAGTGTTATGAAGGGTAGAATGGAATTTTCCCACACATTTCAGAATTTTGTAACTACATGCCATGTAGTGTGAGTACACACCATGGACCACCTTTCCGGGTATACCCCGTTTTGAATCCATTTCTTTGCCGTGTGAAATAAATGAGTACACGCCGTGTAGCCCATACTACACGCCGTGTAGTTCCTCCCCACGTGTGCGTTACCCTCAAACCGTGTGTTGACTAGTCAACGGTTGTGTACCGTGTCTAGGGCATGTCCTTTCCGCATTAAATAAATGAGTACATGCCGTGCATCCCATACTACACGCTTTGTAGTTCCGTCTCGCATACGCGTTACCCTCAAATCGTGTTTTGACCAGTCAATGATCGTGTGCCACGTTGAATGCCGTGTTGGAAACCGCATGGAGACCGTGTGAAATGGCTGAGTACACGCCGTGTACATTAGTTTTTTTTCCTATAAAAGGAGGGGGCCTCTCCTCATTTTTAAAGCACTTCTCTCCTCCCCTTTCCCCTTAGTAGAGCTCTCCCAAGAGACTCCAAAGATCATTTCTTCCATAACTTTTCCGTGTGAGCTCCGATTTACAAACCGTTAGCGGCCACGAGATCATAACGATGAGACGGAACATCTAAGCTTGAATATATTGCTTTCCCTTCAGCCTTTCCTTCTGAGATTCAACCCGTGGAGGTTTTTCTGGGTTTTGAAAGAAGTGACGGACGTCGACGGACGTCTTCTAAAGCTGATCCGGGGGAGCGTTGTGATCAGAACCTATTGAGGTAGGGATCCTACCTTCATCTCTCTCTTTTGTGCATCGTGTGGGGTGGGTATCCTCTTGTTTTCATGACATATGGTTGAACCAATAAATAAAGATAATATCCGTCTTAAAGAACGGGGTTGGGAAAGTTATTATGTTTATCATTATTTTATCCTATTGTTATGTTGAGATTTAATAGGCTTATGCCTACAGAAAATCATGGTAGTTGGGGGCCTTTGATTGTGTAAATATATGTTTCCCTATCTTTCTAGACCATTTTGTGGATGGAACTTTGTGGAATGTGGAATTTGGTTAATCACGTAATGTTGGCTGATTAAAATATGGAACCCTTGAGTGATCACCCCGGTTGAGAAAAATGGAATAATGAACATGTGGGTGTTGGCTTGGTTACGCGGTGTGTGAAAAGGGGGGGTGAATCCTAGGTTGTTATGGATATAATGGGAAGCGGGGCTGTGAAAAATGCTATTAAAGGGGCGATGATGTGGTACGAGCCTTGTTTTGGGATACGGTGGTGGAGATGTGGTTATAGTGGCAGCAGGGATGCAGTAATGGGTTGTTTTATTAAAAGAAAGTGTAAAGTTGATAAATGAACTGTGGATAAAGATAATGAATGTGGGAACAATCAATGGGGTTTGTTTGATGATAAAAGGTTGGGTTTTGTTGCTTGTTTTTTATCTAATTTGATTTGTGGTTGGCAGGGATTTTGTTCTACGGAATGCTTGATCTGGTTTGATAGTTTCCGAGTAGTTAAGGAAGTAATAAACTATTATGGATGAAACTTGAAAACTTAAATAGGGTTGGGGTTGTTTGTTGTATGCATGCTTGATAGTAGAAGTGTTGAGGCACATGCTCAGTTTCTCTATTAGAATCCATAGGTTATGTTGTGTGTTTGGTATATATTTATATATCTGTATCTTTGTGTTTTTTCGCACCCCACTCATGTTGAGAACTTAGTGTCGAACACACCCATTTCATGGGAGATGGTGTTTTCCCCCTTAGTTACTAGATCCTTCCTGCTCCTTCTTCCATAGGCTATGATGGCTTGAGGCGAATTTACACCCAGGACTCTTTGGGTAGGTTTCGATTGGGGTAGTGTTATCCCAAGACTCTTTGGGCAGGTTTATTGTTCCTAGGAATCTTCGGGATGAGGCCCTGGTGTGTTCGGGCGGGGATTTGATTGTGGTTTGTGAGGCCCATGTGTGTGCTGGCGGGATATGTGGTTGTGAGGCCCAGGTGTGTGCGGGTGGGATATGTGGTTGTGAGGCCCAGGTGTGTGTGGGCCGGATATGTGGTTGTGGGGCCCAGGTGTGTGCGGGCAGGATATGTGGTTGTGCGGCCCAGGTGTGTGTGGGCGGGAAGAGTGTGGTAGTGTCAGGACGTTCGGTGTTAGGAAGAGCAGCTAACGAGTTGGAAATGGAGAGGGGTACCCTATACACTTGCTCTTATATACTACTACCTGTTGTTATGTGTTTTTGGTGAGCATGGATAGTGAGGTTGGGTGGAAAGATTTTTTGTTATGTTGGTTTCTTCTGTTGTTCTCACAGGACATTAGGATGTCTCCCCACCTATGCACGAGAGCTTTAGGTTTCCCTACTGAGTATACTTGTATGATCACCCTACGTTTACTTTTAGGTTTCCAGGAGGACTACCAGGGCTATGCGGGACCCTACTAGTCGGGACAGTTGGAGTTGTTGCAGTTGTTGTACTCTTGTTTCTTTTGGTATTGTACTTTTGAGATTTCTTGTACTTGTACTTTGTTTCAGAATTGTTTAAACATTCATGTGGGAATGGTTTGGGTTTATTTCAATACACTTGTTCTTTTCCTTTTTGGTAGTTTACTTGACCTATTTCCCCATCATAAATAATAAAAGGGTAATGGCTCCCATATTTGTGAAAACTCATACCCTTGGTGTTAGTCGCCACCCCGGGGCCTACTGGAGGCGGGACTCGGGGGTCATTATCTCCTTTTCACCATTTCCAGCTCAAGAGGGGAATATTTTATGGTAGGGGGTCGTAACATATTAGGTTCCAACATAGCCAAAATAGAAATTTTATTCTTAAAAATATATGAAACAATATAATAATACTTTACATGAGTCAAAAAATCCCTAGAATTATAAATGACAAAAAAATCATTAAAGGAGTGTAAAATCAACCTTTATTCACATGAATCATAACTTATAGGCTAATCAAGATGTATTATCCACTTTTATAATCATATAATGAGTATTCCTTCCACCATCCACAGAAGAAGTTTCCTACTGAAGATCCCCTACATTGGTTCCAAAAGAAATAATTGAACTCTCCTTAACCCCTAAAGCGTCTAAATAACTAAATCAATTCTCCCCAACCTACTCCATGACCAGAGAAGATAGATCATTATCTATCTAAGTAAAATTTATAATTGGAATGCTAATGATAAAATCTCACTCTGTCACGTGGGTGTCCAAGTGTGAAACCACCACCTTTGAGACCACCATCCCCTATGAGCACTATAAAAAACATGGAAATAGACACTTCAGCATCTGAAGATGCTGAAGGAAACACACCATTAAGTGAATAAATTGGGAGAGAATCATGAGTAACCTCATGAGGTAGCTAATTATGGTGATATTTCACCAATGAAGGAGAGGAACAACACCCAAAATAAGGCAACCTTCATAACTAAGGATAAATTGAAGAATAATAAAGTGGTGGAGAGAACTTGTTAACCTAAAGATCAACCGAAGAAGAAAAAATGGATAGATCCATTCAGATGAGTTCTATCGAAACATTAATTTAAGGAATTATAGCATGATGAATAATTATTGGTGATGAAACACCAATCACATAGGGAATGGAATCCTATATAACAACACACTCATAACTACGGAAGATATGCTATAGGGATACCATCATTTAGGGAGCAGTATGAAACTAACTATGAGTTATTATAGTAGAACAAATCCATGGAATTTATCTAAAGATGTTGATACACACAGAATCTAGTAGGTGATTGGAAAAACACATGTTTCCCCCTATAAAAACATCACCTTCATAAATAAGAACACATGAGGGAAAGAGCATTGAGGGGTCCATTTACCCACAGATACAGTCAAATGTAGAAATATGAAAACACCGAGTATTCTCATATAAAAACAAAAAAAAGTCATCCCCAACACTCTGCAAGATCGAAGGATTAAACAGTAGCAAGGGTAACCCTTGATGCCTAACCCATGCAGTCACTAAGCTATAATCCTTCCCGAAGCATCACAAGACCATATGTATAAGAAAAACCATTAAGAGACACACACCATAGACTCCCTCGACTATACATTCCTGAAATATTTTAAATAATAGTGATGAATACAAAAGTTGAACCTAGAAATCCTAAACATCACCACCAGAAGCCCAACCCCCACAAGGCCACGAAGTTACTAAAGACTGTGAGTGTCGGACGTGCATGCCTGAACTTCACCATTGGAGATCAATGGTGGTAATCAAAAGTGGCTCCAATCTTATCCAATGAGGGATCCAATATAATTAAACCATCCAGCATATATGACTGGTGAGGAGTAAGAGAAATACTAGGATTATCTGGTAAACAAAGCAATGAAGCTGGTGAAAAATAACCTAAGAGAGCCTACTTAAATGAGCTCATCACTACTAGATATCATCGATCAGAATGTGAAAACACCACCAGTGAAACCCTAGAAACATCCACCTTTATATATTATGGATATTTTTCCTCTACACTGCCTATCATCCATGCATCGAATGAAGATTTTTTTTAAAATTATGAAATAGGAGATGGTACGCTGATCATTTTCATCTCAAGTGGAAGTGAGAGTTCCTTATCATTAAGGGTCAATCACACATCCAATGTAACAAAATAATATCTAATATTTACTAAGAATTCTTCCCACAACCACTTCCCCATTGGTTGATCTCTCTTACACCCTAATGTCAAATACCATTTTCTCCCAATTACATCCAAATTTTTTCCACAGAATAATACAACTCATATCACAACCATGCCATGTATTATTGATACATAATAATCCTCACATATCCACCACCACATATCATATCCCATCTAAAAATAACTTTTAAAGTACATAATGGTGTTATGGAAAATAAATGAAATAATTTCATGTTATCCTCCTTCTATTCACAACCACCATTATTTCTCATCATATCAACACCACAAGAGGTCTATCGGTGCAACCCACACTACACATCCTAATCAAACTAAACTTAAGAAATTATAGACCATACTAAACGTTGAATGGAGAGTGGGAAATAGAGATTATTTAGACATATGTTCCCTCAAAAACCTATATTTTTTGGAAAACACTTGGAACCTCAAACATCTTGGTGTTGGGAAGGATATCGAACTCGGGACGGGTATCTATAGAAATCACAAAAAATACAATCATATAGGACCACAAAAAACCCATCCTCTATTGTTTATTAATTTATCAATATAATCACGTATAAAAATTACCACAATCCCACTAATTTATATTAAATATTGTTTACACACACCATAATTCAAATCCACATTCAAAACCACCCTGATAGACCCAGTTCCCAGAAAAAACAATTACAACTATAATCTAAAATTACCCACTTAATTATATCATCTCACCATATCTAGATTTACTATTTACCAGATGATGTACATTCATTATGATATTTAATTCCATACTTAATAATAAATAATTCTTTGACATTACCATGTAATTTCTATCAATTACACTCCCTATTAATGTATCTGTATTTTATCCCAATCCCAGACCCATTAAATAGGTTATGATTATTAAAAACATTCCACTTCTACTGTTAAAATACCAAATGACTCCACACCCCTTAAAAAATAACAAACATCACATCCATTACAATGTCATCCCCTCTTGATAACCAAGGTCAAGAAGTTTCAGCCTTAATTTAAAATCCACACAAACAATCCCTAACCAACCATATCAATTAAGACATAATATTAAAAAAAACAACAAAAACCAATCCATAACAACAATAATTTCAATATCACACAAAAACAATTATCAGCATCAAACACATATGTAATTAAAATGTATGTCCATATTAATTTATTCCTTAAACAACAAAGGTTCATTAACATCATTAAATCATTATCCTATTATGAGGTATAATCCCAAAAATCAGTCACTGCATTAACACATGTATATATATCATCGTAACAATGGATTTCAACAACAGAAATGTGCATCCAATAATCATGCATGAAAAATAAATTAATCATGTAAATATAAATGATTCACGCCTTCCACTTAAATTTTATATGTACATTTCATTAAATTTATTAATATCTTTCTGAATGATAACTTAAGTGAAATATGTGTATCATAATTACACAATTTTCATATAAATAAAGAGAGTTATCAAATCCCAAACTTTGATATGAAGTGTCATGGAATCAGAGAACCAGAATGTAAGAATCTAGAATCAACCACCTAAAAACTAGGAAGAGGCCACCATAAACCTGTTTAAGATGAACCATCATTAGGAAATACCCAAATATCATCCAAAACAAAATATTTCTCACCATACAAACATCTAATAATAAGGAGGAAAATGGGAAATATGAATTGCTGAGGATGGTATTTTGAATCGATGGAGTTCAATCCGGATAATCCAAGGGGCTAGAATCCTCAATAAAACAATTTGGAGAACCCTAAGTGGGAATAGGGTTGGATATATATATATAAATCTATACATTCCTTCACCATGTTATAAATACATTAAAAATAAATATAATAAGACTAGTAAAAGTGAGTTCTAAGGTTTTATCCATTTGAAATAGTTATCTCTTCATGAACCTTAATCTCATTCGAAAACTATTTTAACTAATCTTAAATATCACTAAAACATACTCAATAGTGTGGCGGATGAAATTTCAACCCCTCAAAAATCCCCATGGATTATCAGCATATCGTTGAGGAAATTCCCCCATAATTTCAACTAACCATGCCCAAGAATGCGTTGCGGTCCGAATATGATTGTCGTATCCATCCTCCCCTGCACCACTCAGATGTGCATCTACTCCGCACCACCACACCCCTTATATAAGGTGATTTAGGTGTACTTCATTCCTATAAGTAAACTCTCCAAGCACAACACGCATAACCATATCTACCAGCATAATATAGAATCCTACATCCAACACAACCAAAGAACTTGAAGAACCCAACAAAACATCTAGAAGACCACGCCCTTTACCATGACTTTGGTGCTCTTCCTCATTTTACAGATGGAAATTCATCAGACAATACGCCCTCAACTATATGTGTTTTAGGCCTTGTGGTGCACTAAGCACAAAAATAAACCTTTCCAAAACCCTCACCATGACATTAACTATGAGAATAGTAAACCTAAAAATAGAAAAACACTACTCTCCATGCCAAAAACACCTCCAAAATCCATATTCAAAGCACCTAGAACAAAAAAATGAAAAGGATGGGGTTTGGAAAATAAATTATATACATTTATAATATGTATTTTATGAATTGATAAAACCTTTGAGGGAAAAAGATCACTGATTGAAAATTTTATTCTTTTATATCATTTTAATAAAAAACAAACATGGAACAAAAAGATTATAAATTTTCCCAAGAGTGAAAATTCCTAAGTCGGTGGTATTTTTTGTGAAAATTTTGTTCATAAATTTTATAATTTATCCCATAACTTTTTTATCCCTGGATGATTAAATTTGAATATCAATGATGTTTTTTTAATTTATCAAAAAACATAAAATTTTCCCTAAATAGACCAATTTGAAATTTTTTTAGTATTTATATAATAATATTCATTACACAAATCCAAATTAGAAAATATTTTTTTGTAGGATTCTCAGGTCATATAATTTATCTGCTAGAAAAAAATAATGGATCCAAATATTTGTGGCCAAAATTGATATTGGAATGTAAATAAATTTTGTATGGGAAGAATTTAATCCCATGTTATATTTTTTGGATGACATGGGGAAAATGATCTAAATGAAATAATTAAAAAGGATATATAAATATAAATCTATATCCAACAAACCTAATAAATTTCAAGTCAATATTCATCCAATAATTCATTAGCTCATGTGGCTAAAAGATAAGACTAATTTAATAGGTAAGTTCACTTAACCCATCTGGAAACTTAACATCTCATCAATAAAATTTTAAATACATACCCTAAAAAATTAACCAATGAATCCTTCGTAAGAGTTAAACATCTAGAAGATAAATAGACTCTAATAGAGATCTTTTTTATCTTCATTTTTCTTCTCATTTTCTCTATGTATTTCTCCATTATTAGTGATAAATTAATGGAGTTAAACTTGTTATAATCTGGAAAACATTACACGTTATCCTGGATATTATAATTTTGTTAACATGTTTTTAGTCATATTTTGTTCATTTATAACTTTTTTTATATTTATACTATTATTTTATCATGATAAATAAAGGTATTTGAATCTCTATGATTTCATGCATAATTTGGATTGTTCGATGATTTGAGTAGGTTTTCCTCATATATCACCCATTCTGTATATTGATTTTTATTATAAACTCTGATTATGGATAAAATATAGGATTTATAATTCAACAAATTTAATTTTATTTTAGGAGGAAATTATAAATTTAAACATAATTATGGTTATCACATCACAATTTTCTTATGGTTACATTATGAGTTTAAGCCTTACATCAACATGTTATTAATAATTTTTAGCAACAAAAAATCAATATCATTTGATTGATCAAATATTATGTGTTAACCTAGTAGGAAATATTATACCAAATTATTTTTCTTATGTATATATCAAGGAATCAATGATCTATCCTACATTCAATGAGAGTGATGGTTGTTTAGCATCAAGGGAAAATTACACTGAGTTGATCTGGATTTCAATAACAAGTTTCTTTCTTCTGATTTGTTTTAATTATTATTTCAAAATAATAAAACCATTTTTTTTAATTTGATGAATTCCATTGGACATAATCAATCAAAATTGGTTTATACCTTGCATCCTTAAGAAATTACCTAGATTATTTTATGCTAAAATATCTTGTAAACTCAAAATAAATTTTCATGTGTTTGAAAACCTGATTGGTATCATGCCATCCAATACTTTTACCAACTATACCGAGAGGTACTATATAAAAGAGAAATGGTCACTTAACAAAACAAATTTTTAACCACCTTTTATTCCTAATGGAAGTAGTAAACCACCACTTGTGGTTTTCTAAAATAAAATAGAGTGATATGATAGAGATTCAGATGATGCCTTTAAAAAAGAGAAATTTAGACAGAAAAATGATGGATTTACCATTCCTTTTACCATTATTTAACATTTTAAATAGCATGGTTGTAAAGAACTAGGGGAAATGATGAATTTTATGAAACATATTGTAAGATTATAGGCATTTGAGTTTATTAGAACTAAACAACTAGGAAATCATGCAAAGTAAAGTACTTTTTTTCTTAGTAACATTGAAACATAGTCACCTTAGTACTTTTATGATTAATAGAGATGAGTATAAAATATAGGAAAAAATATAGATTTACAGGGATAAGCGGGTGGATTTAAATTTCTTCTAAAAAATTAAAAATGTGTAAGAATCCAATGTAAATTGATTTAAGGGGTTATTATAAGGCCCCAGCCTTAAACCTTACTTAATCTTGAGTTATTACAAGATTACACATTGAGGATCATTTCAGGTTTAGAGTTTTAGAGAATTATATCATAAAACTTGCATTACATTCCACATTTAATCAAAGTGGTTACATAAAAGATAATATTCATTTTTTTACATCAACGGAAACATATTTTAAAATAAAGCATGTATTCTTTCTTGACACTTCCTTGACATTATCATCATTTCATGTACCTTTCCCTTGACCTGTGAAAAACATTTAAAAAAACTTGGGATGAGCATAAAAAGCTCAGTAAGGGTTATAAAAAAATGGAAAGGAAACAAGAGTTCATATATACATAAGAATGAAAACATACTTTACCCATAAAACATAGGCACTTTAACATACCTCATCAAATCATGAATAAATCATAGAAATCATAAGACATAAAAGGTAACTTGAGGCATTCATAAAATTCTTACGTAGGGAGTAACCCTCTTGGTTACGTTTGGAATACCCACCATAGTATATTCCCTAGATCTCTTTGGAGAAACCTTAACGTTTCACTCCTTCGCGTTACCCAATGCATTGGAGAGCTATATCGGGCTCACCCGCCCTTAGTTTATCACGGAACCACCCATCTTCATAACAATGCCCAAGAACCATAACATAATCATAGCACATAACTTAAGCATAAAGGAAAGATAACATTCCCACATTTCAAAAACAATATAACATTTTAAGATATTGAAATAATGAATCCATTCTAAAAACCATTTTCAAAACCATTTAAAATATTTAATAAAGAGATTTTTGAATCAAAGTGTCCCATACCACCTTGAAGCTTTTAAAATTTTAAACCATTAATATCCATATAAATAAATTCTTACAACCATTTTTTAAAACATGGATATTAATAAGAACAAATCATTAAAAAATTTAAAGCGACATTTTGGTTACAGGGTTTTTACCAAAATTAGAGACACTTGAATACAATAATTGAGGAATAACATTTAATCAGAACTTTATAATATCATGAGAATAAATGGATTCATGATATAATATTCCAAAGGACAGTATATACACCATATAATTGTAAATTGGTGCATAACAACAATGAAGTCTCAATAGAAATGTAAAATGCGATGAAATCCCTTATAAAGAAGGTATCCTTAAATTAAGGATAAATCAATCTCAAAATTATGTGTGACAAATATAAATACACCGAATATAAGTGGATATTAAGTGTAAAACAATAAAAGGTCAATCACACATATTCAAAGGATGACATATTCAATAACTACATGTTGAACCCAAAGAAATCAAAATTGGGTTAAAAAGTTCCCTTGGTAAAATTCAACAGCCTAACGACGTCACTTCAAAATTCAGAAAATGAGTTGATGAGAGATAAAAAGGGTATTTCATCACTTGGACATAAAATTTACATCAATAAGGATATATAAGAACATATCCTAACATTATAGTATGTGAAT
The DNA here is from genome assembly GCA_963277665.1 of Viscum album. Lineage (NCBI taxonomy): Eukaryota > Viridiplantae > Streptophyta > Magnoliopsida > Santalales > Viscaceae > Viscum > Viscum album. The sequence goes on from OY728145.1 coordinate 1,105,947,609, forward strand.
TAAAATACATAACAAAAGAAGTCTTTTAAAAGAGGAGGGTGAAAGGTTCCCTTGCCGACTTGGGTAACTTTCCAAACGTACACCCTGTGAAAGAAATACAATACAAAATTGATGTAAATACTCATAAATAAAATTATATTACACAATGAGTAAAATAATGGGCAGTACATACACCACTCAAATGAAATTGTGGAAAATGTAGCATAAATCCCACAGGAATAAAAGTGAGATGAAAAATCCCTTACCAAAACTCGGCAGCCTAACGGTGCCACTTAAAACTTCCAAAAATGTATTGATGAGAGAGAACAGGGTCTATCATCATATGAAAATAAAACTTACAGTAGGATTAATATAAAATAACATCCCAATCATAAGAAATATGAGCTTAAAAGGAATGCCATAAAAGAGAGTACTTAAAAAGAAAGAGAGGAGTAGGATCCCTTACCTTGGGTCCGACTTGACTCGATCATTCATTAATCTCCTGAATAATAAACTTGAGTTAATTTATACTTCCTTAAGAACCTTTTTCAAGTTCATTATTCCTTTTATATCACTTATTACCATGTCATTAACGCTATGTAATTATTTTAGTTAATAACGGTCGTTTAAACGATCATTGGTACTTGAGTCAAAATATGCTCTTTATAATTACAAGTTGTTCATGTATCCATTATATCCAGAGTTATAATCGTTATGTATATATCATATATATCACATATATCTAGTAAATATTCATTTTATACTATTCTATATCATTTGGAGATAAAAAACGAAAAGCACCGTTCATGGAGACGGTAGGCCGTACGTACGCATGAACGCTACTTTCATTTTATTCTTTTTCATATTAATGGAATTAAAAATAAATGATATATATATATTATAATTCCAGTATAATATATATGTTATATAGGTCACATATTTGCATTAATTTCATTCTTTATACATTCCATGTATTGCATGTACGAGTCACGTCACTTGAGGGGGCAGTAGTCCGCACTTCCTCATATGAAATTATCGCATTTACACAACATGAAAAGAATAAAGGTATGGTTTAAATATAGAATAGAGAATAATATATTAAACATAAATACCATATATATCATATATAAAATACAGTGGAATCATAATGGACACCTTTAAAGGTGTAAAAAGAATATTGAACAATCATCATTTCGTGAGGCAGAAAATCGCCAACCATAGAAACAGTATGTTCTTTAACAATTAGAAAAAGGTGTGTGTAAGTGTAGCTTGAATCCTTATTATAAAAACATCCTAGTATATTTAAGATACTTTCGTTGTTACAAAATATATGAATAAAAAGATTTTAAGGGGTTGGAGAAGCAAAATAAAACAAAAGGACACAAGTGAAGACATTACCTTAAAATTGGGTAACTCTCTTTGGTTTGAGCTCAAAGGATTCCTTGGGAAGACTTCTGCCCAAAGTGAGGCTTAAAGGAGTTATAGAGGGATGCGTAGAGACAAAATGGGTAGGGTTTGTCTGATCCAAAGGCTTTTGAAGTGTGGTTAAGGAGGTAGAGGTGGGGGCCTTTTATAAGAGGAGGGGAGGGGCACTCTTGGAAAGCAAAGAAATGTTACTTTATTTTAGAATGAGTTTCGGATTTTAATGGTTCCACATTGATGTTTTTATAGTATAAGGTGATAAGGGTTCTAAATCCACCCATCCAATAGGTTTTGGACATGTGTAGGTCTTAGATTTTGCATTATCTTTTCATTTTATTTAAATCGTTAAATAATGAGGTCATCACTGCATCATCATGATGTCATAAATAATTTAATATATTTAATGTATAAAAATTATAAAACAAATATCATGATGTCGGAAATATTTTTATCTTTCTAAAGAATATTTATAATCAAAAATCTGACTTGTATAAACCCATGTAAAAATTGTTTTAGTAAAACATCTCATGTTTGTGTCATTTTTACTTTAACATCAAATAAAAAGGTATTTATGTCATTTTCCAACCAAAGTGGCTCCATGGGGTCCCCAAGATGACACATGTATTTTATTGGACGGCCATGACACATAAAATGAGGGTAGTACATGTGTCTAGGTCATTTCATTTTATTAAAACATTATTGTTACCTTAAACTACACTAATTACCTCTAATTGCGATTAAAAACATAATAAGTTACTATTCACCAAAAAAAATTATTCTAATCCCATTGAACCACATTTTAATTATTAATGATAACCATGTATGTTTTATTTTTGAAATTAAAAACAAAAAGATGGAAAAATTTCATTTAAACGGAAAAATCAGTTTTTATAAGTACCACTTAGTGGTTTCACTGTTCATCAAAAAATGAAGTTTTTCAGAAAAATACCAGAAATTCACCCTAAGCTATATTTGATATTCCGAATTCAAAAATGATTACTATTTTACAAAATTAAAAAAATATAAGTTTCATTAATTAAGTTAATAATTAATTCTCGATGTCAAAACAAATAGCGTGTTTTTATGAAACAAAATGTATCAAAAGATTGACACTAGTTTTAGTCTGATTTCAAAGTGAAATTAATTCCAACGAACACTATTGGATTAAATGGTAAAAATATATTCTAATTTCACATTAAAACCAATTCAAAAGATAATCTAATCATATAAATAAATTAGATTAAAAAGAGGTTTTGAATTAAAATACAACATTTTTCACTATTCATTAAAAATTGAACTTTTTCGGAAAAATACCAAAAATTTACACAAAGTAAATTTTGATGTCCCGATTATAAAGAAGAATTTTATTTTGTCAAATATAACACATAAAATTTTCAAAAAGTGGATTTAAAAGAGGTTCTCCATCAAAAGGCGGTCAATCGACCTTTTAAAGAATATTGGAATGTTTACGCTTAAAATTGGATTCATTCGCATTTTTAATCCTATAACATTTATTGTAAAGAGTAAAAATATTTGAAAAACATATATAATAATTTTTTAGTTAGTTCTTTTCATTCCCACCATTACAACGGCTAGGCGTTAACTACCATTTAAAATAATATTATTTTATTATTAGAGTGCAACGCAAGATTCCCAAGATACTCATTGTTGCGTATTGGGTATGCCATCGTGCATTGAATACCATTTAAAGTAATATTAATATTTTATTCACAAATATGGATAAAAATGAAAATGTCATATTCTTTATTTACCTGGGGTGTTACATCCTTCCCCCTTTTGGGAATTGCGTCCTCACAATTTTTAAAATTGGGCTTGGAAATTTCATTGAAAATCCCACATCGGAACAAGAGTCAGTAAAACAATCACTTTAAAATAAAGAAATATAAGTACAAAGGTCACCCAAGTTAACCCATACTAGGATTCCATGTATGAAAATATGGACATGGAGGAAAAAACAAAGGTTCATGTTCTGATGGAGAGTGATAGTAAACATGTCTAGGAGAAAGTTAACCATAAGAAAATCACAAACATGTGATGGGTTAAACGGTATTCGATTCCCCAGTAGGAAAAGTTAACAAACAAAATTTTTGTTTTAAGTTACTCTTCATTGAGGAATTTATCTTTGATCTTAAGGAAACATACTTACTTGTCATGTTAACTTTCAAACTTTACTATATTTCTTACACACTCATACTTTCCCCAAAAGACGAGTATTTTGGAAGACTTGTTCACATTAAGAGTACTATAATCAACTTCTAGAGAATCACCTAATCCAAAAAAGAGAACTATATACTTCCCATGTATTTAGACTTTAACCAAAACCAAAACCAAAAAGGTTAGTACAAGATCAGATAATCCATAAAAGGATAACCCTTTATAAAAAGAAATCTATTCTTAATCTCCAAAATTTGTCCAACAAAACCCAAAGTTCAATGAGGACCATTCGATATACAATTTCTCCATAAAATTATTCAAAGTAAACCAAACTAAGATTGAAACCCAAATATTTGAAGGATTTAGTCACATAGTATTCCAAGTTAAATCATAACATTTATCTCCAAACAACATCAGTTTCTCTTAATGTCTCGTATTGAAAAGTAATTAACCTAATCACATATCCTCCATGATAGGTTAATAAATTTCCATTGATAACCCATAATCAACTTACTCTTAATTCATAAAATCATCTAACTAAAAAGAATCAGTCAAACTAACCAGGGACTTCACGTAGTCTAGTGGTAGGCGATAAATACCAGTTGCACTTTGGTTGTGGGTTCGATTCCCGCGGCTTTTTCCGACGCGACGGGTTGTCACACGGTCTGCGTGTTGTCCTTTTTCCCAAACTATATAATTCTTAAAACATTCCCCAGAATGAGATAAAATCTCAAAAAATGATCATAACATATTTTAACCTCAAGTTTATCTCATGCCTTTCATTTTCCATCATAACATATAATAACCCATAAATACCTCAAAAGTAAGGATCATATAAACTCTAATGGTTACCTTTATAATTATTACCTGAACTTCCACATCGATTGGTAATCTCGTACATGATGAATTACAGAACATACCAAGGTAGAAGTGGTTGATCATGACTCCTGGATAGTTGGTTTAGAACAACCATGAGTTTCCTCATTGAATCCCCCATTTCAACCAGTCTCTTAATCAGAGAACCACCACATTTTCCTTCAAACCTATTGTCACTTTGGTGCCTGCTAGATCCATCCATTCACTAAAAACAGAAATATCAGTGTGAGTGTATCAACAAAACCATCATGTACTAATGAAGAAGGTAAACACTAATATATACTTACTCATTCACTTTATTTAAACTAGGACTCTTTCTGAAATCCTAACCATTATGGTAATGTCACTTATGCTTAGAGAATACCCTAACCTCTAAAGTTATCTAAACCGACCATTGATACCAACTATAAGGCCCCAGCCTTAAACCTTACTTAATCAAGAGTTATTACAAGATTAAACATTGAGGATCTTTTCAGGTTTATATTTTTAGAGAATTAGATCATAAAACTTGCATTACATTCCACATTTAAACAAAGTGGTTACATAAAAGATAGTATTAATTTTTTTCCATCAACGGAAACATATTTAAAAATAAAGCATGGATTCTTTCTTGACACTTCCTTGACACTATCATAATATCATGTACCGTTCCCTTGACCTGTGAAAAACATTTAAAAAAAACTTGGGATGAGCATAAAAAGATCAGTAAGGGTTATAAAAAAAATGGAAAGGAAACAAGAGTTCATATATACATAATAATGAAATCATACTTTACCCATAAAACATAGGCACTTTAACATACCTCATCAAATCATGAATAAATCATAGAAATCATAAGACATAAAAGGTAACATAAGGCATTCATAACATTCTTACATAGGGAGTAACCCTCTTGGTTACATTTGGAATACCCACCACAGTATATTCCCTAGATCTCTTCGGAGAAACCTTAACGTTTCACTCCTTCGCCTTACCTAATGCATTGGAGAGCTATATCGGGCTCACCCGTTCTTAGTTTATCAAGGAACCAACCATCTTCATAAAAATTCCCAAGAACCATAACATAATCATAGCACATAACTTAAGCATAAAGGAAAGATAACATTCCCACATGGAAAAAACAATATAACATTTTAAGATATTGAAATAATGAATCCTTTCTAAAAACCATTTTCAAAACCATTTAAAACATTTAATAAAGAGATTTTTGAATCAAAGTGTCCCATACCACCTTGAAGCTTTTAAAATTTTAAACCATTAATATCCATATAAATAAATTATTAAAACCATTTTGAAAACATGGATATTAATAAGAACAAATCATTAAAACATTTAAAGCGATATTTTGGTTAAAGGGTTTTTAACAAAATTAGAGACACTTGAATACAATAATTGAGGAATAACATTTAATCAGAAATTTATAATATCATGAGAATAAATGGATTCATGATACAATATTCCAAAGGACAGTATATACACCATATAAGAGTGAATTGGTTCAGAACAACAATGAAGTCTCAATAGAAATGTAAAATGCGATGAAATCCCTTATAAAGAAGGTATCTTTAAATTAAGGATAAATCAATCTCAAAATTATGTGTGACAAATATAAATACACACAATATAAGTTTATATTAAGTGTAAAACAATAAAATTTCATTCACACATATTCAAAGGATGACATATTCAATAACAACATGTTGAACCCAAAGAAATCGAAATTGGGTTAAAAAGTTCCCTTGGTAAAATTCGACAGCCTAACAGTGTCACTTCAAAATTCAGAAAATGAGTTGATGAGAGATAAAAATGGTATCTCATCACTTGGACATAAAATTTACATCAATAAGGATATATAATAACATATCCCAACATAATATTATGTGAATTAATAGACATAACAAAAGAAGTCTTTTAAAAGAGGAGGGTGAAAGGTTCCCTTACCGACTTGGGTAACTTTCGAAACGTACACCCCGTGAAATAAAGACAATAAAAAATTGATGTAAATACTCAGAAATGAAATTATATTACACAATGAGTAAAATAATGTGCATTAAATACACCACTCAAAGGAAATTGTGGCAAATGTTGCATAAATCCCACGGGAATAAAAGTGAGATGAAAAATCCCTTACGAAAACTCGGCAGCCTAACGACGCCACTTAAAACTTCCAAAAATGGATTGATGAGATAGAATAGGGTCTCTAATCATATTAAAATAAAAATTACAGTAGTAGTAATATAAAATAACATCCCAACATAATAAAGTTGAGCTTAAAAGGAATGACATAAAAGAGTGTACTTAAAAAGAAAGAGAGGAGTAGGATCCCTCACCTCGGGTCCGACTTGACTCGATCGTTCTTTAATCTCCTGAATAATAAACATGAGTTAATTTCTACTTCCTTAAGAACCTTTTTCAAGTTCATTATTCCTTTTATATCACTTATTAACATCTCATTAACACTATGTAATTATTTTTGTTAATAACGGTCGTTTAAACGATCATTGGTACTTGAGTCAAAATATGCTCTTTATAATTACAAGTTGTTCATTTATACATTATATCCAGAGTTATAATCATGATTTATATATCATATATATCATATATATCCAGTACATATTCATTTTATACTATTCCATATCATTTGGAGATAAAAAATGAAAAGCATCGTTCATGGAGACGGTAGGCCGTACGTACGCATAAACGCTACTTTCATTTTTTTCTTTTTCATATTAATGGAATTAAAAATAAATGATATATATATATATATATTATAATTCCAGTATAAGATATATGTTATATAGGTCACATATGTTCATTAATTGCATTCTTTATACATTCCATGTATTGCATGTATGAGTCACATCACTTGAGGGGGCGGTAGTCCTCACTTCCTCATATGAAATTATCGCATTTACACAACATGAAAAAAATAAAGGTATGGTTTAAATATAAAATAAATAAGCATATAGTAAACATAAATAACATATATATCATATATAAAATATAGTGACATCATAATGTCCACCTTTAAAGGTGTTAAAAGAATATTGAACAATCATCGTTTCGTGAGGCAGAAAATTGCCAACCACAGAAACAGTATGTTCTTTAACCATTAGACGAAGGTGTGTGTAAGTGTAGCTAGAATCATTATTATAAAAACATCCTAGTATATTGAATATACTGTAGTTGTTACAATAGAGATGAATAAAAAGAGTTTAGGGGGTTGGATAAGCAAAATAAAACAAAAGGACATAAGTGAAGACATTACCTTAAAATCGGGTAACTCCCTTTGGTTTGAGCTCAAAGGATTCCTTGGGAAGACTTATACCCAAAGTGAGTCTTCAAAGAGTTAGAGAGGGATTTGGAGAGACAAAATGGGAAGGGTTTGGCCGAGCCAAAGGCTTTGGAAGTGTGGGTAAGGAGGTAGAGGTGGGGGCCTTTTATAATAGGAGGGGAGGGGCACTCTTGGAAAGCAAAGAAATGTTACTTTATTTTAGAATGAGTTTCGGATTTTAATGGTCCCACATTGATGTGTTTCGAGGATAAGGTGATAAGGGTTCGAAATCCACCCATCCAATAGGTTTTGGACATGTTTAGGTCTTAGATTTTACATTATCTTTCCATTTTATTTAAATCGATAAATAATGAGGCCATCACTGCATCATCATGATGTCATAAATAATTTAATATATTTAATGTCTAAAATTATAAAAAAAATATCATGATGTAGGAAATATTTTTAGATTTATAATGAATATTTATAATCAAAAATCTGACTTTTATAACCCCTTGTAAAAATTGTTTTAGTAAAACATATCATGTTTGTGTCATTTTTACTTTAACATTAAATACAAAGGTATTTATGTCATTTTCCAACCAAAGTGGCTCCATGGGGTCCCCAAGTTGACCCATGGATTTTATTGGTCGGCCATGACACATCCAATGTGGGTAGGACATGGGTCTAGGTCATTTAATTTTTTTAAAACATTATTCATACCTTAAACTACACTAATTACCTCTAATCGCGATTAAAAACTTAATAAGTTACTATTCATCAAAAATTATTATAATCCCATTGAACCACATTTTAATCCTTAATGAAAACCATTCATGTAAGATTTTTTAAATTCAAAACACAAATATGGAAAAAGTTTCATTTAAATGAAAAAATCAGTTTTTATAAGTACCACTTAGTGGTTTCACTATTCATCAAAAACTGAAGTTTTTCAGAAAAATACCAAAAATTCACCCTAATCTATATTTGATATTCCGAATTCAAAAATGTTGTCTATCTTACAAAATTCAAAACATATAAGTTGCATTAATTAATTTAATAATTAATTCCCGCTGTCAAAACAAATAGCGTGTTTTTATGAAACAAAATGTTTCAAAAGATTGACACTAGTTTAAGTCCGATTTCAAAGTAAAATTAATTCCAACGAACACTATTGGATTAAATGGTAAAAATATATTCTAATTTCACATTAAAACCAATTCAAAAGATAATCTAATCATATAAATAAATTATACTAAAAAGAGTTTTTGAATTAAAATACAACATTTTTTACTATTCATTAAAAATTGAACTTTTTCGGAAAAATACCAAAAATTTACACAAAGTAAATTTTGATGTCCCTATTATAAAGAATAATTTTATTTTGTCAAATATAACACATAAAATTGTCAAAAGGTGGATTTAAAAGAGGTTCTCCATCAAAAGGCTGTTAATCGACCTTTTAAAGAATATTGGAATGTTTACGCTTAAAATTGGATTCATTTGCATTTTTAATCCTATAAAATTTATTGTAAAGAGTAAAAATATTTGAAAAACATATATAATCATTTTTTTAGTTAGTTCTGTTCATTCCAACCATTACAACGGCTAGGCGTTAACTACCATTTAAAATAATATTATTTTATTATTAGAGTGCAACGCAAGATTCCCAAGATACTCATTGTTGTGTATTGGGTACGCCATCGTGCATAGCGTCCCCTTTAAAGTAATATTAATATTTTATTCACAAATATGGATAAAAATGAAAATGTCATATTCTTTATTTACCTGGGGTGTTACAGTTATCATTTTACTTGTAAAATGAAAATTTTCCCCCTTGTTTAAAAAGAATCCTAAAAACCATTATTACTATAGGGGTCACTATGAGACTTCCATGTGCCATAAAATTTTTATCATACTCTCTATGGTTTCCCTTTAGGACCTCGATGCTTTATTTTTCTCCATTCCCATATTTTATTCTTCCACCTTCCACCTGTATCACCCATTCTATTAAACTATAGATCCATTTAGACTTCTAATTTCATTATTTTTCAATTTAAAAATATTAAATTTTAAAAAATAACTATGACATATGTTTGGGATCATTATAAATATAATTTTTTTATATATTTGAGAAAGACCCTTATAGATTATCATTAATGGAGTTGTCTCCCTATGGCTTTATTATCCCCTCAATATTTATTTATATCCTCTGTCATATTTATAGATATGTTTGTGGTCCAATATCCCTATGACCTATGAACTATTTGGGTGCATCTGGATATAGATGTTACGCTACTGATTGACCCTCTATATTTTTGATCATTTGAACAAAATATAATGTACTAAGTAATATTTTCATTTCAAAATAATGATGATGTGAAATTAATGATAGGAATTTGGTAAGAAATCATGTGTACTTGAATTAATTATAAATTTATTAATTATTTATATCTGATGAGAGTTAATATTTTTTTAAAATATGATGCAAGTGGTAGAGAAATTACTTTTAAAATTTAGAATTTTAAAGAAAGCTTGATATTTTATGGGGAAAATAATTGAATGATTTTGAAACAGGTAAATATATTATTTTGATAACATGGTGAATCCTTGTGTTATTTTATAGTCATTTTACATAGGATTAAATTTTTTTACTGTGATGGATTTTATATACATGGACTTCTAGAACATTTTTTTTCATATATTTATTTTATTTTTAGTTTTTATATTTAATTATTTTTTTGGTTTCCAAATGTTTTTTGTTTTTTTCTATATTTTTATTATTATAAGTTAATTTTATTATAATATTTTTAGTAAATATAATTATTATGTAGAAATATATAAAAACATTATTTTAATTGTACTAATTATATATATTATTTTAAATTTTTCTACAATATATATTATTATGAGATTATTATTATTATTATGTATACTCTTATATATAGCTACCTGAAGAGAATTACCACCCCACCTCCCATCATTTTCAACTAACCCACATCCCAAAAAAAATAACCCTAATTTTATGTAACACTTTAATATTTTATTTGTATTTCCTTTCAAATAAAAATGAAGTATTTGACAGGTTTCTTTAAACGCAACATCGAGTCTAAATGAACTCGTGATATAGTATACCCTTATAAATTAATAATTGGATAAGAAAGATTGAATATAATTAACTATGTTATGAAATATATATGGATGTTTTTTACTTAATTTACTATTATTGATTAATTCCTAATAAAATATCATTAAAATTAAAATAAAATTATATATTAATTAAAATACTTATTTTCAATGAATTTGTTTCCTACATGATATGTATTTTTATCTAAACAAAGTAAATCAATCACTAGTGAAAAATTATTTCAATGAAATATATTTATAAATTATATCAACATATTAATATACATTTATACATTAGTTGTCTAATGGTTATGAATGAAGTCAAAATAATTTTATGTTCAAAAATGTTTTGTTTCATAAAATTGTTTTAATGTGTGTAATGCGTTATTATCATAATAAAATAAAAAACCATTATTTATTTTTGATTTTAATAAAATTTAAAAATTATATATTCATAAAAATATTTTAACTTTCATGTTCTAGTTTTTACAAATCAATGAATGAAAGTAAACTCAGTTTTATGTGAAAAATGTAAATTTCTATAAACTTGTTTTCATTGTGTTTCATCATATTATTTTAAAATTAATTTATTATTCTAATAGAAATATAAATTTTTAAAATTTATTTAATTATATTAATAATCATTTAAAAAAATTAAATGAGGACAATTTCATTTTTAATAAAAATAAATAGTAAAAAAAATAAGAATTTGTTACCACATTTAAGGTTGAAATGAGTTGTTGAGGGGGTTAATCCAAGAGATAAGGGTAATATTCCCACTTAAAATATGTAAATATTATTTTATTGATATATATTGACCATATATTATAGTAAATTTTAATTATTGTATATTCGGATCCACTTTCATAAGAAAGTGACACTATATTATTTAAATATTTTATGTAATTTAATGTGTGTCCTCTCCCTCCTTCATAAAAGGGAACCTCCTATCCACCCTTATTCACATATTTTTAGCCTTCCAGATCAACCAATAACTAAACTAATACCTTTATATATTTCTTTAATTATTTCTATATCCACTTTTATTCTTCTAAGAATAATATTTTGAGGCGTAAGTTGTAAGCCAATGGAGGTCTCTAAAACAAGGGGTATAAATCTCAAAAGACCTCTTCCAATTTTATTTCTTCTTCCACCTTATCTAAAAGAAATTTATACAAAATAAAATGATGAATATAGTATTATAAATATACTTATATTTTATTATGATTATATAATAACCATTTTCACATCATTTCCATCAAATTTTAAATGAAAGTATCGCTCATGCATATGTGTGGACTACATCCTCCACATAAAGATATTAATCCTTCTCCATTAAAAAATCACATGAATGTTTATGATGATGTATTTAATGAATATATATGATATTTATTATATAAGTACTATTATGTATGTATAATATATTATGTATTATTCTTTCCTTATTTTTTTAGATAATTTAAACATCGTTTATGCATACATACAGACTATCGTCTCCGTGAACGGTGTGATACATTTTTTTATCACTATCATTTATATATGATTAAAAATATTTATTCAATGAATATATATGATATTTATATAATTATTAACATTATATATATAATGTAACGATTTTTCCTGAGATTATATTAGGATTTGAGAGATATCGTCGTTGAGAGCTTCGCCTTCGTGATGCCCTAGCTTCATGCCGTCGAGATCTACTCCCACCTCCCTTTCGGAGGGGGGAGATTCGAACCTGTTAGTGCCAGCAAGGGAGGATGTTAGCCCTTCCATGCCTTTCCCTAAGATTTCACTTGCCCCAAAGTGTCGAGTCTATTCCGGGAGGCGCCCCAGCTATCTATTCTTACATCGGAGGTTAATAGCTTTGTGGATCTGTGTAAGTTCACATTGGTGGCCCGCATTCATCCCCAAAGGCCCTCGGTGGAGGCGTTTGCACAGTTCATCTCTAAATCATGGGTGTTTCGTGAGAATTTGGTTTTCGAGGTGCTTGATAGGCAGCACCTCATGGTTCGATTTAGCTCGGAGGAGGACATGATAGTTTCCTGGTCAAGCTCTCTAAGAAGGTTTGGTGTTTCTTTGTTTTATTTATTCCGCTGGAGCATTGAGTTTCATATGCAGTGTGACCCTTCCTTGATCGCGACATGGGTAAACCTCCCCGGCCTTCCACTTTCTTTTCAAAATCCCTCAATTCTCTGTGCAATTGGTAACATGGTTGGCCGATTTCTTTGTTCTGATCAATGAACGGAATCTGTGTCTCATCCAATTTGCCTAAGGATTTGCGTCGAAGTTGATTTCATGAGGCCTCCAGTGCGCTTTCTGTGGATTGCTGATGAGCATGAGTTTCTCTAGAGGCAGGAGGTTGTTTTGGAGTCTTGGATGATGTTCTGTGTGCACTACCAGAGGTTTGGGCATATGAATGCTGTTTTCTATAATGGAGGGAGGAGTGGTGGACTGCGGGTGATGGAAGGGATATGTGAAGAAGGATGTGTTTTCCGAAGTGCTTTGCGGCTGGCTCAAGAGGTAGTGAGGAATGGATGTGGAGATGTTGTCATGAGTGCCGATTTTTCATCTAAGGTGTGATTCAGGGCCGAAGGTGGTTCTGGACAGGGTGGCCGGATGGGTTCCCCTTGCAGTGAGGATAGCCTGGTTGACGCTACTCCAAAATTGGCATGTGGTGTGAAGGAAACTCAGACAAACTTGAACCCATTGGTGTTGCAATTGTTTGACAGGTTGAAACATGATCTTGAAGTGGAGACTTGGCCTACTACGGAGGTGATTTCTTATCATCTGCAGGAGGTCACTTCCAGTAAGGAGCAGTGGGTCGTTACTGTGGGAGATCATAGGGTTTTGAACTGTTGTTTTGCAGGTGCTGAGGAGTAGGTTTTGGAGAAGGGTGTTGATGAGGTAAATAAATGCTCTTCTGTGGAATTTCTGGACATTCAGGAGGGTAATACTGGTCTTGTTGTGGTAGAGGAGCACCAGGAACCAGGCCCTTTGCAGGGGACCCATTTGCAGGAGGTGGCTTGCAACTTAGTGCAGCCAGAGTTGGTGTTTGGTTCTGTTTTGGGTTCGGATGCCCATGTTTCGGGGGCTTTGGAGGTTTGTATTCCAGAAAGTCCAGTTGGTGATAATGGGGGAGTGGAGATCATGATCTCCACTAGTAACAGTTTTTTGGAATTGGAAAATGAGGAACTACTGCATGATAAGGAATCTGATGTGGGGCAGGAAACTGGTCTCTTGCAGACTGTGGTTCATCCCCTGGATTTTGCAAATGGGCGAGGTTTGATGGACGTGGTGGATTGGCCACAATGTCTTGCTATATCTATCAATAGTCCGGGAAAGAAGGATTGTGGTTTGGAAGCTGGCTTTCAAGATATGAAAATACTGGGAGCGTGGGGTGATATCTCGGAGAGTGACAGGGAAGAGGCTAGTGGTGTGGTCCGGCCTTCTTACAGTAATGTTGTTCAAGGTGTAAGGATGAAAGTGCAAGAGGATGACAGTGCTAAGACCGCCCCACCATGGAGAAGAACGAAGAAGGACTATTCATATCTTCCAAGGCCAGTGTCCACTAGATCTTCTGTCGGGAGGGACAGTTGGGCTATGCAGTCTACAAAGGAATTTCTCACGTTGGAGAAGTTGAATCTTAGAAGGAAATATGCCAAGGTTATTAATAACTATGAAAGCTTAGAGTGGGAGACAGATAAAGCAGAGGACTTAATCTTCAAAGGGGGTGGTGACGAGTAAAACTTCGTTGATATGTAGTTGTTCTGGACCTCTTGTAACTCCTTTGCTTTTATTTTATTAATAAATGGTCAGAGGCTTGCCTCTGGCTGAGTGTTTCTGGTATATATAAAGTAACCATGATCTAATTACGACTAATGGAACTTCCAAATTGAAAAAAATCATAAAAAAAATTGTTAACACCCTGAAATAATGATTTCAATTAAGAATTAATAGAAAATGGGTGTTTAAATATTATAAGTGGATAATATATGATATTATTAGAATTAATATTATTATATTATATAATTATAATAAATTTTAATTTATTATATAGGATGGTAGATCACTTATGAAGAAATTAAAACATGAGCTAATTGTTTTATGTTACACTATCATTTTTACTGAAACTGTTTATGCTAAAATTTATGACAATGAAATGGTTTGATATATCTATCCCAAATGTTATATAATTTATTATATTATTTTTATTATATGTATTAAATTTTTTTACTTTCATTTTCTTCTCTATATCTACTCAATAGACCCAAATAAATATTTTAAGGAAAATAGATTTTTTTTCTATTCAGTCGAGAATATTTTTCTTTCATACCTATATTTTATTTAAGCTTTTTAGAGTATATTTTTAAGATTCTACAATTATTATTTAAAGTCATTTTTCACATTTATTACTTTATATAAAAATTACTAAAAGGTAAAAAATTCAAATAAGGTACTATTTACTGAAGGTGTGAACATAATACTTTTTTTAACATATACCGTATAAATGGATTTAACCCCATCATGATCACTCATTATTTTGAAGATTATTTTATTTTTTTCCAAGGGTATATTCAAAGAAATTTTTTCCTTATTACTTTATGAAATTTTATATTTCAAATAATTGATTTCAAAATGAAAATTTTATTTTCCTTAAAAAATATTCCAATAATATTTTATAGGAATTTTTTTTATTTGATAAAATCCGATAACATTACATATGATTCATTAGGGATATGATTCTATTATAAAATATATATATTATTTATTTGTATGGTTCTTTTTTATAATGATGAAATTTTTATGAAACCCCTATTTATTTCCATGAGTTAATCCACGATTAAATAATAAATATTTTTAGGATCCTGTGGTGTACATATGAATGGATTAAGATTATGTGATGAGTCATTATGTTATTGAACACCAATGAATTGGGTAGAGATTAATGTTTTATGCGATCTAAATGTACAAGAGAGGTTATACCAATCCCAAAATAGGGTATACTAGAGTTTATCCCTATTCTAAAAGATGGTACATGGGAGGTTATCCCATGCCTAATGTTGGAACACTAGTGGTCATACAAAGACTAATGTCTAATGGATATCATAGTGTGTTGACATGATATTATATTTTAATGATTATGATTATGACTCACTTTAGGAAACTCTTTTATGACATTCTATAATGAAAAAAAATTTCTTTTATGGATTATGTTCTTGAATTATATTATGATTCATGTATTTTGAGCTTACAATATTTATTCCATGAATTTTATTGTGATATCTTAATTGATAGGTATGATATTAAAATGTTATGAATAGGTACAGATACCATTATGGTCATTTTGTTAATAAATTATTATTTATATCTTCGCAGATTACCCTTACTGATCATCTGAGATCATCCTTTGTTATCTATCCTTTCTCCATGATAGGAAGAAATGTTTTAATTATGATATGTCTTAGAATCTTCCTAGTTGTGAAGAAATTAGTATAAGATGATTTATTTCATTTATGTATTCGTTATTTATGTATCCAAGTTTCCAAAGACATAAAAAAATTATGATTATAGTGTGAATCATAATGATATGTAAATAATATTCATCTAATAATATATAATATTTCATTGTGAAATGTTTGGTTTTCCTCGGTCAGTAGTTTTCACTATAATCTTTAACCTACTAGTCATGGGATGACAAACCTATATCAACCTAAGTCTATAATCCCCCTCAATCCATGAAATTGTAAGCCTCCTTGCATTATCATAGTAGTGGGTCATAACAACAAGCCTTTCTTTCAGCGTTATCTAACCATGCAACAAATGTTTCCTATTATGTTAAATCAAGTCGCATCCAAACCTCATATCTAACAGATGATAGTAGTTGAATTGTTTTCATCTTCCCCCTTTTATTTTGAAAGGGGGTAGTCAGAGTTATTACGGTGGGTGGTCAAACCCCCAACCAACCAACTAATAGAAGAGGGGTATAGGGATAATGTGGCCTATAAATAGAGACTATCCCTAACTCATTTTCATCAACAACAATAGCATTAAACATTTACCATTCAAACTTCATTTTTTTTGTTTTTTATGAGGAACATTCTTCATTATTCATGAGTTATAAATTGTATTGTTATTTTCCTTGTGAAAATGAGAGTTGGTGTGCCCATATTATATCATAGCGAGATCCTTCTAGTTTTAATGGTTTTGTAAACTCTTTTCAATAGGGGGTTTTATGTTATATCCAGTGTATATATTTTATGTATTTTTTAACATTATTTTATCTTAATAGTATCATTTATCTAGTGGGTCAATAAATTTTCAATTGTAGAAAGTAGTATCAGAGCAAGTTTCTAACCCATTTTTCTTCACTTTTCTTGGTATTAATAATTCTCGTAAAATGAGTGTGCTCTGTGAATTTGAATCTATTTAATCTTTTATGTCATAATTATTTTAATATTATTAAATAACTATTTTGAAGTAGAGGAGTTTATAGACTAAGGTAATGTCCAGATGAAGGTGAAATTAGATATTAAAACATTCAATGGGGATATTAAATTATACACTCGTAAAATGGTAGATTCATCACCTTTGATGGACCACATTAACACCATGAAACCCCAATTTGTTTATCTAATGATGTTGGGATATAAAATAAGGGATACCGAACATATAGAGACTCTTATATAAGGTTTTATATATTAATATGATTTTATGATCGTCAACGTCACTAGAAATGTCATGATAGATATGTTTCTCTTTAAAGACATTATTTCTTCCATTCTTGAAAAAGAAATTTGTTGAAGGAACAAATAGGATGGAAATACAACTTGGAACCAAGAGAAGTATATGTTAATAGGGAGAGGAAGTTAGGTGGAGTGTGGTTATAGTGGTATATAAAATCATATAATGTATAAATCTGGGTTCAAGAAGAATAATATTAAATGTTGCAATCATATAAATAAGTGGAATTTCAATAAGGACTATTGGAATAAGAATATTATTAGAAATTAATATCAAGGAAATGTGGCGACTACTTCTGGAAATATAGATATATGAGTTTGTGAAGATTCGATGGCTTCTAGAGGTAAATAGTGTCTTAACGATGCATGGGTAGTCAACTTGAGGGAAACATGTCACATTATGTATTTATTAGAATGGTTTGATCAGTATGAACCTATCCTATAAGGAATTGTGTACATGGAGAAAACTCACACCTTAGTGATCATTAAAGTCAGTACCATCAAAATAATGATTCATGATAGTATAGTTCAAAAAATATAATGAGTACACCATTTGAAAGGCCTGAAATAAAATAAATTTCCATTGGAGTAATTTGGTAAAAAATTTATGAAAGAATCATACCATGAAATGAGTGATGAAAATATTAAAGTTATATATGATGGTGATGATTAAGTTTAATATCTCAACGAACATACACATGTTTTGCTGTTGAAACATGCAAAAAAAATAAAATATTTATTATATAAACTACCTCAGTATAAGAATTGACTATATTATCACATCAATAGCCTGGTCCTATATATGAATATGTACTAAATATTCTCTCTAAAAATAATTTGTTTCCTGGTCTTAAAAAGGTATCCTTAACATTTTTTGATCATTTTATACTGATTAGATAACATAAGATATTGTTAATCATAAAAATTGTGATAATTAAGGAGATCTTGGAGTTGATCTATTCTTATGTTTAGAAATCATTGGTTATATCCATATGAGTAGAAAGATACATTGTATGAACCACTGATTATTATTCCAAGAGATGTTGAGTGTACCCAATAAAGTGGAATTAAAATGTTTTTAAATTATTCCTAAAAATTATTTGAATAGATAGATCATGAATCTATATTGATGATTGAGTTTTTTAGGACTGATAATTGTATATAATATAAAAAATATGTTTGATACTTTTTAATAGGAATTAATAGAGATATAGTATACTATGTCATAAACTTCTTAGTATAATGTAGTTTCATATAAAAATAACTAATCCCAATAGGAATGAAAAAAGGATATATTGAAAACAAATGACATTTCTAAGAAATTATGGGAAAAATTAATTTAGACCACTCGATGTGTGATCAATCTATCTCATTTAGTGAAGATTGAAATAAATACATGAATATAGATGTGGACCGGTAAACCCACTGATTGTTCTCAATTTCATACTTTAATACACATGATTTATAAAATGTTTATTCGATAGGAAAAATAGATGTTGGACTCTATATATAGGAAATGCATCTTCTTTGGGTACACTAATATTGTGAAGAGGTATCATTTATGAGACCTCAATTCCAAAAAACCTATCATTGGTAGGGATGTAATTTTTGAAGAAAAAAATATGAAAATTACAATTGGTAGAGTCATATAGAAAGATAATATAGAAACTATAATACTTGGGGTGGAGGATTAATCAAAGGAAAAAATATGTTTCCTCTTAGGCACTACACAATCATGATGATTAATTACTAGTTGAGTCTAGACCATGATGGTAAAATAAGCATAAAAGAGCACCAATATTTCACTCGAACAATGTTAAGAAGAGTAATATTGTTTATTAATTATTTAAAGGGGATGGAGTTCTATATTCTTTTTTATAGGTGTCTATTAGTTTAGATGTATCCTCATGGATGGAAGCGATGTAAGATAAACATGAATTCATGCACAAAAAATTATTTTAAATATTGTTCCATTACATCACAGAAGTAATTATATAAAAAAAGTGGTCCTTTATGATTAATCAGGATAGAAAGAATTTTGTGGAATGATATCTTATAAGATTAATGGTCAATATATTTTCCTGGAAGTAATGTGTTAATTTTAATGAAATATTTTCTATTTTTTTCTGATTGATGAACATTTGAGTAGTTTTTTGAATGTGTGGTAAATAAAAATTAAATCAATATCATCTATATGTAGATAAAAATATCTATCCATGGTCATATTGATGAAAAAAATAGAGTGCTCCAACTAGACAGTTTTGTAGAATAATGAAAAGTAAACCATGTTTTCAAGATAATAAAATATGTATATAGTTTCAAGAAATCGTTGAGGTGTTGGTACATGAATATTAATTCATATATCATCAACCTTGTAAATGGTAGAATTGATTAATATCCTTATTTATATTTCAGAGGATTTAATGCTTATTATTTCATCACTCTTTTATTATATGTAGATGAAATTTTTGTTGTAGTCCCAAAAAATGATTAAAAATGGAGAAGAATGAATAGATATATGGGGAGTTTCATATAAAGTACATGGGACCATAAAATATGGTTCTCAAGATAAATATTTACCAATATAGATATAATAGAAATATTTGGTTATAATAGAATAATTAGGTCATGAAAGTATTGAAATTAATAAATATATAAGACTATTAGAAAATATATACCCTGCCTCCTATTAATTTCAAATTATCATCTTTGAAGAGTCAGGTAAATTAAGGGTATATGATAGAGATATATTTAGTTCTATATACATCAGTTAAAGGTATTTGGATGTTCGTTATGATTTTTACTAGACTGGATATTGTACATGTTGTTGGAGTAGTTTGTCAGTACACATAGAATCTAGAATGAGAAAATTAAAAAACCATAAAGGGGATCCTAAGATACATCAAGGAGACATTATATGATGAATTATGTAATTATTGTGACCTAATAATTTTACACATATTATTACATGATTATTAAACATATATGTAAAATAATTACAACCCATGGATCATGAAGTACTAGTGTCTTTAGAAGAATAGATTCATAATTAATAGAACGAAACTAAAACATGGTATCCTTATTTTATTTTTCATCAAGAAATAATTTATCCATTTGTTCCCCTAAAACTACATGGGATAACCAAGGTAATACATCAAAGAAAGGGTCCATATAAAAACTCATATAATTGAATAAACATAATAAGGAAAAAAACATGTGAGACGTATCTATAATATAATATCATAAAAGATAAGGCACATGACTAATCACATTTAAGAATAACATAAATAAAATGGTATAATAAGATCATGGTATGTTAAAAGTAGAATAAACATATAACATGACATAAATTTGAGGCAGGAATAACTTCCTGGATAGTATCCCTTGGGGGATAAACTCCCATAATGGATTAGGTTTTCTCCCTATTCATACACCATACTTATTGTGAGACTATAACATTACCTAATTCATTGGTGTGATATCTGGGAAAACCCATCATAATATGTTCATGATATATATTTTATACATAAAAGAAATAAATCATAAGGCATAACATCAAAATTTCCCATGGAATGAAAAAGGGTTTAATTATCTTGTTTCACATCATAATCAGTGGAAATTTCATAATGATGAAATTCTAGAAATGATCCAAAGGAATGTATTACTATTTCAAAGTAAGGGATAATAAATTAGGTATATATATATGAGAGAGATATGTGCATGATTTAGAATGAATCCATAACATCAAAGGTTGTTATTGTTTATGAAAAGGGTTTAAAAATATTAAAAAATAATTCTTGAGGAAATAAAATTTTCACTTTGAGTAACTTCAAAAGTTGTCGTCCAAAATGTAAAATGATTTTGAAATATCTCATTGACCTTTTCATGGGGAAAACATCCTTCAAATTTTAGAAAAAAATATTTTAAATCAGAATATTTATTAAACATTAAAGAAAATATTTTTAAAAAAATAACATTTGAAACATAAAAATGAGTCATTAAAACATTGAATGTCCACAACATTGGAAATGTTGTGTTCATGTAGAATACATTAACACAATTCCTTTCAAATTTTTATATGTAATGTTGAAAAGTAACTAATCCGAAAAATGACATGAATTTTTCATTTGAAAAATTGTTAAAATCAAACGAATATTAAAAATTAATTTAAACAATCATTTTAAAACTTTTCTGAAAACACTTTTAAAAAAATGGAACTTGAATCAAAATAATTTTTGAATAAAGAGAGAAATGAAGTGGGATTTTCATAAAAAAATCTCAATCATTTTATGTACCAAATGGAAAAATCAATATTACTTGAAAATATCATGAATAACAAGAGTAAAATAAAATTAAAAGGGTTTATTATAAAATTAAAAAATAATTTCCTTTTAATGTAAATTAAATAATAATAAACCATGATTAAAATGATATTTAAAAATAATACCTTATCGCTTTGGTAACATTTGAATCATAAAATACCACGAATGAAGTAGATGATTTGTAACCTAAAATATCATGAAATGGGAGTGATTCATGATATAGTATTTAAAGGTCTATTTTATAAACCATTTAAAATTAATTAAGTGTATAAGAGAACATGTGTCTCAAAGAAGGAAGATTGAGGCAAAACCCTTAAAATGTTTATATCATTGAGTTGACAGTTGATCGATGAAGTAATTATCTGTAAATAATATATATTCACACAAGATCAACTATAAACACAATGTAAATAAATATAATTTCATTTCAAAAATAATCTTCCATAATATATTTAACAATGTAGACGTATAACCCAATAAATGAATGTTGAGTTAAGAAACCCCTTAACCCGCACTTCCCTTGAGTTATGATCTCATTAACATTCTTCAGATAAGTTTTATACATGTTATTTACTTAGAAAATAACCACATTAATATTTATAATACCATATATGATTCTTTTATAACATCGTATTACCCTTTCATTAGTAATAATTCATTCTCACTACTATTTCAGGTGTAAATTGCCTTATTTTCCCATGCTTGTTTTGTCATGAAATTTCATGTTCTTGAAAATATTATGTATTCAAATAATATCCAGAATGATATTAATTTTATACACATATTTGTTCCTTAGATACACATTTATAATAATTCTATAATTTTTAACATGTTGAATGAATCACATCGCTTCATGGAGATGGTAGGTCATACGTATGCACGAGCGAAATTTTCATTTTCATAATGAGTTTAAGGGTAAGAAATTGGATTGTATATTTATTATATAGAGATAATAAAATTTCATATGTAACACATATATTCATTAATTTTATGCTTTATTACCTTCCATGAAAATGATTAGTGAAAAAAATATTTACATCGCTTGGTGAGGCGGTAGTCTGTCGTAGGCATGTGCAACGTTGTTTTATTTCCTACGAAATGGAAAGTATGAGTTTATATGTGATATTATAATTTTATAAGTATAATTATATCATAAATATCATATATAATCAATATATACACAATTATATCGATCCTTTAGCAGCGGTGATGTAAATTTAATAATTTTGATTCGTGAGGTGATAATTCCTTGTACACCCGATCAATGATTTACTTTCCCATTTGAGGGAGGCGGGGAAGGTTTTAGGTAATGAACTTGACCTAGAAACATATAAAAATATAAAAAATACTAAATTCATTATATCATGATGATTTAATAAGATTTTAATGAGGTGAGAGAAAATATTAAACAAAATGCTCAATTAAGAATGTTACCTATTCTTTAGAATGTTTCTTTTGGTTTAAGCCAAAATCCATCCTTATAACACCACATGATTTTCGGATTTTTTTTTTCAAATTAATTTACTTTTTTTTATAATTATTATTTCACGCAACACTAAAAATAATTACTTTATATATATATATATATATATATATTAAATCACTAATTTTAGATTTCATTTTATGCAATGTCGTGTTAATCGTACACTACACACAATATGAAGGTTATCTTTATATATAAGGAACACAATGGTTAGATTATGTTACATGAAAGACAGACTTTCCTCAATGGATTGTGTAACACGCAAGACCGAGTTTTATCAAAAAAATAAAATATTATTAAAATATTATTATTTAATTTATTAAAATTTAACTTATCTGATATGTTAATAATTAGGAATAGTATTAAATAACTTATTAAAACCAATGGTTTACAAATGTATAAAATTAGTTTCGTAGTTATAATGAATATAATATCAAATTGAATATAAATAAAATATTTAAATAGTAAACTATTTTTCTCATTAAATTAAATTAATTAAAATTACTAAGTGAAATTAATGTAATATATATATATATTATACATTAAATAAAATAGTTTTTTATATTCATCCAATATATTTGATAGGAATAAGATATGAATAAACCAAAATTTCAACATGAAAACCTATATTTTTATAAATTTACTTGTACTGCCTTTTGATAGCGAACATAATTTAAATATAAATACTTAAAATTTTATAAATTTTATATATGAAAATAAATTTAAATTTTGAATTAGAAACTTAAAAATTATATGAGGATTAATTTTTACTATTTTTCTATGAAGTATCAATTTTTAATGAATAATGGAACATACTAAAATATAATTCAAAACTGTGTTTTCATCTAATTTATTTATAAGGCTAAATTGTATTTTAAATTATCTTTAAATTATAATTTTATAAAAAATTTATACATTTATTTAAATTAGTTCCTTGGAAGCAATTTCATAATGAAATTGGTTATACATACCTAGAAAACTTTGGAACAATTTTACTTTAAAAACCCGATTTTTTCATCTCATCTTCGGGATTCAATTTAAATTAATTTATACCAATTATTTGTTTTGAATTTGAAAAAATGGATTCAATATTTAGAATCATAATAATTTATAATTCCTAATATTGCCAAATAACTTTTTAACCAAAAATATTAGTGAATTTATTTAAAATTAGTTACAATGAGTAAGGTTAAATTAAGATTAATATGCGACTAAACCATAACCCTATAACCCAGAACAACCAATAAAATGGGACAAAATCCATTTTATATAAATATTTAATTTCTATAATCCCTCGTATCATATTTTTACCATTATTGGATACACTTTCAATAAAAAAAAGTGGGTCTGGTTTCCCTTTTCTAAAATATTACCATAGTGCCACTCATCCTCCACTATAAAAGGCCTCATCTCCTCCCACATACTCACACATCTAAAGACACATAATTTCGACCAAGATATAACCAATTCAATTCCAAAAATCCATACCTTGATTCTTGATTACTTAATTTGTGAATAAATCCACCTGATGAATCCCTTGGGTGTAAACCCAAAGGAGTTACCCAAAGAAAGGCAACATACCGCCTCAAACTCCCTTATCTTATTTTCATTAACCATACCCACCACTATACATGTTAAATTATTATACAACCAAAAAATTATTATAAATAAACTTGGATTTTATATGGTAATATTTTTATCTACACCTACACTCACTTCATTTTAATGGGTAATGAATACACTATTTATATGTATGGCGAATGACCACCTCACAAAACGATGATTATTCATTCCTCCTTTACCACCTATCAATGTATAAATTATTATTTATAATAAATTTTCAAATAATATTTATTATATTTATAATGAATTTATTCTTATTTAATTAGTTTACTTCACATTTCTTTATAATTATGATATTGTGTAAATAAAACAATTTCATTTGAGAAAGTGGGGACTACCTCCCTCTCAAAGTGACGCGATTCATTCACACACTACCTGGAATGTATTAAGGATGTTTTTAGTGTAAATATTTGATATATATGATATAATAATTATACTATAATAATTATATATATACATATATATATATATATACTTATATGTCATTTACACTCTTTCTTCTAATACGATAATAGAATGGATACTGCGTTCATGCGTACGTATGTCATACCATCTCCATGAACGATGTATTACATTTCTTACATATATAAACTATAGATTGTTATAATAAAAAATAATTAACATAAAATTTATTTATTTCATTTTTTATATTTTATAAATCATGATATAAATATATGGATCAGTGATATAACACATTAGGACACATGCGAAGAAAAAAGCGAATATTACCCAATGTGAAACATTAACATTGAATTTTTAACTAGTGGGTAATATGAGGTCATAATCAAACCAGACATGGTATTATATATAAGAATATTCTTCTATAAATTATTTATAACAAACATACATTTATTAAAATGGAATCTTGTATGAGTACGAAGAGAGTCTAGACACGAGGTAAGATAATTTCATCTCAACTTTTTCCAAGAGATACATGCCTTATTCACTTCTCAATTATTATTTTTTTGGTGTATATACTACACATGAATGTATTATATTCCTCTTATACTTAAATCTATTGTTATTTTCATAACCATTTTATGATCTTTCTATCATGGGGTTTAAGTATCAAAACTTACCATATCTGTAAAGTGATTTTATCTCAATTATTCCTCTTTTGAGACACATTCCATGTTATACACATCTATTTTTATATGAGGTGCATAAAATAAATTTGACATGTTATAGAATTAATATTATTATTTACATGATATTTTAATGCTCCATGTAATTTCAATCTCATGCATGTGTAATATGATTCAATGTTACCATGTTGTAAGATATTATTGAAACAATATCATCATTTGATTAGATTATTTATTATCAAATTTTCATTAAGAAAATATTATGATCCATCTTTCAGTAACACTCATTAATTTTATTATCCGGTGGTTATTCTTGACTTCTTCATGTATTAGTACCATTTTTTCACTCTTTATAATTTAGGATAATTAATAAAATGTTTTTAGGAAATTATGACATTATCTATCTCTTCGGTTGGAAATACGTGTTCCTTCAAAACCATGATTTCCTAAAAGGTATTACAAGAATATTATACAAATATACTATGATCAATAAAATAAATATTTACCCTCTTTGCATTTCACAAATTTTCTCAAAGGAATCTCTTTTTCACTTTCTCAATGAGGCACTTTTCTAACTTTTTTTCCCTGAAAAAAAGAATGTTCATTTTTACCTTGTAAGACATGTTAAGATTCACCCATCATCTATTCTTTGAATCCATATTTGAATGTTTAAAATTTCAGTCTTAATGAAAATATTTTGATAACATATTTTCAAAGAAATGGTTTTAAAAAAATTTCAAACTTCTTATATATTCTTTCAAGGAAAATCAGTTTTAAATTATTTTCAAGCTCCTATAAAATTTTTCAAAAGAAAAAGGATTTAATTTTTTTTCAGTTATTACTATATATGTTTTCATGTTTATTTTCAGGAAAATGGTTTTCATAAGGATTTACATTTTGAAAAGAATATTTCAAATGATAAAGGATAATTATCTCATGAAGTGTTTTTAAAATATCATTAAAAATTATTTTCCATATAAGATTACACTTGTTGGTGTTACACTTGAATTTTTAGGTAAATGATACAATGTTTCCATTCATATTCTTTCTATGAATAGTTTACCTTTTATAGAATGATGTTTATGAAATTTGTTCCTCATTCACCGGTTATATGCTTATGAAATAGGATTCTTTTCATGGGTTATGCTTTGATGAAATGATTATGAAATCTATATCTTATCCACAAGTTTAGATATTTATGAAACTCTTGTCATTTCATGGTTTATGATATTCTTGTTAATGATTTTTTGGTACTTGTGTGTATGATTTTATTATGAGGTGGGTGGGACCTATATCTACCTATTAGGTAATGATAAATGTTCTATGAGATCAAAGGGTACACATGAGGGCATCCCAATCCCGAAACAATAGGGTACATGGGAAGACATCACAAGACCACATAAATTGGGTACACAAGAGGACATCCCTAGCCTGAAACATGAGGGTACATGGGAGGACCTCTTAATCCCAAAACCAAAGGGGAAAACAAGCGAATCCCAAGACTGAATCAGTTACATTGATGATTAACCCAATCCAAACTTGTTATAATGGTCTTGTTAGGAATCCATTTCATAGGGTTTTTATATAATTATGTGTCTTCCACAATTCCAAGTCTTATTATTATTTTATGGTTTCAAGGATCATGTTCTTTATTTCCTTATGATTTATTTCTTATAAACTATCATGCATTATTCCATGATTCATTTTTATTATATTTGAATTATAGGGTATTATATTCAAATGTTTTTATCATGTTCTAAAACTCTTATACTCAGGTTTAAGTTTATATGTCTCCCTTATTAACCCATAATGAGCATATAATATAATCCATTTTTAAGTTTCTTTCCCCGTGATATGATGATATGTATTAAATATTACCTATATAACAGGGGTGATAGTCAATAAGAACCTAGTGGAAGATAAAAAGGCTC
Organism: Viscum album; assembly: GCA_963277665.1. Classification (NCBI taxonomy): domain Eukaryota; kingdom Viridiplantae; phylum Streptophyta; class Magnoliopsida; order Santalales; family Viscaceae; genus Viscum; species Viscum album. The sequence continues at coordinate 1,105,975,648 of OY728145.1, forward strand.
ACTTATGTACTATTGTTCATGCTTCCATGTTTCTAATAGAACTGGACTAATATGGTCATTGGGAATCAGTTTTTGTAATGTTTTAAGTATTCTATAAAAGTGATGTAATGTCGATATAAGTTAAAACTCAGTTGTTATAATTTGTATCAGAGAAATGGTTTAGTTATCCTTTGGAAACATTTATATGAAAAAATTACTGATATCCCTATATATATATTTTTAAGGATATGTATAGGGGTGTATTTAAGGATAATTATAAGGATGAGTTAATATTTAATAAAATGTCCTAGAAATTTGGTAAATAATGGAGTAAGTGTATTCCTAGAAATACATAATTGTCTATATAATAAAAGTATATATGGATTTGGCACAAATGTACATATGTGAAACCACTACCACAAGATGTCTCATGACTGAATTGGGTTAGTCTAGTAGACAACAACATGGAAAACATCACACCTAGTTTGACAATCTCAGGGGATATTCTTTGGAAATTCACAAACTCTTCATGAACCATCATGAAGGATATAAATAGAGGATAAATATAAATAACGTTGGTTAAACCTAATATTTCATTTAATAAAGATATTGGTTTCATGATTTAAACATCTAATAAGTATTTATTTTACATGAATATGTAGTTTTCTTCAAGGATATGGATTTCTCAACTAGTGCCTTCTAGTTTTAGTCAATGGTGAGAACTATAAAAAACATGGTTATAATTGAATGTTTTAAATGCGGAAAGTATGGGAATTATGAAAATTTATTTCAAAATTGGAAATCTCATAAAGAGAAATGGGAAGGTGGTATCAGTATTGGTTGTACTTCGGAACATAAGGGGACCGCAAACGACATGTGAAAGGTACGTGATGTTCTTCTAGTATTGTTTATATTAATCATAAGAAGAATTATTATATTGATGTGGAGGAGCCTTAAGACAAGATTCACTTTTATATTCTAGTAAAGTGGTATTAATTAATATGTAGATGAATTCTGAGTAATGGGTTAATAATATAATTGAATGAATGAATTACTTATATTTAGGAATTCTAATATTATGTTATATAAATCATAAAGTGTTTAAGTAATTTCATTATGAGTTTTTATTAATGATTTAAAATGACATGTGTAATGGTTATGAAGACCTATAAAAGTGATATTTTGATGAAGGGAAGGTAACCCTTAATATGGTCAAGATGTTGAGAAAATAGTGTCTCTCTTAGATAATGAGATGATTGATTTGGATAATGTAAATTTTATAGAACTGATTACCTTGGATCTGGTTATTGTTTGGTTGAAAAATTGGTCTATGTCATCATGGATTATTTTTAAAATTTCATGTATTAAAATAATATATTCAATAACCGTTAGAATAATGAAGAAAGTGTGCTTTCCAATGTATTAATGGTTATTCAGGTTATTACAATGTTTAAATCGAATATATGATAATGTTATTAAGATGTTTGGAATGTGACAACCAATATCTACTTTGTGATAAATAGAGGATCAATGTTAAGATAATTTTATAAATTTCTTACTAAAAGTTTGGATTTCCAACTTTTGGAAGGGTTATAAGGTTATCCATTTATTTCATGTTTAAGTAAAACATAGGAAGAAGTTGGTAAGATTAAAGTGTTATCTCACCACATCAGAATTTATATGTGTTTTATAACCTATTCTAAACTTTTGTTGTGAAGGGATAGATGTAATAACCTATAATTCTCTTTATAAATCTCAAAATCTATTAATGCTTCACGAATGAAAAATACACCTTCATTTCCTGGAACAAGAGAGAAAGTAGAATCTGATCAAGGCACAACAGATGATGAAATTATATTGAATCAAGTAAGTATATATTCTAATGAAAAATATTAAACTGTAGGGAAAGGGTATTGAAACTGAAAAGGTTATCCTTGTACAATCTTTTATGATTAAAGAATTTATCCCTTAGGTCATCATAGATTTATAGATTTGTTATTGTTAACTTTATCCTGACTATTTTCTGTATCACTCTCCTCCAAAACATGACATTCATATTTCTATTCTATGTCCATGTTTTCACTTTCTACTTTTGTTCTCCTATGTGGAAACACATCTATATGTTTCTCTGGGTAACCATTATTGTTCCAACTTTTTTTAAGGAATTTTTCATGTCTATTTTAATATGAAGTGGGTTTATGTTAAATAAACACAAAATTATTAAAATTTGACAACCCAAATGAATTTCTAGGGTGAAATTCATCTTAAGGTGGTAGAATGTATCACCCCATGATTTTTTGAATTAAAAATTTCCTAATTAATTTTCCCTTTTTATAACATCCCAAGTAATTATAGAATACAAATTTTCATATATATTAATATTTATGAATTAGATATCAATTTTACTTCCAAAGAGATGCTATTTCTGATTGTATACTCGACAGGCAATAGTGGGTTTCTCCAAAATATTATGTTTCACACAAGACAGAGTTATACTGAAAAATAGTATATTATTAATATTATTATTTTAAATGGTAGTAATCACCTTTCCATTTTATTGGAATAATTTAAAATAACTAACTGTATTATATTTAAACATGTTTATTCAATAAATTTACTTTATTTCACGATATTCAAGAGGATTAAAATGATAATAAATCCTATTTTAAGCATAAAATACTCATATTTTTAAAAGGTGGTTTTATTGACTTCTGATGTAGAACACCTTTTAAATCTAGTTTTTCACTTTTATATGTTATATTTGACTAAATAAACTTCTAATTTGGAATCAGGATGTCAAAATTTACTTTTGATTAATTTTTAGTATTTTTCTGATTAAATTCATATTTTAATTTATAGTAAAAATACTACATTTCAATACAATTTTTTTTTAATTTAATGCATTCATATAGTTATATTTTCATATTAATTATATTTCAAGGGTAATTAGATTAATATTTTATCACTTAATCCAATTTAGTTCATTGGAAGAAATTTTATATTGAAATAGAATAGAAAATCTCTGTGAACATTAAAATGTTTAACTTAAAAAACCTATTTTCTCATTCAGACAATAGGATAAATTTTAGATTATATTTTTCTACATATGTGAAATAGAAACATAAAATTTAGGTGAGGATTAATTTTTCATATTTTTTATGATGTTTCCTTTTTTAACGAATACTAAAAAAATCTAAAATATAACTCAAAACTGTGTCTTCATCCAATTTATTTTTTATGTTAAAATTATTTTAAATTCATTTTTAAACATAATTATATAAAAAATTATCTATTTATCCAATTTATGTCCTTGTAATAAATTTCACAATGAAATTGGTTATAAAAACCAAGCAAACATTTGAAAAGTTTTACTTTAAAAACCTGCTTTTTCTTCCCGTATGCGGGATTAAATTTAAATTAATTTCTACCACTTATGTATATGGAATTTGGAAAAATGGATAAAATATTGGGAATCATAATAATTTATAATTCCATATATTTTTAAATTACTTTTAAACCAAAAATATTACTGAAATAGATTCAAATTATTTACAATTATTATGGTTAAATTAAACATAATAAAGGACTAAACCATAACCTTAAAGCACAAAAAACCCTATAAAATTTTTCAAAATTCATTTTATTGAAATATTTAGACTATATCCTCCCTTTTATAATATTTTGACCATTATTGGATGCACTTTCAATAAAAAAATGTTGTTCTGGATTCCCTTTTCCAAAATATTACAAGAGTGACACTCCTCCAATATAAATGGCCTCCTCTCCTCCCACATCCCCACACCTCTCAATACACATATGTTCGACCAAGATATACCCAATTAACTTCCTAAAATCCCTACATTAATTATTTTTTCCTTAATTTGGGCAGAAATCTGCCCAAGGAATCCCTTGGGTGCTAACTAAAAAGAGTTACCCAAATAAGAGGTAACATACAGCCTCAAACTTCTTTATCTTATTTTCATTCACCATCCCATCCACTCTCCTTGTTAAATTATAATACAACATAAAAAGTATTATAAAGAAAAATATATTTTTATTCTGATATTTTTATCTACACCTACACACACTTCATTTAAATGTGTAATGAATATACTATTTTTATTTATAGCGAACGACCACCTCACTAAATGATGATTGCTCATTATTCCTTTACCTCCTCTCATGGTATACATTATGATTGATAATAAATTTTTATATACTATATATTATATTTATAATTAATTTATTCCTATTTAATAATTTTACTTCACATATCATTATAAATTCGATATGGTGTAAATACGACAATTTCATTTGAGGAAGTGTGAACTACCTCCCCCTCAAAGCGATGTGATTCGTTCACACAATACATGGAATGTATTAAGGGTGAGTTTAGTTTAAATGTACGATATATATTATATAATAATTATACTAGAATAATTATATATATACATATATATATATATATATATATATACCTATATGTCATTTACTCTCCTTTTTCCAATAAGATATTATAACGGAAATAATGTTCATGCGTACGTATGTCATATCATCTCCATGAATGGTGTATTCTATTTCAGACATACATATCCTATAGAATATTATAATATAAAAAAGTATATAAATTATATTTATATCATTGTTACATTCTTTAAATCATGATATAAGTATATGGATCAAAGATATAACACTATAGGACACATGCGAAGAACAAAACAGATATTACCCAATGTGAAACCATAACATAGAATTGTTAACAAGTGGGAAATATGAGATAATAATAAAACCACATATGGTATTAGATATAAGAATTATCTTCTGAAAATTATTTATAAGAAACATAAATTTATTAAATAAGAATATTGTATGAGTATGAAGAGAGTCTAGTCACAAGGTTAGGGAATTTCATCTCAATTGTTTCCAAGAGATACAGGACTTATTCGCTGATCACTTATTTTTTGTGGGGTATATACTAAAAATAAATGTTTTATATTCCACATATACTTAAATATATGGATTTTATGATAACCATTTTATGAACTTTCTATCATGGGGTTTATGTTTCAAAATTTACCAAAGCGGTAAAGTAAATTTGTTTCAATTTTTCATCTTTTGAGACACAGGCCATGTTATACACATCTATTTTTAGATGACGTGCATAAAATACATTTTACATGTTATAACATGATTCTTCTTCTTTTAATGATATTTAAAATCTCCTTGTAATTTTAATTTCTGACATGTGTAATATGATTCAACGTTACCATGTGGTATGAGTTTATTGAAAATATATCATCGTTTAACGAGATTATTTATTATCAAATTTTCATTAAGGAAATATTATGATCCACCTTTAAAGAACACTACTTAATTTTATTCACCCATATTTGGTATTGATGTCTTCATGTATTAGTATCATTTTATCAATCATTATAATTTATGATAATTAATAAAAAAATTAGGAGAATATGACCTTATCTCTCTCTTCAGTCAGAAATATATGTTCCTTCAAAACCAAGAATTCCTAAATGGGATTCCATGAATATTAAATTATATACTATGATCATATAAAGGCATTTTAGCCAAATTTTTCTCTACCAATTTTGTCGATGGAATCTTCTTATCACTTCCTGAATGAGGCATTTTAATAACATTTATTCCATGAAAAAGGATTGTTGTTTTTTACCTTGTATGACATGTACAGATTTACCCAGCATCAATTCTTTGAATCCTTATTTTCATGTTTAAAATTTTATCCTTAAATAAAATCTTCAGAAAATATATTTTTAAATAAATGGTTTTAAAAAAAATTCAAGCATCATTTATATTATTTCATGGAAAATCAGTTTTAAATGGTTGTCAAGATCCTCTAAAAAGTTTCAATGGAAAAAGGATTTCAAAATGTTTTCAATGCTTCATTTATAAGTTTTCAAGTGTATTTTCATGAAAATGGTTTTCAAAATGTTTTATATTTTAAGAATAATTTTTCAAAGGAGAAAGGATAATGATCTCATGATGTGTTTTGAAAAGATCATTCAAAATTGTTTCCCATATAAAATTTCATTCATTGGTGGTACTCATGCATTTTGAGGGAAATAATACAATGTTTACATTCATATTATTTCCGTGAATGGTGTACCTTTTATGGAATGATATTTATGAAATTTTTATCTCTTTCACAGGTTATATGATTATGAAACTCGATTCGTTTCATGAGTTATTCTTATATGAAATGATTATGAAACCAGTATCTTTTCCACAAGTTTAGATATGATTATATGTTTATGAAAATAATTTCATTTCATGGTTTATGATATGATTTTTAAGGATTTTGTGGCACTTGTATGTATGATTTTATTATGAGGTGGGTGGGACCTATATCTCTTTTTTGGGTAATGATAAATGTTCTATGAGCTCAAAGGGTACACATAAGGGAATCCCAAGCCTAAAACAAGAGGTTACATTGGAGGAAATCACTGGACCCAAAAAAGACAGTACACAGGAGGATTTCCCTAGCCTGAAAAAAGAGGGTACATGAGAGGAAATCTGAATCCCAAAACAAGAGGGTAAAAAGGAGGGAATCACAAGACTGAATTAGGTACGTTGATGATTAACCCAGTCCTAAAATGTTACAACGGTCTTGTTAGGAATTCTTGACAAAGGGTTTTTATATGCTTATGTGTCTCCAACAATTCAAAGTATTATTATTATATTATGGATTTATGGATCATGTTCTTTATTTCATTATGATTTATTTATTATAAATTTTCATGCTTATAGCATGATTCATGTCTATGATATATGAAATTCATGATATGATCTTCAAATGTTTTATAATGTTCTTAAAATATTATGCTCGTGTTTATGCTTACAATTATCCCTTATATACCCTTACCGAGAAACTAAGATAATACCTTTTTATGTTTCTTCCCCCATAATATGAAGATATGTATTAAATATTACCTATTTGACAAGGGTGATAGTCATAAAGAACCTAGTGGGAGATAACATAGCTCACTTATCTATCAGTGTTCTTGTTTCCATGTTTCTAAAGGAACTAGATTAATATGGTCTTTCGGAATCTATTTTTGTAATGTTTTAAGTATTCTATAAAAGATATGTAATGTCTATATATGTTAATAATGGGTTATTATAATTTGTATCAGAGAAACTTTTTAGTTAACTTTTGGAAACTAGGATGAGAAACCTTTAGTGATATCCATATATATATTTTTTAAGATATCTATATGGATGTATCTAAGGATAAGTATAAGGATGTGTTAACATTTAGTCAAATGTCTGGGAATTTTAGTAAATGATAGAGAAAGTGGATTCCTAGAAATACATCCTTGTATATATATACTACCAGTATATGTGGCTTGGTAACAAATGTACACAGGGAAAAAACTCTCACAAGATGTCTCAGGCCTGACTCGGGTTAATCTGATACACAACAAGAGGGTATACTTCACACCCAGTTTGACACTCTCAGGGGATATTCATTGTAAATTTACAAACACTTCATGAACCATCATGAAGGATATAAATAGTGTAAGACTATAAATAACCTAGTATAAACCCCACAGTTTCATTGATTTAAGATGTAGGTTTCGTGATTTAGATATCCTATAAGTAATTATTTTTCATTATTAAGTAGTTTTCTTCAATAATATGTATTTTCACCCTATTCATTATTGTTTTAGTCAATGGAGTGAACTATAAGAAACATGGTTAGTATTGAATGTTTCAAATGTAGAAACTATGTGAATTTAAAAAGATTATTTTTAAAGTGGATATCTCATAATGAGAATAAAGAAGGTGGTATGAGTATTGGTTGTACTTCTAAACATAAGAAGACTCCAAATTACATGAGAAATGTACGTGATGTTATTCCAGTATTGTTTACATTAATCATTAAAAATCATGATTAGATTGAGGTTGAGAAACCTTAAGACAAGATTCATTTTTATATTCTTGGAAATAGGTATTAAGTAATAAGTCAAAGAAGCCTGAGTAATGTTTTCATAATACAATTGGATTAATGAATTACTTATATTTAGTAATTCGAATATTATGTTGTATAAATCATGAAACATATAATTAATTTCATTATAAGTTTTTATTAATTATTTAAAATGACATGTGTTACTGTTATGAAGAATTAGAAAAGTGATATTTTGATTAAGGGAAAGTAACCCTTAATATGGTGAAGATGTTGAGAAAATTGTGTTTCTCTTGGATAAATTGATGATTTATTTGGATAAAGTAAATTGGATAGAACTAATTACCTCAGATCTGATTATTGATTAGTTGAAAAAGTTGTCTATGCCATCATGGATAATGTTTACAACATCATGTATTAAAGTAATATATCTAGTAACCTTTTGAATAAGGAAGCATGCATTATTTCCAAATGTGTTAACAGTTATTTGGGTTATAACCTTGTTTCAATATAATATTTGACGAGGGTATTCAGATGTTTGGAATTTGACAACCAATATCTACTTTGTGATATATGGTGGATCAATGTCAAGATAATTTTTTAAATTTCTTACTAAAAGTTCATATTTGATACTTTTGTATGGGTTATATGGCTAACCATTTATTATAAGTTTAAGTTAAAATTCAGATGAATTTGATAAGATTAAAGTGTTATCTCACCAGATGAGGATTTATACATGTTGTGAAACCTATTCTAACCTTTTGTTGTGAAGAGATAGATGCAATGACCTATAATTCTATTTATGAATATAAGAATATGTTAATGATTTAGAAATAAAAAATACCCCTTCATTTCATGGAATAAGATAAAATGTGGAACTTGATCATGACACAATAAATGATGAAATGGTACTGAATCATGTAAGTATATATTCTCATTAAAATTATTAAACCCTATAGAAAGGATCTTGAAACTGAATAGGTTATCCGAGTACAGTATTTGATGAATAAAAAAATGATCCCTTTGGTCGTTATAGATTTATACCTTTGTTTTTGATAAATTTATCCTGACCATGTTATGTATCATTCTCCTCTAGTACATGAGAGTTATATTTCTATTCTATGACCATGTTTTCACTTTCTTCTTATGTTCTCCAATGTGGGAACCCATCTTTGTGTTGCTCTGGGTTTCTATTATGTTTCTAACATTTTTTAAGGGATGTTTTTTTGTTCATTTTTTTATGATATGGGTTTACATTAAATGAACATAAAAATATTAATAATTTGACAATCCAGATTAATTTCAATGGTGAAATTCATTTTAAGGGGGTAGAATGTAACACCCCATGATTTTGTGAATTATAGTTTTTTCTAAATAATTTACACTTTTTATAACATCCCATGTAATTGTAGAATAATAATTTTTCAAATATATTACTATTTATATATTAGATATTAATTTTACATTCAAGGGGATGTTATTTTTTATAGTATACTCGACAAAAAATAATGGGTTTCTCCTAAATCCTATTTTTCACACAACACTGAGTTATACCGAAAAATAATATATTATTAATATTATTATTTTAAATGGTAGTTATCACCTAGACATTGTATTGTAAATAGTGAAAAAAAACTAATTATACTATATTTAAACATTTTTATTTAAAAAATTTACTTTCTTCTATGAAATTATAGAGGCTTAAAATGAGAATAAATCCAATTTTAAGAATAAAATACTCATGTATTTTTAAAAGGTAGTTTTATCGCCTTTCGATGGAGAACCCTTTTTAAATCTATTTTTTCACTTTAATTTTTTATATTTGACTAAATAAACTTCTAATTTGGAATCGGGATTCAAAATATACTTTGGATGAATTTTTAGTATTTTTCTAATTAAATTCAAATTTTAATGAATAGTAAAAAATACTGTAATTTAGTTCAAATTTTATTTTTATTCTAACGTATTTATATAGTGGGATTGTTCAATTATTTAGGTTTCAAGTGTAATTAGATTAATTTTTTTATCATTTAATCTAATTTAGTTCATTTTAAGAAATTTCATATTAAAATAGAATAGAAAAACTTTGTGATCTATTGAACGTCTTATTTAAAAAACCAGTTTTCTCATTCTGACAACAGGATTAATTTAAAATTAAATATTTTCACTTATTTGAATTGAATTTTAAACCATATAATACATGATATTAATAAATATGAATCATTTGGTGCAATAGGTTCAAAATAATTTTTGGTGAATAGTAACTTTTGTATTTTATTTACCATGGTTAAAGGTAAATAGGGTAATTAATGGTAAAGAAAACATTATAATAATATAAAACTACACTACCACTTGTCTTAATATTATTTGATGAGTTATTTTAAACCATTATAATCCTTATCTCTAAACTTTGGCATTTTTAAGATACTTGGTTTTTGTTATCACATTTATATCATTTAATTTAAAGTAAAGGAAAATATGTCATAATCATGTCACTTATTACTAAAACAATTTTAATATGGGGTTATATAATTAATATCTTAGACTATAAATAGTCATTCAAATATAAAAAAAATTACATATATCATCATAATTTATTTATAATATCTATGAGTTAAAAAATTAAATTAATTTATGACACAATGATGACACGATAATTGGCCTATAAAAGAAAGAATCAAATAAATGATATTAATAATATTAAAATAAATATAATTTGAAATATTTTATGCCATACATGAATTTATGGATGGATATGACATGTTAGTAAGGAGTTATTGTTGTCTTTTTTAAGTAATCATGTTTTTAGGTTTTTTCTAAAAAGTCATGTAATGAATAATGTCAAAATAGACAAAATTCATATTTTAAAATATAAAATATTTATTTAAATGATATATAATTTATAAAAAAAATTAATATTCGACCTAAAAGTTTATATAACTCTATAAATGTCATTAATGACTCATTCATTGGTCGTTTGGTGTGATTTGGTAATTATTTTTACTCTTAATGTGTAAATTACTTAATAAAATAGTAAGAGTTACTAGGGGTTAAAACAAAATGGTTAGGATTAAGAAACATAAAAAACTATTATAAATATTATTGGGTGATTAGATTTCAACTCCTCATGATCCTATATTCTAACTAAATAAAATTTGACCCATTTGGATTGAAATTTAATTTATAATAATTTATTACTTTTCATAATTCCAATGGTGCCCCTCACCTCTCCTATAAAAAGTCACCCATTACTATCCCTGAATCACACTTCAACCCCATTTTGGATTAAAAACTATCATCCTAAAACCCTTTCTTTAATTCCTCCCCACATTCTTAAGGCCTTATTTTGGGCATAATATCTTTCCTAGAGGTGTTAAGGGGTTAAGAAAGGTGATCATCTGAAGGAAAGAAAATGTTTTTATTTAAGTATTTCTATTCTATTTCTTCATCCATTTCCTTAAATTATTATTCTTCACAGCTTAAATAATAAATCTCGTATCCTAAATATAATAATATTTTATTATGATAATATCATAACCTAAATCTATCTCTACTTCCATCAAATGGGAATGTAATTAATCGTTCATGCGTTTGTGGGAACTATCACCTCCACGAACCAATATAATTCATTTTCCATAACTATATCTCAAGACTCATCATAATGAAGGAATTAATGTTTTTATATGATTTTCATGACAAATTTATCATTATAATATAATAATATATCAACTATGTTCTTACTTTCCGTGAACATAAAAATGATGACGTCGTTCGTACGTACGTGTGAACTACCACCTCCATGAAGCGATGTGAATCATTTTTATTCACCATATACCTTTTATGACATATATAAGTACATTTAAATTATTATTATGATTTTAATTATATTTTGATAATTATATAATTATAAAATAATAATTAAATTATTTCCATAATGATTAATGAAAAATGGAATCATTATTCATCCGTAAGTATGACCTACTGTCTCCATGATTATAATGTTGTTAATTTTTCATAACATAAATGAATGAATTTATTTAAATGTATAATGTATGTATAAAACAGATTATAATTTCATGAATGTTATTTTATAGATGATGGGATTATAACCAAATGATCTAGAGATATCAAACCACATTCATTTCTGAATCAAGTACTGAATACCAACAACATGTCTGACATGAAAAATAATAATTATGTAGTTTTCATAACATTATATATAAGTGAAATAAAGAAAATAATAAACATAAAAAAGGTTCTCAAGAAAGTAGAAAATTAACATAAATTTATTATTCAGTAAGATCAAGGAACATATTTGAAGAATCGAACTTATGGTATGGGACATCATCTCAACATGCTTTCATTGAGATATATTTTGATAATATACACCAACTTCATTTATACAGTTTGTAATTAAACCCTTTGACATTTGATTTCATTCAATGGTTTTCAAATATAATTTTTTTCTCTGTATCCTTTTACTAAATGACAAAAGGAATTTTTTTAATGTACGCGGTGACAACAACTTATCCACTATCATGACCATTATTAGGTATTTGGATTCCTCAACAAGATAAAATGTTTTCAAAATAAAAATAAATACCATATTACCTTTTAGGTATTTTGGTGTTAAAAATAGTTTTAATAATGGTTTTATTCTCTTAATATCTTTTGCTTGTTCTTTGTGATTGAAAATTTATGAGTTAAATATTGATAATTGCAATATTTTATGTGTAATGATTATATAATATTTCTTAGAAATTTGATGTGAAGTTACATGATAAAACAAATATGGGTGGTTGTTTGATAAACAAAATATGGGTTGTTCTGTGATAAACCAAGGATGGGTGGTTACGTTATAGCCTCCAAATTAGTTGGTATAGATGTCAGTCAAGTGGAAATTATATTTTTAAGAGTTATATGTGTGAAATTCAACCATATGGTTATGAAATTTAAGTATATTGATGTCTCATGTGACCTTTATATGTCATATTTTTTTCTATGGGTTTAAAAGTAATATTTTTATTTCAAAAGGGTAATAAATAAACTTATATTCAGTGTAGTTTATTTTTTTCTTTTTGAAGGTGAAAAGTATTGATTTATGATAAATTATATATGGGTTATATTTTTTCACAATACTAAGAGTTTTTTTCTCTGTGTATCCCTTACTGAGTTTTTTATGCCTATAAAAAGTTTTGAAATGATTTAAAAGGGTTTAAAAGAGAATATAGTTGTGTATGGGATGAAGTAAATGTCATGAAGTTTAAACAAAAAATAAAACTATGTTTCTTTTTAAATGTTTTTTTGGTTTAATGAAAAAATATATATAATGCATTCAATGGTATAATTTGTAAAATTGAGATGTTATGTTTGAGTTATCACCTAATTATCTAAATCTCTAAACCTGAAAAGATCCCCGATGTTAATGAAAGTTAAATTATTGACTTAAATCCAGATTAAGTAATTTTTATGGATGAAGGATTTTAGTTGGTATCAATGTTCAGTTTAGATAAAATTAGGAGATATAATATTGTTAATATAATATCCATAAATAAGTTTTAATTTATTGTCAAATTAAAATGATATAGCGTTTGAAGATTACCATGTTTCTCTGTCTAAGATATTTCTATTCAGAATGATTTTCTATAAAGGAAACAAGGAAGTTGTGCTGGGAAGGAATATAGAGGGAAACAACATTCTAAATAAGCATCCTAAGATGGTTGGAATCAAAGTTGAAAATTTTTATTAGTGATGGCTTAGAAGACTCATGTGAAATATGGAGGTTGTGTCCATAAACGCGATCAACTAGATCAATCGTTGAGGAATATTTCGGTAGTGAAGAATTTTATGATGCAACATCCCCTATTATTTAGAGGACTATCTCACCCCGTTCAAGATAAAGAGTGGATTAAGGAACTAGAAAATATTTTTTATGTAATGGGGTGTACAGAAAATCAAAATATTACTTTTTCTATTTAAAATCTTGAAGGTGAATTCGGTCGGTGGGGGGAAATGATTTGGAATATCAGAGGAAGTGAAGAGATTTATGACATGGAATGGGATGAATTTTATAATAACTTCCTTGAGAAATATTTTCCTATGGTTGTTCAACTTAAGATGGAAAATAAATTCTTTGAATTGAGACAAAATGATGAATATTATGTATCTTCATATGAAGAAAATTTCACTCGTTATCTGAGGTACATCTCCAATTTTATCTAAGATATTAATAATAAGATAAATCAGTTTTACTTAGTTTTGAATCCTAAATATTAATGGGAATTATCTTTTCATGAGTTCAAAATCTATGACAAACATCTCTGATGTGTTAAGAAGGTATAAATGGAGTTTTCTAATGATTGTGTTTCATAAGAGCAAGAAAAAGAAGAAATACATTTGGTATAATATGGGAAATCATTCTTCAAATAAGTTTGTAGTCAAGAAAACTAAATTTCCATCTTGTGAGAAGTGTGGTAAAAATATTTTTGGAGAATGTCTCTCAAATATTGGGGAGTGATTCCAATGTGGAAAGTCAATTCATATTTCTTTTGACTGTAAGGGAGATTATTAGGAAAGAAATTAAAATTCATAGGAAAGATGTTTTAGTTGTAAATGAGCTATAGAATTATGCCAATGTGTGTCCAAAGTTGATAACCCAGGGTGGAAAACATCAATATCGAAAGAAGAAGGGCATGGAAAAATCATTTTCTACTACTACAGTTTATAGGGGGCAATAAAATAAAGTTTTCACATGTATGTTATGTGTTTTTAAAAAATATGTGAATACTCCATTTTACTTTGGATCTTCACGTTCATTCACTTTTTAGAGATTTTCATGTAAATTGGAAATATAACTTGATGAATGTGATATAGAGAATTTGTTAAAAACTCTAGGTGGTAAAACAACCAATATTTTGGGGAATATTTATATAATCATTAGTGGGATGGGTTTTTGCCAAATATTGTTGAACATACTATAGTGGAATTTGATATCATTTTGTGTATGGATTGGCATTTAGTTTATCATTCTAAAATATATTGAAAACCCGAGAAATTTTTATTCAATGTTTTTATACCTTTGATAACATACCTAGAAGCTGAGAGATTGATAAAATATTCAAGTGGATGTTATCTAGCTCATGTTGTTGAAAAGAAAGAAACAATTTTCATCATTGACATCCAAATAGTGAATGGATTTATAGATGTTTATTTTGATAAATTGCCTTTTATTATTACCTATCATGAGGTTGAATTTATTATTGATTTAGTTCCTAATTGTAATCCTATTTATGAACCCCCTTATTGAATGGATCATGTATAATTGGTGGAATTGAAAAAAAATAGTTGCAAATATTTCTTAATAAAGGATTCATTTTACCAAGCACTTCACTATGGGGTGCACCTATTTTATTTTTGAAAAATAAATATGGCTCTATGATAATTTTTATAGATTAAAAGCCTCAAATAAAATCACAATTAAGAAAATGTATTTGTTGCCTCATATCATTGATTTTTTTCATCATCTCTAGGGAGCTCAATATTTTTTTGAAGATTGATTTGAGGTCGAGATTTCATTAGCTGAAGGTGAAGGAGGATGACATTCCAAAGACAAAATTCCAAACAAGATATGGACATTATGAGTATTTATTTATTACCTTTGGGTTATATAATTCCCTTGATGTATTTATGAGTCTCTTGAATGGATTCTTTCATAATTTGTTGGATAAGTTTTTTGATGTGTTTATAGATGATATTTCAGTATATTCTAAAAGTTAAGAGGAAAATGAAAGTCAAATAAGAATTATTTTACAACCCATTAAAGAAAATAAACTATATGAAATGTTTAGTAAGAAAGAATTTTGGTTGAAAAAAATTTCATTCCTTAGTCATACTGTTTATAAAGATAGAATAACTACTGACCCTTATAAAACAAAAATTGTTGAAGAGTGGCCAAGACCTGCCAATATCATAGAGGTTTGTAGTTTTCTTGGAATAATAGTTTATTAACCATGGTTTTTTGAAAACTATTCTTAGTTATCTATCCCACTAACTAAGTTAACACAAAGGGGAGTTATGTTCATCTGGAAAAAACAAATTGATTATTGTCTTTAAGAATTGAAAATAATATTGTTAAATGCCCTAGTTTTCGCCATGTCTTCTAGGATTGGTGAATTTGTTACCAACAATGATGCTTCATTGAAAGGAATTGGTTTTGTCTTAATGAATAATGATCAGGTAATTTATTTTGCTTCACATCAATTGAATCTTCATGAGTTAAATTACCCTACACATGTTTTGGAATTAACTACTTTTTCTTTTTGAATTAAAATTTTGGATGCATCATTTGTATGGAATAATGACTGAAATATATACTGATCAAATAATTTTAATGCATATATTTACTCAGAAATAATTTAACATGAGGTAGAGGATATGGACGGAATTAATCAATTTTTATGATTTCACAATTCAATACCATCTAGGAAAAGAAAACAAAGTGTTTGATGCATTGAGCTGATAAATAATGCTACATTAACCATGAAACATTTGGAATGAGATCCTTTGTTTAATGAAATAATGAATTTTTTCTTGAAGGTTATTGGTATAGGGAATTACTTTGTTTTTTCAGGAGTTAGTGAAATCATCCCTATCAGAAAAAATTAATCAATCATTGAAGGAAGACAGTGAGTTTCATAAAATATAAGAATTGTTTCATTAGGGTAACTTACATGAATTTAATATTGATAAAGATTGTGTGTTAAATTTTGGGAGGACATTATGTGTGCCCAGTGATTCATAGTTGAATAAATATTTATTATGTAAAGATCATAGTTATTTTTTTTTATTTCATCCAAACATCACTATGATGTACAGAGTCTTTTGGGAGTATTAGTAGTGAGATGTAATGAAAAGAGATATAGCAGAAATTGCATTGAGATGTTTGATTTTTCAATGGGTTAAATTTGAGTGGTAGTTACCAAAAGGGTTTATTCATCGCTTTCCATTTACAAACTGTAAATGTGAATTTATATCCATGGATTTCATAGTGGTATTTCAAAATCCTTATCAAGGTAATAAGGTGAACTGGGGCATTGTTGATTGATTCAATAAATTTTCTCATTTTCTTACAATTTGAGAAACTCGGTCTCTAGATAAAATTTACCAGTTTTATAATAAATAGATTATAATTATACATGGATTTACCCTCTCTATTGTATCTAATAATGATCTTGGGTTCAATTATAACTTTTGAAAAGGCATTTAGTAGTCATTGGGTACTGAATTAAATTTCAGTTCATATTTTCATCCTTAATCAAATGGGCATCCAGAACGAACCATTCACACATTAGAGGATATACTACATGCATGTTCAATGGATTACTAGGGAATATGGGATCCATAGTTTTATTGGGTTGATATTTATTATAATAAAACCTTTCATTCTAGAATATAGAAGGAACCATTTGAGGCATTATATGGAAAGCGGTGTCGAACTCCATCTTTTTTGGATGATGTTAGAGAAAGGAATCTAATGGGTCCAGAGTTAGTAGAAGAGATGGAGGAAAAGGTTTAATTGATTTAGAAACACCTGAGTATGGATAATATCAGGAAGAAACGTTATACTGATAATCATAGGAAGGATCTTTATTTTGAGTAATGTTATCATGTCATTCTCAAAGTTTCTCCATGGAAAAGTGTGATGTATTTTGTTAATAAAGGCTAGTTGAGTCCACAGTTCATTGGTCCCTATAGAATTCTAGAGAAAGTTGAATCAATTTCTTAGAGAGTGTCTTTACCACCAATTTTATCCTAGGCAGACAATGTTTTTTATGTTTCAATGTTTAGAAGGTATATCTCAGATCCATCTCATGTTTTGAGTCCAGAAGTAGTTTAGTTGAAAGAGAATATTTCTGATGAGGAACATCTAGTCAAGATTCTTGACCACAAAGATAATGTGTTGTGGAATAAGATGATTCATCATGTTAATGTTTTATGGAAAAACCATATGGTTGAAAAGTAAAAATGAAAATCTGAAAATGCTATGATCGAGAAATACACACACTTATATGACAAGTATATAAAATTGTGAGGAAGAAATTTCCAAAAGACGGGAAGGATGTGACATCCAAAGTAATTTTAGAATAATACTATTTAAAATATATTAATATTTATGAATTCGATATTAATTATACTTTAAAGGGGATTCTATGTGTGATAACAAACTCGATACGCAAAAATGGGTTTCATTGAAATCTTTTTTTCACCCTAGACTAAGTTATACCGAATTATAAAATATTATTAACATTATTATTTTAAATGGTAATTATTTCCTAGAAGTTGTTTTGGGTGGAATGAACAGAACAAACTATATTTCTTTACACATGTTTATTCAATATTTTTATTTATTAGAAAAAATTCCATCGGCATAAAATGAGAATAAATCCAATTTTAATCAGAAAATACATTAATATTTCTAAAGGTAGTTTTACCACTTTTTGATGTCATAACCTTTTTAATAAACTTTGGATTACAATTATATGTTTTATTTGAAAAAATAATCTTTTTTAGAATCATGACAACACAATTAAATTTGGTCGAATATTTGGAATTTTTTAGATTAAATTCATATTTTAATGAATAGTTAAAATACTTCAATTTAATTCAAAATATATTTTACATCTAACTTATTTAGATAGTTGTAATTTATTTTTAGTTGTTCTCAAATTATAATTATAATATGTTTTTTTCATTCAATTCAATGTAGTTTATTGGAAGAAATTTTATAACGAAATTGAATAGAAAACTATATGAACTTTTGAACATTTTACTTGAAAATATGTTTTATCATTTCGACAATGAGATTAATTTTAAATTTAATTTTTCCTCTTCTATTAATTTAACTTTCAAAATTTAACATACATGTTTGTAATCATTATGAAAAATTTGGTCCAATATGATAATAATAATTTTTGGGGAATAGTAACTTTATTATTTTATTTACCATGTTTAAAATTAAATATGGTAATTAATGGTAAAGATAATATTATAATAATATAAAACTACCCTAACAATTGTTTTAAGATTATTGGATGAGTTATTGTCAACCATTAAAATGCTTGGGTCTAAATTATCGCCTTTATAATCCACTTGGGAGTGATTATGGCATTTAAAACATTTAATTTAAAGGAAAGGCAAATATGTCATAATCATTTCACTTATTACTAAAACAATTTTAATATGGGGTTATAAGTGTGACATATTTGACTATAAATTTTCCTATGAAATATAATAATAGTAAATACATCATGATAATTTATTTATAATTTTTAGGAATTAAGTAGTTAAATTTATTTATGACATAATGATGATGCAGTAATTGGTTTCTTAAAGAAAGAATAAAATAGATAATATAAATAATACTTAGAAAAATATAAATTAAAATATTTGATACCAACCAAAAAATTTATTTAAGACTATGACGTGTTATAATAGATTTATTTTAGTTTTTTTGAAGGAATCAAGTTATTGTTTTTTATAGAAGTTATGTAATGAATAGTGTCAATATTGACATAATTCATATTGAAAAATATTATATAATAATTCAAATGATATAAAATTTATAAAAATCAATTAAACAACAAATAAGTTTATATAACTCTACAAATGTCATTAACGACTCATTCATCGGTCTTTTTTCATGATTTAATGATTATTTTAATTATTAATGTATAAATTACTAAATAAAACAGTAAGAGCTAAAAGGGGTTAAAAAAATATTAGGATTAAAAAGTATGAAAAACTTGTATAAATATTACTAAATGATAATATTAAGACCCCTAATCATCATATCATGAAATAAATAAACATTAAACCATTTAAATAGAAATTTAATGTATATTAATTTAATACTTCTTATAATTCTAATGGTGCCCCTCCCCTCTCTTATAAGAAGGCACATGTTACTCTCTATTACTTACACTTCTAAAACCTTATATTTCATTCAATATATGACTAAAATATTTAATATAATCCCTCCCCACATTCTTATGTCCTTAATTTAGCTATAAACCCATTGCATGATGTGTTAAGGTGTAAAGAAATGTGATCATCTGAATGAAATGTAATGTTTTTATTTACATATTTCTATTCTATTTATGCTCCGATTTCATTGAAATCCTATTATTCCTATATGAAATAATAAATATAGTATCCCCAATATAATGAGATGTTATTCATATAGTATCATCACCGAAATATATCTCAACTTCCATCAAATGGGAGGGGAATTAATAATTCATGCATATGTGTGAACTATCACCTCCACGAACCGATATAAATTATTTTCCACAACTTTATCTCCAGACTGGTCATAATGATGGAATTACTTTTTTTATATAATTTTATGAAATAGGTATCATTATAAAATAATAATATATAAATTATGTTCTTACTTTCCATGCATATAAAAATGATAATGTCGTTCATACATACGTGTGAACTATCACCTCCATTAAGCGATGTAAATCATTTTTATTCACCACATCACTTATATGATATATATATATATATAAGTACATATAAATTAATATTATTATTTTAATGATATTATGATCATTCATGAAAAATTAAATAATAATTACCTTATTTCCATAATGGTCAATGAAAAATGGAAATAATACTCATGCATACGTACGGTTTACCATCTCCATGACTATAACGTTGTTTGTATTTCATACCATATATTAATGGTTTTATTTAATGGTCTAATTTATGTATCAAAATGATAATAATTTGATTAATATTTTTCTAAAGATGATGCAATTATGATCACATGCACTAGCGACGTCAAACCATGTTCATTTTTGACTCAAGTACCTAATATCGAAAAAACGTCTAACATGAACAAAAATAAATAGGTAATTATTATATCATTATAAATAGGTTAAATAAAGGGAATAATAAAATTAAAAATAGTGATCAAGTTATTATAAAATTAACCTAACTTTATTATTCATGAAGAACAAGGTACATATGTGTACAATCGAACATAAGGTAAGGGACTTCGTCTCAATATACTTTCATTGAGGCTTATTTTGGTATTATAAACCACCTTCTTTTACATGGTGTATAATTAATAAATTTCACATTTAATTTAATTCAAATGTTTTCAAAAGGAATATTTTTTTATGAGTCGTTTTACTAAATTACAAAAGGAATGTTTTTTAACGTATGTGGTGAAAATGTCATTTCCATTGTAGTGGCCATTATTTGGTATTTGGATTCCTCTATAATCCAAAATGTATTTAAAGAAAAATAAATACCATATTACCTTTTCAAGTATTTTGTAATTTAAAATGGTTTTAATAATGGTTTTATTTTGTCAATATCTTGTGATAATTCCTTTTGATTTCAAATTTTATTAGTGAAATTTTGATAATTTCAATCATTTATGTGTTATAATTATATAATGGTACTTAGACAATTTATGGGTGGTTACATGATAAACCATAGATGAGTGATTACATGATAAACCAAATATGGGTTGTTCTTGGATAAACTAAATATGTGTTGTTACATTATAACCTCTAATGCATTGGGTATGGATGTCAGCCTTATGGAAATTCCATTTGTAAGAATGATATCTGTGGTAGTCGACCGTATGGTTATTCCATTTGAGTATGATTTTTCCCTAGTTACCTTTATATGTTATATGTTGCTTTTTATGGTTTTTAAGTTAATATATTTATTACAAAAATGTTAAGAAATTATCTTATATTCTGTGATGTGTACCTACCACTTCTTAAAGGTGAAAAGTATTTCTTTATGATAAATTATTCATGGTTTACATGTTTTCGCAAGACTAAAAGTGTTCCTTCTTTGTGTATCCCATAATGAAATTTTTATGATCATATCATGTTTTCAAAAAAAAATATAGGATTTTTAGAATAATAGAGTCTGGTTTGGGATGAAGGAAAAGTTATGAAGTTTAAACATGAAACAAATCAATGTTTCTTTTTAAACGTTTTTCTTGTTTTATGAAAAAAATGGATAGTGAGTAGAAGTGTATAATTTATAATATTGAGTTGTTATGTATGCCTTATGGCCTAATTATATAAATAAAAAAACTTTAAAATATCCTTTATGTGAATGAATTCCAAATTATTAACTTAACTCAAGGTTATGTAATGTATAAGGCTGGGGCCTTAAACTTTTTGATATTTTTCATTTCATGCAACACTGAAAATAGTTATTTAATGTATATTAAAGCACTATGTTTGTATTTTATTTTATGAAATTCAATGTTATTAATAATATAAATTCAGTATAAATATTACCATTATCTATACGGAACATTGATCTTAGCATACGTTACATGAAAGACTAGCATTCCACAATGGTTTGCATAACACGCAAGACTGTGTTTTACCAACCAACAATATATTATTAAAATATTATGATTTAATAAATTAATATTTAACATATCCTTTAATTTTTAATTTATTAATATTTTTAAATAAATTATGAAAACTTGTGGTTTGGACATGTATAAAATGAATTCAGTAATTACAGTGAATATAAGTACTAATTAAATATAAAGGAAATATTTTTAAAGAAAAATATATTTTCCTAAAAAATTTAATTAATTTCAAGTAGTAAGTGATAATAATGTAATATATATACATATATATTCAATAAAATATTTTTGTTATTCCAACAATATATTTGATAGGCATAAGATAAGAACAAACCAAATTTTAAACATAAAAACATATATTTTTATTACGTTACTTTTACCTCCTTTAGATAGAGAACTTATTTTAAATCAAAATTTTGGAAATTTTATATATTTTATATGTAACTATAAACTTAATTTTGTAAATATATACATAAAAATTTGGTTATCATGTATTTTTGGTATTTTTTGTGATGTTTTATTTTTTAATGAATGGTGCAAAATACTGAAATTTAACTCAAAACGTTTTTTCATTTAATTTATTTATAAGGATAAATTATATATTTAATTTATTTTAAACATTAATTATTTAAAGTTTTTATAAATTTATCCAATTTATGTCATTAGAATAAATTTCACATTGAAATTGTTTATAAAAACCTATAAAACTTTCGAACATTTTTACTTTAAAACCCCTCTTTATCATCCCATATATGGAATTAAATTTAAATTAATTTATACCAATTTTGTGTTTGGAATTTGAAAAAATAGATTCCATATTTTGAATAATAATAATTAATAATTTTCTTTATGATGAAATTATATTTTTACAAAAAAAAGTCAAATGGAACATAATTAATATTAATTACAATTAATAATGCTAAATTAAGCTTAATAAGGTACTAAATCATGAAGCCCAAAAAAATCAGTATACATGTCCCAAAGAATTTTTTGGACATATATTGATATTATACTTCCTTTTATTTATGTTTTACCATTATTTAATCCACTTTCAATAAAAAAAGTGGTTGGGGTTTCCAATTTCTAAAATATTACAATAGTGTCATTCCTCCTCCACTGTAAAAGACCTCCTCTACACCCACTTTCTCACACCTATAAAGCATTAATTTCAGAAAATAAATTCCCAATTAGATTCAAAGAATCCATCCCTTCCTATTTTAAGCCCCCATTTGGGAATAAATCCCTCCAAGTAAGCCCTTTGGTACAATCTAAAAGGAGTTACCTGAAGAATAGGTGACATCCTCTCTCAAACTCTTCCACTATCCTTATTCCATTATTATACAAAAAACCTGGATCATAAATATGATTAGATTTTTTATGCTAATATTTATACCTACACATACCAACATGTCCATATAATGGGTAACAAGCATATTGTTCTTGTGTATAAAGAACAACCGCCACAAAAAATGATGATTGTTCATTCTTCCTTTACCGCCTCTCGTCCTGGAAATAATAATGGAAAAAATTATATAATATTTATGATGTTTATAATTTAATTAGTCTTATTTAGTTATTTTATAACACATACCTTTATACCTTCCTTTTTGTGTAAATACGATAATTTTGTTTGAGGAAGTGTGGACCACCGCCCCCTTAATGTGATGTGATTCATTCACACACTTCATGGAATGTATTAAAAATGTTTTTAGTGAAAATGTATCATATATATAGTATAATAACGGAAATGTAATAATTATATATATGTATACTTAAATTAAATTTACTCTGTTTCTTCTAGTATGATAATAAAACAGAAACAGCGTCCATGCGTACGTATGGCCAACCTTCTCTATAAACGATGTATTTCATTTCATACATTTATATAATATAGATTATTTTAATACATTTATAGTTAATATAAATGATATTTATATAATATTTTACATTTTTTAAATCATGATATAAGTATAAGGACCCAAGATAAAACAAATTAAGACACATGCAAAGAACAAAGTGGATATTACCCAAAGTGAAACATTAACAAATTATTGTTAATCAATAGGTAATATAAGGTCATAATAAAACCATATATGGAACTATATATAAGAATATTATTCTTTAAAACATATATAATAAACTTACATTTATTATATAGGAATCTTGTATGTGTACGACGAGAGTCAAGACATAAGGTAATGGAATTTTATCTCACTTGTATCTGTGAGATACATGCCTTATTCACTGATCACTTATATTATGTGGTGTATAAAAATATAATGAATTTATTCTAAGGAAATTATACCTGAATATAGGGGTATTTACATATCCATTTTATTATCTTTTTCTCATGGGGTTTAATTTTCAATAGTTACTAAATTGGTAAAGTAATTTTGTCATACCTTTTCCACCTTTGAGAAAGAGTCCATGTTATACACCTATATTTTTATATGAAGTGTATAAACTAACTTTGACATGTTATAAAATTAATTTCCTTATTTTCATGATACTTTAGTGCTCTATGTAATTTCATTTTCCTACATGGAGAATATGATTCAAATTTACCATGTTGTAATAGTTTATTGAAATAATGTCACCATTTATCACAATTTTTTTATCACTCTTTCAGTAATGAAAAATTATGATCCATTATTCAAGAACACTCAGGATGTTTCTTCTAATTTGGTAATTCTAGAGATCTTCATGTGTTATTACCATTTCCCACTATTTGGTACATAATATAATTAAGAAAATGTTTTGAGTAAAATATGACCATACCTATCTCTTCGGTTAAAAATATATGTTTCTATAGAACCATTCATTACAAAAATGGATTCAAATAATATTATACTAATATCCTATGATCATTAAAGGACTTTTTATCCTCTTTTCCTTCAACCAATTTTTTCAAATGAATATATTTATCTATTTCAAAATGAGTCATTTTTCCTTTTTACCGTGAAAAAGGAATGTTCTTTTTAACTCATATTACATGTATGTATTTACCCACCGTAAATTCATTGAAGCTTTATTTTCAGGTTTAAAAGGATTGTTTTTTAGAAATTTTTTTTTGAATAAATTTTCAAAGAAAAGGGTTTCAAAAAAAATTCAAGATTATTTTATAAGTTTAGAATGATAAAATATTTTCAAAAGGTTTCAAATCTCCACTAAATGATTTAAAAGGCAAAAATAATTTCAAAATATTTTCGATGATTCCTTTACATGTTTTGATGTTAATTTTCATGAAAATTGTTTTCAAAAGGTTTTACGTTTTAAGAATCATTTTCATAGGAGAAGGGATAACTTCATTATGAGGTTTTTTTAAAGGATATTTCAATGTTATTTCCCATCTATTATAAAATTCATCGGTGTTACCCATATATTTCTAGGGAAATGAAAAAATGTGTCCATTCATACTCACTCTATGAATGGATTATAATTTATGGCTTGTTTATTTCTAATTTTGGTTCTCGTCCATGGGTTATGTGTTTATGAAAACCGTTTCATTTCCACGTTTATGCTTTGATGACATGATTATGAAACATGTCTATTTTATATAGGTTAAGATATGATTAATTATTTATAAAACCCATTTCATTTCATGGGTTAAGATATGATTGTTTATGATTTTGCACTACAATTATGTATGATTTAATTATGAGATGTCTGGGACCTATATGTCCCTATAAAGTATTTGTTAATGATAAATGTTCCATTAGATAAAAGGGTACATGGGAGGGAACCACATGTTTGAAACAAAAGGGTACATGGGTGTAAATCCAAATGGCTAAACAAGATGGTGCATGAGAGGACATCCCAAACCTTAAACAAGAGGGTACATGGGGTGACATCCCATGCTTGAAACAAATGGGTATACGGAAGGGAATCCCAAGCCTAAAGTAAGTACATAGGTAGTTGACCAAATCCTAAAACTTTACAATGGTATTGTTAGGTATCCTTTGTATAGGGTTTTTATATTCTTATGTGTTTAACACAATTCCAAGTCTTATTCTTATATTATTCTTTTACAGCTCATTTTGTTTATTTCTTTATAATTAATGTCTTATGTACTATCAAATATTTATTCCTTGATTCATGTTTATGATATTTGATATGCTAGGTATGATCTCTAAATTATTTTATCAGGTTATCATAATTCAATTCTCATGTTTATACTTACATTCCTTCCTTTTTTACCCTTACTAATCATCTGAGCTCACATA
The DNA here is from genome assembly GCA_963277665.1 of Viscum album. Classification (NCBI taxonomy): domain Eukaryota; kingdom Viridiplantae; phylum Streptophyta; class Magnoliopsida; order Santalales; family Viscaceae; genus Viscum; species Viscum album. The sequence goes on from OY728145.1 coordinate 1,106,002,211, forward strand.
ATTTTATGTTTCCATTCTAAGGATATGAAGATATGTATTAAGTATGATCTATCTAAGAAGGGTGATATTAAATAAGATCCTTGTGGGACTTAATAAAGCTCACTTATACACCATTGTTCATGTTTCCATGTTTCCAAAGGCACTAGACTAATACAATTTTCGTGCATCTATTCTTGTAATGTTTTAAGTATTCTGCATAAGTGATGTAATTTCTATGTACTTTAAGACTAAGTTATTATTATACTAGGTTGACTTTATTATCAAACCAAGTATCATAGGATTAGGGTATGGAATTAGGGGAGTCATTTGGTTTGGTATTCTCTTACCCAAGGGGTTTTGGTAGTATTTTAAGGAGATGAGAGTGGGGGAATTTTTTAAGTGGGGGACAAGGAAGACTTGGAATTTTTTAAAAGAAAGAATTTCACCCATGTTTTTATCATGCCACAGGGATATGAAATGGTCCATTTTGAGTATTTTAAGTGACAAGGTCTAAATAATACCATAAAATATAAATAATAAAAGTTTTTGGCCATTTTTAACCCTTAACATTTAAGTCTAACCCTTGGCAACCATGTTTTTACATTAACTACCACAAATAATTTTTACTATTGTAACTATTAATTAAAGTAAAAAATTAATTTAACATTATTCGATAATATATATTAATAATATTTAAAATATTTTATCCATTTTTACAAATTCTATTTGATAAATTATAGAATTTAATTTAAAATTAAACTCATTGATGTGTCGAAAAAATGGGTTTTTAAGAAATGCATTTTGTGGAAAAGATGATATCATATTAAATTTATGAAAATTAATCATAATTAGATTAATTTAAAATAATTTTCATATATATATATATAATCTATATATTTCATTTAAATAATTCCTCATTATGTGTTATTTTAATTATTTAAAATTGTTAAACATTATACGCATTAAAACTGTTTTGAGAGAAAAAAAGATGTCTTAAAGCCTAAAAATAAATTTATAAAAAATTAGAGTATAAAATGTATTAAATTTAAATAATTATATCTAATAAAAACATATGATAATTTTAAATAAAATTATAATTATAATGGCACTTAATTTATTAAAAATTAATGAAAATTTTATAAAAGTGATATTTTTCAATATTCACTAAAAAATTAATATCATCAGAAAAATATAAAAATAATACCATTAGTTAATATCAATATGATTATTTTAAAATTTATTTTACTTTTTTAAAAAAATCTATTATTTTTTAAAATTATTTTTAAATTATGTTCGCAATGTATGACTAAACGCCCTTTTTGAAAAATACAGTTTTTTAGAAAACATTTCATTTTATTTCAAATATTTATTATTATATTTTTAATAAATATAAAACCATTGAATTTATTTTATACATGTGTACACCATATAATATTAATAATTTATATATTCATATTCATACCCACCAACTTAATTTCTTGGTTGTAATGGTCATGTTTAAATTATAATATTTTAATAGATTATCATATTTCATTTAAACTTAAAGTTATATACATCGCAAGAAATTGTAGAGATAGGATTTATGTAAAAAAGAAATATATTCTAAATAATATGGGATCTATATTCTATTTTAATGATTTTGTCGCATGTCATGCATGATATTTAACAAGATGCTCCTCTTCTCAAATCTCGGGGTATCAGATTCTACCCTCTTAAAATAAATTGCATCATCGCAATTTAATATTGTTCACTGTAATAAAGTGTTTTACATTTTAAAGTACCTTTTTGGATACCTAAATTGAAAAAAAAAGTTTAATAAAACTACCCATTGATAAGAGAGAAATTGATTTATGATGTTTATCTAGAATAAAACGTACTAGGTTTCCTAATAGAAGAACATCAGTGGAATGTGAAGATATTGACATATAAGAAAATCATAAATAATTATAGGGAGTGATATAAATTAATGATCATAAAAAATTGAATGATAAAGAGAAAGTTAAAAATCATAAACCCACAAATAATTTATGAATTAAAAGGCCATTTATTCCTCATGTATAATGTTAATAGGGTATCTTTTTTATTTCATGATCATTTCCCAATATTTTAGGGATTCTAAAGAACACAAAAATATATAATTACTTGATATTTTTTATTTCATAAATACAATTTCATTATTTGGTTTTTCATTGGCCACATTCTATATCACCTCTTAATTTATGGAATGAGTATCCACTGTGTATTGTGTTATAACTAAATCAAAAAAGATATCTTTTAACAGATCCCCATATCCATAAAAAAGTAAAAGTTTATTCCCCATAACATTATTTCCTCCAAAATTGTTTTCAAAAAGTAAGAAAATACCCAAAATGAATATGAATCAATTAATTTCCAAAATTCATCAATAAGACCATAGTTTTAACACATATCATTCCTTAAATAAATGAGTATTCATCCCAAATAACCCCAATAACCTCAAAAAGAAATAATTTTTTAACCTCAGTGGTTATATCCTACCCATTCAACTTACATCTAAGAAACATAATATCATTCATCCAAAAATATCCTTTAGGTTAAACCAAAATGTTATATATAACTAAACCCAATCAATTATATCCCAAAATATAATTAGTTTCTCTCAAATCAAATTAATATTTCCCATAATATGTTTCCCAAGATCAACTTAATATTTAACCTTGAAACCATCTGTATAAAAACAAATTCATTTTAACCAATACATCACTAAGGATAGTGGTAGGTGTCACACCATTATTTCCATTTGATTTTTGGATCAATCTATATGAACATTTTGTATGTGATGGGATTTTACATTGCTTCTGGGTTTTATTTTTTCTAAACCTATTCTAATATAATTTCTATAACATTCTAAAAAATATGAATAACATCCAAAAATGACAATAATCATCAAATTACTTTTTTACTTCTAAGTTTTTCTATGTAGATTATATTTTCCCCAAAATATTTCCTTACTATTAAATCCCTTTTCTATATGATTATTACTATTGAAAATATTCTTGAAAATCCTTATAAAAACTACTAAGTAATGGTCCTTTAGTGCATTATGATTCTTATGAACAAAATACTCTGGATAAAAACAATTATACACAATAATTTTAGGACCCTCATACTTAAATACTTCCCATAAAATATTGGAATACCATACTTCCTTACTTGGTCTATGGGATAACCCATGGTATTTGGGTATTGAAATGGATGATTCCTATGTTCCCTACATATAAGATATCAAATTCCATGGAAATTGATTTCCCTATGAACTCCATTTCCATATAGAAAAACTATTCCCCTCCATTTTATATATTCTTCTACGTTCTTCTTCCCACCTTCTTAAAATGTAAGAAGATGAATCAATTTTCCTATATGATCATTACAACACAAAATTTCATCAAATTTCATTCTCCTCTTATTTTACTTGTTAGGAATCTCACAAAAGATCACATTATAAATCATATATTGTGATAAATTATTAGGAATAATCAGAATATATTTATATCATATTATCTTCTAATTTGGTTTTTCAAAACCACTGAAGTTTCCATCACATTTTTATTAATATGGAACCTCCTAGTTCTATTCATTGACTAAAATAAAAAATCATAGTATGAGAAATAATAATCATAGTGGGAAACCTCGTGAACATGAAAAATTTAATATAGGGTATATAAATCATTGCACCCTATTTTAATTTTAATAAACCTTAGTTTAGGACAAGTTCATACGTGATAATCATCTATTAAAATACATCATGATAGTTCATTAAAATTTCATGAATTTCCATAGTATCACCCCCAATCATGTCAAACTATGTACTTAGTAAGTCTCGTATTCATATACAAGGTAATTACTAAGTCAAAATTAATGCACCTTTTACAAAGATATTACCCCTGGGTACATCTATTCTAGTACTATGCCCACATGTATTATCTAGCCAAGGTTGTTATTTCTTAGAAACCACTCGCTCTTTACATCACAAAAATTGTCGGATATTTTCCTATACCTTGACTTATAAATAAATATATAATTGGAGATATCCTTTGGTCTCTCACAAATTTTGTCTAATCCTAGTTTTTTTTTCAAATAAACATTTTCTCTAATACAAACTATAGTGAACCAATCCTTTTACACATATTATTACATTATTTATAAACCAAAATAACCTATAATTACAACATAATGACTGTAAAGGCTTAATTTCTTTTAAATACACTATCATAATAAAAATAAAAAAACTAAAACATGGAATACTTATTTCATTTTCCATTGGGTGATCTAAATCCAATAAAACTCCTAAAAATGCATGGGATAGCCTAAGGAATATATGAAATAATGTTGTTATATAAAAATCCCAGTAAGTGAATATACATGATAATGAAACCTATTATGTGAGTCCTAGATATAACATGATTTCATAAAAGATAAGGAACATATGTAATCACATGGAATTGTAACTTATGGAACATGGTATCATAAGACCAGGGTGGCATAGAAAATGTAGTAGCAACATATAACATGACCAAAAAACATTTCAATATGAACTAGATAGATAATATCACATGGAGGACAAAGTACCATAATGGATGTGGTTTACTCCCTAATCCCATACATGACGTCTCGTGATACTATAACATTACCTAAAGAAATTTGAGCGCTCTCACAGTGTACCCATAATACCATGTTCATGATCTTTGTGTTCCATATAAATGAAATCAACCATGGTTCACAACATAATAATTACCCATAGAAAGAAAATTTGTTTCACGATCTTGTTTCCAATCATAATCAAAGAAAAAAAATTGATGAAGGAATTTGAGAAATGATCATAAGTAATGAATTACACCATCAAAGAAATGAAGAGTAAACTGGGTAGGTGTGTGTGTGTGTGAGAGAAATATGTACACAGATTATAATCATTCCATGACATCAAAGGTTTCTTTCATTAAGGAAAATACTATTAAAATTATTTTAAAAAAATATTTATGAAAATAACCTTTTCAATTTGAATAACATCAATGGATTTCATCTAATATGAAAAATGATTTTAAAAGATTTCATTGAAAATTTATTGGGAAAATATCCATTCAATTTTGAAAAAAAATTATTTAAAATAAAAAAATATCTCAAACATTAAATAAAACATTTTTAAAAAATAAATTTGAAACTTATAAATGAGGATTTAAGACATTGAGGGGAAATAGTGGTGGAAAATTTTGATTCATGATAGAAACACTAAAAAATAAATATTCCTTTGACATTTTGGTAATAATTTTAAAAAATATTTTTTTCAAAAAATTAAAGAATATAATTTTAAATCATTTTAAAAAATATAATTAAGGATAAAAATTAAATTAAACAATCATTGTAAAATATTTCTGAAAATATTTTTACAAAATAAGGGTTTGAAAAGACAAAATCGAACAAAAACATAAATGAAGTTACATTTTCTTTAAAATGTTTTATCATTTTCATTACCAAAGGGATAAAATTGGTTTTATTGATTTGAAACATCATGAATTTCCATAGGGTAAGAAAATTAAAATTATGTATTAGAGGGTGATTAAATAATTTCCTTCAATGGAAATTCAAGCATAAAAAATCCCGAATAATTTGAAATTAAAACATAAAACCTTACCACTTTGGTAAATTTTGAATCATAATTCCCCATTAATGAATTAGATTAATTGTAACATAAAATATACTGAGTTAGTAAGGATTCATGATCTATTTTTTAAATGGGATGTATATACACAATTTAAAATAAATTAGGTGGATAACGTAAAATGTGTTTCAAAGAAAGATGTTTGAGATGAAACCCTTACAACATTCAAATCATTAATTTGAAAGTTGATAAATGTTGTTATTATATGAAAAAAATATAAATACACACAAGGGAGTGTTTAAATAAAATATTTAGTAATAAAATTAAATTTCACACATAATCATGGCATAATATAATCAACTATGTGTACGTATAACCCAATAAATGGAAATTGAGTTTTGAAAACTATTTCCACACACTTAACAATAGTTTAGAGCTTTGTATCCTCATGTATAGTGGTTTTAAACATGTTAATAATATATAACAAAACCATTTTGTAACATATGGGATTAAAAGATAACACAAACTCCACACCTTAACATGGTCATTAGGAACATGTGTATCAAATAAGGATGTTTTATATGAAACCCTAACAACATTTTTATCAATGGATTGAGAGTTGATAAATGTATTGATTGTGTGTAATAAATGTTGATCCCCACTAGGAAAATTTGAAATACAATATAAATTAATACAATGTCATTTCATGAATAATCATGGCATAATATAATCAATGATGTATATGTATAACCCAATTAATTGAAATTGATTTTTGAAACCTATTACCTCATAATTCCTTTTAGTTGAGAACTCTATAGCCTCATGTATAGTTGTTTTGAAAATGTTATTAACATATACCATAACCATATTTCTAAGAGTTAGGCCCAACTAACAGAATATACACCCCACCATAACATGGGTAACCCAGTCCAAGCCTAGGTACAGCCAGCTTCTCTAAAGACATGTGGTCCCTTCTGTGGGTCTCATACATGTTCCCGAATAGATCATTAGAATAATGATTTTTTCCATAGTAAAGTACATGTTTTTTCCAATTTCTTTTTCCCTCACTCACACACAACATGGGTAACTTCCAAGTGGGTCACCCAACTTGTTCACTACTCGAGACCAAACAAGAATAACTATGCATTTCTAATCAGATAGGATCCCAAAAATAAAGGTTGACCTTATTGACATGTTTCATATCATTTATCCTTTTAACCCATTATCATTATTGGGTGTTACATTCACCCCCCCCCCAGAGAACAATATCCTCATTATGGATACTATATCTAAACCTAGGTAGTTCCACTACCCTAAAGTACAGGTTTATCCTATGATTTCGATGTAACAAATAGGCCCCCACTTACAACACAGACAACCCTCCTTAATATATCTATTGGGTCCTAGCCCACTAATTACCACTAGTTTTCCCGCAGACACGTAGTCCCCTCCCTAGGGCCCATCCATATGCCCGAACAGGTCATCTGACTATGGATTATCCCCACATTCCAACACATGTTCTTCCTAGTTTTCTTTTTCCTCAGTCATACACACCTTGGGTGGCTTCCTAAAAGGTCACCCAACCTGATCACTAATCATGGCCAATCAGGCTTAGCTATGGAGTTATAATCAGGTAGACAACTAAAAAGAAATGTAAACCTTGTTAATAAGAGTCATTTCATTTATCCTTTTAAACATTTAATACTCTCGGGTGTTAAAATATTAAAATTTATAACATAATATCTGATACTTTTATAATATCTTATTACACATTTGTTAATAATCATTCAATATAAATGTTGTTTCGGGTGTTTATTTCCTTGTTTTCTCATGCATGTTTTTTCATAAATGTTCTAGAAAATGAACATAGAATATGTTTCCATAATATATAGAATTATGTTAATGTTATAAATAGCATTTTTTATTGTATATATATTTTTAATTGTTATTAAATTTTTAACATAGAGAATGAATCACATCACTTCATGGAGATGGTATGTCATATGTATGCACGAGCGATATTATCATTTATTTAACTGGTGAAAGGGTATGTAAATTGGTTATATATTTATTTTATATAATTAATATCATTATATAAAAATCACATATATTAATTATGTTTATCCTTTATTATCTTCCATGTAAGTCATTAGTGAAAAATGAATCACATCTCCTCGTGTGGCAGTAGTCTGTCGTACACATGTGCAACGTTATCATATTACAGAAGGAAAATAATGTTAGACGGTCTATTATATATAAAAATTCAATAAGTATAATTATATCATAAATATAATATATAATCATTTTTTACATCATTATAGCTTTGTGTGAGTGTAGTTTTGGAAAACTAATTACATCGGTTTGTGAAGCACTAGTCTGTCGTACACATGATCAATGGTTTCGTTTCCTATTTGAATGAGTAGGATATAGTTTTAGTTAATTAACTTCACATAAAAATATATAATAATATATAATATAATTATTTTATTACATGATAATTGATTAATAATATTTTACTCAGGTGGTGGAAGAAATAAAATAAAATCCCCAGTTATTAACATTACATGTTCTTAAAAAACTTGTTTTGGTTTGCACCAAAAGCCTACCTAGGTTGGATATTTGATAAAACTAAGGATTTTAAGATTATGGGATAGAATTTTTATGTTTATTTTTTTATGTATTTTTTTAACCAATGGTTTTTGTAAATGTTCAAAGGATCGGAGAGGGGGAGTCCATTTATATGTGGGGGAGAGTACACACATGGATTTCATGAAAAGATAGAATTTAACCCAAAGTTTTCTCAGGACACTTGTATATGAAATGGAAAATTTTGGAACCTTATAAGATAAAAGGTAGAAATACGATGATATATAGTAATTATATATGTTTTTATTCATTTTAAACCCATGTCATTTTACTTTATCCCCTGATAATCATGTTTTTACCCTAATCATGGTAAATTATTATTATTGTTTTCATTATTCATTATGGTAAAATATTAAGTTCAAAATTTTAGATAATATAAATTATTTTGATTAAAAATATGTAATCCATTTTACATAAATTAAACTAATAAATGTCGAATCATTTGATTTAAAATTAAACTCACAGACATGTTAAAAAATACTTCTTCATGAAATGCATTTTTAAGGGAATGAAAATCTCATATTAAGTACATAAAATTTAATCATAATTATATTAATTTAGACTCATATTTATATATATATATATAATCAATAAATTTAATTTAAACAATTAATATTTAATTGTAATTTTATTTATTTAAATTTGATAAACAATATACACTTTAAAATAATTTTTAGAAAAAATATGTTTTAAAGCCTAAAAAAACATATACGGAAATATAGTATACAGATGATTTAAATATAAATAATTGAATTTCCTATTACTAAATAATAATAATTTTTATTTGAAATCAGATTAATATAAAATTGGTGCTTCATTTATTAAAAATAAATCCAACTTTTATAAAAAATGGTATTTTAACTATCCACTAAAAATTAATATTTTCTAAAAAATACCAAAATATTACCATAATTTAATATCGATATTCTGATTTCAAAAATTATTTTCATTTTTAAAAATAAATTTTATAAAATTAGTAGAAATTAGTTTTAAATTATTTTCAAAAATAATGATAAAATCTTCTTTTAGGAAAATAATGTTTTTTAGAAAACATTTAATTTTTTTTCAAATAGTTCTTATTTAGTTTATAATCAGTAGGTAACCATTGAATTTATTTTATATGTGTGTAAATAATATAATTTTCATAATTTATTTAGTTCTATTTATACCCACCAACAAAACAAAAAGGTTATAATTGTCATGTTTAAATAATAATATTTTCATAAAGAATCATGTTTTGTTTAAAACAGGTGTTATGTGAATCACAAGCTATCTAATCTATTGAATTTATTTAAAAATAAATATATTATAAAGTCTCGTGTTGTTATATTCAATTAAAATATTATTATTATTATTTTCATACATTTGATCAAACATGATGTTCTGATTTTCAAGTCATAGGATGTTGTATTAATGGAGGATTAGATTTCACTATCACATTCTATATTGATTCAAATTCTATAGGTGATTATAACAAATAGATATATATTATTTTTTATGTTTTTAATACTATAGTAGGAGTTTTTAGCTTGTTTTAAAAGTTTCATTTAGTTTTTTCTTTATCCATTACTTTGGAGAGGTCCATGGAAGCTATATAAGACTGAAAATAATAGGTTTCGATAAGAATATTGTTGGAGGAGCATGGGTAAAAAAAGAAAAGTAACCATTGTTTTCTAATATTCAGAGTGCCATGTACTTTGAAAAAAAATATCCTTCTATTCAATGGTAAATAACATTAGGTTATAGTTTTACCTCTTTCAAAATATATTGAAGGAATGAATTTTGAACATGTTGAAAGATTGTACTAAATAAAATCTAGCAGATTTCTTATTGAAAGTTTTTAGGATTTAATATATTCAGATAGTGAATGTAATCAAGCATCCTTTAATATAAATTAGCTTTATATTGGAAAGATTTAAAGGATATGTGGAGATGGGATTAATTCTTAATCAGATTTTCAAGTGGTAGATATGTCACCAGCTTCCCCTTATGTTGTTAAAGGGGAAAAGTAGAGTTAGTATGGGGTGGGAAAACCCTACAAAACCAACCAACAGAATCATAGAATGAAATAATGTGGATTTCTATAAAATGAGAGTCCCTCCAATTCATTTTCGTCATTACCTCTATTATTAAACATCTCATAATTATGCATTAGTATTTTTTTGTATTTTTTGAGGTATTTGATTAATTATTCATGTGAACGAAACTATAATGGTATTTTCATTATAATAGTGGTGGAGTGTGTACAAAAAATTTAATATAGTGAGATCTAACTATTTTCCCATGGTTTTACCCTTTTTAATTTTAGGATTTTTCCAACATTATATCTAGTGTTCACATTTGATGTACTTTTTCACTTTATTTTATCTCAATATTATCACCACACTGGTGATTCAATAATTTTTTATTCATAATATATACATACCACTTAATCCAAATCAAGACCCCTGATTCTATCTTGTCCCTTGCCACATGCATAAATAACCTCCACCATATCTTATATATTTCGTACATACACCACTGACCATGACATCACCCACTTCTAATGGCACAAAAACCACCTCACACCTAGAAATTCACTCTAAGTTCACTGAAATCAATGAATTATATTCATAGAGATGACTATTAACTATAAATATTGGTGAATTTTTTATTGATGGTTCTGATGATTATTTTTTCATTAGATTCCTTTTGAAAACTAGTTTTTTATTAAAATATGGTTCTAAAGGGGGGTAGAAATACCGGTGGGGTGGGTGTCCATATCCAACCAAAACCATAGGTATGAGAGGAATATGGATTCAAAAATGGGAAAAGGAGTTTCATATAAAATTAAACTCTCCATTATTTTGAAAACTCTATGATTCAGACACAACTTCTATAATTTATCCATATGTTTGTATTTTTTAGGACTACTAATTATCTATTCAAGATATAAATACATGAGTATTTTCTCTATGTAACAGGGAGAGAGTGACTATCCCCACATTGTTTTGTAGTGATATTATTATATTTTCTTGTGTATTTGTACCCTCATTTAGTTGGGGGGTTTTCTATGATATATCTTGTGTGATTTCCCCTTATTTTTTCACTTTATTTTTTATCATTATAATAATCACACCATAGGATCAATCATTTCTAATCCCAACTAGTTGTATGACATGGAGGTTATGCCTTGATGTTGTTAAACAAAAAATGGTATTAATAGTTTTTATAAATATGGTTATGCTCAGTGATTGTGACTTTGTTTGATTATTCACCTCAAAAAAATATTGAGATTATTTATGTTACGACCAGAGACACTCTAAAGCGGGGAGAATCAAAGTGATTCTTAAATTAAACTTTTATTTAAATGGTTTAACCTTTTTTAGGTTCCTATTCCCATGCACGTAAGAACTATTTTAAACCTATATTACTTGATAGAACATTCACCAAAACAAACATAGATATTCAGGGGAATAAATCATAACTAACACACAAATATTTTACTAGGTTAATTATCATGGGATTTTTCTATAAATTACATACAAATGATGTGTTAGAGTTATATAATCCCCTAATATTCACTATTTCTATGGATATAATGTTTTTCCATGGTAGCACCATGTCAGGTGCATTACCTCTTCAATATTTAGTGTTTTTTCAATCCTCGCCCAAGGTGGAATGATTCTTGTTTACATCCATGAATTTCATACAAGATATACTTCAATGGTTCATAGACATGAAAGTCTCTTAAAAATATAAGAAACATGATGGTTTGTCTGTCACGAACCGAATCGGGTCGCCATCCGAACGGACGCCCGACCCGGCCCGCGGCAAGGCCCGAAGGGCGTTCCCTATCCCCACGGGCTGGCACAAGTGCCCGGGTATCAAAATAAACCTTGGGAATGATTTACCCGAGTGAATAAATGTAAAGCAGCCAACCAAAGTAAACCAAACAGAGATAAAGGTTACAGTCAAACATGTAGACAACCAAACAGGTTTTTGGTTCACAAGTACTCAAAACCCAAATAACACCAAAACAAGATAACCAAAGACCAACCTAAGGACTGTCGCCCGGTGTAAGGGCACCGCCTCTAGGCCACCACCTAAACGCCACGTAGATAGTCCTGCTAACAACCTGAACCACTGCTCCCAAAAGCTGGACCCCTACCTGTATCAGAAGTAAACAAGTCTACTTACACCCAAGGGTGTAAGTAGGGTGTGAGCAATCGCCCAGCAGGATATCACCAATAAAAGATTCCACGCACAACTATCAAAAGACAACCAAATGCAATGCTAAAATAAAGATAGAAAGAAGTGCAAAAGAAAATGGTTTTTTATAAAATGATTTAAAAGAAAGGCAGTTCAAGATAAACACATTAGGATAGCAGTTTAAGTGACATAACACATATCAGCATGCACGCAAGGTAACTGGTGGCACCAAGGGATGGGAAAGGCCCTATGGGTACTAGACTAGCGGGATCCTAGAACGTCGTGTCTCGGTGAAACGTGGCTTAGGCGGCCACGACCCTCAGATAACGTGGCTTAGAAGGCCACGACCCTCAGAACACGTGGCTTAGAAGGCCACGACCCTCAGATATCATATGTTTAGTTAGTGTTGCAGTCGTCAAACCTGCCAGTGAAATCGGGTCGGGTCATCTCCGGAACACTAGCTCACTAGTCCCAGTCTCCCCACCTAATACCCCGGCTTCCCTCCTTGTGCTCACCTAAAGATAAAAGTTCATATAGTATGTCACATTATCACTTAGAGCCAAACGTGTCACCTGCACACTGATATCCCTTTTGAAAAAACACACACACACACCAAAACCTCCTTTTCCTTTTTCTTCTTTTAAAAAAAAACTTAAACCACACTACACAGTTTACAATTTATAATAAACAGCCAAAGTGGGTTTTCGCAATAAAAGAAAAGGACTTGCACCACATAAATAGACCACTGGAAAATTAGAATGCGCATTTAAAAAGTAATTAAAAACTAATTGTCAATCTGAGAACTAATCAGCAGGGTGATGAAAAATTAAACCAGCATGCAAAGGAACGCCAAATGATAACTGAGTGCGAAACCACCTACCTCAAACGGGCGCGGAAAAAGGCACGGCGCAAGACCCCAGTTGCGCCGCGGTCGCACCGTCTTGAGCCGTCAACCAGGTCCTAAAAACAGCATAACGCTCAACGGGTTCAGCAAATTGTTAGCATAATAATAATAATGATAATAATAATAACGTAAAAATAATAATAGTGATAATAACAAAATAATAATAACAATAATAATATAATAATAACAACAATAATAATAATAATAATAATAATTAATAGTAATAGTAATAATAATAATAACATAATCATAATAATAACTTAATAATAATAAAAATAGTAATATAATAATGATAATAAGAGCGTAATCTTAATACTAATGATAATAACATAATAATGATAAAATAGTAATATAATAATATTAACTTAATAATGATAATAATAAATATAATAATAATGATAACATAATTATAATAAGATTAATAATAACATAATAATAATAATAATAACATTAGAATAATAAAAATAATATCATTATTAGGTTAATAATAATAATTACAAAAGAGAACATTAATACATTATTAGATAATTCAAAGTAATAGAACAAGATAATAAAATAAAATAATATAATAAAAAAAAGAGAAAGAGAACAAACCAACAGGTTTGTTGGAAGGGGATGGCCGAACAGGGGCGCCGGAACGGAGAAGAAGAGGAAGAAAAAGAAAGGGAAGAAGAATGAGAGAAGAGGAAGAGGAGAAGAAGAAGAAGAGAAGAAGAAAAGAAGAAGAGAAGAAGAGGAGGAGAAGAAAAGCAGCGGCAGGGGCGGCTGGTCCGTTGCGGTTGCAAGAGGAGAAGCAGGTCAGCCGGAGGCGGAGGCGTGGCCGATGCAGGTCCGGCGGGAGGTGCAGGAGCGGCGCAGTGCAGAGGAGAGGGGAGGAAGAAGAGGAAAAGAAGAAGGAGAAGAGAAGATGGGCGCCGACTGAGCAGGGAGGTGCGGCGTGACGCTGTCCGGCGGAGCAGAGGTGGTGCGCGACGTTGGCTGGGCAAACCGGAGGCTACTATGGGTTGCGTAGTGCTGGCCAAGAAGAGAAATGGGAAGGCCGGTCGAGCGAGAGGCTGCTGGGGAGAAGGTGCGTAGCAGGGAAAGCCGGGAGGCAGCAGGCGGAGGGCTTCTTCTGGGCAAGGGGGATAACAGGGAAGTCGACGGCTCGGGCAGGGCGATAGAAGGAGGGCCGGTGCGAGGCAGGCTGGCGCAAGGTTGTTGGAGGTAGCAGGGAGGGCTGCCAAACGGGAGGAGCACCAGAGGAGGCGGTCGCGGTCTCGACAGAGCGGGAGAAGCAGCGGGGGCAGCGGGGCAAGAATGGGTGGCGAGGGTGTGAGCCGGCAAGGAGCCAGGTAGGATGGTGACTAGGGTTAGATGCAGCACAAGGTGAGAGGCGGATGAATAGTAACCCATGGGAGATGGAGAGAACAAAAGTGGGAGGAAAAAAAGTAAAAACAAAAGAAAGGATAAAATAAAATAATAAAAATAAAGATAGATAAAAATAAAAGAAGATAAGAGAATAAGAAGAGAAGTAGAGGAGGGATAAAATAAAATAAGAATAACGGGATGGAAAAGAAAAAATAAATAAATAAATAAATAAATAAATAAATAAATAAATAAATAAATTAAAACCTAAAAAGAAAATCTAACCTAAACTAATAATGATAATCATAATAATAATAATAACGGTGTTAATGAATAAAAAAAATACGAGTTTAAAAAAAAAGTTAATGATAAAAAGGTCCACCCGCACACCAGGCAGGCCGCGCGGCTTTACCTGTGCCATGCCCGCTCATCGGGCATTGTGAAGGCAGCGTTCATTTATCAACGTAGATGCGCACACTAGTTTCATGCTCAGCCCGCTTTCCAACGAAAAGAAAATTATAAAAAGGCAACTAAACTCACGTAATAAAATAAAAATAACAAATAATAAATAAACATACCTCGGTGCGAAGTCCAGGTGTGACAATTATCCCCACCATGAAAACTTTCCGCCCTCGGAAAGTCAGCTCAAAGCCTGATCAGAGAATAGAAATGGGTACTCCTGCTCAACCCATGACTTCCGCTCCCAAGTCTCGTGTTCATCGTTCCCGTGCTGCCAAAGAACACGCACCAGAGGAATGGACTTTCCACGCCGCACCTTTTCCCGAGAATCCACTATACGCACTGGTCGCTCGACCACAGACAAGTCGGACTCTATCTCCAGCTCCTCCCAATTCAGCACATGCGACGGTTCGGGGTTGTACTTCTTTAGTTGGGAGACATGAAATACGTCGTGAATCGACGTCAACTGCGAGGGAAAAGCTAGCCTGTATGCCACCTTGCCAATCCACTCAAGAATCTCGAAAGGTCCGACATATCTCGGTGTCAGCTTCCCCTGTTTCCCCAAACGACGGTGACCCAAGCGAGGGGCCACTTTCAGGAACACTCTGTCCCCCACTGAAAACTCAAGGTCCCGCCGCCTCTGATCTGCATAAGACTTGTGGAGACTCTGAGCTATCAACAACCGCTGCCTAATCAGCTTGACCTTCTCAGACGTCTCCTGAACAAGACTCGGTCCCAAGAGCGAGGTTTCTCCTACCTCAGCCCAACACAAAGGAGACCGACAAGGCCGGCCATAGAGCGCCTCAAAGGGTGCCATTCTGATGGAAGACTGGTAACTGTTATTGTAAGCAAACTCAACCAGCCCCAAATGGCTATCCCATGAGCCTCCAAAATCTAGCACACAAGCTCGGAGCATGTCTTCCAGAATCTGATTCGCCCGCTCCGTCTGGCCATCGGTCTGCGGATGGTATGCCGTGCTCATCTTAATCTGTGACCCCAAAGCCTTCTGGAGGCCTCCCCAAAAACTGTGATGTAAAGCGGGGGTCCCTGTCAGAAACAACTGTCGACGGCACACCATGAAGTCTGACCACCTCCTGAACATACAAGCGGCCCAGTTCCTCTACCTTCGCTGTGTCTCTGATCGGAATAAAGTGGGCAGACTTAGTCAAACGGTCAATCACCACCCAGATAGCATTCCTCCCTCGAGGTGTATGAGGCAGGCCAATGATGAAGTCCATGGCGACCTCATCCCACTTCCAG
The DNA here is from genome assembly GCA_963277665.1 of Viscum album. NCBI lineage: Eukaryota > Viridiplantae > Streptophyta > Magnoliopsida > Santalales > Viscaceae > Viscum > Viscum album. Next base: position 1,106,018,632 of record OY728145.1, read on the forward strand.
GTAGGAATGGGAAATGGCTGGAGTAGGCCAGATGGTCTCTGATGTTCTGCTTTCACTTGCTGGCAAGTGTAACATCGGGATACGAAGTCAGCTATGTCCCGTCTCATACCTGGCCACCAGAACTGCCAGCGAACATCGTAGTACATCTTGGTGGTACCAGGATGGACGGCCCACTGAGACTGGTGGCTATCCTGCATCACCACCTTTCGCAGAGACAACGGCACTACAGCACGGCCCTTGGAGCACAGGACCCTCTGGGAAGACAAAGACCAATCAGAAGGAGTCTCCCCACCATGGAGAAACTGCGTAGATCGCTGACAAAACTCATCACCAGGCTGCTCCTGCTGAATCAACTCTAGGAGGGCAGGAGTCAACTGGATGCTAGCCAAGAAAGTACCTCCACTGTGCTCCCTGCTCTCCAAATGCAACTGGGCGAAAAGCCCCATCAAAGCCCACTCATCGCTGGACTTCTTCAACGCCTGCACTGGTACTTTTCTGCTCAATGCGTCAGCTACCACATTACCCTTTCCAGGGGTATAGACAATATCAAAATCAAAACCCTGCAGGTACTCGACCCAACGGCGCTGCCTCAAATTGAGATCCCTCTGAGAGAAAATATAGGCCAGGCTCTTGTGGTCAGAATAGACTACAAACTTCTCCCCAAAAAGATAGTGGTGCCATGTCTTCAAAGCATGCATCACTGCCACCAACTCTAAGTCGTGAGTCTGATAGTTCTTCTCATGCGCCGGAGTTGGCGAGAACCATAGGCCACAACGTGGTCATCCTGCATGAGCACACATCTGAGGCCCGTACCTGACGCATCGCAATACACCACATAGCCCTTTCCTGACTCTGGTAGGGTCAATACAGGTGCGGTGGTCAACCGCTGCTTCAGCTCCTCAAAAGATGTCTGGCACTATGGGCTCCACTCAAACTTCACCCCTTTCCGGGTGAGTGCGGTCATGGGGGAGGCAAGCCGCGAGAAGTCCCGGACAAAGCGCCTGTAATAACCAGCCAAGCCCAGAAAACTCCTGATCTCAAACACATTTCTCGGCTGCTCCCAAGACATAACTGCTCTGATCTTTTCGGGATCCACTGAAACCCCATGTTCTGAGACGACATGCCCCAGGAACTTCACTTCCCTGATCCAGAAAGTGCACTTCGAGAGTTTGGCATACAGGCGGTGATCCCGCAAAGTGCCCAAAACAACACGCAGGTGATGCTCATGCTCCTCCTCATATCCAGAGTAGACCAGGATGTCATCCACGAATACCACGACAAATGAGTCAAGATATTGGTGGAACACCCTATTCATGAGTGCCATAAAAACTGCAGGAGCATTCGTCAGTCCGAAAGGCATGACCAAGTACTCGAAGTGACCGTACCTGCTTCGGAAAGCCGTCTTCGGGATATCTTCTTCTCTCACCCTAAGCTGGTGGTATCCCGAACGCAAATCAATCTTGGAGAACCACTTTGCCCCCTTCAGCTGGTCAAACAAATCGTCAATCCGAGGCAAAGGGTATTTATTCTTGATGGTTACCTTGTTCAGCTTCCGGTAATCAATGCACAACCGAAGGGTTCCATCGGCCTTCTTCGCGAATAAAACCGGTGCGGCCCAAGGAGAGACGCTCGGGCGAATGAATCCTTTGGATTCCAAATCGTCCAGCTGTATCTTTAATTCCCTCAATTCGGTGGGGGCCACGCGATATGAGGGAAGAGATATAGGCTGTGTTCCCGGCGCCAACTCAATCGAGAACTCCACGTCTCGCTCTGGGGGTAAGCCAGAAAAATCATCTGGGAAAACCTCTGGGAACTCATCCACTACACGAGGTAACCCGCCCTATGAAATACCACCATCGTCCTCCGGCGCGAGTGACGACAACTGATAAGCAAGATTTCCAAGCTCAGGGAGTGGAGGTCCCGCACGTCCCGACCGAGGATCCCATTCTCCGTGAAATAGCTGAGGAGTCCCATCGGGTGCTGTAAAGCTGACTCGGCGTCGATAGCAATCAATGTGCGCCTGGAAGAGCACCAGCCAGTCCATACCGAGGATCACATCAAATAGGTCCATGTTAAGGACCAAGAAATCCCATTCCATCTCGACACCCGACACAGAGAGTGCGCACGATCGACACTTAAGGCCTTGCTCCCTCTTTTTCCCCAACGACGTTACCAACTCCATAGCAAACGATAAAAGCTCGGATGGTAGGTTCAGCAGATTCACAATACGAGCAGATATGAAAGAAACTGAAGCACCAGTATCAAATAAAACTGCAGCTATAGAAGATGCAACCAGAATAGTACCTCGAACCGTCGAAGGCCCTGCATCAGATCCCGCTGGTGCCTGATCCACAGCATGCAGTTGCCTGGTCTCCACCTGAGAACGGCCGCTCGCCTGAGGCTCTTCCCTGATATGGCTTTGCCCTGAAGACGATCCGGTCCTACCACCACGCCCACCAAACCGAGATCCTGTCATCCTGGTCGGCTCTGACTGAACTGATACCCCTCTAGAAGCCACTGATCCAGCCCCACTCTGATAAGGGCGTGCAGTCCTGCAGAAGCGCTGTAGATGTCCCACCACTCCACATCCATGACATGGTCTGGGAGGGTATGGACAAACAGGTCGGATGTGCCCTGCCCTTCCGCACTGATGGCACACAACAGACCCTGCACCAGAAGCCCCAGATGAAAACTGCCTGGGAGAATGACCTGAGCTGCCATCACCCTTCTTCCATTGCTCATCACGCTTCCTCTTCTTCTCAGATGAACTGCCACTGCCAAGCCCTGACACTGATCCAGAAAACCCTGACTTTCCCTTCTGGTCAATCTCGGCCATACAAGCATGATCGACCACCTCAGCACAAGTCTTCAGCTTGAACAAGAAAACCTGAGAGTGAATTTCTGGTCGAAGGCCCTTCTCAAACTTCCGAGCTTTCAAGAATTCGCTCAAAACTATCTCAGGTGCGTACCGTACCAGTTCAGCAAAGCGATTCGTATACTCCATCACTGTCTGATTCCCCTGTGATAGCTCCATGAACTCCCGAGATCTAGCATAGGCTACAAACTCTGGACAATACTGCTCGTTGAAGATACCCTTGAAATCCTTCCAGCTCATGTGCTCATGCTTCCCAGCCTGGACCACTGATTCCCACCATTTGCGACTGGAACCCTCCAGCTGGAACGAGGCACACTTCACCATGACTTCCTCAGGTGTGTCAAGGAAATCGAACATGCGTTCTATCTTCTCAAGCCACTCCTCTGCCTCCTGAGGTTCTGAACCACCTCAGAAAGAAGGAGGTTTGCTCCTCAGAAACTCCTGAGCTCTATCCTTCCTGGAGCCAAAATCTTCCCCTCTAGCTGGAACAGGGGCGGGGGCAGGAGTCGCCCCTTGTCCTAAAGCCTGAACGGCTCGGACCATCACCTCAACAAATCTCTGATCAAGCGGCGCGGGAGAACTCTCTCCGGCTTCCTCCCGTGGATGCATGGGAACTCTCCGGGGAGGCATCTTACTGAAAAAGAGCAGCAATCAAGAAAGAAACCCATCAATAAAAAGGGAATAAATTTTCCAACAAGATAATTATTCATCAATAAACCAATCATGCAAAAACAAATCCATATAAAAGCTTTACTTTCCTTATCTGGTGTCCACGCACAGTCTGCAGCCTGCACGTCCCACCCAGAAAGAAGGTGAAACAAGCACCCTGACATCCCATGGTGATTCAGTATCTGTCACGAGGTGTGCTGGCCAGGCACCCTACTCGCAACATGAATTCTGAGCCCTGACAGACCCAACTCATGTACAACCCAACTCATCCCAAATAACATAAACCCCCAACAACCTGCGGCGCCTCTGATACCATTTTGTCACGAACCGAATCGGGTCGCCATCCGAACCGACGCCCGACCCGGCCCGCGGCAAGGCCCGAAGGGCGTTCCCTATCCCCACGGGCTGGCACAAGTGCCCGGGTATCAAAATAAACCTTGGGAACTATTTACCCGAGTGAATAAATGTAAAGCAGCCAACCAAAGTAAACCAAACAGAGATAAAGGTTACAGTCAAACATGTAGACAACCAAACAGGTTTTTGGTTCACAACTACTCAAAACCCAAATAACACCAAAACAAGATAACCAAAGACCAACCTAAGGACTGTCGCCTGGTGTAAGGGCACCGCCTCTAGGCCACCACCAAAACGCCACGTAGATAGTCCTGCTAACAACCTGAACCACTGCTCCCAAAAGCTGGACCCCTACCTGTATCAGAAGTAAACAAGTCTACTTACACCCAAGGGTGTAAGTAGGGTGTGAGCAATCGCCCAGCAGGATATCACCAATAAAAGATTCCACGCACAACTATCAAAAGACAACCAAATGCAATGCTGAAATAAAGATAGAAAGAAGTGAAAAAGAAAATGGTTTTTTATAAAATGATTTAAAAGAAAGGCAGTTCAAGATAAACACATTAGGATAGCAGTTCAAGTGACATAACACGTATCAGCATGCACGCAAGGTAACTGGTGGCACCATGTGATGGGAAAGGCCCTATGGGTACTAGACTAGCGGGATCCTAGAACGTCGTGTCTCGGTGAAACGTGGCTTAGGCGGCCACGACCCTCAGATAACGTGGCTTAGAAGGCCACGACCCTCAGTACACGTGGCTTAGAAGGCCACGACCCTCAGATATCATATGTTTAGTTAGTGTTGCAGTCGTCAAACCTGCCAGTGAAACCGGGTCGGGTCATCTCCGGAACACTAGCTCACTAGTCCCAGTCTCCCCACCTAATACCCCGGCTTCCCTCCTTGTGCTCACCTAAAGATAAAAGATCATATAGTATGTCACATTATCACTTAGAGCCAAACGTGTCACCTGCACACTGATATCCCTTTTGAAAAACCACACACACACACCAAAACCTCCTTTTCCTTTTTCTTCTTTTAAAAAAAAACTTAAACCACACTACACAGTTTACAATTTATAATAAACAGCCAAAGTGGGTTTTCGCAATAAAAGAAAAGGACTTTCACCACATAAATAGACCACTGGAAAATTAGAATGCGCATTTAAAAAGTAATTAAAAACTAATTGTCAATCTGAGAACTAATCAGCAGGGTGATGAAAAATTAAACCAACATGCAAAGGAACGCCAAATGATAACTGAGTGCGGAACCACCTACCTCAAACGGGCGCGGAAAAAGGCACGGCGTAAGACTCCAGTTGCGCCGCGGTCGCACCGTCTTGAGCCATCAACCAGGTCCTAAAAACAGCATAACGCTCAACGGGTTCAGCAAATTGTTAGCATAATAATAATAATGATAATAATAATAACGTAAAAATAATAATAGTGATAATAACAAAATAATAATAACAATAATAATATAATAATAACAACAATAATAATATTAATAATAATAATAATAATTAATAATAATAGTAATAATAATAATAACATAATCATAATAATAACTTAATAATAATAAAAATAGTAATATAATAATGATAATAAGAGCGTAATCTTAATACTAATGATAATAACATAATAATGATAAAATAGTAATATAATAATATTAACTTAATAATGATAATAATAATATAATAATAATGATAACATAATTATAATAAGATTAATAATAACATAATAATAATAATAATAACATTAGAATAATAAAAATAATATCATTATTAGGTTAATAATAATAATTACAAAAGAGAACATTAATACATTATTAGATAATTCAAAGTAATAGAACAAGATAATAAAATAATATAATATAATAAAAAAAGAGAAAGAGAACAAACCAGCAGGTTTGTTGGAAGGGGATGGCCGAACAGGGGCGCCGGAACGGAGAAGAAGAGGAAGAAAAAGAAAGGGAAGAAGAAGGAGAGAAGAGTAAGAGGAGAAGAAGAAGAAGAGAAGAAGAAAAGAAGAAGAGAAGAAGAGGAGGAGAAGAAAAGAAGCGGCAGGGGCGGCTGGTCTGTTGCGGTTGCAAGAGGAGCCGCAGGTCGGCCGGAGGCGGAGGCGTGGCCGATGCAGGTCCGGCGGGAGGTGCAGGAGCGGCGCAGTGCAGAGGAGAGGGGAGGAAAAAGAGGAAAAGAAGAAGGAGAAGAGAAGATGGGTGCCGACCGAGCAGGGATGTGCGGCGTGACGCTGTCCGGCGGAGCAGAGGTGGTGCGCGACGTTGGCTGGGCAAACCGGAGGCTACTATGGGTTGCGTAGTGCTGGCCAAGAAGAGAAATGGGAAGGCCGGTCGAGCGAGAGGCTGCTGGGGAGCAGGTGCGTAGCAGGGAAAGCCGGGAGGCAGCAGGCAGAGGGCTTCGGCTGGGCAAGGGGGATAATAGGGAAGTCGACGGCTCGGGCATGGCGATGGAAGGAGGGCCGGTGCGAGGCAGGCTGGCGCAAGGTTGTTGGAGGTAGCAGGGAGGGCTGCCAAATGGGAGGAGCACCAGAGGAGGCGGTCGCGGTCTCGACAGAGCGGGAGAAGCAGCGGGGGCGGCGGGGCAAGAATGGGTGGCGAGGGTGTGAGCCGGCAAGGAGCCAGGTAGGATGGTGGCTAGGGTTAGATGCAGCACAAGGTGAGAGGCGGATGAATAGTAACCCGCGGGAGATGGAGAGAACAAAAGTGGGAGGAAAAAAAGTAAAAAGAAAAGAAAGGATAAAATAAAATAATAAAAATAAAGATAGATAAAAATAAAAGAAGATAAGAGAATAAGAAGAGAAGTAGAGGAGGGATAAAATAAAATAAGAATAACGGGATGGAAAAGAAAAAATAAATAAATAAATAAATAAATAAATAAATAAATAAATAAATAAATAAATAAATTACAACCTAAAAAGAATATCTAACCTAAACTAATAATGATAATCATAATAATAATAATAATAACGGTGTTAATGAATAAAAAAAATACGCGTTTAAAAAAAGTTAATGATAAAAAGGTCCACCCGCACACCAGGCAGGCCGCGCGGCTTTACCTGTGCCATGCCCGCTCATCGGGCATTGTCAAGGCAGCGTTCATTTATCAACGTAGATGCGCACACTAGTTTCGTGCTCAGCCCGCTTTCCAACGAAAAGAAAATTATAAAAAGGCAACTAAACTCACGTAATAAAATAAAAATAACAAATAATAAATAAACATACCTCGGTGCGAAGTCCAGGTGTGACATTGTCTTTTTTTATCATGAGTCCCTACTTGTATGTGTATCCCTATTTCTATTATTTGTTATGATTCACTTCTCTGAACTCCCTTTTCATCAGGTCTAGATGAGGATGAATCCTTATGGGAATATCAATGTTATGTCTTCCACATAAAATTCTAGGTGATTGAGTCCTCTTGAGTGAGGATAACATGGTGTCTTATAAGATCAATATCAATGGTACAACTTGTATTCTCTAGATAATAATAATTTGAATATATAATTATCTTTTGGATCACTTTTTCTTTATCCTATATGAGGAAGTTAAACAATCTCTTGTATACTTCTTTAGAAGCTGTATATGGCAATAATACTATCTTTTGCGTCTCTTTAATGGATTATATAAACACCATATAATCAAACAAATTTTTTCTAAAATCATTGATCCCTTGATAACACCTCATGAATATAACCCATGGATTATTATCCCTATAATAAGACAAATTTGTGTGAAACTATATACATCAGACTGAATGCATATATCTCATGGACATGTATCTTCTTGGGTAAGATCAGGAAACAGACTCCATATGTGAGAACATTATGTGAATAAATTAATGTTCATAACATGGATCAAGACATCCTTGAGTTCCATACTCTAGCTTCTAAATATTATCATGAAACTCTAATTGTATGGTAAATTAACTTAACTCTTAATCCGGAACTGGTTACATGATACCCATTTTCAGTCCTCATTGTGCACTCTACATCTACGCCACTGACCATTCATCCCAATGTGAAACTCAAATCGTGTGACCACTTTTCCTTCAAACTAAACTCATGTTATGGATAAATTCTAAAAAAATGATTAACTACTTTAAAATGAAAGGAATTTTGGTTATTTAAATAATATTTTCACTAACATGGTCCCTGAAAAGTTTGCTCAGTCGTTCATTCCACCAAACTCAGTACTCATGTGCATCACCTACCTTTAATATCATGAATAACTGATTATATTTTGGTCATGTGACAAAATTCATGTAAACAAATTTCATAACTTCTTTTTTATGTAAATAATCTATGATTGGCATCTCATGGTCACATGGAATCACTATCATTGATAGTTTGTCTTTATATGCGCATTCAATCCACAAGGTTCACTTGATTCCTTCATACATATTCCATTTTCCTAATTGTTTGAGTACATATGAAGTGCCTAATATCAATCAAATAATTACCTAAATATACACCATAAAAAGAGGACATCACATTACCAATAAGGGTTTATGAGATCACAAGTATCATTTATGATCTTTTGATCATGTTTCCCTATAACATCATATTTTTTATTTTTATCGCATGATCCTTTTATGATTATGGGATTATGTGACTAGAATTACACTATTTCATTAATATTCAACAAAAAAAACATTAGAATATTTTCTGTCTCCTAGAAACATTTATATTTTAAATGTTTTCTTCTAAATTAAATGTTTCAATTTTATAAGCCAAATGAATTTCTCATCTTTTAGCACAAGATTCATCTAGCCATAAATAAATCCTCAAACAATGTGTTCAATTTCTTCCAATACTCCAACCATATTTCATGCTATAATGATTAAAAAAATACATAACCAAACCTATGTTTGGGTCCAATATTATCCCTCTTTTTATTTTGTGTTCAATATTATAAAAAATCCATCCTTCTCCGGATATAGAAATTATGTCCAATGTTTCATGGCTATGGATTGATGACTTCTTGTTTTCCTCTACCTTAGATATCAAAATGAAAAGTACCTTCTAAAATTTTATCTCCCCCTTAGGGTCTCATTAGATCTACCTTTTATTTTAAATATTCCTTTATCAAAGAATTACATAGGTCATTTCCTCATCAATAGCTCTACTTCCCCTTAAACATTAATCTACATGCATCATATTTTCAATGGTCTCTAGAAATAAGTGGTGCTATACATTTATCCTCCAATTTATGAAATCCATAAATGGAAGGATTTTTCCCCATTTAGGATATATATTCAATATTTATATCCATCCATCAATTTTATGTTGATAATTTCCCCTTTATACCACCTTTCACTATCACAGCCACATTCCTCTTTAGAGCTGCACACTACTGATAGATTTTTTGTATGTGAAATTAAATCATGGAATGAAATCATAGATAAATAATCTAAGCCTACTGATTTAGAACTCATTATAAGAAAAAGATTTTAAGCCAATAATGTAACACAAAAATATTTTAATAACTTATTCCCTATAAATAAGTCAATGTGTTTTATAACATTCTCCACACACAACACAAAACTTAAGCAAAATTGTGATATATTTATTTAAAATATAATTTTTTTAATTATGAATGTTAAAACCCAGTCATTTAATTTGGGGTAATGAATACGTATAACCACTTTTTGAAATATATTCATAAATAAAATAAATTCTACCTTTAATATGAATATAATTCAATTAATTTCCCTAAAATGACTAATAATAAAACTTTTTATTTAGAAATGTATTTTTATAATGAAATTCATTATATGAGATATGAAATTATATTTCATGAAATGTAAGATTAAATATTTTATATAAAATTTTATATTAATAACTGGTTAACACCAATTTAGTGGGTTAATTATATGAAATAAGAAAAATAGCATTTAGTATATGAAAATGTAATTTTCTAATAAAGATGTGTTTTCGTTTTATATTGTGGTTTTATTAAAAAAGTTGAATTTATTATTTCTATAATTTGAATACAAAAAAAATTTAATTTTACTATTTATTTTAACAATACTATCTTATGATAAATTGTTTTATTTTTTTAAAATAATTGGTTTTTAGGTTATTAGAGAAAATATATTAAATTTTCCAAAAACTGTCAGTTTTATGACAGTATCATTTTAAAAAATAAATTAAATGTCCTTCAAACCATTTTATGTAAAATATATATTTTTATAAGTAAATTAAATCATTAATATTATATTTATTTATAAAATACATGTATTTCATTTTGGAAACATAAATAACGTTTTATTCTAGAAAATAATTTATTGACATATATTAAAAACTACTTTTAATCACTTATAGAAACTAGATATATGAAAAATTATTTAATATTTTATATAAAAATGATTATATTATGTAATAATGTAAATTCAAATTTTGGGAATAATATTATGATTACTATTATTTACATTGATGGTCATGATAATTGTAAAACTATTATTTTAGAAGAATTGTTTTATAAATATTATGTAATATTAATCTAATAAATCAAATTAAATTATTTTAATGATTACTATAATACTATTTTTAAATATAAATATATATATATATATTAACACTCATTTAATTTCTATCAATTTAAAATAACAATAATAACACATAATGGTTTAAACACTATATTTATATGAATTTGTTTATATATATATATAATATTTTAATTTAGAAGATAATTTTAAATTACATAAATATTGAATTTGATTAAATAAATATTAAATATTGGATCGTAAAAACACATATTTTTTTAAAAAAATTCTTTATAATTTTTTTAAAACATAATTTACATAGTCAAATAAAATTACCTATTTAAAAACAAAAAAAAAATTAAAAGTAAAAAAACTAATAAAAAATGACGTATAACATATTTAAAACATATATGGAAATAATTTTTTGAGGTTGGATAAAACCAATATCACCCACATATCCATTATTTGTAACATTTGGATTCATTGATCCATTAATAGTGTAATAATATCACTAAAAGTTAAAGGGTGTTCTCTAAAGAGCCATTTTCTTCACTTATAAAACAGAACACTTCCACCCCTTCATCCCATAACCATTTCATATAATTACTTCCAAAAACTAAATAATTTTATTCATATTATATTCCTATATCAATTTAATAATACTCAAGTCTCAATTATTTTTCCAAATTTCTTCTTTTCAATGGATACTTTCATGAAAAAGTTTAACTTTTCAATGTGAGTATTATGTAATCCTTAACATTTACATCTAAAAATTTCTCCTCTCAACTTATACTTAATATAGTAATATTATAAAATTTATATCACTATTAAATTTAAGTGTTATTATATTAATTTAAAAAAATTTATTTATTCATTTACACCCACTTAGAAAAACTGAAGGATGTTAATTATGTAATGTGTAGACTATCACCTCCATGAAGTAACATTTTTTGTTTTCATCTGGATTTTCTATATTTATAAAAAACCCATAAAATATTCCTCTAATACTAAAATAATATAAATAATATAATTATTCCTGTATTATAATTATATTATACACTTCCCTAACCATACTCACCCATCGAGATATAGTGTGTTCTTGTTTGGGTTGATTTAACCACCTACTTGAATAACACTATCAAACACTATTATGGATTACTATGGGAACATAAATATTAATATTATTATAAGTTAAAAGGAAAATAAATATTACATTTTATTATATATTTTATATATTAATTATTTAACTTATTAATAAAATATCATCTATAATTTCTAAAATTACAAAAATAATCTGATATTGATTCAATTTTCAAGAAAACATAAGAAAAAACTATATAATAAATAAATAACAAATGATAATAAATTTTTAATATTAAATTTAATATATAATAGTATGTTTTATAATAATTTTTCTAATTAAATAAAATTTATTATTCAGGAATTTAGGTGCTTGCGCAGAACTAACTGGGAACAATGTAAGGGTTCTCCTCTTAAAGCCCACTCTTTGAGACAAGTTTGGAATTATGAACAAAATTTCCTTTATGTAGTGTGTATAATTACTATTTGAGATATCATATCATGAATTATATTTTAATCATTTTATTTTAATTTCCATTAAGTTCCCACTCTTACAAAGGGTTTTAATTGAAATATTTCTCAAACCGCAAGGGTTCTTCGTCTAAAACATTAATTCCTTGAGAAATGTTTATCTTTTAAACCATGATTTACATTGAATTGTGTATTAAATTAACATGTATTTTTTATCATATATTATTTTTATTAATGTTAAATACTAATCTGAATCATATCCTTTTCATCAAATGGATTTTACTCAATCGTTACCCCAGTTGTCTCATTTTTTGGTAAATCAATTTTCATTCATTGTGTTTTGATCGCCCTGTTGGACATATAAGCAGGGTATATTTAACCAATTGATTAATTTATGTGGTATTGTATTTTTTTGTATTAATCAACATTTAATCACATAATAAAACTTTATGACTCATTTCTTACATAAAATAGTATGTTTCTTAAAAGGGATATTGATAACTCAAGTCTCATTTCCTAAAGTATAATTATTTCATAACAAACTTATTCTTTCCATTCTTGGGATCTCCCAAAAATATATTTTATTATTTTTGATTCTATAATCCTCTTATATAAAATGATGTTTTAGTCGAATTTTTTTTATTACTCATTTTACAATGTGTGTTTTCAAAAAAATTCGATTTCAAAGTATTAAAAGGGTTTCATTCATAACCAATTTTTTTATATTTGGATCCGCATTTCCTATAGAAATATTTATGTCATTTTCAAGAATCCATTATTGTATTTTATTTTTAAAGGTAACGGTTTTCAAAATCAACTACTTTACCGTTTCAAACATTTTACTTTTCAATGTGATGAGAAATGTTTTATTTTATATAAATGATAAAAATGTTATCCAAATGATTTTTTAAGTTTTCAGAACTATTTTCCTTTAATATTAAAAATTATTTACACTCTTTTTATTTATGTTATAATATTAATTATCTAATTTATATATATATTATAATTTGGGCGATTGATCCATTAGAATAAATCAATTTGATTATTTCCCAACTCTTGTGTGATATTGTTTGAAGCATTCTTTTCAAAGGATGTTTTTAATATATGTAAATATACTTATATGTTTAATTTATTTTACTATGGTTATGTTAATTGGAATCCATTAACCTTATTCTACAGTATGGATTATTATCTTTTTATTCCAACATTGACATAACCATAGAACACTACTCCATATCTGTTTATCTTGAAGGGTGCCTACATAGAATGAAATATTTTTCACTAATTGAGGAAGTATTGAAAATATATATATTTTTTGTTCTAATATGGATGATTATTTATTATAGAGTTATGTAAACTATATATTTTTAAACTATCAACCATCTCCATTAGGATGGGTTATGGTCGTGTTTTCCATTTATTGACATGTGGAAAAGTGATGGCATTACGTATGTTATTATTATTGTATGGTTGATTATTAGAAAGTGGGATATGTATTGTTTGATGATCCACCTTCTTTCTTCTATTGGGTTATGATGTTGTTATTCCTTTTGTTAACATGGGGAAAATTATTTGTGTTCAATATGATATTATTCTAATATGGATGATTATTGTTATATGTGAGTGTGTATTGTTTATAAATTTCTTTATATGATAACTACATTAGAATTAAACAAGTGTTGAATGAGGGATAAAATTATATAGACCCTTGATACATCAACATGAATCATGAGACAAAATATCTTTTGTTTTGGAATATACCTCTCCCCATATCATTATAGTTTCATGGAACAAGGCATTGACAATATGTTTTTATGTATGAAATTATGAATTACATCGACATTAGATCGGTAATTATTTTTATCCATGTTTTCATTTATTATAATGGATATAGAATTCTCTCAGTTCCAGTTGATTGTGGAATTATTAAAATTACATACACTAATCATAATATTTATGTAATGTTTATTCCATTATTACCTCAACTGTACGTTTTCCCTTACTAAGCATTTGATATCACCACTTTCTTATGTATAAATTTCCTTGGTTATAATGAAAATTAATATGTATGGAAGGTTTATAAGGAAAGAACACATGGATGAATTTTTGGGAGATGTTGAATACTCGTTATGGATTAAGTATTTATGTGTATAATGGGAGAAATTCTAGTTTGATACAAATGACATGGGTTTTTTTTAGTAATTTTTTTGTCCTGTTTTTCTATATTTATAAACATAAAATGTATTTTTAATATGTGTAATGAAATATTTTATTTAATTCATGTATTGATATGATATTTATTGTAACATACCAAGTAAATAAAGAATAATACATTTTAATTTGTGAATAGAATATTAATTTTATTTTAAAGGGGAAGTTATGTTCGATGGAATACTCGATACACAACAATGCGTTTCTTTGAAGTCTAATGTTACACACAATGCTGAGACATAGTAAAAAAATAATAATATAATACTATTTTAAATGGTAGATAACGCCTAGTCGTTGTATTAGCATAAATGAATAGAAATTGATTATACTTGTTTGTTAAACGTATTAACATTTATCCAATAGAAGTTATAGGATTAAAATGTGAATGAATCTAATTTTAGGCACAAATAGTCTAATATTCTTTAAAAAGGCGTTTTATCACCTTTTATGGGGAACCCTATTTAAATCTAGTTTTGTTCACTTTTATAAGTTCTATTTGAAAAAATATATTCTTCTTTTAAATCAGGACATCAAAATTTTCTTTGCCTAATTTTTTTTATTATTCTGATAAAATTTATTTTTAAATGAATAGTGAAAAATAATATATTTTAATTCCAAACTGCCTTATAATATAATTTATTTATATGGTTATATTATATTTTTAATAGGATTTAATGTGTAATTAGATTATATTTTTACCATTTAATCCAATTTTTGTCTTTGGATGAAATTTCACTTTGAAATTGGACATAAACAAGTGTAAATCTTCTGATAGATATTACTTCTTAAAAAAACTTCTTTGTTTTGACAACGAGATTTAATTTTAAATAAATTATTGAAACTTCTAGGTTTTCTATTTGGTAAAGTAGACCTAATTTTTGAATTCTGGATATCAAATATAGCTTAATATGAATTTTTGGTATTTTTCTGAAAAAAAACAATTTTTATGAATGGTGAAAACAATAAGTAGTAGTTAAATAGATGAATTTTTCATTTATATGAAATTTTACCACTTTTGTGAATTTAATTTATAAAATATGACATAAATGGTTGTAGTTAGAAAGTAAAATGTAGTTCTATAAGATGAAAATAATTTTTAGTGAATAATAACTTTTGACATTTATTTACCACTATTAAAAGTAAATATGGTAATTCAGGGTAAAAACAACTTTATAATAATATAAAATTACCTTAACACCTGTCCTAATCTTATTGGATGAGTAATGTCTGACCAATACAATAATTTGGAGAAACTTTTGTCCTTTGATAAAAGCTTGGGTAAGATAATGACATTAATAACTTTTTATTAAAAGTAAAAATAAAAATATCATAAATATATATTGTTTTGAAAAAACAATTTTAATGTAGGGTTATATAATTGATATATTTGACTAAAAATATTAATTATAAATATAATATTATTTCCTATATAATGGTATTTTATTTATAATTTTTATACATCATATAATTAAAATTATTTATGACACAATAATGATGCAGTGTTTAACTCATTAATTAATGATTTAAATAAATACGATTATAAAGATTAAACAAATATCCAAAACCTATCCAATATTTATTAGATGATTTTATTTCAAAAATGAGTCGTCTTATCTGCCACTTTAATAAGTTTTGGACCTTTATAAACCGAAAATCATTATAGAATAAAATAATATTTTCAAACTTTCTTAAAGAGCCACTCCCCCCTTATAAAAAGTCATCACATATAACCCATTAATCACACCTCTCAAGAACCATGTCGTGTCCAAACTCTCCCCAAATAATCTCCCAATATCCCTATTATCCACCTAGAATCCTTACTTTAGGGATAAGGTGCTTCAATAAATCCTTTTGGTTCAGACCAAAGGGAGTTACCCTATTTAAAGGTAACATATTCTATTAAGTTATTTTATTCTATTTTACTTCTCCAATCCACTAAAATAATTTTATTCATTTATTTTATAAAAAAGAGTATAATAAAATTATTAGGTTTATTTTATGAGAATTATTATAACTACACTTACGCACACCTCCATCTAATTGGTAAAGAATATACTATTTTTTTGGATGGCGAACTACTACCTCACGAAATGATGATTATTCAATATTCTCCTACCACCTCTTATGGTGGCCATTATGGTGGAACTATATTTATATGTGATATATATTATATTTATATTTTCTCTATTCTTCTTTATTTTTCATTTATAGCATACCTTTATGGTTTTCATAGTGGATAAATGCAATAATTTCATTTGAGGAAGTGCGGACTACCGCCCCCTGAAAGTGATATGACTCATCCATGCCATACATGGGATGTATAAAAGATGGAGTTAGTGAAATTATATATGATATTATACAGTAATTATAATATACCTATCTATCATTACGTTTTCATTCCATTAAAATACTTAATATAAATGAAAGTAGCGTTCATGCGTACGCACTACTTACCATCTCCATAAATGGTGTATTTCTGTTCTTATCTCCAAATATTACGTACTATTATAAATACATATATATACTATATATATATGATATATATGATATCTAAACCATGAATATCATTTTGGGGATAGTGGATATTTGACCGCATGAACAACTTGTGATTATAAGAAGTACAATTTTGACTCAAGTACCAAATATCGACAAAGCGGTCATTATTAACTTATATGATTATGTAATGTTAATAACATGGTAATAAGTGAGATAAAATCAATAATAAACATGAAAAATGTTCTTAAGAATGTATAAATTAACTTTAGTTTATTATTCATGAGATTAAAGAATGAACGTGTCAAGTCGGACATGAGGTAAGAGACTTTGCCTCAATCTCCTTTCATTGTGGCATATTTTGTTTTATACACAACTTTCAATTATACGGTGTATAAACACCTTTGGAATTTCTTTTCATTCAAAGAAAATATTTTTCTATGAGGTATTTTACTAAACAACAAAAAATAATGTTTCTTTTTAACGTAAGCACTGACAACAAAATTTTCCCCCGTCGTGAGTATTATTTGATCTTTGGATTCCATAACAAAAGGCAATGTTTTAATGAGGAAAATAAATACCATATACTCTTTTACATAATTTGGTATTAAAAATTGTTTTGATAATGGATTTTTTGTGTCAATATATTTAAATGATATATTGTGATTGAAATGTGGAAATGTTATCTTTCCCTTATATTTGATTTATGTCTTGTGAATATGTTGTGGTTCTTGGGCATTGTTTATTTATATGGGTGGTTCTATAATAAACCTAGGGAAGGTGAGCCCATGATAACTCTCCAATGCATTGGGTAACGTGATGGAGGTAAACATGAATGTTTCTCCTAGAATATTTATGGAATATATTGTGATGGGTATGCCAACGTAACTCCCTATGTAGATGTGATTGCTACAATGTAAGTATGATATAGATGAGAAATGTAACCTTTATGATTTGTGATTACTATGTGTTATTCATAAATCTTATGATTTCTTGAGGTATATTAAAGTGCTTATGTTATGTATGTATTGATGAACTAATGTCTTATTTTGTTTTATTATATTGCTTACTGAGGTTTTTATACTCATCCAAAATTTTGAAATGATTTTCATAGGACTTAAAGATGAATAGGGTTAATCATGGGATCAAGGAATAGTCACGTTGTCTAAAACATGGAACTAGGCATGTCTCTTTTTTTCAAGAGTTTTTATTTTATGAAAAAATGGGAACTAAGTAGAAGTTTCTACTTTTTAATTTTTGAGATGTAATGTAATAGTTATGGCCTAATTCTATAAAACTCTAAACTAGAAAAGATCCTCAATGTTAATTATCCATTTTATTCTAGATTATATAATTTATTTAGGCTGGGTACTTATTGTTGGTATCAAAGGTCGGTTTATATTACATTATGAGTTTGGATATTGTTAAATTTTTATTCATAAATTAATTTATATCAATATTGAAATGATATAGCATTTACATATTTCCATGTTGCTTCGCCTACGATATTTCTCTGTTAAGAATTTTTTTCCGCAGAGGAAATAGGGTAGCTATGATGGGACGACATCAAGAGGAAGACAACCTTCCAAATCTGCAACATAAGATGGTCGGAATCGGAACAGAACAGTTTTTTGCAGTGATGGAATAGTTGACTTAGTCTATAAATAGTGATGGTATCCATGAACAATATCAGCTAGATCAACCACAAAGGAACATGTCAGTAGTGGAGAATTTCATTAGGCAACATCCCCCATCATTTAGAGGATCATATGTCCCTATGCTTTCTAAAGGGTGGATTAAAGCACTGGAAAAGATTTTTGATGTCATTGGGTGTTCTGAACATCAAAAGGATAGTCTTGATGTTTACCATTTTGAAGGTGAAGCTAATCAGTGGTGGTCGATGGTGAAAAATATTAGGGATATTGAGGAGATTTATGCTCTTGATTGGGACGAATTAAAAGGTATGTTTCTTGAGAAATATTTTTCTAAGGTAGTTCGTATTAGGATGGAAAAACAATTCTGGGAATTGAGGCAGGAGGATGAATCTGTGGCTTCTTCTGAAGAAAAATTCACTCAAATGGCAAGGTGTGATCCTAATTTTATATGAGATCTTGATAGTAAAATCAATCGTTTTTTACTCAGGATTAATGCCAGACTATCGAAGGGATATAACTTGTCGTGAGTTAAAAAGTTACGAAAAACTTTTTCGATGTGTGGTGAATGTGGAAATGGAGTTTTCCGATAATCATGTGTTCTTTGACAAACAACAGAATAAGAGGTCGAGGAGGTAGACAAAAGGGAATAACTATTCAAAAAAGTCTTATGGTAAGAAACTTAAGTTTATAGATTGATAAAATTGTGGTAAAAACATGTTGGGGAATGCCTTTTGAATTCTGGTAAGTGCTATAGATGTATTAAAATGGGACATAAGTCTTGTAATTGCACTAAAAAATATCAAGATAATATAAATACAAAATACAATTTACAGTTAGTAAAAAAAAATATGTGCAATGAAATGGGTCATTATGCAAATGAGTGTCCAATAAAGAACTCAACTAAGGGAAAACAGCCAGACTACAAGCTTAATGGGGTGGTTAAATCCATTGTAACAACTTCAACAGATGTTGGGCCATTAAATGATGCAGTATCAGGTACACTGTTTTTTTGTTCAAATTATGCCAATGTGTTGATTGATTCTCTGTCTACACATTTGTTCATTTCGGAGAAGTTTTCTAGTAAATTGGGAATTCCATCTCAAATATGAATCCTGAACTTATGGTAAAAACACCAGGTGAAATGTTGAGACAAAAAGAAATTATAAGATCCTTCATGTCTTTTTGTGTAGAAAGAATCTACCTGCAAACCTTATTGTTTTACCTCTAGTATAGATTGATGATATTTTGGGTACGGATTGGTTTTCTGTTTATCATGCTAAGATTGACTGCATATATAAAGTGTTTTATTTTCATAAATATTTTTAGTTTCGGTACAAGAATTAACCCTTACATTAGATAACATATCAGGAAGCTAAGAAACTACTAAAATATAGAAATTAATATTACATTGAACATATTTTTGAAAACAAAGGAACTATTTAGATTAATGATGTGCTACTGGTAAATGAGTATCATAATTTTTTTCCTGATAAGTTTCCTAGTACAATACTTGATCCGGATGTGGAATTTACTATTGACTTATTTCCAGATTCTAAGCCAATTTCCAAATTCCCTTATCAAATGGCTCAAATTGAACTTTTAGAGTTAAAGAAGCAATTATAGGAGTTATTAGATAAAGGTTTCATTTGACCTAGCACATCACCATGGGGTTCTTCTGTCTTGTTTGATAAAAAGAAATATGTTTCAATGTGACTTTCCATTGATTATAGAGCATTGAATAACATCACTATAAAGAACAAGTGTCCTTTGCCTCATATCGATGATTTTTTTGATCAACTCCATGGAGCTCAGTATTTTTTGATGTTTGACTTGAGGTTGGGATACCATCTGTTGAAACTAAATGATCTATACATTCCTAAGACCACGTTTCGTACTAGATATAGCCTTTATGAATTTGTGGTTATTCCTTTTGAATTAACCAATGCACCTACTATATTCATGGATCTTATGAATTGAATTTTTCTTGAGTTCTTGGATAAGTTTGTGGTTGTTTTCATTGATGATGTTTTTTTATCACAAAAGTAAATAGGAACATAAAATAATTTAATGGTTGTCTTGCAAACCCAAAAAAGAAAAGAAACTATAAGGAAAATTTAGAAAGTGTGAGTTTTGGCTACAACAAATTTCATTCCTTGTTCATATTGTTTCAGAAAATGGCCGAACTATTGATCCTTATAAAACAAAAGTTGTTGGAGAATGTCCAAGACATACCAATATCACAAATATTCATATCTTTCATGGTTTAGAAAGTTATTACCGGAGGTTTGTCAAAACAATTTCACTATTATCTAGCCCACTGACTAAGATAACAAGAAAATGGGTTAATTTCATTTGGAAAAAAGAATGTGATTATTGTTTTCAGGAATTGAAAAGAATATTGGTGAATGATCTTATTTTGGCATTAACTTCCAGAAATGGAGAGTTTTATTCTACAGTGATGATTTTTTGAAAGGACTTGGTTTTTTACTAATGGATAATGATCAGTAATTGTTTATGGTTTACATTTTTTGAAACCGCATGAGTAAAATTAAACTACACATGATTTCGAATTAGATGTTGTTGTTTTTTTCTTTGAGAATTTGGAGGCATCATTTGTACAGATTAAAATATGAAATATATACTAACCAAAAAAGTTTAAAGAATATATTCACTCAAAAATAATTAAATATGAGACATAGGAGATGGATGGAATTAATCAAGGATTATTATTGCATGATCCTTTACCATCTGGGAAAATCAAATAAAGTGGATGTTACTTTTAGTCGAAAATTTAATGCTTCATTAACCACGCAACATTTGGAATGAGATCCTTTTATTTATATTTGATGAAATTTGGAATAAAAGTTGTTTTGTGCAGGAAATTACTCCATTGTGTTTCAGGTATCAGTGAAATCATCTCTATCAGATAGAATTAAAAAATTGTAGAAAAAAGACATTGAGTTACACAAAAATGTAGATTTAGTTCAAAAGGGTATTTTTCCGAATTTTAACATTGATAATGATTGTATTTTGTGATTTTTCAAGAGTTTATATGTGCCTTATGATTCATAGTTGAAGAATGAGTTGTTCTATGAAACTCATAGTTCTCTGTTTTTAGTTCATCCTGGTATAACTAAAATGTTCCAAGATCTTCCAGAGTATTACTGGTGGGATAGAATGAAAAGTGATATTTATGACTTTACTCTAAAGTGTTTGACTTGTCAATATTTTATTGCAAAGCGGCTGTTGAAAAAGGGATGCATCAGTCTTTTCCAATGCCAGAGTGTAAATGAGAAAATATATCTGTGGATGTATTTATGGGATTTCCAAAGACATCTCAAGGTAATAATAAAATCTGGGTTATTCTTGATCGATTAACAAAATCTTCTCATTTCCTTCCAATTCTAGATACTTTGTCTCTAGATTAACTTTCTCGGTTGTATGTTAAAGAGATATTCAGGTTGCATAGAGTTCCCCTCTCTTTTTCATCTGATCATGATCCTAGGTTTAATTATAACATTTGGAAAGGCCTTCATAAGTCATTGGGTATGGAATTAAATTTTAGTACATCTTTTCATCCTCAATCATATGGGCAGTCAGAATGAACAATTCAGACCTTGGAGGATATGCTACATGCTTGTTCACTGGATTACCATGATAGTTAGGACCAACATATTTCTTTGGTTGAATGTTCTTATAATAATATTTTTCATTCCAGTAAACAGATGGCTCCATTTGAGGAATTACATGGGAAGTAGTGTCGACCTCCAGCTTTTTGGGATGAAATAGATGAAAAGAAGCTGATGGGGCCATAATTTGTAGAAGAGATGGTAGAAATGGTTTTGTTGATTCAAAAGCACATGAGAACTGCACAGATCAAGTATAAAAGTTATGTGGATAACCGGAGGAAGTATCATTCTTTTGAGGTAGGTGATTATGTCTTTCTCAATGTTTCTCCATTGAAAAATGTGATGATTTTTGGTAATAAGGTAAAGTTGAGTCCAAGGTTCATTGAACATTATGAAATTCTAGAAAAAGTTGGATCAGTTTCCTACTGAGTGTATTTACCTCCAAGTTTATCCCAGGTAATCGTTTCAATGTTGAGAAAGAACATTCTGGATCCATCTCATCTTTTGAGCCTAGAGGTAGTTCAGTTTTAAGAAAATCTCTCTTATGAGGAAAAACTAGATGAGATTATTAACCGAAGAGAGAAAGTGTTGTGGAATGAGGTAATTCATCTGGTAAAGGTTTTTTGGAAACCCATATGGTTTAAGGGGAAATATGGGAACCCGACAATTCTATGAGTGATAAATACCCCCACTTATTTGATAAGTGAATAAAATTTAGAGGACACAATTTCCGAAAGGGGAAAAGGAAGTAACATCACAAGTAAATAAAGAATAATACATTTTCATTTGTGATTTAAATATTATATTTATTTTAAAGGGGATTAAATGTTTGATGGTGTAACCGATATGGAACAACAGGTTTCATTGAAGTCTAATGTTACACACAATGCTTATTCGTACTGAAAAATAATAATATAATATTATTTTAAATGGTAGAAAATGCCTAGCCGTTTTATTGGTGGGAATCAATAGAAATTCATTATACATGTTTTTTAAATGTTATTACATTTATCCAATAAAAGTTAGAGCCTTAAAATTTGAATGAATCTATTTTTAAGAATAAATAGTCTTATATTCTTTAAAAGAATGATATACCGCCTTTTTATGGAAAACGCCCTTTAAATCTGGTTTTGGTAACTTTTGTATGTTATATTCGACAAAATAAAAATCTCATTTATAATCGGGACATCAAAATTTAATTTGGGTAAAAAAAATTATTTTATTTATCAAATTCATTTTTTGATTAATAGTTAAAAACACTATATTTTAATTCAAAACTGCCTTTTAATGTAAATTATTTATATGATTATATTATATTTTGAATTGGTTTTAAAGTTTTATTAGATTATATTTTTACCATTTAATATAATTTTTGTCATTGGAAGAAATTTTACTTTGAAATTGGACATAAACAAGTGTCAATATTTTGATAGTTATTATTTCTTAAAAACACGCATTTTGTTTTAATAATAGGAATTAATTTTAAATTAATTAATGCAACTTATATGTTTTTAATTTTGTAAAATAGAAATCATCTTTTAATTTGGAATATCAAATATAGATTACTCTGAATTTTTGGTATTTTTCTAAAAAACATCAATTTTTAATGAATATTGAAAACACTCAGTAGTAGTTAAAAAGCCGACTTCTCCATTCAAATGAAATGTTACCACTTTTTTGGATTTAATTTCAAAAATACAACATACAAGGTTGTCATTAGTAAGTAAAATTCAGTTTAATAAGATAAAAATATTTTTTTATGAATAGTAACTTTGGACTTTTATTTACCGCGGTTAAAGATAAATAGGGTAATTCAAAGTAAATACAATATTATAGTAATATAAAATTACCTTAACACTTTTCCTATCCTTATTTATTGAGTAATTTCTGACCAAGATAATCCTTGGGTGAGACTTTTGGCCTTTGAAAGCTACTTTGTTAAGATAATGACATTAATAACTTTTTATTTAAAGTAAGAATAAAAAAATCATAAACTTGTATTGTTTTGAAAAAACAATTTTAATGTGGGGTTATATAATTGATATATTTCACTATAAATATTCATTATAAATATAAAATTATTTCTCACATCATGGTATTTTATTTATAATTTTTAAACATCAAATAAATAAAATTATTTATGACACAATAATTATGTAATGTTAACCTCATTAATGAATGATTTAAATAAATAATATTATAAAGATTAAACAATATCCAAACTTGTAAAATTCTTATTGGATTATTTTATTTCAAACAAGATTCATCTTTTCTTATACTTTAATAAGTTTTGGACCTTTAAAAAATGAAAAACATTATATAAAAAAATAATATGTTTAAACATTCCTAAAGAGCCCCTCCTCCCCCTTCTAACCCATTACTAAAACCTCACAATCCCCTTGAATCATCTAAAATCATCCCAAATAATCTCTCAGGATCCCTCTCTTCCACCTAGAATCCTTACCTTATGGAGAAGGCACTCCAAGAATTCCTTTTCGTCTAAACCAAAGGGAGTTACCCGATTTAATGGTAACATCTTCTTTTAATTTCTTTTCATTTATTTTACTTCTCCAACCCCGTAAACTCTTTTTATTCCTTTCTTTATTAATATCACAAGTATCCTCAATATAATAGGTTTTTGTTTTTATAAGGATTCAAACTGCACTTACAGACACCTCCATCTAATGGGTAAAGAATTTACTTTTTCTGTGGACGGCGAACTACTGCCTCACGAAACGATGATTGTTCAATCTACTCCTACCACCTATTATGGTGGACATTATGATGGAACTGTATTTATATGGGATATATATTATATTTATATTGTCTCTATTCATTTTTATTTTTCATTTATAGCATACCTTTTTGGTTTCCATAATAGGTAAACACGATAATTGCATTTGAGAAGTGCGGACTACCACCCCCTCAAAGTGATATGACTCGTTCATGCCATATGTGGGACATATAAAGGATGGATTTAGTGCAATTATATATGATATTATACTTTAATTATAATATACCTATTTATCATTAAGCTTTCATTCCATTAAAACCCGACATAGAAATGAAAGTATCCTCCATGCGTACGTACGACATACCATCTCCATGAACGGTGCATTTCATTTCTTATCTCCAAATGTTATGTACTATTATATATACATATATATATATATTGGATATATATGATATATATAATATCTAAATCATGAATATAATTCTGGTGATAATGGACTTTTGACCACATGAACAACTTGTAATTATAAGAAGTTCATTTTTGACTGAAGTACCAAATATTGAAAAAATGGCCATTATTAACATAAATAATTACTTAATATTTATAACATTGTAATAAGTGATATAAAATGAATAATAAACTTGAAAACGTTTCTTAAGAAAGTATAAATTAACATTAGTTTATTATTCATGAGATTAAAGAACGAACGAGTCAAGTCGGAAATGAGGTAAGGGACTTCATCTCAATCCCCTTTCATTGAGGCATATATTTTTTCATACATGAATTTTGTTTATACGGTGTATAAACACCTTTTAATTTTCATTTCATTCAAAGGGAATATTTTTCTATAATTTTTTTCACTAAACAAAAAAAAGAATGTTTCTTTTTAATGTTAGTGGTGACAATGATATTTTCCACCACCGCAAGTATTATTTGATATTTGGCCCCCTTTATAATTTGTAATGCTTTAAAAAGGAAAATACATACCGTATACTCTTTTACATATTTTGGTATTGGAAACTGTTTTGATAATGGATTTGTTGTGTCGATATATTTAAATGATATATTGTGATTGAAATGTTGAAATTTTATCTTTGCATTATATTTGTTTTATATGTTATGAATATGTTATGGTTCATGGGCATTGTTTATGTATTTGGGTGGTTCCGTACTAAACCTAGGGTGGGTGAGCCTGAGATATATCTCTAATGCATTGGGTAACATGACAGTTGTAAAACAGAATGTTTCTCTAAAGAAATTTAGGGAATATATTGTGATAGATATTCCAACGTAACTCCCTATGTATGTATGATAGCTACAATTCAATTATGATATGGATGCCACAAGATACCTTTATGACTTGTGATTACTATTTGTTGTTCATTAATCTTATGATTTCAAGAGGTTTGTTAAAGACCTTATGTTATGTATGTATTGATGAAATAATGTTTTCTTTCTTTGTTTTATAACCCTTACATAGATTTTTATGCTCTTCCCAAGTTTTGAAATGTTTTTAAAAGGAATTAATGATGAATATGGTCAAGGATTGAATCATGGAAAAGTCATATTTTCTACAACATTTAACTAGACATAACATTTTTTTCAAGAGTTTTTATTTTATAAAAAAAATGGAAACTGAGTGGAAGTGTTTACTTCATAATTTTTGAAATGTAATGTAATATTTATGGCCTAATTATCTAATACTCTAATCCTAAAAATATCCTTAGTGATAATTATCCATTTATTTCTAGATTATGTAATGTTTTAAGGATGGGTCCTTATAGTTGGTATCAAAGGTCAGTTTAGATAACTTTAGGAGTTAGGATATTGTTAAATAAATATACATAAATTAATCTATATTAATATTGAAAGTATATAGCATTTAAATTTTACCATGTTATTTCTCCTAAGATATTTCTCTGTTCATAATTTTTTTTGTAGAGGAAACAGGGCATTTGTGATAGGACGACATCAAGAGGAAGACAACCTTCCAAATCAGCAACCTGAGGTGGTTAGAATTGAAACTAAATAGTTTTTTTCATTGATTGAATAGTGGACTCGGGCTATAAATGGTTTTGGTATCCATGCACAAGATCAGCATGATCAACCACAGAGGAACATGTCAGTAGTGGATCATTTAATGAGATAACATCCCCCATCATTCAGAGGATTATCTAACATTGTGCTTGCTAAAGGGTATATTAAAGCACTGGAGATGATTTTTGATGTCATGGGGTGTTCTGAACATCATAAGGTTATGTTTACCATTTTAAAGGTGAAGCCGATCAGTGGTGGTCGATGGTGAAAAATATCAGGGATAGTGAAGCGATTGATGCTATTTAGTGGGATGAATTCAAAGGTATGTTTCTGGAGAAATATTTTCCTAAGGGGGGTCGTATTAGGATTGAAAAACAATTCCTATACTTGAGGAAGGAGGATGACTCAATGGCTTATTATGATGCAAAATTCACTCTACTGGTAAGGTATAGACCAAATATCATACAAGACCCAGATAGTAAAATCAACCATTTTTACTCAGGATTAAATCCAAAGTATCAAAGGGATTTAGATTATTGTGAGTTCAAAAGTTATGAAAAACCTGTTCGATGTGCAGAGAAGGTTGAAATGGAGTTTGCTGGTGATTAGGTGTTCTTTGACAAATAACAGAATTAGCGATAGAGGAGGTCGAAGAAAGGGATGAACTCTTCAAAAAAGTCTAATGTTATGAAACATAAGTTAATAGTTTGTGAAAATTGTGTTAAAAATCATGTTGTGGAATGTATTTTCAATTCAGTTAAGGGCTACCAATGTGGTAAAATGGGACATAAGTCTCGTAATTTCATAGAAAAATATCAGGTTATTGGTAAGACAAATTCTAATTTATAGTCAGTAAAATGTTGTAAGTGCAATTAAATGGCTCATTATGTAAATGAGTGTCCAACGTAGAACTCAACAGTGGGAAAGCAGCCATACTACAAGCCGAATGGGGTGGTGAAATCCTTCGCAACTAATTCAGCAGATGTTGTTCCATTAAATAAAGTAGTATCAGGTGCAGTATTTGTTTGTTTAGATTATTCCAATGTTTTGTTTGATTCAGGGTCTACACATTGGTTCATTTATGAGATGTTTTCTACTAAATTGGAAATTCCATTTCAAGATATGAATCTTGAACTTATGGTAAAAACATCAGGGGGAATTTTGAGACAAAAAGAAATTATAAGAACCTTATTATCCTTGTGTGATGAAATAATATTCTTGCAAACCTTATTATTTTACCAATGGTAGAGTTTGATGTTATTTTGGGTATAGATTGGATTTCTATTTATCATGCTAAGCTATACTGCAGAGCTAAATAGGTTTCTATTCAGAAATATTTTAAGATGTTGTACAAGAACGAACACTTACTTTTGATAACATATCAGGAAGCTTATAAAATAGTAAAATATGGAAAGAAATTTTACCTTGCACATATTGTTGAAAAAAATGGAACTTTCCAGATTATTGATGTGATGGTGGTAAATGAGTATCTTGATGTTTTTTTCTGATGAGTTTCCTTGTACAATACCTGATTGGGAAGTTGAATTTACTATTGACTTAATTCCTGATTCTAAGACAATTTCCAAACCCCCATATTGAATGGCTCAATTTGAACTCTTAGAGTTAAAGAAGCAATTACAGGAGTTATTAGATAAAGGTTTCATTCGACCTATCACATCACCCTGGGGTGCTCCTGTATTTTTTGTTAAAAATAAAGATGGTTCATTGAGACTTTTCATTGATTATAGTGAATTAAATAACATCATTGTTTAGAACAAGTATCCTTTGCCTCATATCGATGATTTGTTTCATCATCTCCAGGGAGCTCAGTATTTTTTAAAGATTGACTTGAGTTCGGGGTATCATCAGTTGAAATTAAAGGTAACAGACATTCTGAAGACCATGTTTCATTCAAGATATGGACATTATGAATTTGTGGTTATGCCTTTTGGATTAACCAAGCCACCTTTTGTATTCATGAATCTTATGAATATAATTTTCTATGAGTTCTTGGATAAGTTTTTCGTTGTGTTCATTGATGATATTTTAGTTTATTCCAAAAGTAAAGAGGAACATTAAAGTCATTTAAGGGTCATCATGCAAACCCTAAAAGAAAATAAACCTTATAGGAAATTTAGAAAGTATGAGTTTTGGCTACAACAAATTTCATTCCTTGGTCATATTGTTTCAAAAAATGGAAATACTTTAGATCTAATGAAAACAAATGTAGTTGAATAATGGAAAAGACCTACCAATATCACAAAGATTCATAGTTTTCTTTGTTTAGAAGGTTATTATCGGTGTATTATTGAAACTTTTTCATGGTTATATATCCCATTGAGTAAGTTAACTCTAAAAGGGGTTATGTTCATTTGGAAAAAAATATTGTGATGATTGTTTTCAAGAATTGAAAAGAAGATTGGTGAAAGATCTTATTTGGCCATTACCTTCCAGACATTGTGAGTTTGTTATCTACAGCAATGCTTCGTTGAAAGGACTTGGTTGTGTCTTAATGCAGAATGATTAGGTGATTGCTTATGCTTCACTTCTGTTGAAACTACTAGAGTTAAATTACCCTACACATGATTTCGAATTAGCTTCTATTGTTTTTGCTTTAAAAATTTGGAGGCATCATTTGTATGGAGTAAAATCTGAAATATATGTTGACCAAAAAAATTTAAAGTATATATTCACTCCAAAATAATTAGACCTGAGATAGAGGAGATGGCTGGAGTTAATCAATGATTATGATTGCATGATCCTTTACCATCCGAGAAAATAAAATAAAGTGGATGATTCTTTGAATCGAAAATTTAGTGCTTCATTAACCATGCTACATTTGGAATGAGATCCTTTTTTTTATTTGGTGTACTTTTTAATAAAAGTTTTTCGTACTAGAAATTCCTCTATTTTGTTTAAGGTGTTAGTGAAAGTATCTCTATCAGACAGAATTAAGCAAGCGCCGAAGGAATATAGTGAGTTGTAGAAAATGGTAGAGTTGGTTTAGAAGGGTATGTTGCCTCTTTTTATCCTTGATAATGATTGTAACTTGAGATTAGGAAATAGATTATGTGTGCCTTATGATTCAAAGTTGAAGAATGAGTTGTTATCTAAAGCTCATAGTTCTCCGTTTTCAGTTCATCTGGGAAGTACTAAGATGTAAAGAGATATTCGAGAGTATTACTGGTGGGATGGAATGATAAGAGATATTGCTGACTTTACTATGAAGTGTTTGTTTTATCAATAGGTTAAAGCATATTGAATGTTACCGAAATGGATTCTTTAGTCTTTACCAGTGCCAGTGTGGAAATGGTAAAATATATCCATGGACTTCATTTTGGGATTACCAAAGACATCTCAAGGTAATAATGAAACCTTGTTGATTGATTGACTAAATATGGTCATTTCCTTCCTTTTCTAGATACTTTGTCTCTAGATCAACTTTATCGGTTGTATTTTAAAGAGATAGTCAGGTTGCATGGAATTCCCCTCTCCATTGTATCTGGTCGTGATCCTAGGTTTAATTATATCTTTTGGAAAGGCCTTCAGAAGTCATTTGGTACTGAATTAAATTTTAGTACAAATTTTAATCCTCAATTAGATGGGTAGTCAGAACAAAAATATCAGACCTTGGTGGATATGTTACGTTCTTATTCACTAGATCACCAGGAAAGTTGGGACCATCATATTTAATTGGTTAAATTTTCTTATAATAACAGTTTTAATTCTAGTATACAGGTGACTCCATTTGAGGCATTATATTGGAAGTAGTGTCGAACTCTAGTTTTTTGGAATGAAGTTTGTGAAAGAAAGCTGATGGGATATGAATTTGTATAATAGAGGGCAGAGAAGGTTTAGTTGATTTAGAAGCACATGAAAACATCACAGAGTAGGCATAAAAGTTATGCGGATAACCGGAGAAAGGATCTTTCTTTTGAGGTAGGTGATCACACTTGTATCAGAATCACATTCCCTTCATGAAAGTGTCGGGGTGTTTCTTCCCACATTTACTACAGTATGGAGATTCAAATTTTCCCTTCTTCACCTTATTTCCATTTCCATAGTGTTCAGCAGATCACTTCATCTCCTTCTTTTCTTTAAAGTCGTAAGACATATAGAATTAATTTTCATTCTTCATAGCACATGAGACAATCTCTTCGTATGACGAGAAGGATTGTTAGACTAATGCTTGCGAGAGGAATGGTTTTAACCCATAAAATAATTGATCAATATTACCCCTTGGGTTATTTATATAATCTAATTCATGTATTTATAACCTTGTAATGTTATCCTCATAGTTTTCATCATTCTCATCCACTTTTTGCCTCAGACTCAGAAATTGTCTTTCCCTATCCACTTGATGGTAATGAGGAAATTATTTTTCTAATAAAATATCTTTAAACTCCCTTCATTCCATATTTGATACTTCTTTATCCTCCTTTGTGTTTTGAATTAATGACTACCATTGATCTACATCTCTCGTGAGGTGATAAAGTGTTATGAAAACTTTTTCCCTTTTGCTACTCCCCAAAGCATGAATAATTTTCTCTAAGGAACTTATACATTTCTCATCTATAAATCAATTTGTAGTCCCATCGACTGCTAGTGGTTGTGGCCTCATGAAGTTTTCTAATGTTGATCCTCCTTGTTGTGGATCAGTGTGCTCCATTCGGGTAAGGTTATTATTCATAACCAGAAAGAGTTTTCCATGTATGGTTATAAGTTGTTCAGCACCAGTTGTATCACCGTCTCCACTATAATTATCTTGAGTATGAGGGAAATACCTACATGGATTACATGAATTGATACGGTTTCCATTCCTTCCACTAGGCTCCATTTCTAAATAATGGAATACACTAGAATAGTTTATAAATCGAAATAAATAATTCGAAACTAGTAAATACCTAACATAAATAGAACAGTTTATGCATATAATCCAAAATCATAAAAAATGTTTTCTTTGATGAGATATTTATTAATAAATCCTTCATAATGGTTTTTAAATAAAATGTTAATTATCATAAGAATATCCCCTAGGAGTGTCATAACCAAGAGTGATGTAAGGCCCATTGTCGTGTACCAGGATACCCCGGGTTGAGCCCAAAACTCCTTGTCAGAGTTTTCCCTCCTAGTTACATCTATGCTAGAGCCACCTCTAATCCTCAAAGTCTATCTTAAGGCAATGTTATCAAATCATAGTTTTTCTAAATCTAGATTCCAAGGTTTGTACTAAACTTCCTTTGATACCAACTGTAATGCATGGACCCTAGTTTCTTAGAGTCAGTGCATTATTACATAAAATTGGAATTATCACAAGAGATCAAGCCTCGAAACACTGATTAGTTTAGAAACCTTGGAAGTACTAGAAAAATACATAATTTTTACATTACATTATGAAATATAAAACATTTTTTCCCCTATGAACACACTCATATACCTTATCCTATTCTTTCAGGTTAATCATAATATACTTCTTCGCATCCTGGAAAAAATAATACATTGAAAGGGGGAGCCTAGATGCACAGTGGGGATAACAATATAGCAGAAACTACCATAAATATGAATAAACATTTAAGGAAATGTATTAGACTAAAATACATGACTTTTAAACTTAAATATCAGCATAATTTGGCAAATATAATTCAAATAATTCCATTTACTTATTCACATGGATATTCTACTAGTTGAATAATCACTTGTAATACCGAAATCCAATTTTATAATGATGGAATGCCTAATTCTAGACATCATCACCCCATAGTCAAAACCTCATTCCAAGACTACAACTAAGATTTGGTCAAGGCCTTTTCCCCAGACTCTAGTTTGTCTCATGATACCTACCGACGCATCAAGGAGATATATTGGGCTCCACTGGTTACTTAATAAGTCTAACGAATTCCTCAAATGAAAAGTTTCAAACATAACATAAACATTTGTATTAAAAATAGAATACAGAATGTTAATACTTTAACAATAAACCATGAATAGTATAAAAGTAACATATCCACAATCAAAAATATCACAAAACCTTCAATACAATATGGAAGATTGTATCATAATAAATCAACTTTAAACAAGTGTAAAATACAATAAAATGATATTGACATAGATGAAATAAAAAATATTTGAGAGAAATATCTCTTTTTATTTTGAAATCATTTAAAAGTCACATAATTATAAATTAAAACATTTATTTTGAAAATATTATTAAAATCGTGTAAGGGAAGAATCTAAGATGTTATTAAGGTAGAAAAAAATATACACTTACCATATTTATTAAAAAATAATTCTTATCTTATTTTTTCTAAAAGTCCATAAAGTACCTCATTTGTAAAATGACAAAAATATTCCTTTCAGAACATTTTATATAAAGTTATACAAAGGTATAAATGACTTTAACCTGTATTCTAGGAAATAGTAAAAATGTTTTGAAATGAATTTTGAAGATACATGGATGTGGATGTTATAAAAGTCCCAATATATGCTCACGTATAAAAAACCACATATAATAAATAGATTTTATAATTAACCATAACCTTGTACTTTTCTTTGGTCGAGGGTACATTAACCTCCTCCTCTTCGGGTGCTTCTTTTTTATTTGATCAAATGGGATCCATAAGTTGGATTTGTGATCCAAGTAATGCCTCTATGATTATTTTAGGGTAGTTGGGAGGATATTTGAGTAAGTTTTGTTCGATCAAAATGGATTTTAATGTGTTAAATTAGGAGAAGGGGAAGTACCTTTTTTTAAGAGAGGTGAGGGTCACTTTAGGAAAAGCATGAAAATTATTTTATTATAAAATCATTTTCAATTTTCAATGGCTCCAAATGGATTTATTTTGAGTCTATGGTGGGTTTTGGATCTAAAACCTCTCAACCAATAGGTTTTAGGCAATTTTAGGTCAACATATTAACCTTATCTTTTATATTAAAATATTAGTTAAATAATTTAACTTTCACCATGTCTTATTGTATTATTATAATACATTGTTAATCAACTGAATATAAAATGTCAAGAGAACTCCAATTGGTTCATTAATGATATATATATCATTAGATAAGTCCTTTGGAAGAACCTTGTATATTTAATAATAATATATCATTTAATAACATAGTATTTATTTTTAAAAACCATTTATGTCAATTTTGACACTAGTTAGTATTTTGTTTTTTTTTGAAAGTCAAGAAAATGTAATTACATCAAAAAAAATATATTAAATCATTCCTAACTTGTCATATTAACCTATAAAATTAGTTTAATGCATCATAAGTCTTAATTTACATCTATTTCTATAGTTATAATATCAATTATTTTAATCTTTCATTAATAAGGTAATTACTATATCATCATTGTGTCTTAAATAAATTAAATAATTTAATGTCTAAAAATTATAAACAAAATACCATTATGTAATAAATATATATAAATTTTTAATGAATATTTATAGTAGAATTTATCTTATGTATAACCCAATATAAAAAATTATTTAGTTATTAAAATTTGAATATAACACTTTTAACTCTTTTTTAAATAAAATAATAATAAGTGTCCTAATATAATCCAAATTCATCAAAGAGGATCATATTTAATTTATAAGGTTGATTTTTGTCGAAATACACTTATCTAATAGAATTTAGACATGTTTTAGTGTAATTATAATATCATTTCTACCTTTAATTTCCCTATTAACTTTTAACTGCGGTAAATAAAATCCAAAAGTAACGATTCACCAAAAATTATTTTCATCCTATTCAATCTAGTTTTAGTTAATGATGTCAACTATGTCTCTCAGGTTTTTAAATTTTGATTCACATACGTGTTAAAATTAGGTTTTATGAAATTTTTTAATGTGCCTAGAAGGTGGGAAAAAGACGTTAAAATGTTCAATAATATTTTCTACATATGATCTTATTATAAAATGACTCCAATTAATTATATTGAACTAAAATTGATATTATATATCTATTTTTAATTCCAATACATTTAAATGAAGTAAATATTTATTTAAATAAAAATTCTATTTTAAAAAACAACGTAGTGTTTTTCACTATTCATCAAAA
Source organism: Viscum album (assembly GCA_963277665.1). Classification (NCBI taxonomy): domain Eukaryota; kingdom Viridiplantae; phylum Streptophyta; class Magnoliopsida; order Santalales; family Viscaceae; genus Viscum; species Viscum album. The sequence goes on from OY728145.1 coordinate 1,106,053,398, forward strand.
ATTGAATGTTTTTATAAAAATACCAAAAATTAACTATAAGCTAATTTTGATATTCAGAACACAAAAAATACGTCCGTTTTCAAAAATAAAATTTTAAAAATTTTAAAAATTGGGTATTACAATACATTACGGCTAGTTTGATTGGTCGTGGTGTGCTAGAACTCGAAGTTGCATACAACGCAAGCTATTGCATTATTCAAGGAAACGTACTGTGCAAGCATGGGGTGTTACAGAAGCTGATAAGGGTATGAATCTAGAAACCACTTTGTATTACTACCGAATAAAAGATAAAACTTAAATTGTTGAGAATTTATTTATATATATATATATATATTATAATGGAAAAATTTAGTTCCCTACGCTTACATAAGTTAGTGATGTTGATATATTAATATCAATTAAATCATGATATCCATAACTATTTGAATTATTGAGTAATTTTTATCAATGATATTTTGGTATATTCTAAAATTTAGGGGGCTTTTGTGGAACATTTAAGGATTTCTCTTTAGTAGTTCTACTTTAAATGTTTGGAAATATATATTAAATGAGTTAAAACCTTGAAAAGTGATTTTATTACATGATTTTTTTGGATAAATATTAAAGGACACAAGATTGAGATATGGATAACTCTTTGGTTTCTTTTATTTTTAAGGATGAGGTAAAAAAGGGTTCACTGGTTTTATGAAAGTTGAGTTAAATATTATTGATAGCATTATAATTGAGCATTACTTTAATGAAAAATTTATCAATGATATTTTTGGGGAAGTTTAACTCATTTATATGATTATGATATATATTCACTAGTTTTAACTTTATGAACTTGTTATTAATACATTATCTGATCATAAACAGAGTTACTGTTTAGAAGAATATATAATCTCATTGTATTTTATGGTATTAAAAATTCAATTGGTTTTAGAAACATTATGTTATAAGGAATACATGATTAGGATATATACATAATTTAGAAAGTAATTGTATGAATATATAGTATTATTTGAGGATGGTTAAGTAACTTTATATTTCCTTAGAGAGTAAGGTAGATTTCATATTAGAATTTATATATTAAATTATTAATATGTTAAGAATACCCTCACCTACTTTCAATAGTAAGGAATGGCTAAAATTTCAAGGACACAATTTATTTAAGAGTAGAGAATATAACACCCATAGATTTAAATATATTATTTTCTTTAAATAAATCATTGTGGTCAATATTTTTATCCACATGCAACAACAAACATAAATGAACCATGACATATATATCTATATGAACCTTTTTGGACTTTCCTTTGTGCTTTACCAAGGTTTGGAGATGTTGTGGGGGATTTTGGTGGTGATATGGATACTTGAGGTGGTGTTTTAGACTTTTAAGGGTCATCGTAGCCTATAACATGACCTGAAATATTTTTGTGGTGTCTATGTTGGATTGGGTGTGATCCTGTGTAACAAGGGCTAGGTGACCATTCCCTAGAGAAGGTGTGGTGTTATCCAGGTTAATCTTGTGGTAGGCACATGTTTCATGGGTAAAGTAACCATTCTTACGGTGGCGGTGTCATTAGGTATGGTAACTTGTATTATATCCTATCTGAAATAGGGAAGAGAGACACACCATGTTTTTTCCTTGGGTATAAAGAGGGGAAAACATCCAAGTCCTTAGTGCTTGGTAATGTTGTCCTTCATTAAATAATATGGAATAACCAAAAAATATTGGACCAATCCATGGTATAATCCTTTGTGATGGTAAATTACCATTTTTTTAACATGCTAAAAAGGAGGATCATACATGGGGGTTTCAAATTATGTATTGACCAAGGGTAACTATGGAATGTTTTGGGTATAAACAATCCATAGTGAGGGTTTTTGTTATGTGATTATAAATATGTGGCCAACTGCACCTTATATATAATTTCTAGGATTACCTAAACCATTAGACGATTTCGGATTGTTATACCCTTCTCCAATAACCTCCCATGGTGTTTCTTATCACTTGGATCATTTTAGTTCATTCATATCATAGTTTTTTGGATCGATGTAAGCCTCCCCTACCATGTACTCATTCTCTTGTATTCTAGAGTTTATTTGGTGGGATTTGTTCTCAATTTCAGATGGTTCTCTATGAGGGATTACATTACATAGGATTCTGGTGATTTTCTTTTTAGAAAGGAAAAGCTTGATCTCTTGTTTCTTATTTTAAGAGTGGTGTTTCTATTTGAAACTTCAATCAAGGTAAGGGATCCTTCATCTCTCCGTATTAGTTGTACAAGTGGGTATTTCATGATTTTTTTCTATTATGTAAATGGTACGTATCATATTAATGAATATAATTAACATAATTTTTTAAAAAATTGAAGGGGAAGGGAGAAATCATAAGATTTTTACCTGTTATTGTAATTTATTCATATACAATTGATAATACTATGGTTTTTTCAAATATGACTTGTGATGGGATTGGTGTGTTTTTTTTATTTCATAATTAACCCCCCCCCCCTTAAAATTTATAAGAATGGATATTCTTCTAATGAAATTTGTTGCCCATGGAGTCTCAATTTTTTTTGAGAATGGCCTTGAAATTAATTAATCAATTGTGATGAAATCTCCAGTTGGAACTAAATGAAATGTGTGGTGGTTGAGATTTTTGGTGTTTGTAATGTGGGGTGGTTGTGATATATGGAAAATGAGGTGCGTAGTGGTTGAGGTGGGCCATTATTGAGGTGGTTGGTTTTTGGGATGTATTATTATTGTGATATGTGTGGTTGTGAAATGGTGATCGTTGGTATTAGATGGATGGATTGTGATGTGTTGTGTTGTGTAGTTATATGATTGATGAAAAATATACATGAAATTATGCATGGATAATGATATAGAAGAATGATTAACGAATTTGGTTGAAAATTAATGTGTGTTAAATAAATTAATGTTATGAGTGGAGAAAGAAAGATCTAGAATTAATTATAAAACGAATAGGCTTGTTAAATGAAAAGGTTTTGTGTTTGGAAAATCTAGAAATGGGTAGTTTTTAAAGATAGATAGATTTTCAATTGTGTTCATATGGATTTCTTGTATGATGTATTAAGAGGTGGAAATGATAGTGGAAGAGGATTTGAGAATTTTTTTTGATGTGGTGTAAGGATAGTACTCTATTTTTGAACACTATGTAAGGCTTGCGTGATATTATCTACCATGTAATTTAATGTGATTTCTATACACACCCCACCTAATTTTCTTATATAAACTAATTTCCAAAGTTTTGGGTTCTGGGTTTTTTTCATAGATCCACGATCATGAGGATGAAAAGATGGCTACCCCTTATTCCCCTCTATATCATCAAAATGAATGTTACACATGATTTGTGGTGGATAAAAGTCAAAATTTCACAAACAGTGATGTTTTATGAGATGATGAGGTGTCTCATAGTGGGGTTCATGTATAGTAGGAGGAGGGCATTAGGTTGACTTCCTTCATGTTCACAATACCCTATTATTTTAGTCTTATAGTAGTGGTTGTCATATGTTTGGGTTTTCCTTATATTTTTAGACAAGTTTTGGATGTGTCATCCTATGTGTCTTTAGGAAGGATGTGACATGGTTTCCTTGGTATCTTCATAAATGTTTACTATGGAAGGTATGGGAGAACTAAGGAATATGACATTGGGTAATGAGAGAAAAAAATATGGGAAAGTGATGTGGGGTACCCTTTTATCGATATTCTTATTATTATATTAATATATTGGATGCATTATTCAGTGATTGTTTCTTGGTGAGGATGGGATTGGTTAGTTTACCTGATATGTGCTTGTTGGTTCTTTATTTTCATACAAGATAATTAGTATTATATTTTTCACGTGTGTATAGAGAGACCATGGTTTTGATCCAACTGAGTATTCATGTTATTCGCACCCTATGTATATACAAACTATTTTTTTGGTTTTTAGGAGGACTATGGGGACTCTACTGGACATTACTAGGACATATTTTGGATGTTTTTCTGGGTCATTATCTTATGTTTTTCTTGCTTTATAGACTTTGATATTTTTAATTTATATATCCATCATGTGATGTCTTTGGCTTTCCTTTATTTATTTTGATATGGGGTTACTTGGTGGTTTTAATATTATCTCTCTATCATTATTTGAAAATAGAGAGAAATTACTTCCATATGTGATATTTTATCACCCTCATAGTTTCTCACAAACTTGAGGCCTACTAAAGACAGGAATCAGGGGTCATTATCTCACTTCGTTCATTGTCTGCCAAGGAGGGGTGCCATTAGAGGAAGGGTGTCATAAATAAGATTCATCAAAGGGTTGGGTTGAGAGATAGATTTAATTTTTGAGTTAGGGGTAATGAGGATTTCATGGGTTTGTAGGAAAATAGTGCTGGTCAATCTTGGTGCATGAAATTGGTCAAGGAAGACTACATAATACATGGGATTTTAGGGGCCCCATAATTCATTGCAACGACCCCAAGTTGACTAAATGACCATGTGAAATGGTTTCCCTTATAGGGTTAGGATATAGAAGTGGAACCTGAATCATGATTGATTGTGTTCAAGTTTCAATTGGGCGATATTTTAGAAAATTAATGAATTAATTCAACAAATATTAATAAAATTACATTCTATCGGGCTTAAGGAACCCGTTTTTCTTTTCAATTATGGCTCTTAAATTTTTCTGTGTAAGTTTTAGGATAGTGTGGTGTAGTAAGAAAACCTGATTAATCACCAGAGGGAAGATTGAGTTTAGGAGGACGATCAATGGAAAAGTACATTGAAGTCATTTATGAGAAAATGATTTGGAAAGTATGTGGGAAGTATCTCTGATCTGGTGATAGAGTGCCGACTAGAGGAGATAGATATTGCCTTTTGTTTTATTTGGGCAAGGTCAAAGCATTGGGTTCTTCTAGTGGTCATTCATATGGGGGTACATTGCAAAAATAGTGGATGTTGAATATTTCTTAGTGGACAGAGGTAGATATTTCTCTACAGTACTTTCAGAAGAAGTTCTTTGTGGAGTTCTTATCATTGACCATTAAGGTAGTAGTAAATAAGGAACAACTTTATATTCAATAGGTTGGTATGCCTCTATGAGATATTTAGATCAAGTTTAAATATATATTAATTTTCACCCCCAATGTTTTTTTGATGGGGAGTCTCATTCACAGTGTCTTGAGGAGGAACTATGCCTTACCATCTATTATGTAGTTACTCAATTTACATTGAATACAAATTTGGATGTGAAACAAAAAGATGTGGTGATCATGTTATACACATACATGGAATTATATCAAGATAGAGGATCTTTAAAGTATCCTTAAGGAATATAGTTGATATAAGTGGGTCTCATTTCTAAGTGCCCTCTAGGATTCGACCACCGGGGAGTCGGTCAAAGTCTCATGTTCTATATTTTTTGGGGTTATTGGTTTTTGTGAATATTCTAAAGAATTTTTATTTTATATATTTATATGTGTGTTTTTTTCACTATCAAGCTCAGTGCATAAATTCTTCGGGAGGATTGTTTAGTTTTGGTGGTAATTACCATACACAAAGATAATAGAATCTTTTACCACATTTTCAGTAACCAAATGAAGATGGATCTAGTATAGGTATTCTCTATGATTTCCTTTTTCATCTCGGACCTAGAAAATATCCTGGTAATGTATGTGTTCTTAAATTGTGAGGAAAAGGATTCAGGTGTAGACATATTTTTGTTTCAGAGGTGTCGATGTTAGAGAATCCAAATATTTTCAGATGTATGATTAGATTACCATCTACCCCAGTTTATATATTATTTTATTTAGGATATTCAAATGCTTTTCCCCCTATTTATTTCATGATTTTAGACATTATGTGGATATTTTTCCCATGCCCTTAGTTTTACTAAACAAGTGGAGATTCATTTTTGATGTGTGCCTGGGGATTATAATAATGATGGGAAAACATCAGTTTGTGGGGGTATTTTATTACTATGTATACAATTGTATAATTTTATCATTATTATTGAATGGTTTTATTATATTTTTGTGGAAGTATATTTCTTCTAGAGGAATATCACATTCTCACATGTGGATTGATGTAGTATAGTTTTTACTAGAAAACACGGTTTTCATATAGCCAGTAGGTACGTGGATCCCCTTCTTTCCCTACAGATATTGTATTTAGTAATGTTAGTGGGAATTGGTATACTGGAAACTACCAATTGTTTTAAGGATTTCATGGATTTATTCTCTGAGGAGGTTGTGACACTACCCCTTTGACGTGACATTGAGTTCAGGATATATTACTTCTAGTTGATTCTCTGATTTCAATGAATCCTTATATGATAGAACCCTTTGAGTTGAGGGAGTTGATGATTCAGAAACAAAACTTGATTTATAAATGTTTTACCTATCCCATCATGTCATTAGGGGGTATTACCATGTTATTCACCAATTAGGTGGATGGTAGTCTTAGGCTATGTATAGAATACCAATGTCTAAATTAGTTTATGATAAAAATAATTATTACCCTCTTCTGAGGATTGATGATCATTTTATAATGTTTGGAGGATCTAGATGGTTTAATGAGTCGATCTATTATCTATATATCACAAGTTGAGGATAAAGGGGGAATAAATCATAGAGACTTCCTTTAGGTGTAGGTATGGGAACTTTGATTTCATGGTCATGTTATTCAGTGTCTTCAATGTTCTATATATGTTCATGAGTATCATGATGTCCATGTTCTATGAATTTCTGGACCATTTTTTGGTTGTGTTCATAGATGACATATTGATCAACCCAAAGTCTAGGGAGGTTCCCGTTTACCACCATAGAGTTTTCTCAAGGGTCCTTAGACTACACTGGCTCTATGGATTGTTATCCAAGTGAATGATTTGGATGAAGGAACTTCATAAACATAAATATTTTGTGATTCAACTGGGCATGTCCATGGACCCAAAAAATATTGAGGCAATTGTTTCTAGTGTAGTACCCAATAATGTGGTAGAGGTTCATAGTTTCCTCAGTATCATAGGCTATTACTCATGGATCATGTCGAATTTTTCATGGATTTTTGATATAATGATCACTATGACTATGATGTGATTTTATTAGTAATGATCAATGTCCAGAATCTTTTAACTACCTAATGGGGAGATTTATCAGTTCTCTAGTGATTTAGCTTTAGAGGAAGTTGAAATGTTTATAGTTTTTTATGAAACTTTCCGTTTTTATTTGGAATATATCTTGATGCATTAGAATAGGGTGATATGTTATGTTTCTTGGCAGTTACATCTCTATAAGTGTAACTATTCGACTCCTGATTTTGAACTAGTAGTGGTTGTGTTTGCATATAATTTTTGGCGACATTACGTCATCGGGTAATGATTTTGAGTCTTTACCAATAAAAACTTCATGAGGTATATTTTCTATTAGTATGACATGAATTTGGGAAGAAATATGAGGATGGAGTTTCTTCATGGAAAAATTTGATATATCCTACAAATTGTGGAATGGGGGTTTCATGGATGATTCATTATGTATGAATTCATGAAGGTTTTTTTTAGAGTTCAGGGATGTGTGGAGGGAGATGGAGGATTTTTAAACCATTCACCTAGATTCATGAGTGGTTGAGGGAAGAGGATTATTGCTTTATATAATAGTTTAGTCTTATATGATGAAGGGGGTGGAGGAGTCTCATTGGGGGACTGAGAGGTAGAGGTGGTGCACAATATTGTTCTCCATAGTGATTCCTTAGAGGGATACTCAGATGATGGTCAGAACCGGATGGTGTTTTGGGGGAGGTTGTTCACCGTAGTGATGATGTATGAATGAGTACTATATGAGTTTCACATCTTACTTTTATAAGTACAAATTGATGTTTCTAAAAAATATCATGGTTTGATGGTGAAATTTTGGTGTCTCTTGATGAAATAAGAATTGGTAGATTTCATGGCTTGATATATTGTTTTCCAGCAGGTGAAGTTAGATATCTTATTCCTAGTGATTTTTTATATCTCATGAATATACCATAGTGGAAATATTTTGAAATCTCAATGGGCTTCATCATAAGATTATCCCAATATATTGAAGGATATGATTCTATATGGGTAATCATGGATCATTTGATGAAGATAGTTCACTTCCATCCAATCATGGAGTCATCCACCATGGATGTTTGGGAAAGGATGTATATAGATAAGGTCACATGGCTACATAGAGTTATAAATTCCATTGTCATATATCGGGATTCTCATTTTACATTGTAGATCTAGATAGGATTACAACAAGATTTTGGCAATTAGTTTTTCCTCTTTATTGATTTCCACCCTAGTAAAGATAGAGCAGACCATCCAGATGTAGGGGGATATGTAGCGAGGAAAGCTCCTGGATTTTGGTGAATTTGAGGAAAATAAATGTATTTGGTAGATTTTTCTTTATAATTATATGTTTCAGGTGCAGCGGAAGCACGGTTAGCCTAGCACCCAACTTTGAATTTTACTATGATCAATGATTATTCAGAAATCAATACGACGATGAACGCCAGTGTCAACTGAATAAAATAAAATATTTAGATAAATAATAAAGAAGAATTTAACCTAGAGAGAGGATCAACATATTTTTTTATAATTAATTTAATTTAATTAAATAAATACCTCTATGAATTTCTTTCTATTTTGATTTGTATGGCCACATATTTTTTGCGATTCTTTAGTTTCTTTGTAAAGATAAAGAGTAGATCTTCTCTAGTGGTAGTCCACACATGCTCCGTCAATCTCTTGATGTCACTGAAGGAGTCTCTGGGTGATATCATAGAAGGCCCTTGCACTTGATTCATCTGCCCCCAATTTCCTTAAGAATCGCTTCCAAAGTATTCTCTGGTTTGGTGGAGGATGGTCGCTCTCATTTTTTAGAGTGTTTTTGGAGAAAAAAAGGCTCTTGAGGATTAATAGATTTTTAACCAAATTTTTTTGCACAAACAAAATTGGATTTATAGCTTATATTTTACCCCCTTGGATAATATGAGAATAATATGTACCTGTAAATTTAATTCACTATGAAATAATGAAAAATTAGAACTAGTTTCATTACATATTTTATTATTCCATGTTAAATCCCCATATCAAATAATAACAGTAATACCATTATTTCCATGCAATTTTAATTGCTTTCAATTTACAATTAAATGTTATTCTAATCAAATAATATTTAATATTATTTTCTCATTGTACCCTTTAACTAGGTCCACCAATCCTCTGAAATATTTATCAGACCTTGAATAATTAATATTTATTTCTTAAATAAATAGATAAATCTATCTACATTATTTTACAATAAATAAATAAAATTATATCTCGAATACCTGAATAATTATAAAGCCACAACAATGAATAATATTTATTCAACTTGTTAAGTAACAAATTATTTAACTGATATTCTAGATAGACTGAGTGTGACCCTCTAGGCCTCTTACTTAGTGGCATTAGGCGATCCTACCAAAAGTCCAAGTTCTGTGTCTGGAAACACCCCAAGGGACCCATATAGAAATAAGTTAATGCCACAATGACATGTCACCTCATACAAATGTTTATCATGTAATATAGTCCCTTTATCACAATATCTCTAATCGATCATGTAGTATTCTAGTGTCACCAACTTATACGCTTGATAACTCATTATTTGACTTTCAGGAAATAAAACCTGCCTATAGAACACCATGGTCATGGATTTATTAATGATATATCATTTAAATCAAAATGACAGAGATATTTACTTCCGTTAATGAACATAATGGATAAATCCTTTATCACATTATTCATTAATGCAATATTTCTTATGATGCACACAATGTATCCTACCTCTCTATGAGCATATGTCGTCATGGTTTTCTCTAATACATAAAAGTGAACAAATCATAGTATCCATTCATAATAATATTAAAGTCTAAGGAACATTACACATTTCCACAAATAGGAACATCAAATGACACTTATAATGTAGATTTCCTACCGTTGGGTCTCATTCTCATAATATCCTATGGGATATTACCAGGGGCGTACACAATGATAAGGTACCTCAAAGTCCTATGAGTCTCTACCCTTTATAGCATGTTTCATTTTTGTCCCCTCAAATGATATCATCCATCCATATAACTTTTATTCAAGAATAGTGTCATAGAACATTTCAGTTCTCATCATAGCAGTGAACTTCTATGACCTTTTAGTGTGAAAGCTACTCTTGGGATATTATCACATGCTATTTTATATACATTAATGGTCATTATATGATAAAAAATTTATTAATATTCAAAACCGTGAATATAATTTTATCATAAAGTACAATGAATTTTCTTCTAAGGCATCAACTCCAATAGACTCCCACTTGAACTAGAGTCGATTGCTAACAACCATTAATCAGCTAGCTCTCACATGATATTCATGCTTCTGCTAAGATAGGCCTTTATTCAAGGGGTCCTCCATGTTCTCTTATGTGGACAATCTGATGACTACAACTTCACCCCTCTGAGGAAAATCACCCAAGAGTTGATACTTTTGGATTATTTTCTTTTTCCGTTAATGTGGCCTTGGATCTTTTGCATGGTCTAACACTACAGTATTATCACAACATAATGTTATACAGTCTCTACTACTAGGCACTACATCAAGATCCTGGAAAAGGTGATGAATCCAAGTAGATTCCTTGGCTGCATTATAATCCACTATATTTTCATACTCCATTGTAGAATCAATGACCGCTAGCTGATTTGGTCTCTTTTTGTTGATAGCTCCTCTGTTGAGAAAAAATATATATCAATATTGTGACTTTATATCATTTTTGTCTGTTTAGAATCCAGCATCAACATTCCCTCTGATGAAAAGCTTCTCGTCTCCTCCAAACACTAGGAACATATCCTTTCTTCTTCTCGGATACTTAAGGATATCCTTAACAGCAATCTAATGTTGTTATCCTAGATCTTTTTTATATCTTCCTACCATGATCAGTGAATAGGAAACATCAACTATGGTACATAGCATCGAATACATGATTGATCCTTTTGCTGAAGAATATGGGATCTTACTCATTCTATCATACTCCAATTGTGTTTAGGGACCCATTTTCATAGAAATATGTATTCCATGTGACACTGAAACCAATCCCCTTTTGGTTGTTCTATACCAATGATCTTGATCCCTAGAATATATGCTAATTTTCCATTGTCTTTATTATAGAAGAACTTGTTCAACCAGTCCTTAATAGATTTTATGACCGGTATGTTGTTTTCAATAAGTAATATATCATCAGCATATACCACTAGGATAATGATCGCATTCCCATTAATCATTTTATAAACATATGGAACACATTAATTATTAATGAAAACAAATTCTATTATGAATTTATCGAATCTAATATTCCATTACCTGGATGATTTCTTCAATCCATAAAAAGACCTATATAATATGCAAACCCTTTTGGAATTAGCTGGGGTCATAATCCCTTCAGGTTGTGTTATATAGACATCTTCCTAAAGGTTCCTATTAAGGAATGTAGTTTTGACATCCATCTGCCAAATCTCATAGTCATGGAAAGCTGCTATAACAAATATGATTCTAAAGGATTTACACATGGAAACTAGAAAAAAGTTTCAGCATAGTCAATTCCTATACATTTTTTAAACCCTTTATCCACTAGCCTTTCTTTATAGGTACTGACTTTACCTTCCCTATCCAATTTTCTCTTGAATACCCATTTACATCAAACAGGCTTTACATGAATTGGTAGATCAACTAGAACCCAAAAATAGTTCTGATACATGGAATTCATCTAAAAAATCATAGCTATTATTCGTCTTACAGCTTCAGATCTCTCTATTTCCTCCTTATAGGATAGAGGATTGTTATTTTCTAACAATAATGAGTCACCGTCCTTGGTAATAAGAAAACCATATCTGTTTGTCTCCCTTGCCTCTCTTACTCTCCTACCTAATACATGTGTTTCCTGAACTACTTCTTCCACTGGGACTTGTGGAACATGTTCTTGTACCAACTCCTATTTATCATGAGCATCAATTCAATCAAAGTCAATTTTTCTTCAACTATCCTTTTTAAGGATTTGAATCCTCTCAAGAATGACATCATATCTGTAAATAGTCACATTCTAGTTTGAGGGGTTTTATAGGTTGTATCACATTGTCTCTTTGTGATACCCTATAAAGATACACCTCATGCCTCAGGGTGATAGTTTGTTACCAGAGAAAGCCTTAACAAATGCCTTACATCCCCATACCTATTTATGTAGAAAAATGAGTTTTTTAACCACTCCGTAACTCGAATGGTATTTTTTTTTCAAACTTATTTGGTACTTGTTTTAATGTGTATGTCATAGTTTTTAATGCATATCCCCAAAAGAATAAAAAAATATTTGCATGAATCATCGTTGACCTTACAATTTCCAACAAGGTATGGTTCCTCCTTTCAATAACACCATTTCACTATGGTGTACATGGTGGAGTGAGTTGAGATAGAATCTCAAACTCCCATAAACCGTCGATAAACACTTAGCTAAGATATTCTCCAAATCGATTAGATCGACACTTTTTTATCTTTCTACCAAGATGATTATCTAATTCATTCTTGAATTGCTTGAATTTATCAAAGGATTCATACTTATACCTTGTCATGTAAATATATCCATATCTACTCAACTCATGAGTGAAAGTTATGAAGTAAAAATATCCACCTCTGGTTTCTACTTGAAATGGTCCACACACATTAGTTTGTAACAATCCTAGAAGCTCTATGGCCCTTTCACCTTGTCCCCCAAATGGTGGTTTGGTCATTTTCCCATGTAAGAAAGACTGACCTCTATCAAGTGGTTTTATCTCGGAAGAGTCTAAATAACTATATTGATAGATCTTTTTCAAGTGCATATCATTTAAATGAACAAGGTGGTGATGCCAAAACTAGGTGTTATATGAGTCATGTGAACATGATTCGTTATAAATTTCCAACACATGGATTTTTTTAATTTAATACATACATTCCATTATTTAAATGTTTTATACAATAACATATGTGGTCCTTATAAAAGAAACAAATATTATTTCTGAATTTGAAAAAAACCCCATATGTATGTAAACTTGATACAGAAATTATGTTCTTGGTAGCACTTGGTGCATAATAACAGTCATGTAAAACCAAAATCATCTTAGTCGGCAATGAAAGGTGGTAGTCACCAATGGAAAGAACAGCCTGCCTTGAACCATTGAAATTTTATCGATCCACCTCTCCTCTATAAATTTTATGAAATATACTTGGTTCATGAATTAGAATTCATATGTGAGCACCACAAGCTATATCTAATCTATAATGTGTATAAATGAAAAACCTGGACTCAATAATGAATGCACATTTGGCTTCCCCTTGCCTATGGGTGTAGTTCCTCTTCTAGTGGCCTGACCTGCCACATGAAAAGCTTACTACCTATTTGTCCTTACCATGCCTTTTTATCTTCTTCTTCTTGGATGGACGATTCTCGAGATATATAGACTATTTATATATATTAGGACCCTTTTCTTTGTTATTCCTCTTCTTATTCACTATAAGGACTATGGGTGTGTCATGTCCCATGTTTTTATCCACTTGTTGAATCATGTTTAGATGTTCCGATAAGCTATTCTCATTATGGCTCATATTATAATTCATAATAAAACTAGAGAAGGCCTTGGGCAGTGATGATAGTATGATATCTATACACAACTCATTCAGGAATTTAATCTATAAGAGGTTCATATACTCATTTTAACCAATACGATTGATGACTTGTATTCCAGCTAACACAGACTCTCCAAACTAAGTAGTGAAAAATGTGTTAGAGATCTCATACCTCTATTGTCTCACCTTCTCTTGACAGAGATCCCGAAGGTGATACATGATGTTATAAGAATCCATTTTCTCATGTTGCTTCAAGATCTCATTGTTCACTGATGATAGCATAAGGAACTGAACACCCATAGCATCATTTATATGTTTCTCGAACAGATATAGCTCCTCATCACTCACCACATTCCCAGGTGCAATTGGTAAAGGTTCTTCAAGAACATATAGTTTCCTTTTATGGTGAAGGATGAACCGAAGGTGCCTTTTCAACTCCTGGAAATTAGTGCCGGTGAGATGGTTTTCTTTATCATGTATGGATCACAATGATGTGTTTGATGTCATTTTTAATGTCATTTCTGCAAATAAGTTGAATAGATTCTTAGTAATTTATCTGATAAAATTAAGACAAATAAATAAATATTCATTCATCTCCTAGTATTTTATTGAAACCCAACTGCCATCACCATTGGATTTGGAATATCTTGTTGCTCGGATATTCTATTTTCAAGGATTCATATTCCATTTTCATGTCCCCAAATTTGGTTGGTCAAGAAACATGAATGTTTTTAGGAAGGTATTCGAAAGGCCAAATACATTAATCCGTTGCTCCTTGATCCATTGATTGGACTCCCCAATCCAGAAAATCATTATTTTAGATTTCTCAACCCGTACCTCTCAGTTACACTGAGTCCTGATTTGGCATTCAACTCTTGATGTAAAGAAACTTAAGTCAACCCAAAACATCAAATCACAATTCCTTGATAATTGAGAGCACCCCAACTTTGGTTGTTCAATCAGTTTTGAATTGTTGGTTTGATTCTAACCGATGTAATGGATTTCTATACCGAATTAATATTTTATTGAATGATTTTATCATTTATGTATAAAATTCCTCTTATTATCTTTTCATGTGCTTGTTCATATTAAGTGGTATATACTTAAGTGATTAACCTTGTCTTGATAAAATTTATGCAAAATCCATTTTATTTTAGTTTCATTATGTATGCTTGTTAATTCATTAATTATGTGATCGTGACAATACATCCCTAATGAATAAACATGTAACTAATAGAAATAAAATAAAGGGTATGATCATGATCTTTTCTAATGGTTATTTTATCAAGAAGTTGATAAACTATCCTTGGACTATGGTAGAAACACCTCAAACCTTTTATGTTTTGTTTTTAAATCTTTCCATCATTCAACCATAGTATCTCCTTGGATTGGTTACACATCGGCTCCTAACTTGAACCGCCTCTACTAACATTAGATCTCCATCCATTACATATACTTTTGTCTCACATGAATCTGAGGGGTAAAATGGGGTTTACATAAAAGAAACCATGGGCACTCAGGCCCTACATAATAATGGAGGGAAGGCATGCATGCCAATAATTTTAATTTAACAAAAACATTAAAAGGAAACCAATCACATACAAAGGCCTGGCCTAGATCATGATCCTCTAAAAACATCCAATGAATTAATCCTTTAATAAAATACATTATTCAATTCTTTAATAATTTTTATTAAGATAAATCACGCTCGAATTAAATTAATTATTATCTCTAATTAATCAACCCTTTTATCTTAAAACTTTTCCTTGAATTTCTATGAAGTTATCTTACATTATAATTTTGATCAAATTAATAAATTATTTAAAATTAACTATGTACATAACATGTAACTATGAGGCAACTTGATGAATACCCACCCAAAACAACCCAACATGCATTATACTTGTAGAAACTTTATTCTTTTTGACATGTTTCATGGATATAGAATTATAATTGTAATACAACACATACATGATTTGAAGTTCTTTGATCATTATGTATATGTTAATTAAACATTTATATCTACATATATATATATATATATATATATATATATATATATATATATATCAAACACCTATCACATGTTGTGTCCCAGCTTTATGCCCACATGAATGTATATGTCTCAAGGGTTACATAATATAATAACAAATTTTAAAAATGTGTAATCTGGAAAAGGTAAACATCATGTAGATTCGACAACATGGCATGTACCCTACTCACCATCCATCTAAAGTACACACCTGGGAAAATGGTGTGTGAGGTTTACTTCAGAAATCTTTGGAGTACACGGTGTTTCCAGTTGTACACATGCTATGTAGACTCCACATTACCTAGTCACCAGCTGGGAAATTCATGTATGGGATACATGAGTTGACCCTGACCGGAAGAGACTACCCATTATGTCCAGTGGTCCACGTGATGTGTATTCCATCTCATCGTGCACTGGTAAATCCTGGTTAACACATTGTTTATGAATTAACTACACCGTTAGTCATTAATGCACACGGCTTGAGTAATTTCAGAATTACTCCTGAAATTTTGAACACGACTACACAATGTAATCCGGATTACACAGAATGTCTAGTACATTAAATGGAATTTAATTCTGAATACATGAAATGTACTGTCGTGGTAATTTGAAAGAATCATCACCACCTCCTACTGATATCCTCAATGTAATTTTAATCAAATAATTATTTATGTTTGTTAGATATGTGAGAAACAAAAGAGGATGAACAGATCTCGAAATTCAGATTAAAAGGAAGATTAAAAATGAATTAACAAACTGAATTTTTAAATAATAAATTATCAATGAATTATTTAAGAAATTATAAACTAATGTATGACCCCTCTGATTCCAGTTTTATGTTCCGGGTGCAGTGTAAGTATAGTTGGGCTGACACCCAACTTTTAATTTTACCACGATCAAAAATTATTTCGAGATCAATATGATGATGAATGCCAGTATTCATGGAATAAAATCCAAAGTTTAGATAAATAAGAAAGTGACCCAAAACCAAGATAGTGGATCGACATATTTTGTTTATAATTAATTTAATTAAATTAAATAAATACCTCCATATTTTTATTTATTCGTTGATGTTTATGACCACATATTTGTGATGATCCTTTGTTTCATTTTAGATATCAAGAGTATCTCTCCTCTAGCGGTAATCCACATGTGCTCCACATATCTCTGGATGTCACCAAAGGAATCTCTAGGTGCTACCACAGAACGTCCATGCGCTTTTGTCATCCTCCCTCGGTGTCCTTGAGAGCTGCTTCCAATGTGTTCTCAGATCCATTGGAGTATGGTCAATCTAGTTATTTAGAGAGTTCTTGGATGAAAAAAGTCTCTCGAGGCTTGACATATTTTTCTCCAAAAAATTTTGAATAGTCAAAATTGGATCTATAGCCTATAGGTTTTACCCTTAGCGAATAAGAGAATAATGTGTAACTAGGAATTTAATTCACTAGGTAATAATAAATAATTATCAAAAATTAAACTACTTATTTTATTATTCCATGTGAAACCCCCATATCAAATAATAATAGAAATACCATTATTTCCATGACATGTACTTATCTTGAAAGTTACAATTAAATATTATTTTAATCAAAAAATATTTAAAATTATTTTCTCACTGGACCCTTTTACTCTATCCTCCCATCCTCCAAAATATTTATCAGACCTTGAATAACGACTATTTTTTTATTAAATAAATAAATATATCTAACTACATTATTCATTGATAAATAAATAAAATTAAATAAGAAATGCATAAATAATTATTAAACCAAAATTAAGAATAATATTTATTCAACTTGTTAAATAATAAATTATTTAACTGAGATTCTAGATACACTTAGTGTGTGACCCTTTAGGCCTCTTTATCAGTGGCATTAGGTGATTCTACCTAAATTCAAAGGTTAGAATCAAGAAACACGCCAAGGAACCCATAGAAAAACAATTTAGTTCTGCAACAACATGTCACCTCATACGAATGCTTACCGTGTAATATGATCCATTTATCATAATATCTCTATTCAAGCAGGTTTCATGCCAGTGTCATCAACTTATATGCTCAATAACACATTCATTGACATTATGGAAATAGAAATTTCTTATGGAACACCATGTTCATGGATTTATTTAGGCTATTCCATTTCCATCAAAGGGTCTGAGATATTTACTTATGTTAATGAATGTATGAGATAAATATTTTCTCACATTATTCATTAAAGCAATATTACTTATGACACACCCAACATATCCTACCTCACCGTGAGCATATGTTGTCACAGTTTTCTACAAAACATCAAAGTACATGACTCACAATATTCATTATTAATAATATTAATTTATAATGACCATTACACACATCCGCATATAGGAAGATCCAATGATACTTATAATGTGGATTTCTTAATGTCGGGTCTCATCCTCATAATATGAAACTGGATATTACCAGGGGAGTACAACATGAGAAGGTTCCTCAAAGTCCTATGAGTCTCCACCCTTGCTAGCCTATATCATTTTTGACACTTCAAATGATATCATCCAGCCATATAACATTTATTCAAAAATTATTTCATGGAACTTTCGAGTTCTCATCATTGTAGGGAACTGGTATGACCTTTTAGTGTGACAACTACTCTTGGGATATTATCAAATTCTATGTTACGTAGAAGAAATATTACAATATGTTAAGTAATTTATTAATATTCAAAACCATGAATATAAGTTTATTATAAAGTATAAATAATTTGGTTTTTATGGAAACAACTCCAACAATAATAATAACTACCAATCATCCATCGGAATTTCTGTGTTTGAGGTGATATATGGGAGTTCGTGTTGATCCCCAATATACTAGACCAACATTAGAGTGAGATATGTTATTAGACCAGATGTATTGAGGGGAATTATAGAGTTGGTTTAGGTAATTCATCAATGTTTTGAGGGGGTGTCGGAAAAACATAAAACATATAATGATTAGAATAGATGAACCATAGATATATATTTTTGGGACCACATGTTCTTAAAGGATTACCCTTGATTGTAGAGGTGAAAGTTTTCCAATGGGATTAATCTTTTACACAGTTCATCACATATTTTGAGGTATTTGGGAACACTGTAAATGGGTTTATTGGTTCTCACTCTCACCAAGTCCAGAAATGATCCATTACATCTTCAAAATTACCTATCTCTGTTGATATCTTCATGATGACTCAAATATCATGAACTGGTCATAGTTAGATATCAAATATGAATAAATTATTGTGGAGTTACCAATATAGGTCCAAGATCATCAATAAAGGGTGTTTCATTGATATAACATCCCTTTGGTTCATGTACTATTGAGGAGTGACGTCTTCGAGGTGATTATATGGGATCTTGAGTTTCAAATGTGTGCCCAGTACATACAGTTTTTCTAATTTTTCTTTTGTTTTGTTTGTCCTAGATGATATATTTCTTGAATATAACTAATTTAAGAGATATTACGTTTTTAGGATGGTTTATTCTATGGATTCAAGCATATATAATAGGTAACACCCATTTACAATCAATTTTAAATATGATGATGACACATCTTTGGACAATGTGGGTTAGTCAGTGCTCCCCAAGAAATATCTAGATAAAAGGATTGGTTTTCCTTGATTTTTGATCTTATGGAATTTTTTTATGGTTATGGTGATCATTGTCTTAGGTGTTTTATGTTTGGAATGGTGAAGTTGATGATTATATTGAATATAGGTTACTTGAGGCTAGTTTGGGATGGTAGAACATTTTTAATTATTTTGAGATCCCTAGTAGGTATCTCATGGGATGGTTTTTTGGACCCTCCATTCATTTATGTGTTTTGAGATCTGTTTTGATTCTCAGGGATACAGATTTTTTGAGAGGTATCTTATGTAATATCTCAAAACCTTTTTTATTATCCTTTGTTATTTACTATGGTCTAGAGATGTTGTGGGGGGGTTTGGTTGTGATTTTGAGACTCAGAAATGTTTTTTTATCCATGTGAGGGATTATGTAGCTGGTAGTATGACTTGTATGGATATGGTAGTGGGTCTATTTTATATAGTGTGATCCTCTGTAATACGAGTTTTTGGATTTTGAGCAATGGAAGTTGGGGTGTTCGATGTGTTGATCTAGAGGTCTTTTTGTGCACTATGGGTAGAAGAACTGTTTCCAAGGTGGGTGTGGGTCTAGGACCTGTGTCTCGGAGGAAATCTTATCCAAAACAGGGAAGAGTATCTCACCGCATCATGGACTTGGGATTGGTGAGGGAAAATGGCCAATCCATGGGTGTTGGGCCATTCTATATGATCGTATAAGAAGATATAACAACCAACATGTCTTGTTCCATACCATAGTCTTATGTATGGTAGTGGTCAATTACTATGTTTAAAATGGTTGGAAATGAGTATCTAGTATGGGGGTTTCATAAAATGTTTGGAATAAGGGTAAATATTGCATATTGGGGGAATTGATAATTTCTGGTGTTAGTTTTTGGACAGTGATTATAAATATGAGTAATGATAACCCTTTTTTAGAATTTATATGCTTCATATAACACTTGATGGACCCCTTCTCATTCTATCCTTCTCCAACCACATTCCTTTTTATTTTAAACCACTTGTTTTATCTTGTATTTTTTTCAGATCAGATTTATTTGGATCAAGCTAGGCCTCCCCTTCCATGTCCTCTCATTTCTATTAATCTCTTTTTTCTAGGAGTTCACTGTGGTGGGATTTCTTCTCTGTTTTGGGAGGATCAAAATAAGGACTTGTTTTATATAGTAATTTGGTGGTATTTCCTTTAATATTTGAAAGGATTGATCTCTTATTTATTTATTTTTTGAGCAGTAGTTCTATTTGAATCATCAATCGAGGTAAGGCATCATTCATATCTCCTTATTATTTTTATATTTTAGGATATCATTCTTATGTTTTACTTTGGGTAAATGGTATATATCATCTTAATATAGATAATTATATGTATTTTTAAAGAAATTATCGGGATGGGATAAATCACATGTTTTTTACTTGTTCTTTTCATTTATGATTACATGGTTTATCATATTGTTGTTTTTTCAAATAATATTTATATTGAGATTGAAGAATTATTGTGATTTCTTGGTTAAACTCACACTAGGTGAAAAAGGATAATCATTTTTATCCATATAAGAAAATTGTTTACCCATATAATCTCATATTTGTGTGAGAATACCATGGAACGTAGTAATAAAATTATGATAAAATACCCTATTGAAACTAAATGTGTTGTGTGGCAGTAGTGATGTGTGGCAGTTCTAATGTGTCGTGGATGGGGTGTGTGGTGGTTGAGGTGTATAGTAGCTGATGTTTATGTTGGTTGTGATTTGTAATTGTTTTGATATGGGGTGGATATGTAATAAGGATGTTTGGCATGAGATTTATGGGTTGTGATGTGTTGTGTTGTTGATAAGATAAAATCATATATAAAATTGGGTGTCATTTTATTATGTTTTATTCATTTTTTAATTCGATAATTCACCAAGTATGTGTTGTTTTTTTAAAGGAAATTGTTTTTTTAGGATTCAATGAAAAATCTTGGGAAAATGACCAAATATGACCATTACACATCATGAAACTCCATTACATGATGTGTAATCAACTTTCACAACATAGGACAAGCCATGCAGCAAGTATTGAAGAATTAAAAGACATAAATAAATAACAAGACAAGATTCCCCAATGAAAATTTTGTATCTTTTAAACTCAATTTCTTATTTCAAGATATGAACTGATGGAAGTTTCATGTTTCTAAGATGAGTAACAAATTGTGAAATTAGTTCATTTTCAAATTTAGAAGATTACATATGATATTCGCAAGAGATTCATGAAAATTCAAAAAAATTGGAGGAAAACACGGAATGGGATTACATGACGTTAATACTTATTACACATTGTTTAATATCTCAATTATTTACCAATAGTAGGTGGACCATGGACCGGAGGATGAATCAATCTTAAATTTCCCTGATTTATCTCATTCTTCTCTCTTGATTTTCTTCGACCCTTTCACCCTAAACTCATTTTTCATCAATTATCCCCATTATTTTACATTTATTTAAACACTATGGATTGATATTGGAATAATTTTTCATCCTATTATCATTGTCATCATAATATTGTGTGTTCTTCGACTTGTTCATCAATGTATAATGAATCCTTGACATTTTCATTCCAATTATTATTTTAATTAATCAACTGATTGAAATTGTGATTTCTTAGAGGAATAAATTACTTATTGTTGATTGTGTGTCCATTAATTTATTAAATCAATCCTTTCAAGTTTGATAATTCTTTAATCACTATTTTTGTTGGAATTTCAATTATGTTTTCAATTATTTATCTATTTTTAATTGATTCCACAATGAGGAACTAAACCGCTTAGGGTAGGGATCGAGAGTATGGGTGTTGGAATTTAATTAATATTTATTTCTAAACTTGGTAACCCAAAGGATTTTAATTATGCTAAACAAAAAAATTATCTCATTGATATTGGAGACCCTAACCATGAGAAGTTCAAATGAACAAATCTGTCCTGATTGGAGTGGAATAGTTTATGAAAAATAGCTTATGACAGATTCTACCTTAAAAGCTAGGATTAATGAATATAGGATTCAGTTCTCTCTAAACCAAGGAATAGTTTCCTCCTCGGTAGATCTAGCTGGCTTGACCATAGCCAAATAGTGACCTATGCTTACTTTACAACCTAGGGCTTAGGACCTTTTCAAGTTAGAATTAAGATTATCCTTTTTTTCTAAACCCTGAAATTGATCTTGATCCCTTCTTTATCTTTGATGTTAATCCAAAATCCCTTTTTATTTGTCATTTCCCAATCTAAATCCCCTTGTGGGGAATCCTACCCCAAGGGTTCTAATCCTTTGGTCCTTCCAGTCAATCCAAATCATTTTCGGACCGACCTCGCACTACCACTATACTACCCCCTATTAGAAAGTGTAATATGGGTAAAATATTTCTTATTTGATCACAACACTCATGAATTAAGATGCCAAAATTAGGAACATAAAAAATATCATTATTTCCAAGGAATAAAAAAAAGGAATGTATCTGTATGGAAACCAATAGTAAGAACCTGGATTACCTCAAACGATTCCCCTTTCTATTTTATTTTTCAATATTATTCATTCATGGATTCCCATGAGTCCTTCTTCTACTTGTGACATAGTGCATGCATACGGACCCTTTGACTCATTCAATGAGCCTTGTCGCACGAGAACAAATTTCCTTTAAACCTAAAATCAATATGTACATATCTACATGTTCCCATTCAAAAATAGAAATATATAGCTATCATGCATACTAGCCCACCCCACCAAACATGCCACCCATAATACATGGATAGAAACCATTGCAAAAAAGGGTTCACCATCATGGATTATGGCTTGAAATCAATTAATAGTGTAATGAAAAGTATCGTACGCCCTCCTATATAGGCACATATATTTAAATTAAACCTAAACACATTCATATGTTCCATAATATGGGCCAATCAAGTGGACTTCAAAGTGAATATCCCCATGAACATATTTCATACTTCTTGAAATTATATGATACGTTTCTCAATCAACGAGTAACTCTTGTTTTCATATGACATAGATTCATTCCCTTATCACTACAAGATAGATCCAAGGATTGGAATGAAATTCAAACACTCCAGTCCATCACGAATTGGGATGATTTATTAATAAATTCCAAGATAAGTACTTCCCCACAATTCAAACTTGGAAATTACGGAATGACTTCCAAAATTTGGCTCAAGCATATAGAGAGTAAGAAAAGGTATCATGGGATCGTTTTAAGGAACATAAAAAAAAGTTCCCACACCATGGACTCGATATTGGGATAAAAATCCAAAAAATGTATCGAGGCCTCCAATCAAATACTGGGACCATCATTGACGAAACTAATAATAGAGGGTTAATGTTTAAAACACATGAGGTGTGACATTAAATTTTAGACAAAGTATCTCATAATTCTAATCTTTTGAAGATAGATCGTGGACCACCCTAGTGTCAGATCGACCCAGCTGTAGATCATACTTGACTAACTTCACAAGTTGAGGAATTGACCAATAAGTTTGAATCATTTAAAATACCAGTTTTTGCACCTCCACTTCCTACTCCAATCAAGAAATCATGTCATGAAAAATGTTTGGTCGCCCAAACCATTATCAAAAAAATATAGAAAGTGTTAAAAAACCCCCAATGAAATATTTTAAATATGTTAATTGTAATCAGGAAAGTAAAAAATTTCAGAATCCTCGGAAATACTTTCAGCAAAGGTTGGTACAAAAATAAAAAAACAATCAATGATACTGCCAGGAATGATGTGGTCATGAACCATTCAAGAACTAAGGACCACCAAGATATCCACAAATGAAACTTGTGCCTAGAACACCACAGAAAGAAACACAACAACAACCCTTCCCTCCTAGAGCACTACAAAAAAATCAACTAGCCCCACCAAGACCTCAAAAACTAGACATCCCTCTTAAAAAATATAGAAAATCTACTTTCAGCCTTTTTTAAAGGAATATCAGAGAATGACCTCCCAAAAAACTAAAATGCAGAATAAATGGGTGGATCCTCGTAACCTAGAGCATCAAATGGGTCTGATCTCAATGACTTTGTCAGATATATTTCTTGGTACCCTACTAGGTAATATAGAGACATACCCAAGGGAAGTGGAAAAGATAGTGGTTCTAAGAAGTGGAGAAATTCTAGACATTCAAAAACCATGTGTAGGATAAGGAAGACGTGTTAAGGAACCTAAAAAAGAAGACAACAATCATAAAATAAGAAAATAATGATGAGATAACTGAAACTTCTCAAGAGAAACATCATGAAAACCACCATCTAAAAAATATCCAATTCAAGAACAATGAAAAAATATGTTTATATTGATCCACCACAATACAACCCACTAATCCATTTTCCAAACAGATCAATTCGAGGAATAATTGAAGTGAAATATAATATATTTTTGAGATCTTCCAGAAAACTAAACATCAATGTTATATTCATTGAGGTAATCACTCAAAATATTTATTATATAATATTTCTTTCGAAACTAATTTCTAAAAAAATAAAAATGGATTATATAGAATCATATCACTAAATAAATAATGATATACTATTTTTCAAAAGATAATTCCACAAAAATTTGAGAGATCAAAGAAGTTTCTCAATCCCATGCACAATAGGATAATGTAACATCGATAGAGCCTTGTGAGATTTAGGAGCCATCATCAACTTCATACCGATGAGTTTATTCCACAATTTGGAACTCAAGAAACTCAAACCAACTAGAGTATCACTCCATTTAGAAGACTAATAAATAAATAATCATTAAGGACTCCCTAAAGATGACTTAGTGAAAGTTGGAAAGTTCAATTTTCCAATATAATTCCTCATAATGGGCATGAAAGAGGAAAGAAATGTTTCAGTCATCTTAAACTGACCATTTCATTCCACTAGGATATCACTAATTGATGAACATAAAGGAATACTTATATTCTGAGAAGGTGAAGAACAAGTTGTGCTCAATATGGAAAATAAGCACAAAAAAATAGATGATTATTTTGACTACCAATATATCTTTCTCACAGATGAAAAAGATGTATACTTAAACATTTAAGAATATAGTAATTACATGACCCCTATTGAGGAGGAAATATATGAATATGAATAAATAAACTATATAGAATGCTTACAAGGGATATAATCCCACCTTTCATGCCTTAATTCAATCATCCACCAAAGCTAGAACTGAACCCCCTCCCCAGTACACTCAATTATTCCTTTCTAGAGAATGTCCTTGCACTACCAGTCACCATAAACTCAGAACTAACTCAGTCACCAGAGGATAAATTAATTTAATACCTAAAAAACATAAAAAATCATTTTCTTAGGGTTTTAGTACATTAAATGAATCAATCTAGCCTTATTCACTCAGAAACGTTTATTAGAAGAAGGTGAAAACCCAAAACGCTAACCACATAGGTGACTCACACCACCAATGATATAATTTTTTAAGAAATAAGTACTGAAACTTAAAGATACTAGATTAATATTGTCAATCCTTAATAATGAGTGGGTGATCCTGCTATAGGTTATACCCATGAAAGATGGTATCACAGTTCAAAAAAATAATTAAGTTGTATTGATCTCAATTAACACCATCACTTGATGGAGAGTATGTTTGGACAATATAAATATGAATGAGGAAATCTGAAAAGGCCATTTAACCTTTTCCTTTATGGAACAAATAATAGAGATACTTACAGGACACAAATTCTACTATTTCTTGGATAGATATTTAGGATACAATAATTTTCTGATCATCATAGAAGAGTACTCTAAAACAACATTCATATCTACTTTTGGTACATTATTTTAATGGATATGTTGTTTGGTTTGTGTAATGCACCAAAACAATTTCAAAGGTGAATGACCCATATATTTCTTGATATGGTAGAGGAATTCGTAGAAATTTTCATAGATGATTTTTCAGTTGATGGAAGATCTTTTGAGTTCTGCCTAAGCAATCTTGATTTAGTCCTACAATGTTTTCAAGATAAGTTCCCGGTTTTAAACTAGAAAAAAAATCATTTTATGGTCCAAGACGACATAGTACTTGGACACAAAATATCAAAGGATGGTATGGATGTTTATCCTGATAAAATAAAAGTGATCAAATATTTACCTGATCTCTCAAAAATCAATAGAAGAAAGAGATTTCATGACCATGTAAGATTCTATCAGTGATTCATGAAGGAATTTTCAAAAGGATCCCACATTCTAACACAACATTTATCAAAGGAAAATACAATTTAATTCATTGATTAATGATAGTGGTAATTCAATACATTGAATAAAAAATTATTTGATGCTCCTACAGTAATTTCATTAGATTGGGAAAAGGAATTTGAATTAATTTTTGATGCCAACAACTTTATTGTTGGTGTTGTTTCAGGATAGTGATTCAGTCGCATATTATATCCATATATACTATTTTAGTCACACACTGAATAAAGATCAGGAAAACTATACAACCATAGATAATGATCTCTTAGTAGTGGTTTTTTATTTTCATATATTCTCCTCCAATCTGGTTTTTCTGAAGTCATTGTGTAAACTTACATTGTTTCCCTATAATATTTGATAAATAAAAAGGATTTAAATAAAATCTTGTTAAGGTGGATCCAATTGCTTAAATATTTCAATATCATGATCAAAGATACCAATGGTAAATAAAATGTTGTTGCAAACCATTTATCCCGACTTCCACTGCCACTTATAAAGGAAGATAGCGATATAGACACTGAGGTCGATTTCCCTAATGAACATCTCTTCAGAATGAAAGAGAAAACATGGTTTTTAAATATTTAAAACTATATATTCATGATATTTTTACACCCAAACCATTATTACTAGTAAATAAGATGTTTTTTAGTTAAATATTTACATTTATAATGCGATTAACCACTCTATTTTAAGTGTTGTGTGGATGGATTATTGTGATGTTGAAAACCAGAGGATGAAATAAAAAGTGTGTTAGACATGTATCAAACGTCACCAATTAGAGGAAATCAGGGAAAAAAATTTTTAGTAGAAACAATTCTACATAGTGGACTTTTCGGGTCAACACTCCACCAAGATGCAAGACGTCTTTATCAAAGCTGTGATCGGTGCCATGAACTAAAATGATTACAAATATTAATTAAATGTCCCAAAACCCAATAATAGAATAATAAATCATCATCATGTGGGTAATGAATTTCATGGGGCCATTTCCCAAGTCATATGTAAATACCTACATCCTTGTTGGCATTGACTATGTTTCCAAATGGGTAGAAGAAGAATCTACAGCTCATGACAATACAAAGGTGGTCATGAATTACTTAAATAAAAATGTGTTTTAAATATTGGGATTCCCTGGATTACTCATTAGTGATTATGGAAAATATTACACTAATCATGATGTTAAAGGACTACTAGAGAAATATGGAATCAGGTAAAATATAGGAAATCCCTATCACCTGCAAAAAAGTGGGGAAGTTGAATTTTCAAATAGTGAAATCAAAAAAAATATTCAAAAAGTCCATGAACAGATGTTGAAAGGATTGGAGTCTAAAATTAGATGATACTATATGGGTATTCCACACTACAAATAAATCACCCATTGGTACCACTCCATTCTAATTTATATATGGAAAACCCTGTCATTTTTCATTAGAACGTGAGCATCGCTCATATTGGGAAATTAAAAAAAATCTCAATTTGGATTTTCAAAAAGCTATGGAAGCGTGGATGCTAAAATTGGATGAATTAGAAGAAATAAAAAATTATTCTTTGGAAAATGAAAAGATCTGTTAAGAAAAAATCAAAAACTGGAATGATCAACACATTGTGAGATGAAATTTTATCCAAGGGAATCATGTTTTGTTATTAAAATCACATTTGAAATTGTTCCTTATGAAGATAAAATCTAGATGGTCAAGACTATTTTTGGTCATTCGAGTATTTCCATAGTTGATGATCGAGAATCTTAAATAAGTAATAGTCCCATTCAAAGTAAATGGTAAAAGGTTAAAAATATATTAAGAACCCATCCAGGAAGGGTGTGTCATTAGTTTGAAATTAACCTGAGCATCAAATTATCAATATCTCGATGTTAAACAAAGTGTTGACTGGGAGGAAACACAGTTTAGGTCACCTGCGGATATAATAGGTTAGAGTAAGACATGGGATAGCTTAGGGTCTTCTAGGAGCAAAGTACCAGGGTCTGATCCAAATCTATTAAAAAACCAATTACATTCAATGTAAATAAGACTCACAATGTTTATTTTCAGAGCCTAATTTTTAATAAAATTAATAATTACATGATGTGAAACCCTATTACATTAATGTTCCACCATCATCCCTTGGTTAACACGTGACTTTGCATCTAGATGACATCTAATGCCAAATTAATTAGCTATCAATTAATATTTTATCTCAACATCAACCATTGTAAGCATCAATACCTTTCCTAACACATAAAATTCATGCTTGGTATACTCTCTATATTATCAATATACCAAATGATCATGTGTTCTAGAGGAAACTAACACAACTATCTATAGAAGAAAGAGGATAGATTATCTTATGGATGATACTGATTGATACTTTTGTCCATCCATATAGATTTATACATTATTCTTAGTGCTTTATAGGAGGTAACCCATATTTCATCTATTTGTCTCATATTTTTAGTTAAGATTTTTTCCTAGTTGTCCTTTTATATATTTCTATTTTTAGTTGTGTGTCACTTTGAGCAGTATTGTATACATGTATCTATATTTATATCAATAGTATTTTTTATTATACATTGTGTGCACCTATTATTTGACTACTTAAAAAAGTTCTTAAACCCTATGGACTAATGTTTTATCTATTTTAGGATTTGTACATTTCACCAATTTTACAGGTCGCCCGATTCAAAATTCCAAACCTCCCAAATTTCCCCATGGCATGATACTTGTTACAGGGATCTCTTGATTCATTTGTATTTCATTTTCCAATTTTAATTTCAGTAATCTAAGATTTACCTACCATAATATTCCCATGTTACGTACACGGACAATGCAGAAACTATCTCATTCTATGTGTGGATGAGTTTTTTGTGAGATTCAATTTCGATACACTTGATTTTTTTTTCATTTATCTAGGATACATTTTTCATTTAGAAGAATTATTTAAACCTAAAACTCATTACACCCATTTATATCAAAGAAAAAGTTAATATGGAAATTTTAAGAATTTCATGTTTTTATCTTGTTTGGATTTTTATAATGATTGTTGTGTTTAATGATATAATTCAAAATCAAAAATTTCAAAATTACTTTTAATTGAATTATAACTTGATTTTATACCCTTAAAAATTTATAGTTTTCTATAATTACTCCCATTCTCAAGAGGATTCTGAACCTATGTTTTTATATTCTTTTCTAAGTGTATATCTTCAGTGACACCTAGGACATGTATACCTATCAGAATTTGTATTGATATCTTATTGATGATATGAAGGAATAAATATAATTTTAATATGATTGAATAAATCTTTTTTTATCTACTTTATCTTGATACCCACATTACATATTTCCTTCATTATTCCCATAGTTTCCATGAAATACCTTTAAAGGATGCTTCCATTCCAAGATGATTATCCCTTACTACCCACTCTATATATTATAAATGACTTTACATTTAACATGTGTGAGTGAAATTTTTCATCCAGTGAATACGGTATGATTTAACTGAGGAGATATATTAGGGTGCTCACTAAACTATTTGATTATGATTGATCTATAATTCTTGATATTATACATTGTCTTCTTCCTTTGAAAAATTAAAAATAAAAAGGAAGAGGTGATTGGGATATGTATTAAGAAGGTAAAAAATCACCATTTCCAAACCGATGAATCCCATGAGTGATTCTATATAGTTAGGGGATGGATGTGTGATCTGGCCTCAACCTGAATTTTGAAAAATATTAATAATAACAATAATATAAAGGAGCAGGATACCTTTTAAACACACTTGATATATCCATGGATCCAACATGAGTTGTTGGGAGAATGGACTTCAATAGTTACAGAGGATTTATTTTAGTACATTATTCATGAAATTCATGCATTATACTTCAGAGCATACCCTCCCTTTTTAGCCTATTTATTTAGCTATTTACCACCCTTCCCTTATCCTTAGAGTAATTTTAACCTAATCATTGAATCGCTCATGTCACGACCCCCTCCCCACAAGGGGTACCCCTCCAAGGCCGATAATGTGAGAAGGGAGATAGTGACCCCCAAGTCCCACCTCCAGTAGGCCCCTAGTTGGTGACTAGCATAGAGGGTATATTAAACACACAAAATCGGAGGCATTAACCTATAAGAGAACACATGTGAAGGAGAGACATATAACAGACACCAACCAACTCCAAATCATACTACATTATAAAATAAAACCCAAGTACAAAAATTTCATGTCATGTAATAATTAATACAATTGAAATAGAAAATTGAAAGTACCAAAAGAATGTAAAAACAATAGTAACCACGAAGCCCAGACTACTATTGTACCCCCAAGCTCGTAGTAATTAGCCTAATCTCCATCCTTCTCCAAGTAACCTTAAAAATATTTTATATATATATTGGGTGAGTATAATAGTATACTCAGTAGGATCCTCCTGAGAGCCTCTCATGCAAAAGTAAAGAAAGCATGCTAAAGCACAGTGAACATTAAGTGAAACTAACTCATCACCTAAACATGTATATTAAGTTCTAAGCCTCGCCATAGCTACTCTCCCCAAGTATCTCACACAAGAGTATATAATATAACAAAGAATATCAGGGGTACCCTGCTACCACTTCCCTACTGGATTTTCACTTTTCCCCAATGTCGCACGTCCAAAGCATATCTTTCCAAAATGCCTTCTCGGAGACACATGGGAAAAACATCACAACATGCCCCTCTTGCAAAACACCCAATACATCCATTTAACCAAAGTAACCAGGTAGTTTTCTGGGATCCACCACAACTTTCATAACATGTGTCATACATTAGGCATTATACCTTAATCCATTACAACCCATACAACGAGTAAGGATTCTCAAGCCACCACAACATATACACATTACACCTATAGTAGTCCATGGGAAACTATATCTATAATATATATGTGTGAAATACCACAAGCCATTATATCTCTCTACACACATATATGGGGAAAACTAACCATTGTGTCTACAAGCATAGATAACTACCAAGAGAAGAGAGTGGGTCCAAAGGGGGTAGTCATCCATCCATCCTACCACTGAAATGATGGGGACACCCCCCCCCCATGGATCAGAACCCTTGAAGTGTCCTTTTCAATAACTTATGGGGTGGAGTAGCGTATAGAAACATGAAAATTACAAAATATAATATAACTCACAACCACACTCTGGGCATAACCTAGTCTTAGAAACAACTACAGCTAATGTCTCTCAGACTCCCGACTTCCACTGCTAAGGATCAGTATCCTATAAGCACATAACCATTTAAAGAGATTTATTACATTACATCATTCCTTTTTAATAAATTTCACTTTACGTTAATTATTTCATTAAAAATTAATTAACCATTAATAATTACGCATTATATTTCATTAGAATCACACCAAAGCTTCATGGCCTCTAGGCATAACCAAACCAAGTTCACAGCTTCTCAAAAATATTACCTCACCATTTCATCCCATCAAGATCCAACCCAATGGGTTAACATCATTTATTAAATCATTTATTATTATCATTATTACAATCTTATATTCCCATTCATTCTAGAAAAACATTCTATGCTACTAAACAGAAGGTGGATCAACATGATGAGTAGATGAACTACTCTTCAAGTCTTTTCCGCCTATATTAGGATCATAGACCCATCCTCCCTTGAGATTCTAAACACGAAAAGCATGTGGAATAACCCATGTGTCTTAGCCTCGTTTTTGGGGGATGTTTGCAAAACCAACTACCTTGAGTAGTGTTGAAAGAAAATAAGATAAACAACCAAGATGATTCAGCAAGAATCCAACAATTTCATCCAACCCGTTTCATCATCTCGGGTGTCCTCCCAAACTCCCAAGTCCATAAACCAATGCATATCACCACCATAGAAGTTAACTAATGCCACAACAAATGGGCCTCTTTACCCCCACATATCACAATATCCACCCAGGCTCACATCATAAAACTAGAAGCTGTAAACAAACATCATATCAACTGGGATCTTGGCCCTTAAACAAGGCATTTAACCTTCAAACATAATGATAAATCATGGCTCCAATGCAAAAGGAACTTGGCCTTACAAGATAGAGGGTAACTCTGAACCCTACCAAGCATTATCTTTTTATGAAATAGTCTGTTCTTTAAACCATGTGTAATTAACAAATTTATTATTTTTTGGTTCCACAACGGGCAACCAAAAGAGTAAGTTATCTCAAATAATTAAACATGCTTACTACATCAATTTTATTAACATCAAATTACAACAATAACCAGATTTATTTACATGCCTCTTTATCATTGAAAAATAATTACAATTAATCCCAATTTATGTTCTTTACCAATTTCCATAAAGAATGAAATGATAAAAAAGGCAACAATAGATATAACACTATCTAGAAAAAAAATTAGGCAATAACATATGATTGTACCAATTTCATTATTTAGATTAAATTTTTATTACGTTAATTCCATTGTGATCCAGTGGGATGAATCATTATAAAATTATGATTGAAAGTAAAGGAATATAGAGAATCAAAGAATACAATGCCTCAAAAGGGTTTTGATGTTCTTCATATGAGAATAATCCACACAATAGATTACGATCTCCTCCCCCATGACAACTACATCCTCCCGAGGATGTCGCGGCACGACTGCACCGACCGACACCAAAGAAAAACCTATTTGAAGTGTGGAGATCACATACCATAACATGGAAAGGAGAAATGGGAGAATAAGGATCGAAGAAAACACAAGAACGGAGGTATATCATACCTTCTCTCGATGACAGTTCGACACTTGATGCTTGCACCAAAATAGGGGTGTGTATCCCGTAGAAAGAAACTTCAAGAGGAAAAAATCACAGGATTAAGGTTCGATCACACAAATCCAATGAGAAGATGGAAAGTTTTGAGCATATCACACCAGGGAACAAAAAGGTAGAACAATGGAGTAAGATATCATGTCCCTTAAGAAGACTTAACAGAGAAACTTAATAAGATACACTGGATTTTGTATTAAAATAAGATCGCATTAAACCATGTAGTTTGACCAAGTAAATGATTCCCAATCTTTAGGAAATTTTAGATAGGATTTATGGGATTTGAATCAGCCATAAATCCCTTAAAATAAGGCCTTGAATGCGTTTTTTCATCAAAGAAAATGCTAAATGGGAAAAACTATAGGAAGTTGGAAACACTGTACAACTATCGACCTTTACAAACAATGTACACCTACCGACGTTTGAAAACACTGTACACCTATCGAATTCTGGAAACATTGTACACCTACTGACTTCTGGACACACTATACACCTACCAATTCATAGAAACATTGTACACCTACTGATGTCTAGAAACACTGTACACCTACCGATGTTTGAAAACACTATACTCAAAACTGGAAATACAATTCACAAAGCAATATATTTTGCAAAGCGTCGGGGAAAATCAACCTTGACCTCCCAAAAACCATAAAGACTAAATTCCAGTGAAGGAACAGACTGGATAGGTCTGGGCCATTGCATCAAATACCTCTTAAAACATTCTCTTCCTTAAGAATTCAAAACCAACATAAAAGAAAATAGAAAAGGGGTCCAAACAACCACCCATTTAGATACCTCTCAAAAGATAGAAATATACAAAAATGAACAAAAGAATTCCATCTCATTACTACAAAACGTCTAAAACCACAAAGAGAACATCGTTACATTAAATGAGATAAACAACAAACAACTCAGGGTACTTAGCCCATTTCTGGGACTCATGTTCCCATGTATTGTCCTCCACACCACTGTGTCGAAAAAATACACAAACCAAGGAGATAAAACACCCATACAACAACTTCTACTTCCAGTCCTGGATCTCTATAGGCCACTCCTTGAAGATAGCAACATCATCAAATTCGTTCTCACCTAAATTGCTGATGTGAGATTCATTTTGAAGATAATGACAGAGCTGTGACACATGAAAAACATCATGTATCTGGATCATCTGTGGGGGAATTTCTACTTGATACACCATGACTCTAACATGATCCAACACCTCGAAAGGCCCAACAAACTGGGGAGAAAACATAATCCCAATACCAAACCATCACTTCCTATGATGGGTAGTCATCTTCAGAAACACATGATCCCCAACATCAAACTGCAAAGGTCTCCTCCTTTGATCAGAATATGATTTCTAATGATCATGTGATGCCTTCATCCTCTCACAAATCATCTAAACCATCTCTATCATATTCTTCACACGTTTTGGAATGAGAATTACTGACTCTCTAACCCTAGTCCAGCACAACGGATCATGGAATGGTCATCCATAAAAATATTCAAACAGCTCTATAATGATGGTGGGGTGAAAACTATTTTTGTAAGAAAACTCTTACAAGGGTAACTGCCTCATCTACAAACCACCCAAATCTAAGACACAATAGCACAACTTGTCTTCAAGAGTCTGGATGGTATGCTCTATCTGACCATCGGTTTGTGGATGAAAAGTAGTGATAAGGCATATTTGAGAACTAAAATCATGTTTTAGACCTCTACACACCCTAGAGTTAAAACAAGGATCTCAATCGGGAATAATCTTCCTTAGGACTCCATGGAGACTCCCCACATCCTCCATATACTGCCTCGAAAAAAAACATTGAGCTCCACTCCTTGATCACTATGAAGTAGGATGATTTCATTAAATGGTCCACTACAATTCAAATAGCATCATAGACTCCATAAGATCGAGGTAAAGCAGTAAAATAGTCCCTTGAGATTTCCCCCCACTTACACTAAGGAACATCTAATGGCTAGAGAAAACCACTGGGGACACGGTGCTCGACCTTCACCTTCTTGTAGGCCAATCATCAAGAAACAAACACTACACCTGCACGATTCAGCTCAATCCACCAAAACTAACTCCTCAAGGCTTGATTTTAAGTTTTTCATGCTAGGATGCACTAATAAAGGTAAACAGTGGAACCCTCGGAGAATTTTATCATGCATCACCAAAGGAACAACAATCCTTCCCTAATAAAACACTTGGTGTTGTTCATACTCAGACCAACCATCTGTGGCCTCACCACAACAACTTGTTCTATCTAGACCTCCACCTCAAGATCCCCCAACTTGGACTCTTCCAACTACTGCACTAGAGATTACTGCATGATCATCTGAAAAAGACAACCTATACCCCCAAATTCTCTAATATCAAGTTGTAATGATGAATGTTTTCCATAACTCACTAGGAATCAACAGATTGACGCATTGCATCATTGCATGACTTCCAACTCAGCGCTTCAACTACAATATTCCCCTTTACAAGTTTATATGAGATTTTGAAGTCATAGTATGGTATGAACACTATCCACAAATGATGTCACAAGTTCAAGTCACACTTGGAGAAAACATACCTCAGGCTCTTATGATCGGAGAAAATCACGAAGAGCTCACCAATGAGGTAATGTATTCACAACTTCAAAGAACCACTGCTTCTAATTCAAGATCATTTGTGGCATATTTACGTTCATGGGGACGCAAATGATGAGACCCATAAGAAACAACTTATCTTTATTTTATTAGAACTCACCCTAACCCCAAATGTGAAGCATCACGGAAAACATCAAACTGAACTCCCTTTGTTGGCAGACAAAGAATTAGAACACTAACCAACTTCTCTTTCAGATACACATAAGCTACCTGAAACCAATCATCCCACACAAATGTATTCTCCTTCCTATTCAATTTTGTCATAGGAGTCCTGACCAAAGAGAATTTGGATAAGAACCTCCTTTATTAGCCTGTGAGACCAAGGAAACTTTGCTCCTCTTCCATTCTCTTGGGGGAATCCCAAGACACAACTGATTCTATTTTTGATGTATGCACAGCTACTCTCTAATGGGACCCAACATTCCCTAATAAATGAACTTCCTGAGCCCAAAACTCACACTTCAACAACTTCCCAAACAACTATTGTTAATGAAGAACACCCAAAATGGCGTGAAAATGCACTGTATGCTCCTTCGCAGACAAGGAATGCATAATAATTTCGTCGATGAAAACCACCAAGAACATATCTAGAAAATCATGGAAAATGGAATTCATCAATCCCATGAATACAGCTAGATCATTCATCACACCGAACGGAATTACAAAGAACTCATAATTCAAATGATGACAACAAAAAGCAGTCTTCGGAATATCCTCATCCTTCACACACATCAGATGATATCCTAACCATAAGTTGATCTTTGAGAACCATCTTTCCTCATTAATTTGATTGAATAAATCATAAATATGTGGAAGAGGATAGTGATTCTTTACTATCTCTCGGTTTATGTGACAATAATCGATACACAATTGTAACCTTTTGTCAGCATTCTTCATGAAAAAAATGGGTGCGCCCCATGGTGACACACTCAGCAAAAGAAAACAGCACTGTAACAGAATATCGATTTGTATATGAAGCTCCCATAACTCAGAGGGGGGAATCCTATATGTAGACATATATATAGGGGATTCTCCTAGTTGTATCATGATCCCAAACTCGGTCTCTCTTTGAGGGGGTAATGGTAAAACATATTCTGGAAAGACATCAGGGTAAAATTCTATGACCTTTGGAAATTCCAACAACTGAACCTTGGAATAACTTAGTATCATCTTGGCCATCAAGGATGAAAAGAAAGGAACATGCATCTGACCCATCTGAGGGTCTCTCTCACCAATAAACACTACGGTCTCTCCAATATCATCAAATAACAACACATTACTCTGAAAGAAATCCATGAAATCCTGCACTGAATACAACTAATACATGCCAAGGATGACATCATATGGTTGTATCTATAAACATAGGAAATCTCCCCATGAGAGGTGCTTCTCCAGCACTAGATCATAGTCTTTACATACATCAAACAAAGTCTACTCGACCTACAACTGGCATAGTCAACACCAAGGGAACTGGAAGCCTCTCTACCGTAAGTCCCAAAGCATGGACAAGGGTAGGTGATATGAAGTAGTATGTGGATCATGATTCGAACAAGGCATAAACCCAAGTTGAAAACAATAAAATGGTATATCGAACAACATCTGGCTTGCATGGAGCTGGAAATGCTAAAGCATGAAGCTGAGCATTACCTCCTCTACAGCCTCTCTAACCCCGATAAGGACCACCACCATGACCGCACTCTACTCACTAAGGATGGGGAGCAACATGGAGTTGTCCTCTACCTTCTCTATCTATTATTTTATGATCAAAAGCATGTGCAACCTGTTGTTATTGCCTCGTCTAGAACTACCTCCATAGAAAAACCTCGAGCAGAACACCTCCTGCATGATGACTGCTTAGAATGGTTGGTCACTATTGTTGTTGATGACCTTGGCCTCCATAAGAAAAAAAAATTCTTGATCCATGGGCATAGGCCTGAGAGTATACCCTAGATAAATGAGGTATTGAGGGCTAGGACCTACCCCCGGTCGAATGGAAACTCTTCTGCCATGAAAACTAGGAACCCCATACCATAGCTCTACTTCATGAGGGATCATGATGAATCCTCGTTCGTGATGAATTGCTTCTGGACAATGTCCTCTTGATGACCTCTACCCTCTCCCACACCTCAAGATATGTCTTCAGCATAAATGGGATGACCTATCATTGGACCTCTAGATTCAAAGTCTCCTCTAAAGGCCCCTCCCTTGCCTCCTAATCTGGAAATAGGTCTGAAGCATATTGTAAAAGGTTCATGAAATGGATTCCAAACTCTCGTACACTAGAGAACCCATGTAGAAGGGTTAGTATCTCCTTGCAACTAGACGCCTTCCTGTTAGAAGAATGAAACTCAACTCCAAACAAGTCTTGAAACTTCTCCCATGTGGTCATCAACTCACTGTGATCCCTGAGGAACAATAAACACCACTGCCTTACTGCCCCATGCTGAATCGTCACAACCAAAGAAACCCAATGCTCCTTCCATGAATGGATCGAACTGAAGGCTATCTAAACCTAGTCCAACCAGTATTCTGTGATTACATCTGAAACGAATCCCTCATAGAGGGTATAGTAAACAAACAAAATGGGAGGCATTACCCTCTAAGAGAACACGTGAAAAGGAGAGAGATAAGACTAACACCAACAAATTCAAACATTGACTGCAATATAAAATAAAACCCATGTACACATATTTAATTTCATGTAGGAACTAATACAACCGAAATGGAAAACTGCAAGTACCAAAAGAAAGTAAAAAAACGGTAGTGACCGTGAAGTTCGAACAACTCATATAAGCTCAAACTAGTAGTAACTAGCCAGATATCCAACCTACTCCAAGTGACATGAAAAAACATTTTATATATATGTAAGGGTGAGTATAATAGTATACTCAGTAGGATCCTCCCCAATTCATCTCATGAAAAAGTAATGAAATCATGATAAATCACAGTTAACAACAAGTGAAACTAACTCATCACCTAAACACGTATACTATGTTTTCATCCTCACGATGGCTACTCCCACCAAGTATCACATACAAGAGTATATAATATAATAAATAATATTAAGGTTAAACCGCTACAACTTCCCCACTAGTTTTACTATTTTCCCCTAAGTTGCACGTCCTAAGAATCTCTCTCTAAAAGGCTTTCCGACAGACACCTGGGCAAAGCACCACAACATGCACCTTGTGAAACAAAACCACTATGTCCACATAACCAAATTAACAAGGTAGTTTTCCAAGATCCCCCATTACTCACATAACATTTATCATACATTGAGCTCTAAACCTTAAGCCATTACAGCCCATACACTGAGTAAGGATCCTCATGCAGTCATAGCCCATACATGTTATACCTATAGCATTCCATAAGAAACTATATCCAGAATATACATGTGTGAATAACCACAAGCCATTACATCCCTCTACACTCATATAAGGAGAAAACTAACTACTGTGCTTACCATCATATGTAACTACCATGAGAAGAGAGAGGGGTCAAAGGGGGTAGTCAGTGATCCATCCTCCCACTGGAATGTTGGGGAAAACACCCCCAGGGCTCAATTTCCCTAACTGAATGGGTGGAGTATCATATAGAAAATAAAAAGTAAAATATATACTATTGCTCGCAACCAAACTATGGTAATAACCTAGTCTTAGACTCAACTTCATCTAACGTCTCTCAGAATCTGAGCATCCAGTACTAAGACTATGTATCCTATAAGAACGCAACCATTTAAAGATATTTATTACATTACTTCATTCCTTTTTTATCAATTTCAAATTATGTTGATTAAATATATAA
Source organism: Viscum album (assembly GCA_963277665.1). Taxonomy (NCBI): domain Eukaryota; kingdom Viridiplantae; phylum Streptophyta; class Magnoliopsida; order Santalales; family Viscaceae; genus Viscum; species Viscum album. The sequence goes on from OY728145.1 coordinate 1,106,093,259, forward strand.
AATTTAATTAATCATTTAAAATTACACATTATATTTAATTATCATCACACCAAAGTTTCATGCCCTCTTATCATAACCAAACCAAGTCCATAGCTTCCCAGAAATATTACCTCATCACTGCATCCTAGAAAGATCCAACCCCATGGGTTAATATCATTTATTCAATCATTTATTAACATCATTATTAATTTCTAGTATTCCCAGGAATTCTAGAAAAACATTATACGCAACTAAACACAAGGGGGATCAACATGTTGAGTAGATGAACTACCCTTCTTGTCTTTTCCACCAATAGTAGGAGAGTAGACCCATACTCCCTTGAGAAGATAAACATGGAAATCATGTGGAATAACCCACACAATATCGCCTCTTTTTTAGGAGGAGGGTATAAAAACAAACTGCCTTGAGAAGTGGAAAAAGTAAAGAAGAAAAACAACCAAAAAGATTTCGAAAGCATACAAAATTCATATCCAACCTCTTCCATCATCTCTGGTGTCCTCCCCGACAACCACATGCATAAACTGATGCATCTCTCCACTCTAGGTGAAAAATGATGACACAACTAACGGGCCTCCCACCACCACATAACACAACATCTACCCTAGCTCACATCACAACATAAGATACAGGATAAAAACATCATATCAACTGGGCTCTTGGCCCTTAAACAAGGAATCAATCCATCAAACCTAATGAGAACTCATCGCTCCAAAACACAAGGTACTCGGCCTTAAAATAAAGTGGGTAACACAGAAACCTACTAGGAATTATCTTTTTATCAAACAATTGGTTCTTTAATCCATCTAGAATTAATTGAATTATTATTTGTAGGTTACAAATACAGGCAACCTAAACAATAATCAATCACAAATAATTAAACATGTGTATTATATCAATTTGATTAACATCAAATTACTACAACAACAACCAGATTAATTTACATGCCTCCTTATCATTGACAAATAATTACAGTTAATCATTGTTTAAATTATTTACCAATTTCCTTTAAAAACTACATTCTAAATAAATAAAGCATAGATATCACTCTATCTAGACAAATAAGAGGAAATAACATATGATCGATACCAATTTATTTTTTTGGTTTAAATATTTTTTACATTAATTCCATTGTGATCTAGTCGGCTAAATCATGCTAACATTACGATTGAATGTAAAAAATATATATAATCAATGAATCCCCTACCTCAAAAGGTTCTTAACGTTATTTATATGAGAATGATCCACACAATGGATTACGATTTCCACCCCTATGACAACTGCATCCGCCCGAGGACACCATAGTAAGACCGCACCATCCGAAACCCCTAGAAAACTCCATAAGAAGGGAGATCACATTCTGTAACATGTAAAGTATAAATTTGAGAATAAGGATCAAATAAAAAAAATAACAGATACCTTATATCGATGAGGGATCAATACTTATTGCTTATAGAAAAATAGGGGGTGCACAAGTTGTAGGAAGAAACATCAACTGGAAATGATCCCAATATTAATGTTCAATCACACCACTCCAATGGGAATAATGAAAGGTTTTATCATCTCATTATGGGGAACAAGAATGTAGAACAATGGAGGATTATATCTCGTCCATTTAGAAGATTTAACGGAGCAGTAGTTTAAGATTTGCTGGATTTTACAATAAAACTAGATCGCATTATACCATGTGGTTTGACCAAGTAAAGGCATCTTGTTCCTTAGAAAAATTAATATAGGAGTTATGGGATTTGAATTAGACTTAATTCTCTAAAAATAAGGCATTGAATGCATTTTTTTTTTAAAATAAAATGCTAAATGGGTGAAACTGTAGGAAGATGGAAACATTGTACACCTACCGAAATTGAGAAACACAGTACACCTTCGAATGTCTGGAAACATTGTACATCTAACGATTTCTAGAAAAATTGTACACATACCGACACCTGGAAACGTTGTACAACTATCGGTGTTTGGAAACACTATACACCTATCGATGTCTGGAAACCCTATACACAAAATGGGAAACATCGTTCACAGAACTATAAATTTGGAAATGTGTTAGGGATAAGCCACCTTGACCTCCCAGAAAACCTCAAGCACCAAATTTCTACAAAGGAAAAGACCGGAGAGGTTCGGGCCATTACACGTCATGATTAATTTTGTGTTTTTCTTTAAAAAGTGGAGATGATAGAATCAATTCAAGCCTATGGTTAGGAACATGTACTCAGGGTATGATCATTACTCTAGTTTCATTTTACCCTACGTGATGAGAGAAAATTTATTATGAGGTAAATTGAAAATGGGTATAAAATTTAAGGAAAAGTTATGAAATTGAAACTAAAAGATTATGAATTTGTTTAAAGAACTGATCTTTAAGGCATGACTGATTTTTTATACACAATAGATTCTGAAGACTGATGGTTATACTTATAATTTGTTTTATTTACCTTGTTATAATTAATGATTCCTAATTAAAAAATTTATTGCCTTTAGAAACCCCTATGTAGATCTTTTAGTTTGAGGAAAAAAAAATTTCAAATGTGGGGGAATTTTAGAATCTAAAATCTTATATAAATTTTGGTGTCATTTTTTAAGGTTTATTCATGATTTTACTCAACAAGGAACTGTGTAAGTGTTTTTTATTGTAGGAAATTGTTTTTTAAGGTTTGAAAGGAATAGCTGGAGAAAATAGCCAAAAATGACCATTACACATTGTGAAACTCCATTACATTACGTATAGTCAACTTTTTTGGAATAGGACAAGATATGAAGAAATTCATAAAGAATTTGAAGACATAATGAAATTACATGATGTGATTCCCCAATACACATCAATTTTCTTTAAAAATCAATTCCCACTTTCAAGATAAATACTGAATGATTTTTCACATTGTGAAGAAAAGTTACACATTATGAAAGATTTCAATTTTCAAATCTCAATGATTTCAGATGAAATTCATGACATATTCAAGAATATACAAAATGTGTGAAGGAATAATTGGATTGGAATTAAATTACATGAATACCTATTAAACTTCATGTAATATCCTGGTTATTTACCTACATCAAGAAGACTGTGGATAAAAGGACAAATCTCTCTTGAATTTCTCTCTTTACTCGTATTCTTATCTCTTGATTTTCTTCCACCCTTTCTCCCTATACTCATTTTGAATCAATTATATTCATTATTAAACAATTATTCAAGTATCTTGGATTGATTTGATACGTGTTATTCATTATTTTGTCTTATATATCACAATACTACGTGCATACTTCATCCAGATAATTAATCTATAATGAATCCTTGATATTTTCATTCATGATCTTGTTTCAAGTAATTAATTTATTGATGTTTAGATTTTTTTGAAGATTACATTTATTATTTATTATTTAATATTAATCAATTTATTAATCTTAATCCTTACATGTTTAATAATTTTTTAATCTCAATTTCTGTTGGAATGTTAATTGTGATTACAATTCATTATCAATTTTTAATAAATTATACCATTAATAGCTAAACCACTTAGGGTAAGGATCAATATTAGGGGTTTTTGAATTTAATTAATATTGAATTCCGAAATTGGTAACCATAAGGATAGTGATAAGGTTTAAAAAAATTATCTCATCTATTTGGGAAGCCCAAGCCATGGGAAGTTCAAATGAACAACCCTAACCTGATTAGAGTGTAATAGGTTATAACCAATATTCTATGAAATTTTCTTCTTTATAAACTACGTTTAATAAATCTAGGTCGCAACTATCTATAGAGCAAGGAATGTCTATCTCTTGGGAAAATATATTTGGATTGAACATATACAACTATTGATCTTTGTTTGCTTCACAACCAAGATCTTAAAACTATATCAAGTTAGAATTAAAATCATCCTTTTTCCAGAACCCTAAAATTCATCCTGATCCCTTAATTATCTCTAATATTACTCTAAAATTCCTTTGTATTAGTAATTTCCTAAGCTTAATCCCCTTTTAAGGAATCTTGTCCCAAAGGCTTTTAGCCTTATTTCCTTCCAGCCCATTCAAATCCTCATGGGACCGAATCCTCACTACCACTATACTACACCCTATTAGAAACTGTAGTTTGGGAGAAATAAATATAATCTAACTACTACCCAAACAAATTAAAATCATGAGTGTGGGTGCATTAGTTTTTTAGTTTCCCAATAGCTAAGGAATAGGCTTTCACTTTTTCATGGAAAATGAAATGGAATGGGTTGGAATTATTAATGAATGTGGTTATCAATTAATTTTTTATAAATAAATTTATTTATGGAGTGGATAAATAATGATATATAATTAATAATAAAATGAATGGTATTTTTAATTAAATAGTGTTTGTGATTATAAAATCTAGAAATTGGTTATTTTGGAAGAAAGATGGAATGTAAATTGTTTGTATGTATCTTACTTGAGTGGGTCATTTAGTGTTGAAAATGATAGTGGTAGAGGTTGTGAGACCATGTGGTGATGTAGTGCGATGTTAGTATCCTTGTTTTATACCTTAATTAAGGATTGGGTGTTATTATCTGTCATTTAATTTCATGGGATTTCTTTATGTACCCCACATAACTCTGGTGTTTACAACAATTCCTAATGGTTTTGGGTTTTGTGTATTTTTCCTAAACATCCATGATGGGGAGGACGGATGGTTCGGTACCTTCTATTCCTTAATCTATCTTCTAGAAAAAAATTCACACTACATGTGATGTGGAGAAGTAAAAAAATTCAATGAATCATGTTGTTTTTTCACTTGATGACGCAAGTCATCATAGACATCAATAAGGGTAGGAGGATGGCATGAGGTCGATTTCCTTTATGTCCATGAAACCCTATTATACTAGATATGTGGTAGTGGTTGTGGGATGATTTGGTTTACAAGGTGTCTTTATTAGGTCATTGATGTGGTTTCCGAGGTTTATTTGGGAAGGATGTGATGTGGTTTCCCATGTGTCTTCACGTATGGTTATCGCATATGGGATGAGTTATCCATGACGTATGGAGTTGGGTAGTGAGTTGGGAAGTGATGTGAGGTACCCTTTTATAGATATACTTTTTATTATGTTAATATTTTGGATGTTTTATTTGGGAGAGTGTTTCATGGTGAGTATGGGATTGGTTAGTTGACCTGATAAGTGAAACATGGTTATGTTGTTTACTCATTGGATAATTATTATGTTTTTTTTCACATGTTAATGAGGTACCTTAGACATAATCTTACTAGGTATTCATGTTTTTATCTCCCTATGTATATACAAACTATTTATCAGGTTTCCAAGAGGGCCACATGGACTATGATGTACATTGCTACCAAAGATATTGGAGATCATTCAATGTTATTTACTTTGGTTTTTAATTTTTTTATTTAGATACTTTGATATAATTTTTCAATATAAACATGCTTCATGGGATGGCCTTGGTTTTCCTTTTTTACTTTATGAGATGGCATTTCTTCGTGGTTTTTAACCTATATATGAATCCTTATTATATAAAGAGATGTAAATGCCTTTCATATGCCAAAATTTATTAACCTCAGTGTTAGTCACCAATATAGGGCCTGCTTAAGGTGGGACTCAAGGGGCCATTACCTTTCTTCTTTCACTATCAGCCTAGGAGGGGTAAATTTAGAGGGAGGGGTGGTGAAAAAATATTTAGATACAGTATAAATATTAATTTTTGAATAATAAAATCAATCATTTAAATTATTTGGAATTAATAGTAGTGATTGATTTATGAAATATATGTTTGAATTGAGTATAGTTTGCTTTTAATATGAATGGTATTTATTTTTCTTACATAAAAATACTCATGAGATCATTTATTATTTAGAAAATATGTTTTTAAAAAAATTCCTTTTTTACAATATGAATTTATATTTCAAGAAACATATGATTAATGATGAAAAATTTTGTTTGATATAAATAATTGGTAAACACAAATTTATTCGGTAAATGATATGGAATAATAATAATGACATATAAAATTTGAAAATGTCATTTTCCTATAAAAATGATTTTCTTTATATTTTATGATTTTAATCAAAAATCAAAAATTTTTATTTTTTAATTCAAATTAAAAAAAATGAATATATTTTATACATTTTAAATAAAAATATTTTCTTAAAATGAAATTTAGGTATTTTTTATAAAATAATTGTTTTTAAGTCCACAATAAAAAAATACTTTTTTATAAAAATTGTTACTTTTATGACATTATCATAATACAAGAATGAATTAAATTTTCATGGAACATTTTTATATAAAATATATATTTATATATAAAATAATTTATTTAAAATTACTTTTTGGTTTTTATAAACCCCATGTATATCATTTTGGAAGCATAAGTAATATTTAATTCCAACAAACTATTTTTATTCGTTCATATTAAAATTTAATTTTCATCACTCTTATAAATTAAATAGATAAAAATGTATTTTATATTTTAGATCAGATTTACAATATTATCTAATAAGATTAATTTCATTTTTTGGGCCTAAAATTATGATTACTACTATTGAAGTTAATGACCCTTATAATTATAAAACTAATATTCTTAAAGAAATGTTTTATTAATAATGTGTAATTTTTATCTAATAAAATATATTAACATACATTAATGGTGAATATAATATTAGTTTTAAACACATATATAATTATATTAGCACAAATTTAATTATAAACCAATGCTAAATAAGGTTAGGAACACAAAATTCTAAAATCATTATTTTTTATACAAAAAATAATTTTCAATTTATAAATTATTTTAATCTAAAAGTAAAAAATACCTTATTTATAAATTAGATTATATTAAATGGAGATAAAAATTAGGTTTATTTCTCCCATATTTGGTAAGCTAATATTTTATATTTTTATAAAAACATAAATTACTTAGTTAAAAACTAGTTACCAAGGTAAAAATTGAAAAATCTTAAAGTAGAAAACCTAATAAAAAATGATTCCAACATGTTTAAAACATGTGTTTAAAGATATTTTTAAGCATTTATTGACAAAATATTTCCCCAAACTCAATTATTTAGATATTTTTTAATAATTTTCCATTGAATATTATGATGGTATCATTGGAAACTAAATATTGTTCTAAAAAGTTCCATTTCCTTCACTTATAAAAGGGAAAACTTCTACCTCTTCTTGTAACACCCATTCCATTCAATTACTTCCTGAAATGTTGAAATTTTTATCCCACAATGATAGAGTATTAATTTAATAAGCATGTGGTATCAATCAGTATTTCTAATCCCTTCATTTTCAAGGATTCATTCAAGATAATGTTTAAATTCATGAAGTGAGTATTATGTAATCCTTAACATTTTCTTCTTAATATATTTATTCCAAAACAATCCTTACCATAGAAAATATATAACCTCATTATAATTATTTAAATTATGTTTTATTATATTTATGGATAAACCTTTGTTTTTTCATTTCCATACATATAGAAAAAAAATATTGTTAATTGTGATTTGTATGTACTACCTCCTCTATGAAGTAACGTTTTTTATTTTCCATATTTATTTCATTTATTTTTAAAACCCACTTCAAATATGATTTACCAACTTAAAAATAGAAATGCAATATCATTATTCTTATATTATTATTATATTATAAACATCCATACCCATACTCAACCATATAGATATAGCATTTTCATGTTTGGGTTGGTTTAACTACCTGCGTTAATAGTTATATTAATTATTTAAAATATTATTAAAATTTCATATTTGATTATTAAAATTATTAAAGTAACCCAAAAATGATTCTATTTTGATGAAAACATAAGAAAAAACTATATAATAAATATATTTCATATAATAATAAGTGGTTCATATTAAATTTAAACTAAAATAATCAGGTTCCTAAGAATGTTTCTAAAAACATAATTTGATTATTTGGGAAGTTAGGCGCTTGTGAAGAATGAATCTGGAACAAAATAAGTATTTTTATTTGAAATTCCTCAATTTGAGATTTAATTTCAATTATTCTCCAAATTTAATTTATGTTTTCTATTTACTACCTGAGAAATAATATCATGAATTATCTTTTAATGAAGTTATTAGAAGTTATATACAACACCATTCTTCCAAGGGGTATTGACTAAAAAGTTACTCAAGCAGCAAGGGTTCTTTGTCTCGAACATTAATTCCTCGAATCATGGTTATGTTATACACCATGTTTTCCTTTGAATTTTTTATTCATCTACCATGGATTTATATTTATCATGTAATTTTTTATTAATTATAAATACTAATACAAATGAAATCATTTTCATCAAATGGATTTTACTCAATCATTACCTCCACTGTAATTCTTTTTGGTAAATCAATTTTCATTTCCTGAGTTTGGTCACCCCATTGGACTTAAAAGTTTCATAATTCATACCAATTTGATATATTATGTGTTATTTTATTTTTTTATTAATTTATATTTATTCCATATAATAAAGCTTTTTTATATATTTTCTACTTGAAAGAGTATGTTGTGCGTAAAGGATATTGATTACTAAAGTCTCTTTTCCTTGAGTTATATATTTTTATCATGAAATTATTTTTTAGATGATTGGGTTCTCCAAACCAAATATTTTAATATATTTTATTTTATAATATTTTTTGTAAAAATGAATTTTTCATACAAATAATGTCTTATTACACATTTTACAATGTTTTTTTGAAAATAGGTAATTTCAAATCATTAAAAGGTTCACCCCATAATCAAATGCTTTATCTTTGGATCCATATTTCTTATGAAAAACATTATTTCATTTTAAATTATCCATTATTTGTTATTAATTTTAATAGTAAAATATTTCAAAATATTTCACTTAACCTTTTAAAATGTTACTTTTAAAAGTGGCATGACAATTTTTATTTTTCATCACTATTAAAAATGTATTGAAAAATATCTTTCAAGTTTTCACCTACATTTTCTATTTGATATTAAAAAGGATTTACACTCATTTGATTTATTTTATAAGATTTTTTCCCTAATAAATAATGATATATATATTAATTTTTGGGATTAAACATAGGGTATCAAAAAACAAGATTCTTAATCCCCTCCTATTTGATATCTTTCAATGAATTATTTTCCAAGGCTGTTTTTTATCTATGTCATCATAATTATAAGTTTACATTTTTACACTATGGTGATGTTCATTTTCAACCATCCACCTTCTTGATTGGGATGAATCATGATCATGCATTCAATAATTAACTTAATCATATACCACTAATCCTTATGGTTTTATCTTGAGGGATTCTAACATAAAAATATATTCGGTATATTGATTGGGAAACTATTATAAAGAATTATATTTTTCGTTATGATATGGTTGTTTATTGGTTACTCACAAAATTTTAATGTGTATTGTTTAACCATCCACAATCTTTCTCTAGATGAGTTATGACCATGATATCCATTTTATTGACATGTGGAAAAGTTTTTTTTTCATATAATATTTTCCCAATATAGATGACTATTAGCGGGTGGACTATGTATTGTTCGACCATCCAACTTCTTTATATGGATGGGTTATGATCATGTTATCAAATTAATTGACATAGGTAATGGTATTGGGGTTACAAATGTTATTATTCTAATATTAATAATTATTTGAAAATGTGATTATGTATTGTTTATTCAATTTATCATATTTATGCCATATTTATTCCATGATTTCATTGGTTTTATGTTTTTCCTTACTGAGCATTTGTGCCCACCACTTTCTTATGATTCTATTCCCTAGGTTAGGAAGAGAAGTAGTGAATGTGACATTTTTATAGGGATAAAACATGTGTATTAGTTTGTGGATGATATTGAATAGTCTTTATAGATTAATTAGTTTTGTATATAATGTGAAAAATTATATTTATTAAAAATAACATGGCATTTGTTTGTTATTTTTTCTTAGTTCTCTAAATATCTACACCTAAAATGTATTGGGAATGTGTGTAATTCAATATTTTATTTAGGTCACATAATTATGGAATAGTTGTGTATGGGAATATATAGTTGGTATCAAAGACAATATGTAAATTATGTGTTTATGGCACTGGATCTGGGAGTGTTGGTCTAGGGTGCCACAAATAAACACCATTGTTGCACATGTTATTCGCCTACTTATATAGACTCTAGCAACATAATTTTTTTCTTTTGTAAAAAAAATCAGGTTATATCAATCGCATTAACACTAAAATATCTACAAATAAGAAATTAATCACAATTTTGTGATACATACCACATGTTAATCTATCTAACCCTACCTATTCAAGATAGCCTCATGGTACCAATTGGAATAATTATCATCAATTCAATACTGGAATCCTTTTTGGATAAGGGTAAAGAGCCTGAATTTCTTGTCAATAACTCTCCCTGAATATATCCATCTTTGGATTTATGTTGTTTATTGATACCAATTGTTGATATGATATCAAATGTTGACTTACTCTTCAAAAAGAGGAGAAAACCTTCTGGAAATGATACATATTTTCTACAAGAATCTTAGTATCCTAAAAAATATTAAGTAGATACGACATTATACGAAAACATATATAAACATGACATAAATGAATTTTGATTCTTATCCAACAATTTGTTTCTCTTAGTGGTCTAGTAACAGTTGAACTGAGGCCTAATAATGATTTTTGAATATTCAATGTGAATTTTAACAACGAAATCATTAAAATTTAGCATTGATAGCTATTCAACTTCATATTAGGATCTTCATCATTAGTTCCTCCTTTATCTCAGCATGTGACTTATAGAATCAACATTGAAGGTTAGACTGGTCACCTGACATGACTTATTGAATCTAACACCATGTATGAATTTCAGGAATTTGTACCATTCACGTCACATGTCTCTCTATTCAACTTATGAATCTATTCCTTTTCATCCCACACACACCATGAACCATATCCTCCCCTTAGGCATGCACCATTTCCCTATATATATTATAGAAAATTCAATGCAAGGTGAAATGGGTGCCTCCATAATCCTCAAATAAAGGATAGTGGTTGGCCATGATGGACCAACCCTTTACTTATAGTTCTATTCCATGTATTTAATATAGTTATTCTTTCTAATGTTTTGCTTTATTTTTTTTAGTTGTCTTCTTTGAAATTCACCTTTCTTGTATTAGAATTATTCACACTTTAAAGTGAAGAAAATTCATTATTATGTGATTTTTTCACCTTCCTATCCAACTCTGACTAATCTTGACATATAGTAAAGAAATATTCCCGCACATTCTCAGTATTCTTTTTGTGACCAGTTTCCATAGCCTTCTTCTTATTCAAGGTTGTAGTATTTACCCATGCGATAAAAGTTTATTCACTAATAAACCAACTATCATTTTATCATGCTTTAACCTCCACTATAGGTCTCTTTATATTTCCATTACTTGTGGCCTCATGGAATGACATTTAAAACTAATAAGGATTACTTAAATCCTATCCCTTCTAATAGATATAAAATCCACCTCAACCTTTTCCAACTGTGGTAAGCCAATCTTCATGTGAATGTCCTTCTTACTCACAACTAGAGTATATTCTCCCTTTTTCTACTAAACTTATTTAAATTATTTCCAAGAATGATATTATTATTGTAACATAGTGGATTCTTGGCACAAATTTTATTTTACCCTATGTTTTCTATGCAATACTATAAAACTATTTCTAACTTCAGAGGCTATATTATGGTATATAGTCTCTTTTTATATTCTATACGAATCTATAAAATCCTTATGAATTATTTTTCCTTCCCCTCTTTCTTAATGAAAAAATATCTCATAAAATTCACATGATTATCACACATGAAACATATACCATTAAAAATATACCTCATGTCATCATTTCTCAGTTGATATGTAGGTGTAGGTGGTGTTCTTCTTCTTCAGACATTGATCCCATAGGATTCTAGACACGTACTCGTGGTTTTTCCTAGTCTTCCACAATATTATAATTTCATGGATGATTTCTTCTAAAGGTCATTACATTCATATTTTTTAAATATCATCGACATATTTTAAAATTTAGAAGTATTATTCATATAATTGTTTTGTTTTATATTCATATCATTGTATATATAACATATAGATTCTTATCTATAGGTAAAATACACCTTATCCTTTCACTTAGATATACTATGATTTACCTCAACCCCATAATATTATGGTATTTATATATTATCTAAGTCTTGATAGGGAGGATGATTTAATTATCCTCCTTCTCTATAACTATTTAAATTCTTATATTTTGGTATATTTTTTCAAGAAGACCACTTTATTCTTTATTCTTGGAATTCATTTTATTTATGTCTATATTTATCACCTCATCTACTTTTTTTAGGGACTTATTCTCTATGTAGTGATCTTTGATGATTGCATGGTCCACTTCATTCATGGTATCCCATTGATCCACCTTTGTCTTGTATGATATGGATATCTTCTTAATATACATAGAAATTATCTCTGAATTGATGGCCATACAACATAGCAGTTATAATTTGTCAAGGTTCTCATCATACCAGATTTGTTCATCATCATCACTAATGTCTCCAGTAAAACTTTTATTCTCAATATCATAATTTTCAAATAGATCTTTAAATTATTTCCCTTTAGTAATTTAATCATCCATAGAATAAATTATTTTATTTTATTATTCAATACTATTCTAAAAATTATCAATCACATTTGATTAATCGTTAGTTTAATATTTAAATTCCAAAGTTTTTTTTTAAGTTAAACTAAATAGTGGATTGATCTATTAAATATTTGTTAAGTCATTTAATCTCTTCTTATGACTCATATATATATTCTGAGTATTACTTCAATAAACTAAAAATATTTTGAAATTTTTACCTTTAAATGTATAATTTTTTAATAGAGCCTTATAACTCGACATGAAAATCAATGGAACCCTCTAGTTAATTCTTCCCTTGAATTTCTAAAACATTCATTTCTTGGGAGAATAGTGAAATTCACGATTTATAAGAAACTTACATAACATGGTTATAATTAAATGAAATAGATAAATTAGAATCATCAACCTTGATTTCAGTAAATTATCTCTTAGGAGTCTTCTTATTGTTCTTTCTCTTCTTATTTCTTTTTGTAATAAGTCTCTCTTCACCAACATTATTCAAAAAAAATTCATCTTGACCAATGTTACAACCTTATTCTTCTTTAAATATTTCCAATACACTACTTCTAGGTCCAAAAATATTTCAAAATCATTATAAAAATGAGTTGTTTTCTTATATACATTATTGGATAAATATAAATTTATAATCTTCTCTATTATTGCATTACCCATACACAGACTATGCTTTATTAAGTAAATATTTATTTGGATTTATTCTAAATGCTCTTTAATATATTATCTTAATAACATAATCATTTCTTTTTGAAATTTATCAATGTTAATTGTATAAAATAATAGAGGCATCATCATATAATCCATGTGTGAAAATCCAAACACTACTTCTAAGGTTGAGTCTAAACCTTTCTCCTCATATACCACTTATTTCAATAAGAGATGCACTGAGAGGGGGTGAATCAGGTTGATAGAACAATTAATGTGTTTTAACCATTTTAATATTTATTTATGATCATGTTTACACATTAGTCTGAACTATGTTAAACCAGTAGTAATTTATCTCATAATAACTATTAAATCATAGATATATAGGAAAGTAAAGCATGGAAAGAACAAAAATATTTTATTTGGTTCACTAAAAAGGGCCATATCCAAGGAGAAAACAACAATTATGTATTTTTGTTTCAAATTTCACTAATATTTACTTGTTTTTGGATGCAATATTTCATCCATTTTCACTCTATGTTAGGCACACATCCTTTATAATGTTTCGAGTTCAGCCACTACTCTCTAAAGGTGCACAACCACTTCTTTACTTCCATGCACTACTTTCATGAAGTTTCTTAAATAGTTCATAGACTTGTAGGTATCTTCAATATAAAAGAAACAAAATATTATATACCTTTTCCTAAAAATACCCATATTAGATCTATGACTAATCATTTATGCTTTGTTAAGGTCCCCTTCGATTCTATCCCTTTTTCATCAAGTCTAGTGGAGAAGATCTCTCTATGGGAAGGTCAGTCTTATGCGGATTTTTCTTCAAATTCTAGATGATTAATCCTGTTCAGTATGTATAAATATACGTATTATGAGATCAATCTCAACTTCAACACTCTTATACTTTATATAAAGTTAATTCCAAGATGTAATTATCTTTCGGATATCTTCTTCTTCAACCCAGTTAGAGCACAGAAATCCTCTTCCTTATTCTTCATCAAAATATAGATATGAAAATGGTAATCTTCAGTAGATCTCTTTAATAGATTATATAAACACCATAGAATCTTAAATTAAAATACTAAAATAATGTTTCACTATAAAACTCACATTTCCATAACCTCTAGGAATGTATCCTTGGTGGGAGACACAAGTGCAGGTAACTCCATGTGACAAACTACTAGTTCATAACTCCATGGTGAATATCTACATGTGCAAGCTCAAGAAAAAGACTCCATGAGTAAGAATGTTGTGAATGTATCCTAGATGATGATACCCCTAATAAAGTGACACCCCTTACTGAATAAAATCTTGAATCACATATCGCATGGCTTGAGTACTTAACTCATGATTGTGAATTAATTACACGCTACCCATTTGCAGTCCTCCTTTGATGCTCTACATAAGTGACTCTGATAATTTATCCCATTGTGTGACCTAGATCTATTTACCTCTCATCCTTATCCATGGATTTCTTCTCTAGATCATTTCAATTAAGGGTGATTAAAAAATAAGAAATGGCATGAACTATGGTCATTTATAGAGGATTTTCACTAACTTAGACTCTGAAAATATTCTTAGTCTTCCATTTAACTAAATTCAATGCTCATGCACATTAAATGACTTCAATTTCATGACTCACTAGTTATATATTGGTAGTTTTTCTCCCCTCACATAAACAAATCGCATAACTCCTTCATCACATAACTCAGTCAAGTTCAACATCACATGGTTGTATTAAATAACCTTCATTGACAAGGTATCTTTTATTATGTGTTAAATTCACATGGTTTGCATCATTATTTCATGAGTATATTATTCTAATGATTCTTTATGTATATAAAAAGTTTCTAAAATCCATCTCATAATGAACTTGAACTTATATGATTATACTCTACGACATTAACCAACATCATCAGACTCTTGCCTCAAATGTTGTCTATTATTTAAAGTGTATCTTTCTTCATGAACTTTTTGTGACTAAATTTATAAAATCCTACTAAGAAACTCATTAATGAATCGATCACATGAAGTCTCCAATAATTATAGTATATATATACTTATGTGACTGTGTGACCATGTCTCCTAATGCATTCAAACAAACTTGGTTCCCCTTCATCGCATAAGCTGACATCGTATGACCTGTATGGGTTTATGTGATTACATTTTTCCTACATCCTCATGTGATCATGTGACCCTGTCCTGCAACTCCCCAAGGCTTTAAAATAAATTTAACCCTAAGTTTCTATGAAACATAACTTTTTTATAACCTAGCCAATGAACATAATTTTTTCGCATCTGTGATTTCAATTTCAAAAAAATGACATAAACAGTTGCGATCAGTAAAATATTTAGAGTCTGATATGATCAACTTATATTTATGGTGAATAGTAACTCGACTCTTATGAATTGTATTGTACCCTTATGAATTGTAATATTACTATAATGAATAGTAACCACACTAATGAAAGTATAAATAAAATTTAGTCACCTTCTAAATGGAATAGAATATTTTATAAATTACTAACTAAGTGTCCGTATTTTTGTGAGTAATAATAATTTTATCACAATATTAAATTAATAAAATAATAAAATTAATTTTCGTGAGATTTATTCATAAATGAATATTTTTTTCTATGATTTTAGGATAATTTTACGATACCTTAGTTAATTTCTGAAAGTATTATAAAATTAGTTTTAAATTTTAAATATTTATTTTTCAAGTAAGTAATGATTTTATTTAAAAATTAAATTTATATTAATTATGAAATTATATTGATAAAATGGAGTTCATTTTTTAATTATAAACATTAGAAAATAGTTAGGTTGAATTTTTTTATTTTTCTAAAATACATGACTTTTTTCTGAATAGTGAAATTTGATAATTTATGAAATATGATAAATAATTGAATTTTTTCATCATGATTGAGTCATGGATGATGTTAATGACCATTATATAGTAATCACAAGAAAATATTTATTTTTTGATTTAAAATAATCATTATTATTCATAGTCATGATCCAAAATAGTAAAATAATTACTAAAATAATGGAAAAAACCCCTCCTCTCCTCCACTAAAAACACCACCCCTATCTCCTTCATCTCTTCACTTCACTCAAGCCATGTTGGCTATCTAAATTATGATAAAATATCTTTCCAAGACCCTTCCCCATGTCCAAGACCTACTGGTCTCACCAAAAGGCCAAAACCAAAGGCCTTAAGGAGGTTCTCAATGAGGAGTACTCAAGAGGTAATCCTCTCTTCCTCTTTCTTTCAATTTCTTTTAACAATTCCATTCTTTTGTATCGCTATACTCACCACCCCTCATCCAAATGATATGATAATTCCATTAAATTAAATTTACTGAAATTTTATTATGTTAATGTAATATTTCGTCATCATCTCACTTTCCCCCTCCTCTTATATTAAAAATGGAAACACCGTCCGAGATGTGCTAATTTATCACATTCCAGGACAATAGGTTTTCAGTTTCTATTATCATCTTCAAATATGGTCATGAAACCATTATTATTATTGAAATAGATCATAATATATTTAACATATATTATTTAATGTTTTGGAATAATTTTTTACAAATGGTATTAATTTATAAAACAAAATGAGTTTATGGTGATCAAAAACCCACCAAATTAATCCATGCATTTATCATTAACATTTTTTCTAGTGATTCATTCTCACACAGAGTAACAAAATGAGAAATATAATCATTTAACCTTATATATAAAAATTAATTAAATATAACATCAATTCTATAACTCAATTCTCATAATACATTAACTTCCTTACAGATGAAAAGATCATGAAAACTGATGAAATGAGATCTCACAAATGATGATATTGAATTTCTTAACCATTAAAAAAACCATAAATGAACTTAATAAAATTATAATATATACAATACATGTATGATAGGTTCTTAATTAAGAAATTAATAAGTCTAATTTCATATTTCAATACCATATGTTCTATATCGGAACATATTCAAACATAAGGTAAAGGTTTTCTACACGAACCTCAATTTTCTTTCGGGTTACTCTATGTCTCTCTTAATCCCAATTAAATTATTATCTACGAAATAATCATAAATTCTGTTTTAATATTCTATATATAAGTACAAAAAATACTCCTTCTTTCTTTTTTAGGTATTTACATGTTTTAAAAGGATCTTTCAAAAATTATTGCCAAAATAGGAGCCTAATTCAATGGAATTTCTTGAGTACATACCTATTCTCAAGAGAAGTCTATAATCTATTGTTAGAAAACATTATTTTTCTAAAATTACTCATTTTGTTATTAGAAAACTATATTATTTCACTTTTTGTTTTATACATATATTTGTTCCACAAAACTTTTTTATCCAAAGTAAAAGAGTATTTATCTCAATAATTACTCAATGAGTTATAAGAGTAATTTTGTCTATTTCAACACTCCTATTGAATAATATGTATAATTGGGAAAAATATTTTATGATATAATCTACCCTATTGTATTGAATGGTTTATTATTAGTTTGAATAATTATACGATATCTTGAAACCATTCACCATATTACTCTGAATGGTTAGTGTTTATGTATGGAGAAAGTTATTTTCATTTTATATGTTAGATTCAATATGAATGTATATATTGTTTATGTTTATCCACATTCATATGAGGAATGAATTGGAATTTGTATGTGATGGTTGGGTCCCTATATATCTCCTCATTGCATCAGTAGTTCTCATGATGTAACACCCCGAGCTTGCACGGTATGCTTCTCTTTGAATAATATAGTAGCATGTGTTGTACGCAACTTCGAGATTCTAACACGCCGCGACCAATCAAAGTAGAAGTTATGAAGAGTAATACCCACTTTATTAACTTTTATACATTTTATCTTTCAAAATGTACTTCATTTTTGGATTCGTAATATCAAAATTATCCTTGAATAATTTTTTGGTACTTTTCGGATAACTTTTACATTTTGATGAATAGTGAAAATTACTAAATTTTTATTAAAAACAAATTTTATAATTAAAATAATTAATAGTGATAAATTAAAAAAAAATTGTGGTTTTAAAGTATATTTAGAATATATTTTTACCATTTAATACAATTTTGGTCATTGGACATAATTTCACATTTATACCGGACATAAAAAGGTGTCAATCTTTTAATAGTTATTATCTCTTAAAAACATGTTTTTTGTTTTGACAGCGGAAATTAATTTTAAATTAACTTCTGCCACTTTTGTGTTTTGAATTTGTAAAAATTGACTCCATATTTTGAATCAGGATGTCCAAATTGTGTAAATAGGTAAATTTTATTTTTAGACATTTTGAATAATTACATCGGTAAATATTTTATTTACCATGGTTAAAGGGTAAATCTGGTAAATAAGGGTAACAAAATAATATTATAATAATAATAAATTACCCTAAAATGTGTCCTAACCCTATAGGTTGATACATGTCTGACCATGGGAATATTGTTGTCAATTTTAGGACCCCATGGATCCACTTGTAAGTGATAATGACACTTTATATTAATTAAGTTTAAGTAAATACAAAAATAACATAAGCCTATATATTTTAACAAAAAAAAATTACAGAGGGTTATATATGATATATTTTAGACTATAAATATTCAATAGAAATATAAAACTATTTCCTACATAATTTTATTTTCTTTATAATTTTTAGACATTAAATAATTTAATTTATTTATGATAAAATGATGATGCAGTAATTACCTTATTAGTGAAATATTAAAATAATTGATATTATAAATACCCTAATAAATATAATTTGAAACATTTAATGAATTACACAAATTTTATAGGTTAATATGACATGTTAGGTTTGATTTAATTAACTTTTCTAGAACTAATCATGTTGTTATGAGTTTCACAAAAATCAAATACCAAATATTGTCAAAATTGACATAAAATAGTTTTTAAAACAAATTTTATATTATTAATTGATATTAAATTACTAAATATCTATGGTTTTGAAACATTATTTGTATCATGATAGTTGTATTATTAATGGACTACTTGGGGGTCTCTTGGAGGTATATACTACGTTTATTAACTATATAATATAAAAATACAAAGTGACATGGTAAGTGTCAAACTAATTAACCAAGTGTTAAAACTAAAACATGAGGTTAATATAATGACACAAACCTGTATAAAATATATTGGTTGAAAGGATTTGGACCCAGCCCCATCTTAGTCTTTTAATAATCCACTTTGGAGCCATTAGAAACCGAATATGAATTTATTATAAAATAATACGTTAAGTTTTTCCTAAAGAGCCCCTCCCCCCCCTTATAAAAAGACACCACTTCTAACCAATTATTCACACCTTAAAAGCCTTTTGGCTTGGCCAAACTTTGCACAAATATGCTCCCAACTTCCCTCACCTCAACATAGACTCCTTAGTTTGATCATAAATCTATCCTAAGGAGCCCTTTTAGATCAAATCAAAATGAAGAACCTGAAGAAGAGGTAATGTTTTCACCACCCTCTTTCAAGTTCCTTTCTTCTTCAACTTCTTATTTATTTGTTATTTCTATTCTAAAATAATAACTCCAGTAACTTATATATACTGTGATGTTATTATAAATATTTAACAAACAAATTCATTATTCTATCCATCCCTTGAATGACATGTCACCATACATGCATACGCACGGCCTACCGTCTCCACGTTGGGGTGTAATTGTTATTCAATATGTAATTATTTAGATGGGTATAATAATGATGTATAATTCATTTAAATAATAAATATAACATGATAATTATTTTTTATATATTATATACCATCCAATTATATATTATTTTAATATCAAAAGAATGATATTGTCGTCTGTGCATACGTATGGACTACCGTCTCCACGAACGCGATGAGATTCATTCCCCATCATATCCATTTGAGTATAATTCTCATTTAATGATTAAAAATAATTTTTAAGGACTTTATATAATTATGAATATGAATAAGATATGACCTATCTATAACAAACACGGCTTACGTAACAAAGAATATAAAGGAAAACGAGTAAGTTAACACCCGAAATGACGATAATACTAAAATATTATTAACAAAGCAATGTTAAAAGATCATATATGATATAATATTAATGTATATGATTCATGTATAATTTAATAACAATTATTTCACCATTATACAGTATGTTAACCAACCCTCAACCAAGTAAAAGTACAAGGTAAGTGTTAATTTCACAATCTCTTCATTATCCGAGGTTGTTTATACATAATTATCTACTGGGACCTCTTTATCATCCACATCCATGTTTCTTAAAAATGTATTTCAAATCACTCTTACTATTTTAAAGACTATGGGGTAAATTCATTTACACCCTTGTTGACATTTTATAACAATTTTATAAAGGAATATTTCTGTCATTTTCAAAAGAAGGTCTTTTTAACCTTTTCGACAGAATTAAGGTAAGAATGTCTTTTTTTTGACGTATACGACGGGGGCGGATATTTTCCACCGCTATAAAATATTCGAAGCTTCCCTTAAAAGATTATAAGAATATTTTCAATGTAAATGTATTATTTTATAATTATGAGACTTTTAAATGATTTCAAAAAAAGAGATATTTCTCTCAAATTGTTTTGATTTCATCTATGTCAACATCCTTTGATGGATTTTATGCTTATTTGAAGTTTATTATTATGATACAAAATTTTCATATTTTATTAAAGATTTTGTGATATTTTTCACTGTGGATGTGTTATTTTTATACTATTCATGGTTTATGGATAAATTATTGACATTTCGTATGCCAGTTTTAATACGAATGTTTATGTTATGTTTAAACCTGTTCATATGGGGAATGCATTGGACTTAATATGTGACGGGTGGAGCCCACTATAGCTCTTTGATGCATCGGTAGGTCTCATGATACAAACTAGTGTCTTGGAACGAGGCCTTGAAAAAATCTTATTTGTAGTCTTGGCACGAGGCCTTGGCTACGTGGTTATGATAGTCTGGCATTTTTCATTCCATCATTATGGAAGCGGTTAGTGATATTGCATGTGATTATTCGACTAGTAGATTATCCATGTGAATAAGTAAATGGAATTACATCATTTTATTTTTTTTCCATATTATGCTAAAGTTCATGTTTAAAAGGCTTTTGTTTTAGTTGTACATTGCCTTAAATTTTTATTCTTATTTATGAAAGTTTCCGCTATATTGTTATCCTTACTGAGCATCTGAGCTCACCCCTTTAAATGTTTTATTTTTTCCAGGATGTGAAGAAGTAATTTATGAATGACCTGTAGGGATATTATGAGGGGTTATGAAGACAAGATGTTGTTGTAATAGTTTTCACTGTATGTTGTAATGTAAACTTTATGAATTCATCTAGTGTTTCCAAGTCAACTAAACAAATCGGTCTTTCGAGATTTGATCTTTCTTGTGATCATGCCAATGTTATGTAATAATGAACCAACTCTGGGTAACTGGGGTTGGGGCATTACAGTTGGTATCAGAGGAAGTTTAGTACAAAACTTGGAAGCTAGATTTAGATAAACTCTGATTAGAGCACATAGACCTAAAATGGACTTTGAGGATTAGTATAGAAAAACTTCCTAGAATTTTGGAATTGTAGTGATTTTGTGATTTTTTTGAGCAATACATCCCTGTATAGATATGAGCAGGTTGAGGCGGATCTGGCACAGATTTACCTAGGGGTAAAACCCGAAAAAACTACTTTGAGCTAGACTCGAACGGGAACCGGTGCACGACAACGGTCCTTGTTGCACTCTTGTTTACGACACTCCCGAGGGATATGCTTAGGATAATTATCATTTTCATTACGAACCATTATGAAGGGTTTATGAGTATATAATTCCTCAAAGAAAACATTTTTTTGATTATGGATTATATCCATAAACTATTCAATTTATGTTAAGTGTTTTACAATTATGGAATTATGTATTTTGATTCATAAACTGATCTAGTTTATTCCATTGTTTAGAAATGGAACCTAGTGGAAGAAATGGAAACCGTATCAATGCATGCACTCCATGTAGAGATTTCTCTCCTGCTCAAGATAATTATAGTAGAGCTGGTGATGCAGCTGGTACTGATCAGCTAATCACCATACTAGGACAAGTCACTCAGGTTGTGAATAATAAACTTACCCGTATGGAGCACCCAGATCCGCATCGTGGAAGATCAATGTTAGATCACATCATGAGGCAGCAACCACCAACATTCAATTGGAGTATAAATCCATTAATATCTGAGCAATGGATAAGTTCCCTAGAGAAAATATTCCATGCCTTGGGGAATAGTGAAAGGGAAAACGTTATCATGGTAGTAAACCGCCTCACTAGAGATGGTGATCAATGGTGATCATTGATTCAAAACACTAAGGAAGATGATGAAGTATCAAATATGGAATGGAGGGAGTTCAAAGAGCTTTTCTTAGAAAAATACTTTCCTCGTGACCATCAAGTAGATATGGAAAGGCAATTTCTAAGTCTGAGGCAAAAGGAGGATGAGAATGTTTCAAAGTATGAGGCCAACTTTACAAGGTTAGGAAGGTATGATGGAGATTATATAAGTAACCCAAGAAGTAAGATTGATGGTTTCTTTTATGGGTTAAAACCATTTCTTCATAGAGCATTAGTCTCAAAATCTTTCTCATCGTACGAAGATATTTTCTAGTGTGCTATCAAGATAGAAAAGGAATTCTCTAAATCTTATGACAATAAAGTAAAGAAAGAGAAGAAGAGAACGGTGGAAAAAGAGACAGATAAAGGGAAAAATGGAAAGAAGGATTTTCCATTATGCGATAATTGTGGGAATAATCGCCCCGGTACTTGCCTAAAAGGAATGGGAGTTTTTTATAAATGTGGAGGAAAAGGTCCCCAAGCTCGTGATTGCAAGGGAAAGAAAGAGGCTATCAATGTTGAATACTACAATTGTAGGGAAATGGGGCATTATGAAAATGAATGTCCTAAGCATCAGGGAAACTTACCTCAGAAAAGGCCAAGGGATAAAGTCTAATCATATACTGTTACTACAGTTGAAGTGGAATAATTAATGTATTAGTGCTTTTGGACTCAAGGATTATATTCTGGTTATAAGACTAATGTGATATATATATAATAATTTTACTGCAGTACTTGTTGTTTTCATTATGTTTTTAATATGATGAAGGTAATCTTATTTTTAGTATGTGACATTAAGAGAAACTTTACTTTGTTTGGGGAATCTGATGTTATAATTGATTTTGGAATTTAGATACCTTTTAGAGAAAGTCTGGACAGAGGTATTTTGTATAACTATAAAGGTTGGAATGGATTAAGCTGAACATTGGATAGTACTGTTTAAGGTTAAAACAATTCTGAAGCTTATTTTTTGAATATTATAGTACTATATTTTTAGGAAAATGACAACATGCAAGTTGGGGGATAACCTGTCGCGTCGGACAAAGCTGTAGGAATCGAACCCACAACCATAGTGTGACAGGGCTTTATTACCTACCAATAGCCTACAATAAGTCCCTGGTTATTACAAAATAGTTTTCCTAATCTAAATGGTATGTGTTAATATTTTGAACCTTTTACAATTATGATAAATATAATATTTTTGAGTTCTATTATCTTTTTGAGGGAAAGATGAGTTTGTGGTAGAAATTAGTTGAAGGTTGAAACTCTACTTGTCAAGTACATATATATATATACCACTCTCTTATTATATGAATAAATTAATTCTTAAACTTATGGAAATGGATATTAAAACAAAAAAATGTGTTATCCTAATACCTTATGTTTTGTTGAAATGATTATATTTTAAATCAACATATATTGAAGGTTTTGAGGCCCTCAATTTTACACTTGTTTGTGATTGTTGACCTAAATCCCTCCCTATAAATAATTATGTTTTTCCTCCAATTATATGTCTCTAATTTCCACCAATTTTCTCCTAATAGAGATCATAATTTGGTGGTGACTTTTTCATTTCCCTTTCCCTCTTATTAAGGATAAATTTTATTAACCTTATTTCGGATGTGGGTTTTCCACAAAGGTATTTGCTACTTTCAACCTTTTATTTTTGAAGAAAAATATCATATTGCGAGGATGCAATTTATTGAAGGATGGGCGAATGTAACACCCCAAGCTTCCATGGTATGCTTCTCTTTGAATAATACAGTAGCGTGTGTTGTATACGAAACTTTGAGATTCTAACACGCCGCGACTAATCAAAGTAGTCGTTATGAATAGTAATAACCACTTTTTGAAAATTTTATACATTTTATCTTTCAAAATGGAATTAATTTTTGGATTTGGAATATATAAATTATCCTAGGTGGAAATTTTAGTACTTTTTGGATAACTTTTATATTTTGATGAATAGTGAAAATTACTAAATTTTTATTAAAAACAACTTTTTTAATCGAAATAATTAATTGTGATAAATTATGAATCTGAGTGGTTTAAAAGTATATTTAGAATATATTTTTACCATTTAATACAATTTTGGTTACTGGACATAATTTCACATTTAAACCGGACATAAACAAGTGTCAATCTTTTGATAGTTATTATCTCTTAAAAACACGCTTTTTGTTTTGACAGTGGGAATTAATGTTAAATTAACTTCTGCCACTTCTGTGTTTTGAATTTGAAAAAATAGACTCCATATTTTGAATCAGGATGTCCAAATTGTGTAAATAGGAGATTTTTTTTTTATACATTTTGAATAATTACTTCGGTAAATATTTTATTTACCATGGTTAAAGGGTAAATCCGGTAAATATGTAAAACAAAATAACATTATAACAATAATAAATTACCCTAAAACGTGTATTAACCCTATTGTTTGATACATGTCCAACCATGGGAATATTTGGGTCGATTTTGGGACCTCAGTGATCCACCTGTAAGTGATAATGACACTTTATATTAATTAAGTTAAAGTAAATACAAAAATGACATAAGCCTATATCTTTTAGAAAAACAATTTATACATAGGGTTATATATGTTATATTTTCGACTATAAATATTCATTAGAAAGAAAAAAATCATTCCTACATAATGGTATTTTACTTATAATTTTTAGACATTAAATAGTTTAATTTATTTATGACACAATGATGATTGAGTAATTACCTTATTAGTGAAATATTAAACTAATTGATATTATAAATACCCAAATAAATTTAATTTGAGACTTTTAATAAATTACACGAATTTTATAGGTTAATATGAAATTTTAAGATTTATTTAATTAACTTTTTTTTATGTAATAATGCTTTTATGAGTTTCAAATAAATCAAATACCAAATAGTGTCAAAATTGACATAAAAGGGTTTTTGAAACAAATATTATATTATTAATTGATATTAAATTCCTAAAAATATATGGTTCGGCCAAAGGACTTTTATCATGATAGGTATAACATTTATAGACCACTTGGGGGTCACTTTGAGGTGTTTAGTATGTTTATTAACTATATAATATAAAAATACAAAGTGACATGGTAAGTGTCAAACTAATTAACCAAGAGTTAAAACTAAACGATAAGGTTAATATAATGACTCAAACCTATCTAAAATCTATTGGTTGAAAGTATTTCGACCCCTCCCCACATTAGGATTTTAATAATCCACTTTTGATCCATTAGTAACCAAATATGAATTTATTATAAAATAATACTTTAAGTTTTTCCTAAAGAGCCCCTCCTCCCCCTTATAAAAGGACACCACTTCTAACCAATTCTTCACACCTTAAAAGCCTTTTGTCCCAGCCAAACTCTGCCCAAATATCCTCCCAACTTCCCTCGCTTCAACCTAGATGCCTTAGTTTGATCATAAATCCAACCAAAGTATCCCTTTTTGATCAAATCAAAAGGAAGAACCCGAAGAACAGATAATGTTTTCACCACCCTCTTTCAAGTTCCTTTCATCTTCAACTTATTATTTCTTTTTTATTTATATTATAAGATAATAACTCCAGTATCTTCTATATAATTTCATGTTATTATAAATATGGAACAAAAAAATTTATTATTCTATCCATCCCATTAATGACATGTCAACATACGTGCGTACGTACGGCCTACCGTCTCCACGTTGTGGTGTAATTTTTATTCAATATATTATTATTTAGATGGGTATAATAATGATGCATAATTAATGTAAATAATAAATATAGCATGATAATGATTCTTTATATTTTATATACCATCCAATTATATATTATTTTAATATCAAAAGAATGATATTGTCGCTTGTGCGTACGTACGGACTACCGTCTCCACGAACACGATGAGATTCATTCCCCATCATATCCATTTGAGTCCAATTCTCATTTAATGATTAAAAGTAATGTTTAAGGACTTGATATCATTCTGTATATGAATAATATACAACCTATCCATAACAAACATGGCTTACCTAACAAATAATATAAAGGAAAACGAGTAAGTTAACACCTGAAATGACAATAATACTAAAATATTATTAACAAGGCAATGTTAAAAGATCATATATGATATCATATTAATGTATATGATTATTTTATGATTTAATAACAATTATTTCACCATTATAAATGAATTTAACCAACCCAATACCAAGGAAAAGTACAAGGTAGGGGTTTATTTCACAATCTCTTCATTATCTGAGGTTGATTATACGTAATTATCTACTAGGACCTCTTTATCATCCACATCCATGTTTCTTAAAAATGTATTTCAAATCACTATTAATATTTTAAAGACTATGGGATAAAGTCATTTATACCCTTGTTTACATTTTATAATAAGTTTATAAAGGAATATTTCTGTTGTTTTCCAAACAAGGTCCTTTTTAACCTTTTCGACAGAATTAAGGTAAGAATGTCTTTTTTTTAACTTATACGACGGGTGTGGCTATTTTCCGCCATTATAAAATTTTCTAAGCTTAACTTACAAGCTTATAAGAATATTTTAAAATTAAATTTTTTATTTTATAATTATGAGACTTTTAAATGATTTTAAAAAAAGTGATATTTCTCTCAAATAGTGTTGATTTCATCTATGTCAACATCCTTTGATGGATTTTAAGCTTATTTGATGTTTATTATTATGATACAAAACTTCCATATTGTATTGAAGGTTTTGTGAAATGTTTGACTATGGATGTGTTATTTTTATACCATTCATGGTTTATGGAGAAAGTATTCACATTTCGTATGCAAGTTTTAATACAAATTTTTATTTTATGTTTAAATCTATTCATATAAGGAATGCATTGGACTTAATATGTGATGGGCAGAGACCATTATAGCTCCTCGATGCATCGGTAGGTCTCATGAGACAAACTAGTGTCTTGGAATGAGGCCTTGAAAAAATCTTATTTGTAGTCTTGGCAGGAGGCCTTGGCTATGTGGTTATGATAGTCTGGCATTATGCATTCCATCATTATTAACGTGGTTAGTGATATTGGATGTGATTATTTGACTAGTAGAATATCCATGTGAATAAGTAAATGGAATTAATTCATTTTATTTTTTCCATATTATTCTGAAGTTCAAGTTTAAAAGGCTTTTGTTTTAGTTATACATTGCCTTAAATGTTTATGCTTATTTATGAATGTTTCCTCTATATTGTTATCCTTACTGAGCATCATGAGCTCACTCCTTTCAATGTTTTATTTTTCCTAGGATATGAAGAAGTAATTTATGAATGACCTGCAAGGATACTATGAGGGGTTATGAAGACATGATTTTGTTGTAGTAGTTTTCACTTTATGATGTAATGTAAACTTTATGTCTGGATCAAATGTTTTCAAGGTTAATAAACTAATCGGTCTTTTGAGATTTGATCTTTCTTGTGATCATGCCAATGTTATGTAATAATGCACCGACTCTTGGTAACTGTGGTCAGGGAGTTACACATGAGACTAAATAGATATGGACATGGATAAAGCCTTGCCCATTTTTAGATATGTTTTGGCTGAGGCCTTAATCATTTTCAGATGTCTTGGTTAAGGCCTTGACGGTATATTTCAAAATGTCCCGAATTATGCATTACCACATTATGAAACTAGATATTGATAGTTTATGTGATTATTAAACTAGTAGAATATTAATGGTTATGTTTTATGGAATTATTTAATCAGTTTTTATACATGCCATATTAGGCTCATGTGTATTTTTGAAGGCATTCATTTTTAGCTATTCATCATTCCTGGTGTTTATATTTTCTTTTTCTATATTTTTAACCCTTACTAATCATCTGAACTCACCTATTTCACATGTTTTCGTTTCTGTAGGTTGTGAAGAAGTATATTGTGAATGACTTTTAAGGATAATGTAATAGATTATGTGTGGTTCAAAAGAATTTGATATGTTGAATTTCCCTTCAAGTTGTATTGTTGAACTTATGTATGTATTTTGTTCTCCAATACTACTAAACTATTCATTTCTTTGGGATACGACTTCCTGGAAATCATGCCAATCTAACTAAATAAGGCACCAGCTCTGGGAAACTGGGTTTGGGTCTTTATAGTTTGTATCAGAAGATGTTTAGTAGAAAATATGGAATATAGATTTAGAAACAGAGGTTAGGGAACAAAACCATAAGATATACTTTGAGGATAAACAGACAAGAAAATCCTATAATTTTGTTACGGAATAGATTATGTGGATATTTCTATAAATTAAATCCTTATATGGATACTACAAGTGGATGTGGTTCTAGCAAAGATGTAACTTGGAGTAACAACTCTAACAAAGAGTTTCAAGCTAGACATGGGGTATCCCGGTACTTGAAAATTGGCCTTACTACACACCTGGTTTGACGCTCTGGGGGTTATGATTAGGATAATTCACAATTTCGTTTCAAAACATTACAAAGGAAATAAACTTGAATTTTTTCTCACAAAAACAATGATTATGTGATTAGCTATGGATATTATTTCAATTTATGCTAATTATTATTATATGTTGATATTATACATTATGATTCATAACTTAATCTAGTGTATTACATTATTTATAAATAGCGCCTAATGGAAGGAATGGAAACCATATGAATGCACATATCCCATGTAGGGATTTCCCTCATATGCAAGATAATGATGTTGGATTTAAAGATATGACTGGTGTTGAGCAACAGATAACTTTACTGGGACAAATGACTTATGTTATGAACAAAAATCTCACTCTTAAAGAGAATCCTGATCCGCGATGTGGAGGAGTAGTGTTATACTGTTTTATATGACAATAGCTTCCATCATTCAATGGGACTACAAACTCATTCATAGTGGACCAGTGGATAATTTCTTTGGAGAATATATTTATCTCTTTGGTATGTAACAAATGAGAGAAGGTTTTCATGGAAGTTTATAGTATATCGGGATAGGTAGATCAGTGGCAGTCGTTAATTCAAAATAAAATGCAGGAGGAAGAAATATTAGAAATGGAATGGAGGGATGTCAAGGAAATTTTCATAGAAAAATATTTTCCTCATGAAAAATGAGCAGATATGGAGAATCAATTCTTGAGTATTAGATAGAAAGAGGATGTGAATGTTTAAAAGTATTAATATAACTTCATAATTTTATCAAGGCATGTGGCAGACTATATACAAAATATGAGGAGCAATATTGATCAATTGTTTTACAGTTTAAAACCATTCCTCTGAAGGGAACTATTATCCCAGAGTTTCTAATCAAAAAAATAAATTGTATCAAGTGCTATAAAGATAGAGAATGAATTATATAACTCTTATGAATTTAATGGGAAACAAGATAAGAATATGGTGGTGGAGGATAGAATAGATAAAGGGAATAATAAAGAGGTGGATTTTCCAACATGAAATACTTGTGGAAGGAATCACCATTGTGCCTACTTAAAAGGAAAAGTTGTTTGATAGAATTGTGGAAGGAAATTCCATCATGTTGGTTATTTTAAGGGAAATAAGGAATATATCAATGTTCAATTCTATAATTATAGGGAGATGGGAAACTATGATAATGATTCTCCTAATTTTCAAACAAAGGGGCCATTGAAAATGCCAAGGGAGAAAGGCCAAGTTTATTTCGTCACAACTGATGAGGTTTAAGTTCTTGATGATGTGTTGGTAGGTACTTTAATCATTTTCTCAAAAATATCCAATGATTTATTTGATTACGGATCATCAAATTCTTTTATATCTTCCCATTTTTTCATTTAAATTATATATTTCCAATTTGATTTAATAAAGGAGTTGTCAGTCAAAACTCCTAATAGAATTATCACTGCAAAAAAAATATGTTGATCAATCCCCTTAATGACACATAAACATACCATAGTTTGAATCCTTATCATCATACATATTATTGAATTTGATATAATCCTCAGTATGGATTGGATTTCAAATTTTTATGTAAAAATATATTGCAATAAGAAGGAAGTTACAGTTTTTTTAATGGTGTAGAATCCATTATCTTTAGAGAAGAAACATCATCATCTAATTCTCATTTAGAACTAACTCCAGTAGATCAACTGAATTCAATTTCTGGGGAGGAAGATAATGAAATATCTATGGGTGAGGAAATGAAAGTTTAAATAGAGTAAATAACTATTATGCAAGAATATGTTGATGTGTTTCTAGAGAATTTACCTGGATATACTCTAGATTAGGAAGGTGAGTTCTAAATTGATTTAATTCCTAGATTAAGACCTATATCAAAGACTCATTACAGAATGTCCACTGTGTAATTAGTTAAAGTAAAGAAACAAATATAGTAATTGAGTGATAAAGGATTTATCCACCCTATTTTTTCTCCATGGGAAGCCACTATTATTTTCATTAATAAAAAATATGGATCTATGATATTGTGAATTGACTATAGGGAGATCAATGTTATAAAAATAAAGAACTTGTAACCCCTACCTCGCAATGATGATTTATTTGATCAACTTCATGGGGACCAATATTTATCGAATATTGATCTTTGATTTGGATATCATTTGTAGTGACTGAGGCAGAAAGATATTCCAAATATTGAATTTTGAACCTGGTATAAGAATTATGAGTTTAGAGTAATGCCTTTTGGACTGACTAATTCACCCTCTGTTTTCATAGATCTAATGAATAGTTTTTTCAAAAAATATCATGATGACTTTGTTTGGTATTTATTGATGATATATTTGTAAACTCTAAAACCTATGAATATCATGAAAATAAATTGTGCATTATTATGAAGACTCTTAGAAGAAATTAATTATATGGGATGTTTAGAAAGTGTGAATTTTGGCTTTAATCAGTTTATTTTCATGGCCATATTGTCTCTAAAGATGGAATATTTATTGATCCTATGAAGAAAATTGTTGTTCAAGAATGGGATACACCAAAGAACATAACCAAGGTATGTAGTTTTATATTTTTAGAAGGTTAATATGGGTGTTTTTTTCAAATCATTTTCCTATTAGCCAACCCCATTAACCAAGCTCACTTATAAAGGGGTTATGTTTATATGGACAAAAGAATGTGAGTAATGTTTTGAAGAATTAAAGAGGATATTGGTCAATACTCTTATCCTGAATCTAATAATATAAAATGATGGGTTTGTGATCTATAGTGATGCATCAAAGAAAGGACTTGGTTGTGTCCTTATACAGAATGATCGAGTTATTACCTATGCATCAAGGCATTTAAAAATTCTGGAACAAAACTATTCAACTTGTGATCTTGAGTTAGAAGCTGTAATATTTTCTCTGAAGATATGGAGACATTATCTATATGGTGAAAGATGTGAGATATATACTAATTTCAAGAACATGAAATGCATCTTATCACAAAAATAACTGAACATGAGGAAAAGGTGATGGCTCGATATTCTCAAGGATTGTGATTGTTTCATACACTACCACCTAGGAAAGCCAAATAAGGTAGCTGATTCCTTGAGTAGGATGGATCATAGAGGGCTAAAAAATGAGAATTTACAAGGATCTGATGTACATGGATATAGTGAGTATGGATAAGGGAATGGTCAACGAAGGTGTAACATCATCAGTTTTTCATTTGGTTGACTAAACATATTTATTAGAATGGATTTAAAGTTATTAGTCTGATGACGAGAATCTTTAAAAGAAAATTAATGATGTGAAAGATGGGAAGTTGGAAGAATTCATATACGAAGATGGGATTACATATTTTGGGAATAGGTTTTGTGGTACATCTATACCGAAACTAAAAATAGAGTTATTGGATGGTACCCATAGTTCGAATTTCTCTATACATCTCGGTATCACTAAAATGTATAGAGATTTGAAGGAACATTTCTATGGGAAAACATGAAGTGGGAAATTGTGGATTATGTATCAAGATGATTAGTTTATCAATAAGTGAAGGTTGAATTACAAGAACTTAGATGAGTCATATAACCTCTACCTATTCCTACATGGAAATGGGATAACATAACCATGGATTATGTCACGAGATTACCCAAAACATCATAAAAGAATGATGTAATATGGTTAATTGTGCATCAAATTAGGAAATATGCACATTTCCTCTCTATAAGGGAGGATTTTTCACAAGAGTGTCTTGAATTACTCTACATCAATGAAGTTGTGAGACTTGATGGAGAACCTCTCTAAAATTGTTCTGATCGTGATCCACAATTTACATAGAAATTCTGTAAAATTATTTAGAAATATTTGGATACTGAGCTTTGTTTGAATATTTATTGTTACCCACAAATCGGAAGGCAATTAAAAAGGATGATCCAAACATTAGAAGAAATTTTGGGATCATAATCACACGAATTTCCAGGTCCGTGGGATCAATATTAACCTTTGGTGGATTTTTCCTACAATAATAGTTTTAATTCAAGAATTCAAATGGAACCATATGAAGAATTGTATGGATAGAGATGTCATACACCAACATGTAGGGATGAAGTCGGTGAGAGGAAGCTTTTGGTACTAAATCTTGTGGATTAAACAACATCCAACATAAAAACTATTCAAACCCATATCAAAGAATATCAAAGTAGGAAAAAGTGCTATGCTGATAATTGAAGGAAGGATTTGTAATTTCAAGTGGGAGATCAAATTTTCTTAAAATTTTCTCCATGGAAGGGTGTTATAAGATTTGGAAGGAAAGAAAAACTATGCCCCAGGTAAATTGGTCCTTTTGAACTTTTGGATAGAATTGGAGTTGTGTCTTATTGCTTGAAAATGATACTTAACTTTTATAAGATGCATAATGTTTTCCATGTCTCGTTGTTGAGAAAGTGCATTCCAAACCCCACACATGTACTCACTTTAGAAGGTATAGATTTGGAACCTAACTTATCTTATTGTGAAGTGCATATCTGGATTCTGGACACTAAATACCATGTGTTGATGAATCGGACAACCCATCTGGTAAAGGTACTTTGGAAAAATCATAAAATTAAAGAGGCAATGTGGGACCCTGAGGAACTTATGACGAAGACATACCCAAATCTATTTATGAGGTAACATTTTGGTAATTTTGTAGATGAAATTTTTGTAAGGGGGTAAGAATATAACACCACAAGGTTGTACAAAAAAAATTAACAATGAGTCTCTATGAAACAACATTTTTTATAACCTAGCCAAAGAATATAATTTTTTCACTTCTGCAATTTGAATTTTAAAAAACTGACATACACTATTGCAATCATTAAGATATTTAGAGTCTGATAGGATCAACATACATTTTTTATGAACTGTAACATGACCTTTATGAATATTACAAACCTTTATGAATATTAATATGACCCTTTATTAATATTAACCACACCCATGAAATTATAAATAAAATTTAGGCACCTTATAAATGAATTACAATATTTTTTAAATTAATAATTAAGTATTGGTATTTTTGTGAGAAATAAATATTTAATTAAAATTATGAAATAACAAATTAATAAAATTAATTTTCATGAAATATATTACTAAATAAATATTTTTTCCTATGATTTTAGGATAATTTTATGAGACCTCAGTTAATTTCTTAATGTATTATAAAATCAGTTTTAAATTTAAAATCTGTATTTCTCATGTAAAAATTATTTTATTTAAAAATTAAATTTCTATTGTTTATAAAACTATTTTGATAAAATGGAGTTCATTTATGAATTCTACACGTCAAAAAATGGGTATGGTGAATTTTTGGTATTTTTCCGAAATAATTGAATTTTTATGAATAGTGATATTTGATAATTTACAAAATATGCTAAATAAATGAATTTATGCATCATGCTTGAGTCATGGATGATGTCAGTGACCATTTATTCTAAATCATATTAACCTATTACTATTTGACGTCAATATAATCAATATTTTTCATATTCTTGAGCAAAAAAAATAAAATAATGATTAAAATAATGCAAAACCCTCCTCTCCTCCACTATAAAAACCACCCCTCTTTCCATGTTTTCTTCACTCCCATCAAGCCTTGTCCCTTGTCTAAATTCTTCTAAAATATCTTAACAATCCCCATCCCCATTTCCAATACCGTATGTTCTTACCAAAAGTCCAAATCCAAAGGCCTTAAAGAGGTTCTCAAGGAGGATTACTCTATAAGTAAACCTCTCTTCCTTTTTCATTCAATTTCCTTTACAAGTTCCATTCCTTTTTTTCCCTCTACTCACCTCCCCTTATCAAAATGATAAGATAATTCATGTACCTTTCATTTATTAGAATTTTATTATTCTAATAGAATATTTCATCATCATATCTCTTTCCCCCTCCTCTTATATTAAAAATGGAAACACCGTTCGAGATGTGCTAATTAATCACAATCAAGAAAGATGGGTTTTCAATTCACATTACCATCTTAAATTCGGGTCATTAGACCATTTTTATGGTTGAACCATATCATAATATATGTAATATATCTTATGTAATGTTATGGGATCATTTTTTACAATTTTTAGTAATTTATAAAAAAAGTGATTTGTGGTATTAATATATCCTTTTTTTTCAATATCTTTTACAAGTTCCATTATTTTTTTCTCTCCTCACCTCCCCTTATCCCAATTATATGATAATTCCTATACCATATAAGTAATATATTATTTATTATGCTAATTTAATATTTTATCATCATCTATATTTCCCCCTCCTCTTATATTAAAAAAGGAAACACCATCTAATATGTGCTCATTTATCACATTCAATGACGAAAGGTTTTTAATTTCTATTACCATCTTAAATTCTGGTCATTAAAAGATTTTTATGCTTTAACCAGATCATAATATATGTAATATATCCTATTTAATGTTCTGTATTCATTTTTTACTCATGGAATTAATCTATAAACAAAAATTGGTATGTGGTGATTGAAAAACCACCAAATTAATCCAAGCATCTATCATTCAAATTTTATTTAATGGTTCATCCTCACCCAAAGTAAAAAAATTAATTATATGATAATTTAACCTTTTATATGAACATTAATTAAATATAAAATCAATTCTATAATTCAATTCTCATTTTACATTAAATTCCATACAAATGAACTGATCATGAAAACTAATTAAACGAGCACTCACAAACGATGATATTGAATCTCTGAACCCATAAAAATGAACACAAATTAACATAATAAAATTATAATAAATCAAATAAATTCCTAATAGGTTTCTAATTATGTTATTAATAAATATAATTTCATATTACAGGACCTTAAGTTCATGACCAGAACAAATTCAAACACAGGGTAACAGTTTTCTTCTCGAACCTCCATTTTCTCTCTGGTGACCCTTTGTCTCTCTTAATCCCAATTAAATTATTATTTATCTACTCACCATAAATTATGTTTTAATGTTCAGTATATTTGTACCCACCATAATTCTTCTTTATTTTATGGGGAGTTTCATGTTTTAAAAGTATCTTTCAAAAATTATTCTCAAAATACAAGCCCCGTTCAAGGAAATTTCTCCAATTTTTACCTATTCTCAAGGGCACTCTATAATCTATTTTAAGAAACAATTCTTTTTTAAAAATTACTGATTTTATTATAATAAACTATATTATATCAATTTTTTTTATAAAATTATTTTTCTAAAATAACTCTTATTTTCGAAGTAAAATTGTATTTACCTCAAGAATTGCTTAATGATTTTATAAGGGTAAATTTGTCTATTTCAACAATCTTGATGAATATTATGTATAATTATGACTAATGTTTTAGGATATAAACTACAATATTTTATTTAATGATTTATGATTAGTTTGACTATGGATCTGTTATCTTGAAACCATTCACCATATTACTCTGAATGGTTAGTGTTTATGTTTGGGGAAAGTTATATACATTTCATATGTTATTTTCAATATGAATGTAATTATTATTTGATTTTATCCCCATTCATAGGAGGAATGACTTGGACTTGGTAAGTGATTGGTGGAGCCCTATATATCCCCTCAATGCATCGGTATGTCTCATTAGACAAAATAGATATGGACATAGTTGAAGGACCCCGGAACACCCTGAGAGGGGAGGGGTGAATCAGGGTGACCACTTTTTATTTTAATGTGATGGATCTTGTTCCCACGTTGGTAGGAACTTGATGAACCTATATGATGATTATGTTCAGAATGCAAACATTCACATGCACAGAGAAGACACAACCCTTTTTACTTGGTTCACCACTAAGGGCTACATCCAAGGAGCATATGCCGACAGGTTGTCGGTCGTACCTAAATCCACTATGCTTCACTAGCTGTAGATTACAAAGGTTCGGGTACAGTCACTCTGTCCCAGGATCACTGCCTTTACAAAGGTTCAGGGATAGCTCACTGCTTCCCTCGGGTCACTCCCGTTGACTCCCCCTAGCTCATTGCTGTTGGTGAAGTCCCACTCAGTTTATAGACATGAAGGTCTCTTCATCATTTGCATAAGAATGCATCCTTTTTTGTATGTAGATGCTCTATTGAAGTACGATTCTCACCAGAAGAAGAATATCATTTTTCCTCGAATGTATCGGGTAGTCTCTCGGCTTTCATGCAGCTCCAAACAGGTGGGTGGGCTTCAGCAAAACCAGGCGCACTTCTCCAAGACAGTCGCGCAAGTCCCACTACGGCGCACAAGTCCAAACTGGCGCGCAAGTGTCATCAACGAACCTGCGCGACGCTTCCTTCCCTGACTTCAAACTTGCGCGGTCAACTTCCTTTCTCTTCCAAACCGCCTTGGGCGCATAGCCAAAAACCGGCGCGCAAGCTCTACTTGCGCGAAAAAACTACCACCTGCGCGACTCGACCACCTGCGCGATGAGAGCTCGAACAATCTCGAAGTCTTGAGCTCCGTTAGAAATGATAAGGGGTGGTCCAGTATTTATAGGCAAACTGGACCCCCTGCGCGGCGGCGCACAAGTCCCTCGACGACGCGCAAGTCTTGTCTCCAGTAACCTCTGTCACGCAACTCACTTGCGCGACCCAACCATCACTTGCGCGACCTTCTTTCCTTAGCCAAATTTTGATGTTCTGATCCTCAAAAACATATGGCGCGCAAGTATTTTATCCTCCAAGACCTCGGCGCGCAAGTACCTTTTCCAAAAACACTTAACTTTATTGGCTGATTTTCAGGCCCAAAAAATTGGCAAACACTGGGAAACGGCGCCACCTTCACTACTGTTTTCTGCTTGAACGGTATGATCTCTTTGTTGGTACACATCCTGAACTTCCACTGAGGATTGACAACAAACACAAACCATACGCCAAATCATGCTTTGAAGACCCTGGTTCTAACAATCTCCCCCTTTGGGTTTGTTGGCAATCAGAATAAATTCAATAGATCTCCACCCATGAGCAAACCCAAAACGCAAGAATCAACTCAGCCAACACTCTAAGTCTACGTGAGCAATGCTCGGTGTAGAAAACAAGAGAGGAAGCTTGAATTGGGTTCCAGTGTTTTGAGATTCTCCATGATGCCCGATGTTATCCTTCTTAAACTTCTCATCACAATCTTACACTTCTCATCACATAAGAATTTCTTTCCATGAATTTCTTGCCTTGAATTTATTCCTTTCTCCCCCATTGACAATAAAACCAAACACCGATAAGTTGGTCAATGTTCAGCTCAAGCCATACTCCCCCTGGATAGTATCTCCCCCATAAACCTGCATCACAGCCATAAGCAGATAAAAACAGTTAAAACAAATGGGGAGAGGGGATTTACGGAGCCTCCTTATGCAGTAGGAGGTGGTTGAATACCGAGGTTCAACCGATGCTTCTCAAACACAGCCGCGGACAATGGCTTGGTCAGGATATCAGCCACTTGCTCATCAATTCCAACATGATCCATTCTAATCACGCCTTGTTCAACCTTTTCTTTGATAAAATGATACCGTATTTCAATATGTTTTGTACGATAATGCTGAACCGGATTCTTCGTAAGATCAATTGCACTTTTGTCATCACAATAAATCACCATTGGTTGCTGCACCTTATCACCAATATCTGTTACCTGCTGCTTCATCCAAAGAAGTTGAGTGCATGCTTTTGTGGCAGAGATATACTCAGCTTCAGCCATACTAAGAGAAGTATTTTCTTGTTTCTTTCTCAACCAGCCGACACATTTCTTCCCAATATAGAAAGCTCCACCACTAGTGGACTTTCTGTCTACCACATCACCAGCCCAGTCAGCATCTGAAAATGCAGATAATTCACTGTCCCTGCCTGCAGCAAAAAATAACCTGAAGTTATGTGTACCGTGAATGTATCTCATGATTCCTTTTACTACAGCCATATGTTCCCCTTTTGGATTACTCTGCAAGTGGGCTGCAAGGCATGTGGCAAAGACAATATCTGGACTTGTCGCTGTCAGGTACAGTAGGCTTCCAATGATCCTCCTGTACATGGTGGGATCAACAGAGTCCCCATCCTCATGCTTTCCCAGTTTAGTTCCAACTGCAACCGGAGTTGACATTGGTTTGGAGTCTTGCATATTGAACTTCTTCAGTAGCTCTCTTGCATATTTTTCCTGAGAAATGAAATTCTATTCCTTCTTTTGAATCACCTGCAGCCCCAACAAATATGTGAGCTCCCCAATCATAGACATTTCAAATTCTGATTTCATGTGGTTGGAAAATTCATCCACTGATTTCTGCCAACTACCACCAAATATGATATCATCAACGCAGACAAGAACCATGAATTGAACTTTTGGAGAATTCTTCACATAGAGATTGTGATAAACTCCTCCTCTTTTAAATTCCAACTTCTTGAGATATGCATCCAGTCGTGAGTACCATGCCCGTGGT
Organism: Viscum album; assembly: GCA_963277665.1. Classification (NCBI taxonomy): domain Eukaryota; kingdom Viridiplantae; phylum Streptophyta; class Magnoliopsida; order Santalales; family Viscaceae; genus Viscum; species Viscum album. Next base: position 1,106,132,867 of record OY728145.1, read on the forward strand.
GCCTGCTTCAAACCATACAGAGCTTTCTTCAGTTTACAGACCTTTGTTTCATCAGTACCCAAAACAAAGCCCACTGGTTGTTCAATGTAGACTTCTTCTTCGAGTACACCATTCAATAATGTTGTCTTAACATCCATTTGATATACTTTATATCCTCTTTGGAGTGTTATGGCAAGGAAAAGCCTGATTGACTCCAGTCTAGCCACTGGAGCAAAGGTTTCTTCAACATCAATGCTTTCAATCTGAGAGTATCCCTTACATACCAGACGTGCCTTGTTTCTGATGACACTTCCATGTTCATCAAACTTATTTTTGAAGATCCATTTGGTACCAATCAAATTTTGACCTTCGGGTCTCTGGACAAGATCCCATGTCTGATTCTTGTCAATCTGATCTAATTCATCATTCATGGCTTTCACCCAAGATTCATCATTAGCAGCTTCTTCGAATGAGGATGGCTCTACAACAGATAGAAATGCAGATTGCGTGTTATTCCTCATTCTCCTTGTTTGAGTGGGTGCACTCCTATCCCCAATTATGTTGGATGGATCAATATCAGCTCTTCGATTTCTCCTGCGAGGTTCAGTAGCATTTTCTTCAGCCATAGTTTCTTCTTCAGATTCTTTTTCTGAGTCAATATCATGATGTGACTGCTGAGTGTTTTGAACAACTTCATCTATTTCTGCATTTGTATTTTCTTCACGTTCACATTCTTCCTGACTTTCTATCACATCAGTATATGACGTCCTTGAAGCATTCGTGGTTTTCTCTTCAATTATCCTAACATCACTGCTTTCCACAATTCTTCCCAAATGCTTGTTGAATCATTTGTAGGCTTTGCTGTTCATTGAGTAACCAAGGAAAATTCCTTCATCTGCATTGTCTTCATATTTCCCTTGATTTCCTTCTTTCTTCCTGATGAAGCATTTACTTCCAAAGACACGGAAGTATTTTAGATAAGGCTTCCGTCCATGCCACAATTCATATGGTGTCTTCGTCTCACCCATATAGAGTCATGTTCGATTCTGAATGTACACTACAGCTTGAACAGCCTCTTTCCAGTAATGTCGTGGAATACAACTCTCAATCAGCATAGTTCGCGCCATGTTGTTCACCTGTCGATTCCTAAGTTAAACAACTCCATTTTGTTGTGGAGTTCTCACAGCAGCTACCTCATTCTGTATGCCATGCTTCTCTAGATAATTCTCAAATTCAATGGACGTGTATTCTCCTCCATTGTCAGATCGCAACACTTTGATTGTTTGTCCAGTATCATTCTTGGCGATTCGCCGATATGTTTTCATGTAGTCAAGGACTTGTCGTTTCCTGTGAATGACCATCACACATGCCATTCTACTGTAATCATCTATGAAAAGGACAAAGTACCTTTCTCTATGTGTTCTGGAAACATTTATTAGACCACAAACATCTGTATGAATCAGATCAAGAAGGTGAGATGCCTTTTTCTTCTTTGGCCGATATGAACTGCAGACCAGCTTCCCACGAATACAAGCATCACAAGATTTTTCACGCTCACGCTTCAGGTTGGGGATGTCCATGACAATTCTCAATTTTGATATTTTCTCCATGTCTTGTTGATTGATGTGTCCCAATCTCCGATGCCACAAATTGTTTTCTTCTTCAACAGTCATGTAACATACATTTTCTTCACTATCAACCTGATATAAGTTGCCTTCTGTTCTGCATCCTTTCATAAGTGAATTGCCGGTTTTTCCCTTGATAGTGAAGCCTTTCTGATTAAAAGTAACTATAAGTCCTGAGTCATAGAGTTGACTCATGCTGAGGAGATTATGACGTAGGCCATCTACGTAAAGGACTTCAGTCTTCTTTAGTTCTCCATTAGCTAATTGGGTACTTTCACTCCCTTTGATTTTCAGAGCCCCATCATTACCAAATATTACTGTACCATCAACATTATTTATGATATTCGTTAGTAGGCCGACATTACCCGTCATATGAGATGAACAACCGCTATCCAGAATCCAGGTACTGTTGTTCTTAGTAGCTTTGAGGGCTACCTCTGCAAGGTTTGATTTCTCAATCTTCTTCCTTTCCTTCCATGAGACATTAGATTGAGTATATATAACTGATGGCCTTTCAACTATCTCTTCCGCATACCCAGGTTCTTCATAGTCAAAGTCTTCTTTGAGAGGTGAGAACCTGTTTGAAAGAGCAACACTGTCTTGCTGACGAGACTTGACTTGTCTTGAACTTCGGTATGAGGTGTCTATGTCCCTTCTCTGCCTGCAATTAACGGCCTTATGACCAAAGTTAGAACAACGAAAACAATATCCATAGAAATTATTTCTTCTATGAGAATTAGGATATGAGATTGTTCTCCTTTGTTGAGCATCTATATCTTCTCCATTCAGATAGCTTCTTGCCTCTTCACAATAAGACATGGTATGGCCCAGATAGCCACAGAACTGACACTTCATGAGAGGAAATGTCTTCTCGCTTGAATTTCTCCTGATATCTTCTTCCGTGGGAGAATAGTAAGACTGTCTGTCATTTTTGAAAGTTTGAGTATAATTTTCAGGTCTCCTTTTAGTTTGGATTGAGGGTTCCTTTTTCAGCACTCTAGGTAACATTTCATCATGTTCAACTTTCATCTTATCTTTATTTTGGATCTTTTCACTTCTAGCAGTTGATGACTCAGCCTCACAGCCAATTCCACTCTTTCCCATGCAAGTGGGTCTTTGATCACTCAAGATTTTTCCAACCCCATCTGAACCACACTTGGATCTTGCTAGTAATTCTGCATCTGAGAATCTTCCGAACTGTATTTTCTTCCTCGATTCTTTTGGAATTGATTCAGTCTCTAGTTTACTCCTTAGAGTAACTACTTCCTCCTCAAGACCCTCAGCAGTCTTGGATTTTTCATCCAGTCTGAATGTGAGGTCATTGATGACATTTGCCTGCTCTTCAATTCTCAGCTTCAGATCAACTACATCATCATTTCTTTCAATTATTTTAGACTGTACCTTCACAAATTCTTCCAGTCGTTCAATTTCAGCTTCAAGTTGATCAACATATTCAGTTGATTCTTCTACAATTGATTTCAACTTATTGCAGCTTTTACATTTAATATTAAGCTTACTAACCGCATCCTTAAGTTGCACCTCAGGATCTACACAAGTTATCAGTTGTTTTTCTCCATCAGTATCTTCTGACTTTTCAATAGTGGCCATCATAGAAGCATGGTTCCCAGTTTTGAATTTTGGTTCTTCTTCATCACAGAATTCATTGTCATCTTCTTCCTCTTCACAGAAAAAACTCTTCCTTTGAATTTTCTTACCAGATTTGAAGCCTCCCTTTTTGAAGAACCTTCTCTGAGGGTTTTTGAAGTTTTCATCTTCACTATCATCATCATTGATATTCTTCAAGCACTGAGAGGCAATGTGACCAACTTTTCCACAATGGAAACATGCGAGAGGTAACTTCCCTTTGAATTTCCCTTTCCCCTTCTGGAACTTCTTTGCAATGAGAGACAGAATTTCTTTCTCATCGTTATCATCACCGCTACTATCCTTTGAGATTTTCAATTTATCTATGGCCTTGAATGCCATTTCGTTGCTCACCTTAGTCGTAGCATCTTCTGGTTTGACTCTCATTTCATATGCTACCAAGCTGCTCAGTAGATCATCTAGAGAAAGTTTGGAAAGATCTCTTTCCTCAAGGGCTGACACCTTCGCATTATACAGAGGTGGAATTCTTCTTAATATTTTCTTTACAATATCAATGTCTTTGATTTCTTCGCCTAAACCCCGAATTTCTCCAACCACTTCAGTGATTCGATTGAAGAAAGATTCTGCATTCTCGTCTGGATGCATCTTCAGATCATCAAACCGATTGTGTAGCACTTGTAGTTTCGCCTCCTTCACTTTGCTATCTCCTTCATAAATATTCTCAAGTTTATCCCACATGGATTTTGCTGAGGTGCAATTCATCACCTTTAGGTAGATCTGATCAGAAAGGGCTGCAGTGAGAGCATTCTGTGCTTTAGCATCTGCATCAAGAAGTTTCCTGTCTGTTTCAGTCATAGCCAGACCTGTTGGATCAATGACATGTATTCCTTGCACAGTAGTAAAAATAACTTCCATTCCAAGAGATCTTAGATGAGATCTCATTCTGTTCTTCCAGATATGGAAATTTCTTCCATCAAAGTGAGGGACTCCCCTCACATTGACCGTGTTTTCCATGACGAAGAAGGTCAGATTCAACACCAGCAACCTTTACCCTTTGATACCACTTGAAGGACCCCGGGACACCCTGAGAGGGGAGGGGTGAATCAGGGTGACCACTTTTTATTTTAATGTGATGGATCTTGTTCCCACGTTGGTAGGAACTTGATGAACCTGTATGATGATTATGTTCAGAATGAAAACATTCACATGCACAGAGAAGACACAACCCTTTTTTACTTGGTTCACCACTAAGGGCTACATCCAAGGAGCATACGCTGACAGGTTGTTGGTCGTACCTAAATCCAATATGCTTCACTAGCTGTAGATTACAAAGGTTCGGGTACAGTCACTCTGTCCCAGGCTCACTACCTTTACAAAGGTTCAGGGATAGCTCACTGCTTCCCTCGGGTCACTCCCGTTGACTCCCCCTAGCTCACTGCCGTTGGTGAAGTCCCACTCAGTTTATAGACATGAAGGTCTCTTCATCATTTGCATAAGAATGCATCCTTTTTTGTATGTATATTCTCTATTGAAGTCCGATTCTTACCAGAAGAAGAATATCATTTTTCCTCGAATGTATCGGGTAGTCTCTCGGCTTTCATGCAGCTCCAAACAGGTGGGTGGGCTTCAGCAAAACCAGGCGCACTTCTCCAAGACAGTCGCGCAAGTCCCACTACGGCGTGCAAGTCCAAACTGGTGCGCAAGTGTCATCAACGAACCTACGTGACGCTTCCTTCCCCGACTTCAAACTTGCGCGGTCCACTTCCTTTCTCTTCCAAACCTCCTTGGGCGCACAGCCAACAACCGGCGTGCAAGCTCTACTTGCGTGAAAAAACTACCACCTGCGCGACTCGACCACCTGCGCGATGAGAGCTCAAACAATATCGAAGTCTTGAGCTCCGTGAGAAATGAGAAGGGGTGGTCCAGTATTTATAGGCAAACTGGACCCCCTGCGCGGCGGCGCGCAAGTCTTGTCTCCAGTAACCTCTGTCGCGCAACTCACTTGCACGAACCAACCATCACTTGCGCGACCTTCTTTCCTTAGCCAAATTTTGATGTTCTGATCCTCAAAAACATATGGCGCGCAAGTCTTTTATCCTCCAAGACCTTGGCGTGCAAGTAACTTTTCCAAAAACACTTAACTTTATTAGCTGATTTTCAGGCCCAAAAAATTGGCAAACACTGGGAAACGACGCCACCTTCAATACTGTTTTCTGCTTGAACGGTATGATCTCTTTGTTGGTACACATCCTAAACTTCCACTGAGGATTGACAAAAAACACAAACCATATGCCAAATCATGCTTTGAAGACCCTGGTTCTAACAATAGTCGGGGCCTTTCTCATTTTTAGATATGTTTTTTTCCAAGTCCATTATCATTTTCATATGACTTGGGAGAGCCCTTGATGGTATATTTTAGAATTTCCGGAATTATGCATTACCTCATTATGAAACTAGATATTGATATTCCATGTGATTATTCGACTATTATTATATTTTTTGTTATGTGTTTTGGAATTATTTAATGAGTTTTTATTCTATCCATATTATGCTCAAGTATATTTTTAAAGGCATGAATTTTTAGTTATTCATTATGCCTATTGTTTATATTTTCATTCGTTGTATTATTTACCCTTACTGAGAATCTGAGATAACCCCTTTCACATAATTTATTATTGAGAAGGTTTGATGAAGTATATTATGAATGACTTTCAAGGATAATCTAAGATATTATGTGTGATTCAGAATAAGTTGATATGTTTTATACCCTTTCAAGTAGTAATGCTGAACATATGTATGTATCTAGTTTTCCAAAACTAATAAACTATTTGTTCCTTTATAATATGACTTTCTGTTAATCATGATAATGTAATAAAATAAGGTACCGGCTCTTAGAAATCCTGGTCGGGTCCTTATACATCATGTAATATTTTTGATATCATATGATAATGTAATCCTTATGTTTATGAAATTTCATGAATGTTAAGAGTTTATGTGAAAAATATTTCTCAATCTATATTTTAAGTCCAAAAATATATTCAACACTTTAAAGTGATGCCTACTACAATATTTATTTCTAGATTGCAATAATACTATTTCATCGATATTAAACATAATATTAATAAGTTTCATCTTATCTACCTCCCAGAAATAATTATATTTTATTTTTATTATTCTAAATAAAATGTTATGGACTACTTTTCCACCTGGAATGTACATATTCTATCACATTATTCAACCACCAATGCCTAAATCTTCATTCCATGTTTTTATCATCTTCTAATACTCTATTATATTTCATGAAACAATGATTGAAAATAAATCCAACACCAAACATATGTTTGTTTCTAATAATTAAATACATTATTGTGAACAATATTGGGTTATAGATTGAAAATGTATCAATATTGTGATAAAATTCTAGATTGAAAAATTCATTAGGAAATTTTTTTCAATTATGGAAATTGAAGATGCAAGTTGTGATATAGACGAATAATTACCTTCAAATAATTTGAGAAAACTGGTGGGTGTGACTAGGGAAAAATAGATTTAAATATATGTAAATGTTAATACCAACGTCCACATGGATTTAGCTAAGGTGTTCTTGTCAAAGAATTTCAGGAAAATATAAAAGGTAATTTGGGATACTTTGGTGAAGTGGTATGTGGCCAGGTCATTGTACAATAAAATTTTCTTAAATAAAAATTTATATAGACTTTGAATGGTGGATTCATCATCTACTGAAAACCACATCACCATGCTGAATACCTTTTTATCGTAAAACCCACCAATGATATCCTAATATATATGTTTATTTTCTGTTATTTTTTATCTATACTTTTTAAAGAATAGAGTTTCTATAAAATTAAGTAATATAGATAGATATTTTCACACAAATTGGAGGCTATTTTAATTGAAAAGAGAAAGATATTGGATAATGTTTCCAGTTTGATCCAAAATTATAGATGATCAAAATCAAGGAGTAAGAATAATTTATCATATGATATAATTATTTCAAGTAGTAGAATGTCAACAAGTAATGTTGGAACAAGAACATTGTTGGAAATAACTATTCATAAAATGTGTCCATTACATTTAGCAATATATAATTAATAATTAGTGAAACAGTGACATCATATAGAGGTATACAACATATCAACAACGCATGGATAATTGACACGGGGGAAAAAGTGAATCATGATGTCATTAATGGAATCATTTGATCTGTTGAATAGATTCTAGAAGGACTTATGCACATGGGTAATAATCACATCATAAATATTTTTGGATTCAGTGCCATTAAAATATGTATTAAATATGATATCAATGAACCATCCAATGAGTATTCCATATGAATGGTTTCAGGGAGAATATGTTTCCTTTGGGATAGGTTTATGAGATCTGGTGTATAAAACACACTAAAAAGTGATTGATGATGATTTTAAAGGGTGTAATAATTTTTAATAAGGTGTATAAGATTTCAAAGAACATGTATGTTCTTATCAGTGAATCAAAAAATAATGAAAATATGATTACCTTATAAACTAAATCAATTAAATAATTTATGAAATAATGGAATTGAATACTTTTCTGTATGTCTAAATAAGGATTGAAGATTCTTCTTGATCAAAATTTTTTATATGGTCTTGTAAAAATTTTCCTTTCCATTTTGATTGTATTTCATTTTTTTAATGCAACACAATATAAAATTTAAAATTCTAGTGATGATAAGCAATGAGATCATAATTTCAGTCCATTGAAATGTTAGAAAATAACCAATTATGTCCTTGGGAGGAGGAAAGTAAATTTTATTATTCATTGATAATTATTCACATTGAACATGGGTGTACCCAATCAAGAGAAACATAGATGTTTTGGAAGTCATTATCACATTCAAATAATGGAAGGATCTTGAATATAGAAAGAAGATCTAGTGTTTATGGACTAACAATGGTAAGTAATATATAAGTGATGAGTTTGATGATTTTTTTAAATATGGAGGAATAAAGAGATAATTTATTATGAAATGGACTCCTTAGTATAATAGAGTTGTATAAATGATGAACATAGTACTTTTAGATATTAAAATGGATATTTTGAAGACTATAAGATTTTCCAAGTCATTCTGGGATGAATTAGTGAAGACCGCCTATTATGTGATAAATTTTTCTCCTTAGGTGGTGATTGATCTAATGAGACTGATAGATATGTGGGATAATAGACTCACATACAATTCTTGATTAAATACTTTTAAAAGACCTATATATAAACTAGTTAATGAATAAGAGATATCAATGTTGGATTTAAGATCTAGGGAATGTATGTTCTTGGGACATTCTAGTGTCATGAGGGGGTATCATCTATGGGACCCCACTACCCAAAAAATTATCATCATTAGATATATAATTTTTGTAAAAGACAAGCTAAATATAATAACTGATGAAGATTTAGGAAATTTAAATATAGAAACTACAATATTCAAGGCGGTGTATCAACTGATGTAAGAACCTAATTTCTCTAAAGCATTATTGGATCATGATGGTCAAGAACAAGTTGAATTTGGACCATGAAAGTAAACTGAATGAAAATATAACATGTATGATACTTTCATTTCATCAATGATAAAAATATTACATTCTACTTATTAAAGGAGGGTAGAGATCCATAATATTTTTATATAGGTGATACATAGTCCTAGTGTATATTCATGAATGGTGATGATGTTGGAGAAACTTGAGGCACTACAAAAAAACATTTTGGGTATTATTACATTGCCTTTTTGATGGAAGGTTTTCTATAACAAATCATACATTTTTATCAATCATGATAATAAGGACCAGGTGGAATGATATCATTAATTACTGGTAGTCCAAGGCAATAGTTAGATGGAAGGAATGGATTTCAAGGAAATATTTTTATTATTTTTATACTTCCAATTATTTTCGTAGTTATGAAAATGTTTTCTACATATAATGTATATCTAGAGGATATAGATGTTAAGATATCTTTTCTACATGGTGATATTGATAAATAAGTATATATGCTTTAACTAGAATGTTTTCAAGATTATGTAAAGTATAACATGGTTTATAGGTTGAAATAATCATTGAATGATATAAAATAGCTTATAAGGTGTTGGTATAAGAGATTAGATTTATATATCATGATTCATTGATACATCAAACATAATTTAGATCCTTTTTCAAATTTCATAGGTTTTTTGTATAGATTTCTCATTATTCTATTATATTTCAATGGCATATTAGTTACATGGACCAATAATGATTTTATCTAGAATGAGAAGTCATGGTTGGGAAGGGAGTTTGATTTCAAGGTATTGAGACCCAAAAAAACGAGATTCCTGGGATGTAAATTTAATGAGATAGATATAATGGTAAGACTTGTCTCTCATAATTGAATTACTTGAGAAATGACTTAAAACATTTAAATACAAAATAATATAAGGCAATATAGACCCCTTATCCCATTAATTTAAAGTTATCCTCTATGATGAATCCTATTTGTGAGGTAATGAGTATATAGATTTCTTAAGTACCATATGAATTAGTAGTGAGGAGTGTGATGTTCACGAATGCTTATATTATGCCAAAAATTTTACATTCCATGGGATAAGTAATTTTGTACATGGTCAATCTTGGATGGAAGCATTAGAACATAGTGTATAGGGTCCTGAGATAAATTGAGGTGACCTTAGAAGATATATTATGTTATGGAGGATTATATTTTACTATCATATGCTTTATTGATTCAGATTTCTTAGGGAATTATAACTAACATTAATCAAATACTGTCTAAGTGTATTCTCTTGCCAAAGAAGTAGTAAACTGTATTTCAAATTTGTAATTAGATTTGGATCTATTCATGATGTATATGGATTACATGGCAGTTACACAAGTTAGAAAAAATGAAATTTGGATGAAGAGATTATTGGAGGAGATCATGCATAAAAATACGAAGATTCCTTTATTTTTTAAAAATTATAAGGATATTCACATTAAAATTAATCCATATTTTCATTACATTAAGAATCATATTGGAGTACAATATTACCATATATGAGATCTGGTAGAAGAAATTTAGCGTGTACAGGAATAAAAGGCACACTAAGTAAAATATAGAAGATTTAATGACAAAAGATATTGCATGTATTATGTAAAAACTGTGAAGATCCTCAAGTAGAATTGCATAGATTTAAGTAGCATGTTTTTTCATATAGAAAGTGTGTATGGAGATATCATCAGTTTTAAATAAAATCTCAAAGCAAGAGATATTTTAGCAAATTTTTATTAGAGAAAAACACAACCCTGATTGGTTATCTAGGGAAATTTCAACCAACCCTCAAATTTAAAATGGGTAGGAAGAATAGATAGGGTTGGTATCCAAATCCCATAAAACCCACCATCAGTATATGAATAGTGATAAGAAATGGATGAAATAGTTTTTAAAAAAGAATAATCTCTCATCTTTTTAAAATCATTAGCTTCATTTTTAATTTCTCCTAGTTATTTTTTAGTGGATCTGTGTGGTTTTCTCTGCATTTTTTCAAGAAGTATTTTCCAGAGTGTTTTATGATTGTAATAGTGAGAGATTTTTACTAGAAAATTATAACAAGAATATTCATTTTTAAGTGGTTTTTAAGTACTCTTAATTTGAGATTTTTTCTATGTTATAGATAATGTAATTTATTTTATAGTTGTATTTCAATTTATTTTTATCCTCATATTATTACTACACCAAATTTTGAATCATTTCTAATAAAAAAATACATATGGATTGATGGAATTGTTTTCTTATTTGGTGATCAAAAACATAGTTTGTTTCACTGGGTTATCATCGATGGATTATCATAGTGATGTATTCTGCAACATGAACATGGTGATAACAATACATTATGTTATTCTTTGTTTTTTCACTTTGATTTTCATGTTTTTCTTTTTATGTAGTTTTGGAGTTTTAATGTTGAAAATGGTGATGGTATGTTTGTTTCTTATGAAATATATTTGATTAAAATTTGAATTTTTATTCTGATGATTATATCTTTCTTTGCTATATTTTCATTTCAGATTTTTATAAAGGATCTCATTAAAAATTTTGTGATCACTAATAAGTAATAATAGTTATGACAACATCAAAGAATTTATTTATGAGTATTCAGTTTTATGTATGATAAAACTAAACCATTGGAATTAGTGGTGATTATGTGTATAATTATTAAAATATTTGTAGTATTTATCTACTTTTTCATGCACCTGAATAGGATTCACAACTAACGTTATTTTATTAATTCTCATTTTGTAGATATTGTTAATTATTTTATTATTTTATTTACAAACATATAATTTTCATCACTGAAAAAATAATCTATCTAATAATTCATGGAATATTATACTACTAGTAACAACACTCAGTCTTCATACCTTATCAACCTTTCCACAACTTCTACAGCAATTAGTATGTTAAATTGTTTAAAAATTTCAGCATCGTGGCATTGTTAACTATGTCATTTTAATGTTTTCATAAATAATCTACCAACATTTTCATGAAAATTTTACCTTGTATAACATTTAATTATTTAAATACACTATTTTTAGTATTTAATGATCTAACCCCTTTAAAAGAGTTGTTGGATAATTTTATTCCACATATATAAACTCTATTGGAATTCAATACTTGTAATTTTAAAAAACTGAAATTCAAATTTCCAGTTAAGTTTAATTTCTCAAAAAATTTACAATAATAATTTTTGATATGGATATTTTAATAAAATAAATTATTTGTAAGGGTTATGTTTAAAAATAATTTAGAAAATCGGTCTTCTGAAGGGAACCCTAGGGGTTTTAATGGAAAAATTATTGATATCAATAAGGTATAGAAATCAGTTAGAATTATATTATTGATCATTCTTATTATTAAATCATATTTAAACTAGTTATTCCAAATTGGTTATCTTCCTCTCGTGGATGTTTCTATTTGGTTACATGTTTACATATCCTCAACTGTATTTTTTTGTTTTTTTATTTGTTTGTTAGGGTTCGTTTTGTTTGTTATTTTGTTATATATCAGTTTGATTATTTTTTTCATATGGTTAGTGTTTTTTGTTCATTTCATGGTCTTGTATGGGGGATCAGTGTGTCCCATGATGCTGCATGTTATTCTGTTGGGGAAGATTTTAGTTCCATTGAATATGTAGAAGGTGGAATTCATTTAGGTAGGAAATTCAAAATTTTAAATGGATAAAGAGGTTTATCCTTTGTTGTTGTAACTTTTATTAATATAGTCGAGCATAGATAAAGCTGCAGGGTTTACTTTTATAAATATCTAGGGTTTTATTCGAGCTTATTAGATGATAGTGTTTTCTTATATTTGGAATCTTTAGTTTCAAATGCAAAGCATTTATGGAAATTTTATCCATTTATTAGACTTGTTTGAAGTGGAAGGGTTCTTCTACCTTCATTATAGTAATTTTTTCTCTATTTATAAATGTTTATATGGTTGGAAATCAAAGAAATATATATTTTTATCTAATAAAATATCCTATTAAATTTCAAAAAAAACAACAAATTTTTTAAATTTTTTATTAAAATTTTATTTTACATTTGTTAATAAAAATAAATATGAATGAATTATACTAAATAATATAATTTTTATTTGTATTAAATTAATAATATATTATTTTCACTTTAAAACAAACCATGTTTATTTTTATTTTAAAAAAATGCCAATTTTTTTTATTATAATAGATTTTTAATAAATTATTTCAAACTCTTTAACGAAGTGTATTTTATTTTTATTTTTATTTTTAAAAATAATATATTTTTATATTATATTAAAAAATTTCATGAAATAAAACAATATAATTTTAAAAAATTTCTTTTTTTTATTAAAAAATATATCCAATACAAAATTATTTGTATTCAATTCATTTGAAAATATAACTGAAATCCCCAACTGTAGTAGCCTTAGATTCAAGTAAGTACCCCATAATTTATGTATTTTAAGTATATAAAGAGTTTGGGTGATGTTTGGGAGGGCTTGTAAACCTTTTATAACGTTTTTGGGGATTTTCTATATTTTCATGGTTTGATCATGGTTTGTGGAAATCGTGCAACAACTACAGGAAATCATGCACAGTGAAGAAAGGGCTAAGGCGAAGGCGCACGGGTAGGCGTAGGATTTTTCCAAACCATGAGACCACCTATGAGAATCCCTAAAAAGTTGAATAGTGGGATTTTTCAAGGATGGGACATATTTTTTCTAACCATTTTAGGTCCTCCTTGAGGCAGAGCCTGGCGCACGGTCATCACATGGTTTTTCCTAACTTTGTGACTAACTGTGCACAATTTAAAAATAAGATCCCAAAAAAGAAAATATATGTAGTTATTATGTTATAACCCCTCATGTTTTCTGAAAATCAAACCTAACTCAATATTACTTTCTCTTAAAGGTTATAGTTGTATCCCTCGTCGAATCAGATGTAATCTTGGGGTGTTTCATGGCACATTGAAGTCGGATTCCTGTTGAAAGTCATCATTTATGGTAGATTTAATTTGTTTTTCTTATATATACTTTCTTACTTATATTGGTTTCTTAGATACAGTCCACTACAAATTGATCTAAGGTTACTGTTTCCAATCATGGTCATATTATGCATTTTTTATTATGGAAGAAGATATCTAAGGCAGGTTTTGGAGATTCAACCCGATTTGGTTGGTGTTTTCTTGTTGTTCTTCATTTTTTCCATAATTCCTGAGGTGGGTGGCTTCACACTTGACTCAACATTATATAAATTGAATCATTAATTTAAAATTGATAATTTTTTGTTAAATTTATCGTGAAATTCTAGTGAAAATCATGGTAGAAACCTTATATTGTGACAGTTTAAGGATTTTTGGTGAAATTATGAAATTGTGGAAAGTAGTTTTGTAATGGGATTTGTTTTATTGAATTAAAAATATTGATTTCAAAATATGGTTTTTATAGATTTTTACTAAACGGTTAAGTTGGTTTATTTTCCATAAAAGTGTGGATTTATTGAAAGGAATTGGAGTGGTTTGTTTAAAGGGGTTTCAATAAAAAATTGGTTTCTTGAAATAGATTTGAATGGTTGTTTCGAAATTGTTTTTGCATACATGGGTTGTGTGAGTTCATGCTTTCGATGTGACCTAGGATAAGGAGTGTGTTCTATTAGGGTACAAAGGGGTATAACCATAGATAATGGTCATGTTTCATTAGGAAATAAAGAGACTAGACACTTTTTGGTGACTTATTGGATAGACAAGAAACTGGTCATGAGTATGGAACTGTAAGAGAAGCATGCATGTGGGGGTGTGTGTGTGTGTGAATCATGGAATACTTATGACAAAAATTCATATGAAATGTTTTAAAATATTGTTTGGCTTCTTTTCCTAGGAAATTTTTTTACTATGGAAATTTTTTTTAGTATTAAACTTGTTGGATTTGATATAACTGTTGAGTCAATAAGGTTTTCCTTATGACTTTTCCATTCCTTCTTGTTTTGAAAATCACAAACACCTTATCTTAAGGAAAATCTCTTTTATAAGGAAAATTGCTTTCTTAAGGAAAATCACTTTTATAAGAAAAATTATCCTTATCATATTTTCATCCATATTTTTCTTAAGTATGAGATTCGGATTCATTTTCTCGGAATCATTGAAACTTTGTTATAAAGCATTCTGTTTTAGAATTCGGATTCTGGATAAGAACTATAAGGAAGTTTCATTCCGAATTCTAGATATGAACTCTAACTTAGTTCTATTCCAGATTCAGGATATGAATTCTGAAGAAGAATTCTCATTATGAGTTCTAATGAAGAAATCTCATTCCGAATTCCCATTACGAATTCTGATGAAGAATTCTCATTACGAATTCTAATGACGAATTCTCATTACGAATTCTGATGATGAATTCTCATTACAAATTCTGATGACGAATTCTCATTACGAATCCTGGTGATGAATTCTCATTACGATTTCTGATGACGAATTCTCATTACGAATCCTGATGATGAATTCTCATTATGATTTCTGGTGACGAATTCCTATTCCGAATTCTCATTCCGAATTCACCTATTAAACAGAATTTGAGTATCTTTGTTTTATACACTCTGAATTAATTCAGACTCTAAAAAATATCTTTGTTTGACTCCGAACTTCTATATTGCTTACACTTCTAAAATTTGTCTACTCTTTACTATTGTTCCTTACACTCCGAACCTTCACTCCGAAGTTTTCATTCCGAACTTTTATGTTAGAGTTTAAAACTATGTCGTACATTCTGTTACACTTGTTTTTTTATAAAATGATGTCGTCTGTTTTGTTATAAACTAACCGTTGTCTAAGTGACACGTGTACAGGTCCCTCCGATCTTTAAGGAAATTATGACCGTTGGAGAAGGAGCCGACCTTACCTATAAATAGGAGCTCATTTGAAAGAGCTCTATACTGATGACAGATGAACAACTTGGTTTTGTGCATACATGCTATTGATGTGATTTCTAGAGAGAGAGGCTCTTATTAACTCTCAAAGCTTTGTGCGACTCCGAATGTTGGTGATTAAATTCGAGGGCTTCCGGGGATAGGAAGACAGAGGTGCCGACTACCTTAAAGTTTGAGGGCTTTCTTGCTGAGGAAGACAGAGGTTGCCAACTACCTTGAAGTTGAGGGCTTGCGGGGATAGCAAGACAGAGACTCCGATCTTCGTATCGAGGGCTTACCCTGGTGTGGGTAAGACAGACTTTCTTGAAAGTATAAATCAAGGGACCTTTATCCAAGGTTGTTGGATACCCTTCTCTTTGGGTTAAAAGACTTATATCTTGTTACTTGTAGTTTTACTACTTGTTTATATTCCGCTGCATTTTGTATTATAAGGAAAGTATAACATTCTTATACTTTCTTATTTGTACTCTGATTCATTTAGATTCTATACGCTTTAAGGTAGAATCTCATATTGTAATCATTTATTAAGATTCAATTTCCGGAACCATATTTCTGGAACCCTCATTCGGAATCTCTTTCCTAGTTTGCATTCGGTGTTAAGAGGTGTTGTGAATTTGCTTAGTTTAACTTTGTTAAACTTAGCCCTTTCCTTTGCTTAAGGAAAACATAGTTATTCTTAACTAACTTTAAAGGTTCCAAAGGAATTTTTAAAGTATACAATTCACCCCCCTCTTGTATATTGAGCATCTACATCACTATTTCGATCCTACAATTGGTATCAGGGGTTGGAAACCTCTTAATCTATACCAATCTTACATTTGGTATCAGAGCAAGTCTTTGAAATACTTATACTCGCGAATAAGTTTTTCTTGCTCATTTTATCCTTCCAAACTTTTTCATTCTGAATTTGTCCATTCCGGACTTTCTCATTCCGAACTTTGTTATTACGATTCTTTGCTACTAACAAGTTTGTGTGCAAAGTTATTTCAAGTATGGAAGGAATTAATGTTGGATCTATTGACAATCTAAATCCTACAAGACCACCTATATTTGATGGTAATGACTATGAATACTGGATAGATCGTATGAAGACTTTTGTTATCAATACTGGAGTAGACAACTTTGTTATGCGTACTGGTGATTATAAAATTCCTGACAAGGAAGTCAGAACTTTTACTAACCAGGAAAAGCAAGAATATCAACTCAACTATAAGGTACGCAACACTTTACTATGTTCAATGACCAGAAATATATATAGCCAAATTTCTTCTTGTGAAGCAGCTAATTGTATATGGAAGAAGTTAGAGGTTACACACTTTGGGACTTCTAAAGTGATTGAGACTAGAAGAGCTATGCTTAGAGCTGAATATCATGGCTTCAATTTTCCATATCGAGAACCTATCTGTAAAGTTCAACAAAGATTTATGACTATCGTCAACAGTCTACAGTCTATGGGAGAGAAAGGTTTAGATGATGAAGCTCTTGTGGACAAGATAATTGATATTATGCCCAATGAGTGGGAATCCAAGAGAACATCTATAGATGAGAATAGGAAGGTCACTCAAATTACTCTTGATGAGCTTTTTGGAACTCTTCTACAACATGAAACAAGAATGAAGAGAGATGCTGACAACATCAAGAAGAAGAATGTAAATGGTACTGTTGCTTTTACTACAACTTCAAATCAGATGAAAGCTAAGACTCCTGAGAGAGTAACCAGATCCAAGTCTAAGAAAGTTATTTTTCAATCCGAATCTAGTGAGAGTGAAGTCTCAGAAAATGAATTAGCCAAACTTTCTTGAAGGATGAACAAGATAGCTGGACAGAGAAATTTTCAATCTAAGAATAAGAAAAAGGACAGGAAAGATAAAAAAGATGGAGAAGTTACTTGTTATGAATGTAAAAGAGCTGGACATATTAGACTAGATTGCCCTATGCTCAAAAAGAAAGAAAGGAAGGAAAGACATTCAGATAGGAACAGAAAGAAGTATTATAAAGGTAAATCTAAGAAAGTTCTGAAAGCTAATGACACCTGGAGTGCCAGTGGTGGTGACTCTTCAGATGAATCTTATGATTATGAATCTTCAGGACAGAAGAATCTTGGTCTTATAGCCAGATTACCTATTGATAATTATTGTCTTATGGCTAAGGTACGAAATGCTGAATCTTTGACCAATGTTTCTTTAAATTCTAATGATAGTAAGTATTATAACTCTTCTGATGAAGAATCATCTTCTGATGAGGAAAATACTTTACCTACTTATGAAGAAGTCTCTAGGTTTGCTGAACTTCTTAAGATTGAGAATTCCAAACTCAATAAGAAACTTGATAAGGCAAACTCTAGGAATTCTATTCTTACAAAAGAGATATCAGATCTTTCTAAAGATCTTGATAATAAAAATGCGGATTTTGAAAATATTTCAAAAAATCTTAAGGAATTAAGTTCTGAGAAGAACTAACTTTCTAAAGAATTAGAAAAAGTAATTTCTAAGAAAAATGTTTTCGAGCCTAACTCTAGTTCTAAAACTAATGATTTTGAGGATAAAAACTTGGTTGTAAAACTCAAGTCCAAAATTTTTTCCTTAAAGAAGTGTTTATCAAAATTTACCCATGGTAAGGAAAATTTTGATAAGATGTATTCCCAAATACGACCTTTAAGAAATAAATCTGGACTTGGTTATACCCATGCAAAACCTATTTTCAGTAACAATTATTTTGTTCCTCAAAGTGCCCCATTTTGTACCAAGTGTCAATGTGGTGGTCACTGGGCAAAGAATGGTTCTTTAAACAAAACCCAATCTCTAGGATTTCACAAAGCTTACTTTTCAAAGAAGATGTGGGTTCCTAAAATTTTATTGTCTGGAAATCTCGGATCCAAACAAGTTTGGATTCCGAAAGTCTAATTTTCTTCTTGATTTCAGGAAAATAAAGAAAGTACCAGCAACAATACATAGTACATGGATAGTGGATGTTCCCGGCACATGACTGGTAACAAAAGCTTTTTTGAAAAGATTATCAAAACGAAAGGAGGAAAGGTAACTTTCGGAGACAATGCTAAGGGATAGATTGTTGGTATTGGTAATATTGTTCTTTTAGGTAAAACCTTGATTTCAAATGTTCTTTTTGTTACGGGTCTTAAGCACAACCTCATTAGCATAAGTCAGTTATGTGATGAAGGTTACCTTGTGAATTTTAGGAATGATAAGTGTTTAGTTCACAATTCCAAGGAATAATTTATTCTCTCAGCCAATAGGAAAGAGAATGTTTACACCTTAAACTTAGAAGACCTCAGAAGCCAAGATTTACCTTGCCTAAGTGCAATAGAAGATCATTCTAGGTTATGGCATAAAAGATTAGGACACTGTAATATGAGAAACCTTTGTAAACTCTCTAAGAGGAAACTAGTTAAGGATATACCGGAACTTAGATTTGATTCTTCTAAAGTTTGTGATCCTTGTTAATATGGCAAGAAACATAAATCTAGTTTTAAGTCAATCGGTGAAGTCTCAACAACCGATGCATTACAGTTAGTGCACATGGATCTTTTTGGTCCAACACAAACTGGAAGTATTGGAGGCAAATACTATGTGTTTGTTCTAGTTGATGATTACACTAGATTTACTTGGGTCTATTTTCTAGCAAAGAAATCTGAAGCTTTTTCTTATTTCAAAAGTTTTAGAGCTCAAGTTAAAAATGAGAAAAACCTTCCATTGAAAAATATCCATAGTGATCATAGAGGAGAATTTCAAAATTCTGATTTTGAAACTTTTTGTAGTAAGAAAGGTATTACTCACAATTTTTCAGCACCTAGAACTCCTCAACAGAATGGTGTAGTTGAAAGAAGAAATAGAATTCTTCAAGAAATAACTAGAACCATGTTGAGTGAATATTCTATCGCTAGACATTTCTGGGCTGAAGCTGTAAGTACTGCTTGTTATACTATAAATCGAGTTTTGATTAGACATTTTCTTAATAAAACTCATTATGAGTTATGGAATGGTAGAAAACCAAGACTTTCCTACTTCAAGGTTTTTGGTTGCAAACTATTCATTTTGAATACTAAAGACAACTTACATAAATTCGCACCAAAGTCTGATGAAGGAATTTTCTTAGGATATTCCACAACTCCTAAGGCTTATAGGGTTTTTAATAAGAATACTTGCACTGTTGAGGAAACAGTACATGTAAAATTTGATGAGTCAGATCCTTTTGTTTTTAAACCATCTCAACTTACATCTTCGGATGTGTTTTCAAAACCTGATTGTCAACCTTTGATAGAAGAACCTTCTGATAAGGAAATTGTTCTAGAAGATACTTCTGAAACATTTACCCCAGAAGACTTTCTACCCTATATTGATGAACAGGTTTACCAAAACCCAAATCAGGTGTTTCTTAAGAATCATCCCAGTGATAGTATCATTGGTGATGTAAATCAACCTGTAAGGACTAGAAGTTCCTTAAGAAATGAAGTAGAACATCTAGCATTTCTTTCCCAATTAAAACCTAAAAGCACTGACGAAGCTTTAGGTGATGATGATTGGATTAAAGCCATGCAAGATGAACTAAATGAATTCGAAAGGAATAAAGTCTGGACCTTGGTTGAAAGACCTAAGGAAACTTCTGTTATTGGAGTAAAATGGGTTTTCAGAAATAAATGTGATGAAAATGGAATCATAGTAAGAAATAAAGCTAGACTTGTTGCTAAAGGCTATAATCAGCAAGAAGGAATAGACTACGAAGAAACCTATGCTCCAGTAGCTAGACTTGAATCTATCCGTATTCTACTTGCCTTTGCAGCATTATTTAATTTCAAACTTTTCCAAATGGATGTAAAATGTGCTTTTCTTAACGATTATGTTCAAGAGGAAGTTTTTGTTGAACAACCTCCTGGCTTTGAAGATACAAAACGTCCTGATCATTTTTTTAGACTTACCAAAGCTTTGTATGGACTTAAACAAGCCCCACGAGCATGGTATGATAGACTCACCGGATTTTTGCTTCAAAATAACTATGTTAAGGGAAATTCAGATCCAACCCTTTTTATAAAGAAAGATAAGAAAAAAGTTTTGATTGTTCAAATTTATGTTGATGACATTATATTTGGTTCAACTCAGCAATCTTTGACTGACTCTTTTGCTAGTCTAATGAAATCTGAGTTTGAAATGAGTATGATGGGTGAGTTAACATTTTTCTTTGGTTTTCAAATTTCTCAAAAACCAGAAGGTACCTACATATCTCAACATAAGTATATTAAAGATCTTCTGAAAAAGTATGGTTATGACAACACTAAGACTATAAGTACTCCCATTGGTACCTCAAACTCTTTAGATCTTGATGAAGCTGGGAAACCAGTAGATCAAACATCTTTTAGAGGTATGATAGGAAGTCTACTTTACCTAACAGCTAGTCGACCAGACTTAATGTTTTCAGTATGCTTATGTGCAAGATATCAATCCAATCCTAAGGAATCTCACTTAAAGGCAGTAAAAAGAATTTTTCGCTACCTTAAGGGAACCATGGATCTAGGATTATTTTATACTTCTGGAAATGATTTTGTTCTAAAAAGCTTTTCTGATGCTGACTTTGGTGGATGTAGAATGGATAGAAAAAGTACATCCGTAACTTGTCATTTCTTAGGAGATTCACTAGTTTCTTGGTCCTGCAAGAAGCAACATTCTGTAGCACTTTCCACTGCTGAAGCTGAATATGTTGCAGCTGGAAGTTGTTGTGCTCAAGTGTTGTGGATGCAACACACACTCACAGACTATGGCTTGAGTTTTACTAAAACTCAAATTTTGTGTGATAACACAAGTGCCATTTCCCTAAGTAAAAACCCTGAACATCACTCTCGTGCAAAACACATAGATATTAGGCATCACTTTCTTAGGGATCACTGTAGAGACCCGAAGCCTGACATACATGGACATTACATTACATTTGCGGAATACTTAGTACATAAAAAAAACACACACTAAAGGATCGTAATAGTTTAGTGTCTTTGGAAACTCGGAACGTAATCTTCTAATCGTGGTGAAAGTTCTTCAATATCTCCCATAAAGGTCATCCCTTTTTTTTACCTAAAACCTTTCTTTATATCCTGGGGAAAAGAAAACATAAAAGGGTGAGCTCAAATGCTCAGCAAGGGCAAATAAAGGAAATAAAAATCATATCATATCTTTATGAAAATCAAAACCTGCAAAAGAGATCATAATATCTTAACATGGAATAAATCATAGAAGTGAAAATGAGATCCCCATAATCATAACATAAAACTTGAAACTTTGTGGCATACACACATAATCATAGAAAATCATTTCTTGTTAGTCAAGACTCATTGCCAAGACTATCTTAGTGGACAAAGTCCCTTTCTGAATCGAGTAATCCTCGTTTCAGTCCTGTTTCACTGAACCGGTATAACCTACCATTTCAGCCATGTCTATCTCATGAGATATAAAATCTTTACCCAATGCATTGGAGGGAGATATAGGTCCCACCCATCTTATAATGAATCCTTTCTTATGTGTGCCACATAATCATAAATCATACATCTTTTCATAACACATGTAACAAAAATGGGATTCTTGAAACATCATGACATCATAAAACAAATCACATAAGGTAAATGACTTCATAAAAATAATTCCCTCACAACATAATCAAATCAAGGTAATAATAGGGATAAAAATAGAACACTTTATTATCTTAGATGGAAAATAATTTTGATAAAACACTTGAACTCCATTCTTGAGGAAAATATCCTTTCTTCTTCAAAAACATTTTTTTCTTTCATAACATGTCATACAACTTTAAAATAAAAGAAGTTGATTAAAAATAAACTTGAAAACTTGTAATGGAAGCTTCTTGGAAATAATGTCTTAAAAATCCATTCATTCCATATAAGTTAAAAAAAACATTCTTCGTACTTTTGTCGGAAAAGTCAAAAAGTACCTCGTACGAAAAACGACAAAAGATTCCTTTAATATCTTTTACTAAAAACTCACCGAAGGGTAAAATAGGATTTAAACAATTGTAGGTGAATGAAAATAACATTACATATTGAGGAAACATGGATGTGGATGATAAAATACACCCCAGTAAATACTAAATCATAAACAATCTCGGATAAAAATGAGATTGTGATATTTTCCCTTACCTTAGGTCCGATTTGCTTCGTATGTGTCCGAAACTCCTGTATAATGATTTAAATAATGTCATTGACTTATTACAGAATCATATTCATTGTTATGATATCATATATGGTTCACTTATGACATTATATTACCCGTTCTTTTGTAAAATCCATGTTAAAGAAGCGTTTTGGGTAAAATCGTTTCATTTATCGTAGGTGTTTTGACTTGTTGTTCTTGACATTATTATTACTTATATCATGATTTACTTACTTCCAGAATATAAAATATGATATATATATATCATATATATTCAGTATATATATATATATATATATATAATAGATAGATAAATGAAATGAAAAACACCGTTCATGGAGACGGTAGTCCGTACGTACGCATGAACGCTGTTTTCCTTTCCTTATTGTCTTGAATGGAAGTAAGTAGATGACATACATATATATATATATACATAAATCCAGTAGCTTTATAATGTCATATATTTCATTATTATTTCTTATATATACTTTATAATCATTCTTAAATGGTTAACATGGAGAATGAATCTCATCGCGTCGTGGAGACGGTATTCCGTACGTACGCACGAGCGATGATATCATTTCCATAAATATTGAATTGAATTGGAGTGGATTATACAATATATCAGAATCAATATGATGTTTTAATAACTATGTATAGTTATTCTTTACACCATTATACCCATCCATGTAAGGTGGTGGTGGAAAATAGATTACACCACGGCGTGGAGACGGTATTCCGTACGTACGCACGCGCGGTGATTTCTTTTTCCGTAGGATGGATAGTTGGTGAAATAGGGTTGTTTCATACTTATAATAACATATCAGTATATGAGTGATACTGATGTTATTACTTCATAATGAAACAACCTAAGAAGAAGAAGTGGAAGAAGAAATAAAGATGAAAGAATTGGTAACGGTAATTACCTCTTCTTTGAAGCGCCTCTTTGAGACCTCCTCTTAGGGTACTATAATTGGTCTTTGAGGAAGACCAGAACCTCTAGGATGTTGCTAGGGAAGTGGAGAAGAGATTTTGGCAGGGGTTGGCCGAGCTTGAGTGCTCAAATTGGTGTGAGGAAGAGGGGGAGGAGGTGTCCTTTTATAGGGGAGGAGAGGGGCACCTTAGGAATATCTCAAAATATTATTTTATATTAAAGTCAAAATCGGTTTATAATGGTTCCAAAGGGTCTTATTTCGAAGCTAAAGTGGGGATGGGTCGAAATCCTATCAACCAATAGAATTTAGACAAGTTTAGGATATTATTTTAACCTTATCAATTAGATTTAACTCCAAGTTAAATAATTTAACTTTTACCGTGTCTTTTTGTTTTCTTTCACTATATGGTTAATACACTTACTATAACATGCCAAACGAACCCCAAATTATTTATTATTAATATATATATCCTTATCTAAGTCATTTGGCCGAACCTTAGATTTTTAGGAATAAAATAACAATTAATAATATAATATTTGATTTAAAAACTATTTTGTGTCAATTTTGACACTATTTGATATATGATTTTTGTGAAAGTCATAACAGAATTAAATGTTCGAACCAAGTTTATTAAATCAACATTAATATATCATAGTAACCTAGAAAATTAGTGGAATTCATAAAAAATCTCAAATTACATTTATTTTGGTGTTTATAACATCAATTATGTCAATATTTTATTAATAAGATAATTACTGCATCATCGTTGTGTCATAAATAAATTAAATTATTTGATGTCTAAAAATTACAAATAAAATACCATCATGTAGGAAATCGTTTTAGCTTTCTAATGAATATTTACAATAGAATTTATCTTATGTATAACCCCATATTAAAAATGATTTACTTATTAAACTTTGATTTTAACTATTTTAATCTTTCTTTAAATAAATTAATAATAAATGTCCTAATCTAATCCAAGTGGGCCTAAATGGTCATATTTTATTCCTAAGTTTGTTTTTGGTCGAATTACACTTGTCCAATAGAATTAGGACATGTGTTAGGGTAATAGTAATATCATATTTACCCTTAGTTACCCTATTTACTATTAACCGCGGTAAAAAAAAGTAAAAAGTTACTATTCACCAAAAATTATTTTCATCTCATTGAACCACATTTTAGTCCTTGATATTAACTGTGTCTGTCGGATTTTCAAAATTCTATTCACAGAAGCGGTAAAATTAAGTTTTATGCAAAATTCAGTTTTTTTAACCTACCACTTAGTAGTTTCACTATTCATCAAAAATTGATGTTTTTCAGAACAATGCCAAAATTTCATCCTAAGCTATATTTCATATTCCGAATTCAAAAATGAAATCTATTTTACCAAATTCATAACATAGAAGTTGCATTAATTAATTTTATAATTAAATCCCGCTGTTAAAATAAATAGCGTGTTTTTAGGAAACAATATATATCAAAAGATTGACACTTGATTATGTCTGGTTTAAATGTGAAATTACAACCAATGACCAACATTGTATTAAATTGTAAAAATATATTCTAAATATACTTTAAAACCACTCAAATTAATAATTTATCACTATTAATTATTTTGATTAAAAAAGTTGTTTTTAATTATAATTTAGTAATTTTCACTATTCATCAGAATATGAAAGTTATCCGAAAAGTACCAAAATTTCACCTTAGGCTAAATTCGATACTCCGAATCCAAAAATGAAGTTCATTTTGAAAAATAAGATTTACAGAATTTTAAAAAGTGGTTATTACTATTCATAACGGCTAGTTTTAATAATATTTTAATAGCATATCATTGTTTCGTGAAACTCAGTATTACGTACCACACACGCTATCGAGGAAGGTTGCGATTGCGTGTAATGCAAGGCAAGTCAAGGATGCGTGTTGTGCAAGCTCCTTTTGGAGTAGCGTACAACACAAGACATTAATAAAATTAAAAAGAATATTTTTTATAAAATCTTGGGCTGTTACATTCTACCCCCCTTAAAATGAATTTCGCCCTCGAAATTCGTCGGGGTTATAAATGGTTTACTATTCGAAAGTTTCTTTAATAGAAACCCACATCGTAAAAAGGAATGTCAAAACCAATCTTTAAAAACAAAAGTATGAAACGTAACGGTTACCCAAATAAACTAATCATTGGGTTTCCACATAGGTGAAAATATGGATATGGAAGAGAAATCTAACCATCATGTTCTGATGGAGAGTGGTAGAGAACATGGCTACGGAAAAGCCAGTAATCATAAATCCATATATTTGTGATGATATAAGGTACCATCTGATTCATCAGGTATAAGATCACTAGGACAACATTTTTGGTTTTCAAGATCATTTCCCCTAAAGTTGAAAATTTGAATTAGAATAAATACTTACTTTATTTTGGTACAATCTCACTGTTGTTCGTGCCTTTAACAATTTCCACTTCATCTCTTAAATAAATGAAGTTGAATTTTGTTATTCGTGAAGTGTTAGCAGATCATGTGATAGAATGACAGGTCATTCCATCTGTCTCAAAAGGTTAGCAAAATTTATATACATAAGTCGATCTATAGTGAGATTAATCATATATGGTTCCTTAAATAGACTTATACTTCATATATCATACTGCTTAATATAATAAAACTAGTTTCCACTAAACAGGGACTTCCTGTAGGCCAGTGGTAGGCGATAAAGGCCAGTCGCACTTCGGTTGTGGGTTCGATTCCTACAGCCTTGTCCGAAGCGATGGGCTGTCGCCCGTCCTGCTGGTTGTCCTTTTTATAAAACTATATTACTATAACATCCCATCAATAATATCGAGAAAAAAAAAACTTCTATCCTTAAACAATACTAACTTATGTCCAACATAATCCATTCTAATCTTTAGGCTTATCCATAATACTGCAGTCCACTCTCATAACATAGTGAAAATGATTACCAGAGATTTAATACCATCGTTGATCCCCATAAGATATGTCTTGTTGGTCACATTCGAAACATTCAAAGTCCTTAATCATGTATTCGCTTGAATACCTTAGTGAAAACATGAATGCAGTTTAAAGTTAACACTTTCCACATACCAAAATCCTCAAAATTCTATATACTCAAACCATGATATCACTTAGTCCTTATATCAATCATGAGCTCATGAATACAATCAAACATTTAATTTTCTCCTTATCCCTTCATTATGCGCATATCATCTACATTCCAAAAATATCTGAATAACCATTCATGGATACTGGTAATATTAATCATACACTTTTCAAAACACAAGGAAAGACAACAGTGTAACAATCCATAGATGTCTCTTTATTCCAAAATTACACATGATAAACATGTAATCATGCCACTACATTCTCAAACCATTGACCGAGCTTCAAAAATTCCTTCATCTCACATATCATTTGTAGTCTCTTCATCATCATCCACATAAATACTACCCATATGACCATACTGATTCTCTTCATGAGTCTTTCCCTTAGGGCATTTGTTTGCATAATGCCCATACATTCCACATTTAAAACACTTAACCATTTTTGATGTCGTAGCATTACCATTATCCTCATCCATGGTGTTAACCGACACTTTTCCTTTGCACTTACTTGCTTTGTGTCCTTCTTTTCCACACCCAAAGCATCTTCCAGTTCCCTTGAAACATTCTCCTTGATGCCTCTTCCCACATGATTTACATAGGGGAAATTGAACTTTCTTTCCTCTATGATCATCATGGAACTCCATCTTTCTCTTATTAGTCGAGTCAGGAAACTTACCAAATTTTACTTTATTGATCATGTTGTGAGATTGATGATTCGGCATAATAATGATGTTTGGACATCCAAATCCCATTTCATTTGGTTTCTCATGAAGAATATCATTCCATTGTCCATCATATCCTCCATTATTGTGAATCATCTTGTTTCTAGCCATTTTCTAAAACCCAAAAAGAATAGTGTGAGAGGCAAAAATCATGCTAGGGAAAACAACATAATAAAGGGGGAGTACCCTTAATATCCAACATCTTAGGTTTAATTCTATGATCGTTAGCGTAATTCTATTACTATAACCTATACGTATACTTATCCCTAGGGACATCCCTAGACATACCTTAGAAATATCTCTAGGGATCTAACTAACGTTTTCACATCCTAGTTTCCAAAGGTTGACTAAACCTTTCCTCTGATACCAACTGTAGAGACCCGAAGCCTGACATACATGGACATTACATTACATTTGCGGAATACTTAGTACATAACAAAAACACACACTAAAGGATCGTAATAGTTTAGTGTCTTTGGAAACTCGGAACGTAATCTTCTAATCGTGGTGAAAGTTCTTCAATATCTCCCATAAAGGTCATCCCTTTTTTTTACCTAAAACCTTTCTTTATATCCTGGGGAAAAGAAAACATAAAAGGGTGAGCTCAAATGCTCAGCAAGGGCAAATAAAGGAAATAAAAATCATATCATATCTTTATGAAAATCAAAACCTGCAAAAGAGATCATAATATCTTAACATGGAATAAATCATAGAAGTGAAAATGAGATCCCCATAATCATAACATAAAACTTGAAACTTTGTGGCATACACACATAATCATAGAAAATCATTTCTTGTTAGTCAAGACTCATTGCCAAGACTATCTTAGTGGACAAAGTCCCTTTCTGAATTGAGTAATCCTCGTTTCAGTCCTGTTTCACTGAACCGGTATAACCTACCATTTCAGCCATGTCTATCTCATGAGATATAAAATCTTTACCCAATGCATTGGAGGGAGATATAGGTCCCACCCATCTTATAATGAATCCTTTCTTATGTGTGCCACATAATCATAAATCATACATCTTTTCATAACACATGTAACAAAAATGGGATTCTTGAAACATCATGACATCATAAAACAAATCACATAAGGTAAATGACTTCATAAAAATAATTCCCTCACAACATAATCAAATCAAGGTAATAATAGGGATAAAAATAGAACACTTTATTATCTTAGATGGAAAATAATTTTGATAAAACACTTGAACTCCATTCTTGAGGAAAATATCCTTTCTTCTTCAAAAACATTTTTTTCTTTCATAACATGTCATACGACTTTAAAATAAAAGAAGTTGATTAAAAATAAACTTGAAAACTTGTAATGGAAGCTTCTTGGAAATAATGTCTTAAAAATCCATTCATTCCGTATAAGTTAAAAAAAACATTCTTCGTACTTTTGTCGGAAAAGTCAAAAAGTACCTCGTACGAAAAACGACAAAAGATTCCTTTAATATCTTTTACTAAAAACTCACCGAAGGGTAAAATAGGATTTAAACAATTGTAGGTGAATAAAAATAACATTACATATTGAGGAAACATGGATGTGGATGATAAAATACACCCCAGTAAATACTAAATCATAAACAATCTCGGATAAAAATGAGATTGTGATATTTTCCCTTACCTTAGGTCCGATTTGCTTCGTATGTGTCCAAAACTCCTGTATAATGATTTAAATAATGTCATTGACTTATTACAGAATCATATTCATTGTTATGATATCATATATGGTTCACTTATGACATTATATTACCCGTTCTTTTGTAAATTCCATGTTAAAGAAGCGTTTTGGGTAAAATCGTTTCATTTATCGTAGGTGTTTTGACTTGTTGTTCTTGACATTATTATTACTTATATCATGATTTACTTACTTCCAGAATATAAAATATGATATATATATATCATATATATTCAGTATATATATATATATAATAGATAGATAAATGAAATGAAAAACACCGTTCATGGAGACGGTAGTCCGTACGTACGCATGAACGCTGTTTTCCTTTCCTTATTGTCTTGAATGGAAGTAAGTAGATGACATACATATATATACATATACATAAATCCAGTAGCTTTATAATGTCATATATTTCATTATTATTTCTTATATATACTTTATAATCATTCTTAAATGGTTAACATGGAGAATGAATCTCATCGCGTCGTGGAGACGGTATTCCGTACGTACGCACGAGCGATGATATCATTTCCATAAATATTGAATTGAATTGGAGTGGATTATACAATATATCAGAATCAATATGATGTTTTAATAACTATGTATAGTTATTCTTTACACCATTATACCCATCCATGTAAGGTGGTGGTGGAAAATAGATTACACCACGGCGTGGAGACGGTATTCCGTACGTACGCACGCGCGGTGATTTCTTTTTCCGTAGGATGGATAGTTGGTGAAATAGGGTTGTTTCATACTTATAATAACATATCAGTATATGAGTGATACTGATGTTATTACTTCATAATGAAACAACCTAAGAAGAAGAAGTGGAAGAAGAAATAAAGATGAAAGAATTGGTAACGGTAATTACCTCTTCTTTGAAGCGCCTCTTTGAGACCTCCTCTTAGGGTACTATAATTGGTCTTTGAGGAAGACCAGAACCTCTAGGATGTTGCTAGGGAAGTGGAGAAGAGATTTTGGCAGGGGTTGGCCGAGCTTGAGTGCTCAAATTGGTGTGAGGAGGAGGGGGAGGAGGTGTCCTTTTATAGGGGAGGAGAGGGGCACCTTAGGAATATCTCAAAATATTATTTTATATTAAAGTCAAAATCGGTTTATAATGGTTCCAAAGGGTCTTATTTCGAAGCTAAAGTGGGGATGGGTCGAAATCCTATCAACCAATAGAATTTAGACAAGTTTAGGATATTATTTTAACCTTATCAATTAGATTTAACTCCAAGTTAAATAATTTAACTTTTACCGTGTCTTTTTGTTTTCTTTCACTATATGGTTAATACACTTACTATAACATGCCAAACGAACCCCAAATT
The DNA here is from genome assembly GCA_963277665.1 of Viscum album. Classification (NCBI taxonomy): domain Eukaryota; kingdom Viridiplantae; phylum Streptophyta; class Magnoliopsida; order Santalales; family Viscaceae; genus Viscum; species Viscum album. The sequence goes on from OY728145.1 coordinate 1,106,163,507, forward strand.
ATTTATTATTAAGATATATATCCTTATCTAAGTCATTTGGCCGAACCTTAGATTTTTAGGAATAAAATAACAATTAATAATTTAATATTTGATTTAAAAACTATTTTGTGTCAATTTTGACACTATTTGATATATGATTTTTGTGAAAGTCATAACAGAATTAAATGTTCGAACCAAGTTTATTAAATCAACATTAATATATCATAGTAACCTATAAAATTAGTGGAATTCATAAAAAATCTCAAATTACATTTATTTTGGTGTTTATAACATCAATTATGTCAATATTTTATTAATAAGATAATTACTGCATCATCGTTGTGTCATAAATAAATTAACTTATTTGATGTCTAAAAATTACAAATAAAATACCATCATGTAGGAAATCGTTTTATCTTTCTAATGAATATTTACAATAGAATTTATCTTATGTATAACCCCATATTAAAAATGATTTACTTATTAAACTTTGATTTTAACTATTTTAATCTTTCTTTAAATAAATTAATAATAAATGTCCTAATCTAATCCAAGTGGGCCTAAATGGTCATATTTTATTCCTAAGTTTGTTTTTGGTCGAATTACACTTGTCCAATAGAATTAGGACATGTGTTAGGGTAATAGTAATATCATATTTACCCTTAGTTACCCTATTTACTATTAACCGCGGTAAAAAAAAGTAAAAAGTTTCTATTCACCAAAAACTATTTTCATCTCATTGAACCACATTTTAGTCCTTGATATTAACTGTGTCTGTCGGATTTTCAAAATTCTATTCACAGAAGCGGTAAAATTAAGTTTTATGCAAAATTCAGTTTTTTTAACCTACCACTTAGTAGTTTCACTATTCATCAAAAATTGATGTTTTTCAGAACAATGCCAAAATTTCATCCTAAGCTATATTTCATATTCCGAATTCAAAAATGAAATCTATTTTACCAAATTCATAACATAGAAGTTGCATTAATTAATTTTATAATTAAATCCCACTGTTAAAATAAATAGCGTGTTTTTAGGAAACAATATATATCAAAAGATTGACACTTGATTATGTCTGGTTTAAATGTGAAATTACAACCAATGACCAACATTGTATTAAATTGTAAAAATATATTCTAAATATACTTTAAAACCACTCAAATTAATAATTTATCACTATTAATTATTTTGATTAAAAAAGTTGTTTTTAATTATAATTTAGTAATTTTCACTATTCATCAGAATATGAAAGTTATCCGAAAAGTACCAAAATTTCACCTTAGGCTAAATTCGATACTCCGAATCCAAAAATGAAGTTCATTTTGAAAAATAAGATTTACAGAATTTTAAAAAGTGGTTATTACTATTCATAACGGCTAGTTTTAATAATATTTTAATAGCATATCATTGTTTCGTGAAACTCAGTATTACGTACCACACACGCTATCGAGGAAGGTTGCGATTGCGTGTAATGCAAGGCAAGTCAAGGATGCGTGTTGTGCAAGCTCCTTTTGGAGTAGCGTACAACACAAGACATTAATAAAATTAAAAAGAATATTTTTTATAAAATCTTGGGCTGTTACAATCACGCACTTAAAGGAGATATTATTCTTCAGTTTATCGGAACGCAAGAACAACTTGCTGATATTTTCACAAAATCTTTGCCTTCTGATAGATTTGAATATATTAAACAGATGTTAGGAATGATAACCGTAAGGTAATATTTCTTAATTAACTTTCTGTTGAAAAAATCTCCTTACAGTAATAAACTCCTTTTCATAGGGGGAGTACATTTGATTGTTTGTTTAACAAAGTTTTTCAAAATTTGTTTTCAAACTTTTCGGAACGAAGATTTCCGGAATGGAACTTCTGGAACTAAAATTTTCCAAAATGGACATTCTCGTACAGAATACTTCTGGAATGGAAGTGTTCGTATTGAAAATTTCCAGAATGAAAATTTACGTACTGGCAGTTTCATAACCAGATATTTTTGTACCAGTTGTTTTTCGTACTAAATTCTTCATAATGTAATTTTTCGTACTAAGTTCTTCGTACTGATTTTCTTCTTAAGTTTGTTTTTTGTACTGCGTTTTCCGTAATGAGTGTTCCATAATGAGTTTCTCGCACTAAGTTTATTTTCCAAAGTAAATTTTTGCGAAATCTGTCTTTTCATAATAAAGTTTTTTTTCTTTGTTATATTACCCATTACGAATAATCCTCCTAAGCCAATCCGAAAGGTATGATTTCCTTACTCAAGTTTTCGTAGTCATATTTTACTTGCTGGAATTTTCTTGTATTATGTTTTCGGATTTTAGTTTTCTTAATTCCTTGTTTTAATAAAAACCTCAAAAAGATCAGATTCAAGTTTTCAACCGTCAGATCTGATCTCAGCTCATTCCAACCGTTAGATCAACTATGGAATGTGAACCGTCATCTCGTTGCCTATATAAAGGGGACCCATATACTCGTCCCACATCGATCTCAAGCTCTCGCGTCCCGAATCTCTGCCTTTCCATTTTAAGGTCGTTCCGAACTACAGTTGTCTCCGTTCCAAACTTCTTAGAGGACTTCAGATCCGAATGTCTGCGGAGTTAGCATCTCAAGAAATGTCATCCACTAAGCCTATTTCTCAGTGGTTAGTTTACAGAGAAAGGTTAGTCCATCCGGATTTCTTCAACAACTATGACTCTCTTATCTCAAAGAACATTAAGTTGAATGGCTAGGAAGATGTTGTTGTATCCAAAACAGGGACTCAAGACGATGTTTTTACAGAGTTACTTGTTGAGTTTTATGAAACTATTTCCTTCTTCCAGGAAGATAATAGGGAGAAGTTTTCTTTTAAGTCTTATGGAAAGACCTACAAACTTAATTATACCAAGGAAGAAAGCTTGGTAGGGTTTTCTTATGAAGGAGAAGCCGAATTTATTTCACATGTGTTTCCAGACTCTAAGGGTAGCTTCGACAAGGAAAAAGCATTAGAAACTCTCGAACTGGCTGATGACAAGGCTCCGAAGATTGCAAGTCTATCCAAAAATTTCCGGATTCTGGACTTATGGGTGCAAGGACTTATCGTACCGAGAGAAGGCGATAAAGACAGCTTGAAGAAGAGTGAGATCTATATCTTAGATTTCCTGATAAATCTAAGGAAGTTTAACTTCATGAGGTACATTCTTATAACCATTGAGAATCTTAAGAAAGGAAATCTCAGAGCTCAGATCGTAATGTACCCAACAATATTATCAAAGTTGATAGTCTGGTGCCTTGAATCTTTCAAGGAAGCTTGCAGATCTAAGCCAAGGGTTTGTAAAATCTTTTTGGTTAGTGATGACACCCTTAAGAGGATGGATGTGGCTTTCAACAAGGAGATTGGTGAGTTCGTTGATTTACCTAATCAAGAAGAAACGGTTCTGAAGGCTGCTGAACCAGAATCATCCAAACTAGTGAAGAAAAGAAAGTTAAAGGAAGTTGCAGCTGAAGTCGAAAATCCTAAGTCTAAGGAAGCTCAAACCGCTCCTCCCAAACCAAAGAAGAAGAAGACCTATCCTGATGAGGTAGTTACAAATTGGAGAGCTGATAAAGAGAAAAGGAAATTAGGGGATCCGCAGTTCGGATTGGACCCTGCGGAAGCTAAGGCATTAAAGGAGAGAACTGCTGATGAGCTTGAAAAACAATGAAAGGAAAAGAAGCTTAAGAAGAAGATGTCAGAAGCCGAGGCAGTCCAAGCATTGTTAATGTTTAATGAGATGGTATCCGGATGTATCCCAGTTCTGAGATCTTTCTCCCTGGAATCTCTACCTGAGACTCCAGGAAGAAACCTTGATTTTCCGGAAGAGACTACAGCTGAGCGTGTTGAGAAAATCGAGAAGATTCAGCAAGTGGGAGAGGAAGAGGAAGTTGCTGAAGGAAGTGGTGAAACAGGAGATCTTTTTAAACAAGTGGATGATTATACAGGATCACCTTCGGAACATCTATCACTCCGAACTTCAGAGGCTGAATCCTCTAAGTTAGTAACTCCAGAGAAGGATAAGAATGAGGTAGATGTTGTTCAGAAAGTTGTTGATGAGATTGTTCAAGTATCTACTGGGGAGCAGAAAACTCCTGATCAAGAATCAATTCCGAAGAAAGACAAGGGAAAGCAACTCCTTGTTGAAACTCCGAAATCAGTGGCTAGCAAGAAAAGAGAATATGGTGATTCATCTAAAAGGAAGTTGGAGCTTATTGAGGAAGAAAACTCTCCAAGCAAGATTTCAGATTCGGAGTCATCCTCGTTGGGGCATGATTTTGTTGTCCAGTCTTTAAAGAAGTTGGTGGGATCCATTCCGACATTCTCTAGTATTGACTCTAGATGTCAGATGCTCCAACATGCGTTGAATCAGAAAAATTACTCCGTATCTATGGTTATGGACAAGTGCGTTGAGATTGAAGCTCAGTTCAAAACCTTCTTTGTTGGTTACGAAGCTCATAGAAAATCTTGTAAGAGGATGACAAACTGGTTGAAGAAGACTGTGGAAGAGATGAGGTTGTTCGATGAGTTTCAAGACAATGTTAAAGATGCATTTGAAACCAAGGACAAGAAGATAAATGAGTTAACTTCATCCTTTGAAGAGAAGATGACAGAAGAAAAGAACTTCCGGATTCAAGAAGTGAGAGATCTGAATGGGAAGCTGAATTTCGTCTCTCAAAACTGGAAGTTTGAAAGAGATCATCGTATTGATTTTGAAGAAAGGATGAAGGCTCAGGAAGAAAAGATCAAAGCTCAGGAAGAAAAGATGAAAGCCCAGGAAGAAAAAATTGAAGCTCAATCTGAAAGAATAGTTGCCTTAGAGAAGCAAGCTGAAGAAGATCATAAAGACCTGAAGAAGATCAAGACTATTCTAAAGGGACTCATGTCAAAGGAAAAAGATCCGAAATAACCAAATCCGATCTTTTTGTTGTAATTTTTTCTTTGTTGTCGAGATTTCAAATCTAATGAAATTTGTGCCTCTCATTTCTTTTGTTGTCATTACTAATATTTCAGGTACTTTGTTATTTTTTTTCATTCTCTCCAATTCTTTTTGAAAATAACAAAGGGTGAGAAGGAAAAGATCCTTAAGAAAAAGTAGAACTCCAATGAGTGTTTATCAAAGGGGTAGAAGAAAAAGATCCTTAAGAAAAATAAAAACTCTAATAAGAGTTTGTGAAAGGGGGAGCTTTTTCATTAAAGAAGACATTCTTATCTATCACTCCAGAAATCTGAATACGATCCTTAGAGTTCCAAAGCCTAAGGGGGAGATAGTCGTATTCATCAATATCCTTAAAGCAAAGAGAGATAAGACTTACTGTTTTTCTTTCTTCTTAGAATTTCTTTTTTCGTAAGGATGTTTGTGCTTTCCAAAAAGGGGTTGATTTTTGAGTCAATAAGGTTTTCCTTATGACTTTTCCATTCCTTCTTGTTTTGAAAATCACAAACACCTTATCTTAAGGAAAATCTCTTTTATAAGGAAAATTGCTTTCTTAAGGAAAATCGCTTTTATAAGAAAAATTATCCTTATCATATTTTCATCCATATTTTTCTTAAGTATGAGATTCGGATTCATTTTCTCGAAATCATTGAAACTTTGTTATAAAGCATTCTATTTTAGAATTCGGATTCTAGATAAGAACTATAAGGAAGTTTCATTCCGAATTTCGGATATGAACTCTGACTAAGTTCTATTCCAGATTCAGGATACGAATTCTGAAGAAGAATTCTCATTACGAGTTCTAATGAAGAAATCTCATTCCGAATTCCCATTATGAATTCTGATGAAGAATTCTCATTACGAATTCTGATGACGAATTCTCATTACGAATTCTGATGATGAATTCTCATTACGAATTCTGATGATGAATTCTCATTACGAATCCTGATGATGAATTCTCATTACGATTTCTGATGACAAATTCCCATTACGAATCCTGATGATGAATTCTCATTACGATTTCTGATGACGAATTCCTATTCCGAATTCTCATTCCGAATTTACCTATTAAACAGAATTTGAGTATCTTTGTTTTATAAACTCTGAATTAATTCAGACTCCGAAAAATATCTTTGTTTGACTCCGAACTTCTATATTGCTTACACTTCTAAAATTTTTCTACTCTTTACTATTGTTCCTTACACTCCGAACCTTCACTCCGAAGTTTTCATTCTGAACTTTTATGTTAGAGTTTAAAACGATGTCGTACATTCTGTTACACTTGTTTTATTATAAAACGATGTCGTCTGTTTTGTTATAAACTAACCGTTGTCTAAGTGACACGTGTACAGGTCCCTCCGATCTTTAAGGAAATTATGACCATTGGAGAAGGAGCCGACCTTACCTATAAATAGGAGCTCATTTGAAAGAGCTCTATACTGATGACAGATGAACAACTTGGTTTTGTGCATACATGCTGTTGAAGTGATTTCTAGAGATAGAGGCTCTTATTAACTCTCAAAGCCTCGTGCGACTCCGAATGTTGGTGATTACATTCGAGGGCTTCCGGGGATAGGAAGACAGAGGGGCTGACTACCTTAAAGTTCGAGGGCTTTCTTGCTGAGGAAGACAGAGGTTTCCAACTACCTTGAAGTTGAGGGCTTGCGGGGATAGCAAGACAGAGACTCCGATCTTCGTATCGAGGGCTTACCCTGGTGTGGGTAAGACAGACTTGCTTGAAAGTATAAATCAATGGACCTTTATCCAAGGTTGTTGGATACCCTTCTCTTTGGGTTAAAAGACTTATATCTTGTTACTTGTAGTTTTACTACTTGTTTATATTCCGCTGCATTTTGTATTATAAGGAAAGTATAACTTTCTTATACTTTCTTATTTGTACTCTGATTCATTTAGATTCTATACGCTTTAAGGTAGAATCTCATATTGTAATCATTTGTTAAGATTCAATTTCCGGAACCATATTTCTGGAACCCTCATTCGGAATCTCTTTCCTAGTTTGCATTCGGTGTTAAGAGGTGTTGTGAATTTTCTTAGTTTAACTTTGTTAAACTTAGCCCTTTCCTTTGCTTAAGGAAAACATAGTTATTCTTAACTAACTTTAAAGGTTCCAAAGGAATTTTTAAAGTATACAATTCACCCCCCCTCCTGTATATTGAGCATCTACATCACTATTTCGATCCTACAATTGGTATCAGAGGTTGGAAACCTCTAACTCTATACCAATCTTACAATAACTATTTTCAATTATTTTATATAAATTTTGTTATATAAATATGCTAACATGTTCTACCCTAATGGATTAAGTAGGGAAGACATTTGGGTAAAACCTATCGAGTTTCATTACTCACCCCTTCTTTGGAAGTTTGGTTCTTTTCTAGATATCTCATATCAAGACATAGGCAAAGGTAAAGTATCCCACTTATCTAGTGGTTCCTAGTGATACATGGTATTTATTGTGTATTTGGAGCCATGGAGCATGTATGGAGTTATGGACTTTTTTCATTACAGTCCTTGGGTTTTGTTGGTTTTTTATTCATATTTGTACTATGAAATTAGTTGACTTACACTATGGTACGTTGTTCTATTTGGTTTTGATATTAATGATATTACTTTGAGTTGTTTTAAATTATTATCATGCCACATGTAGTGGTTATTTTTTTGTGGAATGTATGGTTATATTGTTTTATTTTCTAAGCGAAAATCGACTCCCGTCTATTAATGAAGCTCTTGGAATTTATTTCTTGTCTTTGGCATCTTGGCGATGTTTCTTAAGGACAAGTATAAATTACACCTCAACTCAAGCCAATGAGGAGTGAAATGAAATTACAAGACGTATTGGAATATTCATTTATTAAATTGAAAGTTGTATTAGTCATGGTCGGTCTGTGACTCTATTATCTTTTCTTGGTCTATGAGTTGAAATTAATTCTCATCTATTCCTTGTGTCAGGTTGGTAGAAAGGTGTCGGATTATCGGTACATGAAATTTAGATCATAAAAAGAAATATAAAAACATTTTAAATTTAACTTCAGGTTAAAAGGGAGTTGGGTACATAAGTGTTTCGAGGAAATTTATAAGACTTGGAATATTATTTTCATTCATTTAGCCAAATTAGAAGAGCATGACATGCATTTTAGAAATGACTTCCCACAAGGTGTTCACATTTAATTTTGAGTAATTATTTATGATGTGGCATAAAAGTTTTGATTTTTTAAAGTTGGTAATGTTTTTATTCAAATGGGATATTTTGAAAAGGTATGAAACAGTTATTATAAAAATGGTTTTATTTTCAAAAGAATTGATCAATTTTCAAAAATGGATGAAAATAGAAATGTTGAGTTTTTTTAATGAAATGTTGTGATATGTGGGATGTGGTGGAATTTTAAATTTTTTAGAATTACATTGCTAGAGAGAGATACTTATTGTGTTTTTGTCTATATAGAAAATGGAACCTCCTAGGTATCATAGAAACCCAACAGATAAAGCTACTAAGAATGTGGTTTCACTTGAGTCACAGGTGAACCAACATCTAGTTCATATTTTAGTCTAAGCATTCTAGGTTGTAGACATAAGGAACATGAGGGATTAACCAAAGAAGGTGGATCATTCCATCTAGTTCCAGAAGTAGAATCTAACCATATTTTGGGGTGATTTTAAACCAAATAAGGTAGAGCTATGAATAAATTGGATGAAAAGAATCGTTGATTTCCTTGGTACACCAAAAGAGTTGAAATTCAATATAGCGATGTATATGATAGAGGATCATGCACGTTAATGGTGAGATTTAGAAATTTAGGATAAATTATACCAACGCCTTACATGGGAGGATTTTAATTAATTATTAAAAAAAAATTCTATCCTTATAAATTCAGGATCACTAGAATGATTGAGTTCTTCAACTTGAAATTAGATAGCCTCATAGTGACAGATTACGTGGATAAATTCATGAATTTAGTCCTCTTTGAACCAGAAGTTGTAGCTAGTGTGTATTTGAAGGTGCACATTCATGAATCCGGGATGAGGTAGGAGATTTACTCACATATTGTCATGATCTGCATAATGAATTATATATATATGTTAAATAGATAAATGGAAGCATAAATAGACATATTAGGAGCTATGGGTGGAGGGGGAATGTGGATATCTATAGGGAATGGTGAGAACTCTAATTTTGGAGGTAAGCAATAGAGGGACACCTATTTCCAAGGTATGAGGATGACTTGGAATTATAATATTGGAGTGCGGAATCTTCCTCCAATACCTAAGAGAAATGATGGATGTTTCTATTTTTGTTCATTTAACCACATGAAAAGATAGTGTACGGAACCACCTAGATCATGCCACAATTGCAAACTGATGGGGAATCTTGAGTTCTATTAGGGCAGTTCTTTGAGTTCAGGTGTTTGGGACCCTTCTCATCTGTCACAGATTTTGTATGCCTTGACAGGACAAGGGACGAAAAAAAATCATCTTCTACAGAATAGATTTATCCTCGTTAATTATAATAATACGATGACTCCACAGAAATGGTAGTCTCAAAAGGTCAATAAAGAACAAGGTTCTGTGAGCAAGCAATTATATAGAGTGGGTAGGTTATTAAGGATGATAAATCTTGACCATCGATGGTGAGAGGAATAATTATTTTGAATTATACCCTTATTCAAGTTTTGTTTGATAAGGGTACATCCCATTCCACTATTGATTCTCATGTTATTGATTTTCTATGATTAAATTTTGAGATGTTTTATTTAGTATTGAAACTGTAAACTCCTCTTGGTCAAAGAGAAGGTCGAGCCTTTATGTGTAGATCATCTTCTATAAATATTTATAGATCTAATCTGATATGGGGTTTCCCTATACTTGAGAATGATGTGTATGATATAATCGTGGTTATGGATTGGTTGTAAACTTTCAAGACTCGCATCCATTTTTATACCTAAAGAATTAGTTTATAACTGAAGTTATCATCATGTATATCTTTCGAGAAGATAGTAATGTAAAGTTTGGTAAATGGGATTTTTTTCACCGGTAGTTTGAACAATCTCATACCATTTTTTAGTGTTGAATTTGGAATCTATTGAAGAGATTGAGAATAGCATTTTTCCAGCAGTGGTAGATCAGTTTCTAGATATTTTTTCTAAAAATTTATCAGGGTTTCCACCTATAAGGTAAGTGTATTTTATGATTGATCTCATTTGGGGGACCATTCCATTTTTCCTTCTATATTATTATATGGAACCAAAAAATTTAAGTAAATTGATAGTTTAGTTGGAGGATCTAGAAAAATGGTTGATTCGGCCTTGCACATCTTCATAAGCAGTATATGTGTTGTTTATGAAAAAGTGGGATTGAAATATTTGGTTTTGTGTGGGTTATTATAATATTAACCATGTTATGATAAAGAATAAATATCCACTTACACTCATTAATGATTTCTTTGATCAATTGGGGGGATCTAAGTGGTTATCTAATATTGAATTCTGATCAGGATATCACCAATTGGGAGTTCGGAAGGAGGATATTCCAAAGACTGCTTTTAGGAGGAGATATGGTCATTATGAGTATATGGTTATGCCTTTAGGTCTTAAAAATTCACCAAAAGTATTTATAAAATTAATTAATCAAGTATTACAGAGGTATCTAGATTATTTTTTATTTGTTTTTATAGATGAAATATTGGTTTATTTAAGGAAAAGGGTTGAGCATGAGAAAAATGTGGCAACAGTGTTGGTAATCATGAGGGATCATCTTTTTCCTTCCAAACTGTCAAAGTGTGATTTTTTGGATACAGGAGGTACATTTCCTTGTCCATGTAATATCTAAAAGAGGTTTTTCTATGGATTCAGAGAAGATAGGGGTTTTGTCTATTGGAAACCTAACAAAGAATTTTTTTGATATATGCAGTTTCCTTAGTCCAGCTGGTTATTACTGACATTTTGTTTTTGAATTATCACAACTAGCTTCACTTTTGATAGCTTTGAAAAAGAAAAATTTACCATTCCCGTGGAATGAGGAATTTCATAAGTCTTTTCAAGGGATTAAGGTTCTCCATAAATTAACACAAATCATGATTTATTTGAGTTTAGGACAAGGGTATGTGGTCTATTGTGATGTTATAGGATCCTAGTTGGGATTTTTTATCATGAAAGGAGATCATTTTTCTTCTTATGGATCAAGTCAGTTAAGGATTCTTGAGAAGAACTACCCAACACTTGATTTGTATTTACCTATTGTGTTTCATTATATGAAGAGTTGTCATCATTACACATTTAGTGAGAAATTCACTATGTTTACAAATCATAAGAGCGTGAAACATATTTTCTCACAAATAAATTTAAACCTATGGAAAAGAATATGGATGGATTATATCCACATTTTTTACTCTGAATTGATGTATAAAATAGGTAAAGGAAATACAATGGTGGATGCGTTAAGAAAAAATTATTATGCTTAGTTATAAAAATAATCATCATACCAATGGTTGTTGATGTTGATGATAGGTGACATGAACTAGGATTGTGAAGACCGAGGTAAATTTGTTGTTTTCTTTCCTACTTGGTTTATTTTTGATGTGGTAGAGATGGTTAAATAAGGTCTTATGTTTGATTCTGAATGTTTTTTATGAGGAAAAAACATAACTTTGGGGAGACCATTGAGGGATGGAGACTATAGGGGAGTTTATGTTTTTGGATTCAAAATCGGATGGTTGTGACTTTGGATTGTCAGGAAAAAATTCTCCATGCTTACCACAATTCCAAATGGGTTATTCATCTATGAATATAGAAAATGTACAAGTAATTGAAATAATAGTTTTGGGAGGTTGGTATGAAAATTTTTGTGGATGATTTTGTTTCGAGATGCTTAACTTTTCAGGAGGTTAAGGAATAACATCAGTGACAAGAAGGAATGATGAAGTCTTTACCTATTCCTATTTGGAAATCAGAGTAGATAGCTATGGATTTTTTAATAGGTATACCAATAATTATTTGGAAACATAATTCCATATGGGTGATAATGGATTTTCTAATATTGTCAGCCCATTTAATCCCTAATCATTTATCTGAAATAGAGGAGGATTTGTCAAAAATCTATATCTTCGAATTGGTAGAGTGGCATGGTGTACCTTTTTGATATTATCATATAGAGATATGTGGTTTACATCTCATTTATAGTAATCCTTAATGAATTCTCTTGGGAATCATTTGACCATGAGTACGACGTATCATCCTCAGATGGATGGGTAATCCGAATAGGTGATACAAACTTTGGAAGATATGTTATGGGCTTGGGTTATTGATTTGGGTGGCTTATGGGATGAACATGTACCATTGGTGGATTTCTCATATAATAACATCGATTAGGACTTGATATAAATGGACCCTTTTGAATTATTATACAGGTTTCCTTATCATTCACCAATTTGTTGGGTTGAAATCGGTGAGACTTAATTAGTTGGGTGAACCCATATCCAAGATATAATATAGAAGATTTAGTTGATTGGTAAATAGAAGGAGATGACTCAGAGTCATCAAAAATCATATGCATATCATTTTTGATGTTTTTTATCATTCTTGGTCGGTGATAATATGTTTTTTAGAATCTCTTTCGGTCTGGGACATCATTTTTTTGGGAAGCATTGAATTGTATCTCCTCACTACATAGACCCTTTTGAGATACTTGAACGGGTTGGTGAGTTGGCATATTGGTTGGAATTTCCACCACAGTTTAGTGCTTTTAAAAAAAATTCATGTATCTCAATTGGAAAATTATTATCCTGATCCAAAACATGTGATTATATGGGATTACATTAACCTAATTCCGGATTCGTCATAGGTGCATGTGCTGGTGTGGAACATGGATAGTCAAGAGAATGTATTTTGTGGATGAAGCATCAGTCTACTGTGGGTTTTGTAAAAATATAGTTAGATTCCGGAATATTCATGGGAATGGGAAAAATAAATGATTGAGCAATGGCCTGAAATTTTTTCAGACACAAATGGTTTATTTACTTTGTGAGGACAGAAAGTCCACTGGCGGGGAGAATGTATCAATCCTCAAATAAATTAATTAACCATTAATTGATGTATTTCTTATACATGAAGTTTCTCAGTGATGTTTGGAATGGTTTTGATAAATTTTTCAAAAAATTTGGGTCATTTCAATAGGTTCATATTTTGAGCATGGTTTTTTGAAATCATGTAACTCATAATTGAAACCATGAATAGTGAGGCAGGGGATTAAGGATAAGGCTCCCAGGTAGGCACCCAATTTGTCCAAACCATGAAACCACCTTGGAAAAATCATGTAAAGTAGGACAATGGCATTTTTCATGGTTTGTGCATGGTTTGTCTAACTGTGTAGGCCAACCATGAGCGGTCCCCTTTGAGGTAGATCCTGGTGTATGGTTAGCACATGGTTTTGTAAAAAATTGTTACTCACCATGAATGGTTTAAAAACAAGATCATAAAATAGTCTATCTTGGTTGGGATTATGTTTTAACCCACCATTCTTTTCTCCAAATCAACCCAAAATCTATTTTCCTTCTTCCCAATGTCTATAAACACTTCCCCCATTGAATTAGAAGCTATCTGGAAGAGTTTCTTAATTCATTGAATCCCGATTCGCATGGGAAGTCGTCGTTTTTAGTATTTTTTCTTAGATATACTTTTCTTAATCTCTCAGTTTATTATATCTAGTCTAATTTGGATAGATCTATGGTTTTTATGCCATTCATGGTTAGATTTTCCTGGATTATGATAGGGGAAGATATCTAAGGTGGGTTTTTGGAGATTCAACCCGGTTTTATGGGTGTTTTCATGTTGTTTTTAATTTTCACTATAATTATCAAGGTACCCAACCTCACTCTTGATTCCTATTGCTATAACTAGAAGGATTAATTTAAAACTTTTTTGTGAAATTGATTATGAAATTGTTGTGAAAATCATTATATAAAACCTATTTAGGGACGGTTTATGGATTTTTGGTGAATTTGTGGAATTGTGGAAAGTTGTTGTTCAATTTTCTTTGTTTTATTGATTTCAAAATGTTGATTTTAAAAAATGGATTTGCTGGATTTTTGGTAAATGGTTTGGTTGAGATGTTTTCAATAAAATAATGGTTTATTAAAATGAATTGAAATGGTTTATTAGAAAGTGTGTCAATAAAATAATGGTTTTATTAAAATTATGGTCAATTTGAAATATTTTTTTTTCATACATGGGTTTTTTGATTTCATGCTTTCGATATGACCCTAGATAAGGGTCATGTACCATTGGGATACAATGGGACATAACCTTGAATTAGGGGTTTGTTTCACTAGGTAAGAAAGACATTTGCTACTTTGTTTTGACTTAGTGGATGGATGATAAACCACTCGTGAGTATAGAACGGTTAGAGAAGCATGCATGTGTGGGTGTGGGTGTGAATCATGGAATGGGTATTAAAAAAATGAATGTGAAGTGGTTTAAATTATTTTTTGGTTTTTTCCTTATAAACTGTATTAGTGTGGAAAATTGTTTTATTATTAAACTACTAATCTTTGATATAATTGTTTTCAATTTTTTATATAAATGTGCTAACATGTTCTATCCTAATGGTGTGAGTAGGGAAGTCATTTGGGGAAAACCTACTGAGTTTTTCTTCTCACCCCTACTCAGTAACTTTAGTTCTTTTGTAGATAGAATTTACCAGGACATGATAAAGGGTAAAGTATCACACTACTCTAGTGGTATATAGTGATATGTGGCATGTATTGTGGAGTAAGAGCATGGATAATGTTTAGAATTGTGCAGTTCTATCATTAGATTCCTTGGGATTTATTGATTTTTTCTTCCACTTTGTACATTGATATTAGTTGAATTCCACTGGGTTGCTTTGTTTTAGTTGGTTTTGATAACAATGGTTTTATTTTGATTTGTTTTACATTGTTATCATGTATCATGTATTTGTTATTTGGTTATGGTATGTTTGGTTATGTTGTTTTATTTTCAAAGGGTAATCACCCCACATATGATAATAAATCTCTTGGAATTTATTTCTAGCCATTGGATTCTTGGGGATGTCACTTAAGGCTAAGTAGAAATTCTACCATAACTCAAGCCAATGAGGAGGGGCATGATGTTACACCCACTTTGGGATACCTTTTATAATGAAAGGGTCATCAACATCCTTTAAAGATATTCCAAGTGAGATTCAGCTTCCACATTTCCAATATTTGAATAATAATATATTAAAAATAATAATAATAATAAATTAATTAAGAATATTTGATAAAATATATAATTATTAAACATAAATAAAATTAACACAATAAATAACTAAGAATGTGAATATAATACTAATAATAACTAATTAATTGTTATATTTATTAACTTATAATATAATCAATAATTCATTTTTTTAATTAATAATTAGTAATATAGTTAATAATCAACCATAAAGGTCATAATATAATTAAAGATTAATGGTATTTGATCACTAAAAATTAATAATTAACAATTAATAATCAATAATATAATCAATAATTAATAATATAATTAAAAATAAATAATTGATGATTAATAGTCAATAATTAACCCTTAATTATTAACAATTCATATGTAACAAACCTACCTAATCTACTTTATCCCAATATAAAAGTTGGTCCACCATAGGACCCAATTCATGTTCTTGATCATCATGGTCTGATAACAACTGTTAATGAATCAATATTACTCGCATGGGAAACTTTTCACCTGATACACTATAAATTAAAGAAGTTATTTCAATCAAAAAACCCTAAAATGACCTTACCATAAGTTGGGGAGTCAGACATATAAATTAATCTTCAAAACTAAACTTGTTGATAGCCTTTTTTTGAACTAATAATGATACATTTAAATTTTCCCTAGATATGGAACAATAGATAACCTTGACGTTGATCTTAAAAAGGTAATCTTGTTTATCTTTATGATTCTTCAAAAACCTATTTGTATTCTTGTCTACTTTGAAATTAGTAAAAGAAAATAGAAACACTATGTATCATCAAACGCATATGAAAATAGAAGGAATGAGAATGGAAAACAAAGGAATAATAGTTGGGAAATGGAGGAGTAATTCAGTTAGAAGTAAGGTCGGATATAGATTGAATCGCTCTTCAACTACCTATAACATATTCACAAAATGATCAAATCATTAATTATCAACCTCACTCAACACATGGTCAATTACCCGAGACACATACATCTCTCACCCAAATCATTGATCTCTCATGCATGGAATGACATCTTGTACATGATAACTCTCCCTATAGTGACATAATCACTCAATGAAACCATCTCAGACAAGAATATCTTCCCAAAAAAAGTGATCTTCATGATAACATTAATCATTCAGCCTCTCCTTGACACTCAATCGAGTGAACAAAAAATGTACTAGGAAAATGATCAGGGAACAATATGTAGTAAACACTTCCTATGAGTGAATGATGTGGTGCATCACTCCACTTGACCATTAATTCTGACCAAGAATAATATAGAAGTGTAAAATTAACATGATATTCAAATATATAGGAATCTTCAAGCATAACTCCCTAGTTCGAGACATTATAATTAGGCTTCAATTTCTGAATGTTCAAGATCACATAACACAAGAATAAGAAGAAACTACATTTTTTATTCATAATAATAATTTAGAAAAAAATAGAGAAACAAAATGAGAGAATAAGAGTCATAATTAGTTCTCATGGATCGTGAATGGGTAAAACAGGTTTAAACCCCACCCTTTATTAAAAATAAAATATAAAATCATCATATTTAAAATAATTTTGATTGGAATCTTCTTCCACTTGTAAATCTCGGAAGTGTGCTTTATTGATTTTGAGTAAGATCCCCAGTGACCACATTTGAACAACTATAACTGAATATGCTCCACCCACATGATCTTTTCTTAGGTATAAATTATCCTGAATTAGGAAATAACTCCACTCAGTTTTCACATGAATCATTGAGAAACTCTCTGGTACCATCTATATTGATCTCAAAATACTATATACATTGTTTTGAGTATTTGGGAACCCTATGTGTTTTAAAATTCACTTATATGTACCATTACATAACCATTATCTAGAATAGGTTAGTATGACATCTGTTCCTATCTAACTTCACATAGTTGTAGGAATGTTAAATTACCCTAACATATAATGTACCTTCTTTGGAATTTAGAAACTCATAGTTACCTTTACATAGGCCCTATGTATGAGATTGAATACCTTTACATGAGACTTTGTGAAGTGATGGTAATATATATGATGATAATTTTCAATTGAGGGTTCCCTTACATGATCTATCCAAAATGAATCTTTTTGGCACAACAAAATTTCCTATTTGGAATTTTTAGCTTAACATTTTGTTGTAATTGTTGATAATTTTGAGATGTACATAACAAATAATGTCATGAACAATAATATGAAATTAAATATTAATTTATGGAATCATCAAAAATAATAATATATGATCTTTTCATATATAATTTAAAATTAAGGTATTTAAATAAATAATTACCTTTCATTGAATACTTTATTCATCATCAATGATCAGATCAATACCGTTAGTCGTACCATCATTTTTTCATAGGAATCAAGGTTACATACCCTCTAGTGGTGATCAAAAATCGTTATATGAACCTGTTATTATCATTGTATAATCCTTAGGTGGATATTTTGGATGATTAGGACACTTTTGGAAATCAATATTGATCATAATAAAATCCCTCAATGTGAGAAATATCTATTCCGGTGGAGGTGGTGGATTTCGCTGCCTTATTGAAATCATTAATGGGGAGGAACTCTTTGTGGATTGAGATAACTCTTTCAAGAAATCATTATGAAAACCAGTTATATTTTTTCTAGAGTTTCAAAAAAAATTCATAACCTGGTTTAAATAGAGATTCGGTTAAAAAGGATAATTCTGTAAGGGCCCTAGTTATTTTTTTAATCCCTGGTGAACCACAGCTCTAAATACTAATATAATTATTATTATATACATGACAAGAATTAAACTATAAAATAAAATAAATATTATTTTACTGAATTGATTAATTAATATTTATTCAAAAAATATTTAATATTAATTTTATCACCCAACAAATAACCACGGTTCTTTAATCCTGCTCAATATTTATTCAATGTTGAAAAAAATAAAAAAAAATTAATTAAATAAATATCACCAATTTATTCACCTATAAATAAATAAATAATATACATTCACAAATCCAAAGAATATATATATATATATATATTTAATATTCACATAAGTAAATAAATAAATATTTTTTACCTTATAAATAAACTAAAATAAATAAATATTATATATTCATGTAATTAAATTAATAATTACACGATGAATAAATATTTTTTAAATATTCAACAAACATATATATTCTTTTGAATAACTGATGGTTAAATATTTTTTATCAAAATAAAATGAATAATTATAAAATCATTTTTTGGAATAATATTTATCCAAAAAATTAAATTTATAGATATTTTAACTGAGGTTCCGAATACACTTAGTGTGTGACACTTTAGGCCCCATTCTTAGTGGAAATGGGAAACATCGCCTTTTTCCAAAGTTAGTATCTAGAAACATGCCAAGGATCCTATAGAGAAATACGTTAATGTCACAATGAAATAAAACCTCTTACAAATGTACACTATGTAATATAATTCCTTGGTCTCGATATCCTTATTTGAGAAAGTTTCGTACCGGTGTTATTAACCTATGTCCTCAATATTTCTTTCAAGGAATTTTCAAAATTGAACTTTCTAATATAATTCCTGGGCTATGGACTTAGTATGGAAATTTAATTTCCATAAAAGGACTTGAGATATAAACTTACACTAAATTGGAAAGGGAAAATCCTTTCTCCCATTATTCATTAATGAAGTATTACTCATGATGTGCCCAATGTATCATACCTCGTCGTGAGCATATTTCATCATAATTTTCATCCATAAGGAAGATAATGTGACTCATAGTATTAAATAATAAAAATATTAAAGTATAAGAATTATTATACACTTCTATAGAGAGGAATATCCAATGACACATATAAATACGGATGTTCTACTATTGAGTCATGTTCTCATAACCTCTTACTTTAAATATAACTAACACTGCACACCATGAGATATTTTCTCATAGTACTATGAGTCACTACCCCTAATATAGTATATCATATTCCTTATATAAATTATTTCATTTGTAAAAAAGAAAATATTTTTAATAATTCTATTGTATCACTCCTAGGTTCTCATCACAGCGAAAAACATCTATAACATTTCGATGTGATTGTCACCCTTAGAACATTATCACATAAAATTTAATAAAAAATAATAATCACGATGTGATCAGAACATTATTAATATTCAAAAAAATGAATATAGGTAATCATAAAGTATATAGAAGTTGATTCCTGGGAACTAACTCTAATAGAATCCCACTTTCTCTAGATCCAACTACTAATAGCTTTTAGTCCATAGTACTCACATAATATTCCTTATTTTTCTAAGATAAGAATTTTTTTCAAGGGGTCCACCATTATTTCCTCCCTAGAAACTATGCTCAATATGAACACACACCTCTAACAAAAATCCCAAAATAGGTGATACTTCTTGAGTACGTGCATCATCCTTTGATGTGGCCTTGACTCCTTTGAGAGAGCCACCATTGAAGTATTATAAAATATCACTGTGATTGAATATATAAAAATAGAAACCACATCAAGCACTTGTATTATGTTGATAATCTAAACAACATATCTGGATGCATAAAACGTTTCAATATACCCAGATTATGCTATAGAATCAGAGATGACTGGATATCAAAAAGTTTCGTTCATTGAGACTGAAGACATATCTTAATCATGACATTATATATATCCAATCTATTTAGAAACTAGAATTATTATATACTATGATGAAAATATTCTCATATAATTCATATAACAAAAAAAATCCCTATTACAGCTTAAATACATAAGTTTATCATTAACAGTATAGAAATGGTGTTATCCTAGATCAGAATTATATTTATATACAATTCTCAAAACATAGTAAAAATCAATAATATTACATATCATAGCATAAATAAATGATCATATCATAGAATAATATGAAATATTAATCATTCTCCATCTTTATTGTTGTTTTTAAGGAAAACTTTTCTTAGAAAGATGTATACCATATAAAACATGTATAAATCCCCTCTTCGATTGTTCCATACTAATTGTCTTTAGAATCATGTTAATATATGTACCTTGAATTAGTCCAAGTACCTCTCAAATATATCATGAATAATCATTATTATGAGAATATATGATACTCCACTTAGATCCTACATGGAAAATAACTTGTTTGACCAATCCTTAACCAACATAAAGTCTAGTATTTCATTTCTAATAAGTAGTATTTAATAAATATATACTACTATAAATATGACCACACTCCCACTAAACTACTTGTAAACACATTTCTCACATTTATCCTTTATAAAACCAAAATATTTTATGGAACATCATAAAAAAATGTACCATGTTAAAGATACATTATTCAATCCATAAATGGATCTCTACAACATGAAAATATTATTGTAATTTCCTAGAGTCAAAAACTCTTAAGGTTGTGTCATATAAACATATTCGTGAAGAATCCCATTAAAGAAATATCTTTTGAAATCCGTCTTCCCAATCTCAGAATCATGTAAATCAATTATAGAATGTATAATCAGGATGAATTTAATAATGGAAACTAGAGAAATTTTTCTTTGTAGTAAATTCCTTAAAAGTGTTTAAAACCATTATCCACTAGCCATTCATTATGGTTTCATACTTTACATTCCATTTCCTTTCTCTTCAATATCCTTTTTTTTCAACATGTTTCACATAAATTGGAGGATCTACCAAAACCGATACTTGGTTTTGATATATGGAATCCATCTATGAATTCATGGATTATTTCCATCTTGTAACTTATGATCCCTATATTGCCTCCATATATAAAAAAATATATTTATTGTTAACCAGTAATGATTCTTCATCCTCATAGAGTAGAAATATGTATCTTTATGATTCTCTTTCCTCAATAGTGATATTTTGTAGAACTTTTTTTAGGAACATCCTCTTCCATAAGGTCATATGAAATATTTTCTTTCAGAAACCCATATATATCTTGAGAATTAACTTCATCAATTTCAATATTTCTCCTACTATCCATATTGGGGATGTGTTCTATATCAAAAAATGGCTTTCCTTACCATAAAAACATTCATCTCAAATGGCTTGAATAGGTCATATCACCTTATTTCCTTGGGACATCCTGTAAAGATTCACTCTATTCCATGGGGTTATAGTTTTTTTCCAAAGATAACCTTAAAAAACACTTCACAAACCTATGAATGAGAATATTACAAGATGGTTTTTTGTCCATACTTTTATTATTATGGTATTCTATTTCCCACATTATTTGGAAACCAATTTAAAATGTTTTCAGTAGAATGTAATGTAGATCCAAAAAAGGATAATAGAGGATCTGTATGATTTACTATCAATTTCACCAAGTAAAAAAATCATAATCCCTCCTTTCACTAACACTATTATACAGTGGCGTATAAGGTGTAGTGATTGGGGATAGAATCAAATAATCATTTATAAATTTGATAAAATATTGGTTAAGATACTCGCCACCTTGATCTAATCAATGTGTATTTATCTTCTTACCGTGTTGATTCTCTATATCATTCTTGAATTTATTAAATTTCTTAAAGGAATTGAATTCATACCACATCAAGTAGAAATAACCATATCTACTAAAGTCATTATTAAAAGTTAGGAAGTATGAATACACACCTCTATGTTCTACTATAAAATGTCCACACGTATTAGTGTGTACCATTTCTAGAATATATGTAACCCTTTAACCATGTACACTAAATAGTGTATTGGTGATTTTTTCTTGAAAAAGTAATGACATATTTCAAGTGTTTTTATCTCAAAAGAGTCTAATTATCCATCTTTGTATTGATTTGTTGAATTTTTCTCATTTACATGACCGAGATAGTTATGTCACAATAGTGTGTGAAATGATTCATGTGAACATGATTTATTATCAATTTCCAACACGTGGTGTTTCTAATTTAATACATAAATATTGTTTTTTAAATTTGAAATATCATATCATATGTTTTACTTATAAAATAAATTAATCTAATTTAAAAACTATAAAATAAAACCTTTAGTTTCTACGAAAGATAAAAAACTATTTTCCAAGTAATAGTTGGTTCATAATAACGAAATTTTAGAACCAAAATCATCTAAGTTGGAAATAGATTGTCGTAGCCTCTTATAAATAATGCATCAAGTTTTTCACTATTGGATACTTGAATATCTACATCTCTTTTGAAAATATTTTATAATCAAGTTGCTTATTATATTTAGATTAAAATATGAGAAAAAAAAGCTATATAAAATGCCCAATTTATTGGTATAAAAATATTTAACTCAATAAAAAGAAACACCTAATGCTTATCCCTATTTCATTAACTATCTATAACCTTTTTTTAGTAGCCCATATTTCTAGAGAAAAACATATTAAAAACATTCCATTTGTGGTTTTGGAATCTTATTTTTCATAGAGGGATAGTGTCAGGGAGCTTTAGACTTGGAATGAGTCTTAGGTCCCTCTTCATTGTTATTCCTTTACTTATTCACCATAGGAACCATATAATTTTCTAGCCTCATTCCTTTATCCCCATGGAGAATCAAAGTATGGATTTTTTAAAGTTCCTTCTCATAATTTCTCACGTCATAATTTACAATGAAATTGGATAAGCTCTTAGGTAGTGAAGATATAATGAGATCATTTCACAGCACATTAGGGGCCTAAACCCAAATATATTTAAGTGATCGTTGTATCTAATCAATGTGACAACATGAGGCCTATATGATTCTAATACACTAAGATTGTACATGAATAGTGCATTAGAGATTTCATCACTTTTTTTTCTCACCTTCTCTTAATAAAGATAAAGGAGGTGAGACTTGAATCTATATGCATTCATATCCTCGTTTTTCTTTAGAATCTCACTAGACATGGACAACAACATTAAACATTAAATATTTTTGGTATCATCCAAATGATTCGTATAAAAAATAGATTCCATACTCACTAGACTATTTTCAAGTGACTCAAGAATTGGTTTTTACAGCACATGTAATTTCCCTTCAGGGTGTAGTATAATTCACAATCACCTATACCAATCCTGGAAATTCAAATCCTTGAGAAGGTTATACTTATCGAATATAAATCACAGTGATGAATTTGAATTCATGTGTCATTATGTTTCTATAATAAAAAAGGGAAATATTTTATTGCTTTATATTAAATAATAATGTAAATAATAACTATTTAATTTACTAATCTCAAAATATTTTCTTGAAACAAAATCATTATCATCATTGGCTTCGATGTATCCTCTCTGATGGATATTCTAGGGGAAATGATACATAAGTCCCTTCTCATAACCCAAAAATAATTTTTTCAAGCTATTCAAAGGTGTTTAAGTAGGTGTAACTTTATAACTACATTAACTTATATCTCTTTGGTCCATTGGGTGGTCTCACCAATCCTTAAATCTAAAATTGAGTTTTATACAACAATTTTATTATAAATTCCACTCTATCTTACGGTGTTGATCAACCATAAATGTGAAAAAAGTTAAGTCAAACCAGACATAAGATAAATATTCCATGATAAATCAAATCTCCCCAATGAATATTGATTAATAAATTTAAAATATAGTCTGATTTCAACCCAAGTAATGGAAGTCTATGCCAACTTAATATTTTATTTTTGGGATTATTTATCTTTATACGCAAACAGTCTATTTTATCTTATTACATGCATGTTAATATTAATCAAATTTTACTTAAATGATTAAGTATGTATATATAATGTTTACACATATTATAATTTTTTATTTAAATTCCATCTTTCATTATTTTTAGTAAATTATTTAATTATTTGAACATCCATAAATAATAAATTACACAACTTAAAAAAATAAAATACATAAAATGGAATGACTATGGTTTTTTCTAATAGTTGGTTTATCCATAGAATGATAAATAAAACCATGACACTATGAAATAAACTCCTAGAACCATTCCCAATTCAAGATTCAGAATTCCACTCATGATGTTGTGTTCCTCCTAGATTGGTTTCACATTATCTTTAAACTTGATCCACCTCTACTATCATGGTAATTATATCCATTACATAATATTTCACTCACACTTGGGTGAGGGGAGAAAAAGGATTTGTTAATGGTTTTTACATAAAATATAGCACGGGCACATAGGCCCTTGCATAAGTATAGGTGAATGACATGATATAAATTATTTAATTTAATAAATTATTATCAAAAATAAAAATAAATTAAATAAACCAACCACATGAGTAGGCCAGTCTAATATCTTTTCCATCCACATATATGCAATGAATAATAAAATTACACTAGTGATAATTCACTTCAATTAATTATTTATTAATAAGACAAATGCACTTGAATTTATTCAATTGATTAATTAATTAACTAATTATTTTGTATTAATTTCTATCTAAAGAGTCTTTGAGAAACCCATCACCCAATATATCATGGAAAATAAATAGTATTACCAGAATTTACATATAACTATATAAAATTGATTTATTATTTATTAACTTTGAAAACCACATTACATAGTCAAAATTGCATCTATGAATCATGTAATTAGGTTTTAAATTAGGAAATTAATTATTCTTCAGGTAATTTAACATCCTTTATTATTGGGTGGATATGAGTTCTGTACTAATGAGATACACATTATGTTTATCACTTACCATATATCTAGGATAAATAAATAGGGACACATAATTTATCCATATTGTGATACACAATGTGTGTGACCCGCGTATCATGTGTTTGTGAAAATTGCCTATTGGCTTAGTGTTTTCATAAAAAATAACTATTAATGAGTCATGTTTTCTATACTCCAGTTACAAATTTTTTATCTAATTGAATAATAGCATTCCATGTTATGTAGTGTATGTAATGTGTTTAACCACATGAATATAATGAATTTCATTTCTAAACCATGTGGACAACACAATATGTGTGCTAGCTACACACCATGTGGTATGATTGGACATGTTCCAAGTTCTCAACATTCAGTGTGCATTAAATGATTCACATGTTAATTACTATTTGGAACACCATGTATCTCTAGACACATCCATGTGTAGTGAACGATGGTATAATTCATTTACATTCGATGAAAAATTATGTATCCATCCCTACCAACTATAATCCTTAGAACCTCTCGATGGAATCTTTGATCATTCTTCATTTGTTCTTGATTTTTTTACAACCATATAAAAGTTGAAGGAAGAACACTAATTTGTCAAAACATGTTAACTAAACTCTATATTAATGAAAATATAAAATATAAGCTAAAATATAACATCAATTTTGTATAATCGATCAATTAATAATAAATTATTATAAATTATTATTCGACTACTCTAATACTACATAAATGATCTGCATGCAGACGGAGTGCCTACTGGGAATTATCACCTTGAATTTTTTTCATAATCACTAATAACTCTGAGATGTACTTAATGAAGAATATCATGTTCAGTGAAATTAAAATTATGATTAATTAAAAAACATTATGACCAAAAAAGAGAATAAAGTATCACGTATAATTTATAATTAATTTATTTGAACAAAGAATTACCTATGATTGAATTATTTATTAAATTTTAATGATCAGATCATGATTTATTTTCATATTTTTGTTGTGTTTGAGAAATCAAGGGTATATTTCCTCTATTGAAGAACCACACTTGTTTCATAAACCTATGATCATCATCATAGAATATTATGGGTTCTAGTGTGGATGGTTCTAATTCTATTAGAAACTACTACTGATCATAGTGGAATCCTTCAATGCAATAAGGAATCATTCTTGTGGAGGAGGATAATTTCATTTCATTCTAGAGAGTTTTCTCGGGGAGGGTCTCTCTAGGGATTGAGAGAATACTTTATAGAACTCATTCTACCCATTGATCAAAATGTGGATATAATTCCAGAAATTGTTTTGAGTAGGGTTAAATAAAGGTGGGTTAATAAATTATAATTGCATAAGGACCCATATTGTTTTCTTTATACCCCACAAAACCCATGTCTAAATAGTAACCAAATTATAATTATTTAATTGAAAATATCTAAAATCATGAATAAAAAAATTATTTTCATGAATATATAAATTAATATTGATTAAAAAAATATTTAATGTCGAATTTACCATTGGACAATTAAACACAGTCCTCCAATACCCCTAAATATTTATCATACCATGAATAATTACTATTTATTTAGTTAAACAAATTTCACTACATTATTAATAAATAAATATTATACATTCAAAAACCAATGAGTAAATATTTATTAATTATTTTTATAACCAAATAAATAAATATTCTTTACCATCAAAATAAATATAAATAAGTAAATATTTTATATTCATGTAATTAAATAAATAATTACATAATGAATAAATATTTATTAAATATTCAAATCACATATATATTCTCTCAAATAACTTGTGATTGAATATTTGTGGTAAAAATATCATGAATAATTATTAAAATATATAGGGAAACAATATTTATCCAACATGTTAAATCATATGAAATTATATTGATAATATGAACACACTTAATGGGTGACCCCTTCCACATTGGAATTAGTCTACAATACCCTAAGAACAAGGTTTTTGTATACAAACATGTCTAGGATCACATATAGAAAGAAGTTAATATCATAATGATAGACAACCTCCTAAGAACATATACTATGTAATATAATATTTTCATCTTAAAATAGTTATTCAATCTAGTACCATACTAGTGTCTTCAACCTATGTGCACGATGTCTCGTTCTATGTCTTTTAAAAAATAAACTTTCCAATATAATGTCATAACCATAAAAATAATAATGAAGATTTATTTATATCAAAGGGATATAGATTTCAACCTCCACTAAAATGGTAAAGGAAAATCTCTTTCTCACATTAATAATTAATGTAATATTACTCGTGATGCACCCAACATATCTTACCTTACCACAAAAATATGTCATCAAATTTGTTATCAATACATAAAAGTAAATGGATTATAGTATGAATTAATAATAATATTAAAGTTTAAGGATCATTAATAAAAATTTATAATAGGAAAATCTAATGACAAATATAAATGTGGATTTCCTACTAGTGATTTAGGTTCTTATGATCTACTACTCAAAAAAATATCAAGGGAATGAACCGGGAGAGAGTGTCTCAAAGCCTTTTGAGTCTCCCCACCTAATAGCATGTATTAGCTTTTACCAATAAAATTATATCTTCTTGCTATATAATATATATGTTAGAATACTATTGTGTCACATCAATGTTTTTATTATAGTGAGGAACTATTATGACTTTTCAATGTGACAATTACTCATAGGGAATTATCACATATAATGTCACACATTAAAAAAACATGATGGGATAATAACATTATTAATATTCAAAATGGTAAATTATAGTAAGAATAAATTACATATAAGTTGGTTCTAGGAAACCAACTCTAATAAATAACATGCAAAAATAAATTGTGAATTATTAAAAAATCAAAATTTTAGAAAGAATTATATGAAAAATAAAATCATGAATTACATATCTTAAATTTATAATTAAAATATGTTTCAAATTTTTATATTCGAATTAAAAACAGGGAACTTGAAAGAATTATTTCTAAAAAAATTAAAATTACATTTTCAATGAATAATCACTCAAAAATAAAAATTTGTTTCTCTTAAAATATATAGAAAATAAAATCAACATCAATTGATCAATAAAACCCCAAAAACACAGATTTAGATAAAAAATATTCACTGTATTTCATTTTTATCACACTTTCACTAATATTCAATAATTATCTATTTAAAAAATAGTTTGAGAATTAAAATTTCCAAAAATCCCCCAAATAAATGTGGAAAAATTGTTTTCAACAAAGGGAACATAACAAGTCATAACCTGGAATAATAATTCAATATCCATGGAACATAATAGGATCAAAATGAACATAAACCATGTATAACATAATTATTAAACATCAAACTAATACATATAAAAAACCATTGTATGATTGGAAATAAGAGAAGAATGGGATGAGAATCCTATTTTTCTGAGTATATAAGAGTCCCGAAAATACATATCCAAAATATAAAGAAAATGAAAATGTTCACTACCCATATCCATGTGAAAAGTGATATCTCCAAACTTTTCAACTTTATAAAATCTAATCAAAAATTATTATAGAACATCTACCTCGTAGTAGTGTTTTTCATTTACCTACATTAGACAGTATGAAAACCTACATACACATGATGTGAACATGTAGGGTGTGGGATAACAAGCATTTGGTATTCCACCAAATGTTCTACATAAAAATAATTCATACAATATTTGGTGACAAAATCAATTCTCAGACCTCAAATGTATAGTTTAGGGTGAACCAAACCTGAGACACATCCCGAAGGACCATTCTAGGGCTGATTAACAAGTTTCAAGCAGTATTTTGTGAGTGTGCGAAAATATGGAGTTCCATGCACAACAGATTTTCACACCAAATATGACATATAGTTCCGCATGTTCTCTTAAGGATGACGGCATTCCTAAGGCCACCATGGACAAAACAAATCCAAATTGTGTGCAATAAATAAGGGTTGCATGAAATAATTTTGTACGATGTTACATTTGCACACAAAAACTACATGAAACTAGAACTGTTTCATGGAAAATCCCTAATGGAAAATTACAGTTAAGCATGAAACTTATCTCCATGCCCAAGGATTTGTGTACCAATAGTTGAGAATTTTGTTTATAATTAGAAGATTACCCCCACCATCTTTGAGGATCTCTGGAATAAGTATCGATACTCTACTATTCTCATATTCATCTCTTCGGTGACAACACACAACACCAGTATTCATGGACACCAAAAGGTGGATCATTTTCACGAAAGACATTTTATGGGAACAAACATGACTTGGCCTATTGTGGAGTGATCCTCGCATAACTACTCCTAAGGTTGGTTGATATCACACAAACAGTAGGTTCCTTCACGCAACCTCGATCTATTCACAACTCCAAATATTGCACGAAATGATGCCTCTAGAATCCATAAGTCTCCCTATTCTAGATCCTACTACTCGTGCAATGTAGCAATGTTGTGGGAAACATCTTCCGAGTACCCTACTTAATGTACCTTACGCCTCTAGTGTTGACATTACTTTACTTATTTATCTCTTAATAATAGGTACCCATATGCCCACTTCTCCTAAGAATAAGGACTCTACCATCAGACCCCTTGATTTCCACTCCCCCATGGAAGTTTTAATTCCATTTCCCACCTAGAGGTGCTTGAGTGGAGGTCACGTAAGCCCTAGTGGTGTCATCTTCGAAGGAAACTATTCACCTATCTTAGTGGATATTCCTTATGAAGAGTCTTACTCTCTCCTTGACATGGTACCCCTTGAGGAGTGAGCCATTCCACATCCAAGAAGCATGACATAAAACTTCCTAGCTCCATTTCCTAGTCATGTGACGTTAAAATGCAAGAAAAATCCTCAATACATGATATAAAATTGTGGACTTGTCCTGTCTGATGAACATAAGATGCCCCGTGTATGATTGACATGGGATGAACTCAAACATCCTACCCTATGAAACAAAAATAAGATGATTCATGTATCAATTGTATGGGATTTAATATTTTCTCCCATCACAGGATGAACATACCCCTTGGTAAGCTTCCATGTATAAGGCCCACAACATCTTTCTCGATGGTTGGATATTACACCCACCATGGGAAGATTACATGCGTAAGCCCCACACCATTTCCCCAAGAGTGGTACTCTTATGAAGGGAATATTCCATGCATAATCCCCACACCATTCATCTTTGATGATCTTCTATGACACGAGCATCATTACCACCTGAAGTTAAACTACATGGATTGGTCCTATCACACGCCCTTAAACTACGACATCGAACTATGTGGGTTTTTATCCCTATCTATAAATAAAGTATATATAATGTCTCCCTGATATTCAATCTTGCAAATGGTAAACCCAACTATGCCATTTTCCCTCCTATGGATGAACCTCCTAGATCCACCTCTATAGGGCA
This sequence comes from Viscum album, assembly GCA_963277665.1. Classification (NCBI taxonomy): domain Eukaryota; kingdom Viridiplantae; phylum Streptophyta; class Magnoliopsida; order Santalales; family Viscaceae; genus Viscum; species Viscum album. Next base: position 1,106,193,758 of record OY728145.1, read on the forward strand.
TTCATGTCCATCAATAAACCCAAGTGTGACATCTTCACTCCTTGGGGCACACCTCCTATATCTGCCCCAATTGGGTGTCCTGATCCATTGGTAGACCTAGGTGTGACATATTCCCTCCTAGAGACACACGTTCGAGATCTGTCTCAATAGGTTGTTTTGATCTGCCAATCTATCTCAACGAGATGTTATACTCATTCCCTAATCCATCTCAACAGGATGTTCTGAGCAATCTCAATAGGAAGTTGAACTTGTGACCTAACTAAGAATGCCTACCCCGTGTAATAAAAATGGAATTTCGGAGGTAAACATACTTGGAATTATTCCTCTAGAATTAATTACCTCATGATCTACATGTTTTTCCTTGGGTTTCATGCCTAATATGCCTCAAATGAAATCCCTCCAAAGAGGATGTTTTATAGGTAAAAATTGTAACCAATGCCCAAACATGCCTATATTTTTTTCAAAATGAATACTCTCCTAAATGAAGGTTGATACTATGTCAAGATAGAAGAATCATAATTAACCATCTTCCACATTGATATGGCACTGAGAATGAGTTCCATGAACATGAATTATTCATTGAGGGAGAACCATACTTGGAAATGAGATCCAGGGAGGAATCCATGGAACAAGGAACCAACATCCCATCATTCTATTTTGATCGTAGAACAAAAATTTCTAATTAAAGTGATGAATTCCACCTACCATAGGAAAGTGGGAAAGCATGTCAATGGATGTTTTGTGCGGCGATGCACCAGTTCCATGAAAAAAGAATAGTAAATAGAAATAGTGAACCCAAAGTAAAAAATATTCTCCATAAACTATTGGTACTAGTAGTGTCAAGGGAATCAACAGATCAGCATGTCACTAGATTCACAAATTTGGCACCATATCTCATCATGGAAATAGTGGACCCAGAATAAAACCCAGTTAGGTATTGGGGAATTTAGCATTGGGTATACTCATTCTGTTACATCATTAGCATGGATCCTTTTATGATTCTTAATATTGGATGATGTTGGGAAAATTTCCATCTCTTTTCTTGTACCTGTACTAAAAACTAAATTCAATTGCCTTATAGAACCTATGATATGGTAAACTGACAACCTAAATCCTTCCAGTAGTGGGGCAGGCAGAACATTGATGTGGAAATATTGTACAACTCCACCCCCGCTATAATACCCTCCATGACCTCATATACCAGAAACCCAAGCCTCATCTCACCCTATGAGATCATCTATAAGAGGGTGATCGACAACCTCGTATTCTTGTATAAATAATATGGGGTCATTACCACTAAATACATGGCCTTCCAGGGCTTGGAGGCATTGGGTTCTCATTGACACCACCACCCATGAGGTTCACACAAGGGGAAACTCTACTCTATTCTAAAGATTAATCACTTCAAAAGTCGCTCCCTAGAGTGCTATGATGACTCAATCCCCAATATCAACAAGGTAGGGTACGTTCATGTCACCCCAGCCATGAATAACACATGGGGGACTCCAAGGAGGGCTCTCACTAGGCCTCATCAATAGCAGCACTGATGACCCCACAGGATTAGGAGCAAGTGGAAATCACTCTGGTTCCATTGGCCCTAGTTTGAATCACTCAACTCCAAAACTGGGGAAAAGCTCAGGATTCTCCCTGATAGGGGCCATATTACAAGGATCATGGGGCCCCTTCCACCACCGGTGTATCCTGGAAGATCCCTACCATAGGAGAACAAGGTTCCTTCTTTCCCTAACTAGGATCAACACCCCAGCTACCTCACAGGTAGGTTAGGATGAATCTCTCCATTGTTGGCACCACCGATCGCCATTACAGGCCAACCTATGATGAGGAGACTCGGTATAGAGGTCCTCTGTACACTGTCACCAACCAGAGTAGAGGTCCTCTATACTCTTTCAATAACTGGTGTGAAGTCCCTCCCCATTATTTCTATAACTAGAGTGGAGGTCCTCCCTACTCTTACAATAACCAGTACAGAGGACATCCCCATTCCACTACCAATAAATATAGTGGTCCTTCCAACTATATCCAAAATTGGTATGAAGACCCTCCCCATACTCTTACCAATTAGAGTGGATTTCATCCCCACTTTTTTACCAGACCTCACGGGGGCCCTCTTCATGCTCCTTCTAATCAGAGTGAATTTTCTCCACGCTCCTTCATTGATGAATATAGAGTCCCTACCTATGTTGTCATAAATTATAGTGGAGGTCCACCCTACTCCATCGATAGTTGGTATGGATTCCCTCCTTATACCCATGCTTCTCAAAATGGAGGTCCTAGTTATGTCGCTACCAATCAACATGGAATTCCTCTTCATGCTCCTATAATCAATAGTGGAGGTCCTCCCCATGATACAACCATATTGCATAGAGGTCCTCCCTATGCTAAAGAACTACTGTACCCTGAAGAATCGTCTTGTGGTAGAATTGAGAACTCTATACATTAAAATTTAATTCATGGAATGTTCCATGTCGTCATTGACCTTGTTGACCTCTCATATTCCATGGGGAAAAAGAATCGATAATAGGAATCCTACCCCAACATTTAAATTTGGGGGAAGGAGGCCAATATCTAAGTTTCTCAATATTTGAAGCTATGGTCCACAGGATCCCCAGATACATTTGTCTGTACTTTCAGGTGGAGGATGTTTTAGGCCCCTTCTAGGGGATCATTTTGTAGCCACCTTCACTGCTAACACGTTCCCTCATATCCAACTCATCTTGAGAATTTGGGGACATTTCAGGGTCATGGATGGTGCCTTTTGACGGTGAGTGTTCTGTCGTTCCATATATGGATAATACTTCACATTCATATGAGTCAGTGGTGAACATCGATTCTTATAGGGATGTGATTATGAGGTTGGAACCATCCCCTAAAGATGTCCGAGAATATAGATAATGTTTGATTCATCAAGTGAATCCTCCCCTAGTAAACTATAAGCAAAGCTAGTCTATATAAATACTTCCACCTATATATTTCTACTGATGATCAGGGTTTGGTCCAACCACAAGAAGGACCCTTCCACTGAGCAACAGGGCACGTGGGAGGCTCTAGCCATGAAACAGCTATCAGTGGTGTTCAAGCTGCCTAAATCTTCAAATATAGAAATTTTAGAGTCCCTTACCAAGGTCCATGTTTTGTTTTTCCTCTATATTATCTATAAAATGGTTCACTAACTCCTCAATCGCTTGTTATCTTTCCTAGGAAGTCGAGAGCACCTCAATTCCATCGACCTGTAGTGCTGAAGGGTTGTTATTGTGGTGCTCCCAGTGGATCAATGCCCAGAGTCATACAGCTACTATCAAACCCTTCAAAAACAATGCATCAAGATCCTTACATTGATCCACCAAAATATGAATGAAGTGTCTTTACACATACAGATCAGCTGTAGGAGTCATTATACTACTCTCTATTTCATCTCTGTCTTGTGGAAGCTTGACCTATCAGCCAATGATGTGAGTTCCATTTCTACCACCACCATATTTAATATGGTTATCACCAACCTGTCAAATTATCAAAGGAATTGGATCTCTGACATAGGTCATGATAGAAAGTATCCAACCCAAGGGGTGGTGTAGTACTAGACAGACCCTCCGACAGGAATCCTCAATCACTAGAAAAGGTAGGTTCTTGGCCTTAGATACCCCTATGATAAATCATTATTACTTACACATCGGTATGTCTATAAGGGAAAGGGGAATGTTTATCCCTCTAATCCATTCTATATTGTTGCAAAATTATAGGTAGATCCCATGGTCGTTGACTTGCTCCAATAGGTTGAGGAATATAAGAGGTTCATCACCAACCACTTTTTTGAGTAGCACCTGGATTATGGAAATACCCTAAGGGACCCCATATCTCCCCCATTAGGGAAACATGTCCTACTCATCATAGTGCCTCCACTCAAACTTTGTGTCCTTCTATATCCATCCAATGATGAAGCTGGAGAATATGGTATGTGTATGAGGTATGAGTAGATGAACCAACCTAAGAAACATTATTATCCTCCTCAGTATTCAATCTATACTAGTCATGGGATTGATGATCCATCTCCCCATGTTGATGATCCAATCAATACATTGGTTCCTAGAAACCCTCTCCAAGATAGGTAACCTTACCAATATGACATGATAGTCACTCTCACTTACCACCTTGAGGCCTTGGAGATATGATAGGTATAAATCATGCCTAACAGAAATCCATAGTCAGCATGGGTGGAAAACATTCATGCACCCACGGAGTTTGGAAACCCCATCTTATCCCCCTTTCAATGGTATGGATGACCCATTTCCACACATGTCTCACATTATTTCAAGGTGTGGGTCTATGTTGGGGACCCCATAATATCAGGAGGTCACCAAGCTCTAATTCCTTGTAAAAACATTGGAAGGACCCATGTTCGTCTAGTACATCAAGCCTCCCATGGTTCCATTGCTGGTTGGGAAGACCTTTGTAAATAGTTCCTCAAAAATTTGTGCTCCAACATCTGAAATACAAGTTTTATAGACCTCTTAATTTGTAAGAAGAGCTCTGATGAGTGTGTTGCAGTCTTTTTGACCTAGGGAAAAAGGATTATATGTTCATTCAATATTTTTTTGTCTTAAGAGAAGCTGCTAATGATGTCAGTGGGGAACATCAAGGGTCATCTGGTTTCTACCCTTATCACTCAAAACATTCCAGATGGATTTTAAAAGTATTATGATAAGTCCTAGTGTCTACAAAAATCTGTGTAGTTGGCCATACTGTAGTCATGCTTGTTGCCTCTTCTACCTCCAATGAGGATACCTAACGAATTAATTTACACTATTTGGCATACAGAGGCCTCTGAGCCAATATAGTTTTCATCTCAATTACTATAATATCCTCACCAAGTGTATCCCTATAAAGTGTATCCTCGGCCAAAACAACCCGGTCGGAAAGCACCTCGCCAAGCTCATCCGACTAGAAATGAAAATGTGGCTCCAACCCCTTTTCAAGGTCTGGCTCCTTGAGTTCCCTTTATAGACAAAATAAACCAATTCTATTCTTTTTGGGATTCACAAGTCCCTAGATATTTCATCTATGAATTGAATATGGGAATTCTGAAGCATTCATAGTGTAAGAAGCCTCTGAAATTCAGGCTCAGTGGTCATACTAATCATTCCCCATGCCATAGGATTCATTGAAACACCATCAAGAAATCCAATGTCTTCATATATTTGATCCAAGACCAAGTGAATCATGGATTTTTCAAGTTTGGTGACATTATAACATAGGTAGAACATATCTATTTCAACCCTGAAATAGATAATAAAGGATCTGGTGAATGGAAGTAGGTTTCAAGTCATGGGATGAAAAAATATGATTACTAGTCATATTGCAAGGTAGTTTTTGATTCCCATGGTGTCATTAGTGATATATTAAGTAGTCCAAAACCTCCTATTATTATTCTGACTTCTTTTCCCAATACCTCTAAATCTATATCCAAGCCATCTGTGTCATGAAATAATAGGCTCCGATAGTGTAATAGAAATAAGATTCTTCATATGGTGATGAAAATATCTCACACCATCGATGATTTCATGCCCCTTAAATCGGGAAATGTGCACAGGGTCTACCCAGCATTGGAAGACCACACTGATAATGAACAGAAGTATTCTTCCATGAACGTTGTCGAGCTGGTTGACCACTTCACGACACCCGATAATGTGGAATTACATTCAACCCCCCTTAGTGCCATCGTATGATGATGTTATAGGAAAGTTCAATGTCATGAAAGCCATCACAATTCTCTGTCCAGTGCCTCAAACCGATATGAACAAGCTACTGAGACCAGATAGTAGGTTTTTTACAAATCTCAACTAGCTTTTCCCACCCAGTTTTCTATTTCTAATACACCTCCAAAGCTGACTGTGTTACTTAACTGAGAAGCTCAGCATCAACTATTCTATGATCAGAAGTGTCCATACAATTCTAGACCCCAACCAACCAACATTCATCCAATATCTAGATCCAAACACCAGGAAACCAAAATTCAACTAGCATCCTGATATAGACCTCATCCAACCAACAATCAGTCGATAGTGGTTTTGAGTAGGTTAACTAGTCAATAATAAAATATTTCTGACACCATCCAAAACGTGATGGTTCGGCCATGATTCTCCATTGTGCTCCTTCGAAGGATAAACCCTCTATGGGAAGAAATATACCTTTCACATGGAAGTTGGGCCTATTTAATCACATCACCAGCAAACCTTCAAGTATTTCGATCCTAGAATCCCTCTACTTATCAAAGGAAATGTCTGCCAGGCCTTATAGAATATTTTGAAAACCCCCTTCTTTCCGAAGAATAGGTAGATGTTGAAGGGGACTACTATGTAAAGAAGGCCATGCATGGTGAGTGATAATCTGTAGTTCTTTCTTTGGGGAAGAAAAGGGAGTCCCCTTGTAGGGGAACATATTCCCATTGTATATTAAAGCATATTTCAATGCTGTGGAGATCCATTGCTGACTGGTGGACACTGGTTCTAGGATTAACCAATTTCTGATCTACATCTTCCATAAGATGGGTTTAACAGAAGTAGGTTTGACTCCCTCTAACCTGAAAATTTATGGTTGTGAAAAGAGCGATTATAACCTATATAGAAATTTTAATATAATTTCTAGGTTTTTTTATTGATATCAAGCACTAAATTCATGGTTCTCTTATAGTATATCACCTATAATGTACTTCTAGGTAGGTCCTAGATTTATTTTCACACAGATGTCCCCTACTCATACCACCAATTCCTCAAATACTCCCTTAATGGTCGAGTAGGGGTACTTCAGGGTGATGTGTCCCCCTTTTACTCATATTAATCTTATTATCTTGAAGAAAAATACTATAATAGAGAGGTTGATTGGGTTTAGACCAATGGTTTTCAGCACATCAGTTCTCTCAATGATTGGATATCCACCATAATCAATCCTTGGGTAGACATGAATAATGCTTTCATTCTGTTCATTTTTTGGTTCGATCCCTTGATGCTATACCTGGTATGTTTCTTGGTTATATCCACAAAACGGGGTTTTGAATCCCTATGAAAAATGAGCTCCTATAGATTGCCTCATGCTCCTACATTGGGATGGACTGGGTGATACCATACACCCCTACTCTTATGAAGTGGAAAGATGTTTTCCCTATGGAAACCATTTCAAAATCATTCCCACTTGTTTCACAAAGTAAGGATGAATTTATGGAAGCTAAATTTTCTCTATTCCTTTGATCTCAGGAATATACCTCATGGTCAAAGGCCTGATGGAATTGGCATGACAGCTTAAATTTTCTCAGTTTCAATGGTGTGGTAACCCCACAATGAGGATTATGTGTCCACCCAAGCAGAAAATAATGCCTCCCTTGAGTGGGATATCCAATAAGAGAAGAATAATCTCACATATTCTTATGTCTCAATTGAAAAGGACGACTCAGGATATTATACTCCCATATTTGAAGAAGTTTTATCCACCACCGTCGATGAGATAACTCAGTTGGACCTTGGTGTCGAGAAAGATATGTGGCTGATACTGATCAATGTAGTCATGTCTCCGGAGGAGAAATGGGAGTATATGGATTTCATAAAGCACCACTGTGACATCTTCACTAGGATCTATGTCCAGATTCGAGTATTGGACCCTCAGGTCACCATTTACTATCTATGACTCTTAGTGAGGTATCACAGGTTCAAGCAGCCTCCTAGAAATATGCACCCCTCTCATGGTTCTATGGTGAGGAATAAGTTTAAAAGATTATAAAATCAAACTTTATAAGTGAATTCTAGTCCCAGAACTATTCAGTAAGGCAATAATCGAGTTCCATGCCATATCCATACTCCTGGTACAATTAGATATGGATGGCCTCTGTGGATGAGGATTCAACCACCATTAAGGTTATATAAGGAAATTGTTTCTATAAAATGATTCCCTTCATCTTAAAAAAAATGTATGCGCCACTTATCAGTAGACCATGCACCACATTATGAAAACAATTCCTGGTAAGTTGGTTGAATGCTACGTGGATGACATAACAGTCAAATATCACCAACATTAAGACTATATAATGGAAAATGATAAGGTGCATGGATTCTTTTGCTCTCAACAATTGAATATGAACCCCTTGAAGCGTGCATTTGAGGATAACTTTGGGAAGTTTCTTATATGTGTCGTAAGATACATAGACATCGATATTGGCCAAGAAAAGATCAATTCCATCAGATAGATGCCTCCCTGACCAAGATCTAAGATTTTCAAGTCCTCTATGTCAACTTATCTTATATATTCCAATTTATTGAAAATTTGTCCATCAAGTGTAATCCCTTCTAGAATATATTTAGGAAAGTAATCATTTACTAGTGGGATGAGGAGTGTCAAGACACCTTTTAGGACATCATAAAGTTTATTCTTTAACCTCCAGTTCTAATGAAACCTATTTTGGGTAGGCCATTATTACTCTAAGTGACTTACCTATAATGATTTATTAGTTCCCTTATTTCCCATAAAGAATAATTATGGTAGAGGAAACTATTTGAATTATCTATTCCTCATACTCCTCAACATAGATACCAGATACTCCCCTACCGATAAGAGATTCCTCACACTTTTTTCTTCAATATAGAAGTAAGTAAATTATTTTTAGCATCATGAGATGAATTTGGTGGCCTAAGTAAACATGATAATGTATATTCTCAGTCTCTCAAACTAATAGGATAATTGTATTACTTGGTAGTGATCCCCCTGTAGTTCAACATCTAGTTTGATTTTTTGAAGGCTCTAGGAATTGGAAGATTTCATGGCCACCCATATGACCTCCAAAGAACCTCTGGTGGATGTTTTTTCCCATATTAGGTTATCCTATTAGTGGATCAAGTCAATTCACTTTGGTATATGCATTTAGATGGTTCCTCACATATTCTAACTATTAGAAGGCTCAATAATCCCAAGATCAATAGAGTGGGATTGGGGATCATCTTCGTCACCCTGGAATAGGTCGGCCTTCCATACTGATTCCTATTGTTAGAAGGTTTCACAAATAAATAGGTAGAGTATCAGGAACCAACCACTGTTATTGAATTTTCCCTTGATATTGATGTCCCCTACATTCATGTGAAGGGAAACTCTAAGTTAGTCATAAAACAGATCAAGGGTGACTATATCATCAAAAAGGAAGTGCATGTGTCCCTACTATAATGAACTCATTAGATGATGGCGTAGGTTACTTCTCATGTGAAAGTGACTCATGTACCTCGGTTATAGAATGGTAAAGAAGAAACCCTATCCAGTTTAGATGCATCCCTCACAGAGCCAGTCCATGATAAAATGGTAATCCGTGTGGCACACTAAAAGTTCATTTTTTCCTCTATTTAAGATCATGATGTCATGATATAGGTAAAAAACTATCTATCAGAGATTTGGTACCAAGATCCTAGGTTCTCTAATAGTTGAGTAAATTCCCAATTTACATCTCCCTATGTTGAGTGCATCTATCATGGAGTTAACCCACCATACCAATCCATACATGAGTGAATCCACCGATTCCTAATGCATTTCTTCCACCAATGTAGTTCTAAACCATATCAGACTCTCTATAGATGTGGGTATGATGGAATTATCCTCCATTCCAATTAGGAAGACAAGATTTACTAGGTTATATATGGATTCCATGTTGATTATTATAGTGTCTATCAAGAGGGATTGAAAATCTCCCACTATATATGGAGATTGGGGTACTTCTTGCCCACCATGGTCCACGACTGCATCGATTTCTCCAAGATGTGTCGCGCATGTCAGATCCATTCCAACTTTGTACATTGACAATTGGAGCTTCTCCACACCACGAATTATTCTTGTGTTTTTGAAAAATGGGGACTCTACATCATGGGGTCATACCATCCAGTGACATCTCACAAGTGTGGTTTCATTCTGACCATAATGGATTTCTTCTCCATGTGTGTGGAAGTGATTCCCTGTGAGGAATTCAAATCCCAGTACCTAATCGAGTCTATGAGATTCTAAATCATTCATCAATTTGGAGTTCCTCATATTATCTCACAAATAATGGCTCCAACTTCTGGGATACTAATTTAAAGAAATTTAATGCTAATTATAACATCTAGTCCAACCATACTTCTTGCTAACATGCATAGTATAATGGGAATATTTAGAAATCAAACAAGACCTTCTCTAACATCTTGTATAATATGGTGGGAAAGAATTAGAAGAGTTTTCTAGAAAATCAATCTAATGCCCTCGGGGCCTCTTTGATGAAAAATCATAATTCCACCTAGGTGAACACATACTCCTTGGTTTATGGAACAAAGTAAGTATTTCCCATCAAGAATTAGTTTCTATCACTTTGAACAACTTTCTATGACCAGAAAACACCAAAGAAAATATAAAAGTATATCTAGATGAGGTGGAATCCCTCAATGAGAAAATTATCCAAGACATTAATAATCTAGATATCCACAAAAACATGATAGAGAGAGTGTTCAACAAGATGATTCTCCTTCACTTCTTCCTCCATGGTGACATGGTATTGGCTCTTAAAATGATTATGACACCTAGAAAAAATCCACCAAAGATGGAGTCAAAGTTGGAATTACCTGACATCATTAATAAGGTATATTAAAATGTTTCATACTCTTTGATCACCATATATAGAGAGTGTATCGCACCTCCCACCAATTCAATGTTTCTCAAATCAGTACTTATATGAGGATCCTATGTCTAAGAATCATGATATTAAACTATGTGTAGGTCCCCCAAGGAATGTATTGTGTCTTTTTTGGGACTCCTTATCCTATAATTCAGGTCATGTTTGTCACTATTACACACTACATATATCTATTTGGGATACTCAACCCTCCTTTCCAATGTCTATGACCTTATACTAAAATTTAGGGTTCATGCAACACAACCATAAACTATTTTCAATCAGTCCAAGAATTAGGACATTAAACTATATCCATACCCTATAGTCTGATCTTTATGACTTTAAATTAATGGAATCCACAATCCATATTGATTGAATTTAAATAAAAAAGCCTAATGTCCTTAACATAGGACATTAAAATGTGATCTTACTCCACATAGAACTAGTATGCCTCTTAATTAGAGATGATTTACCCCGTATAAAATAGGGATTCCAAATATGATAAGTATTGGATTATATAAAATGTTTTACCCTATACACAATCGAGATTCCACATACGATATGTATGATATTGTCAAAAAATATATATACCCCATTTCAAATCAGGATACCTCATATGCTGTGAGACATACCAAAACAAACATCCTCATCACAAAATGTTAAACTCTAGTCTTACCCCATGTACTAAACATGGGATTCCCCATGACAACCGTAGGATGCCTCAATTCCCTTCACAAAGAGGATTTCCCTTACCAGTGTTAATATTCTACCACACCACTTTCTATAACTATGTGAGGCTTCATTCTCATTCTTATGGGATACGTAGAGATGCCCAAACTTCCTTTCTTCAGGCCCAGCCACAAATTTATTGAATCAGTGGCCCCTTGGACCATTTATAGTCCAGGAATTATGACCTTAAACTATATGATTTTTTATTGATGGTACTCGTTTAGTAATTGGGCCTATTCCCTCATTTTACATCAAGTTTTACCACTTTCATTCCATAAAAACCCGTCAAAACAAACATTCTCCAAGAATCATGACTTTATATTGTTCCTCAGAGTCCAAGCATCATGACTTTAAACTATCCATTATGGTTCAGAACACATGACATTAAACTGTTTGTAGTTGGATTTAGGAATCCTTCACCTGGTGTGAGACCTCCTTGGTTCCTTTCACGTTGAGTTTTAAATCATGTGCACTGCACAAACATCCTCTAATCCCCTGCATATGGTTCCAAGTATTTTGACATTAAACTATTTGTAATAGGTCGAAGATCTATGTCCTAAAACTATGATCCTTGGTATAAGCACTATGTCCCTAAACAATGAACATTATCCCCTCATTTTCATGGTTTTATTCATGTCTCAGTTAAACTATGCATCTACCCTCTTTTTAGAACTACATGTGTCTTGATTCTTATCCTTATGGGATATGTAGTAATTTCTGGACTTTTTGTCTCTAGGACCAACTACATATTCACCATAAAACCATTTTTTCCTACAATTATATCACTCTTAAATACCCTCAAAACCCTTTTTATGTATAAGACCCATTCATTTACATGTACTCATTACATTTTTTTAAATTCCTTCATAGACAGAAATGATGAAGTAAATAATAGGAAATTCAGTGTGCAAGCACCACCAACTTCCTTTACATACAAAGTTAAATTATGTTCATACACTATATAAATTTAGGATTCCTCTTAATGAGAGATGATTTAACCCTATATCAAACTAGGATTCCCCATATGAAACATATGGTATGAATAAAGACCAACTCCCTTGATATAAAACATTAAACTATATCGTTACCCCGTATATATTTGGGATGCCTCATATCTGAGTATGATAATATTCAATATCCTCATTCAAGATGGTGTCCCCTTACGACATTAGTCTCCTACCAAACCATAGTCTAGAACAATGTGTGGGCTGATTCATATCCTCATAGGATATATAGTGATTCCTAAAAATCTCATTCTTGGGTCATCCCCTTCATCGAATCATTATGGGGTCTTTATTTCCCCATTGTTATGATGTCGTCTCAAGGTAATTTTTGTCATTTTCTTTTTGTGATAGGGGTTGTTCAACCCTCCTTTAACATTGTGATATTTCTATTTCATGTCACATAAACCTCCTTGGGAGACTCATACCCCCAAGTCAAAGCTATGTTACTATAAACCAACAACCATCCCTACATCTAGAGTTCTATTAGTTTAAACTATTAGTAGACATAGTCTAATTTTTATGTCTTTAAACTACCAAGACCAACATCCTTAGTGCACAATGTTAAACAATAGTCTTACCCCATCTAAAATTGAGACACCTCATGTGATATGTATCATATGTTAATAAAAATCAACCCATCAAAAATTGGGATTCCTTATATGGTGAGTATGGGATGTGAGGAAATACCCTGTACACAACTGAGATTCCTCATATGTTGAGTATGAAATGAACAACACATTACCCCATATAAAACTGGGATGCCTCCTAATGTGAGATGAACTGATATCCTTGCCAGAGAGGAAGTCACCCTGCCAACATTGGTCTCCTACCACATCATGTAAGAAAAGTGTGTATGGATTGATTCCCATTTTTATGGGATATATAGTGATTCCTGGATATTCCATCTCAATCCCAGTAATATCTTCGACATATTTTTGGTACATCCATCAATTATTCATCAGTGCTTCACTATTTATTTGGTTTGGATAACCACCATCCTCCTGATCTAAAAAATCTCCCTGATGGAATGGTCTCATGTCACAGTGGCTCACCTACTATCACCAGATCAAACCTAAAAGGATCTTCGATACTAGATATTGTATACCTTGTTTCAATTCATTCAATGGTCTATCATACATTGTTTTCTTAATATCTAACCAATGTGAGTATAGAAACTCTCTTTCAAACATGGTTAATACTTTTTCCCATCCATCAGTTATTCCCCTTTCACTATCCAGGTATTGAAAGTCATAATCACCCTTATGGGACTTTTCATCTATGTTATCCCCTCATTTTTTCTCCCATATAAGCAATTGTAGATCCATACTACTCCTTTTTTTTGTGGACCAAGAATATATCATGAATTTTTAGTGGTTAGGAAAAAATTATACTCGGGTAAGGTTGTGATTAGAGATCACCCCTAGTCCAAGTTCTATGACCTTAAACTTGTAGTATGAGTCCAAAAATCATGACTCTAAACTATGTGAAACTCTACTCAAGAATGTTTTGTGTAGTGTTGGGACTTCTTGACCATCAATTCACATTTGGTTTGTCACTCCCTGCACTACATATATCCCTTTGATACACATAGCTCATTTTCCAAGAAACATGACCTTAATCTATAAGTGAGTTTTCTTGGAGAAATTTTGTGCATCATCAGGTGGCCTCATAGGTCCCTCCATTCACGTTGAGTTACCTTCCTTAAATAATGTGCATGTTCCCTCAAGAAACTCTCTCCTATGGTTCAAGAACTATGACCACAAACTATTTTCCATGTCCTTTGGTACATGATGTGAAGTGTGGCCATTTTGGACCTCCACTCATATTGGGATATCACACCACCGTGATACAAATGTCCTTTGGTGTATTCATGCCCATGGTCTAAGCCTGATGACTATAAAATCTGTGCAACATGGCCCCCTATTCATGTACAGCTTCTCATCCTTTGTGCCAGATCAAACACCTTAGGGTGCCCCTAGTCCAAACTCTATGACCGTAAACTAAGAGTCCAAGTCCATGCATTATGTCAGTAGGTTGTATTCCCATCCTCTTTAGAGTATTTTCTATTGATTTGGGTCCTCTTAACCTTCACTCCATGATGGTATGTTACTCTTACATGCTACACATATCCTCTTAGGATAATCTCCCTATGGTCCAAGCTCTACAACATTAAACTAAGAGTCATAGTCCATGAATCATGACCTTAAAATATGTGCATACAAAATTTCTATAAGATATTATGTGTATCAGGTGACCTCCTAGGACCCTCCATTCATTTCATGTTACATCCCCTCATATTGTACATGTATTCCCTATGATAAAACCTATTGCTCTAATCCATCATGACCTTAAACTATGTGAAACTATCCCGGGGTTATTTTTCATGGTGCAGGGTCTTCCAAGATTCAATTTTATTAAATGCCTCTATAAGGAGTTCCCAGTCATGCTACCCTACTACACCCTCCTCCACTATGGATGGTTTGGGGTAATTAATGATGGTTCACAAATGTCCTTTCACATGATGTTAAAATATAACCCTACCCCATGTAATAGACATGGGATTCCCTCTTGACCTAACATGATGAAGAAATGATGGGAAGAGTAATGTGTAATCCCTACACACTACATATCGATCGCATGATTATAAAATGTGTGATATTATGTCTTTTCCATACAGTGTTAAACTAAATTTTTACCATCCTCATTGCATGACATAAAAATGGGGATCATATTAGGTCCTCACTCAAGAATCCCTTTCCTCTAGTGTCAGTCACCTACCACTTTGTTCATGATGATTGTCTATTGTTCAGTATCCGAGATAATTCTTTACCTGGAAGATGAATTTGACTTTCGTTCAAACCAATATGCCCACTTAATGTTTTCAAAGTCATGGTGGCATAATTCAGGTAATTATAGACTCTATTGGAACATTCCAACACTCCATCTCCATGCGTCACATGTACCTTTATTTGGATCCCCATATTTCTCTATGTCTAAATTGCTCCCCCCTGGAGGCATGGTTTTATTACACATTGGCTCACCTACCATCCTGGGAACATGCCCCAAAATAATTTGGACACCATTCATAGATACGTCATGTGTTTTATACATGGTTAGTGGTTGACCCTTAGTGGTTTATCCTCATTCTTAGCTAAACAGTATGGGTGTTTTCATTTGAACATACTCAATAGTTATACTATACTTCCATGACACTCCCATTGTGTTCTAGATATCAGGAGTCATGGTTCAAGCACTTCATGCCACTTTGTTTGGGTAGAATTCAACACCCTAGTAATTTTCCAATTTGTTCACTAGAGCACATTGGGAATGAAATTTGGTAGGTCATAAAGACATGATCTCAATTTATAACCCCTCTAAGCCCAACACTCCCTATTTTAAGTAAAAAATGCTAACCCCAATCACTCAATAATTTTTTGACACTCACATTTAAATGAGCAATCACATGGTCATCCATTTTTCTCACACTGAACATG
Organism: Viscum album; assembly: GCA_963277665.1. Classification (NCBI taxonomy): domain Eukaryota; kingdom Viridiplantae; phylum Streptophyta; class Magnoliopsida; order Santalales; family Viscaceae; genus Viscum; species Viscum album. The sequence continues at coordinate 1,106,209,666 of OY728145.1, forward strand.
ACATACATGGGATTATGTATTATTCATTATTTGTTTCATGAATATGATTTAAGTACGATAAAAAAGACGAATAATGAAATATGATCATGCACTAATAAATTTTTTTAAAAAATAAACTTTGGTATTTGATGTGGTTCATACACACAATAGAGCCTCTCTTATGTTTTGGAAAAATTCCCCTATGGATCCACCCTAATGATTGAGTGCTCTATCCCATCCAACCTATAGTGCATGGCCTCAAAATAATATTGTACCCTCCCAATCACTACTTATTTCTCTGCATCCACAAGATGAAGATCAATGGTCTATATTCACAACTCATCATTTTCATCCTGGAACTCATCTATTTGAGACACTACCTTATTCATCTGATTTTCGGCCACATCCAGTTGAGCCCTTAATTGGATAATGACCTCTTCTTGAACATTTATGAAGGCTACAATCTCATTCACCTGATCTTATAGATGTTATATTTCATTATTGTCCTCCTGAATCTTCTAGGATCTATTGAACTTTTTCTTATGCTAAGAGATGTCCAAATGATAGATTTAGGAACACACCCACTTAGTGAGTAAGTTGTGGAATAGAACTGGGAGAGAGCGAGCATCCAACACTCTAGTGCCTACGTTCTGGAACCAGTGGTAAAGGGACCCCATCTGGCTTACCAGGTAAGACTACAAGGTCTATGTGATGAAATGTTTCATGATACTCTATGCCCTATTCTAGATAATGTGGTTCTCTTTAGAAATACAAAGTATGAGTCATCTACCTCCTCAGGCGGTATGGGTTTATACTTGGGAAAATAAATACGGACAACATTAGTAGGTTCCTTATCTAGGATACTCTTGGATGGGTTGGGATCCATGTAAAGTGGTCATTCATATTCATTTAACCCTTCCTCAGTAGAACCACCTCTACCATTTATAAGCTCTACCCCACCAATGGTGTCACACATGAGCATAACTGGATTTCCTCCCATGACCAAGGCCAGGTCATCTTGGATAACTACCTCCTCAAGGGCCAATGAAACCATCAGGAAAGAGTAAATGGATACTCTATAAAAAACAACTTACTGGGAACACACACTTTTGAGCACTGATTGAAACAAGACCATGTTAGTCATTTCGATCAATAATGAAATTTTTGGAAATCATGAATTATGTGGGAGAGAAATAATTACAAATTCTAAGTGTTTGGTAAAAGTTTAGTCCTATAACATCAATAGGGATTCCACAATAGGAGACCCCTAGACTCTAGTTAGTAATTAATCGACTGGCACCTAACCCCCCAGTGTTAGTTGAGTGGGAGATACATAGGGATAAGAAAACACATTGTTGGAAAGGATCTGTGAAAAGTTTGAAAATGACAAGGTATATTGAAATTCATCCTTTCCTTGAGGTGGGGATATCTCAATAATGTGTCCTTCTTGGAAGGAAACAGCACCAAAAGTGGAAATTTCAATTTGGGATGTCAAGGAATATTTCCTTATAGTTGATCGAGAGGATTGGAATATCTAAAACTAACACTTTAACCTCCTTGATTTTTTCACCAGTTGTGATGACCTCGAGTATAATCCCTGGAGAATGCTATTTAGAACTCATTAGAGCCTCACCATCCCCTATAGTAGGGAACCAATTCCCATTTTAATCTTTAACATATAAAAAGGAAAAATTATTTAGAGATTCTCATAAAAACTGGTGAATGAATGAAAGAGACAAGTACGTTAACAAGATTACCTTAGGGAAGTTGACCGTGTCAAATTCATCTGAAGAAGTGATCTATCCACTCTCCGAGGGACTCCCCTACTCAGTAACTAACCCCTAGGACTCTTCATCACTGAAGCCTTATGTTTCCTCACGTAACGATACCTCCTGAGTTGAGTAATCAGTAGGTGGAATATCTAAACTTTTTATCTCACCATCGAACACCACCCGCATTAGGTTTGGAGGAACCCAAGTATCTCATACTGATAGGAGAAGGGATCCATTTCTTCCATCTAGTTAAACCACTTCGTTATGGAAAATTGGGCAGTGATTTGGGAATTCCCCACCTCCTATATCTCAATACCTTCTTTGGTCAACATCCTCTATAGCTTCTCTGCAGATATGTTCATCCTCAGCATTCCCTAGGCCACCCAGAGTGTGGGGAAATCAGCATCAGTAGTTAGTTGTAATTGATACCTCAAATTCTTTCTCAAGGCCTCCCTAAATATTCTATACCCAGCCTAGGAGCCCCCTTCTATCTACCATAACATATTTTGAGGAAGTCTCTCCCCTCCAAGAGGTGGGGGTGAAACATCGCCTTAAACCACCCCCATTGCAGCACTATCATGAGCCACTCCTGATGCCTGGATTTCTCCTCATAGAGAATCCCATCGACCACCATTCTACTCTGAGGCCTTTATTACATGTTAAATCAACCATATATTTGATGCAATATTGTTCCTAAATAATCTACTACCCTATTACTAGCATAATCATGAGATAGGAAATCATTCACATTGGTTGGCGGAAGCATGATAGTTTCATTTGAGTCCTTTTCTGTCAACATACCCCAAAACTGATGAAGGATACAAGGTTACCACGCTTCATAGACCCCCATTTTGACTCTCCTCATTAGCTGATGGATGCATCTGAACTTCTAGGTGAACCGAGTTGGAGTGTATGGTTCATAGTAGGTATTTCCATCGATCATAGTCACCATTACTCCACCCCAGAATGACTGTATGTACTCCCTATACTCAAATCTCCCCTGTAGGTTATCCACCATCATTCCAATATGGGTTAAGAATGAGTAGAAGTTGAATTCATTGTGGTTTTCAATCCTGATCATGACCCCGGTCTCAAAAAGTGTCATTGGCCAGATACCTACAATGTTAACCATGGAGGGCCATATAACAACATTTGGTGAGTTAATGGCATTAAAAAATCAAAGCCTCTGAAATGTACCAAAATCTAGACATACAAGAACTGGAAAAGGGAAAATATCTTCTAGGTCATGTCTCCCCTCGCCACATGGCCCAGTTGGATATATATCCTAACTAACATAGGGACCCCTAGGTTCACCCTATTACTGGCTACCATTATTTTCTCTATCAAGAGCATCCCTGGTCGTAGGCCCATGTGAGCATCTATTACTGGATGTAGCCAGCCACTAAGGAATGTGGTCAGAAAGGAGGTGTAGCAGACTAGAGGACGATAGTATTCCAGCATGTTATAGCACCACTTCTTCTTCAAAAACTTACTCAATTATATTTTTGAACGAAATTTCCATGTGGAATGGAGAGCATGAACCAACTTCACCGTTAAAGCATTTATAAGGTGTTTCTCTATGAGAGGGGTATAATACCTATCTTCCCGAATGCTTGTAACAATAAGAGACTAATTGTACTGGAATCCATTATGTAGTATTACACAAATTCAATTCATATCCCATAGTTTGATTTCCACCTCCTCATAGTGGAGGTGAAAAGTGTTGTTGTATGGAGACCAGTGGCTAAGGAACTCTGGAAACAACTCATTTTGGGGTATGTATGAAATTGGGAAATCCCCACTACATCATATAATTCAATATGGAACATATTTTCCTTATAAACCAATCATGTGAAGTGTAACCAGTATTCCAAATCCCACTCATCTGTGATATTTACTCCAATTCACAAATCCCAATCTTTATCCCAGCCCTTACTATTATCTTGGATACCACTCTGGAAGATACTGTCATAATGGTATGGTAACTCGTTAGCCTCAGGCTACTCTATGATAAATATACTCATTTGTACACCCTTCATGTATAAGTTTATGTCCCCATAATCCTAGATAGGGTGATCATGAATTGTGATTTTTTAGAAGTTGAGATCATCCTCACATGTGAACCAAGAACACGACATGTTTACTTCAATGCCTAATATTTTTACATCATCCATCAGACAGAAATTATATAATGGGAGGAAGTTTCTCAATAAATAATTCCAATTGGATTCATTCATCATTCCCATGATCACTTGTTTGTTGTAAATGACCATCCATGGTTGAAGAATCTATGGTTTTTCTGTTATTCCATCTCTTAAGGCATCAGAAACAACTTCAATATTAACTTAGTTCTGTTGGTTCGCCATTTCTGAAGGTTTTGAAATTTATAAGGAATGCGTGAAAAATTTAGAGGCTTGTAGTAAAAGGGATAGTTGGAATGAAAATTTGGAGGTTTTCATGTAAAATATCCCCTTGGTCATAGAAGTTGTTGCATAAAAAATGCAATTACGTGAAAGAAATGGCTTAAGGCCTCAGTTTTCACATGAAGGAGAGTTCTACAATTGAGAGATAAGGCTTATTGCATAAAAATTCAATATGTTTGTATAAGTTTGAACCAATTATATTTAAATAATGTTATCTTTGGTATCATGCAAAGTGAAATACCGTTTCACAACCCAGGAAAAAAGTTGTGTGAACTCACAGAAACGAGCCACTCTCTTCACATTTCCCTCAGAAACTGACCTACCAATCCCCTAACAGCTCAGATTTTGAGGGGAGTTGCAACTAAAATCTCATCTCAAACCTCAAACAGCTATGGTTGGGTTAACTTAACATGTTAACCACCCCAAAGAACCATTATAGGTCTGATAAAAAAAATTTCACACAAGATTCAGTGAGTGCATGCAAAGATGGAGTTTTGCGCGTAATATAATTTTATTCCAAAGATGATGTGTAGTTATTCGGAATCTCTTAAGTATGATGGAATGATAAGGTCCCCTATGCTCAATAAATACATGGTGCACCTAATAATGATTTTTTTCACAAAACACCTCTACAAAATGTACCATTTTTTGAGCTAAAAACGACATCAAACAAGAATTGTGGAGTTGTTGATCCCTAACAGAAAAGGATGGTGAAGCATGAACCATAGTTATTTAGCCAATGATTTGTTCACTAATAACTTGAGGATTCATTATATAAATATAATATCTCCCCACATCATTGATTTTTCTCTCCAAAATATGAAGTGAAGATCTGATGCATGCAACTCTATATCTTCTGTGATAGCGTGAAACACTAGTGATCATACACCCACAAAGGATGATAATTGTGTGGAAGACCTTCAGTTTTCCAAGACATGACTTTTCCAATAGTGGAGTGATCCTCGCGCAACTACTCCTAAGGATGGTTGGGGTTTCTTAAAGATTTGTTTCCTTATTTAAACCCTAATCTACACAAAACTCCAAATATTACATGCAACTATGCCTCTTGAATCCATAAGTTTTCCCTGTTATTGATCCACATACTCTAAAAACTCATTAACACAACACAAAAATGTTGTGCATAACAACTTCCCAGTACCCTACTTAACACCCCCTATGTCTCTAGTGAATCCATTACCTTACCTATTTCTCCTAAGAATAGGTACCCTAATTACCATTACTTCTAGGCATAAGGACCCTGATGTTGGACCTCTTGATTGAAAATCCTCCACAAAAGTTCCAATTCAATGTCTCGCACAACAGTTCATGAGTGGTAGTCATGTAAGACCAAGGGGTGGAATATTAGAGAGAAACAATGAACCTATCTCGAAATGGATTCCATATAAATAATCTTACTCCCACCATGAAAGGGTTTCACTTGAGGAGTGATCCCTTCCACATCCAAAATTCATTATGTAAAACATCCTAACTCTGGATTGAAGTCATACGATACAAACCTTCATGACAACATCATTAAAAAACATTGTAAAAATGTGTCCTTGCCCTATGTGATGAACACAGGATGACCCATGTATGATTAACATGGGATGGCCCCACACATCCTACCCTATGAAACAAAAAACCAGATTCCCCATGTACAAATCACATGGGATGAAATCTCTTTTCCCATCATGGGATGAACTTCCTCCTTGATCAGATTCTATGCGTAATTCCCCACACTATCATTCTTGACTGTCAGATGTGACACCCACCTTGGGCAACTTCCACTCATAAGCCCAACACCATTAACCCAAGAGTGTTCCTCTTATGAAGGTAGTCTTTTGAGTTTTTTTTAATACATTTTTAAAAAAATATATTTTTCAAAAACCGGTTAGGTCGAATTTTTTTTCAAAATGTGCCTCAAAGGAGGCATCCGTGATACCAACTTTTCATTATGGGTGAAAGACGGCATCACGGATGCCGCCTTTGCATTGCTGGCACGAATCGGTGATGTGGAAAAGGCGCCACCCGCAGTTCCATATTTGCCTTTGCGCCCTATAAAAGGGCAGTGCCCCCCTCCCCTTCTCCTCACTTCAAAACATTCATTATCTCTCAATTTCTCTCTTTTGTGGCGGCGTTCTGCGGTTTGAAATTTTTGGAAAGCTTTTAGAGGTATGGTTTTTAATTTAATGTTTTTTATTTTGTAGAATTGTTTATAGTTAAATATTTTTATAATTTTAATGTTTTTTGTTTAGTTGAATTGTTTTTAGTTAAATATTTTACATCTTTAATAGTTTAGTTAGTTTAATTTTTTTTGTTTATTAGATTGTTTATATATATTTAGGAATCATAATTGTCATTAGTATAAATTAATTTAGGATTATTTTAATGAAATTTTGGTATCATAAAGACTGTTATCTAAGAAATAAAATCCTTGCCTGGATACAAACAAGTTAATGTGGCTCTGGCACAAATGTACCTAGGTTTAAAACCCGAAAACACCGATTTGAGCTAGACTCGAACGGGAACAGGTGCACGGCAATGGCCCTTGCTACATTCTGGTTTGGCACTCTTGGAGGATATGCTTAAGATATGCATATTTCTTTATAAACTACTAAAATATCTAAGAAAAGAATTGATAAATTGATAATTTAGTAATGATGTTGATATTTATTATTAGGAATGATTAATTAAAAATTAATTCATAAATAGAGTTAAAAATAAATAAGATGAAGTTAAAATATAAATAACATGGAGTTAAAATATAAATAACATGGAGTTAAAATATAAATAACAGCATGGTAAAATATAAATAACAGCATGTTAAAATATAAATAACATGGAGTTAAAAAATAAATAACATGAAGTTAAAATATAAATAACAGCTTGTTAAAATATAAATAACATAGAGTTAAAATATAAATAACATAGAGTTAAAAAATAAATAACATGCATTTAAAAAATAAATAACATGAAGTTAAAAAATAAATAACATGAAGTTAAAATATAAATAACAGAATGTTAAAATATAAATAACATGGAGTTAAAATATAAATAACATGGTGTTAAAATATAAATAACATAGAGTTAAAAAATAAATAAGATAATGTTTCGAGCATCGTGATTTTCTTGTAGTGAATTGAATATCAAAATTTCAAAAATCACGGGTTTTCTGAAATTTTGATATCAAATTCACTGAAAGAAAATCTAGAAGCTCGAAACATGCTATTATTTATTTTTTAACTCTATGTTATTTATATTTTAACTCACTGATTAGAAAGTGTACTAAGAAATATCCCAGTTTAGGATATAAGATCTTTAAAAATTTAAGTATCATAAAGATTATATAGTTTAGAAGTAATAGTTATTATTTGAACGTGAGGTAAAATCCAACTTATTTTTAATAAGTTGTTTAATTACAACTTCAAAGTATAAAATCCAACTTATATTGGTAACCATCATTCTTAATTTCACTTACATTATCAAAATCTTGATCAGAAAACTTTATTTACATAGAGTGGAATGTTTTCCTGTGTGTACTGCTACGGGGAGGTTATTCAAACTGAGCAAGGGGATTCTTACAGTACACAACCAATAATAGTGGTTAATAAAACTGATTGTGTAACCCTGAGTGACCTTCAATATAGAATTCATGGCTCATTAAATCTAGGATCTGATCAGAAGATCAAGTCAATGAGTTACAGAAATTTGTAGTTCCCGTCAACATTGTGGAAACCAGCTTGTCCATTGGTTGATGATGCACAATGGATCCAAACAATTAATTTGTTTTCTCAACAGTCGGATGGTACCATGATGGAGTTATATGTTGATGTTTCTACTATACAACAACATCATCCAATTGTACAAAGACATAGACTTACAAGATTCGTTGAAGATAGTCCGCCCCCCATGAAGTTCAGACTATTCCAAATGATGCAGAGGACAACCTACATGATCTCCTAGAAATACATGTTAACCTGACATCTGATGAGGAGTTTCGTAATAACGAAACAGATGGTGATAATAGTGATGATGAGGAAGGAACAATAGAAGTTTTGAGAAATGCATTAGTTGTATAGCATGCTTGACCTACAATAAATCATCCACCGCTCTTTGCATCTTGGTCAGAAGTAATGACACATGTGCCTAAATTTGAAGATAATGTTCTCACACCAGCAACTGAGTTTCCTGGAGTTATACGAGATAGGTTTATTGAGATAGAAAAAACTTTATATGTTGGAAGGAATTTTCCAAGTAAAGATGCATTAAAAAATACGCTAAAGAGATTTCACATTGAGAGGCACTATAGCATTATAGTTTTCGAATCAGATCGTAGAAAATATGGCATACGATGTGAGAATTATGGGGATGATTGTAGATTTTGATTGAGGGAGATTCTGGACATTGCATTTGGAGGTTGGGGAATCTCGAGGATTGAGGCAGCTCATACTTGCGTTCAGCCAAGCCTGACACAAGATCATACTTCATTGGATATAGAATTTGTGTCATCCATTGTTGTTGAGATGATTAAAACATTTCAAGATGTTCTGATAGCCCTTGTTCAAGAGAGGATACAACAGAAATTCGGTTATAAGATATCCTATAATAAGTAATGGAAGGCGAAACAGAAGGCAATTGTGAAGGTCTATGGTGATTGGGATTACTCATATCGAGTGTTGCCGCAATTTCTAGTCATGCTGAGGCATCATAACCAAGTTGTCTTCCATCTGGATACAAACGAACATGTGTGCCATGATAACCGACTTGATCCATCTCGTGTTAAATTTCATCGGTTGTTCTGGGCATTCCTTCCTTGTATCTCCGCCTTTCATTTCTGCAAACAGTTTATTCATATTGATGGAACATTTCTGTATGTAAAATAAAAGGGCGTATTGTTGATTGTGGAAACCCAAGATGGAAACCTTTCACCTCTTCTACTTGCCTTTTCCATTGTAGAGAAAGAAAACTATGAATCATGGAGTTGGTTTTTGTCATGTATCAACACCCATCTCCCCAACATTTGGGGTGTTTGTTTAATATCTGATCGGCACTGGGCAATTAATGAGGCAATCAATGCGGATCCTGATACATGGCATTACCCAAATGCAAATCATTGGTTCTGCATTAGACACATTTCTAGAAACTTGCATAAAAAATTCCACAACGAACCGATGAAGAAGGCAATCACCAGACTTCGTACACATTGTATTCATTATTTTTTTGTATATCAACGTAAAGATAAATTCAAAATATGTGACGTATCATTTATTATGTGTAGCATATGAGTCCGATCAAAGACGGTTTGAAGAACATTTCAAACAAATCTGTCTGGTTAATGAAGATTTTTTATGATTATATGATGCGAATTCCAAAAGAAAAATGGACATTGGCATGTGATGGGGGGAAGAGGTACGGACACATGACCACCAACATTGTAGAGGGCATTAATGGTGTCTTCAAAGGGACTCACAAGCTACCTATAACTGCCCTAGTTCAGGATACATTATATCGTTGCATGGAGTTGATGTTATTAATATTTTCATGACTTATTATATACTCCCTTTACTTATTTTATATTAAATGTGCATAATTTGTGTGAAATATTAATGTTTTAATATTAATTATAATTTTTGAGCACTTTTTGAAGTAGTCCAATTGAGTCAGTTTAATTTTTTAATAATAACAATCACTATACTAATCCAAATTGTTTGATTCTTGTTTTTAGGATTCCCCTTTAAATATATAACATTTCTTTAGAAGGTACCATGATCCAATTCTTCTATTTGAAGGTTCATATAATTCTCACAAATAAGACCAAAGAATATGTGAAAAAACTAGACTATTCATGAAGATTGATTTACTAGGAAAAATACAGAAGTCCAAATTCCATTATTATCCACCATAGTTCGGGGGACAATGTAAGGAGTCTTGGATAAAAATTTCAGGGCCCAAATCCAAACACAAGGGGCCCAAATGAAGCTCTGAAATCCAACCCACCATTCTGGCCGAGAAATAAAATAAGCATAGTATTCAAGACATATCTCATGATGTAAGCATCCAATCAAGCTGAAAGATTGCAGTGTAAAAGAGGAGTTATAGGTGGCCTACGTTGTTGAAGAAATAATTTGTCTTTGAAGGCATCTTCCTATTCAAAAACCCTTTCACATTTTTGACTTTAAAAATACTGGATTGAAATGGACAGATTAAAATTGTTTAATCAACCGGCCATAACTTTGGCTACATGGGTCCCAATAACTCCAAATTTTGATATTATTCAGAAAAAATTATTATATAAAACTTTTAAGAAGGATATTTCTCAATATTAGGCTTTCTGTATAGCCAACATGGCGATGAAAGTAGAGGGACAGATTGGGAATGCAAACAGTGCACTCCTTGGGCTATAAATACTCTCCCCTTCTCTCCTTGAGAGGGGTTGGCATTTCAGAAGAGAGGAGATCATATTGGAACGACCAAATCCTTTCCAAATTCTTGGGAGTACCTTCCATAATCAATTTTTTACTTGAGATACCTTTCCTCCTCTCTTTGTTCTCACTTACTTTCATGTTCTTCGTTTTTGTAATCTTGTAAGTCTCTTTGTTTGTAATTCTATTTTAATGCATGTTTCTTCATCAATTTCTATTATTCTCATCCACATTCTATAGTTTAATATTAATTTTCTTAAAATATTTTAAATTCAGTTGAATCCCCTTCCCTTAATTTTCTTCCTCATTCAATCGAATGTTCGTTTTTAATTATCATCATTGTTAGTGTGTATGTGTCGACATACCACTCTTTTCTTATCCCTTTCTTTTTCTTCTCTTCTTAATTTATAACATAATAATTATAACCATATTATTAAACACCAAAGTGGATGAGTAAATCTCTCATTTAGGTGAGTTATAATTTAGGTATGTTAAGTGATTGATAGCTTTTGCTCGATGAATATTCTTTGAATTAACATTGTGTATGTTGGACTTAACATGTCATGGATTAATGACATATTTTGTTTAACATGTGGTTTCCATGGATTATTGGAACCATAAATACACTACCATAAAAAAGTAATGGTAATTATTAGAAACCTATGTTATGTTAAGGCTTGGATTAAAGCCTTAACACTTATAAATTCGAATCAACGTTATCTTGTGACATGGGTGTTAATTTAATGCAATATAAAGCAAAGATCAAGGATATCACAAGCTTAACTACCTAATGATGAACTCACCCCAATCTTTATAAATTTGCTAAATCAATTATAGTCAATCAATAATTTCAATTAATCTTTGAAAACAAACCCCCTAATCAAAATACAATAAACTAAAAACAAACGACTATTACAAAGTATCATCACTGAGGATTCGACCCGAGTGTTGCTATACACATTAGCAGAGCACCCGAACTTTGACCGGTCAATAGGCGACAATCATCCGCACATTTCAAATTTAGTCGTTTCCAGGGATTTTGATTTAATTAGTCATTAGTTTCTGGTTGTTTTCAAAAAAATCCAAAAAAATAAAATTTAAAAAAAAATAGGAAAAAAACACACAAAGAAAAACTCATCTTCTTCTTAAAAATCATACACTGGAAAAACAATACAAAGAAAAAACCATCTTCCTCTTTCTTCCAAAATCTCTCTGAATGCCCCGTATCCTTCCAAACAATCCCTCGGATTTGTTTGACCCTGAAATTGACCGAACTCTTCACCAACTTAGGAGGAACATAAGAGATAATCAAATAATTCAAGAACCAGTCCTTGTCCAACCAGTTGAATTAGAAATGGCCAATCCTAGGGAACAACCCCTTAAATAACTTCCCTCCCTTGATATGAATTACCAACCTCTTGGTATTCAATATCCAAACATAGAGGCTGACTTCGATCTCAAATCGGGTTTGATTCATCTTCTCCCTCATTTCCACGGGCTAGCCGATGAGGATCCACATCTCCACCTTAATGAGCTTCAAGTAGTGTGCTCTACAATAAAGCCTCAAGGGGTTTCTGAAGAACAAATCAAGATTCGAGCATTCCCTTTCTCACTATCTGACCCTGAAAAGTCATGGCGCTACTACCTTTCTTTTGGTTCCATAACCACGTGGAATGACATGAAGCAACTTTTCTTGGAAAAATTCATTCCTAATTCTCATACTGCTTCTATCCGAAAGGAAATAAGTGGTATCCGTTAGTTCCCAAGTGAATCACTCCATGAGTACTGGGAGAGGTTCAAAAAGCTTTTGCCAACCTGTCCACACCATCAAATCCCTGACCAAATATTGATCCAATACTTCTATGAGGGTTTATTGGCTATGGAGATAACTCTAATAGATGCCGCTAGTGGCGGTGCTTTTGTTGATAAAACTCTTGTAGCAGCAAGAGATCTCATAAGTAACATGGCTGAAAACTAACAAAAATTCCATACTCAAGCACATGCTCAAGTCAAACAAGCCCAAGATAATCAATCAATTGAGCTGAACAAGATGATCGATTGGATGAGTGAACTTACAGGTCTTGTGCGACAACTAGTTGTGGCTACCAAATACCCAGCCTCATCTTCTCCACAATCAATGTTTCTTGGACCTGTCAAAAACTATGGAATATGAAACTCTCCATCTCATCCAACTGACACATTTCCACAACATCAAGAGGATCAATCCGATTCATCTGGACCAATGGAGCTCAATGCATCATATGCTCTGCGGAACACCAATCCTCAACTATCAGGCCAGTTTGTTTGAAACTTCAATCAACCTCACTCTGAGCCCTTCTCTTATTCCTTAACCAAGGCCATAGGTATGGTAATCTCATATCCCATCCTCCTCAATTCCCTCCTAAAAACCTAAACTAGTTTCAATATGGTCAAGGTGTTTGTAACTTCCAACAACCTTATCCTTTTATACCTCAACCTCAAAGGAACAATCCTCCTCCTAGATTCCATTATCCCAGTGAGCCTTCCCAATTCCAAAATCAATACGATCGCTTTCCCAAGAACAAAAATCTAGGTAATCCCAATCAAGATTCTTCTACCAAGAAACCATGGGAATGTGTAGTGGAAGATCTTTCCTCCTTCGCCCGTTCCAACCTCAAGAACATTGAAACCCAAATCGGTAAACTTGCATCCCACCTTAGTCAGCTGCAACCATCCAATTATTCCCAACTTCCAGCTCAACCATTACCCAACCCCAAGGGTAATGTAAGTTCAATTTCACTTAGATCGGGAAAGAAAATTTTTATGCCTCAAGATAAGTCTTCCAACCCTCCTTTGAATGTTGACCTAGAAAATGAAAAGAAAAAGAAACCTGAAAAGGAACCTGAATCCATTCCATCACTTCCTTCCATTCCACTTAAGAATCCAATTCCTTTTCCTCAAGCAGTTTCTAAGCCAAAGAAGTCCTTTGAACCTGATCCTGAAATGCTTGATATGTTTAGAAGTGTTGAATTCAACATTCCCCTCTTAGATTCCATAAAAAAAATTCCTAATTATGCCAAGATTCTCAAGGAGTTGTGTACCCACAAGATGCAAATTAGGACCTTCTAAAATGTTTCCACCCCGAAGTCTATTCCCATAAAGTGCAAGGATCTAGGGACCTTTACGGTCCCATGCCAAATTGGAAGTACCAACTTTGATGATGCACTCATAGAACTAGGAGACTCAATTAATTTCATGCCCAAATCTATCTTCTCTAACCTTGGTCTAGGTCCCTTGCATCCAACAGGTATTGTCATTCAGTTATCCAATCAAAGCACAGCCAGTCCTGAGGGAATAATTGATGATTTCCTTTTCCGAGTCAATGATCTTATCATCCCTTATGATTTCTATGTCCATGACATGGAAGGTGAGACGACCTCTTCTTGATCTCCCCTAATTCTAGGAAGACCATTCCTCATGACTGCGAGAACCAAGATTGATGTCCATGCTGGTATCTTATCCATGGAATTTGGTGACCAACTGTTCAAGTTCAATATTTTTTAATCCATGCGATACCCATTAGAGAATCAATTTGTATTCTCTATCCATTCTTCTAAAACTCTCTCTGATAGTGTGTTGAATCCCAATCCAACATGTTCTTCATGTTCTACTAAGAGAGGAGTTTGTGAATATTGCATCTTCATTAACCAATTCATAAGTGGAGAAGTTGATGTTGACATTACAAATGCAAACTACATTGATCTAAAGGATCTTGAAAACTCTTTGGAATCTCATCTCACCTCTGACCTCCAATGATCCAACATGGATGGTAACAAATAAAATGAACTAGGATCCTCATTTATTGATTCAAATATGATTATCCCACAGAAATCATTTCCTATAAATGATTATGAAAATCCTGTTATATATGAGGTTAACCCCAAACCAATGTGTTTATCTTGTCCCAATGAGAGTGAAGGTTGTGCGATTTGTTCCCTAATTAATAAAGTGATCACTGGTGAGATTGCAATTGACCATTCTTTAGTGAAAAACATTGAAATAAATGATATTGAAAATTTTATTCAGTCTTATGACTCCATTGATCCCCATTACACTACATCGGTAAGTGATGAAATAAATGAGTCAAAAACAATTGGGATCTCATACATTGATTTTTTGTTATCTGATCCTTATATAAATAAACCATCAAAATTGAGGCATCTTCCTAAATTTCCAAGAATTGAAAATCATCACTTTGTGGATAACATCATTCCTCAGGTTGAAGACCAATGTGAGGATAGAAATATTCTCTTTCCACCCCCATTGAATTGCAAGCACACCAACAATGATGGGACGAAATTATCCAATGAATCATCAGGCCTCCTAGAGGAGAAGTTTTCCTAGAAGCACACTAGAGTTGAGAAAATATGATGGCCACCGTCAGACTATGGGTAGTCCATTGCAACTGTCTAGCTGTAGATAAATAAATGCAGCGCTTCTTGGGTGTCAACCCATGTTTTCTTTTACTTTTATGAAATTTTAATTTCTTTTTAGTTTTTCCTTAGATGAATAATGAATTTTCTTTTTCAGGTTACTTCCCACATGCCTGGAACCACCTCGACTTCCACTGGATCCCCAAATTCTCCAGTCGACCAACCACTAGATGGAGATGGCGACCCGCCAAATCCAAACCAGGGGGCACCTCTTTCCCTTTAACTCTCTCTCTATCTCTTCCTCTCTCTACCTCTTTATTATTCTTCATCTCTCTTTCATTTTTTCACCACTTTCTTTATCAAAACCTTTCTTTTTTACTTTCTCTTTTGTGTGGGTGTATCTTTATAAAAAAACAAAAAAAATAAAAACCTAAAAAACTAAAAAAAACAATCACTTAAAAAATACAAGAAAATAAAGAGTCATGATTACTCACTATCGAGTTTTGAAATTTTTTCCAACCATTTTGGGGAGTTAACAGACATTTTTTCATCTCAAATTTTTTTTATTTTCATCATGACTTTGGATAAAGAATTTTGTGTCAAAATTAACAAATTTTGAATGCTCAATTTTTTATTTGGAAATTTCTTTTCTCGAACCATGAGGAACAACATTTTCTTTCATGCCAAGGCCACCTATGGCCATCTTTTCAAAATGTGTGTTTTCACCCCCATTGGTGAGTCTTGAGTTTGTGGTCCTTCGAGCTGAATTTCCTACTTTAGTGTGCATTAATATGATGGAGGCATTTTCAGAACCACATGAGAATCACAATATCCAAATAGCCTCACATTTCCCTTAAATTAATCCTCCTTTTGATAGCCCCTTAGAGCCTATGAAAACATTTTCTTTGACAGCCAAATTACAATCCCAATACCTTTTCCCACCCAATATCAACATGGATTTTCATTGCATAATTTTTTGAAATTTAAGTGTGGGGCGGAATGGATTTCATTATTTGGGTACCCTATTATTGATTTTCAACGAGTTATCATATTCTTGAGGGAAAGAATCCATTTCAGTGTGGGGAGATGTTGACATTAAGTGTGTTTTGGGGAATGTATTGTACTTCCATTTATGTAATTTTTTAAATGTTATTGACAAGTGTTCAAAAAAACGATGAAAAAAAAATCAAAAAAAAAAATGAAAAATGGGTTGTGTCTTGGGTAGGTCAAAAATCACTATTCCTAAACCATTGATCTTGTTATAACTATTACAATTAGTGTCATGAAGAGATCAAACATGGGTTGGGATATGAGTGTGATATCTGATTCAAGGTCAACTTTTGAAAAAAAAAGAAAAAAAGGAAAAGAAAAAAAGAACACTCGCATAATATTCTTATTAGGAGAATTTTTGTGGTTTGTAAATATTTCATATTATAAATAACTTCATATATTCTTCCTCTATTATGTCTTTCTTCACACAATCATTCCCTGTAAAATATGTGTTTTCATTTCCTTCCATGTTTTATTTCAAAAAAAATGTGCATTGTTTTTTCTATGTTAGTGTTTTACCCCATTTTTTCTATCTTTTAGATATCATCTTTCTACCATCCCAAAGCCACAGAAAAACCCGTTAAAATACCTCTTGATTCTTGTGTACTTTGGATAGGTATTGGAAGCTGAGAGCCTTTTCAAACTCTAATTTTTTTTCTTTTGGTTGGTGAAAGAGTGAACCTCCACAAATGAATTTTATCATCTTGGGAGGTGTGAGTTTTGAGTGTCCACATTTTCCATTTCTAAATTTGAGCATGAAAAAATTAATTAGTTTTGGAACAATTTTTCATTAACAACTTGTGGTGAAATTCAAAATTGTTGAGTGAAATAGTCTAAACCTCCCCTGATTGAAGAAAACAAAATTTTAATATTTGTTTGTGAGTGAAAATGATTTTGTCATGTTTTTATATTTTTTGCAGATGAGGACATGAAAAAGACTAATTGTGGGATAGTTGATGTTACTAATATTTTCATGACTTATTATATACTCCCTTTACATATTTTATATGAAATGTGCATAATTTGTGTGAAATATTAATGTTTTAATATTAAGTATAATTTTTGAGCATTTTTAGAAGTAGTCCAATTGAGTCAGTTTACTGTTTTAATAATAAATATCACTATAAGGATCCAAATTGTGTTGTTCTTGTTTTTTAGGATTCCACTTTAAATAAAAAACATTTATTTAGAAGGTACCATGAACCAATTCTGCCATTTGAAGGGTCATATGGTTCTCACAAACAAGACCAAAGAATCTGTGAAGAAACTGGACAATTCATGAAGAATGGTTTACTGGGCTACATACAGAAGCCCAAATTCCATTATTCTCCACCATAGTTCGGGGGAACATCTAAGGAGTCTTGGATAAAAATTTCAAGGCCCAAATAGGAACTCAAGTGGCCTAAATGAAGCTTTGAAGTCCATCCCACCATTCTGGCCGAGAAATAAAATTAGTATAGTATTCATGACATATCTCATGATGTAAGCATCAAATAAAGATGAAATTTTCAGTTTGAAATAGGAGATATAGGCGGGTGACTGTGTTGAAGAAATAATTTGGCTTTGAAGGCATATTACTATTCAAAACCCCTTTCACATTTTGGACTTCAAAAGGACTGGATTGAAATTGACAGATTAAAATTGTTTAATAAACCGGCCATAACTTTGGATAAATGAGTACAAATAACTCAAAATTTTGATATTAGTCAGCCAACTGTATTATCTACAACTCTTAGGAAGGATATTTCTCAAGATTAAGCTTTCTGAATAGCCAACGTGGCGATGCAAATGGAAAAACAGATTGGGAAAGCAAACAGTCCACTCCTTGGGCTATAAATACTCTCCCATTCTCTCCTTGAGAGGGGATGGAATTTCAGAAGAGAGGAGATCATATTGTCACGACCAAAGCCTTTCCAAAGGCTTGGAAGGATCTGAAATACTCATTTTTTGACTTGAGATACCTTTCCTCCTCTCTTTGTTTTCACTTACTTTAGTGTTCTTCGTTTTTGTAATCTTGTAAGTCTCTTTATTTTTAATTCTGTTTTAATGCAAGTTTCTTCTTCAATTTCTCTTTTTCTCATCCACCTTCTGTAGTTTAATATTAATGTTCTTAAAATAGTTTAAATTCAGTTTAATCCCCTTCCCTTCATTTGCTTCCTCGTTCAATCAAAGGTTCGTTTTTAATTATCATCATTGTTCGTGTGTGTGTGTCGACATACCACTCTTTTCTTATCCCTTTATTTTTCTTCTCTTCTTAATTTATAATCATAATAATTATAAAAATATTATTAAACACCAAAATGGCTGAGTAAATCTCTCATTGGGGTGAGTTATAATTTAGGTATGTTAAGTGATTGAAAGCTTTTTCTCAATGAATATTTTTTGAACTAACATTGTGTATGTTAGACTTAACATGTCATGGATTGATGAAATATTTTGTTTAACATGTAGTTTCCATGGATTATTGGAACCATAAATACACTACCATAAACAAGTAATGGTAATTATTAGAAACCTATGTTAAGTTAAGGCTTGGATTAATGCCTTAACACTTAGGAATTCCAATCAACGTTATCTTGTGACATGGGTGTTGATTTAATGCAATATAAAGCAAAGCTCAAGGATATCACAAGCTTAACTACCTAATGATGAACTCACCCCAATCTTTATCAATTTGTTAAATCAATTATAGTCAAAAAATCATTTCAATTAAGCTCTGAAAACAAACCCACCTAATCAAAATAAAATCAACTAAAAACAAACGACTATTACAAAGTATCATCGCCGAGGATTCGCCCCGAGTGCTGCTATACATATTAGCATAGCACCAGAAATTTGACCGGTCGATAGGAGACAATCGTCCATACATTTCAGAATTACTTTGTTGATAGGGAAAAAATAGCATCAGGTGGAATAAATCAGGGGCTAATGTACAGAAGACATTTTCAACGAGAGATTGAAAAGAATATTGAAAAAGCTTCTGGTTATCAAGTCTGCCTATTTCGACGAGAAGAATATCAATTTGAAGTTCAAGAGAAGTCAAATCCCTCCACAAATAGAATTGGTGAGAAAATGGTGGTATTACTCGAAACGAGGAAATGTCAATGTGGAATCTTTCAGGCCTTATGGTTTCCATGCTCACACGCCATCGCAACATGTGCCTCTGTTAACATATAATGGGAAGCATATGTTGATCCAGTGTACCAGATGAACACCATTGCTAACTGTTACGCTGCACCATGGACACCTGTTGGAGAGTTTTGTTATTTCTCAATGCCGGAAGGTCAATCAATAGTGGTACCTGATATGAATCGGTTGCTTCCTCGTGGGAGACCAAAGGCCAGCAGGATGTGAAATGAGATGGACTGGCCTCAAGAACAAAGACAGAGTTTGAGATTCACCATATGTCATCAAGAAGGTCATAATCGGAAACGATTCCCTAAAATTGTTGGGTCGAGTTCACACTCTTATCCAAAATGATGTATTGTCGTTATTGGGAGATTCTCATATTGTAAATTTTATGTTGTTATCTCTTCATTTTACCTCTGTTTTCTAACCCCCAAAGCTGAAAATCATAACAGTAAACCCAGAAACATCTTTTTTATACTATAATCCTAACAATCAAAACCATAATCCTGAAAATCTTTTCTCAAATAATTAAACTAACCCATAAAACGTTAAAAGAAATCCAAAAGCCTAGTTCCAAAAGGTAAAATGTGAAACCCAAATATTTAAATCCTAAAATTGAAAACATGTATTGTAAGCCCAAAAACATATTCCCTTTACATCGGTTTTCAAAACATTATGTGATTGAGAAAATAATCATGAAACATATGACTAGATTGTCTAGTACAATCATATATCAATATGACTAATGTGCCCTACAAAAACTTATAACTCATGCATAAAGTTATAGGGAATAAAGGAGCACCCCTGAAATTGAACCCTCCTACATTTTTAATGAAGTCATAGAGACAAATGAATCTTGATCTAGTAATAGAATTACACCCCAAAAAGTGAACTCTCTTACAAAATCAAAATATGAGCCCTAGTACTACACCTTCCACCTGTATACCCAAGGATCACAATTGTGATATACATAAAATTATTTTGAAAGGGCATTATAACATTCAAAAATAACAAAATACCCTTTCTTGATATGAAAACATTCTTTGAAAACTAGTTCACACTTTATTTCATAATTCTTTAAAAACACCCTTCTATTTACCAAAATTAGGGGAAACCATATTTTATCAAAAACCCTTTTTAGAAACTAAAAATTTCATGCCAATTATTTTATAAAACAATTTATAAAACAAAGTGAAATCATGATTCATCCAACATAGATTAGAGATAGAACCATTTATAGGTCGTGAATGATCCATGATGTGAATCCTTGATAAAACTTTATTTGTTTATATGCAAATGACTGACACCATACTACTCAGTCAGCAGGCTACCCATTGTTCACAGGTTGTGATAGAGGGTGGTCAAGATCGATTGATCAGGGTGCGTCAAGTGCACCATTTTCATCACACAGAGCCTCCTCCTGCCATTATACCAATACTTGCATCGTGCTGGTTTCTATGGTATTTTAGTATCAGATTTTACATTTATAGACCATCACCTGCTAGCTGCACTCATGGAGAGGTGGAGACCAGACACACACATTCCACCTGCTTGAGGTAGAGATGACCATCACCCTCCAGGATGTGGTTGTGCTTCTTGGTCTTCCTATCTAGGGGAGACCTATTATTGGATCCACTCAGGCAGCTTGGACCAAAATTTCTCAGTGCTTGTTAGGCATTGAAATTTTGTCTGATCGTAGTGCTACTGAAGGAGCATCGATATCCATACCTTGGATGGAGGCACAAATTATAGTTTTATCTGATGATGCTGACGAGCATACGGTGATGTGTTATGCACGTGCATATATATTACGACTTATTGGAGGGACCATATATACAGATCATTTAGGGATGCACGTGCACATGATGTATCTACACCTGCTAGAGGATTTTGATCAGTCAGGGACGTACAGTTGGGGATCCTCCTGCTTGGCATACACATACAGAGCATTATATAGGATATCTAATAGGCGGCACACAAGTATCGGGGGATGCGTCATCCTTATTCAGATGTGGGCATGGGAGCACATCCCAGCATTCTGCCCTGATCTTGCTGGTCCGCTGGTCGAGATGGAGGTGTTGCATGATGCGCCGTGTGGACGCTAGTATGATCACTCATTTCTAGCAGTTTCTAATGCTACTACAAGTTATTGACTTTAATTTCTCATTATTTATCACTGTCGATGTTGTATTTTATAGGTGGTGTCAGCGCCACAATTTCAATGCAGTTCTGAGACACGATTTGGCCATATATCAGCTCGAGTTGGACTTTTTATTACCCCATCAGGTATGTATATACAATCTATAACTGTCTATCAAATTTAATAATAACGCCATTTTTTAAGTTAACTGTTTTTCTAACAATGTTAATATGTTATTTCAGATTTTATGGGTTCCATGCTGGCCTGTTATAGACCAGTTGCCTCTATACTGCACAGTTGGTCTTGACGATGTTATGGTTGTAGTGCCACTCATTCAATTTCATATTGTTGAGTGGCACCATCCTGACAGATCCATGCGCCAGTTTCTCTTCACTCAGCAGATTCCATTACCATCGAGGTAGATAGATCAAGTTCAAGGGATGAAGCTAACAGGGAGGCAGGATGACGACTGGCGTTGAGTACATGCTATATTTCTCAACTGTTGGCACAGACGCGTAGATTTTCACATCCAGGGAGTTACTACGGTGCAGTTCTCTCTTTCAGCGCAGCACGAGTATGAGCCATGGTATAGACTGAAGTCTATACTGTATCTTACCCGAGCCGGCAGAGAGATGCATACGATTGTAAGTCAATTAAATTATATTACTATGTTTGTTGAGTTATTTTCTAATTCAATTTTAATCTGTTTACAGGAGAGTCAGACAGACAGACTTATTGATATGAGTGATGAGTCTGAGGATAGAGTCTTCATATGGGAATCCATTCATGATCAAGCATTGGAGCTGAGGTCATCTGTCCGTGCGTTTGAGGAAAGCCTCTTCGAGTGTCCGGCATGGAGACAGCAAGTTCCTTCCGTAGAGGAAGATCCTGCATCAGCTGCTGGTGCTGAGGAGCCATGACCACGGTGATGTAGACAGCATCGTCCTCCACGTCAGGCCTCACCAGTTCCACTGGAAGAGGTCGGCCCACTTGTAGTCCAGTCTGAGCCGATGCAGGATGTGCCTCAACTGTCAGGGGATCCATCATTTTTTATAGGATATCCTCAGTTTTCTCCATCGTGGGGGCCATATGGAGCGCAGCCGTTGGGTCCAGAGTCATCGTAGCCTTGGGCTCCAGACCCATCACATAGTTGGGGTATAGCACCACCATATGATTTGTTATCCACTGCGATGATGTCGGGTTCTTCTACCATCGAGGTGGGAGAAGGATTAGGATGGTCGTACAAGGTGGAGTTGACATTTTCTCCCACTAGAACAGAGGTGGAGGATATGACAGTTGACATTCCAGCGCCCAATCCAGCCCTCTCCAGGTCATCAGACTCCCCAGAGATCTTGTCGTGGACGTCCTATTATTAGACCACCATGTGGGACAGGATCTGCACACCGTAGACATAGACATTGATTGTTTATGCTCATTTATAAGTTTTATGTCTATAGAAATGAAAAACTATATTTTATGAAATGATTTGCTTTAGACCACCATGTGGGACAGGATCTCCTCACTGTAGACATAGACATTGATTGTTTATGTTCATTTATATGTTTTATGTCTATAGAAATGAAAAATAATTTATTAGCTTTCAAAACCGCCTACTTGAAAGTTAAAAATGTTTCAAGTATTTGAGTTTAAAAGACTATAAAATATAAACCATAAAACCAATCTAAATGAAACATTAAACCTTCATTAAACATATAACCAATTGTTGTAAACACAAATCATTTCATAACAACTTTTCATGAAAAATAATTTATTAGCTTTCAAAACCGCCTACATGAAACATAGAAATGTTTCAAGTATGTGACTTTGAAAGACTATAAAATATAAACCATAAGACCAATCTAAACGTAATGTTAAACATTCATTAAACATATAACCAATTTTTGTAAACACAAATCATTTCATAACAACTATTCATGAAAAATAATTTATTAGCTTTCAAAAATGTCTACTTGAAACCTAGAAATGTTTCAAGTATGTGACTTTGAAATACTATAAAATATAAATCATAAGAGCAATATAAACGAAACGTTAAAAATTAATTAAACATATAACCAAATGTTGTAAACACAAATCATTTCATAACAAATGTTCATGAAAAATAATTTATTAGCTTTCAAACCGCCTACTTGAAACTTAGAAATGTTTCAAGTACATGACATTGAAAGACTATAAAATATAGACCATAAGACCAATCTAAAAGAAACCTTGAAAATTCATTAAACATATAACCAATTGTTGTAAACACAAATCATATCATAACAACTGTTCCTGAAAAATAATTTATTAGTTTTCAAAACCGCCTAATTGAAAATTAGAAATGTTTCAAGTACGTGACTTTGAAAGACTATAAAATATAAACCATAAGACTAATCTAAAAGAAACTTTAAACATTCATTAAACATATATGAGTCAACCCCGCATCAATAGGATGCATGGTGTCGCTAGTATCATGCACATCTATAATCTTTGATGCATGAAAACATGTTATATCTATTTCATGAAACAAAGAAATCCATACTTCCACCCGCCATGTCCATATCAATATAAACATCTGGCCACATAATGTTATGTTCAAATATATGCCACATGAAATTCTCATATCTTCCCATTCCTACAAATATCAACCCCTTCAACACCACCATGCATCATACCATTATAATTTCTTCTACAATTGTCACCACATTACCGCACGTCTAGTTGATCAGATGAAAACAACAACGATTCCACATATCCCATTGAACTCTTCATCACCAAATATTTATCTTTTATCATCTTCAAAAGGCCACTATGGGACCTCCTTGATCTATCCATTCCAAACAGTCACATACAAGTATAGTATAAACATAAAAACCAACAATTTTTCAGGTTTTTATGTTTATATTATACATGTATGTGAGTTTTTGGAATGAATATATTAATGAGGTCCTACAATGGCCTTTTGAAGATGATAAAAGATAAAGATTTGGTGATGAAGACTTCAATGGGCTATGTGGAATCATTGGTGTTTTCATCTGATCAACTGGACGTTCGGAAATGGGGTGACAATTGTAGAAGAAATTATAATGGTTGGATGCATGGTGGTGTTGAAGGGGTTGATATTTGAAGGAATGGGAATGTATGAGAATTTCATGTGGCGTATCTTTGAACATACACTTATACGGCCATATGTTGATATGGATATGGACATGGTGGGTGGAAGAATGGATTTCCTTGTTCCATGAAAGGAGATATGACATGTTTTCATGCATCAAAGATTATATATGTATGTGATACTAGTGACACTGTGCATCCTATTGATGTGGGGTTGACTCATATATGTTTAATGAATGTTTAAGGTTTCGTTTAGATTGGTCTTATGGTTTATATTTTATAGTCTTTCAAAGTCACATACTTGAAACATTTCTAAGTTTCAAGTAGGCGGTTTTGAAATCTAATAAATTATTTTTCATGAAATTTTTTTATTAAATTATTTGTGTTTATAAAAATTAGTTATATGTTTAATTAATGTTTAATGGTTCTTTTAGATTGGTCTTATGGTTTATATTTTATAGACTTTCAAAGTAACGTACTTGAAACATTTCTAAGTTTCAAGTAGATGGTTTTGAAAGCTAATAAATTATTTTTCATGAACAGTTGTTATGAAATGATTTGTGTTTACAACAATTGAATATATATTTAATGAATTTTTATGGTTTCGTTTAGATTGGTCTTATGGTTTATATTTTATAGTCTTTCAAAGTCATGTACTTGAAACATTTCTAAGTTTCAAGAAAGTGGTTTTGAAAGATAATAAATTATTTTTCATGAACAGTGGTTATGAAATTATTTGTGTTTATAACAATTGGTTATATGTTTAATGAATGTTTAACATTTCTTTTAGATTGGTCCTATGGTTTATATTTTATAGTCTTTCAAAGTCATGTACTTGAAACATTTCTAAGTTTCATGTAGGCGGTTTTAAAGGCTAATAAATTATTTTTCATAAACAGTTGTTATGAAATGATTTGTGTTTACAACAATTGGTTATATGTTTAATGAATGTTTAAATTTTTGTTTATATTGGTCTTATGGTTTATATTTTATAGTCTTTAAAAGTCACACACTTGAAACATTTTTAGCTTTCAAGTAGGTGATTTTGAAACAAAATTTTAAAAACTAATAATTTTTTTTGTTAGGTGAAAGGCGGAATCCTTTTGAAATTTTTTTATGAATTATGTATATAAATAAATATATAAACAAAACAAAACAAAAATTCAAAAAAAAATCTTAGAGGAAAGGCGGCATCGTGGGTGCCGCCTTTCAGCCCCGGTGGAAAGGCGGCAGCCACGATGCCACCATTGAGGGGCATTTTGAAAAAAAAAATCGACCATACCATTTTTTGAAGAATTTTTTTTAAATGTATTAAAAAAAACTCGAATCTTCCACTCATAAGCCCCATAACATCCCTCATTTATTCTTATTCCATGACATGATCATCTTTACCGCATGACGTTAAATTTTAAGGATTGTTCAGCCATAGAGGCTTAAACTATGGTATAATACTATTATAATATTTATCCATTTCTCTAAAAAAAAGGGTACGTAGGATGCCTTCATAAGGTATAATATTGACAATGGTAATCCCCGGTGTGACATATTCCCTTATAATTATGCACCTTTCAAAACTTCCTCTACATAAAATTCTGATTCAGTGGTAAACCTAGGTGTAAAATCTTCTTTCTTAGGTATTCACCTCCCGCATCTACCTCAATTTGCTGTTATGGTTCATCGGTAAACCCGGGGGTGACATATAACCTCCTAGGGATGCACCTCCAAAATCTTCCTCATGAAGGTGTTCTCGTCTACCAACTTGACTCCAAAAGATGTTAAACATGTTCCCTGATCCATCTCAACATTACATTTTGATCCATCTCCAAGAAATGTAGAACTTAGGGGATGAACCTGAATATCTACCCCATGAAACAAACAAGGGATTCTTGTAGTAAAAATAATTGGAATACTTATTCTGTCACGACCCGCCCTCGGGGTCCGTGCCGTGACTACCCCAAGCCCGCCTTCCATAGGCCAGGGGCTGGCGACTAGCAACAAGGCGTAAATCCTGGTAAAAAGGGAAGGCATTGCCTTTGTAAAGTAAACAAACACCACAGAGTAAGCAAGCGGAAAGTAAACACTAAGCAAAAGCAGAGTACAACTGAAAGTGCGGAAATTAAATGGGCCGGTATACAAACCCAAACTAAAAGTAAAGTAAAACTCGAAAGGGAAAACATCAACTGAAAAGTAAAAGCTGCTACACCGAGCTGTCCACTGGAAATCCCACCTGAAGGGTGGGTACAGATAGCTCCACTGCTCCACGGGTCCTGCCGTCTGCTCCGAGCACGTCCCGCCCAGTGGTCCACCTCCAGGTACCGTCCTGCTCTGCAAGCCTCAGCTAAGATCAACGCTGTCCGTCGTCTGCAACCAACACAACGTAGTGCGGGCAAAGCCCGTGCAGGGGTGAGTATAAGCTACTCAGTAGGGACCCCAAGACCCCTGAAGGTCTCTCAAATCCATAAAGGATAAACCACGAAGAAAGGTACAATCACGAAGTAACAACCGACACTGCTTAGGTATATGCCCATACATATACCTAAGTCATCAATTTCAAATACGCTCCAACCTCCGAG
Organism: Viscum album; assembly: GCA_963277665.1. NCBI lineage: Eukaryota > Viridiplantae > Streptophyta > Magnoliopsida > Santalales > Viscaceae > Viscum > Viscum album. The sequence goes on from OY728145.1 coordinate 1,106,236,677, forward strand.
CCCAAGTACAACTCAGTCCACACAGGAAAGTAAACGTATTCCACACAGGAAAGCAAAACGTAATCCACACAGGATAGCACAACACATTCCACATAGGAAAGCAACAGAATTCAGCTCACACAGGTATACTTCTTCAAAAGACGATAAAGATGATCTCTGATCCATCTAAGTCGTCGGACCCACGAAGGATCGATAGGTAACTAACCCCCGCAAAAGACCCACACAGGATCGGGCCCACGTAGGACCTGTAGGCGCTGGTTCACACAGGACCGCTGAGCGCAAAGACCCACACAGGATCGGACCCACACAGGATCGGGCCCACACAGGACCTGTAGTACTGATCCACGTAGGATCGCTGAGTGCTATAGTCATCGTCGTCGAATCCACACAGGATCTCTGTACTGTCGTCGTCGCAGTCACAGTAGCAGTAGTAGCAGTAGTAGCAGTCGCAGCCAGCACTAGGGTTCCCGCACACAGCAAGCTCGTTCGGAGGGTCTGCTCCACGAGCCGAGAGGCTCATACATCAACTGTCACAAAGTCCAGAGTTGATGTATCCAAAAGTTCCGTATCGACAACAGGAGCTCAACGCAACAGACGGCGCGTCGATCGGACGCCCGGTCTGAGAGTTATTGGTGTTTCCGTCTCCGGGGCCCGGTTGGTTTTTAAGGCAAAACCAACCCGACCGTACTCCACCTGCGTCCAAACCTCGGGTGGAGTATGCCAAAAGATCCGTCTCACTAAGAGGAACACAACAAAGCTGACGGCACGTCAATCGGACGTCCGTAGCTCAAGATATGAGCATTTCCGCTCCGAAGGCCCGGTTGGTTTCGTGAACGAACCAACCCGGCCGAACTCAAAGTAATCCGAAACCTTGAGTGCGATATACCGAAACGACCGTCTCGATCTAAGGATCGCGTTGCCACAGACGGTTCGTCGATCGGAGGTCCGTGGCTCAAGATATGGCCAAAAGACCGAAATTGATTCGAAACGGGGGGGTCCGGGTCCGGGCCGACCCGGCCCGACCCCCCCCCCCCCTGGTCTGACCCGAACCGGGTCGACCCGACCCGGATCCGAACCGAACCGGGTCGGACCGACCCGGTCCGCTGAACCCGGCTCGGCAGCCTGGCGGCGCGGCTGCCTGGCACCGCACGGAGGCAGCACGCGGGGGGGGGGGGGGGGGGGGGGGGGGCAAAGCCCCCCGCTTGATTGGGATGACGGCGCGGCTATATGCCGCGCCCTTTAAAAAAAAAACAGCCCCCACGTGGGGGCCGACTTGAAGAAAAACCGGGGGGCCTCCTGCCCCCCCCCCCCCCCCCCCCCCCCCAAGGAACCGCCTCCCCCAATTAAATGGGGGGGCTTGTTTGCTGGCCGGGGGATTTATTTCCCCCGGATTTGGCCATCCGGCCGGACAGCTGGCCGGCCGGTTTTCTCCAACGGGACCGGAAAAATTTCCGGTCCCCTTTTTCGGCTTCCGACGCCGGCGGCCCGGCCGCCGGTCTCCTCGTTCCGCCACGGCCCGGAACCGGTCGCGGTGTTCGTCGTCCGGCGCGGTGCGACCGCACCGCGCCCCTCCGCCGCACCTTGATTTCCTTCAACGCGGCGCGACGGCGTCGCGTTCTTGATGATCCTTCCATGGAGTGGCGCGACGGCGTCGCGTAATATAATTGCACGATTAACCGCGTGGTGCGACGACACCACGCCACCTTGTTTCCACCCGCAAGGTAAATCAACAAGAACGATGGAGGGGGTTCGGCCGTGTTCATGCGGTCCGGCCCCCTCACGTTAAACATTAACACAACTTAAAATATTTCAAATCCTCACGTTAGTCATGCGAACCACGAGCAAGAATAAGATAATTAAACAATAATCAACAACCCCTACCTCGGGTATAGGTTCGAAGATTTGACAACGTCCCGCGGAAGACAACGTCGCGGAGGTCGGGCGTCGCGGTCGTCGTTCGTCAAATCCGATGACGAAGAGATACGCCCGAAGAGATACGTCGTTGGCGAATCTTCTTATGTCGACGAAGGGAGTCCGAGGAGGAAACGACGTTCTTCGTCGGAGCTTGAGCGTTCTTCGTCGGAGCTTGAGCGTTCTTCGTCGGAGCTTGAGCGTTCTTCGTCAGAGTTGAAGAAGAAGAAGAAAAGCTCCCAAAAGCTCTCAAGATGGCCAAAGAGTTCTAACCCAACAAAATAAAATAAGAGCTTATTTTATTTACAAACTTAACAAAAGAATTTCAAAGGTTTGAATTTCAAAAAGATTAACTCCAAAATTAAATAACTCATGTCATTTAAAGAGGGGTTAAGGGAGTTGGGAGAAGATGAAAGGTTGGGAGCTTCGTGTGGGCCCCACCACACTTAATCCTCCCAAGGGAGGTTAAGTGGATGTGGATCCCACTCCCAACTCCCTTTGGTAGGATTTATCAAGTAGAAATAAAATTTGTTCTTCACAAATTTTATTTAACTTAAACTAAAACCCCAAAAACTAACTTTCTACCCGCAACAAACGCAACTTCTGAAAAGGTCTCTTTAAGCGAATTTCGGCGCTGCGAGTTCATCGGTGCACTCGGATTTCAATTCCGAGCACCGGATCAAAAGTTAGGAATTCCCGCTCGTTCGTTCACTGAACGTACCCGAGCCAAACTTCGGAAATTGATTCCGGGCACCCCGGGCCTCGGAATCAGGTGCCGTCAGAAACCGCGCTCTTGTAAAATTCCTAAGAAAATTAAGAAAAAATTTTCCTTGAATTTTACGGGTCTTTACATTACTCCCACCTCAGGGCTTTACGTCCCCGTAAAGATACATCAAAAACTAGGGAAACAAATGAGGGTACTGAGCACGCATATGAGCCTCCCGCTCCCATGTGCTCTCCTGGAGATTCCCGTGCTTCCATCTGATGCGCACAAGAGGAATCGATCGCCCACGCAGGACCCGCTCCTGTCGATCCTCTATCTCCACCGGGACCTCCGTAAAAGTCGCCCCATCGTCAACGTCAAGCTCCCCATGATCAATGATGTGTGTCGGGTCGTGCACGTATCTCCTCAGCTGAGACACGTGGAAGACGTCGTGCACCCGGTGTAACTGAGGTGGTAGAGCCAGGCGATAAGCCACCTCACCAATCCTGCTGAGGACCTGGAAGGGTCCGATGAAGCGCGGAGATAACTTGCCGCCTCGGCCAAATCTCCGAATACCACGTCGAGGTGAGACCCGCAAGAAGACGTGGTCGCCATCCTCGAACTCCAGTGGCCTCCGCCTCCTGTCAGCGTATGACTTCTGCCGGCTCTGAGCTATCCTCATCCGCTCCTGGATGACCTGGACCTTCTCTGTCGTGGCCTGGACCATCTCCGGTCCCACAAGTGCTGACTCCCCAGGGTCTTTCCAGCACAAAGGAGATCTACAAGGTCGGCCGTACAACGCCTCGTACGGTGCCATCCCGATGGTGGAGTGGTAGCTGTTGTTGTACGCAAACTCCACCAAGGGTAGGTGGTCCTCCCAGCTACGACCAAAGTCGAGGACACATGCACGGAGCATGTCCTCGAGAGTCTGAATGGTCCTCTCCGTCTGACCATCCGTCTGAGGGTGAAAGGCTGTGCTCAGACGTAGCTGCGTCCCGAACGCCTCCTGTAACCCCTTCCAAAGTCGGGAAGTAAAGTGGGCATCTCGATCGGATACGATAGATGATGGCACGCCGTGGAGCCGCACAATCTCCTGAACGTAGAGACGTCCCAAGCTCTCCACTGAGCCCTGCTCTCTAATGGGTAAGAAGTGTGCCGACTTGGTGAGTCGGTCAACAATCACCCAGATGGAGTCGTGACCTCTGGAAGTGTGTGGAAGTCCAGTCACGAAGTCCATAGATATGCCGTCCCACTTCCACTCTGGAACCTCCAAGGGTTGTACCAAGCCCGCTGGTACCTGATGCTCTGCCTTCACCTGCTGGCAGGTGAGGCATCGAGAAACGAACTCTGCTACTGCCTTCTTCATGCCCGGCCACCAGTGCTGTCGTCTGAGGTCCTGGTACATCTTCGCCACTCCAGGATGTACCGCCAAAGGAGAAGTGTGAAACTCTCTCAGCACTTCCTCTCGTAAAGCGACTGGTACCATGGTACGTCCTCTAAAAAGGATGTCGTGCTCTGCTCCAAGGGAGAAACCATCAGGTGCCTGTCCCGAGGATATCTGTGCACGCCGTGTCTCACAGTCAGCGTCCTCACGCTGTGCCTCTCTGACCTGTTGTAGTAGAGGAGGGGTGACTGTGAGAGACTGGAGGAAGGCTGCTCCATCACTATCCATGAAGGATATCTACAAAGAGGCTAGCTGAAAAGATTTCTCCTTTGCCGAAAAGTGAAATCCGGTCTCATCCCCTAGATGAACCACGTTCCTTGCCTAATACAGTCAATCCCGTCATGATTAGATAATTCATGGCATGGATGATGTTGTAAGGCCTCGACGCTGCTACCAAGAGATCCAACGTTACTCTCGCCTCCAAGGGTTGAGTCACACTGTCGGCATCAGTGTGTGGTCACTGGGTTTCCTCCAGTACGAATCTCGCAAGTGAGGGTCAAGTCAACAGTTTTTAACCGGCACCTCTTAGTAAAAACAAACAAAAGACAAGATAACAAAAGTCACCAAGGCAAGTTTCTTTTATTACTTCAACTTAAAGTACAAGGACACAAAGCAACACAAACTACGAAGCTAGAGGCATTATGGGCAAAGGCCTATATGCCTGGAGCTAGTCCCGCACTAGTCCACCCGCTTCCGGAGCTCCATGATCGTAAGCTTTAGCTGCCTGAAGCTGTGCTCTCCCCTGCGTTCGGGGTGGACCTCCTGGTGGTGGTGGTGGTAGAGCCTCAAAGCGTCGCCCACCACCTGCTGCTCGGCCAGCTCCTCTGCCTCGTCCGCCTCCTCCCTGCGGACCGCCACGGTCGAACCTCTGCCTCTGCCTAGGTGGTTCCTCAACCATATGTTGCTCCTCTGCATGGCGGGTCGGGCAGTCACGAGCCATGTGGCCTTGCCCGCCGCATGCATAGCACTGTCTTCCACTCGAAAGACTGGCTCCGCGCTGTGTGCCCCGCACTGCTGAGCCTGTGTCCTGAGGTCGTCTGCCTGAAGGTCTGGTCTGTCTGGACCCCTGAGTCATCCGTCGACTGCCTGCTGCAGATGACTCTGCCACGTGCCGCCCTGCGGTGGGTCGCTGCGCTGGTGTAGACTCATCAAGGAAGCTCTCGATCAGAAGGGCCCGCTCCAGTACTCCTGTCTGAGTCGGTATGCTGAGGGAGATCAGTGATGCCCTGATCTCATGTCTCAAACCCTGCTCGGAGGTCCGGGCCCGGAAGAATGGGTCCCGTACCATGTCAGTCGAGTAGCGCGAGAGATCAGTAAATCTCGCCGAGTACTGAGCGACCGTCATGCTGCCCTGCCGCAGCTGAAGAAGCTCCTGGATACGCACCGCACGAAGGGTGGCTGGGACGAACTCCGAGCGGAAGAGGCTCTCAAAGTCCGTCCATAGTAGAGATGCCTCAACGTGCACCTGGAGCATCAAGCTCCACCATCGTCCTGCTGCTGCGTGTAGTAGGCTAGCAGCGAGGATCACCATGAGGTCTGCTGGTGTCCTCACTAGCCTAAACACGCGTACCACTGCCTCCAGCCAGTCCTCGGCTGCCTGGGGATCCGTCTCCCCGCGAAACCCGGGTGGTCGCTGGCGCTGAAACTCATGCAGTGCGCTGGGGCGACGTGCATCGTCAGCGGCTGGCGCTGGAAGCATCGGGGGCTCGGCGGGTAGAACTACTGCCGGTGCCACTGCTGACAAAGGGCCCTGCACTGAAGCCTCGTCGCTCGGTGGGCTGTCGTCACACTCGACTCTCGGAACCCTAGCTGGCTGCCGTCGTGGGGCCATCCTGAATAGGAAACAGGTGCGCCACGGTCAAACAATATACCTGATGAGCTGATATATAAGTAATCACAAAGAAAACTTTAAAACACACACACAATCAATGTTTTCGTGCATTAAGTCGGAAATCAGAAGTCAGGGTCCTGGTGTACGGATACGTCGGCCGCCGCACCAACACTGGACTCCCTGGACTGATAACCACACTCAATACGCTAAACATTATTGCTTCACATAGAAAATATCAGAGTTCACGGTAGAACCGAACTCCTCTGATACCAATTTGTCACGACCCGCCCTCGGGGTCCGTGCCGTGACTACCCCAAGCCCGCCTTCCATAGGCCAGGGGCTGGCGACTAGCACCAAGGCGTAAATCCCGGTAAAAAGGGAAGGCATTGCCTTTGTAAAGTAAACAAACACCACAGAGTAAGCAAGCGGAAAGTAAACACTAAGCAAAAGCAGAGTACAACTGAAAGTGCGGAAAGTAAATGGGCCGGTATACAAACCCAAACTAAAAGTAAAGTACAACTCGAAAGGGAAAACAGCAACTGAAAAGTAAAAGCCGCTACACCGAGCTGTCCACTGGAAATCCCACCTGAAGGGTGGGTACAGATAGCTCCACTGCTCCACGGGTCCCGCCGTCCGCTCCGAGCACGTCCCGCCCAGTGGTCCACCTCCAGGTACCGTCTTGCCTGCAAGCCTCAGCTAAGATCAACGCTGTCCGTCGTCTGCAACCAACACAACGTAGTGCGGGCAAAGCCCGTACAGGGGTGAGTATAAGCTACTCAGTAGGGACCCCGAGACACCTGAAGGTCTCTCAAATCCACAAAGGATAAACCACGAAGAAAGGTACAATCACGAAGTAACAACCGACACTGCTTAGGTATATGCCCATACATATACCTAAGTCATCAATTTCAAATACGCTCCAACCTCCGAGCCCAAGTACAACTCAGTCCACACAAGAAAGTAAATGTATTCCACACAGGAAAGCAAAACGTAATCCACACAGGATAGCACAACACATTCCACATAGGAAAGCAACAGAATTCAGCTCACACAGGTATACTTCTTCAAAAGACGATAAAGATGATCTCTGATCCATCTAAGTCGTCGGACCCACGAAGGATCGATAGGTTAACTAACCCCCACAAAAGACCCACACAGGATCGGGCCCACGTAGGACCTGTAGGCGCTGGTTCACACAGGACCGCTGAGCGCAAAGACCCACACAGGATCGGACCCACACAGGATCGGGCCCACACAGGACCTGTAGCACTGATCCACGTAGGATCGCTGAGTGCTGTAGTCGTCGTCGTCGAATCCACACAGGATCTCTGTACTGTCGTCGTCGCAGTCACAGTAGCAGTAGTAGCAGTCGCAGCCAGCACTAGGGTTCCCGCACACAGCAAGCTCGTTCGGAGGGCCCGCTCCACGAGCCGAGAGGCTGATACATCAACTATCACAAAGTCCAGAGTTGATGTATCCAAAAGTTCTGTATCGACAACAGGAGCTCAACGCAACAGACGGCGCGTCGATCGGACGCCCGGTCTGAGAGTTATTGGCGTTTCCGTCTCCGGGGCCCGGTTGGTTTTTAAGGCAAAACCAACCCGACCGTACTCCACCTGCGTCCAAACCTCGGGCGGATTATGCCAAAAGATTCGTCTCACTAAGAGGAACACAACAAAGCTGACGGCACGTCAATCGGACGTCCGTAGCTCAAGATATGAGCGTTTCCGCTCCGAAGGCCCGGTTGGTTTCGTGAACGAACCAACCCGGCCGAACTCAAATTAATCCGAAACCTTGAGTGCGATATACCGAAACGACCGTCTCGATCTAAGGATCGCGTTTACGCAGACGGTTCGTCGATCGGAGGTCCGTGGCTCAAGATATGGCCAAAAGACCGAAATTGATTCGAAACGGGGGCGGTCCGGGTCCGGGCCGACCCGGCCCGACCCCCCCTGGTCTAACCTGAACCGGGTCGACCCGACCCGGATCCGAACCGAACCGGGTCGGACCGACCCGGTCCGCTGAACCCGGCCCGGCCGGCCGGCCGGCGGCGCGGCGGCCTAACGGCGGCGGCGCGGCAGCCTGGCGGCGCGGCTGCCTGGCGCCGCACGGAGGCAGCACACGGGGGGGGGGGGGGGGGGGGCAAAGCCACCCGCTTGATTGGGATGACGGCGCGGCTATATGCCGCGCCCTTTGAAAAAAAACGGCCCCCACGTGGGGGCCGGCTTGAAGAAAAACCGGGGGGCCTCCTGCCCCCCCCCCCCCCCCAAGGAACCGCCTCCCCCAATTAAATGGGGGGGCTTGTTTGCTGGCCGGGGGATTTATTTCCCCCGGATTTGGCCATCCGGCCGGCCAGCTGGCCGGCCGGTTTTCTCCAACGGGACTGGAAAAATTTCTGGTCCCCTTTTTCGGCTTCCGACGCCGGCGGCCCGGCCGCCGGTCTCCTCGTTCCGCCGCGGCCCGGAACCGGCCGCGGTGTTCGTCGTCCGGCGCGGTGCGACGACACCGCGCCCCTCCGCCGCACCTTGATTTCCTTCAACGCGGCGCGACGGCGTCGCGTTCTTGATGATCCTTCCATGGCGCGGCGCGACGGCATCGCGTAATATAATTGCACGATTAACCGCGTGGTGCGACGGCACCACGCCACCTTGTTTCCACCCGCAAGGTAAATCAACAAGAACGATGGAGGGGGTTCGGCCGTGTTCATGCGGTCCGGCCCCCTCACGTTAAACATTAACACAACTTAAAATATTTCAAATCCTCACGTTAGTCATGCAAACCACGAGCAAGAATAAGATAATTAAACAATAATCAACAACCCCTACCTCGGGTATGGGTTCGAAGATTTGACAACGTCCCGCGGAAGACAACGTCGCGGAGGTCGGGCGTCGCGGTCGTCGTTCGTCAAATCCGATGACGAAGAGATACGCCCGAAGAGATACGTTGTTGGCGAATCTTCTTATGTCGACGAAGGGAGTCCGAGGAGGAAACGGCGTTCTTCGTCGGAGCTTGAGCGTTCTTCGTCGGAGCTTGAGCGTTCTTCGTCGGAGCTTGAGCGTTCTTCGTCGAAGCTGGAGCGTTCTTCGTCAGAGTTGAAGAAGAAGAAGAAAAGCTCCCAAAAGCTCTCAAGATGGCCAAAGAGTTCTAACCCAACAAAATAAAATAAGATCTTATTTTATTTACAAACTTAACAAAAGAATTTCAAAGGTTTGAATTTCAAAAAGATTAACTCCAAAATTAAATAACTCATGTCATTTAAAGAGGGGTTAAGGGAGTTGGGAGAAGATGAAAGGTTGGGAGCTTCGTGTGGGCCCCACCACACTTAATCCTCCCAAGGGAGGTTAAGTGGATGTGGGTCCCACTCCCAACTCCCTTTGGTAGGATTTATCAAGTAGAAATAAAATTTGTTCTTCACAAATTTTATTTAACTTAAACTAAAAACCCAAAAACTAACTTTCTACCCGCAACAAACGCAACTTCCGAAAAGGTCTCTTTAAGCGAATTTCGGCGCTGCGAGTTCATCGGTGCACTCGGATTTCAATTCCGAGCACCGGATCAAAAGTTAGGAATTCCCGCTCATTCGTTCACTGAACGTACCTGAGCCAAACTTCGGAAATTGATTCCGGGCACCCCGGGCCTCGGAATCAGGTGCCGTCAGAAACCGTGCTCTTGTAAAATTCCTAAGAAAATTAAGAAAACATTTTCATTGAATTTTACGGGTCTTTACATATTCCCCTAATTTCTTATTACCTCATGATCAATATGGGATGTCTTGGGTTCTGCACCTAAGATTCCTCATGTGAGATAACCTATAAGAAAGAAGATTTACAGGCGACCAATGTACCCAATGTCTAGATATGTCCAGATATTTACAATGTGACTACTCTTATAACCAAAGGCTACTAGACTATCCAAACAAAAGAAATGTAATTAATAGTCATCAACATTAACATGGAACAAATAATGAGTTCCATGAACATGACTTAATCATTGATGGATACCTGTACTAGAAAATAAGCTCCAAAGATAAATATAAGGAAGGAAGAACTGACATCCTATGATCCCATTTCAATAAATAATCATACATCTTAGATTATAGTGATGAAGGCTACCCTCCTTTGGAATGTGGTAATGCATGTAAGTAAAATCCGCACGTAGTGACGCACTGTTACCCTGATAAAATCGTCGAAAAAAAAGTAAAATAAATTATGCATGAAAAGGATCAATGGGAAAATTGGAAAAAAATAACTAAGCATCACATGATAGTAGCTATGGGACTAAGGTAGTGGAATCATAGCATCCTATTTCTAATAAAATAAAACATTGTGTTTGTAATCCAACTTCACGTAGACTAATTGTGAATTAAAGGTGTTTTATTGCTTAATTTTTCTTATTTGATATTTCATCCATTAATACATTGTTATTCATGTAATCAAAAGTAATTTTAATTTTCCTTTTATTATTATGCACATTTTTTAAATTTAGGATCGTAAAGTGTTACCCTTACACATTTTATTTTGGTTAACCTTACTATAGGCCCTATCTACCTTTATGTAGTTTCTAGTTTACCCTTTTGTGAGGCAATCACTAGCTTTACATGGTTTCTGACTTTCTGTTGAAGTTCCTAGTATGGATCCAAGTATCACTGAGAGGGGGAGGGGGTGAATCAGTGATACTTTTTTCTTTTTAAGTTTCCTTCTTTTTGAAACAACCTTCACCTCCTGTTAAAGAGTTTATTACCTTCTGAACACACACAACCACATGAACAATAGATTCACAAGGTTCACTACTCAAAAAGAGTAGCTACGTCCTTGGTATGGTACAGAAACAATCCAATACCGCACAATCCACTAGAAAACAATCCTTTTATGTGGAATACAACGATTAGGATATTCACTTACACTCGTGTAGAACTTGGAAAACAATCCGCAAGCACCTGTGCACCCTCTTAGCACAAATAGGGAATAACATTATTTCAGTGCTTATTTACAATTGAACTGTTGTATTCTTTGAAGTATAGATCTTCACATTCCTACCCAGAAGCTGGTAAGAACTCCCATATGCACAACTGAATATGTGCGAAGACCCAAAATTTTTCGCGTAGCCTTTTGGGTATCTTGCACGCAATTCAAAAGCCTTGCACGAAAAAATCCACTTTTGTCACGGAACACTTATTTCGCGCAACTTCCTTTCTCATGAAACTATTCACTTTTTCGCGCAACTCCCCTTTTACGTGAAAATCTCTTTATTTTCTCACAACTCTCCTTTTACGTGCAAATATCTTTATTTTTGCGCAACTCCCCTTTTACGCGTGATTCTCTTTCTTTTTGCGAAACTCTCTTAGTGTATGGTTTTACGCGCACCAGAGATGGGGATTTCTTCTAAGTGTCGAGCATCAATGAAAGAGAGGGGTTCACCTCATATTTATAAGCATTTTTGACCCCGCATGAAAAACACTAATCTTCGCATAAAACCCCCGTTCTGAACGTAAAAAACTCTTTCACGCAACTTCATATTTTGTGCAATGATACAATATTTTGTGCCCCTCATGCCTTTGTTAATTTTTGACCTTCTGATCTCGAAACACCTTTTGCACGAAAAACTTCATTCCTCTATTTCACGCACAACGCCAATATTTCACGCAGCCTTCATTTTTCATGCAACACGGTGATATTTCGTGCACAGCTATCCTTTTCACGCATCTCGTAGATATTTCGCACATCCCGCTGATATTTCGTGCATCTCGCTAACATTTCGCGCGACCTTCATTTTTTCTCGCACACGGCCCACTTTTTCGTGCACTTCATGCCTTTTTCATTTTTCAATGTTATGACCTTTAATCATGCCTTTCACACAAAAATCTAAACCATCTTCAATCTTGCGCACAACATCCATTTCCAAAAACACATCTTCATCTCCCGATTTTCTGGCCCTAAAATTTGGAAAACATTGGAAAACAACGCCACCTTAAACTGTAGTTTTGTGACGCCTCCAGATTGTCCATTGCTTTGTAATTTCTATCTTCACTTCTTCTCTTAACCATTCTTTAGATTTTATCATGAATTACACTATCGTGTTATATATCCTTTGATAAACTAGATCTAGAATCGTCATAATTACAATGGGAAGTACTGAAACTTCCCTATCTTCCAGCAGCATCACTCCTTCCAATCAAAACTGTATATGACTGGCATCATCATTTATCCCTCTTTATATCATAAGGCTTGAATCACAAGTTCTCTTGACTTATGATATTTGTGAAATACATATCAGCAAAGCATCATCTAGTTTCAATTCCTTTACAGAGTGAATTAATTTATCTTCTTTGACAACAAAAGACAACACTCTGCAAAAGCTAACTCTTCAAACTTCTCTCTCCATCCAACTTGGTCCCAAAATTCCTTACAATGATGTCTCATTATTATTATGTGGTTTTTTGTTAACAAACACGTGGGTGTCACATGGCCTTTATATAGCACATCCCTTTGAATGTTGTTTCACTATTTCATTTTTTTTTCAACTCGGATCAATTCCATGATTTGTTTGGATCAGCTATTAGTTTATCCAACGGAGCTTTTAGGGAAACTCATCACCCCCTAAGGCCTTGTTATAACTAATAAATTCATTTAATTTTTTCTCTCCTCACTCTTGGTTTTATTGAGATCTCATTTGGGGAAACCCTAGCTCTCCCCATAGATCTATGATTCATGTGAGATCATTGTTGTCCTTTTATCCTCCTTAGATACTTCTCCTACATCATTCATTATGGAGTGTAGAAAAAATACCTTCATGAAAAATAAGTGTGGGATTTCTCTTGAATAAGTAGATCTTGGTGAAGTGTGAGACATTAGATACAGAGGGGTTCTAGCATCATGGAGAGAATAAGACTATCGAAGAGCTACCCATTCTATCTTGTAAGTATTTTATTTCTCCCCTTTAGTTCATGAAAATAGAAACCTTTATCATTTCATTTTTTTTTTATTTTTTATAATTCAGGGTTATTATATGTTTTGTTTTGTTTGATCTTAATAAAATTTGTGGGGTGATGTTGTTACCATACATATAGGCCCTGATGTGACCAAATCGCATTAAATCTTTTTTTTATTTCCTTATTTAATTCAGTTCAATATGAAATGATGATTATAGTTATCATTTCTTGGTTGTATTTATCAAATCTTTTGTATGATATTCAAGTTCCATTTCATTCCTGAATCTAGTTTCTATGATAATTATTCAATAAATCGATTCTGTTTTTTTTTACTTTTCTTAAATTTTTGAAATTCTATAATATAAATTTGTTTAATTAAAAGTATTACTCATCTTTAATTTAATTTTCACAAACTTAAGATAAACTCATTACATATACGACGATCTTGGATACTTCTTGGGGCTTTATGCGCAACGTTATCCTTAAAAAAATGGTATCAGTGCACCCATATAAGCTATGGAATCTTCTATATTTGAAATTGAATATTTTTATGAAGATCATGATTTCAATTTTTTGGAAAATTAATATGAAGTTAATGTTAGTCTAATAAGGCCCCATGGATACCTCTCATGGACTAAGTAAACCTAAAGTATCCCTACTGATGATGGATAAATCTCTACTATAGATAAATATGTCCCTCTTTACATTCTTTTTAAGGCCCAGAGTTCTATATTCATGTCTCTTAGTGAAAATGTACTTTGAGAAGTTTCAATTCAATCTTTAATTATTGTTATATGGATTAATTCAGAAAACCTTTATATGAAAACATATTTAGTGGGTTTAATTTATAATAAACATCACATGTTCACCTTTAAAATACTTTTTTTCTATTAAATACCACTTGGATAAGTTTAATAATATCAATATTGAATTTACTAACATTACTGTTACTTTTGTTGATGTGGGTTGGGAACTGATCCTCTTGATTTCTCTAGAAAACTCCTATAGAAAGATAATAGAAACTCTGATGTATGGTCATGAATCTCTTACCCATAAAGAGGTTAAATATAACCTTATTTATAAGGAGCTACATTCTAAACCCCATATTAAAGGAGAGTTTGAGACTCTATCTACCTAAGTGAGGCCAATTTACAAGGTTAAAATGAATGAAAAATGTAAATATAAAGTGAAGAATAATAACCAACCCAAAAATAAGTAAATGTATAAGGATAGAAAATTTGTGTGTTATAACTTTGGTAAGACTGTGAACTTAAGAATAGAGTGTATCAAACCTAAAAAAATCCCAAGGCTAAAAAACCCTATTTAACAATACCTATTTGCATACTCTATTAAAGAATTTCTAGATTTTTTAATTTATCTAGACATGAAGTCAATGAAGAGTGGGTTATATATTCAATATTCCCTTTTCATGTGTTCCCTCATAAATAATACTTCCATGAGTTATTTAAGAGAGTGGAGGGAGATGTACTATTAGGAAATAACAGGTTGTGTAAGCTTCAAGGAAGTGGTTCTTTTCTTATAGAATTTGATGACCATTTTTTCATCACCATATAAGATGTTAGGTGGATGCCTAACCTTCACATAAACCTCATTTCCTTGGGTATTCTAGACCAAAAAAGAAAATGTATTATGTTTTAATTAGGATTACTTAAGATTTCCAAAGCCTCCATAACTATAATAAAGGGATCCCTATTTAATGAAAATTATTTGTTGGATGGGAATACCCATTCAGGGTATCTAGGTAGTGTGTATGTGAGTAATTCTAATTACACTTTTTTGTGGAATATGATATTGGTGAATTTAAGCTCCAAGGGACAATATAAATTAATTGTACAAGGATTTTTAAAAATGCTCTACCATTAAATCTCACATTTTGTGAAGATTGCATCATGGGTATGTCTAAGAGGGTGTCACAGCCCAACCCACCAAGGCCTACCTAGATAATGGTAAGGTGAGGGTGAAAAACCCAATCCCACCTCCAAGAGGTTAGGGGCAGGCGAAAAGCCCTAAGAAGGCATGAAATATAGTGGAAGACCATAGCCTAAAGTACCCATATTCATGTAAACAACCATCTCCATCCAAATTGTATAAGTATAATAAAATACTACAACTTCTAAAGTATAACCATGAATATAATAACCTCTAGGGAATACATGGGAGTTCATAAATATAAAACCAAAAAATAAATTGGAAAATACACTCCCAACCATTAAAAAAACTCGAAAAGTGGAAAACTGATCCCAAC
Source organism: Viscum album (assembly GCA_963277665.1). Taxonomy (NCBI): domain Eukaryota; kingdom Viridiplantae; phylum Streptophyta; class Magnoliopsida; order Santalales; family Viscaceae; genus Viscum; species Viscum album. Next base: position 1,106,251,760 of record OY728145.1, read on the forward strand.
TCCTGATCTCCAAGTTGAACAACCATACATGGTCAATGCACACAAGGAACTGTTATTCTCTATCGATGTCACTGTTTATATTAATGTCATTATAATAAGATACGACATGTGCAGTAAAATCTCATGTAGAGGTCAGTATATACATATGCCAAAGGACCCTGTGAAAACCAGAAAGGGGAAAATAGAAAAATACAACTTTAGTTAGATCAACCCACAAAGTCTTATCAACCAGAACATGAGACAAAACCATAATAACCCATATATGCTCAAAAAAATACCAAATGAGAGAAAAATGTGATAACTATCTACCCAACCAAACTATGAATGATAATTTATCCTGTAGCTCCAAAGGTCTATCTATAATTCCCATTATCATGTGAAAACATTCCAATAGCAATTTAGAGAGCCCACACCTCTCCACTTCTCTTAATAGACATGGGGGTGTTATATCTAATGGTGGATCCTCTTAACCACATAAGATATAGATAAGATAGAATCCTCTAAACCATTATATATCCCATCCAAGGGATAATTATTTCTAGTCTATGCATCTGACATAAAATATCAAGAATTAGAGTGTAGAGGACTGCTCCTTGATGTCGCTCCCCAAAGCCAAGGGATAACTCACTATAAAGAGTACTTGCTCGATATTAGATCTCGGTGATTGGGGGTACCAATCCATATATAGTGGACCCGCACCTTGTGGACTATATGGGAGTACCACAGTCACACCCGGTTCTGTGTGTATAAATTTATTTAATTATTTTTCGGCTTTAAATATTTTTTCTGGGGTCCGGGGTGAGTCCTGAATGAAATTTATGAGTTTTTTATAAAAATTGTGCATTTTAGGTCCAACGTCGTTTGATGCACGGACAGAGCATGATGTTGTGTGGCTTCTTCAAGGCAACTGCGTGACCTATTCATCTCTAAAAATTAAAACATGTATTTTTTTATTATTGCTATTAAAAATAAATACTACAATTGCATCATTTAAAATTTTTATTGTTAAGAATTTTATTAATATTAAAATGAAATAAAGTACTTTATTATTATTATTATTATTATCATCATCATTATTATTATCATCATTATTATTATTAACTTCATTAATGATTAGCTTTTTTTATTTATTTTTTATCTTTCGTACATTAACCCTTTTTTAGGGTTTGCTGTGTACCCCCCTTGTTTACCCCTCTGTGCGGTGTGATCTAGCACACCCAGTGCCTTCCCATAATACTCCTCATCACAGACCCCCGGATGTCGCCTCTTCCTCTTACAGTGCTTGAGCAAGCTGAGCCGTTGGCATTCCTCCCGCTCAACACACCTAGGAGCCGTCTCGGCCTCCTCATGCCCGACCACACCCTATCGCCTTCCCTCTCAGTGAGCAGATGCAGCCCTCAGACCCAGCGCCTCTCCCTCCTTCCCTCCAGCAATGCCTGCACACCTGCCTCATCTCTTGTTTCATCCTCTAGTACCCTGACTGGCCAGCTACCACCGCACCTCGATAGCGCCCCCCCCCCCCAGCTAGCATCCGCCCTACGGTTCCGCTCACATCAGCTTCAGCATTCTCCCCGGCCACCCAGGTACCATCCTCACATCCTCTTGCCCGGAAATTCCATCGAGACCCCCCGGATCCCTTGCTCTAGTCGTGCCAGCCAGCCCCAAACCCTCAGCCCCTCCTGATTAGCGATGAATCCACCCGCTACCCAACCTCTTCCTCATCCCTTTTAGCAGCCTCTCTGGTCGACCAGCACACCGTCCTCCTACCAGATCTCCCCTGGAAACCTCACCCAGCTCCTCATTCCCTTACAACAAGACCCAACACCCCCCTCGGACCACCTGCTTCCTGGTGGTTTCCTTTCCAACCAACCAGCCACCTCCCCAACCTTCTGGATGCCTCCCCATCATAGGCTGAGCGGCCGACCCCTCCTTCCAGCATGCGCAACTCCCATCCAATGAGTAAACCATGGAATACCCATTTGTTTCATGCTCCATTTGATATTTCTATTTGGTTTGTATATATATATATATATATATATATATATATATATATATATATATGCACCATGTTTTGATTAGAGGTTTTTTTAATTCAGTGTTTTTTGGGGTAGGTTTGAGATTTTAAAACCCGCGCGAAGTGATTCTGAGTGATCATTTTTGTCGTTCCTTGATTATGAGTGAGTGTTGTCATTGCGCCTTGATTTCGAGCGAGCGTTGTCGTCGCACCTTGGTTCTGAGGGAGGTTCCCATTGCACTACCTTTTATAATTTAAGTTTCATTTATTTCCTGCAGTTCTCACCCTATATATGTGCTGATTATTATTTTTTAACTTATGGTTAATTTTTTTATGATTCAATTTGGTAGTTAAATTCTGGTTTTTTGAAAAATAAGGTCATTTTATTAAAATTGTGCACACTGTTTATTTAATTAAATTTATCATTAGTTTTCCACTTGTTTTGGGACTCTTTGAACCAAATTTATCAATTTAAATACTTTTTTAAGATGGAACTTGTTTTTGGAATCTTTTTGAGTGTTAATTAGACGCTATTTTGATAAACATTGCATGTGACGCTGATAAATAGCCCGGTTGACATTTTTTTATAAAGAATGTTTCGTTTCAAGGTGTCTTGGGGTGTTTTCACCCCCATATAAAAATCATTCATCTGTGAGTTGGTAAACATGTGTTTTTTGAAAAATATTTTAAATGCTTTTAAATTATGAGGAATGGTTGGGGTTTTTTAATTTGTTTGACGTGATGTGTTGAATTCGGATCTAGTTGGTATGTGTGTGTAAAATGGTTTTGTTTGGATATGTGAAGGGAATGTTTTGAATAATGTTTATAAATGATTTGAGTAGAAATAGTGTGCTTGACACCACTTTTGAAAAAGTGTTTGAATTTGGATATAAAACTTTGATTATGTATGTTTAAGAGCCCGTTTGTCCATTTTGTGAAGTTTGTAAAAAAAGTTATTATGAAAACCCTCGTTGGGAGATTCTCATGCATCAATTGAATGCAATGGGTGGGAGGTCCTTGATGGTGATTCTCAGGATCCATTGTTAGGGTTATTCAGTTGGAACTCTTTTTAATTGTTCTATTTTGAGGCATAAGAATGTTCCCATGGGAGACATGGGGTGAGAACTGTTGTGCATTATTCTTATTATATAAATTGTGATTGGATGCTCGACTGGCATCGGTTTTATCACCCCCCTTTATAAATACATGAGACATGGGAACCTGGAATATTGAGAGAATGTTATGATAATGATTGTCACACTGGTAGGTTATGGTACTGACTAGTGGCCCATAGTAGGCGGATATGTATGGGTTCATTGCTATGGGATTTTCCCTCGGCCTTCCTGAGAAAGGATTGTCGAGCATTTCAGTGTTTTGATTTCATCATGTGTGACATTTCAATGAGGATGAGATCTCATGTATTTGTGTCTTTTTTATTATTCTTTATCTCTTTGGTTTTCCCATGTCTATTGACTTTAAGCTACTTGTAGTGATGAATATAGTACTTTTATGTATACTTACATATCTCTGGTTGTGTGATTTATATTGTGCCTTCATATATTTTTTATCTTGGAAAGTGGTGAGATGGTTTTGGTTGGGTTTTTAGAACTGGTTTTCAAATGAAAATTTTTTATCCTCTTTATACAAATATGAAAATGTAAACATCACATTCCATTTGAAAATTTCCTTGAAACTAATGAAAAGAACCTATAATTGTAAATGGTTAAGGGAAATGGTTCGTACTTTGTTTTTATGTAAAATATGTTGAAAAACATACTTTTATACATTATAGTTCAAACTAGACATGATGTTTTTTATTTTAAAGGTAGTTCATTGGGAATATAAATTGGGCTAGCCTACTGAGTTTTAATACCCATGCCTATAGTTCTTTTCTGTTTTTAATGTCTGTGTAGGCTCCATCTTGGGTGCGCTCTCCTTGGGCTACACTTGATCATTGAGTCGGAGAGTGACCCGCAGGGTCACATAGAGATAATTCAGTCACCGAGTTTGGTTAGTGTTATCTTATTCAGTTCTTGTTTAGTTGTGTGTTTGGCTTATTTATTTTGCACTACTCTTTATTATCCGTGCAACTTTATTTATTTTCTTTTGGAGAAATTGTTCCCATTCATCTTCTGTTGATTCCCTGGTGCTTTTCGCCAGCCTGGGAGGGTCAGGAATGCCTCTTGGGCCTTTCAGCGGATCAGCTCGAGTGACCAGTTCAAGGTCGACTTGGGTTAGTTTGTGACAAAATGGTATCAGAGGAGTTTGGCTCTTAGAGAACCTTGATTTTCAAAGAGCCCTTTTTTATTTGGGATGTCAAGGTAGATGGAGTAGGACTATTGGGACTCGAGGGGTAGGTGCAGGAAGAGCGTCGTGAACTTTTCTTGAGTTTCCATGGGATGTTCAGTTTAATTAGTTTTGTGGATTTTTATGGAATGTTTTGTGATTGGGATATGAAAAAGGGAGTTGGGATAATAGTCCTCTTAAGTCACACGGCCTAGAAAGACATGTGGAGCAAGGGGCATGGTCCTAAAAGGCTCTTTGTGTCAGTGATGTTTTTGGCATTTGGCCATTGACCATATGGCCAAGTCGCCAACCAACACTAGTTCCCTTTTTGAATAGTATTGGGTCTCCTCTAACTTTTGAAATTGGTTTGAATTAGAAAAGTTGGTTTTGTAAAATGGTTGTTTGAAATGAGATGTTTAATTTGTGGATTTTTATAAAATAAATGGCATGCATGATTTGTTTTTGGAAAACAAAGTTGTTTTGTTTTGGCCTTGGTGTTCCTAGGGGTGCTCAGATTCATAGTGATACGTGGAAATGTGGATGGATGTCTGGTATGGTGGATGGATACCCAAGGTGGCACAAAAACATGCGTGTGAGTGAGACTCTAAGGAATACCAATGGCCAGTGTTTAACCCACAAAACATGTTTTAAATTAAAAATGTTTTCAAAAAAATGGAAGTTTCGATGTTATGATGCCTTGATTTCTTATGTTTCTATCTTGTCACCTATGAAGTGCTGATTTTGAGGATTTTATTTGTTGAGTTGGTCATGATTGGGTTCTTGACATTTCTTTTCCAGCGGTTTCCCCCTTGATGCTTCGATGGGTGATCGTAGGGCAGTTGATCAACCTAAAGATTTTATGCTTGAGTTTCAGAAGCTAGATCCACATCTCTTTTATGGTCAAGAGAAATTTCTATAGTGGAGGAGTGGATGTTGAAGATTGAAAGGTACTTTAACCTCATTTAGTTTCCCAAGTCGTTGTAGGTCAATTTTGTAACCTTCATTCTTGAAGGCTCACTGTGGATGTGGTGGAAGTCAGTGTCTCGGGGAAAGCCCCGTCAAGAGCATACATTGAAGTTTTTCAAGGCTTTGTTCATTCATCAGTATTTTTATGAGGAAGAAAGGGTGAGAAAGGGGATGGAGAAGTGTTATAAGTAGCAGGGTGACATATCTGTGTTGGGATATTTTGAGCTCTTTTTGGAGCTAGTCCCTTATGATACAGGGTAAGTCATAGATGACTCCATGAAGGCTGGACGCTTCGAGGTGGGCCTCCACCCCGATCTATAGTCGAAGGTGTCAGAGTTTAACTTAACTTCATTTTCTAATGTAGTGAGATAGGATTTACATGTCGAAGCCATGATGGAAGGAGTGATCAAAGTAGTCCTCCCTCTTTCAATCCTTATGAGCATTGGTGATGATTCTGGAAAGGAGATAAAGAAGTGATTGAATGTGGATGGAGAAATTCGTGGAATCAAAAGGCCTCAGGATATTTCATCATCCTCTTCAGAGAGATAGATACTCATGTGTTATCATTGTGGAAATATGGGTCCCTGTAAGCTGTTGTTCCCAAGTACTCCTAATCCCAGTCATCCTTGAAAACGTTTGGGTCACATAAAACGATTATGTTAGGGCATTGCTAGAAAACATCATGGAAGAAGTTCTCATAAGTGATGTGTTGTTGGGTTTTTTATTAAAGTTTCATGTGTATGATTCCTTGCAGTGTAAGGGATCTTTTTGTGGTAGTTTTTCTGATGGTGTTATGGGTTTTGAATTTATGGGAATTTCATGGGTCTTTTAATGAATTCTGGTTTTCAATTCTTGTGTGGATTTCATTTTTATGTCTTGTTCTTTCTTTTTTCAAATAAAAATATATATGTTTTTCTATTGGGATTATCAGAACCTGACTATGAGGTAGGAGATGCTTCATCCATTAGAGCTATAGTCAAAAGGCATCGGAGTGAAGTTAATGCATAGTTAGAAACCCCAAAGAATTTTTAAGGAGCTTGGTTAAGGTTGTGCATCTATCGTGTGATGAAACAGTTTTAGGGTTTCTATTTTGGTTTATCGGTCGTTATAATTCTCCTCTTGTTGCAAAGAGAACGATGGACTTATCCCCTGCGCAATGTCAGTAATCTTTCCTTCTTGGATTCAAGTTACCGATCAGTGGCCTTTCATGGACCACCCATGTGAATCAGATGCGTCTTTGGTTTGTGTCCATCCTGAAGTGATGAGTCATAGGTAGTTTTATGTCATAGTTTCATTGATCCAATCCTTGGGACCTCCCTCCCCGCCCATGGCGTTAGGGTTTTTGGTTCATAAATTTTTTTTGGTTTAGCTCTTATCCCTTTCAGACATGATTGAAAGGTTTGAATATTCTTGGTGTGTTCTTTCTAGCTTGAGTAAGGCTCGGTTTAGGCCTAAGTCAGTTTTTCTATTTGACTAAGTATAGGTTGGTTATTTATTTTGGGGAGACCCAACGTGAGTCTCTTTCGGTTTTCTATTAAGTCGTTATCATATTCTAGTTGAGTTTTTATAGTGGGGAGTCTATTCAGACCTTTACTTTATGGGTAATCTGTTTCAGGAAGTGGGGTTGAGTCCTTCCGGTGGTCGATGGAATGTCATTTGATTAAGAGGATGGATTGTGTTTGTGTGGAATTCGTAGGTGTTGATCGATTGAATGGATAGTTTTGTGGCTTTCTGGGAGAGGAAAGAATTATGGTGGAGATAATTGTCAAACCTCGTTCTGTGTGTAAAAATTTATTTAATTATTTTTCGGCCTTTAAATATTTTTGTTGGGGTCCAGGGTGAATCCTGGACGAAATTTATGAGTTTTTGATAAAAAGTGTGTGATTTGGGTTTGACGTTGTTGGACGCATGGGGGGAGCGCGATGTTGCGTGGCTTCGCCCAGGAAATTGTGTGACCTATTTGTCACCAAAAATTAAAACATGTAATTTTTTTTATTATTTCTATTAAAAATAAATGCCACCATTGTGTCATTTAAAATTTTTATTGTTAAGAATTTTATTACTATTACAATGAAATAAATATTATTATTATTATTATTATTATTATTTTATTATTTTATTATGATTATTATTATTATTATTATTATCATTATCATTATTATTATTATTATTATTATTATTAGATTCATTAATGTTCAACTATTTTTTTCCTTGTTTTTTTCTTTCTTCCTTTAACCCTTTTTGGATTTTTTGTGTACCCCCTAGTTTACCCTTCTCTGCAGTGCGATCCAACACACCCAGCGCCTCATAGTCACACTCCTCATCGCAAACCCCCAGATGTTGCCTCTCCCCCTTGTTTCGCTCGAGCAAACCGATTCGTCAGCCTTCCTCCCGCTAAACACGCCCAAGAGTCGTCTCAGCCTCTTCATGCCGAACCCTGCCCCATCACCTTCCCTCTCAGTGAGAAGCAACAACCCTCAGACCCAGAGCCACTCCTTCCTTCCCTCTAGCACTACCAGCGCACCTCCCACATCACCTGTTTCATCCTCCAGCACCATGACCAGCAAGCAGCCACCGCACCTCGACAGCGTCACACCCCCACCCCCTCGTCACTCCATCTAGCGTCAGCCCTCTAGGTCCCCTCGCCTCGGCTTCATCCTTCTCCCTAGCTTACCAGGCACCATCCCACTATCCTCCCACCCGACCTCCCCATCAAGACCCTCCAGTTCCCTTGTTCTGATCGCGCCAGCCGACCCCAAAACCTTGGCCCCTCATGCTTAGTGACGAATCCGCTAGCAACATGACCTCTCCCTCATCCCTTGCAGTAGCCTCTCTGGCCAACCAGTGCACCATCCTACTGCCAGCTCTCCCCTACTGGCCTCACCTGGCACCTCCCCCCCTCAAAACTCACCCCAACACCACCCTCATACCCCCTACTTCTTGGAGGTTTTAGTTCTGACTAGTCAGCTACTTCCCTGACCTTATGGATGCCTCCTCATCATGTGCGAGTGGTCGACCCCTCCTTCCAACGTGCGCAGCTCCCATCCGATGGGTGAACCATGGTATACCCATTTGTTTCATTCTCCATTTTATATTTCTATTTGGTTTATATATATATATATACCATGGTTTGATTAGAGGTTTTGGTTAATTAAGTGTTGTTTGGGGTAGGTTTGAGATTTTAGAACCCTCCTAAAGCAATTCTGAGTGAGCTTTGTCGTCGCACCTAGATTCTGAGTGAGTGTTGTCGTCATGCCTTGATTATGAGTGTGTGTTGTCATCACGACTTGGTTCCAAGGTAGGTTCCCATTGCACTACATTTTAGAATTTAATTTTCATCTATTTCCTATGGTTTGTACCCTATATATGTGATAATTATAATTTTTTAACTTCAGTTTATTTTGTTTATGATGCAATTTGGTAGTTAAATTCTAGTTTTGTGAAAAATAAGGTCATTTTATTACAATAGTGAAAACTATTTATTTAATTAAATGGATCATTATTTTTTCATGTGGTTTGTGACTCTTTCAACCTGATTTATCAATTTAAAGAAGTTTTTAGGATGGAACTTTTTTTTGGCATCTTGTTGAGTTTTAATTAGAAACTGTTTTGATAAACATTTCATGAACCACTGATAAATGGCATGGTTGGCATTTTTTTATAAAGAATGTTTCGTTTCAAGGTGTCTTGATTTGTTTTCACCCCTTTATAAAAAAATAATGTGTGATTTGGTAAACATGGGTTTTGTGAAAAATGTTTTAAATGATTTTAAAATAAGAGGAATAGTTGGGGATTTTTAATCTCTTTGACGTGAAGTGTTGAATTGTGATCTGGTTGGTATGTGTGTTTAAAATGGTTTTGTTTGGATTTGGGAAGGGAATGTTTTTAAAAAAAATTATAAATGATTTGAGTAGAAATAGTGTGATTAACACCACTTTTGAAAAATTGTTTGCATTTTGAGATAAAACATTGATTGTGTATGTTTACGGGCTTGTTTGGCCATTTCATGATGTTTGTGAAACACAATATTTATTACGAAAACCCTCATTGGGTGTTTCTCATGCCTCGATTGCATGAAATGGGTGGGAGGTCCTTGTTGGTGATGATCTGGATCCATTGTTAGGGTTCTATAGTTGGAACATTGTAGAGACCCAAAGCTTGACGTACATAGACATTACATTACTTTTGCGGAATATCTAATACATACCAAAAATAGACACCGAAGGGCCATAATAGTTTAGTGTCTTTGGAAACTCGGAATATAATCTTCTAATCTTGGTGAAAGATCTTCAACATCTCCCATAAAGATCTTCTTTTTTTACCTAAAACCTTTCTTTACATCTTGGGGAAAATAAAACATATAAAGGGTGATCTAAAATTCTCAGTAAGGGTATGCATGGAGAAAATAAAAAAAACCATATACATTTGAACTTCAAAACATGAACATAATATTTAAACATCAAAATCTTGAGCAATGACATAAAACATAGCATTACGTAAGGAATAGATCATAAAGAAATATTATTCATAATAAAATAGCATGGGAATAAAACATGTAATTGTGGAAAACCATTAAGAACTTTACATTATTTCCATAGTATCCAAGGCATTGCTGCCAAGACCATCTTAGTGGACAAAGTCCCTTACTGAACCGGGTTTACTTGTCGTTCCAGCCCTATATTACTGAACCAAATTTACTTGTCGTTCCATCCATGTCTATCTCATTAGATATAAATCTTTAACCAATGCATTGGATGGAGATATAGGTCCCACCCATCTCATAATGAAACCATTGTTATGTGTGCCACAAAATCATAAATCATATATCATAGCATAACCCATGTAATAAAAATGGGATTCGAAAACATCATGCCATCATATCATAATCCATAAAAGAACTTCATGAAAACAATTCCATCATAAAATAATGAAATCAATGTAATAATAGGTATAGAAACAGAACCTTATATTATCTTAGATGTAAAATAATTTTGATAAAACACTGGAACTCCATTCTTGAGGAAAATATCCTTTCTACTTCAAAAACATTTTCCCTTTCTTAACATGTCATACAATTTTTAACTAAAATAAGTTGATTAAAAGTAAACTTGAAAACTTATAAAATATGCTTCATGAAAATAATTTTCTATGTAATCATAAAAATCCATTCATGTCATATAAGTTAAAAAAGCATTCTCCTCGTACTTTTAATGAAAAAGTCAAAAAGTATCACATATGGTATACCAAAGAAAGATTCCTTCCATACCACAAAGTAAAAGTCAAAGAGGGGTAAACATGACTTTAAACATACATAGAATAATATTAAACACTTTAGGAAAAACATTTTTTATGTACATGGATGAATAATATAACCCCAGTAAATACTTACGAATAAACAATCTTGGATAAGAATGAGATTGGAGTAATTATCCCTTTCCTTAGGTTAGATATGCTTCATACGTATTTGAACCTCCTGTATAATGATTTAAATAATGTCATTTACTTATTAAAGAATCATATTCATTGTTATGATATCATATATGGTTCAATTATGACTTTATATTACCCTTTCTTTTGTAAATTCCATGTTAAAGTAGCGTTTTGGGTAAAATCGTTTTATTTATCATACATGTTTGGACTTGTTGTTCTTGATATTATTATTACCTATATCATGATTTACTTACTTCCAGAATGTAAATCATGATTTATATATCATATATATTCATTATATATATATATAACAGATAGATAAATGAAATGAAATACACCGTTCGTGGAGAAGGTAGGTCGTACATACGCATGGACGATGTTTTCCTTTCCTTATTGACTTGAATGAAAGTAAGTAGATGTTATATACATATATATATATACATAAATAAAGTAGCTTTATCATGTCATATATTTCATTATTATTCATTATATATACTTTATAATCATTCTTGAATGGTTAACATGGAAAATGAATCTCAACGCGTCATGGAGACCGTAATCCGTACGTACGCACAAGTGATGATATCATTCCCATAATTATTAAATTTAATTGGAGTGGATGATATAATATATCATAATCAGTATGATGTTATAATAACTATATATATTTATTCTTTACACCATTATATCCATCCATGTAAGGTGGTGGTGAAAAAACATATTACACCACGGCATGGAGACGGTATTTCGTACGCACGCACGCGCAGTGATTTCATTTTCTGTAGGATGGATAGAAGGTGAAATGGGTTTGTGTAATATTTATAATAACATATCATTATATTATTTATACTTATGTTATTACTTTATAATTAAAAAACTAAAGAAGAATATGTTGAAGAAGAAATAAAACTTGAAAGAATCGGTAGAAGAGATTGCCTCTTCTTCGACGCACCGCTTTTAGGCTTCTTCTTATAGCACAAGAGATGGTATTTTGAGAAGACCAGAACCTCTATGATATAACTAGAGAGGTTTATAAGATTAATTGGAAGGGTTTTTCCGAGCTTCAAGGATTAAAAGGGTGTGAAGAGAAGAGGGAAGGGGTGCCCTTTTTATAAGGGAGGAGAGGGGCACCTTAGGAAAAACATAAACTATTATTTTATAATAAAGTCATATTCGGTTTTTAATAGCTCAAAATTTATTTATCTCGAAGATAAGTTGGGTATGGGTCTAAATCCTCTCAACCATTAGGTTTTAGACAAGTTTAGGTTACTATTTTAACCTTATCATTTTGATTTAACTCTAAGTTAAATAATTTAACTTTTACCGTGTCTTTTTGTTTTCTTACAATATATGGTTAATAAACATACTATAAAAAGACAAACTAACCCCAATTAATTAATTATTAATATATATAACCTTCTCTAAGTCATTTTACCGAACCATAGATTTTTAGTAATAGACTAACAATTAATAATATAATATTTGTTTTAAAAACTATTTTATGTCAATTTTGACACTATTTGGTACTTGATTTTTATGAAAATCATAACAGCATGATTAGTTATAAAACGTTAATTAAACCAATACTAACATGTCATATTAACCTTGAAAATTAGTTTAATTCATAAAAAGTCTCAAATTACATTTATTTGCGTATTTATAACATCAATTATGTTAATATTTCATTAATAAGGTAATTATTGCATCGTCATTGTGTCATAATTAAATTAAATTATTTAATATATAAAAATTATAAATAAAATACCATTATGTTGGAAATCCTTTTAGATTTCTAATGAATATTTATAGTCGAATTTATCTTATTTATAACCCTATATTAAAAAAAATTAGTTATTAAACATTGATTTTAACTCTTCTAACTCTTCTTTAAATAAAATAATAATAAATGTCCTAATCTAATCCAAGTGGACCTAAAGGGTAATATTTTATTCCTAAGTTTTTTTTTGGTCGAATTAGACTTATCCAATAGAATTCGTACATGTTTTAGGGTAATAATAATATCATTTTTTCCCTTAATTACCCTGTTTACTTTTAACCGCGGTAAAAAAAGTATAAACTTATTATTCACAAAAAATTATTTTTATCTTATTGAACCACATTTTACTCCTTGAAATTAACCGTGTCTCTCATATTTTCGAAATTCCACTCACAGAAGGGGTAGAATTATATTTTATGTAAATTTTCAAATTCTCCTAGGAGGTGGGTAAAAGGCGGTGAAAAGTTCAATAACATTTTTATATATCTAAAATTATTATAAAATGACTTCAATGAATTACATTGAACATATATAGGTAATATGTATCAATTTTGACCTAAAATAAATTTAAATAAAATAAATAATTATTTAAATAAAAAGTCGGTTTTTAAATAGTAACCCAGTGTTTTCACTATTCATCAAAAATTGAAACTTTTCAGAAAAAGACCAAAAATTAACCCTAAGCTAATTTCGATATTATGAATCCAAAACTGAAGTCCATTTCAAAATATAAAATTTATAAATTTTCAAAAATTGGGTATTACTATTCATAACGGCTAGTTTGTATAACATATTGTTGTTTAGTGAAACTCGGTATTGCGTACAACACATGCTATCGTGGAAGGTTGTGATTGCATGTAATGCAATCCAAGTCAGGGATGCATGTAGTGCAAGTTCCTTTTGGTGTAGAATATAACAAAATACATCAATGAAATTAAAAGGAAAAGTTTTCATAAAATCTCTGGGTGTTACATTCTACCCCCCTTAAAATGAATTTTGCCCTAAAAATTCGTCGGGGTTATAAACGGTTTACTACTCGAAGGTCTCTTTAATAGAAAACCACATCGTTAAAAGTAATACCAAAACTTATCATTAAAAAACTAATGTATGAAACGTAACGGTTACCCAAATTAACTAATCATTGGGTTTCCACATAGGAGAACATAGGTGAAAATATGGATATGGAAGAGAAATCTAACCATCATGTTCTGATGGAGAGTGGTAGAGAACATGGCTACGACAAATCCAACAATCACAAAGCCATAAATTTTTGATTATCTAAGGTACCATCTGATTCACCAGATATAAGGGAACTAGGACAACATTTTTGTTTTTCAAGATAATTTCCCTAAAGTTGAAGAATTTGAATTAGAAGAAATACTTACTTTATTTCAGTATAATCTCGCCATTTTTCGTGCCTTGAACAATTTCCACTTCATCTCTTAAAGAAATGAAGTTGACCTTTTCATTCCTTAGGTGTTAGAAAATCATGTGATAGAATGATGGGTCATTCCATATGTCTCAAACAAAAGTTTAGAAAAAGTTATCAAATATACATAAGTCCATCTATGGTGAGGTTAATCGTATATGATTCCAAAAATGGACTTATACATCATCTATCATACCCCTTAATAAAATAAAACTAGTTTCTACTAACCAAGTACTTCCTGTAGGCCAGCGGTAGGCGATAAAGGCCTGTCACACTTCGGTTGTGGGTTTTATTTCCATAGCCTTGTCCGACGCGACGGGTTGTCGCCCATTCTGCAGGTTGTCCCTTTTCTTATACTCCACTATTATAACATTATATCAATAATATCGAAAAAAAATTCTATCCTTAAACAATACTAACTTATGTCCAACATAATCCATTTCAATCTTTAGGATTATTTGAAATACTTCTGTCCAAGTTCATAGTATAAAGAAAACAATTACTAGAAATGTCATCTGCCGAGCATGTGAATACCATCATTTATCCCCCATATATCATACAATATATCTTGTTGGTAAAATTAAAAACATGTGAATGCCTTAATCATGTATTCTCTTGAAAAATGAATACCCATTAAACCTTAGTGAAAACATGAATGCTGTCAAAATTTAATACTTTCCACATACCAAAATCCCAAAAATTCTATATACTCAAACCATAATATCACTTAGTCCTTATATCAGTCATGAGCTCATGAATACTATTAAACATTTCATTTTCTCCTTATAATATCATCTTCTTTCCAATATATTTGAATTACTTTTCATGGTTATCAGTACCATATAATTATTAAAAACCATAATAAACCAATACATAGATATTCCAATATTCCACAGTACTATAAATTAGATTCCACAACATTATTTTGGAATCCCGTTACACAAACACATAATCATTCCACTACATTTTTTCATACTCAACATCACCAATAGTGATCGCATGTGACTTCCCTTTGTCCTTTTCCTTATGAGGTTTCTCATGTCGATCATCATTAACCCTTGGATTAGGGAATTGGTTAGCATAATGCCCCATTTCCTTGCACTTGAAGCATTGAAGTGTTGGTGGATCATTCTCTACAGTCTTTTCTTTATTCACATCATTAGAAACCTTTTTCCCATTACTTCGGCACTCAGCTACTTGATGACCTTCTTTTCTATACTTGAAACATTTTCTAGTACCTTATAGAAAATCTCCACCATACTTCTTTCCACACTTTGAGAAGAAAGAAACATTCATCTTCTTTTCACCATTATTCTGAGGTTTTTCCTTGAACTCCATCTTTCCTTTCTTGTCAAAACCATGAGATGTATATGATACACCAACTTCCATTTCTACCTTGATATCACAACACACAATTTCTTCATAGCTACTGAAGTCTCTTATAGTTAATGCCCTTCGAAGACTTGGTTTTAAGCCATTGAAGAATCAATCAACTTTACTTTCAGGTTGGATGATAAATCCAGATGCATACCTTGCAAGACTTGTAAAATTCACTTCGTATATACCAACAGATTCATCATCCTTTTGCTTAATATCAAGGAACTCGTTCTCTATCTTTGTTCGAAGAATACGAGGGAAGTACTTATTTAAAAACAAGTACTTTAACTCATTCCATTCCATGGATTCAATTTCATCTTGGGGACATGTATTCTTAATTAGAGTCCACCCCTGGCCTGCTTCACCTTCTAAATGGTAAACAGCTAGAATGACTTTATCATGTTCCGAACAACAAAGTATGGAAAATATCTTTTCAATGGTATTGATTCATTGTTCAGTAACAAGTGGATCAGAATACCCATTTAAAGAAGGTGGACGTTTCCTCATGAAGGACTCAATAGAATATTGTTCCCTTCTCTGCTCATTTGTAAGTCCATAATGATTCATAGCTTGTGTAAGTATAGCAATAATATTTTTCACTCCATCTCCTATAACATTGATTTGTTCAAGATGAAAATCATTTCATTGTCTATTACATTGATCAACATGGTTCCTTTAGGTTCCAGCCATCGTCTAAAACCCAAGAAGAATAGTGTGAGAGTAAAACATCATGCTAGGTAAAACAACATAATAAAGGGGGATTACCTTCAATATATAACATCTTAGGGTTAATTATATGATTTTTACTATAATTATAGGACTATAACCTATACTTATACTTAACCTTAGGGACATCCCTAGACATACCTTATAAATATCTCTAGGGATATCACTAAAGTTTTCGCATCCTAGTTTCCAAAGGTTAACTAAAAATTTCCTCTGATACCAACTGTAGAGACCCAAATCATGACGCACATAAACATTAAATTACTTTTTAATAATATCTAATACATAATAAAAACAGACACCAAAGAACCGTAATAGTTTAGTGTCTTTGGAAAACTCGGAATATAATCTTCTAATCTTGGTGAAAGATCTTCAACATCTCCCATAAAGATCTTATTTTTTTACCAAAAACCTTTCTTTATATCCTGGGGAAAATAAAACATATAAAGGGTGAGCTCAAATGCTCAGTAAGGTTAAGCATGGAGAAAATAAAACAAACCATATACATTTGAACTTCAAAACATGAACATAATATTTAAACATCAAAATCTTGAGCAATGACATAAAACAGGGCAGTACGTAAGGCATAGATCATAAAGAAACATTAATCATGATAAAATAGCATGGTAATAAAACATTTAATTGTGGAAAACCATTAATCACTTGATATGATTTCCATAGTATCCAAGGCATTACTTCCAAGACCATCTTAGTGGACAAAGTCCCTTACTGAACCGGTTTACTTGCCGTTCCATCCCTGTATTAACGAACTGGATTTACTTGTCGTTCCATCCATGTATATATCATGGGATAAAAATCTTTACCCAATGAATTGGAGAGAGATATAGGTCCCACACATCTCATAACGAAACCATTCTTATTTGTGCCACAAAATCATAAATCATATTTCATAACATAACCCAAGTAATAAAAATGGGATTCATAAACATCATGCCATCATAACATAATCCATAAAAAAACATCATAAAAATAATTCCACTATAACATAATTAAATAAATGTAATAATAGGGATAGAAACAGAACCATATATTATCTTAGATGGAAAATAATTTTGATAAAACACTTGAACTCTATTCTTGAGGAAAATATCCTTTATACTTCAAAAACAGTTTTCCTTTCTTAACATGTCATACAATTTTTAACTACAAGTGGATGATTAAAAATAAACTTCAAAACATATAAAATAAGCTTCTTGGAAATAATGTTCTATGAAATCATAAAAAATCATTCCTGTTGTATAAGTTAAAAAACATTCTCCTTGTACTTTTAATGGAAAAGTCAAAAAGTATCACATATGATAAACAAAAGAAAGATTCCTTCCATAACACAAAGTAAAAGTCAAATAGGGGTAAACATGACTTTAAACATACATGGAAGAATATTAAACACTTTAGGAAAAACATTTTTTATAGACATGGATGAAAAATATAACCCTAGTAAATACTTACGAATAAACAATCTTGGATAAGAATGAGATTAGAATAATTATCTGTTACCTTAGGTCTGATATGCTTCATACATATCCGAACCTCCTGTATAATGATTTAAATAATGTCATTTACTTATTACAGAATCATATTCATTGTTATGATATCATATATGGTTCACTTATGACTTCATATTACCCGTTCTTTTGTAAATTCCATGTTAAAGCAGCGTTTTGGGTAAAATTGTTTTATTTATCGTACATGTTTGGACTTGTTGTTATTGATATTATTATTACTTATATCATGATTTACTTAATTCCAGAATGTAAATAATGATTTATATATCATATATATTCAGTATATATATATATATAATAGATAGATAAATGAAATGAAATACACCGTTCATGGAGATGGTAGGCCGTACGTACGCATGAACGTTGTTTTCCTTTCCTTGTTGACTTGAATGAAAGTAAGTAGATGTTATATATATATATATACATAAATCCAGTATATTTATGATGTCATATATTTCATTATTATTCATTATATATACTTTATAATCATTCTTGAATGGTTAACCTGGAGAATGAATATCATCGCCTCATGGAGACGGTAATCCGTACGTACGCACGAGCGATGATATCATTCTCATAATTATTGAATTGAATTGGAGTGGATGATATAATATCTAAGAATCAGTATTATGTTATAATAACTATTAATATTTATTCTTTACACCATTATACCCATCCAAGTAAGGTGGTGGTGGAAAAACATATTACACCATGGCGTGGAGACGGTATTCCGTACGTACGCACGCGTGGTGATTTCATTTTCTGTAGGATGAATAGATGGAAAATGGGGTTGTTTCATATTTATAATAACATATCATTATATTAGTGATACTTATTTTATTACTTTATAATGAAACAAATAAAGAAGAAGAAGTTGAAGAAGAAAGAAAACTTGAAAGAATCGGTAGAAGAGATTACCTCCTCTTCAACGCACCTCTTTTAAGCTTCTTCTTAGGGCACTAGAGTTGGTATTTTGAGAATACCGGAACATCTATGATATACTATAGTGGTTTAAAAGAGTAATTGGAAGGGTTTGGCTGAGCTTCAAGGCTCAAAAGGGTGTGAAGAGAAGAGGGAAGGGGTGCCCTTTTTATAAGGGAGGAGAGGGGCACCTTAGGAAAAACTCAAAATATTATTTTATAATAAAGTCATATTCAGTTTTTAATTGCTCCAAATTGATTTATTTTGAATATAAGGTGGTTATGGGTCGAAATACTCTCAACCTAAAGGTTTTAGACAAGTTTAGGTTACTATTTTAACCTTATCATTTAGATTTAACTCTAAGTTAAATAATTTAACTTTTACCATGTCTTTTTCTTTTATTACACTATATCGTTAACATACTTACTATAAAAATCCAAAATAACCCGAAGTGGTTAATTATTAATATATATAACCTTATCTAAGTCATTTGGATGAACCTTATATTTTTAGGAATAGAATAACAATTAATAATATAATATTTGTTTTAAAAACTATTTTATGTCAATTTTGACGCTATTTGGTACTGGATTTTTTTGAAAATCATAAAAGCATTATTAGTTCATAAAACGTTAATTAAATAAATAATAACATGTCATATTAACCTTGAAAATTAGTGTAATTCATTAAAAGTCTCAAAATACATTTATTTGGGTATTTATAACATCAATTGTGTTAATATTTCATTAATAAGGTAATTACTACATCATCATTGTGTCATAAAAAATTAAATTATTTAGTGTCTAAAAATTATAAATAAACTACCATTATGTTGGAAAGCTTTTTATCTTTCTAATGAATATTTATAGTCGAATTTATCTTATGTATAACCCTATATTAAAATTTTTTAGTCATTAAATATTGATTTTAACTCTTTTAACTCTTCTTTAAATAAAATAATAATAAATGTCCTAATCTAATCCAACTAGACCTAAAGGGTAATATTTTATTCCTAAGGTTGTTTTTGGTCGAATGAAACTTATCCAATAGAATTAGGACATGTGTTAGGGTAATAATAATATCATTTTTACCCTTAATTACCCTATTTACTTTTAACCGTGGTAAAAAAAATAAAAAGTTATTATTCACCAAAAATTATTTTTATCTTATTGAACCACATTTTACTCCTTGACATTAACTGTGTCTCTCGGATTTTTGAAATACCACTCACAGAAGTAGTAAAATTATGTTTTATGTAAATTTTCAAATTCTCTTAGGAGGTGGGTAAAAGACGGTGAAAAGTTCAATAAAATTTTTATATATCTAAAATTATTATAAAATGACTCCAATGAATTACATTGAACTTATATAGGTATTATGTATCAATATTTACCTAAAATAAATTTAAATAAAATAAATAATTATTTAAATAAAAAGTCGGTTTTTAAATAGTAACCCAGTGTTTTCCCTATTCATCAAAAATTGAATGTTTTCAGAAAAATACCAAAAATTCACCCTAGACTAATTTTGATATTCTAAATCCCAAAATGAAGTCCATTTATAAAGGTAAAATTTATAAAATTTCAAAAAGTGGGTATTACTATTCATAACGGCTAGTTTATATAACATATCGTTGTTTAGTGAAACTCGGTATTGCGTACAACACATGCTCTCGTGGAAGGTCGCGATTGTGTGTAATGCAAGCCAAGTCAGTGATGCGTGTAGTACAAGTTCCTTTTGGTGTAGCGTACAACACAATACATCAATGAAATTAAAAATAATATTTTTCATAAAATCTCAGGGTGTTACAAACACTTTTTAATTGTTCAATTTTAAGGCATGATAATGGTCCAAGTGGAGTCTTAGGGTGAGAACTGTTGTGCATTATTACTATAATATAAACTATGGTTTGATGCTCGGCTGGCATCGGTTGGCTCACCCCCTTTCTAAATATATGAAACATGGGAACCTATCATATTGAAAGAATATTCTGATAACGATTGCCACACCGGTAGGTTATCATACTGACCTGTGGCCCATAGTAGGTGTATATGTTTGGGTTCATTACTATGGGATTTTCACTCGGCCTGCTTGAGAAAGTGTGGCCAAGAATTTGAGCGTTTTTATTTCATCATGTGTGACATGTCAAAAAGCATGAGATCTTATGTATTGGTGTCTTCTGTATTATTATTTATATCTTAGGTTCACCCATGTCTATTGAATTTCATTTACATGCAGTGATGAATATTGTACTTGTATGTATACCTACATTTCCCTTGCTATGTGATTTCTCTTCTGCCTTCCAATATTTGTTTTCTTGGAAAGTGGTGAGCTGGTTTTGGTTGGGTTTTTAGAACTGTTTTTCAAATGAGTATGTTTTATCCTCTTTATACAAATATGAAAATGTAAACATCACTTTCCCTTTGAAAATGTCATTGACACTAATGAAAAGAACCTTGATTTGAAAATGGTAATGGGAAATGGTTCATACTTTGTTTTTAAGTAAAATATGTTGAAAAACATACTTTTATACATTGTAGTTCAAACATTAAATTGTGTTTCTTTTATTTAAAAGGTAGTTCATTGTGAATATACATCAGGCTAGTCTAATGAGTTTTAATACTCACACATATAGTTCTTTTCTATTTTTAGTGATTGTGTAGGCTCTATCTTGGGTGTGCTCACCTTGGGCGATGCTTGATCATTGAGTTACAGAGTGACCCATGGGGTCACACAAAGATAGTTTGGCCGTTGAGTTTGGTTAGTGTTATCCTATTCAGTTCTTTTTTAGTTGTGTGTTTGCTTTATTTATTCTACACTTCTCTTTATTATTTATGCTGCTATATTTATTTTATTTGAAAGAAATCATTCCCATTCGTTCTCTGTTAATGCCCTAGACCTTCTTTTCAGCCCAAGAGGATCAAGAACACCTCTTGGGCCTTGTCGTGGATTGGCTCGGGTGACCGATTCAAGGTCGACCCATGTTGGTTTGTGACAACCACCTCAACCAATGTATATATATTAGGGTACCCAGGCCCTAGTGTGTATAAAAACCCTACTCTTTTATTACAAACTTAAACATGATTTATTGCATAAGCTCTTCACTTGATACAAAATGGAAGATCGAGAGGTATAGTGTCTTTGGGGCTTAAGAACGTTATATAATAGCTTATAAAATAAAACACACAACATCATTATTTAAATCTTCCTTTACATGACCATTACATTCCATCATACTTAGCATTTCATGGGATAACCTGAGGACATGCATAAGAAAAGGGTGATCTACAAATCCCAATAAGGGAATAAACATGGAATAATATGAGAAATACAATACATGTTAGTCAATAATAAAATCAATGGATCATAAGAGAAACATAAACATAAAGGCATGATAAATCATGATAATCATAACATGTAAATGTGGCAACAACACTTAACATAGAATTAGCATGAGTAAACCCTCATTGCACATAGAGCATGAGTAAACCCTAATTGCACATGAAGCACGAGTAACACCTTATTTCACTTGAATTAGCATGAGTCAACACACATTGCACATGACATATCATGATACTATACTTTACCCAATGAATTGGAGCGCTATCAAGGTGCACCCTTCTTAAACATTTCATTTCATGCATAAGTGTGCCACATGGATCATATAACATGGAATCAATCAACATCAAAAGTTATTCCACGATTAAGTAATGTGGAATAAATAAATGAAATTACCATTCAATATGTATATGTGCATAATGTTGAATACCCTTGATACATAAATGGGTATGGTATTCGCTACACAATGATCTTGGCTTGGAAAAATGCGGTGTAATTTCGGCAGCATAACAGCGTGACATAAGGATTCATGACAATGGTTGATGAAAGATAAATGGGTTTATCATCATGTGTAAATTAAATTGATAGTAATGGGGTCATATAGATACATTTCCAAACAAATTTAATGGAATTTAGATGCATAATACAAAATAATTACTTTTATGTAAAAGATGAGAGAGAAATCCATCACAAAATTTCGGCATGGTAACGGGTGTACATGGGAGGAATTAATGAGAGAAAAAGAGTTCTCCCATCATCCAAACATAAATATATAAGTATGGGGTAGGTGAGAAATAATACCCCATCATTTTTAACTGAAAATAAAAGGGCATAACAATATTAATAATCATGGATAAGAAGAGGAAGGTAGGAATCCCTTACTTGGAAGTGCGATCTCAAAGGCTTTGGAGAGGCTTGAGAGAGGCTTCTTGGGAGCTTAAGGCACCTTGGGAGGATTTTGGAGAGAGGAGTTTAGGGTTTTGAGGAACTTAAAAGGCTTTGAATGAATAGGTAGTGAGATCTTGGGTGGGGTTATATAGGAAAGGAGAGCGAATTCATTATTATTTAAGTTTGGGACACCTCACATTAAACTAATCAAAACCACAAACCAGCCCATGGTTTTTGACCATGTTTCAGCCAAAGGGGAGTGGAAAAAAATATTTTATAAGGCCAATGGCTGAAATTCTCAAAATAATAGGGTTTCTTATGTGGAGGTGAGTCACACTCTCAAGGAAAACAATTTAAAAAGACAAAATGTTTTATAAGTCTTGAAGGGTCCACTAAAGCTTCCTAAAATAAATCAAACAAACCCAAAATCACATTATGTTAATGGTAAAACATATATGCACCGAACATAAAGTTTATATTATTTTATTACATCACTATTGGGTCATTATGATGTAATAAAACACATTATACATTTGAACGTTATTTAATTTTTACCCAAAAAATCGACCGTCAGAGAAAATTATGAAAAATTAACCGTTGGATAATTTTGACATCTTGATTTAAAAAATAATATTGATTTTATCTAAAAAATTTATAAATATTTTAATTTTTACATTTGATTTAAAACTGATATTTACTGAAAATTCATGGGTTTTGACTAAAACTGCTTTCAAACATTAATAAAAATAACAATTCCATTCATAAAATTATATGATCATTAATAAAAAGTAATTTAATAATAATAATATTTTATTAAAATATTATTTAATTAAAAAATACATTAATTTATCAAAATAGATTTTTTAGTAGAATATTAACTAAAAATAATATTTGTGTTTTAAAAACTATTTACAATGTAACAATAATAAAATGAATGAACATTATTTATAAAAATATAATTTACAAAGTCATAGTGCTAGGGTATTGTTACATGGCCCCTTATAACACCCGCATAGGACCTAAGGGTAAGGTGTGTGTTGGTGACAAACTCTTGGGGTGGCTCGAAAAACATCACTTGGGTGGTAATCTCTATTAACATCCACTTCTCTTGTAGTTAGTTCCTCTCAAGCTTAACGTGTTCAAGCTCAGCTTGGGCTTGGTTAAGAGCGAAGCCCAATGAAACCACCTCCTTTCTGAGCTCCGAGAAATGGGCTTTGTAAGGGGAAAGTCTACTGGATGAGGCTATTTCTTCCTTTTTCTGAGTAAATTGGATTTGTTAAAGCCCTATATTTATACTAATCATGTGATCACTGTTAAACAACTATATTAGAAAAAATCACAATTCTTAATAGTACTTTAAAATCGAGAAACATAAAAAAAAAATGAAGTTCACATTTTATATACCCATAATAAGACATTTAATTAGATCAAGAGGAATTTTCATTAGTGAACATTTGGGTTGTTACAGTGTGATAGAGGGTTTTTAATACCGATAGATAGAGGACTCACGCCCTATTATGTTAGGGGGTACCACTTGATAGATAAGAAACCCATGAACTAGTGAATTAATGGTGGTGTACCACAGGGTAAATATAGGATCTTTACCCTATTTCATCATGTTTTATGACTCAACCTAGGTAGAGAGTATAGGGTACTTGAAACCTAGTGTGATTGGGGGTTTCAAACCCTGATATCTCTCTGATGATCCAACCTAATAATTTTTATTTTCAAGAATCGCCTGAACAAGCTTCAATCTTGAAACACATATATCATAATTCAAAATACACTAGAAAGTTGTTCATCACATTCTATGTGGAAAACTACTTAGGATAGGCTACTGATAGACAACATTCAGGTTTTGATTAAAGAGATAGAAAAGGAAGAAGAAACTAAGGGAGGTATAATGTGTGTACTTAGGGTCACACAACATGTACCCTAACCTTTCCACAAGACTATGTCATTTCCTACTTGCAGATTGGTTGGACATGTTTAACTACATGGTGTGTACAAATGAAACAAAGTGTATCTTAGATACCCTCATCCCCATCTATGCAGCTCATCCTATAGGCGTGCACATCTAATGTGACCATGTACTTCAATTCAAGCCATTGTAATGAGGTTGTGTCTAAGTATCAGGTTTTTCCTGGGTACTCTTGGTCAATCCCATGTTTATGGACATGTTTGTTCCCAGGTACTCAAAGAGTTCATTTCAATCCACTAGTACTAAGTCACATGGCTTGTATGATCCTAATACGATGTGTGATACTTATCTTCCCAAAAACCATCATTGTCGCTATTTGGGGACTACACAGCATGTGTTTCTAAACTAAAACCATGAAGTTGTATTTTTTACAAAAACTCAAGGAAGCCTTTATGAATCTCATCATGCCACCATCTACAATTGTTCACTTCAATTATCATCACGGAGCACATTTCTTGGGCTGACCATGAAAGATATGTTATCGGTGGCCCGATTCTAGCTACCCAAATCTATGTGGGTTATACTGTCAGCCTACATACCTCCCACTACCACTATAGATCCCAAATCCATGAATCCTTCTCCCATATCTCATATTAAACTTTGATATTCCTACAAACTAACAATCGGTTCATTGTTCATGCAACCATTATGAATCTGAGGGTTCAATCACACTTGAACCCACTCCAGAAATGTTGAACCATGACCCATTAGTATAACGGTGAAGAATGTGAATAATGATGGGGTAAAATCACAATAATTAGGTGAATTCATCATTTTCATATGTGATCATAGAAAAAGATTAATATAAAATCAGTTTTGAACCATTTAATAAGGAGTATAAACTGATTTAATAAATTTTATATATTAAATAGGCTCAAGTGAAGGATGGATAATCATAGATCATTAAAAAGAAGATATAAAAATCCATTCTAATCAAATAAAGGGGAATAAATATATAAATATTGTGCCCTAACATTATTAAGGATCGATCATTAGTGAAGAGTGCCTTATATAGTGATGAATAACGATCACTATATTCACTATCTGCTTCTCAATCCACCTCGATCGGATCATCTTCATTCTATGATCCCAAACCACCAATGAAAAATGATTCCCTCCTTCTATATAATCTCTGAGGGTTATGTGGTTAAACCAAGATATTTTTCTTAAAATTATATTTATATAGAGGGAATTAGGTTTTGTCATTAAATAAAAATAAATAAATAAATTTATTTACATTATTAAACATACCCTATAATGGACACATCACACAAAACGTCAAATGTCAACCAACCTTAGGTTATTCCTAGGGAAAAACCAATGTTTTAAAATCAAGCATGGTCACTTATTTTTCATTAGAGGTCCCAAACTACATGAAACCCATTATTTCTTCATAAAAAGATTTTTCATGGTATAATATATTTAATATTTTTATTATATCAATAATGGGACTCCTCGAGCCCCGAAATATCACATTGACTTAATGCCTGGTTTTAAAATATTCCTAAAAATATTCCAAATCCTTATAGGGGAGAAATTATTACATTCTCTCCATCTTCCAGGATTTTTCTTCCAAATCCTCCTAAAGGTTCTCATGATTTCAATAAACACGTATCAAAGGGAATCACTTACCCATAAAGGTTCTTCTCCTACTGGTTCTCAAACGCCCCTGGGCTCCTCAAAATTCTCAAAGAGGTAACTCCACCCACAAAAACTAGCTCAACCAGGTCAAAATCATGCAACGAGTTGTGTACATATCTCTTTAGTTGCTGTAGTGGGTGGAATACATTAAGCACCTAGTCTAACTATGGTCACAAGGTCATGTGGTATGCCAGATCATTAAACCATTATAGTAAGTAGACAAGGGGGATATGATCCAAAGAGATAGCCAACCCTCCCAACTAAATAACCATGATCCCCAATGAGGAGATAGCCATCAGAACACCTGATCTCCTCATTGAACTTAAAATGCTACCATCATCGGACCAAAAAGGACTCATGACAAGTCTAATAAATCATCATCCAACCCTGGATGGGCTAAACCATTCAAAACCATCTCTAGAAAAAATTCTAGGTCCACAAGTATTGTGTCCCACTCGCTCTGAATAGTATAGAGATGGACTATAGGATCTCCCATACATGGCCTCAAGTGGTGACACACTCATGGTGGAGTGGTAACTATTGTGATATGAAAACTCTATCAATGGTAGATTATCCTCCCAGTTATAGCCCCAAAAAACCATGAAACCCCAATGCATACACTCCGAAACCAGAATGGTCTACTAAACCTATCAAATAACCTTGTGTAGTAACATTATGCTCAACCAAAACCAAGTCTCATGAACTTCATCATCCTCTCCATAATCATAAAATAAATTGTGCATCACAATCTAAAATGATTATCAAAGAAACACTGTGAATCCAGAATACCTCTTGAACACACAAGAATCTTAAACCCTCCACTAAGCTCTTATATCGAATGGTTATAAATTAGTTCAACAAGGGGAGTAATTATATGATCAATAAGATAGCATTGTGACCACTCTCTACTCATTGAATCTCCCTCGCAAAAAAACAAAAAAGATACCCTCCAATTTCCACTTCCATCTGGGCACCTCATTCTACACCTTTAGATTGTTGAGACATTAAGACATAAACTCCACATTGAACTACTACATCCTTGGATTCCCAAACTAAATCCACAAAATCCTAGTATATCCACACCCCTCTTAGATATACTTCTAAGGTAAAATAACCTCCTCTACACCTCCTCTAACAACACAACTGGTGTCATCATCCATCCCCAAACAAGGATGACATGCTCCCCACCTTCAAAAAATACATATAGGCCACATCTAGTGGATATCTAGTCATGCAAGATCTCATAGTCAGTATCTCCAATTTGACCCTCCATAACATATTATAGGAGTGGTGGGGTAAAATACATCAACTGTAGGCTTGTTTCGCCTTCCTCAAACTTAATGTTCAACTATAAATACGTATACTACTCTATCACCAAGCTCAATAAAATTGAATATAAAAATCAATTGTGAGAATTTGATTCCATGAAAACACCATTGGGAATCTCTAAAGCTATAATAGCCTCACCTTTTTCTAGTTACACATTCACACCAATTTATTAGATGACATTTCCTAGGGAAGTGGACCTCCCAGATCTAGAAATGTCTCCATGAGATATCCCTATAAAGATAGTACTTCCAAATAATGTTATGAATTGTCCTCAAGTGTATCACTTGATCCACCACTGACACCAAATACACAAGGTTATAACCATAGAATAGTACCACAAACTGATCTAATAAGGGTTAAGGATCCAATTCATCAGTTACTCAAACTCTAAGTGGGTTTCCAAAATACGGAAGGGTACCACTATGAACTTAAAGATATCATTGTGAATCTTGGAATCCACGCACATTACATCCTCCTATTGAGCCTAGAGTTGGTGATATCCTATCCTCATTTAAAACTTTGGAACCAATTATCCCCAATCTTCTAGTCGAATTAGTCATCAATTCTCAGGGAAAGAAACTCCTCCCAAATAGTCTCCTAGTTCATGTGATGTAAATCCAAACCTAACCTCAAGATCTTATCCACCTCCTAATAAAAAAATATTGGCCTACCTCGGGAAACATACTAGGTATAAAAAAAACTTTCTCTGCAGATTCATCCAAGCGCACCTCCACCTCTCAGAGCTTTATAGGTACATCCAATATTCTAGTGTAGATATCAAGTTATACCTAGTGAAATTCAATTTAGAAAAACAAACTCTCAATGGGGAGGTAAATCTAAATAATCCTCAGGGAAGACATCCTCATACCTCTCCCACATTGTATGAACTTAAACCACATAACATTCAATGCTCCAAGGGTTGTATCATTCAACTTATAATTAATCAATTGTATCCTCCTACATATGAGTGTATCCTTATCTACCTAGGATTCCTTCTCATCCTATAATTAAAATCATGAACCACCGCCTCAGGTAAACCATAACCATTAATAATGAAATTAATCATGGAATGGATAGAAGGAAACCAATCTATACTAAGGAAAACATCATAGGGATTCATCACCATCTATGGAAATATTCCATGCAAGACTCTCTCTCATCCCAGTGTTAAGTCTCACTTTTGATTAAAGTGTAATCATTGATCCTCCTCTAATGGAGCCTCTAAGAATAAGGGTTGATATAAAAAGGATCGGATTGTATCTCTAGTACTCAAACAAGGGCTATGTCCTTGGAAAAAGTTCCTTATGAACACATACCAAAACTACAACTAGTGAAGAGAAGATATAGGTCATTCCTTGATCACACCCAGAGCCTCAGGGTCACAAGACTCTACTATTTGAATCCATATTTCCTCATTTCTCTTTATCCCTCCTTAACCATGGATCTATCTAACACCATATCACTTCTTAATAGCCTCAAACATACATGTTAATTGAAATCATACATCTTATCTCAAAACCATCTTCTTTGGGTGGCACTGAATCACATGCACGGTTTCAGATTGTGTCACAATTACACATCTCGGTGGGGGAAGTTTCCCTTTTCCTTGTATGTATAAATCCACCTCAAAAATCTCCAAAATAGGCCTTTACTAACACCCTACATCCCTAGAGAAGTCTCGCTACTAGGAACACCCCCATGAGGGGCCCTATATAAGTGAGACTACCACACCATAGGCTCGTGTCAGTCCACTGTCACCTGAGAATGTGGTCTATTTCACTAGAAATATTAGATGGTATCTTTATCCAAAACCTATTATACACAATAAATATAGGTTTTCCATATTCTACTACTACTAGAACTAATTGTTTCACTAAGAAGGGGACTGGTTTTGAGTGTAACTATCTGATCGGTCAGGATCTTCACAAGTTGGAAAACCTAGTCCACTACCTTGAGCTAATGCTCCAATTCTCAAGGTTCTGAATCATCACAAAAACAAAGTATGATCTATCAATAAAACTCATCTAATGTGCTAAGTCCACATGAAAAATCTTTTTTTCCTACTATAGCCATAGAAATCTCAACATACAAATGATCATCTTTCGGGACCACTATAAATGGTTATATTCACTACTCAATAGGTGGTATCACTACTTGATCCCCTCTTTGAAGAAACAACTCATGAATTGGTTTCTAAACCATGAACCCATCCCTCAACTAGTCTACATTATGAAATTGTCTCAAAATCCCTACATAATGTCATCATGGAGGAATATTGAGAATTATCAAGAAGTTTCATGGTCAAAGATAATATATAGGGAGATTAATTAAGAAGGAAATTCAGAAGACTCAGCCCTATATGATGCATGTACCATTTATTCCCTACAACTGATTTCTTGGTGTGCTGAATTGACAAGAAGGTAGTCAGATACCATGTGGATGTATACGTCGGTCGTTACACCAACATTAAGTTCATTGGAAAAAATGCTCACTCAAAACACTACGACACTATTCCACTAAGTTACCAACCAATCCTCTCCAAGGTTCCAACTCTAGTGTCAACCTGAAGATTAACCACCTCTAATACCAATCTATCACGACCCATCCCACTAGGGCCCACCTAGTCGGTCGAAAGTAGGGTGTAATAACCCTAATCCCACCTCCGATAGAATAGGGACTAGCAACAGTAATCGATAAGGAATAAACTGTAATGGGAGACCTTAGTCTAAAGTACCTATATGCACACACACACACAACCATCTCCATGAAATGTACAGATGAATAATAAAATATCGAAAAATATAGAGTATAAACAGGCATGTAATAACCTCTTGGGAATACATAATATTATGCCTATATGAAACCAAATCAAAAATATAACAAATAAATTCTAAAACCTAAAACAATTATAAAAAGGTGAAACTGAGAGATCTTGGATCCTAGTCTCAGTTCCAACCACCATACGTTGTCAATGCACCCAAGGTATCGCTATCCTCCACGGATGACATCATTGATCTACCTATCATATGCATAATATATGACATGTGCGGTAAAATCCCACGAAGGTGTGAGTATATACATACCCATTAGGATGCCTCAAAAACCATAAATAGAGTAATAGAAAGATACAATTTCATTCAGCTTAACCCAGAAATTATTTTCAATCATAACATGGTACAAGACCATAATAACCCAGATATGCTCAATAAGAAGCTCAAATGAGTGAAAAGGGATATCTCCATCTCTACCTACCAACTACGAATGATGAGTTTTCTTATAGCTCCAAAGATCCATCTACGATTCCCAATATCAAGTGACAAAATGAAAATATCTATGTGGAGATCCCAAACATATCCACTGCTCTCAACAGTTGAGGGGGTGTTGTCTATAGTTATGGTTCTACTTAAACACATAAGATATAGAGTGGAGGTCTCATTCATCACTATTGTGAATCCTATCTGGTGGAGCACTATTTCATGTCCTTGCATCTCATGTAGACTCTCAAGAATCAGAGTGGAGGGGACCACTCCTCACTACTATAATCTATAGTTGAGGGATTACTCACTCTCATTGAGGACCCACTCCCCACTAGAACTCGGTGATGGTAGAGTAACACTTTGTACAGAGAGAACCTTCACCCCATGAAATATAGTGGAGTGAAAAATATAAATATGTAGATATCATGGGGAACCCATTCCCTAGTAAAAATGGGGGTTCTAGCCCTAGTAGATAGAGGACCTACACCCTAGTGTGTAATGGGGCTAACATTCAGTAAATAGAGGACCAACACCCTAGTGTGTTACGGGGAGTACCATTGAGTAGATATAAGACTCGTGCCCTAGTGTGTCATGGGGGTACCACTCCATAGATAGAGGACCTGAAACCTAGTGCATCAAGGGGGTACCACTCAACCTAGGTAGAGAGTATGGGGACCCACACCCTAGAGCGTTAGGGGGTTTCTAACCCCAACATTTCTATAATGATCATGCTTGATCACTACTATTGTTCAATAAATCTTTGAAGAATAATCACACTCATAACACCTCATGTCATATCTCAAAATACACTATAAAGTATTACATCATGTTATGCATGGAAACTATTCTAGATAGGCTACTCATGTTCAACATTTAGGATCTAATGAAATATATACATAAGGTAGAAGAAACTGAGGCAGGTACATTATTTATACCCTCACCTTTCTACTTAGTTGTGTCTTTTCCTTCTCATGTCTTGGTTGTCCATGTGTAACTACATGGAATGTACACATGATACACAACATGTATTTTCCACCAGAGACCATGCTAATGCACATCAGCCTTGCCCAGGCATTTTTGGTTATGCACATATACTGGGGTCATGTATGAGTATCATGTTGTTCCCGTATACTCTTGTTTATGCATGTCTTCATGGCCATGTCCATGATCGTTTAATACTGGAGTACATGCAGAGAATCAAGCACAAAATCACATTACTGGTGATAATTATCTTTAATAAAAACCTTGGCACTATAGTCAGGGGACTACATGCCATGTGTTCTTAGAAGACACACAGTATAGTCTGGTTTTTCATATAAACTAAGGGAATCATTCATAAGTCTTTCCACATTATCTCTTCCACGATTTCCCCTAAAATCTCACAACGGAGTGTGAATCTAGGCCCAACCATGCCTGGTCCATCAATGGTGGCTAAATTCCAACCACCCAAACCTATGCGGATCATCCTGCCACACTACACACCTCATATTTCCACTCTAGTTCCCAAATCCATGAAGCCTTCACCCGCATATCATATTCAACCTTGATAATCTAAAAAATCATTAGTTCGTTATTTTTTTGCTCAACTGCTATGAATTTGGGTGTTCATTCATGCTTTAACCCTCCCATACATTGTCGAACTACAACCCCATATGTCAATGGTGAAGAATGGGAAGAATGGTAGGGTAAAATCACAATAATGATGTGAATCATTCATTTTCCTATGTTATCTTGGTAAATTAGTAATAGAAAGGTAGGGGTAAAGCATGGCATAAAAAATTAAACTAATTTAAACAGTTCAATTTACTGAACGGGATCATGCGAAGGAAGGGTAATCACATATCAATAAAAAGTAGATATATAAATCCATGATTATCAGATATAAAGGGTTTAAATTCATAAATAACATGCCATGACTTAATTAATGATCGATCATTAGTGATTCACATGTTCACTATTGATGAATAAGGTTCCACGTGTTCATTTCCTACCTCTCAATTCACCTCAATCCAATCAACTTCATTCTTTGATCCTGATCCACCAAGGAAGAATGATTCCATAATCCTTTCTATTATCACTCGGTTATATGGGTAACCATGGTGATATTTCATAATGGGTATTTATAGATATGGAATTGGGTTATTTTATTTAATTAAAAAAATAAAATTATTTGTTTATTTTATTAAACATGCCCTCTAATGACCACCTCCCACAGAACATCACACCTAAATTCCACTTATTTTCAAGAGAGGTGTCATGTGGATTGTTACCCATTTTGAAATCTCCATGTTTGGTTCTACACTCCAATTCCTAGACATGATCATGAACATGAAAATCTTGGACATTATTATGAGCCTCCTAAGTCACATGTGCCATCTTCTAAGAAGGCTCCTCACCAATTCTTGATAAACTGGAATTAACCTACTCACTGCCCCTATAAATTGTTTTTTCAAAAGAAATCACATTATTTTGTGCTAACTAACTCCTAAATTTCTTCCTACTAGAAGCCTTAGGATTCCCTTTTAAAGAAAAAATAGAATAAACCACAAACTTATGGAAGTTATCTGTAACATGACCAATAATTTGACAATCTAAATAGAAGTCAATTAATCTTTCATATACCAATTTTCGATATATGTCATCATCCAATGCTGAAAAAAACTATATTATTAATCAAGTAATTTTTTAGGTCAACTTCAACCAGGATCCTAGAAAAGTTTCCAAATTTGGAATTCTCAGTAGTCATATCCATTTTAATTAGAATTCCAATAGAATATGATATATCAAATGAAATTTTATGATGCCATAATATCTAGTTATGACCAATAACTTTCATCCAAAATTATACCCTAAAATTTGTAATCTAAAATGGGTTGAACTGAAAATATCAATCTTGAAGGAAAACCATACCAGAAATATATGTGTATATATCATATGTGTATGCATATATGTGTATAAATTATCTCGTGTTTGTGTTTTTTGTATGTGTATATATAGATATTATATGTATATGTATATATATGTATATATATATGTTCATGTGTACATGAGATGTACATATATATATATATATATAATGTGTGTACATCTATGTAGGGATGGTATGTACATAGTTAATTATAAAATTATGAAGATATATAATGTTTTTAAAAATATATTTATTAAATTGTATATATATATATATAATTAAATAATTATAAAATTATAATAAACATATTTATTATATTTATAATTATATAAACTTATATATTAATATATATATATATATATGATTATATATATATTAAGTACTTAGGAGTACAATTACAATGACATAGAACTAAAACAACACACTCACAAGCTGAAAGGCTAGGTCATAGACCCACCAAGGGATAACCCATCCATATAATGACCTGCAGATGCATTATAAGTTCTTGGCCCATGAATGCCCAGGGATTATTGACCCATAGGACCAATCTGCAATGTACCCACAAGCATCCACATAGGCTCTCTTGTCACCGATGTTGATGTTGTGCACCCTGTTTCATCGTTGTATCGACATCATCGTGTTGAGGGTCATTTTCAACAGTAACAGGCCTCCCCCTACAAGCAACAACAATGGAAGGACCTCACTATACACCATTGTAATGTGATCCCCATGCCAACTACGCTAGGAAAAAACCTGCCAAAATCTCGTAGGACATTGTCATAGAGATCCTCAATCACCACCTATGATCTGACCCCCCCCCACACACACACAAACACACAAATTGAAGGCCATCATAAGAATCCCACCATAATATAAGCCAGACCACCACCCCCACCATTAAGTAGGAGATCACCATGTTGGTGTCTCTATGTAACTCCATTATATCACTCATTCATATCATCGCAAGTGGGATCATCGATCCATACCATTGGTGAAGGTTACCGTCCCTATTTCCACCCCAAATTTGATCATCGTCGCTCTTTGATCAGTACTGCAACACCATCACCATTCCCTTCAATAGAGTCACTATCACTATCATTGTGCTCCCCTTAATTGGAGTTGTTGGACCAGTACCACCGTAGAGGCACCGCTAGTATCAATCACCCATGATTTTTCATTTTTTGTCGATTCTGGCGGCACAGAATGCACCACCAAACCATCTAACCATCACCATTGTTGCTACCTATGCCCTTGTCGATGATCGAATGTGCACCACCTCACTATATCTCTAAATATCATCGGGTTGATGCCCCCTACCAATGCGTATGCACTGCACCACCCACTGTGGTTCATTACCCGCCACTATAACAGAATCATTCCCAACTTGGATTCCATTCAACCACTGCCTCTCACTACAACAAAAGAGGCCTTTAAAAGTTCTATAATAGGCCATTATCCTCACTGAAAAATCATATATTTCCACAGAGAGGTTAAAAGGACTATTATTTTATCATGTCTAGAAAATAACTGATAAAATAAACCCTTTATCAGCACATTTATTTAGTGACGATAAAGGGAGACTTTATCAGCGCTTTTACAAGCCTTGATAAATTCATCCTTTACCAGCGCTACAAATGTGATGATAAATGTGACAACCCTGCTTTTTATTACAACTTAAACATGCTTTATTACATAAAACTTCACTTGATCCAACAAAGAAGATCGAGTGGTTTAGTGTCTTTGGGGCTTAGGATCATTACATAAAAACTTTAAACTTGAAATACAACATCTTTATTGAAAAATTCCTTTACATGACCACTACATTCCTTCGTACTTAGCATTGCATGGGATAACCTGAGGACATGCATAAGAAAAGGGTGAGCTATAAAGCCCAGTAAGGGAGTAAACAATGAATAACATGAGGAGTGAAATACATGTTATGAAATAGGCATATCAATAGAGCATAATAGAAACATGAACATAAAGGCATGATAAAGCATGATGATCATAACATGGAAATGTGGCAACGACACTTAACATTGAATTAGCATGAGCCAAGGCTCATTGCACATGGAGCATGAGTAAACCCTCATTGCACTTGAAGCACGAGTAAACCCTCGTTGCACTTGATTTAGAATGAGTCAACACTCATTGCACATGACGTATCATGATACTATACTTTACCCAATGCATTGGAGCGCTATAAAGGGCGCACCCTTCTTAAACATTTCATTTCATGCATAAGTGTGCCACATGGATCATAAAACATGGATTCATAAAACATAATCATTTATTCCACGATTAAAGGAATGTGGAATTAATACATGAAAATTTATAATCAATAAGTAAATGTGCATAAACTTGAATACCCTTGATGGAGAAATGGGCATGGTATTCACTACACAAAGGCATTGGCTTAGAAAATCGGTACGATTTCGGCAGCGTAACGGCGTGCCATAAGAATTCATAAAAAAGGTTGATGAGAGAGAAAGGGGTTCCTCATCATATTTACATGTAATGGACAGTAAGGAGGTCATATATATACATGTCCCAACAATAGAAATGGAATTTAGATTCATGATACAAAAGTATTGCTTGAATGTAAAAGAAGAGAGAGAAGTTCCTTTCGGAATTTCGGCATAGTAACGGGTGTACATGGGAGGCATTTAATGACAGAGAAAGGGTTCTCCCATCATTCAAACAATAAGAGGGCAGTATGGGGGAGGTGTGAAACCATACCCCAACATTCATAATTGAAATAAAAATGGCAATACAACTTAAAGAAAATTGACAAAAAATGAGAAAGGAAGAAAACCCCTTACTTGGAAGTGTGCTTCCAAAGGCTAGAGAGAGGCTTGTGAGAGGCTTATTGGGAGATTGGGGCACCTTGAGAGGATTCTAGAGAGAGTAGGTCAGAGGTTGGACGAACTTCAAGGGCTTTGTGTGAGGAGGAAGTGGGAGCTTGGGTGGGTTTATATAGGAAAGGTGAGAGAATTCTTTATTATTTAGGTTTGGGACCCCTTATATTAAAATAATCCAAACCACAAACCATCCCATGGTATTTTCCCATGGTTTCTGGAAACGGAAAGAGGAAAATAATATTTTACAAGTCCAAGGTCCGAACTTATTAAAAAATTAGGGTTGCTTATGTGGAGGTGAGTCACACTCCCATGGAAATTAATTTAAAAAGGCAAAGTGTTGAATAAGTCTTGAGGGCTCCATTAATGCTTTGAAAAGTGAGTCAAACAAACCCAAAACCTCATTATTTTAATGATAAAACATATATTGTCCGAACATAAGGATTATGGTATTTTATTACATCACCATTGGGTCATTATGATGTCATAAAACACATTATATATTTAAATGGTATTTAATTTTTACCCAAAAATTTGACTGTCTCAGAAAATTATGAAAAATTCACCGTTGGATAATTTCGACGTCCTGATTCCAAAAATAATATTTATTTTATCTAAATAATTTTCTAAATATGTGAATTTTCACTTTTAAAATAAAAACCGACATTTATAAAAAAATTCACGGGTTTTGACAGAAATGGCTTTCAAACCTTAATAATTGCATTCATAAAATTATAAGATCATTTATATTTAATAAAAATTAATTTAATATTAATAATAATATTTTATTAAAATATTATTTAATTCAAAAATCCTTTAATTTAATAAAATATAATTCTTAATTAAATAATAACAAAAAACACCATTTGTATTTTAAAAACTAATTACAATGCATCAAAAATGACTAGAAATTATATTCACTATTATATACAAAAATAATGTACATGAACATGGTGCTACTTATTTGTTACATAACCCCTTAAAATAGCCACATAAGACCTAAGGGTAAGTTGTGCGATGGTGACAGACTCTTGGGGTTGCTTGGATAACATCGCTCGAGTGGTAATCTCTATCAACTTCCATTTTTCTCATAGACGATCACGTTCGAGCTTGACTTGATGAATCTCAGCTTGGGCTTGGTCAAGGGCAAAGCCCAAAGACGCCACCTCTTTTCCGAGCTCCGATAAATGGGCTTCGTAAGGGAAAATTCTACTGGATGAGGCCATCGCTTCCTTTGTTTGAGTAGAAAATTGGTTCGTTAAAGCCTTATATTTAAACTACCCAGATGATCACTGTTCAACGACTATAAAAGTAACGGTCACAAATCTTAAAGTAAAACTAAAAAAAAGTTGATATCTTATAAAAACATTTTTCATAAAGAAACATTTAACTGGATCAAGAGGGATTTTCCATTAATAAAATTTTGGGTCGTTACAACATTCCCCCCTTAAGAAATTTCGCCCTCGAAATTTTCCTTTTCCCACACTAAAACAAATGTGGGTAACTTAGCTTCATCATATCCTCCGACTCCCAAGTTGCTTCTTCAAACTTGTGGTTTCTCCACAACACCTTGACGAGGGGCATTGTCTTATTTTGTAGAACTTTTTCTCTACGATCTAAGATCTTCACTGGTTGCTCCTCATAAGAAAGATCGTTTTCTAATTGTACCACCTCGGAAGAGAGTACATGTGAAGGGTCTGGTATGTACTTCCTTAAGAGGGATACATGGAAGACATCATGCACCTTGGCCATAGTAGGTGGAAGTGCTAGTCGATAGGCCACAGCCCCAACACGATCAAGAATCTCGAAGGGGCCGATGTACCTTGGACTTAACTTCCCTTTCTTTCCAAACCTCATGACCTTCTTCCACGGAGATATGCGTAAAAACACCATGTCTCCGACTTTAAACTCAAGGTCTCGTCGACGATTATCTGCATAACTCTTCTGCCGACTCTGGGCTGCCTTGATATGCTGCTGAATGGTTTTCACCTTCTCCACCATTTCTTCGACCATTTCGGGTCCAAGCAGCTTACGTTCACCGACCTCATCCCAACATGCCGGTGTTCTACACCTTTTCCCATACAGGGCTTCATATGGTGCCATTTGGATGCTCGAGTGGAAACTATTATTATAAGAGAACTCAACTAGAGGAAGATGTTGATCCCATCCTCCTTTAAAGTCCATTGAGCACGCCCTCAACATATCCTCAAGTGTTTGGATAGTCCACTCGGATTGGCCATCAGTTTGAGGATGATAGGTCGTACTGAAGTTCAGTTCAGTATTCAGAGCATGTTGAAGACTCTTCCAAAACTTAGAGGTAAATCTTGGATCTCGGTCAGACACAATAGATAGTGGTACTCCATGCAACCGTACCACTTCCCTGATATATATCCGTGCTAGTTGATCCAAAGAGAAATCCTCTCGAATAGCAATGAAGTGTGCAGTCTTTGTAAGACGATCCACAACAACCCAGATTGCATTGTTGCCTTTGGATGTCCTTGGAAGTCCAGTGACGAAGTCCATGGTGATGTTCTCCCATTTCCATTCTGGTATGGGCAATGGTTGTATCATCCCCTTAGACTTCTGCCTCTCTACCTTCACTTGCTGACACACCAGGCACTTTGATGTATATTCAGCGATCTCCTTCTTCATATTATCCCACCAAAAGTTTTCTCGGAGATCTCGATACATCTTTGTGCTCCCTAGGTGAATAGAGAAATTTGAACTATGTGCATCATCCAAAAGTTCCTTCTTCAGCTCCGAACTTGATGGAACACATAGTCTTTTCCCAAACCGCACAATTCCTTCTTCATTAACATTAAACTTTGAGGATTTTCCCTTTTTAATAGCTTCCACTTTTTCTTGGATTCCTGCATCATCCTTTTGAGCATCCTTTAACCTTTCTAAAAGAGATGGTTGAGCAATCATTTGTGAAAGGATTGATGATGTTCCCTTCTTTATGATTCCCACATCCATCTTCATCAAGTCTAAGAAGATTGGATCCTTCTCAATTCTCATCATTGATAGAATTGCTGGATCCTTTCTACTTAGGGCATCTGCCACCTTGTTCGCCTTCCCAGGGTGGTAATGTATTGAATAGTCATAATCCTTGATGAGCTCTATCCATATTCTCTGGCGCATATTAAGCTCTTTCTGTGTGAATATATATTTAAGACTCTTGTGGTCAGTATATATCTCACATTTCTCTCCATAGAGATAATACCACCAGATTTTCAAGGCAATGATCACCGCCGACAACTCCAGATCATGCGTTGGATAGTTTCGCTCATGGATTTTCAACTGCCTTGAGGCATAGGATATCAGTTTATCATTCTGCATCAGCACACATCCTAAGCCCTTCTTCGAAGCATCACTGAATACCACAAAAAGCTCCCCACTTGTGGGTAAAGTGAGCACGGGTGCAGTGATAAGCCTCCTTTTCAACTCCTTGAAGCTTTCTTCGCATTCATCACTCCAAGAAAACTTTATTCCCTTTCGAGTTAGCTTGGTAAGAGGGTTGGACAATCGTGAGAAATTTCTCACAAATCGTCGATAATATCCAGCTAACCCCAAGAAGCTACGGATATCAGTTACCGATGTTGGCCTCGGCCATCCCTCAATTGCATCTGTTTTGGAGGGGTCCATAGATATCCCATTGCTTGTGATGATATGACCCAAGAATGAGACTTCCTTCAACCAAAACTCACACTTGCTGTACTTTGCATAGAGCTTCTCCTTGCGCAAAGTCTCTAGTACAGTTTTTAAATGCTCCTCATGGTCCTCCTTGGTTTGGGAGTATATTATAATATCATCTATAAAGACTACCACAAATTTGTCTAGGTAATCTCTAAAGACTCTATTCATCAATTCCATGAATATTGCTGGAGCATTGGTGAGTCCGAAAGGCATTACTATGAATTCATAGTGCACGTACCTTGTACGAAAAGCAGTCTTGGGGATATCTTCCTTCTTCACCCTTACTTGATAATATCCCGACCGCAAGTTGACCTTGGAGAAGTATTGTGCTCCACGCTGCTGATCAAACAAGTCATCGATTCTTGGGAGAGGATACTTGTTCTTTATCATGATTTTTTTAAGTTCACGATAATCGATGCAAAGCCGCATTGACCCATCCTTCTTCTTGACGAAGAGGACTGGTGCACCCCATGGTGATGCACTTGGGCGTATAAACCCCTTATCCAGATTCTCCTGTAGTTGTTTCTTCAGTTCTTCAAGCTCAACCACAGCCATTCTATATGGAGTCTTGGATATTGGTAGCGCCCCAGGTATAAGTTCAATTGAGAACTCAACATCTCTTCTTGGAGGAAGACCATGAAGTTCCTCGGGAAATACTTCAGCGAATTCCCTCACAATAGGCATTTCTTCAAGGGTGGTTTCTTCCTTGGACTTAATCATCTGAGCCAGATATGCGTGCTCATAAGGCAGTAATATCCATGCTTGAGATGATGGAGCTAAAGGAGATTCATCTTCCTCCTGACACTTGTAAAGAATCGGGGGTCGATTCTCCATATGGAGTGTGATTTCCCTCTCCCGAAAATTTATGTTGGCTCTATATAAGGAAATCCAATCCATGCCAAGAATTGCATCAAATTCCACCAAAGGGAGTATGACGAGGTTTTCCGGGAAATTCAATCCACAGATTATAACAGGGGAGGACTTATACTCATGGGATGCAATGATTGCCCCATTTTCCGTACTCACCGACATCTTTACTTCCATGATTTGTGGTGGTGCAGGGATTATTCTACTAAACTTTTGAGATATAAAAGAATGCGTAGAACCTGAATCAAAAAGTACGTTCGCTATTCTTGAATGAATAACTAGCGTACCTGTCACCACTTCGTTTTCGGGGTTCACTTCGGCAGAAGTGATGGAAAAAGCTCTTCCTTGTTGTCTTGGAGTTTGTTGATTGCCTCCGATAACCCTTGGATTAGGGCACTGATTCGCAAAATGACCTGGTTCTTTGCATTTGAAGCATTGAACAACGCGTTGAGGTTCGAACGGAGCGTTCCTCTCCTCTGTCGCAGCCGCGGGTCCTTCTTGCTGACAGTTAACAGCTAGGTGCCCTTCTCTTCCACACTTGAAGCATTTTCTTGTCCCCCTAAGGCAATTTCCAGGGTGCTTCTTTCCACACTTTCGGCAAGTGGGGTGATGGAATTTCTTAGCGCCGTTGGATTTATCCATCGGACCACCAGCATTGAAGTCCACCTTCTGCTTCTTGTCCCCATGATACCCCTGTGATTCTCCGATCTCCATTTCAACCTTAAGGGCACATCAGACAATTTCCTCATAGCTGTCAAAGTCACGGATCGCTAATGCTTTCCGCAAGATAGGCTTCAGCCCACCAAAGAAGCGGTCAACCTTGCATTCGGGGGTAACGACAAATCCGGAAGCGTATCGTGAAAGCCTTGTGAAGTTTGCCTCGTACGCTCCCACAGATTCT
The DNA here is from genome assembly GCA_963277665.1 of Viscum album. Classification (NCBI taxonomy): domain Eukaryota; kingdom Viridiplantae; phylum Streptophyta; class Magnoliopsida; order Santalales; family Viscaceae; genus Viscum; species Viscum album. The sequence goes on from OY728145.1 coordinate 1,106,293,877, forward strand.
TCATCTTTCTGTTTGAGGGAAAGGAAGTCCCTTTCCATCTTAAGACGGAGGGTGCATGGAAAATATTTATCGAAAAACATCTTCTGGAATACCTTCCATTCCAAAGCCTCGATCTCCTCCTCAGGCTTCGTATTTTTGATCAATGTCCACCATTGATCAGCTTCACCCTCCATACGATAAGCCGCCAGGAGAACCTTCTCTTTTTCAGAGCATTGGAGGATGGAGAATATCTTTTCAATGGAGTTGATCCATTGTTCAGCAATCGTGGGATCAGATGATCCACTAAAAGTAGGAGGCCTTTGTCTCATGAATCTTTCAATAGCGACTTGTTCTTTCTTAGGGGGGGGGGGGGTTGAACGTTCCTCTTGACTAGTGTTTCTATTCAAAACTTGAGTTAGCTGAGAGAGAAGCGTGACAAAGTCCGCGATTCCCGCTCCCATTGGATTGGGCATCTCATAAGTACAATCATCACACTGATCTTCACAACGGTTGTTAGCCCAAGTTCTCCTATTACTGGCCATTGGCTGGAATAAAAGGAAAGTTAGGGGTAACACATAAAGGGTAATCCAAAGACAAAAGTTGATGACTTATAAATAAACTTTAATCTCTTTAACTCATGAGTCTATAGGATTCAATCCAGGCTTTTCATGATCTTCCTTCTAACATATATTCTTAGGGGCATTTTTCTCTTAATAAGGGTTCATACTAAGATTGTGAATTTATCAAAACATATCCCCCGGGAGTGTCGTAACCAAGAGTGCAGCAAGGCCCATTGTCGTGCACCAGTTCCCGTTCGAGTCTAGCTCAAAGCGGTGTTTTCGTGTTTTACCCCTAGGATACATCTGTGCCAGAGCCGCCTCTACCTGCTCGTATCCAGACAGGGATGTATTTGTTTGATAAACCACTTACTTAGTATTTACCAAAACTTAGGGATGTTTTTATTATGCTTAGTCTTGTATCTAAGGCTTTACTAGGGTTTCCTAATCCCAAAAATAACTAAACCTATCCTATGATACCAACTGTGACAACCCTTCTTTTTATTACAACTTAAACATGCTTTATTACATAAAACTTCACTCAATCCAACAAATAAGATCGAGAGGTTTAGTGTCTTTGGGGCTTAGGATCATTACATAAAAACTTTAAACTTTAAAAACAACATCTTTATTGAAAACTTCCTTTACATGACCATTACATTCCTTCGTACTTAGCATTGCATGGGATAACCTGAGGACATGCATAAGAAAAGGGTGAGCTATAAAGCCCAGTAAGGGAGTAAACAATGAATAACATGAGGAGTGAAATACATGTTATGAAATAGGCATATCAATAGAGCATAATAGAAACATGAACATAAAGGCATGATAAAGCATGATGATCATAACATGGAAATGTGGCAACGACACTTAACATTGAATTAGCATGAGCCAAGGCTCATTGCACATGGAGCATGAGTAAACCCTCATTGCACTTGAAGCACGAGTAAACCCTCGTTGCACTTGATTTAGCATGAGTCAACACTCATTGCACATGACGTATCATGATACTATACTTTACCCAATGCATTGGAGCGCTATAAAGGGCGCACCCTTCTTAAACATTTCATTTCATGCATAAGTGTGCCACATGGATCATAAAACATGGATTCATAAAACATAATCATTTATTCCACGATTAAAGGAATATAGAATTAATACATGAAAATTTATAATCAATAAGTAAATGTGCATAAACGTGAATACCCTTGATGGAGAAATGGGCATGGTATTCACTACACAAAGACATTGGCTTAGAAAATCGGTGCGATTTCGGCAGCGTAACAGCGTGCCATAAGAATTCATAAAAAAGGTTGATGAGAGAGAAAGGGGTTCCTCATCATATTTACATGTAATGGACAGTAAGGAGGTCATATATATACATGTCCCAACAATAGAAATGGAATTTAGATTCATGATACAAAAGTATTTCTTGAATGTAAAAGAAGAGAGAGAAGTTCCTTTCGGAATTTCGGCATAGTAACGGGTGTACATGGGAGGCATTTAATGACAGAGAAAGGGTTCTCTCATCATTCAAACAATAAGAGGGCAGTATGGGGGAGGTGTGAAACCATACCCCAACATTCATAATTGAAATAAAAAGGGCAATACAACTTAAAGAAAATTGACAAAAAATGAGAAAGGAAGAAAACCCCTTACTTGGAAGTGTGCTTCCAAAGGCTAGAGAGAGGCTTGTGAGAGGCTTCTTGGGAGCTTGGGGCACCTTGAGAGGATTCTAGAGAGAGTAGGGCAGAGGTTGGACGAACTTCAAGGGCTTTGAGTGAGGAGGAAGTGGGAGCTTGGGTGGGTTTATATAGGAAAGGTGAGAGAATTCTTTATTATTTAGGTTTGGGACCCCTTATATTAAAATAATCCAAACCACAAACCATCCCATGGTATTTGCCCATGGTTTCTGGAAAAGGAAAGAGGAAAATAATATTTTACAAGTCCAAGGTCCGAACTTATTAAAAAATTAGGGTTGCTTATGTGAAGGTGAGTCACACTCCCATGGAAATTAAATTAAAAAGGCAAAGTGTTGAATAAGTCTTGAGGGCTCCATTAATGCTTTGAAAAGTGAGTCAAACAAACCCAAAACCTCATTATTTTAATGATAAAACATATATTGGCCGAACGTAAGGATTATGGTATTTTATTACATCACCATTGGGTCATTATGATGTCATAAAACACATTATATATTTAAATGGTATTTAATTTTTACCCAAAAATTTGACTGTCTCAGAAAATTATGAAAAATTCACCGTTGGATAATTTCGACGTCCTGATTCCAAAAATAATATTTATTTTATCTAAATAATTTTCTAAATATGTGAATTTTCACTTTTAAAATAAAAACCGACATTTATAAAAAAAATCATGGGTTTTGACAGAAATGGCTTTCAAACCTTAATAATTGCATTCATAAAATTATAAGATCATTTATATTTAATAAAAATTAATTTAATATTAATAATAATATTTTATTAAAATATTATTTAATTCAAAAATCCTTTAATTTAATAAAATATAATTCTTAATTAAATAATAACTAAAAACACCATTTGTATTTTAAAAACTAATTACAATGCATCAAAAATGACTAGAAATTATATTCACTATTATATACAAAAATAATGTACATGAACATGGTGCTACTTATTTGTTACATAACCCCTTAAAATAGCCGCATAAGACCTAAGGGTAAGGTGTGCGATGATGACAGACTCTTGGGGTTGCTCGGATAACATCGCTCGAGTGGTAATCTCTATCAACTTCCATTTTTCTCGTAGACGATCACGTTCGAGCTTGACTTGATGAAGCTCAGCTTGGGCTTGGTCAAGGGAAAAGCCCAAAGATGCCACCTCTTTTCCGAGCTCCGACAAATGGGCTTCGTAAGGGGCAATTCTACTGGATGAGGCCATCGCTTCCTTTGTCTGAGTAGAAAATTGGTTCGTTAAAGCCTTATATTTAAACTACCTAGATGATCACTGTTCAACGGCTATAAAAGTAACGGTCACAAATCATAAAGTAAAACTAAAAAATTTTGATATCTTATAAAAACATTTTTCATAAAGAAAAATTTAACTGGAATAAGAGGGATTTTCCATTAATGAAATTTTGGGTCGTTACAATAAATGAATGCTTTATTAGTGTTACTAAATGTACAAATAAAATAACCCTTTATTAGTGATGATAATGGGGGATACTAAAGTGGGATTTTATAGAACACTCAAGCACCAGAAATAGGGCATGCAGTGTATTGTAACAAAACACTATAGCACTAGAAACAGCACTAGAAAGAGCACAAGAAACAGAACTAGAAACATCATCAGAAATTAGACAAATCAGATAAAAATAAAAAAATTAATTGAAATAACATTTTCAACACAAATACAAGAAAAACATTATTATAGAGTAAAATAACACACCTATATAAATGAATAATCCACCATATCTTGATCCAAATAAGGCACCTATATATGAAAAAAAAATCTCATGTTGTTAATAATATAAAGAAATAAATTAAATAGAAAGTATTAATTTTAAACTAAACATTGAGTCATACCAGGAACATTGTGTATCGAATTATACTGAAGATCATTTTAACACATCAAGTTCCATTTATTTTTCATCTTCAAGCATTCTATCTATGAAAATTAACTAAATAAGTATAAGATAAAACTGATAAGAAAATTAATTAAGTAATAGTATATAAAATGATGTGAAAAAAAACTAGTCTCTTTTTCTCGGTTTCGAAAATGTGATACACGTTTTAAACTAAAATAATAGTTATATATTGAAAACATGAACTTGGAGTATTCCACTTGTGTTTCTTACTAAAATTTCATTTTAAAATGGAAACACGCGCTTTGAGTGATACAAGTCGAATCATGTGTGGGTTCGACATGAGATTGATTCCAACATGTCAAAAATAAATTATGAATCATTGTCAAAAATTATCAGGACAATATGAGTGTGTTTTCTTTTTTTTTCAGTGAGTAATACTTTCTTGTATTAAAATTTCAACATACTTTGTGTCATACCAGACACATCATGTATGATATTGAGATGCATTTGATACTTATATGTCACTAATGAAATATGGATCATTTTCCTAAAGCATCAAAACAATATAAATGTGTTTTCTCGTTTTGGAGTATTTCATTTGTCTTTTTTACTAAAATTAATGTCAATTTTGAATAAAAAAATACACATGGAGATATACCGGTCACACCATGTGTAGGATTGAGGTGTCACTAATTCCTACCCATTCCAAATGAATTACGAATTGTTTTCCTAAAGTATCAAAACAATCCTAATGTGTTTCCTTGGTTTTGAGTATGCCACTTGTGTTTTTTACTAAAATGTTGTTTTAAATTGCAAACAAACACTTTGAGTAATATAGGTTGAATCGTGTTTGGGTTTGACCTGAGACTGATTCCTACACACCACAAATGAATTATGAATCATTTTCCAAAATTATCAAGACAATCCAATCTTGTTTTCTCATTTTTTGTGAATGATACTTTTTATATTAAAATATCAATTTTAAACTGATAACAAACATTGTGAGTCATACCTGGAACATCGTGTATCGGATTGAGATGAGGCTAATTCAAGAATGTCACAAATTAATTATGGATTATTGACCTAAAGTTTGAAAACAATATGAATTCGTTTTATTTATTTTGAGTATGTCAGTTGTCTTTTTTTCTAAAATTAATGTCAATTTTGAATAAAAAGATGCACTCATAGTCATATCATTCACTTCATGCATCATATTGAGGTGATTCTAATTCCTAAAAATCCCGAATGACTTATTTATTTATTTTTCTAAAGTATCAAGAAAATACAAATATGTTTACTAGGTTTTTAGTGCGTCACATGTGTTTTTTACTAAAATGTCATTTTAAACTAGAAACACACATTGTGAGTCATACAGGTCACATAATGTTTGGGTTTGAAGTGAGACTAATTCCTACACATAAAAAATTAATTATGAATCATTTTTCTAAATAATCAAGAAAATTGGATCATGTTTTCTTGATTTTCAGTGAGTGACACTTTTTTATTAAAATGTAAATTTTAAACATGTAATGGGAACTTTAAATAATATTGGGAAAGTCGTGTATCATATTGAGGAAAAGTTGATTCTTACACATCAAAAATGATTTATAGATTATTTTTCTAATATACCAAAATAATATTAATGTGTTTTTTTGGTTTTGTGTATGTTTGTTTTCTTTTTTACTAAAATTAATGTGAATTTTGAATAAAAACACAAACTTTTCATCATAATAGTTACACCATGTGTCAGATTATGGTGTGTATGATTCTTACACATCCCATATTACATATGATTCATTCTCATAAAGTATCAAAATAATCATAATTTGTTTCCTCAGTGTTCAGTATGCACTTCTATTTTTTACTAAAATGCCATTTCAAACTAGAAACATGAACTTTGAGTCATATAGGCCACATCATGTGTGGGTTTCATTTGAGAATAATTCTTACACATTAAAAATGAATTATAAATCATTTTTTTAAATTATCAAGACAATCCGATCATGTTTTATTCATTTTCAGTGAGTGACACTCTATCAATTTTTAACTGATAACAGACACGTTGAGTCATATCGGGAACATCGTGTATCATATTGAGGTGAGGATAATTCCTACACAGAAAAAATTAATTATGGGTAATTTTCCTAATGTAATAAAACAATATGAATGTCTTTTATTGGTTTTGAGTATGCTATTGGACTTTTTTTCTAAAATTAATGTCAATTTTGAATAAAAAGATGCACTTTGAGTCATACCAATCACACTATGAGTTAGGTTGAGGTTAGGCTAATCCTACACATCATAAATGACTTATGGATCCATTTACAAAAGTATCAAAAAAATACAATTGTTTTTCCTTGGTTTTGAGAATCACACTTGTGTTTTTTATTAAAATGTGTTTTTAAACTAGAAACACTCACTTTAAGTCATATAGGTTGCATCGTGTGTGGGTTTGACATGAGATGGATTCCTACATGTACTAAATGAATTATGAATCATTTTCCAAAAATACCAAACACTAGAAAAATATTATTTTTCAGTGAGTGACACTTTTTGTATTAAAATGTCAATTTCTAACTGATAACATGCACTTTAAGTCATATCGGTCACATAATGTATCTGATTGAGGTGTGGATGATTACTACACATCAAAAATGACATATGGATGATTTTTAAAATGTACCAAAAAAATAAAAAATGTTTTTCTCTTGCTATTGAGTATGTCAATTTTCTTTTTTACTAAAATTTATGTTAATTTTGAAAAAAAAAGATGCACTTGGAGTCATACTGGTCACACCATGCGTCGAATTGAGTTGAATCTGATTCATACATGTCCCAAAGTACATATAGATCATTTTAATAAATCATAAAATCAATTCTAATTAATTTACTTGATTTTGAGTTTCCATATGTGTTGTTCACTAAAAGGCCATTTTAAACTAGAAACACACACTTTGATCCATACAGGTCGCATCGTGTTTTTTTATGTGAGATTAATCCATACACATCAAAAATTAATAACTAATACATTTCGTAAATTATCAAGAAAATATTAGTGTGTTTATTGGTTTTTAGTGAGTGACACTTTTTTGTATTAAAATGTCAAATTTAAACTGATAATAGACACTTTGAGCCATATCTGGAACATCATGTATGATATTGAGGTAAATATGATTCATACACATCACAAATTACTTATGTATCATTTTTTTAAAGTAACAAAATAATACAAATGTTTTTGCTCAGTATTGATTATGTCAGTTGTCTTTTTACCGAAGATTAATGTAAATTTTGAATAAAAAGAATCACTTGGAGTCATACTATATAACGCCCCATACTTTACATACATTATTAATAATTCAAAATTTAAGAATACTTATTACAACATATAACAAAACCACGAAATAACCATATAGGTATAGTGTCTTTAGAAACTGGGAAACATAAACAACTAGTTCATAAAGTGTCTACACTGTCTCCCATTTATTTCATCATATCTATAGTCCCTTTTAGCATATCTTACTTAATAACCTTCTCCCTGACCTGGGGAAAGAAAACATACAAAAGGGTGAGCTCAAATGCTCAGTAAGGGTAAACAAAAGAAATATCAATTACATCATATTCATAAGAACATAACATTTTGGAAATCTTACCCTGCAAAAGAGATCATAATTTCATAACATGGGATAAATCATGGTAGTGAAATGTAATCACAATAATCATAACTTAAAACATGAATCTTTGTGTAATACACACATAATCATATAGAATCATTTCTTACTAGTCAAGTCTCATTTCCAAGACTATCTTAGTGGACAAAGTCCATTTCTGAACCGAGTTCACTCCTCGTTTCAGTCCTGTTTCACTGAACCGGTTTAACCTGTCATTCCAGCCATGTCTATCTCATGAGATATAAAATCTTTACCCAATGCATTGGAGGGAGATATAGGTCCCACCCATCTCATAATGATACCATTCTTATGTGTGCCACAAAATCATAAACCATACATCATAGCATAACCCATGTAATAAAAATGGGAATCTTAAACATCGTGACATCATAAAACAATTCATATAAGATAAAGTAATTGATAAAAATAATTCAATCACAACATAGTAAAATCAATTTAATAATAGGGGTAGAAACATAACCCTTTATTATCTTTGATGGAAAATAATTTTGATAAAACACTTGAACTCCATTCTTGAGGAAAATATCCTTTCTACTTCAAAAACATGTTTCCTTTCTTAAAATGTCATAAAATTATAAACTAAAAGAAGTTGATTAAAAATAAACTTTAAAACTTGTAAAGGAAGCTTCTTGGAAATAATGTTTTAAAAATCCATTCATTCCATATAAGATAAAAAAACATTCTTCTCGTACTTTTGTCAGAAAAGTCAAAAAGTACCTCATACAAAAAACGACAAAATATTCCTTTCATATCTTTCACTAAAAACTCACCAAAGGGTAAAATTGGATTTAAACAATTTTAGGTGGATGGAAATAATATTACATATTGAGGGAACATGGATTTGGATGATAAAATACACCCCAGTAAATACCAAATTATAAAAAATCTCGGATAAAAATGAGATTGTGATATTTTCCCTTACCTTAGGTCTGATTTGCTTTATAAGTGTCTGAACCTCCTTTATAATGATTTAAATAATTTTATTGACTTATTCCAGAATCATACTTATTTTTATGATATCATATATGGTCATATTCTTAACTTCTTATTAGTAATATTTCATTACTACTTGTTATTCGGGTGTTTATTACTTTTTGGTCTTATGCGTGTTTTGTCGAATAAAATCTTATTTTTCTTTTTAGGTTATAGATACCTCATTTCCAGAATGGTATTAGTGTAATATATATCATATTAATTCATTCAATTCATTTATATAATCATTATGTAATGAAGATCATGTAGAACGAGTCGCATCACATCGTGGAGACGGTATTCCGTACGTACGCACGAGCGATGATATCGTTCCCATGATTGTGGAATTGTATTGGAGTGTATATATACTATTTCAGAATCAATATAACTTTACAATAATCATATATAGTCATTATTTACACCATTATACCCATCCAAGTAAGGTGGGGGTGGAAAATAGATTACACCACGGTGTGGAGACGGTATTCCGTACGTACGCACGCGCAGTGATTTCATTTTCCGCAGGATGGATAGATTGTGAAATAGGGTTGTTTCATACTTATAATAACATATAAGTATATGAGTGATACTGATGTTATTACTTCATAATGAAAAAACTAAATAAGAAGAAGTGGAAGAACAAATAAAGATGAAAGAATCGGTAACGGGCATTACCTCGTCTTTGAAGCGCTTCTTTGAGACCTCATTTTAGGGCACTAAAATTGTTCTTTGAAGAAGACCAGGACCTCTAGGATTTCTCTAGGGAAGTTTAGAGAATAAATTGTTAGTGGTTTTCCGAGCTTGAAGGCTCAAATTGGTGTGAGGAAGATAGGGAGGAGATGCCCTTTTATAAGGGAGGAGAGGGGCACCTTTGGAATAACTAAAAATATTATTTTATTATAAATCCAAATTCGGTTTTAAATAGCTCCAAATTGATTTATTTCGAAGCTAAGGTGGGTAGGGGTCGAAATAATCTCTCCAATAGAATTTATACAAGTTTAGGTTCCTATTTTAACCTTATCATTTAGATTTAACATTAAGTTAAATAATTTTACTTTTACTGTGTCTTCTTGTGTTCTTACGCTATAAGGTCAATAAACTTACTATAACAAGACAAATGAACCCCAGTTGTTTACTATTAATATATATAACATTATCTAAGTCATTTGGCCGAACCTTAGATTTTTAGGAATAAAATAACAATTAATAATATAATATTTGTTTTAAAAACTATTTTATGTCAATTTTGAAACTATTTAGTAATTAATTTTTGTGAAAATCATAAAAGAATTATTAGTTCGAAAATATTTATTTAAATCAATAATAAAATGTAATATCAACATATAAAATTATTTGAATTCATAAAAAGTCTCATATTACATTTATTTGGGTATTTATAACATCAATTATGTCAATATTTCATTAATAAGATAATTACTGCATCATCGTTGTGCCATAAATACATTAACTTATTTAATGTCTAAAAATTAAAAATAAAATACCATTATGTAGGAAATTGTTTTATCTTTCTAATGAATATTTATAGTCGAATTTATCTTATGTATAACCCCATATTCAAAATGATTTACTTATTAAACTTTGATTTTAACTATTTTAACCCTTCTTCAAATAAATTAATAATAAATGCCCTAATCTAATCCAAGTGGGCCTAAATGGTCATATGTTATTCCTAAGGTTGTTTTTGGTCGAATTACACTTATCCAATAGAATTAGGACATGTGTTAGGGTAATAATAATATCATTTTTACCCTTAATTACCCTATTTACTTTTAACCGTGGTAAATAAAAGTAAAAAGTTACTATTCACCAAAAAATTATTTTCATCTCATTGAACCACATTTTACTTACTGACATCAACCGTGTCTCTCGGAGTTTCTAAATTCCACTCACAGAAGCGGTAAAATTAAGTTTTATGAAAAATTCAGTTTTTTAACTACCACTTAGTGGTTTCACTATTCATCAAAAATTGAAAGTTTTCAAAAAAATACCAAAATTTTACCCTAGGATAATTTCGAAATTCCGAATCCAAAAATGAAGTCAATTTTGAAAAATAAAATTTATAAAATTTCAAAATGTGGTTATTACTATTCATAACGGCTAGTTTTAATAATATTTTAATAGCATATCATTGTTTAGTGAAACCCGGTATTACGTACGACGCAAGCTATCGAGGAAGGTCGCAGTTGCATGTAAAGAAAGTCAAGCTAGTGTTGTGTGTAGTGAAAGATTCCTTTGATGATTTATATAACATAAAAACAAAATATTTTTTATAAAAGTCTCGGGTGTTACATTCTACCCCCCTTAAAATGAATTTCGCCCTCGAAATTCGTCACTTTGTAACAAACAGATGAGGATACCTCTCCCTCATCATATCCTCAAGCTCCCATGTAACTTATTCTAATTGGTGGCTCCTCCATAAAACCTTCACCAAGAGAGTGGTCTTGTTTCATAGGACTTTTTTGCTACGATCCAGAATCTCTATCGGCTGTTCTTCATAAGAAAGATCTTGCTCCAGCGGTACAACTTCTGAGCTGAGTACATGTGAAGGATCAGGTATGTACTTTCTCAGGAGAGATACATGGAACACATCGTGAACTTGAGAGAGATTCGGTGGAAGTGCCAATTGGAAAACTACCTTTCCAACACGATCCAGTATTTCCATAGGACTGATATATCTAGGGCTCAACTTACCCTTCTTTCCAAATCTCATGACCCTCTTTCAGGGAGATATTTGTAAGAACACTTTATCACCCACTTCAAACTCTAGTTCTTTTCTTCAGTTGTCGGCATAACTTTTTTGTCGACTCTGAGCTGCTCTTATGTGTTGTTGAATAGATCTGACCTTTTCTGCCATCTCATCAACAAGATCAGGTCCTAATAGCTTTCTTTCCCCAACTTCATCCCAGCAAGTTGGAGTCCTACATTTCTTTCCATAGAGATCTTCATAAGGAGCCATCTGAATACTAGAGTGAAAGCTATTATTATAAGAAAATTCCACCAAAGGTAGGTGTTGATCCCAACCACCTTTGAAATCCATAGAGCAAGCTCTCAACATATATTCTAGAGTTTGAATTGTTCTCTCAGACTGACCGTCTGTCTGAGGATGATAAGTAGTGCTGAAACTCAACTTTGTATCCAGAGTATGCTGAAGACTTCTCCAGAACTTCAAGGTAAATCTCAGATCCCGATCAGATATAATAGAAAGTGGTACTCCATGCAATCTTACCACTTCCTTTACATATATCTTGGCAAGATGATCTAGAGAGAAATCCTCTCTAATAGCAATGAAGTGTCCAGACTTTGTAAGATGATCAACTATGACCCAGATAGCATTATTGCCTTTGGATGTTTTAGGAAGTCCTATGACAAAGTCCATAGTGATGTTTTCCCATTTCCATTCGGGTATTAGTAATGGTTGTAACATCCCCTTAGACTTCTGTCTCTCACCTTTAACTTGCTGACAAACCAAGCATCGAGAGACATATTCAGCAACATCTCTTTTCATGCCATCCCACCAGAAGTACTATTTCAGGTCCCTATACATCTTCATGCTTCCAGGATGAATAGAGAATGAAGAACTATGAGCCTCATCCAACAGCTCCTTCTTTAATTCTGGGATGGGAGGAACACAAACCTGATTCCTGAACTTTATTATCCTATCACAATCAAGGTTGAATTCAGGAATATTTCTCACCTTCTTTTGTAACTCGACATCTTCTTTCTATGCCTCTTTAATCTTCACATGTATATATGGTTGAACATTCATTTGAGAAAGATACGATTTTCCCCCTTCCATTATAATTCCAAGATCCATCCTTTGTAAATCCATAAATATTGGATCTTTTGTGATCCTCATCATGGATAAATTTTCATGGTCTTGTCGACTTAATGCATCTGCCACCTTGTTTTCTTTCCCAAGTTGGTAATGGATTGAGCAGTCATAATCCTTAATCAGCTCTAACCATCTTCTTTGGTGCATATTCAGCTCCTTTTGTGTGAAAATATACTTTAAACTTTTATGATCATTATAAATATCACACCTTTCACCATAAAGGTAATGCCTCTAAATCTTTAATGCAAATATTACAGCAGCTAATTCTAAATCATGAGTTGGGTAATTTTTCTCATGGATTTTAAACTGTCGTGAGGCATAAGCTATCACCATATCATTTTGCATAAGAACACACCCTAGCCCCTTCTTGGATGCATCATTGTAGATCACAAACCTTTCTCCACTTCAAGGCAGTGTGAGCACAGGTGCACTGGATAACCTTCTTTTCAACTCCTTGAAATTCTCTTCACATTCCTCCGTCCAAACAAACTTAACTCCTTTACGAGTCAACCCGGTGAGTGGATAAGATAATCGGGAAAAATCTTTCAAAAAACGTCGATAATATCCAGCCAAAACAAGAAAACTTCGGATCTCAGTTACTGTTGTTGGTCTCGACCATCTTTCGATAACCTCTGTTTTTGCTGGATCCACATATATCCTCTCTTTTGAGATTATGTGACCCAAAAATGAAACTCTTTGAAGCCAAAATTCACACTTGGTAAATTTGGCATAAAGCTTATCCTTTCTTAGGGTCTTCAATATAATTCTCAAGTGATCTTCATGTTCTTCCTTACTCTTTGAATAGACAAGAATATCGTCTATAAAGACTACCACAAATTGATCAAGATAGTCTCTAAAGACTCTATTCATCAGATCCATGAAGATATCAGGAGCATTAGTAAGACCAAATGGCATCACTATAAATACATAGTGTCCATACCTTGTACGGAAAGTCGTCTTTGGTATATCCTCCCTTTTGACCCTTAATTTATGATACCCTAAACGAAGATCAATCTTGGAAAAGTATTGAGCTCCGCGTAGTTAGTCAAATAATTCATCAATGCACGGGAGAGGATATTTTTTCTTGATAGTGATCTTGTTAAGTTCTCGATAATCAATGCAGAGTCTCATTGATCCATATTTCTTCTTAACAAATAGAACAGGTGCTCTTCAAGGTGACGCACTAGGGCGTATGAATCCCTTATCAAGATTCTCTTGGAGTTGCTTCTTCAATTCCTGCAACTCAATTGCGGCCATTCTATAAGGTGTCTTTGAAATAGGCAAAGCACCTGGTACAAGTTCTATTGAAAACTCAACTTCACGATTTGGTGGAATACCCAGAAATTCCTCCGGAAAGACATCATCAAACTCCCATACAATGGGAATATTATTAATCATGAGTTTCTCACCAACCATTTGAGATAAATAAACTTCATTCAGTGGAATCAAGACCCATAAGATGGAAGAAATTTCCACTGTAAGGTAATTTTCATCCTTTCATCGATAGACGATCATAGATTGATCTGGAATATGAAATGTGACTTCCCTTCTTTGGAAATAGATATGAGCTCCATATAAAGAAAGCCAATCCATCCAAGAATCACATCAAATTCCACTATATGAAGGATCACAAGATTTGCAGGAAGCACTTTCCCACATACTTCAATCGGGGAAGAATTATAAACTTTTGATGCGACTGTTGTGCCATTAGGTGTTGTCACAGCTAACTCAACATCTAATTGTTGAGGTAATACGGTGATACTCTTATAAAATTCTTTAGAAATAAAAGAGTGGGTGGATCCAGAATCAAATAAAACATTTTCTACTTTAGAGTGGACGGTAAGTGTACCTTTCACCACATCTTTATCGTACTCCACATCGCTGATAGAAATTGCATGTGACATTACTTTGTCTTTAGCCTTAAGAATTTAATGATTTCGATCATCATCAACAACCCCTGGATTAGGAAATTTATTGGCATAATGCCCCATCTCCTTGCACTTGAAACATTGAAGTATAGTAGGGTCATTCTGTGTATCCCTTCCTTTGTTTGCATCATTAGACATCTTCTTCCCATCATTGTGGCATTCAAATGCCCGATGACCTTCCTTTTCACATTTGAAACATTTACTTGTCCCTTTAAGACAACTCCCTCCATGTTTCTTTCCACACATTGAGCATAAGGGAAAGCTCATCTTCTTTTTAGTGTGCTCTTTAGATTTTCCTTTGAATTCCATTTTCCTCTTCTTATCAAACCCATATGACTGATGGGTTACTCCAATCTCCATCTCATCTTTGAGAGCACATTGAACGATTTCCTCGTAGCTATTGAAGTCCCTTATGGATAAGGCCCTTCGAAGACTTGGTTTTAAGCCACTAAAGAATCGATCGATCTTACTCTCAGGTTGGATAATAATACCAAAAGCGTACCTTGCAAGTCTTGTAAAATTTGCTTCATAGGTACCAACAGATTCATCATCCTTTTGCTTCAGTTCAAGAAACTCTTTCTCCATCATTGTTCGGAGAATACGAGGGAAGTACTTATTGAAAAATAAGTTCTTGAACTCGTCCCATTCCATGGAATCAATTTCACCCCTTTGCCTCGTATTCTTAATAAGATTCCACCATTGATCAGCATCTCCTTCTAAACGATACACTACTAGGATGAATTTGTCATGTTCAGAACATTGAAGAACTGAAAATATCTTTTCAGTAGTACTAATCCATTGTTCAGAAAATAATGGATCAGTAGACCCGCTAAAAGAAGGTGGACGCTGCCTCATGAAGGATTCAACATAATGTTGCTCCTTCCTTTACTCATTTGGAAGTCCTGCATGATTCGTAGCTTGAGAAAGTTGTGTGAACATGGCTACAAGATTTTTCATTCCAGCTCCCATAACGTTTGGTTTCTCAGGGGGACAATCATTGCATTTCCCGTCGCATTCCGCATTAACACGGTTCTTTCGGGTTCCAGCCATTGACTAAAACCAAGAAGAATAGTGTCAGCAACACTAATTATAATAGGAAAACCACACAATCAAGAATAAAATTTCACACTTAAGGTCTTATTATAGGTTATTCATGGCCATTTCTAAAACACTAAGATTGTGTTCTATGCTTAGAATTATCCTTAGGGTTCTTACTAAGGCTTTCACATCCTAGTTTCCAAAGGTTGACTATACCTTTCCTCTAATACCAACTATAACGCCCCATACTTTACATACATTATTAATACTTCAAAATTGAATCATACTTATTACAACATATAACAAAACCACGAAAGGACCATATAGGTATAGTGTCTTTAGAAACTGGGAAACATAAACAACTGGTTCATAAAGCTTCTACACTGTCTCCCATTTATTTCATCATATCTATAGTCCCTTTTGGCATATCTTACTTAATAACCTTCTCCCTGACCTGGGGAAAGAAAACATACAAAAGGGTGAGATCAAATGCTCAGTAAGGGTAAACAAAAGAAATATCAATCACATCATATTCATAAGAACATAACATTTTGGAAATATTACCTTGCAAAAGAGATCATAATTTCATAACATGGGATAAATCATGGTAGTGAAATGTAATCACAATAATCATAACTTAAAACATGAAGCTTTGTGGCATACACACATAATCATAGAGAATCATTTCTTAGTAGTCAAGACTCATTGCCAAGACTATCATAGTGGACAAAGTCCATTTCTGAACCGAGTTCACTCCTCGTTTCAGTCCTGTTTCACTGAACCGGTTTAACCTACCGTTCCATCCATGTCTATCTCATGAGATATAAAATCTTTACCCAATGCATTGGAGGGATATATAGGTCCCACCCATCTCATAATGATACCATTCTTATGTGTGCCACAAAATCATAAACCATACATCATAGCAGAACCCATGTAATAAAAATGGGAATCTTAAACATCGTGACATCATAATTCAATTCATATAAGATAAAGTAATTCATAAAAATAATTCCATCACAACATAGTCAAATCAATTTAATAATAGGGATAGAAACATAACCCTTTATTATCTTATATGGAAAATAATTTTGATAAAACACTTGAACTCCATTCTTGAGGAAAATATCCTTTCTACTTCAAAAACACTTTTCCTTTCTTAACATGTCATAAAATTATAAACTAAAAGAAGTTTATTAAAAATAAACTTGTAAAGAAAGATTCTTGGAAATAATGTTTTAAAAATCCATTCATGCCGTATAAGTTAAAAAAACATTCTTCTCGTACTTTTGTCGAAAAAGTCGAAAAGTACCTTGTATGAAAAATGAAAAAAGATTCATTTCATATCTTTCACTAAAAACTCACCGAAGGGTAAAATGTGATTTAAACAATTTTAGGTGGATGTAAATAATATTAAATTTTGAGGTAACATGGATGTGGATGATAAAATACACCACAGTAAATACCAAAGTATAGACAATCTCGGATAAAAAATGAGATTGTGATATTTTCCCTTACCTTAGGTCTGATTTTCTTCATAAGTGTCCGAACCTCCTGTATAATGATTTAAATAATGTTATTGACTTATTCCAGAATCATACTTATTTTTATGATATCATATATGGTCATATTCTTAGCTTCTTATTAGTAATATTTCATTACTACTTGTTATTCGGGTGTTTATTACTTTTTGTTCTTATGCGTGTTTTGTCGAATAAATTCTTATTTTTATTTCTAGGTTATAGATACCTCATTTCCAGAATGGTATTAGTGTAATATATATCATATTCATTCATTCAATTCATTTATATAATTATTATGCAATGAAGATCATGTAGAACGAGTCGCATCACATCGTGGAAACGGTATACCGTACGTACACACGAGCGATGATATCATTCCCATGATTGTGGAATTGTATTGGAGTGTATATATACTATTTAATAATCAATATCACATTACAATAATCATATATAGTCATTATTTACACCATTATACCCATCCAAGTAAGGTGGCGGTGGAAAATAAATTACACCACGGCGTGGAGACGGTATTCCGTACGTACGCACGCACGGTGATTTCATTTTCCGTAGGATGGATAGATGGTGAAATATTGTTGTTTCATACTTATAATAAAATATCAGTATATGAGTGATACTTATTTTATTACTTCATAATGAAACAACTAAAGAAGAAGAATTGTAAGAAGAAATAAAGATGAAAGAATTGGTAACGGGCATTACCTCTTCTTTGAAGCGCTTCTTTGAGACCTCCTTTTAGGGAAATAAAATTGGTCTTTGAAGAAGACCAGGACCTCTAGGATGTCTCAAGGGAAGTGGAGAGAAGAACTTGTCAGGGGTTGGCCGAGATTAAAGGCTCAAAGTGGTGTGATGAAGAGAGGGAGGAGGTGCCCTTTTATAAGGGAGGAGAGGGGCACCTTTGGAATAACTAAAAATATTATTTTATTATAAAGCCAAATTCGGTTTTAAATAGCTCCAAATTGATTTATTTCGAAGATAAGGTGGTTATGGGTCGAAATCCTCTCATCCAATAGAATTTAGACAAGTTTAGGTTCCTATTGTAACCTTATCATTTAGATTTAACATTAAGTTAAATAATTTTACTTTTACCGTGTCTTCTTGTGTTCTTACACTATGAGGTTAATAAACTTACTATAACAAGCCAAACGAACCCCAAGTTGCTTATTATTAATATATAAAACTTTATCTAAGTAATTTGGCTGAAACTTAGATTTTTAGGAATAAAATAACAATTAATAATATAATATTTGTTTTAAAAACTATTTTATGTCAATTTTGACACTATTTAGTAATTGATTTTTGTGAAAATCATAACAGAATTCTTAGTTCGAAAAAATTTAATTAAATCAATAATAACATGTCATATTAACATATAAAATTATTTTAATTCATAAAAAGTCTCAAATTACATTTATTTGGGTATTTAGAACATCAATTATTTCAATATTTTATTAATAAGATAATTACTACATCATCGTTGTGTCGTAAATAAATTAAATTATTTAATTTCTAAAAACTACAAATAAAATACCATTATGTATTAAATTGTTTTATCCTTCTAATTAATATTTATAGTCGAATTTATCTTATGTATAACCCCATATTAAAAATGATTTACTCATTAAACTTGGATTTTAACTATTTTAACCCTTCTTTAAATAAATTAATAATAAATGTCCTAATCTAATCCAAGTGGGCCTAAATGGTCATATTTTATTCCTAAGGTTGTTTTTGGTCGAATTTCACTTATCCAATAGAATTAGGACATGTGTTAGGGTAATAATAATATCATTTTTACCCTTAATAACCCTATTTACTTTTAACCGTGGTAAATAAAAGTAAAAAGGTACTATTCACCAAAAAATTATTTTCATCTCATTGAACCACTTTTTACTTACTGACATCAATCGTGTCTCTTGGATTTTCGAAATTCCACTCACAGAAGCGGTAAAATTAAGTTTTATGAAAAAATCAGTTTTTTAACTACCACTTAGTGGTTTCACTATTCATCAAAAATTGAAAGTTTTCAGAAAAATACCAAAATTTCACCCTAGGCTAATTTCAATATTCCGAATCCAAAAATGAAGTCCATTTTGAAAAATAAAATTTATAAAATTTCAAAAATTGGTTATTACTATTCAGAATGGCTAGTTTTAATAATATTTTAATAGCATATCATTGTTTAGTGAAACTCGGTATTGCGTACGACGCAAGCTATCGAGGAAGGCTGTGGTTGTGTGTAAAGCAAGCCAAGATAGTGTTGTGTGTAGTGAAATATTCCTTTGATGATTTATATAACATAAAAAGAAAATATTTCTCATAAAAGTCTCGAGTGTTACATACTATTCACACTGTGCGTCATATTGATTTGGGGTTGATTCCTATATATCTCAAATAACATATGAATCATTTTTATAATGTATCAAAACAATACTAATGTTTTTACTTGGTTTTTAGTATGCCACTTTTTTTTACTAAAATTTCATTTTAAACTAGAAACATGCACTTTGACTCATTAAGGTCACATCGTGTATGGGTTTAACATGATATTGATTCCTATATGTAACAAATGAATTATGAATCATTTTCTTAATTAATCAAGACAATGTGATAATGTTTTTATGGTTTCTAGTGAGTGACACTTTTTTTATTGAAATATCAATTTTAAACAGATAACAGACACTTTAAGTCATACTAGGAACATCATGTATGATATTCAGGTTATGATGATTCTTACATGTCCAAAATGACTTATGGATCATTCTCCTAAAGTAAAAAAACAATCCAAATTAATTATCTCAATTTTGAGTTTGTTAGTTGTCTTTTTTACTAAATTTGTTGTCAACTTTGAATAAAAAGATGCAGTTGGAGTCATAACATTCACATTGTGCATCATATTGAGGTGTGTATGATTCCTACATATACCAAATGAGATATGGATCATTGTAATAAATTATCAAAACAATGGGAATGTGTTTCCTCAATTTTGAGTATTCCACTTGTGTTTTACTAAAATGTCATTTTAAACTCGAAACATTCACTTTGGCTCATTCAGGTCACATCATCTATGGGTTTGATCTGAGACTAATTCATACATGTCACAAATTAATGATGAATCATTTTCCTAAATGGTAATATCCCTATTCTTGTGTATTTTTTATTGATAATGATGATGAGTTTTTTATTAATGAGCTTGTGAACAAGGATTATTTTACATAATTAATGTGCACATGAATAATCAATGTTACTTTTATGGATATCACAATAATTTGTGATATTATATCATGCATATGATTGATGAAATAATAGTCCAAAATAATTCCACCACCAAACAAAGTTAAATTGTAGCCAATGATAGTCATTTTGAAAATATAAGTGGTGTTTGTTTTGTTTCTAAAAAATCATCCACTTAAATTCCTTTATAGAAACACTTAAACAAGTGGTGAAAAACGGTTTTTCCATGATCCATTATAAACACTTGCACAATTTCTCTTATCTTAAGTGAAAAGTTTTGTGTTAATTTTTCAAAAAAAAAACTTAAACAAAATCTTGTTATGATCCTCATTCTATTTCATTTCCCAACAATTTCATTGTTTGTAATCTAGCTCTTTGTATCCTCATCTACCTCAGTCTTTGCCTCTGCCTCCTAATCCCCCTCAGTATCTGAACATTCCACAGACTCATCCTCTACCTGTACCTCCATCTCCACATCTTCCTATTCCATTTCCCAACAATTTTATTGATTACAGGTTAGTGCTTCTAAAAAAAATCATTTCTTCAATTATACTTCTCCTTGAGAGAAAGGTAAAAAATAATATACGTTCATTATGAAACTAATTTTTCACGCCACAATTATATTTATAATGTCATAAATCATACTAGATAAAAAAATATAGCAGGTAATCACCTAAATTTTTTGACTTCATACATTCTGACCAGAATTATTCATCCCACTCATCTCAAAACAAATTTATTTTTTATTTTGAGTGAAAAGGTTGTCTGAAATCTAGAGAGTAATTAGAAAATATAGAAAAATAGATGATTATGAAATATATTTAATGAAATTGTAGTTACCTTCATAAATTAACTCTTGTGGGATTCTAGTATTTTCATGCTTTATGATATCTCTTATAAATTTTCAAACATAATATCAACAATCAATGTCCTTATATTTATTTGGACATTATAGAAACATTGACAAAAATTAGTAAATTTTATTGAAATTTTTTTATAGTTAAATATTTATATATATACCCTAATTTGTTTCCATGTGTAGTAATCCATACACTTTATCTCTTCAAACACAAACTTCATCCCATGATTTAGCCTATATTTAGTGAATGTACAATCATAACAAAGTTTTTGTCAAAACACACACTAAAACATATAATTATAAGATTATCTATAAAATGTTGATTGAGGTGAATTAAATATTCTCAATACACATTATGTGTGGTAAATTAGTTGGATATCCGTGAATTGGATCCAAAAAATATTTGGGTTATCCAGATTCACTGCGATCAACATCCAGTGTTGCCTAAAAAATAAAAATAAATAAGTAATGGCAAAATTAAAAAATTATTTTATGTGATTAGATTGTTGGTATTTACAACTACATTATAGGCATAAAAAAGAGTCTAATTGTTTTTGGTCAAATGCTTCAAGTATCTCATCTTTTTTATTCTCAATCTATTTGTTACCCAAAATAAGTTTTATCATAGAAATGATACATAGATTATTGAATCGAAATCGTTCTTCACATAATCTTCTATTTATATTTTTTAATATAAAATACTATAGAAAATATGAAAATTTATTAGCTTTAATAAAAATATTAGCTCCCTATTTGGATAGATGTATTATGAACATTTACCTTATGTCTGTATTCATAACTGAGATGCCCAACCATTTTTTCTTGAGAATCTCATTTAGAGTCTCGAGACCATTTCTATCTATCAAGGTAGTTCTATATATTTCTTCTTCATATTCAATCAAAGAAATAGTTTTGTCTTTAAATTTGGCCTATTCATGAATTTTTAATGATAATAATTTTTTCTGGAAATAGTGGGGAGAAGGTATTCTCATTGGGTAATTTTTTTTATAGTCGATTAACTAGATTTTCTTGATTCAGTCTTCCGTTTCCCCGCCAATTTATCCATATTTAATATCATACTCACTTAAGACCTTTTATCATCAACTGTTATAGGTTCTTCATATGAAAAATTTTGTTAAATACATACATCATGTATGTTTATAAGAATAGATGGCTATGCTATGAAAGATCCAACAACATCATTGATCGTTCTAATATCAATACCATCAAGTGGAACATGAAACTCAGAATTTGGATCATGATATACCTCAATCTCCAATATCATGTGATCTTTTTGGAGGTATTTATGGTGTAGATTGTCTCCTGGGATATTATACATTTGACTTTTCATAACACAGTGGTGCATGGGTTTTGATAGATATAAATCACATACAATTATACCCTACATAATTTTAGTAATATAAAGTTATAGAAAGTCATTTTATTCACATTTAGGATAAAGATTAATGAAAAAATTGATTACCTCATGTAAGGTATGTGGTTGGGTGGAATGACTAGCCTCAAATCTAGTTGTATCATTTGGTTCATGTTATGATATTTTCTCCACCGTCGTATCTCTTTGATCTTTTCTCATTCGTTGGTTGGCCAAACCAGACCAAAAAATAATATGTTGTAGTGATTTTATTTATGTATTCAATCATCTTGCAACATTATATATATCTTCATGTGGTTTTATCTTATTAAAATATGCTCAAGGAGAGACTCCAGTATAAAAGAATATGAACATAAATATATATATATATTTATGTAATACTATTATTAAGAATAATGAATTACAATTTTTCATACTTACACATGTTTCCCATAATTTTTTTGTGTTTTCATCAACTATTTTCCCTTCTTTATTTACAAGGAGTCTCCTTCCATAGCACATGACATGGGATGGAAGTGGATTCAAATTTTGATTCATCAATATACATATCAAAAAAGGAATATATATTGTTTCATATAAAATAATTAAACTTTTATTGTTGACATAAAATACATAAAAATTTATTCTCTAATGAAGTATACTGCATACTTTCTTGGTGATAGGGGTACATTGGTTTCGATGCATGTTATTTTTTTCATCACTCTTTTATTGTTTCATAAATTAGTAGTTTTGAATCATGTTGCATAAAAAAAATAATATCAAATAATATATTATGAACTAAAATGCATCCAAAATGATTTCTCAGAGTGATGATTGATAAAATCAGTCCATGTTTCCTACTTTATAATGTGTGCATAACTAACTGGTGGGTGGGGCTGGACTTTCCCCTCAATATCCCTAAGATGTATCATTGTAAGAAGAATCTTGAAGACTCTATGGTCTCCTCCAATATCCATTGATAAAAATTTCTTATAAAAATCCTCTAAAATAAATTAACTCTATAAGGAATAATGATAATTAAATCAATGTTTAATTATATAATTTTTTTAGTAAAATAAAGTATTTATATCATAAAATAATCATTATATCTTTCCAAAAGATTTATTTTGTTGCAGTTTCGATGTGGCACCATGATTCAATACCTATCAGATCATCCATCCTCACTATGACCCAAATATTAATAATGAACTTTGACTTTTTGCAGTCAATAGGTTGGTCTCATTGATTCCAACCAACCTCAAATTTTATACCCTCACTTATTTCCTTGATAATTTTATTCTACGTTATCTTGTTGTCTCATTATTGTTTTTTCATCAACATGTTTTTGATCCCATAATAATTCTTTAGTTTCATCATCAACATTTTATTCTTCCTAAATATTGGTAACTTCATCATGTGCAGAAGACATTGTATGCATGAGTATTCAATCATTTAATTTGTCTTGAATCACAACAATGTAAACGCGAAGAAAGGACTTTAAAAGGGTCCCATGAATGCTCTATTTCAAACTTGATAAACTCTTTTACCCCATAATTATAATATTTTTTCAAATGATTACCATTCATCCATTTTGAAGGAAATGGGTAATTGAATTTATGAAAATAATTATCCCGCTATGGTTGGTGTTATCCTCTGAATTCATTTAGAGGTGAAAGTTATAGACAACTATTATCCTCGTCAGTTTCATCTCCCAAATAGTTATTATTGAATTTTGTTGCTTTATACTCATCCCTAGATTCTTGTAGACATCCAAAAGTCTTCCCATACTGAGTATTGGTGATCATTTTGGATGAATACATCTCATAGTAGTTCAAACAAATTATAATAGATGGGGGATGAGTCTCAAGCAACAAAATTAAATAATAACTGTTTGGGGGGTGAAGCTGGTGAGGATGATTTTTTTACCCTTAAAACTTTTTAAATTAACACATCTTAATTTACAATTTCAAATCTCATATAAAAATGATAAATTTTCCATAACACTACCATGAGAACATAAATTCATCCCCACTGAGTTGTACCAACACTGATCTATGTTACTCATCCTTTTCCCTCACCTGTATCTAAAATATAATAGCTCAATATCTAAAGAGGCTCTTGTGTATGGTGTGAGTATAAAAATAAACATGTAAATACTAACATGGACCCTAAAATATAAAACTCATATATATGAGTATGTGTTCAAAGTAGTAACACTCAAAATACACATGTAAGTTAAGTTATTGTGTATTAACTAGGACACCATGATAATCAAATATACCAACTTCATTTAATTAGAATTAATTATACTAATCCTACAAGAAGTTTATACCCTGGTTCTTCCTTGACATTAAAATCATTTCACTAATTGGTTCCCTGAGGAAAGAAACACACAATGGGTTCCACAATACATTAGTTAAACATAACTTTGAAAAAATCATAAAGGAGAATATACAACAACACAAATGTCACATCACCCCCACCCTAGCCATCGATGAATCACTAACATGCCTATAGTAACTCACATTATAACATACCATACTTATCCCTGACATAAAACCTAGAACTTAATAATTTAAAAAAATATGTTTATCCCATATATACTCTAAACCCACTCATATTCAAAAATAAACTAAATTCAATTTGAATTTTGGCTTCTAACAATATCAAATAATACATCATTGTTACTCAGGCTGCAAAGGTTGTATGACCTCCATCAAAAATATTATTCACTTTTCATAACAACATACCACCAACCACAATGAAATACCAGAAAACACATTTTCATTTAACCATCTAGAATTTATCAATTCATTTATGTTAAAAATTACCGCAATCCTAAATATAATATAATTGTGATAAGAAGAACTAAATTTATTAATATTTTTCACAAGTTTAACTAAAAACATTTAATAATTTTTTCATGTGGTATATCAGCATATTGTTATTCTATAATATATTATAGATGATAAATTATATTCATATTTATATTCAAATTATGTATAAACATCAAAAAATAATCAAATGAAAGAAAATATTTAGGAACCACCATAAAATTATATCATTTTATGACATAGGAACAAACATCATTTGTTCATTCTAAAGCATCACATATGCGACACTAATCATCCAATATAAATTAAGTGAAAATCTGTACATATTATTTTAAGAAATTTTATTAAGATTATTTGCTCAATATATGCACATATATTCATGATAGTTTTTATTATATTAATATTTTTCTATCTTCATGTACAAGCCATATAGTGGAAACAAGATTCAAACACTACAGATAAAATGGATTTTTTCCATAGGTTATTTGCGACAGGAATAAATCTTGTCGCAAAAAGTCATTCGAAGAAGTTATTTGTGATGGGGAACTTACCCTATCGCAAATATCTTATTATTTGTGATGGGATAAGGGGTCCCGTTGCAAAAAAAGTTTAGCGTGGTTTTCGCACCAAACCGTGGGAAGGGTATTTACGACGGGGGGTGCCTCACCATCGCAAATATCCAATGATGGTAAATACTATTTGCAACTGGCATATGCCCCCATCGCAAATAGTGTGTTGGCAGGTCACTATTTGCAATGGGACCCGTAGAAAATACTCTCTTAATCGTCGACACTAATTAATTTGATTGAAGGTATTTGCAACAGGTCCCGTCGCAAATAGTTCCATCGCAAATAATCTATCATATGTATACCCCTCATCCATTTTTTAATTATTCCTCTCAATTTCTACTTTATTTCTCTCTCTAAAATCTAATTTAACAGTTAAAATTTCCCTAAGTGAATTTTTTTACGAACAAATTTTGAAGTCGTCTACACTTATAAGAGATCAAGTTTAAAGGTATTTATGATTTATTTAATTTAGTATTTACATCATTTTTTATATTAATTTTAATTATTGTTAATTAGTTGTAATTAAATTATATTTATATTCTTTTGTCATCAGTATTTATTTGTAATAATAAATTGAAATTAATAGTACTTATTATTAGTAATTAGTAGTAATTAACAATTATTAACGATAATTTGTAATGATTATAAATAATTATTGGTAATTAGTAATTAGTAGTAGTAATTAATAGTAATTAATGCTAATTAGTAATAACTAAAGGTAATTAGTAATAATTAGTAGTAAATAGTAATAATTAGTCAAAAATAGTAAATGTTACTAAAAAATAGTAATAAATACTTATAATTAGTAACAAATAATTACAATTAGTAATAAATACTAATAATTAGTAATTATTATTAATAAATACTAATAAATTGTAACAATTAGTAATCAATACTCATAATTAGTAATAAATGGTAACGTCCGGGTTCCGGAAGCCACCCAAAGGCACCACGTACCCGGTTGGTCACATGGCCATAAGCGCATTTCCCCCGAACACTAGAGGCTGCCGACTAGCCGCGAGGGACTTGGGTGTGATAGTGGGGAAACTATGCCCTCATTGGGAGAGTACATAGCAGAAGTAAACAAATACATACAATAGCGGAAACAGGTGATATCCAACAATAGTAAACAACAGATGACCAGAATAATAAAACAACCAGAGCACGTATATAAATGATGCATGATACATATGTCTTGGAAAGCATCCAAACAAGTCACAATGCTGGAATACAAATAGTACTAAACCAAATTACAAAATAAAATATAAAAAACTCCTCAGCATCACAAACATATGCTTGGTTCCATTTTCTCCAGCTCCACAGCAAGTCAAGTACCTGAAGTAGAAGGGTGTTTGCCCTTATCTATACCTGCAACAATATTATCTATTTGGGCCCAAAATCATAACCCAAACAGGGTGTGAGACTAAATCCTAGTATGCAAACAACAAGATATTTGTGCCTAATAGTCAGTGAATATATAGTACGTAAAAATACAAGGAACAATAAACAGGAAGGCACTAAGCAGTAAACAATCCACTATTTAAAGCATTCAAACACCACACAGCATACAACAGCTAATCAAACAGATAACACAACCGGTAACCCTATGGGTACTACTCACAGCCTATCCCCTCTAGTCCTACCTAACAAGTACAAGCAACCCTCTAGGCAGTACAATCAGTCTAACCCCTCTGGTTCAGCATAAGCACAGACTCTCTAAGGAATCACTCACCGTCAATTCCCCTTATAGTCTCGTATCGGTACTAAAGGTGCTCTGGGGAAGCACTCCACATCTCATTCCCCCTTGGCCCATGTCGAGGAACTACAGACACTCTGGGGAAGCACTCAACGTCAATTAACCCTATGGTCTCGCATCATAAAATATAAAGAAACTATGGAGAAGCCCTCATCTTTCATTCTCCCTATTGTCTATACACCATGTTCTCATGGCCCTGTGTAAGTCAGAAAAGTGTAGCAGCGCGTAACGGGCATGGTCAACCCTAAGAACTTCTTGGCTAGAATTCTACAGCACAACGACATAATAGAAGAACAGTCACACCATTCTATAATACTAGGAATGGGAAAGTAAACAGCAGCCTATAGGCAAATAAGACCCAAAGGTCAAAACATGCAAACATGCCTGGGAAATACATCCAAATCACAACAATTCACCCTATTGACAATAAAAAAATCATCTAATCACGCATACTAGCATAGCAGAGAAATAATAGGACCAAAACGGTAAACACACAATACCCCGTTCATGGGTATTGGGAAAATTTTTACATAAAACTCAAAGACTTCCTACAAAAAATCACAGACCACCTACCTCGGGGTTAGGAGATCACTATACGTGATCCTCGGAGCTTGAATCTCCTTAAAATGTTGAATATCTACAAAAATGTCTAAAACATTCAACCCATGATAACTTGGAAAAGAAAAGAAATAATAAAACGAGGTTCTAGCAAAAGAGAGAACTCAGTGATGCAATTCCAACGCAACTGATGGTGTTCGATTTGGAGGACAGACGGAGGCTCGGGGGTTCGTCGAAGATCTATGGCCGTACGGACTCCTTCGGACGAACGATACCTAAACGAAGGATGTTCTATCTATCAGACACAACCTCGATGCGTTTAAAGAAAAAGAAGAAGAAAATACACGGTGTGTACTTTTGGAGTACGCGGCAGGTACTTGCTGTTTCCGTACTCCGCATTAGGTGGACTCTAGGTCCTCACACATGGGTATGTGCAAGGCCTCTACATGGCCACCACACGGCTACCCGTGGTAACTGAGTACACAATTTTTACTCAAAAAGTACACGGCGTGTACTTCGAAAATTTCCAGAAACTCCAATTTTCTCAGAAACTTCAGGAAAAAGAAAAACATACCTCAAAAGAAGATCCATGTTCTTACAAACTTCCCCCCTTAAAGAAATTTGTCCCTGAATTTCCCTAGTGTAGCATAGAAGAAGAAACCCCAAACAGTTCTAGCCACTGAGCTCATACATCGACATCCCTCTCCCAAGTCTCTTCATGTACTTGCTCGTGCTTCCATAGCACTCGTACTAGAGGAACAGACCGACCATGGAGAACCTTTGTACTATGATCCTCAATCTGGATAGGATGCTCTTCAAACGACGCATCCACTTCGAGATCTACCTCCTCGGGTTGAAGGACATGAGACGGGTTTGAAAATTAATGTCAATGCTCAGAAACGTGAACGAAGTCATGCATAGCCCAGTACCTCTGAGGTAACTGCAACCAATAGGCAACCGTCCCAATTCTCTCCAACACCTCAAACAGCCCGAAGTACCTTGGTGAAAGCTTACCGTTTCTCCTAATCCTCTTGTGTCCCAACCTCGGTGTGACACGTAGGAAAACCTAATCCCCAGCCTCGAACTACAAAGGTCATCTCCGCTTATCAGGAAAAGACTTTTGTCCTGACTGTGCAGTATCCATCCTCTTCTGAATCAACTATATATGCCTTTTGGTCTCCTAAACAAGATGAGGTCCCAGCAAAGATGCCTCTCCTAACTCTAGTCAACATAAGGGTGACCGGCAAGTCCTACCGTACAACGCCTCATAAGGTTCCATCTGAATATTCGCCTGAAAACTATTATTGTAGGAAAATTACAAAAGAGGTATATGCTTCTCCTAAGAACCTCCAAAATCCATAATGCATGCTCGGAGCATATCCTCAAGCACCTGAATCGTATGCTCGGACTGGCCATCTGTCTAGGGGTGGTAAGTTGTACTCAAAAGTACCTGTGTTCCCAAATCCTTCTAAGGCCCCTACCAGACTCGAGAAGTTAAATGAGCATCCCTATCTGAAACAATGGAGTGTGGAACTCCATGAAGACCTAAAATCTCACAGATGTACAACTGTCCTAGCTCATCAACATTAAAGGTATCCTTGATCGGCAAGAAGTGAGAAACCCTTGTGAGTCTTTCAATGACAACCCAAACCGCATCATTCCCTTGAGGTGACCTCGGAAAACCGGTCATGAAGTCCATCGTGACATCATTCCACTTCTACTCATGAATTGGTAACTTTTGTAGAAGCTCTGTTGGTCGCTGATGTTCCACCTTTACCTGCTGACATATTGAACACCTCATGACGAAACCAGAAACATCCCTCTTCATACCTGGCCACCAATACTGACGGTGTAGGTCACGATATATCTTGGTGACACCAGGATGAACTTCCCAAACTAAGGAATGAAAATCCCGCATTAGCTCCTCACATATGTCTACTGGTACCCATACACGCCCCTGGAAATGAAAGATCTCATCCTCACCTACGGTTCATATAGAAATGTTGTCCTATCCTAACACACTCTCCCATAGGACTAGGCCTTCAGAATATGATAGTTGCCTCATTTGAACTCGATCTAGAGGAGTAGAGGTAACATCTATAGAAGAAAGAAATGTCTACCCCTGACTGTCATGCACCTCCAAATGCATCTCAGAGAACAGATCCATTAGCTACCACTCACTACTGGCCTCCTGAACTTCCTGTATCTGAGTCCTCTTTCTCAACGCATCAGCCACTACATTTCCTTTCCAAGGCATATAGGCATGCTCAAAGTCAAAGGACTGTAGGTACTCAACCCACATGTGCTGTCTTAAATTCAGATCATGCTGAGTGAATACGTACTTCAGACTTTTGTGGTCGGTGAAAACCACAAAATGCTCTCCCAGAAGATAATGTCTCCAACAGCGTAGGGCATGAACAATAGCTGCCAACTCCAGATCGTGTGTCGGGTAATTCCTCTCATGTGGCCTCAACTGCTGAGACCCGTATTCAATGACTCCATCACCCTGCATAAGCACATCTCCCAGCACGATACCTGATGCATCACAATAAATAGTATAGCTCTTTCCAGACTCTGAAAAGGCTAGTATCGGTGTTGAATTCAACCTCCCTTTTAGCTCCTAAAAGGATGACTCACAAGAATCTGACTATAAGAACTTCACACCCTTCTTGGTCAGACCTGTTAGTGGTGCTTCTAAGAGTGAAAAGACCAGTATGAAACATCTATAGTATCCATCCAGCCCTAGAAAACTCCACACCTCAAAGATGTTCTTCAGCTACTCCCCGGAAACTACAACTCTCACTTTCTCTGGGTCTAATGATACTCCTACCTCTGCGATAACATGACCCAAGAAGTGAATCTGATCCATCCAAAAGTGTCAATTTTAGATCTTAACATATAACGGATTCTCTCTCAATGTACTTGAAATGATCTCAAGATGGGTAGCATGGTCATGTCGAGCATGAGAGTACACAAAGATATCGTACATGAAGACCACCACGAAGGAATCCATGTATGGATGGAACACTCGGTTCATCAGTGCCATGAAAACAGTAGGCATGTTCGTGAGACCGAACGGAATAACTATGTACTCATATAGACCATACCTGCTCCTGATGAATGTAAGACGTATATCTGATGGTCTCAGGCGCAACTGATAATAACCGAATCTCAAGTCAACCTTTTGAGAAAACTCGGGATCCTCGAAGCTGATCAAAGAGATCATTGATCCTCGACAAGGGATATCGGTTCTTAACCATTTACTGGTTCAGCTTCCGATAATCCACACAAATCCTAAGGGTACCATCTGCCTTCATCACAAACAGGACAGGCGAACCCCAAGGAGAAGTACTGGGTCAGATGAAACCATTTTCCTGTAACTCCTGCAACTGCTTCTTGAGCTCCTGAAACTCATGTGTAGCCATACTAAAAGGAGGAATGGACATCAGTCGCACTCCTGGAACAAGGTCAATCGAGAATTCTACCTCACGCTCCATAGGCAAACCTGAAAAGTCCTCTAGAAAGACATCTCTAAAACAATCCACTACTGGAGGAAAGCCTAACTATGAACTCCCCTGATCATCCAGATAAAGAATAGCAATCTGGGTTGTATCTCCTCCCAACCCATGATGATATGGACCCTCTCTACTCACCTGGACATCCCACTCACCCCTATGAAGAAAGATCCACCCTCTAGTGATATGAAACTCACCCTGCGGTAACAACAGTCGACGACTGCTAGGAATGGAACTAACCAGTACATCCCAAGAATGAAATCATAGCCTGTCATCTCTAGGACATAAAGGTCCCACAGAAAGTGACATCCCCCAACCTGTAGAGGAAACTCTCTGCACTGACATACACTAGGTGTTCTAGTCCCCAACGGAGTGTCTAGCATCAAGATATCAGCAAAAGAAAAGATATAGAGCCCAAATCTCTCCATGATAGTGATAGATATAAAGCTATGGGAATACCTTGTATCAAAAAGAGTGGATTCTAAGACTGAGGCTACTAAGATTGTGCCTCGAACAGTAGAAGGTATGGGATCCTACTTCTGCTGGGTCTGCTCCACTGCAAAATTCTGGCTTGTACCGCGGACATGTGACCCTGTCTGACAACTCTGAGATGATCCGCCCTGATGTTGCTGAAAACCAGGCGATTGGCTACCACGTCCATGACCTCCCCCTCGGCCTGAACGACTGGAAGAACACTAGTTCTTAGACTGGTGAGAAACTGGTGGTGCTGCTCCTGAACGAGGAGTCATAGAAGAACCCCTGTCACCAAAATATAGAGAGAAGATCTGATAGAAGTGTTGAATATGACCCATATTGCCGCAATATCGGAACTCCACTGGGTCTCTCTGGCACTGCCGCCTCATATGCCCAACCCTTACACACTGGTAGCATACCATCTGGATGCCTGAAGGTGTCTCTCGCCTTCTTGGATCACCGCATGAAGACTCCCTGTGGCACTTCCTACTATTAGTAAGAGGAATGATGAGTGCAGATGTCGAGGTGCCCTGGCTCACAACTCTATAATCCCTTAGATTTTTCTCTGTGATCAGCTCCTGGTTGACTATAGAAGTGATAGAAGTAAACTGGAAGATGTTCACCTGCGATCAGATTTCGTGCCTCAGACCATCCTTGAACTTCCTTGCCATGAACATCAGATCAACTCTTAGAATAGGCATGAAGTGCTGCATCTCGGTAAAGCGAGAGGAATACTCCATAACAGAAAGATTACCCTACCCCGGACTCATAAAATCCCGAGCTCGATCGGCCCTCAGGGTCTCTGGGTATAAGTAAGCAAAGAAGATGAGCTGAAAATCATCCCACATCATAACTTGATGGCGTTCCTCATGTAAGATCACATCCCGCCACCTCTTGGCAGAGTCCCGAAGCATATAGGTAGCGAGATTGACCCTCCTCTCTAGAGGAGTCTCTAGATGCTCAAAGATATTCAAAATGGCATCTATCCATGACTCTACAGCCTGCGATACTCCTTCCCCGGAGAAAGTGGGAGGATGATGCCACTAGAAGACCCGCGTCAAATCAGCCATTGATGGGGCAGAAGGTGGCGCTCCTTGAAAGGTCTACATCATCCTCATGAAGCCTTCCCTGAACTTTTCATCAGCACAGGTAACAGGTATAACTGTTGGTGCCAAGACTGGCACAACTTGAGGATCTGCTGGAAGTCCCTGATTAGCCATGTCTGGTGTCTGATCACCGCCTGGAAACTGATGTACAACCGGAGGATATCTTGGTGGAATGACTCTTCAAGGTCAAGCACACACCTTAGACCAAGATATCAAGGACTGAAAACTAGGAGTGTAAGAAGGTAACAGGAGGAAGAAAGCACTCATGTTTTACAAAACATGACTACACAGCGTGTACATTTCCTACACGGCGTGTTCCCTTAAGTCATTTACATGGGAGTGTACTCCTTCCTAAACTGTTCGTGTAACACCCCAAACACATGGCGTGTTGTCTTAACACACAACATGTACTTCAATCCTCTTCCCCTGCCCGATTCCTTCTACACGGTCAATCCACATGGCTCTCCTAAGAAAAGGCAACATGGCATGTAAAAATACTACATGGCGTGTAATAGACAAGCTTCACCTAGCCCATGTTGTTAGTGACACGGCCTGTCAAATGGCTCACACTACACAGCGTGTTCCAGACGGACATGGCGTGTATGAGAAATGACAACACTAACCCGTGTTGTTTGTGACACGGCCAGGTACCTGGGTCAGACTACACAGTGTGTTCAAGGCGGACATGGCATGTACGTGAAATGGTAACACAAACCTGTGTTGTTCGTGACATGGTCGGGTACCTAGGTCATCCTACACGGCGTGTTTAGACGGAACACGGCGTGTATTAGACACAACTTGGCCAACCTATGGTGTTAGTGACACGGGTGGGCATGAGGTTGACACAACACGGCGTGTATGGATGATACATAGCGTCTTCACTCCAAACTTTTCCCCATCACGTGTCTCTTACCACACGGCCTATGACACAGTAAGAGACTATAGGGTGTGTACATAAAGTACACGGTGTGTACTTAAGAAAAACTTTTTTTTCGAATAGAAGAACACACGGCGTGTACTTAATATTACACTATGTGTATTCTGGGTTTTTCTAGACAGTAAGCCTCATAAACTACTCCGAAACCCAGAAAACATTGAAACAATCATCAAAAGTGCCAAATTCCAATTCTTGAGGGCCCATACTCCCCGAGAATCAAAGTTTGGCATCTTATAGAAGTTATAGAAAGGAAAACAAAGCAATAATCCACCAAATTCCAGTCCATGAGGGCCCATAACACCTCAAGAAACAATGTTTGGTGTTCATTCAAGAGAATCTCTACAAAAAACAATACCCTATCAAACAACATGTATTTCTATCAAGGCAAATATCAAAATAGCATGCATATTTTACACATCATCTATCACAACAACATGAAATATCTAATTCATCCTAGATGGCTGGGAAAAAATGCATGACATGTGATTGTTAGCAAGTGCCTATATAACGCAGGAGATGGCATACCCTCATCTCATAGGGTTGCAACAGAAATAGAACCTCAATAATATCAACAATAATAGCACAAATCATGTAAATCACTCAAGGTGAAATCAAATCAACTGTAATAATTGAAAAACCAGAAAAATTGCAATTAAACATGGTAGATTGGATTTTCCCTATACACGGGTTAGTTACTCCCGGGCACAGCTTATACCACATACCTATTTCTTCTTATCCCTAGATAAAGTATCCAAATAGTAAATCAAGAGAAAAGAATCCTCTAATACCACTTTGTAACATCCCATTTCCAGAATCCACCTAGAGGCGCCCCGTACCCGGTTGGTCGCATGGCCTCAAGCACATTTCCCCGAATGCCAGAGGCTGCCGACTAGCAGTGAGGACCTTGGGTGTGATAGTGAGGAAACTATGCCCTCATTGGAAGAGTACACGGTGGAAGTAAAAAAATACATACAATAGCGAAAACAAGAAATATCCAACAACAGTAAATAGCATAAGACTGGAATAATAAAACAACTGGAGCACGTATATAATGATGCACGATACATATGTCTAGAAAAGAATCCAAAAAAGTCACAATGCTGGAATACAAATACTACTAAACCAAAGTACAAAATAAAAGACAAACAACTCCTCGGCATCGCAAGCATATGCTTGGTCTAATGCTCTCCAGCTCCACAGCAAGTCAAGTACCTGAAGTAGAAGGGTGGTTGCCCTTATCTATACCTGCACCAATATAATCTGTTTGGGCCCAAAAGCATGACCCAAATAGGGTGTGATACTAAATACTAGTAGGCAACAACCACGAAATCTGTTCCTAATAGTCAGTGAATATATGGTAGGTAAAAATACAGGGAACAATAAACAAGAAGACACCAAGCAGTAAACAATCCACAGTTTAAAGCATTCAAACACCACACAACATATAATAGCTAAGCAAGAAGATAACAAAATAGGTAACCCTCTGGGAATTAATCACATCTTATCCCCTCTGGTCCTACCTAACAAGTACAACCAACCCTCTGGGCGGTACACTCAGTCTAACCCCTCTGGTTCATCATAAGCATAGACTCTCTGAGGAAGCACCCACCATCAATTCCCCCTATTGTCTCGTATCGGTACTAAAGGCACTCTGGGGAAGCACTCAACATCTCATTCCCCCGGTGGCCCTCGTCGAGGAACTATAGTCACTCTGGGGAAGCACTCAACATCAATTCCCCCTATGGTCTTGCATCGTAAAATATGAAGACACTATGGAGAAGCCCTCATCGTCCATTCTCCCTATAGTCTATACACAAGGTTCTCATGACCCTGTGTAAGTCAGGAAAGTGTAGCAGCGCGTAACGTCTAAGGTCAACCTCAAGAACTACTTGGATAACATTCTACAACACAACAGCATAACAGAAGAACAGTCACACCATCCTACAATACTAGGCATGGGAACGTAAACCGCAGCCTACAAGCAAACAAGACCCAAAGGTCAAAACAGGAAAACTTTCATGGGAAATACATCGAAAGCACAACAATTCACCCTATTCACAATCAAAAAAAAATTCTACTCAAGCATACCAACATAGCAGAGAAATAATAGGGAGAAAACGGTAAACGTGCAATACCCCGTTAATGGGTATTGGGAAAATTTGCCCATAAAACTCAAAGACTTCCTACAGAAAGGCACAAACCACCTACCTCGTGGTAAAGAGATCGCTATACGTGAACCTCGAAGCTTGAATCTCCTTAGAATGTCGAAGATCTACAAAACTTCTAAAACGTTCAACCCACAATAACATAGAAAATAAGAGAAATCATGAAACGAGGTTCCAGCATAAGATAGAACTCACTGATGCGATTCCAACACAACCAACGGTGTTCGATTCGGAGGACGGACGGAGGCTCGGGGGTTCATCGAAGATCTGCGGTCGTACGGACTCCTTCGGACGAACGAAACCTAAACGAAGGTTCTTTGGTTCGTCATACGCGACCCCGGTGCATTTAATGAAAAATAAAATACACGGCGTGTACTTTCGGAGTACACGGCGTGTACTTGCTATTTCCGTACTCCGCATTAGGCGGTCTCCAGGTCATCACACATGGTCGTGTGCAAGGCCGCCACACGGCCAGCACACGGCTACCTGCAGTAACAGAGTACACGGCGTGAACTCATAAAGTACACGATGTGTACTTCAAAAATTTCCAGATACTCCTCTTTTCTCAAAAACGCAAGGAAAAAGAAAAACATACCTGAAAAGAAGATCCGAGTTCTTACATAAATACTAATAATTAGTAATAAATTAGTAACAAATTAGTAATAAATAGTAATAAATTAGTAATAATTAGTAATAATTAGTTATTAATACTAATAATTAGTAATAATTAGTAATAAATAGTAATAAATAGTAATAAATAGAAATAATTTGTAATAATTAGTAATAATTATTTATAATTAGAAATAAAAAATAAAAAAAAATAATAAATATTAATAAATAGTAATAAATAGTAATAAATAATAATAATTTTTAATAAATAATAATAATTAGTATTAACTGGTAACAATTAGTAATAATTAATATTAATTAGTAATAATTAGTAATAAATAGTAATAAATTTTAATAAATAATAATAATTAGTAATAATTAGTAATAGATATTAATAAATAGTAATAAATGGTAATAATTAGTAATAATTTGTAATAATTGGTAATAATTAGTAATATATAGTAATAAATAGTAATAATTAGTTATAATTAGTTATAAATTGTAATAAATAGTAAAAATTAGTAAAAAATATTAATAATTAGTAATAAATAGTAATAAATAGTAGTAATTAGTAATAATTAGAAATAATTAGTTATAAATAGTAATAAATTGTAATAAATTGTAATAAATTGTAATAAATTATAATAAATAGAAATAAATATTAATAAATTGTAATAAATGGTAATAAATGGTAAAAATGGTAATAATTTGTAATAATTAGTAATAATTAATAATAATTAGAAATAATTTATGATAATTAGTAACAATGAGAAATAATTAGTAATAATTAGAAATACATAGAAATAAATAGTAATAATTAGTAATAATTAGTAATAATTTGTAATAATTTGTAATAATTAATAATAATTAGTAATAATTTGTAATAATTAGTAATAATATGTAATAATTTGTAAAAATTAGTAATAAATAATAATAATTAGTAATGATTAATAATAATTAGTAAGAATTAGGAAGAATTAGGAAGAATTAGGAAGAATTAGTAAGAATTAGGAATAATTAGTAAAAATAAGAATAATTAAGAATAATTAGCAATAATTAGGAATAATTAGGAATAATTAAAAATAATTAAAAATAATTTGGAATAATTATGAATAATTAGGAATAATTGTAATAAATAGTAATAAATTGGAAGAACTTGGCATAATTTCCAGTGGATTTGTGGCACCCCTTTTGCTTGGTGACTCTTCTCCTTTCAACTGTCACCGACACAAAACATTATGAAAAATATGATTCTACATATGCATATCCAATCTCGTATGCATGAGTTTGGATATGCATTTATAGGACCACAATTTTTTAAAAAATTAGTTGGTGAAAGTTGGAAGAAAATGATTCATTGACGAAAAGGGGGATCTTTTGTTTGACAGCTCATTTACTTGCATCTTTCTCACAAAGAAATCACAATGAAGAATCTGCCTAGAAATTTGCTTATACATTCTCATATGCATGAGAATGGATGTACTTACCTCCAAGAATATTCTTCATTGTGATTTCAGTGTGAGAAAGGTTCATATAAATGAGTCGTATGAAAAAAGAGTAGCCTCCAATCCACTGTAAATTGTGTCACCTGTAATTAGTGGTAATTAGTAAGAAGTGGATGTAATTATTAATCTTATTTTTTTGCATAGTGTTTTTCTTATTTCAATTTATTCGAAAATAGTAATGATTTTATATTTTATAGAAAAATATAGAAAAAGGAAGTTGAAAACAATCAATATTAGATGATCACTCTTGGATAAATCAGTGCAGAAAGCCAAACAGTTCTGGTTTAAATCCTGTATATATTGATGGTGCTGAAGCTTTCTTGTCATTTGCATCATCAAACCCAGAATTTTTTCCAAAAGGAACAATTAAGTATCCTTGTAAAAATGTTCTCTGAGAACGTTTGACACATTTGACAACATTGGAGGACATCTATTGCATTTTTTTCAACCAGATTATGTTTTTTGGTATCAACACGGTGAACACAGTTCTAGATAAGATACTAATAATTGGAGTTTGGATCCATCATGGTTTCAAAATTTAGTACATGATGTTGTAGGTCCATCTATTCAACAAACTGAAATGCAGGATGATATTGATTTAACTCTTGAGTTGGCACCATCCAAATTTAAGGAGTTATTGAGGTCTGCTGAGGATGCATTATATCCTAATTGAAAGATAAGAAAGTTATAAGTAGTTGCAAATTTTATGGTTATTAAATCAGATAATGGAATGTCAAATAATTGTTTTGATCAGATATTTTATTTGGTTAAAACACTGTTACTTGAAGGAAATGTATTTCTTGTAAATTACTATGAGAGAAAGGGGTTGTTTCTTAATCTAGGCCTTAGTTATCAGAAGATTAATGCATGTGAAAATGATTGCATCTTATATTCTGGTGAAAATGAGTTATTGGATAGTTGTCCCCCATGTGGAAAATAAAGGTATAATGAAGCTCAACCGGAGAAGTCTGGATCGATTCCTATAAAACAGTTGAGATATTTCCTACTTACACCCATGTTTCAGCGTTTATTTATGTCTCAGAACACAGTATTAATGATGTCATGGAACAAAACCAATATTTCAATCGGTAAAAGCTTGAATCATCCATCTGATGGTGATTCATGGAAAATTTCTGACCAAGTGCATCATTATTTTTCTTTAGAATCCCAGAATGTGTGATTGGGTCTTTCTACTGATATTTTCTATTTGTTTTCTTCTTATAGTAGTCAGTATCCATGTTGGCTAGTCTTTATAACTCTGTACAATTTACTTTCATGGATGTTGATGAAGGATCTCTATATATATTTGACCTTATTAATCTCAGGACATCCAAAAAATAATATCGATGTTTATTTAAAACCATTGATTGATGAGTTAAATTCATTGTGAAGTAATGGTGTTAGTACATATGATGCTGCTGTGAAACAAAATTTCCTTCTAAAAGCTGCATTGATGTGGAAAATTAGTGACTTCACGGCATATAGCATGTTATCTGGCTAGAGTACATATGGTCTAAAATCATGTCCTTGCTGTATGAAAGACAATAAAGTTTTTATGTTAATCAATGGATAAACCCTTGCTATTTTAACTGTCATCACCAATTTCTTCCAACCGATCATCCTTTTTGGAGGAACAAATCTCATTTCAGAAAAGGAACAATTGAAAGGGATGGACCTTCAAAAATGATCTCACATACAGAGTTAAAATTAGTTTTATTTTCATTACCTCCCATCAAATTTGAACCAACAAGAACCTAACAAAAAATTCATGGATTTGGGAAAGAACACAATTGGATAAAACAGAGCATTTTTTGGGAACATCCATATTGGTCTGATTTTGTGTTTTGTCATGCGTTGCATGTCATTCAAATTGAGAAGAAAATTTTTGATAATTTATTTCATACAGTTTTGGATAGACCAGTTAAGACCAAAGAAAATGTAATGGCATGATTAGATCTTGCCCAAATTTTCGGACGACTGAAACCTGAACTATTTTAAAATGTCAGATCACAGTGGTTAACAAATCCAAAAGCATCTTATACACTGTCCAAAGAGAGTTGTTTACTATTTTGTCAGTGGATTATTGATTTGAGACTTCTAGATGGTTATGCTTCCAATTTGTGTATA
Source organism: Viscum album (assembly GCA_963277665.1). NCBI lineage: Eukaryota > Viridiplantae > Streptophyta > Magnoliopsida > Santalales > Viscaceae > Viscum > Viscum album. The sequence goes on from OY728145.1 coordinate 1,106,334,624, forward strand.
TGTGTTAAGAATGGTCATATTACTAGATTAAAAATTCATGATTTTCATGTTATAATGGAAATATTTATACCAATTGGATTTAGATGTTTGTTCAATTATATGATCTATGATTCGATAATAGATATATCATATTGTTTTGAGACATTTTTGCGGTGACCACAGACTACGATGCACCAAGAAAACTGGAAGAAGATGTTGTAACTATATGTAAATTGGAAAAAATATTTCTGCCGGCATTCTTTAACTCAATGGAACATTTGATATTATATTTTACAAATGAATAAATATGTGGAGGTCTAGTATAGTTTCAATGGATGTATCCATTCGAGAGATTCATGTAGAAATTGAATAAAAAAATAGGTAACAAAGCATCAGTTGAAGGCTCAATTGCTTAAACTTATTTGTAAGAGGAAATTTCTTTTTTCTGCTCTTATTATTTTGAATCAAAATATCTCTCAAAACAAAACTGAATGAGATGGAATGGGGGGAATTTTTATTATAAATTAGAAAATCAATTATTAGTTTTTAATTACCCAGATCTTGTCTTCGGTGGAGTTCATGAATGATGGATTTCAGATGATAAACATCACATAGCTCATACATATGTTCTGCTCAACTGTGAAAAAATGAAATAATTTATATTGTGAGTTATTCTATCACATATTCTATAATTTAAGTTATAGTAAGTCAAAGGATTTTATTTTTAGGTTATATAATAATCATATCAAGAAACTGTTTCTACAAATTACAGTAGTTGTTCTTGAAAAACGTCGACAAAACAAATTCTCAATGGTTTCAAAAACTAGAAACATAAATTATTGATGGTTTAACATATTAATTAAGTTTATTATTTATTATATTAAAAATTGTTTTTCAAATTTTTAGGTGTCTCAACATGCTGATAAAATTGATAAGCAACTATGTATATTGAGTAACCCACCATCCAAAATGGTTAAATATTATAATGCATATGTGATGAATGGTTTTCAATTTCATACATGTGCATATAGGGAATCAAAAAATAATAATGAACATTAGAGTTTTCTTAAGAAAATTACATCATAGATAATCTGAAGTTGATTTTTATGGCTTGATGGATGAAATTATTGAACTGTGTTATCTCGGACAAAATTACATAATGATGTTTAAATGTCATTGGTTGGATACTGAGAGAGTCTTGCATGTTTATTTCACTCATGGAATCTTTGATATTAAATATAAAAGTCTTCTTATAGTAAATAGACCATTTTTACTGGCTCAACAGGAACATCAAAATTATTATGCAAAGTATTGTTCTACTTCAAGAGACCTGAGTGATTAGTGGAGCATAATAAAAATGAAATATTAGGAAAATCAGTTTACTCAAACTCAATGTGGTTTTGCTGAAGTGAAAGGAATTAAAATATTTCAACAGACTACTCAAAATCCATATTTTTCGAAAAGAGAAATGAATATCGAAGATGACATCCTAAAATTAAGGGCTGATAGTGATGATGATGTTAATGATGTTACAAATGAATTTGAAATGGAAATAGATGATGAAACTGAAACTCATATGGATATTGATGATACCGAGAAGGAATATGAAGACATTGACATCGTCAACTATGAAGATGATAATGAAGGTGAACATTGACATAGTTAAATGATAGATATAATCATAACTAATATATATCTATATATAATAGTTATTTTCAACTATTTACTAACAATAATAATTTTGTGTTTTAGATGGAAGATGGTCTATTTTGTGAGTTACAGGAGGTTGGGCTACCTTTGGATGAGAAGGATTTTGGATCATCTGACCCTCAGCCTATTGGTAGTTCAGGGGGTGCTCGGAGGGGGTGCGGTCTTATGTGAATGATGATTCCTGACACTATCCCCAAGCGATGTCCTTGTCTTGGATTTGATCTATGCACATAGAGGTATTATAACCTGTATATTTTAGTTAGCTTTCATTAATTTATCTATATACTAATTGTTTGACTATTTTTTTATTTCATCACATTTTTTTGTATATAGTTGTTGGATAGGGGAGCGCTATCTTGCACAATTATTTTTCTCAGCCATGGATCACATGGGAACAAATTCTCATTGATGTGTAGCTTGGAATGTTCAATCATTGGCTGGTATGTAAATAAATTATATTTATTTTGAAATTTATTTCATTAATAGCTTGATATTATAAATTATTTGTAGGTTTTATAGTATCCCATAGATGATAGCATATGTGACGCTATCCATACGGATGGGAGGTGTCTATGTGTGACTGTTTCCGTTAGTTTTTCCAGAATTTGAGAAGGATGACCATGAAGAAATCAAGAGTGGCAGTATTTGATGAGTCGTGTATAGACAACTAACCAGAGTACATTTCATCTCACATTTGGGATGGATTATGTTCACACTGGTTGGGTGGTGGATTTCAGAAGAGATCGTCATTAGGATGACAGAACTATGGGAGACAGGAGGTGATGCATCGAGCTGGTAGTCGTACATTCAGTATACATGAAGAGAATCTAGAATGTACTTTTTTTAAATATTTTATGCTACTTTAAATATATAAAGTTTATTTTATATTCATATAGGCAGTCGAACATCCTGATATTATGGAGTACGAAATTTATCGGAGGATGTATAGTGATCCGGCAAATGGATAGATTAAAAGTGATCGCCAATGTCAGATTGTGGTCAATATTATTTCTTTTTCATTTCAAAAATTAAATGCATATAATATTTTCACTGTTTTAATTTCAAATTGGAACTGAAGGAGTCATATGAGGCTGCGAGCTCTCAGACAAATGCTAAGAGTTAGGCTGAGATGGCTGATCTGACTAGTTCCCACCATTTCGATGAGGTCGCATGGATGTAGGCAACCCTATATGGCTTTGATAAGAGCTAAGTTGTTGGTATCAGCTCTCCTTTGACTTCTGGGACTTATTGTTCTACTACTGCAATGTCGGCGTCCAGCTCGAGGGGAGCTCATGGAGACGCATCATCTTCTGGCTCGTAGTATCAGGAGAAGCTGCAAGCTCAAAGTGGGCATATAGAGAGTTTGTGAAAGCAGTATGAAGAGATGTGCTAGCAGCAATAGTAATAGCAGCACTACGAGGAGAAGACGCATCGATTGTAGCCGCAACATCACATGCAGAAGGATTACAAGCGTCTCCTGACTCGTAGTTTAGTGATGGAGTTTCTTCCACCATATTCTCCAGCTCCTCCACCTCCTCTAGAAGACTACCCCCCCTGATGAATTTTTTTTAATGTTAAAAATTTTTGAATTCAAAATTTTTTGTAATATTAAGTATTTACAGTTTTTTATTGGTGGTAATATTTCATAATTTATTTATTTTTTATTATTTTTAGTATTTTAGTATTTTATTATTTATTATTAGTATTATATTTTTTAATGTTTGTTTATTTTAATAATAATAATATTATTATTATTTTTTATTTTTTTATTTTTTTAGAATATCGATAATTTTAATATTTTATAATTTTCATAATATTTAAATAAATTAATATTATTTTTTTAATAAATATTATTAATAATAATAAAATTATTATATTATTAGTATTATTTTATTATTAATATTATAGTAATATAATTTTTTATATTATTATTATTATTATATAATATTATATTATTTATGTTAATTGTATTAATTTTTTTGTTATTTTCTAAAATTAATTTATCTTTATTTTATTGAATATATATATTTTTTATTTTATTAAGCATTTGTAATGGGTCCTTTTACGATGGGGTCCCGTCGCAAATAGTTTATATATTTTTTAAATAAGTGTTTGTGATAGGAAAACTAGCTCGTCAGAATTAAGTATTTTTGACAGGCCTATCACAAGAGGTTTTTGTATATATAATCTATATAAACAGATAACTATTTGTTATGTCAAACCATCCCTTTGCAAAGAGTAATTTTTCGCAACAGCCCGACGCAAAAAATACAATTTGTGACGCCATTTTCAACAACGGGTTATTTGCGATGGGATGCCATTGTAAATAGTCCTTTGTAAATACCTCAAAATCCAGTAGTGAATCAATGAAAATCCACGCCATCTAAAAGGTAAAAAGAAAATATAACAAAAACATCAAGAAATTCACCATCAGTTGTAATATTGTATGGAGATGCAGTTCGTAGTGGTATCATATGAAGTTATAATGAGTTTACAAAGTAGGGGTGGCACTATGTAGTAAGTGTGATATGGAGAGAGGTGAAATGTAGGGTTCTTCATGGTTAAGAACAATGCAAAAACACAAAGTATGGAACCCAAAAACCCAAACAATAAGAGAGGAAAAAGAGAAAATCACATACCTTGGACTCTAACCTTGATTCATCTGAGAGAACGTAGATGGGTCACACCTATAAAAGATGAGTTTTGTGAGATCTTGAGAATCATGACTGAATGAGTCAAGGTTAGGGTTCTATTAAATAGATCAGGGACACTTTTATCAGTGTTTTTTAATGCTGATAAAAACAAATAATTTTAAATAAATAATTATTTATTTATAATTATTTTTTTATAATTATATATATATATATATATTTAATAAATATATATAAAAATAAATATAATAAATTAATTAATTAATTAAATATATTTATTATATTTTTACAATTATAAATATATTTATATCATTATATATATTTATATAATTATATATATATAATGTATATATATAAATATATCCATTATTAAAATATATTTATTTTGATTTTATAATTATTTAAATATTTAATTATTAATTTATAAATATATGAATAATACATTAAAAAATAATATTTAAATATTTATATAATTATATATATAGCGCCTAGGGTGTCAGAATGGGAATCAGCTAATGATAACCCTGATTATGGGGATGGTCCTGATATTACTCATTTGTAGTTTTCTTTTTCGATGTGGGTTTGTCCTTGTTTGACCCCATCAACTCTTTTTCAGGTTTTTCTTTTAATTTTCAATAAATTTATAGGAGTAGGTTTGCCTGAATCCTGTACTTTCTTGGTATATATAGCTACTAGGGTTTAACTTAGTGGTAGTTTCCCCTATTGGTCTCGGTGAGGTCTCAAGTTTGAGTCTCGCTAAGTACATTCAGGCATTTTATGTTGTCTACTTCTCTTTGTAATGTAGCACCTTTCCCTGAATAAACTGAGACTTCAACAATAGATTATATATATTATAAATATATATATATATAAGTATAGTATATTCATTATTTACATAAATTTGTCATAATTTTATAATTTTTTAAATATATATAAATATTCATTTATAAGTATATTTATACATTTTGAAAAAATAATATTTATTTATTTATAATAATTATATATTTATAAACATATTAAATATACATTTATAAATATATTTATTTATAAAAAAATATTTTTAACATTATTAATGAATATATAATCTTAAATACATACATTTTACAAATGAGTGAAATTGAATAGTTAAAAATGACTACAATTTAAAAATATTGATAAAATTGATGAGTTTTATTAAATAAACATAAATTATTAAAAAAACATCTGATATATATATTGAAATAAATATGGATGCTTATTGAAAATACAAAAACGTTGTAAATAAATATATATAAATAAATAATAAAGAATGGTTAAATTAAAAAAAATATAAATAATATTAAAAAAGAATAAATAATACCTAACCGTAATAGTATTGAAATTAAATACACAAAACTGACTGATTAAAGAAATAATATATTAAATTTATCATGTTATTATCAAATTCTAAAATATACTAAAACTTGATTAAATTATATAAATATTATGAGTATGTGTTCCTATATACGATTTCATTAATTACGTAAATATTTATGTGTGTGCAATGTATATAAAAATTCCTTAATTATGTATATGTTTGAGAGAACAATGTAACAAATTTTTGATATATGTAAAACTGAAAAATCAAACAACATTAAAATTGAATAAGACATTAATATGATTTTAATTATAACACTTTATTAATTTTCTATATATATATTTAATATATATTATTAATTACCATTTATAATTAATATATGTATATATATATATGATACTTATTCTTTTTTATTAATAATTATTCAATTAATAAATTTTTAAATAATTTTGTAATTTATTATTTTTTTATTTTTTTTAATTATTAAAATTTATTCCTTTATTATATCTATATTTAATATATAATATTTATTAATATTTATAATCTATATATATGTATATAAAATTTATTCATTTTTATCAATAATTATTTAACAAATAAAATGTTTAATATTTTTCTTAATCTACTTTTTTTAATTATTATTTGTTTATTTCATTTTATTCATTTATATATATACATATTTTTTACATATTATTTTTTATTTTTTATAATATGTATATATATTTATGTTCAATTTATTCATTTTTATTAATTATTATTTTATAAATAAAATGTTTAATATTTTTCTTAATTTACTCTTATTTAATTTTTATTATGCATTTAATTTTATTCATTTTAAATATCTATATATTTAATATATCCTAGTTATTAACTTTTATAATTTATATATATGTATATTCAATTTATACATTTTAGTAATAATAATTTAATTAATAAAATTGTTAATATTTTTAAAAACGTATATTTTTTATTAATTTTATCTTATTCTTGACCATTATCAATGCTAAAAATGAAATGATATAGTATACCCTTTATCATCGCTAAAAATAAATCAATGATAAAGGGTACAGTTTATCAGTGCTATATAAAAGCACTAATAAAGGATACCCTTTATGAGTGCTAAAAAAAAGTGCTGATAAAGGATACCTTTTATCAGCACTTTATTTAATGTAGATAAAAGGTACCCTTTATTAGTGCTCTTTTTAGTAAAAATAAAGGTTACCTTTATTAGCACTTTCTTCTAGCGTTGTTAAAGGCATGTTTTGTAGTAGTGTCGTTTCCTCAAGCCCTAATTAATACTGAGTAAACAGTAAATTGAATCACAATTTTTGGGGTTTTTTAGGTTTTGAACCCTGTGATAATAATATATATATATATAAATTATTATGAAATCATGGTAAATATATTTAAATAATAAATATATTTATTATATAAATATATTTATAATTATATTTACATAATTATAAATATATTGGGGAGTGGAGGAGGATGGACAGTCGAGAGCTTCTATCTCTTTGCAACCATGGCATCTAGGGCTCAGCTCAGAAGGATTCGTCTTTCTCAGCTGAGTTCTTCCTCCCTTATGGACATTTCAATAGCCATAATCATCTCGTGACTAGTGGGGTTTGCAAGAGGAACTTTTATTGTGGGATGACTACGGATGCTCTATGCCCACAATTTGGATCGAGCCGATCTCTCTCTTCATTCAATGACTCTAGAAGGGGGGTCTTTGGCACAAAGGTAACATTGCATGCATGAAAGTCGATCTAGATATGATTTTAAAGCAATTGGAAATTGGTCAACACTGCATCATCGCTCGTATTATTCTTCCACTAGATTCAAATCCAAGGAGAATGGGGGATCTAATGAAGCAGCTTTTAGAAATTTGCGGTTTTAAAATTTGGTAATGTGTGTCCTTAGGTCATGGATTTTTCCACTTTCGGTTCCCCACTAATACTCTAAAGAATTGTGCTTGGGGTATCATATCTGTGTCATTCAAGATGAGGACACTTCACGTAAGGGAATGGGACCGCAACTACAATCTAGCTGATGTACGCAACTCCTCTATTCAAGAATGGGTTAAGGTGTATGGGTTAAACTGGGTGATTTGGAATCCCAAAATACTACATGACATTGCTCTGTATTTGGGAATTTTGATCAAAATGGACAAGGAAACTAAATTGTAATGGTTTGGTCACTTTGCTCGTTTTCATGTGGAAGTTGATTTGATATCTACTCTTGTTGATAAGGTGATACTTTCCACTAATGAAGACGATCTTGAATTTAGAATTGAATATGAAAAATTCCCCCAATTCTGTACAGTTTTTCAAGTAATCGGGCATGATAACATTAACTGTAAAAGATCAATCACTTGTGACTTTTGTTCTATTAGAGGTCATGATGAAATTATTTTTGAAAAAAAATCCAAAAGTGGGACAAATTATAAAAGTCAAGGAACATCACCCGAAAGGAGTGGAGTGGGTGTGGTTCCCACTGTATCTCAAAGAAGAGATAAAACTATGTTGAGGGAAACAAATATAGATGCACAACATGTGGTCAACTACTCAGTCGGAGTGTCTTTCCATGATTCTCTTGTTGCAGGACCAAAGGACACTTGTTTGTATATTCATTGTGATTCTAATTTAGAAATCAATGTGCAATTAGAGGCTAATTCTCAATTTTTCAAGCAGCATCAAGTCTTAGTTGGAAATAGAAAAGGTAAATTGAAATTTTATGATGCAATTTTAGAGATGCATGTGATCTATAATTCTAAGGATAAGAGATTTGCATGTGATTTGGCCCCCGATGGGACTTTCTAGGAACTTCCCCCAGTTCAACAGAGGGGTAACATCCCGATGTAGGTACGTCCTTCAACCATTCATTCCAAGGACAAATATGATGACAAGGGTGAATACAACTCTTTTCTTCCCATTGAAAAGGATATGATACATTCTAGGTTAAACCTGAGTCAGGAAACTCACTTCATGGATCAGTCCAAGGACTGTCATATTGATGGGGATGAACAAGGCGCGTCTCTTTTGTTGGAGACAACTGTTTCACTCACTGGTGAGGAAGGCATCGACACCGAGGATGGCCAGGCACTACATGGTATAATTTCCTCAAAAGGAAAGAATGTTCTGGAATGACATGGCTCAATGAAGGCTAGAAACAAAGGGGCACCTCATGGGGTGGCGCCTCTCATTCAAGTCTCAAACAAAGAGGTGAAAACTTGAAATCCATTTGAAGTTCTTGATTCACATGAAAATGCCGAAAAATTTGGTGAAATCAAGGATGGTGCTAACCTTCCTTGGGTAGCTAGAAGTCTAGAATATATGTAGGTGGAAGAAACATTTTTAAGAGAGTCAGTTGGTGACTCTTCTTCCAAGGTCCCAAATGAAGTAGAAGAGGAGGAACCAGAAGGGACTTGGAATCAAATAAATACATTGAAACGTGGACATCATCCAAGAATTCATGGAAGAGGACATGGTCATGCAGAAGCATCACATCCAAATGATTTTGACTCAGATGGGTCTGAAATTGAAAGCTTGTTACATTTAGCAGAAAGCATAATAAAATATTATACCAGGGGTTGTGGGAATAGTTGTGGTCAAGGAATTAATTGGAATGCCTTTCCGGATGAAGAACGTGGGATTGGGATAAAAATTAGAAAAAAATTGGGTAAGTTACTATTACTGAGAAGGGTTGTGTTGCCTTGTCTTACCCCATTTCTCCCCCTTTGTTGTGCTTGAGTTTGTTTTACTTCAATAAAAGGGACATTGTCGCAACTTTTTTTTAAATAAATATATTTATTTATATTTTGAATTATAAATTAATTAATATATATTTAAATAATTCTAAAATTATAGTAAATATATTTAAATAATATATTTATTTATAATATTTATAGTTATATATAGTTATATATTAATATATATATATATAATTATATCATTTTATATAATTATATATATATATATAATTATATAAAATTATATAATTATAATTATATATATATATATATAATTATATGAATATATATATATATATATATAATTATATGAATATATATATATATAATTATATGAATATATATATATAATTATAAATACATATATATATATACACACCCAAGCGAACCATGTGTTATAAAATATGGTCCTAAAATTTATTGAAAATAAATTTAGAACAAGGTATAGGAGGATAAGGAGGACATTTAACTACCATGAAACTCAAAGAAGACATCTACTCAGAAATGAAAGAAAACATCACTTATCGGATCGACCACTGCCCCTACATCTCGGATGATGGATACTCATATAGGTTTTGGGTTGTTTACAAGTCCCTTCATCCCCATGGGGAGCATAAGTATCATTTGATGGGGTGGGATCCTTCAGGGGTTGTGGAATTTTTTCACCATGCCGACCTGAGCCCTCCAGTAAAGCCGTGAAATCCGCACTCTCAGTGCCTGGGGCTTGGTCTTCAGCTCAGATAACTCCATGAGTACCGCCAAATTCATCATGGAAGACTTCCTTAATACATGATATGTTTAATTTGTCAAGACAATTATGACATTCTTTACCATAGACCATTGGAGTCAAAGCACTATCATGATCTGCAGTTTCAACCCATTTCACACTCTCTGGATAAGGAAAGAAAGTAGCATGTTTAACTACTTCTTTAAAAGCTGGAGCATGTGTTGCGAGTGTTTTCAGAGTAGCACATCTAATTTGAAACTTCATTGCACTCTTTGTCTAAAGAGAAGGTGAGTCATCTGCTTTCTGGTCTCCCCTTCCATAGGCTAGAGGAAAACAAGTGCCTCTCTTAGATTAGATGGAAATCAATAGAATATTGAATATACTTCTCAAAATCTATATGGTAAAGGCTATCCTCTCTACACCACTATGAACAAGCATCAACACCATCAGGATTACCTAGGGTGTGAGGATAGATCCCCTACATTTGACCCTGACACAAGCTCTCCTGAGACTTTATAAAAAGGTCATTTCTAGAGGGTTCTAGGATCCCAGGTTCCACACCTATCTGAGGACCAAGACAACTACCATTAACAGGGCTCATGCCCAGACCATGCTTCAAGGTCATGGAATATAAATTAATTCCATCAGGTCTATTATCCTACTTCATTGGGGTTGAATGTCCAAGGATTTAATCCCTTCCAACATGTTGCACGTGATACTGGGATGTGCCACCCCTCCTCCTATAGTCATTTTCCAGATGCCCTCACTAGCCAAATTCCATGCAATCAAACAGCCTACAATAGTTGTCTTTTAGGTGTCCCACTGAATTACATTCCTTAAAAGTATGAGCAAGGTTTTCATATTTGAATCTAATTTTAATATCATCATCACAAGTTCAGAGAACTACCTAGAAAATGTGGGTTTCTTTGAGGTCAATCTCCACTAGAATCCTTGTATATATATAATTATATACTTATTTATTTATTTATTTATTTATAATTATATAAAAATATTTTTTTATAATTATATATATATATATATATATAATTATAAAATTCTAACAAATATATTTATTATATTTATAATTATATATAATTATATATATATATAATTATATAAATATATAATTAAGAGCTCAAAATAGGACTTTTATCACTACTACTTATATTTCTCTTCAAAATTACTTGAGGGGTAAGGGATTCTCAGGATCTTGTATAAAACCCGAGTTCAAATCCATGTGGTGAAAGAATTTTCATTGCACTATAGTAGTATTGTAGCACTCACTACCACAAATCATGTTTTACCCAGCACCGACTTTTATCAGTGTTAAACATAAAGTGCTGATAAAATGGTTATCTTTATTGGAACTGAATAAAATCACTGATAAGGATAACTTTTATTAGCGCTAAAAAAAGTGTTGATAAAGTTGTATCCCTTATCAGCGCTATTCTTAGCACTAATAAAAACTTTTAATAAAATTTATTATTAACATATATATAATTATCATATTGATATTCAAAAAAATAATGTTTATTTATATACATTAATTAAAAAATACATATACATAATTTATATAAATAATATAAATATATATATTTTTTTTAATAATTCAAATATATATATATATATAATGTTTTAAAAAAGTATTTATATAAATATAAATTAAAATATATTAAAATATTTATAAAATTATTAAATTATTATAAATAAATTTATTATATTTATAATTATATATTATTATATATTAATAAATATATATAATTATATAAATATATTTAATTATATAAATATATATAATTATACACAAATATATATAAATATATTTAATTATATAAATATATATAATTATATAAAAATATTTATAAAAATATTTATTTATAATTATAATTATATTGAAATGATCTTTCCAGAAGCAAAGATCATTACCGTTTATTAAGAGAAATAAAAAGATAACAAGAGAAGTGAATGGGGTTAAACAAATAGAATTTCCATCATCCAAAAAACTAGTTTTGTAATAACAATAATAATAATAAGGATCATTCGCATAGTCATAGTCAAATTTACCAGTGATTTCCCACTCTGACTGTGAGTTACCCTGGTTGAGAATCCTAAGGATTATTTCCTTGGACCTTTCTAACTCTGAGGTGATATTGACCTTTGGAGCATTGAGAGAATATCTAGTAGACACATACCTTGGCAGATTGGAATAATCCTCACTATAAGAAAACAGTGTTTTAGCAGCGGTTTTTTGGATTATTCCAAATTCGATAATCATTTACCATGGATCAGCACTGCAACACCATCACCACACCCAGCATCAAAGTTGTTGGACCAACACCACCATGGAGGCACTGACAACATCAATCACCACTAATTTTTCTCTTTCCGCCGATTTGGGCGGCACGGGGTGCACCACCACACCATATGACCATCAGCGCCGTCGCCACCCGGTCCCTCTTTGGATATCACATGTGCACCGCATCACCAAATTTCTATAGATCATCCTGTTTATTCCCCCTTTCTAATGCCAATGCATCGTACCAACTGTCAAGGGTTGTTACCCCCCCCCCCACACTATGATGGAATCCTTACCTACTTGGATTCCCTTCATCCACCAACTCATTTCCTCGAGCCCTAATTACTGTGGAGTAAAAACTCAATTGAATATCATTTCTTGGTGTTGTCCCGGTTTTGAATCTTGTAATAATTATAAATATATATATAAATACATATTCATACATACATACATATATATATATATATTTAAATAAATATAAAATCATAGTAAATATATTTAAATAATAAATATATTTATTATATAAATATATATAATTATATTAATATATATATAATTATATAAAAATAATTATAAATGTATTTATTTATAATTTTAATTATAAATAAATTAATATATATTTAAATAATTGTAAAATTATAGTAAATATATTTAACTAATAAATATATTTATTATATTTATAATTATATATACTTATATATTGATAAATATATATAATAATATAAATATATATAATTCTATAAATATTTATTAGTATATAAATATATATAATTATAACTATATATATTTATAAATATATATATATACCCAAATGATGCAAACCATGTGTTATAACCCATGGTCTTAAAATTTATTGAAAATAAAGACAAAACAAGGTACAGGAGGATAAGAATGACATTTAACGACCATGAAACTCAAAGCAAACATTTTCTAATGAAGTAAAGAAAAAATCACATATGGGATCTACCACCACTTCTACCTCTCAAATGATGACAAATCCCCTAGGTTTTTGGATACTGATAGGTCTCATAATCCTCATGGGGGGCAGAAGTGTCATATGAGGGGTGGGATCTTTTAGGGGCTAAGGAATTTGTTCACCATACGGACCTAAGCCCTCTGTTAACGCCTTAAAATCTACACTCTCAGTGCTTGGAGCTTGGTCGTTAGCTCAGATAACTCTATGATAGTTGTTGAATTCATCGTGGAAGACTTTCATGTTGCTTGATCTATTTAAGACGTTAAGAAAAATAGTACATTCTTTACCAAAGTCTAGTGGAGTCAAAGCACTACCATGATCATGAGTTGTATCCACTTTCACCCTCTCCGAATTGGAATGGTAAGTATAATGTTTAACCACTTATTTAGAAGTTGGATCATGAGTTGTGAGTATTGTTGGAGCATCACTTCAGATATAATACTTCATTGCACTCTTTGTCTGAAGATCAGGTGAGTTATCCGCTTTCTATTTCAACTTCCACAGATTGGAGGAAAACAAGTTCCTATCTTAGATTAGCTGGAAATCAAAAGAATCATGAATATCCTTCTCAAAATATGGATAATAGAGGGTATCCTCTCATCACCCCTCCAAACAAGCATCAACATCATCAACCCATGATTTAGGATTCCCATGTGTGTGACGAGAGCTCCCCTGCACCCAACCCTGATAGAAGATCTCCTGACACTGCATAACAAGGTCCTTTTGAGAGGGTTCCTAGATCCCATGTACCAAACTCATCCAAGGAACAAGAAAACATCCATTAATAAGGCTCATTCCCATTCCATGATTTATGGTTCTGATATATGAATCAATGCCATCGGGTCCAGTCTCCTGCACTGTTGGGACCGAATGCCCAGGGAGATAATCCCTTCTAACATACTGCACATGGTCCTTTGATGTAACACCCCTCCTCTTGAATTCCTTTTCTAAATACCCTCACAAGCCACATTTCATGCAAATAAACAGCCTACGATAGTTATCTTTTAGGTGTCACACTGAATTAAATTCCACACAAAGATAAGGAAGCTTTTCATATTTGAATCTAATTTTAATATCATCATCACGCATTGAGAAAACTAACTGGTCAATGTGGGTTGTGTTGAGGTCTGTATAATTCCCAAATCGAACCATCACTGCCTCTTTGTCTAGGAGAATAGGGACACCAATATATACAACCGTATCGTGAATAATTTTTAGGTGCTAGAGAATCCAATTTAGCCAATATAGTCGAATCCAAACATGTGAAAATGTATTCTTGACATTGTCAATGTTAATGTCTAGTGACCACTCATGGAATCAAAATGACCCTGGCATCAGATATAGGGATCCAAGGCTCCATGCCTTTTGTTTGAAAGTCTCAGAGGAGAAGTTATAGTGGTAGAAACCACGGCCTAATGAGACACAATACCAATTAGAAAAACCCCAAATAGAAAAAAAATCCTACTTAATATGTCTTCTTGTCAGCATAGATTTTCCTTTTTGGGAAGAAAGAGTCTCCCAAATATTGAATTCTTGCACATTTCCAGTCCTTTAGAGGTTTCATTAGAGTTCACTTCAACATGGACCATCAATTACTTCCAAATGATCCGCCCAATGCTTGAATCTCAGTAGGATACAAAAGGTTAAGCACCCACAGATGATTCTTCCCAATTTATGTCTAGATCTCATTTATCAAGAGCATCGCCATTGTGAGATCAATTAATCCAACTTCCTTTAGAGTAATTGCTCAATATTTTGTAAAGAGTTTTGTATAAATTACATCGAGCAAAATAGGGTTCAGTCACCATCGAGATCACCGTTGGGAGTTCCCACCATAACCCATCCCCCTGTCATAAATATATATATATATATATATATAATTATATACAAATATTAATAGATATATTTTTTTATTATTATGATTTTAAATATATATGTACTAAAATAATTATAAAATTATAATAAATATATTTAAATCATAAATATATTTATTATATTTATAATTATATATAATTATATAAAAATATATAATTATATAAATTATTTGGGGGATTACCCAAGAGGTGAGGCTCCCCATAATCAAGCATCAGAATCAGGTTCAAATCTGAGTGGGATAAAATTTCCACTAGCATGCGGTGATGTTGGCATGATGCAGGCAAGCAATGATGCAGTCATGACGCATGCAAATAGTGATGTAGGCATGATGCAGGTATGTCGTTGCACTGGGTATTCGGGCCAGTTTCTGGAACTTTGGGCCATGTTATAAGCTTCATACCCACTAGGCCTTCGGGCTATGTACTGAATAAATCAGGCTTGACGGGCAGGTTATACCTTGGGGGGCTATGGCATGCCTTTCTGGTATATGTGTATGGTGTGTGTGTGTTTAATGTAATTGTACTCTCAAGCATATAATATATATATATATATATAATTATCTATAAATACTTTTTAAATATATTTATTTATAATTATAACTATAAATTAATTTATTTGTTTAAATAATTATAAAATTATAATAAATATAATTATTATATTTATAATTAAATATATTTATATGTATAATTATATAAATATATATAATTATATATAAATATATTTATAATCATATATAAATATTTTTTAAATATATTTATTTATTATTATAATTATAAATATATATATATATATTTAAATAATTAAAAAATTATAATAAATATATTTAACTAATGAACATATTTATTATATTTATAAATATATATATTTATATATTAATATATATATGTGTGTATAAATATATATAATTATATACAAATATTTTTATTTATATATTTTTGTAATTAAAATTATTAAAAATTAAATATACATTTAAATTGTTATAAAATTATAATAAATATATTTAAATAATAAATGTATTTATTTATAATTTTATTTTTAAATTCATATTTTTAATTAAATATTTTTTTATAATTATATGAATTTAAAATTTTGAAGTTATATTTATTATATTATTAAAAAATGGTCCTCATCAGTGCTAAAATATTATCACTGATAAAACGTATCTTTATCGATGCTTTTTTGAAAGCATAGATAAAAGACTTACCTGATGTTTTAAATAGAACCCTAATAGAGTCTTCCTCCCCTGTGCCTTCAAGATTTCATGGAACCGATCCCTAAATTCCGCTCTACATCAAGCTTCTCGGCAAATCGATCCTCTTAAGATCTTAGGAATGTGATTATTTATTCTTCTCTTTAATTGTGATCTTCATTCTCATGCCTATATCGGTGGGACACCAACCAACCGGACACACCCACCTCCACCATGAACCATCCTAGAGGCATGCATGAACCACCGATGATGCGATGTGCCCAAAAATTCTAAAATGAAAAATTGTGATATTACCCAACTAGAATTAAGCTCTCACTCAACTTGCCTCTTCCTGTTATTCATTTTGCATAGACTAGTTATTTAACATCTCCATTCTGTTCCCCTCTATAAAAATGGTGCTTTTTTTAGTTTTGTTTTTAAATGTTTCATTCCATTTTAAGGTTGTTCTTATTCATTCAAAATGGAATTCTAGTTTCTCATCTTGTTCTAGTTTTTGGTTCACCTACAGTTCAGTTTCCCATGAATCTAGTGTTTGGTCACTTCTTCTTTGTTCATGTTCGATGTTTGACAATTATTTCTTGAGTTCATCCATTTTTTAGAGATGGAGAGGTCGTGATTGCATCTGTTTGGTGGAGTTAAAACTATATGATCATTATCATATTTTTATTTTCTCAAGATTTGGATATTCACCCTATAGATTATTTTTATATAAATAACTATAAATAATTATAAATAATTTATAAATAATTTTTATTATAGATAATTTTGATTATAAATAATTTTAATTATCTTGAATTAATAATTTATATAAATTATTTTTAAATAATTTTGAATTAATTATTATTTTTAATTATTATTTTTGAATTAATATTTATTTTCAGAGAATGGAAATTGTGTATTACATAAATAGATTATAATTACATTTTAAAAAATATATACATCATTCTTACCATTTACCATTTTTTATATTATTTACTATTCATCGACATATTTATATATTCTCATAGGTAATATATTTTTTACCAATAAATGATGTTTAATCTCTTAATCAATTTCGATTTCTTGATTCAAAGTATATAATTTATTTTTTAAAATCAAACTCTAAATATATATAAATTATTTATTAATTTAAAACATATAATGTATTTTAGATTTAAGTTTTTTTTGTAAAAGTACTTATTTATTATAAAATATTTTATTTTAAATTCTAAAACATCCGTTATTATTTATATATTACTAATTATTTTATTATTAAATATATAAACATATACAATATATATTTTAAAATTAAAAATTTTATTATAATAAATTTTATTTTCAATTTAAAATATTCATTTAATAAAAAATAATGAGTTCCTATAAAATACATAATATATTTTTCAAAAGAAAATTTTATTAAATAAATATTTACACATAAATAAATCCATAAATTTTAGTTACATAACACCTATGCCAATAAGGCATTCCAAGGTGTCAATATGTACACTGTTACCATCATTGAAAAGAAACATGAAAACACCAATGGTGTGCCTATAACTCATCATAAAGACAAAAATACTTCTAAATAACCCTTAAACTCCATAAAAGATAAATTAATAAGTCATTCTTAACAAAAATTGTTCATTTTTACTTAAATCCACTAAACTATATACAAATGTTATCCTATCTCTAAGGGAATATAAGACAGAAGAGGTGTATTCCTTCCAAAAGGACTATAGAGAAGCACTTTGGATTCAAAGGAAGATAATTCAACCACCACATTAAGATAATAACCAACCTAGAACTAATATAAAATTAGGAACTTTTTTATATGAAGTATGAAACTAGAAAAGGGAAACAATGTATTACCTTGGTATCATCCAAGAAAACCATCCACTCTACCCAAACCTATGGAACATTGAAGGATCTAAAAATATTCAATGGCCTAATACCGGATTGGAATGTGTAGGGATTCTATAAAAAAGAAAATTTTAAGAGGAATATTATAGGATATCATATAGGATTACATTTATGAGGAATATACTTTATTTAAATTCTATAGTATTGGTAATTTAACAGTGATAAGGGGAAATAAATAAGTGATACACCTATTCTTTTATAATTAATCGTTAGAAATTAACCTCTATTATTAATTAAATTCTTGATACACTAACATAAAATTTTAATTTCCTTTTCGAACACTCCTTAAAATATGGGTCAAAAAGTTCAATGGTATCTATATTTATAGATGCTATTAGATGAGTGTCATCTATAAGTATAAATTCATACATCTATAAGGAAAACAGAGTTGTATCAATATTTATATAATGATATTAACTTTATAATACCACCAAGATACATAGAATGTCACCTCGTACATAGTATATATTTATAATTACACCATGGAAAGGAAATTTCACTAACTCCATGTGTAAGAACGTGGATCTTCTTTTTCAGGTATGTTTTCCTTTTCTGGTCATTTTGGAGAAAAAGAAGAATTTCTAGAAATTTTCAAAGTACATGATGTGTACTTTATGAGTTGAGTCGATTGCCTTTTTATTATATTAAAGTGCATGGATTGAGTTGGGAAAATGTTAGGAGAGTTTGGAATGGTTTTGAATAAGTTTGGAGGTTTTTTTTTGGGAGCACGGTTTGAGCACGGTTAGGGGAAACCTTGCGGGTTCTCCAGGAAACCGTGCAGGACGAAAAAGTTGGCTTCGCACGGCCTGCACACAGTTTTCCAAACCGTGCGAGGAAACCATCCAGACCCCTCCTCTTGAGGCAGTGGCATGCGCCCGGTTAGCGCACGGTTTTCTAAATCGTGCGTACTAACCGTGAAGCCACATAAAAATAGGTTTTTTAAATCTGGGCTCCCTCAAGGGTGCCTCATTTCACTCCGAACTCACCCCCACTGAAGCCTCACTCGAAATTTTGGGTTATCAAAGGTTGAATGTGCTCTCCCACTTGTTTTGGAAGCCAATCGAAGGGGTTTCTTGTTGGATTGAATTCTGTTCTTCTTAGGTAAGTTTCTATTCTTGGTTTCTCTTTAGTTATATCTAGGTCTTCTCTTCCCTCTGTCTTGGTTATCTAGATCTACATCCATTGCATGTAGATCTACTGTTGGGGTTGCCTTGGGTTTTGATTTTAAAGCTTGTGGATGATAGGGAATAAGATTTAGGGTGGTTTTCGTGAAGTGTTTTCCCGTATTGGAGTGAGGTTATTGTGGTTTGATTTCGCCGGAACCCTAAAGGTGGGTGGTTTATACCTTTCCATTAAAAGTCTTTGAGTATTATGTGAAATTTTACCCAATACCTTTGAACGGGGTATTTTTCGTTACCATTTTACCCCTGTTAATTTCCTGCCCTGCTTGTATGCTTTAGTATAGGTTATTTGGATATGAATAGGGTTGATTGCTATTTTTTGGATATGGTTGCCCATGCATGTTCTGTTTACGACCGTTTAGTCCTGCTTAGCCTTTTTGGCCGCCTAGCCTATTTTCCCATGCCTAGTGTTGTAAGGTGGAGTTTTGTTTTCTAACATGCTTGACATGATATAGACCGATTTTCCAAGTCGTTCTTTAGGTTTACTTGGGCCGTATTGCATTGCTATACTAATTGACTTACACAGGGTCGTGAGAACCTGGAGTAGAAGATTATAAGGGGAATTGACCGAGTGAGCTTCCTTAGAGAGTCATGAATTATTTTAGACTGTAAATGGAATTGACTGAGTGATATTCCTCATAGAGTCTTTGAACCATTTTAGAATATAAGGGGAATTTAATGAATGAGCTTCCTTAGAGAGTCTTTGGACTATTGTAGACTGTAAGGGTAATTGACTGAGTGAGCTTCCCCATAGAGTCTTTGACCACTTGGAGATATAAGGGGAATTTTCCATGTGAGATTTCTCAGAGAGTCCTTGACTACCTTAGACTATAAGGGGAATTGACCGTGTGAGGTTACTCAGAGAGTCTTTAAACGCTTGGGACTATAAGGGGAATTGACTGAGAGAGATTCCTTAGAAATTCTATGTAGTATCCTTGTTTTGATTGAACCAGAGCGGTTAGGATAAGAGTACTACCCAGAGGGTCCCCTGCTTATTTGTATTCGTTGATGTATATAACTGATTGTATTGAAACTGTAGGACTGGCTACTGATGAGTACTTCCTTGTTTACTACTTTCTTTTGTTTATTGCCTGCCATATATTCACTGACTGTTAGGAACATATCTTGTGGTGATTGCCTACTGGGATTTAGTCTCACACCCTATTTGGGCTAAGAATTTGCTCCTAAATAGATTATATTGCTACAGGTATAGATAAGGTAAATCACCCTTCTACTTCACATACTTGATATGATCTGGAGCTAGAGAGCATGAGACCAAGCTGAGGCTTGTGATGCTGAGGAGTTGTTTATTTGTTTTCTTTTGTACTTTGGCTTAGTACTGTTCTGTATTCTAGCATTGTGATGTGTTTGGCTATTTTCATAGACATATGTACCATGAATCATTTTTATATATATACACTCCAGCTGTTTATTTCTTCATACTTCCTCTATTTACATTCGTATGCATTTTTATTGCTTTCGCTATTGTTATCTATTTTTTTCTCTTCCACTGTGTTACTCCGCCAATGAGAGAATACTTTCTCCACTAACACACCCAAGGCCCTCGCTGCTAGTCGGCAGCCTCTGGAATTAGGGTAAATTCACTTGTGGCCATGTGACCAACCGAGTACATGGTGCCTCTGCGTGGATTCTGGAACCAGGACGTTATAAAGTGGTATTAGAGGCGAGGATGAGATCTTGCGTTTCCAGGGGTGCGAATGGGTGCCAGCAGACATACGTGAGGAACTTATGTGGGACCTTCATTCCTCTTTTTGGGTAGTTAATCTTGGTGTCACCACGATGTCTCGTGATCTACACTATCAGTATTGGTGGCCAGGTATGAAGAGAGATTTTGCTGGTTTTGTCATGAAGTGTTCCACCTGTCAGCAGGTGAAGGCGGAGCATCAGTGACCAGTAGGGATTTTGCAGTAGTTTCCTATTCCTGAGTGGAAGTGGAATGACATCAGGATGGATTTTGTGACAGCTTTACCGAGGTTTCCTCAAGAAAATGATTCAGTTTGGGTTGTCATCGACAGACTCACAAAGGTTTCCCACTTCTTACCAATCAAGGAGACTTTCAGTGTTGATGAGTTGAGACGGTTTTAAATCCATGATATTGTGTTCTTACATGGAGTTCCAGAATCCATTGTTTCATATAGATATGCACATTTTACTTCTCGAGTCTTGTAGGGGATTCATAAGGCTTTGTGTACACAGGTACTTTTGAGTACAACTTACCATTCCCATACAAATGGATAGTCTGAGCGTACGATTCGGGTGCTTGAGGACATGCTTCATGCATGCATCCTGGATTTTGTAGGTTTTTGGCAGAATCAAGTACCTTATAGGAGTTTTCCTACAACAATAGTTTTCAAGAAGCTATTCATATGGCATCTTATGAAGCATTTTACGGTAGGCCAGGCCGATCACCCTTATATTGGCTAGAGGCAGGAGAGGTAGCTATGATGGGAACTCATCTTGTCTAGGAGACCATAGAGCTGATAGATTTTATTTGGAAGAGGATGACTACTGAACAGTCCTGAAAAAAGTCTTATGCTGCTCAGCGGAGATGACCTCTGGAGTTCGAGGTCGGGGATCAGTTTTTTTTGCGTGTCACACCAAGGTTGGGGCATAAGAGGATTAGGAGACAGATTAAGCTTTCACCAAGGTACGTTGGATTGTTTGAGGTTATGGAGAGAGTTGGGTCAGTTTCCTATCGGTTGTAGTTTCCTTAGAGGTACCGGTCTATGCAGGATGTCTTCCACTTTTCTCAGCTTCGATGTTACTACTCAGACCCATCTCATGTCTTCTAACTCGAGGAGGTTGAGTTAGAATTGGATGCATTGTTCAACGAGCATCCTATCCAGATTTTCGATCGAAGTACGATGGTTCTCCATGGCCGGTCTTTTCCTCTGGTACGAGTTCTGTGGCAGCACAGGCGAGTACATGACTATACTTGGGAGAGGGAGGCAGATGTATGATCGCAGTGGCAGGAGATTTTCAGGGTTTTTTCTTCTACGTAGCCTTGGTAGGGAAATTTGGGAACAAATTTCTTTAAGGGGGAATGTTTGTAAGAATAGAGATCTTCTTTTTCAGGTATGTTTTCCTTTTCTGGTCGTCTTTTAGAAAAAGATGAATTTCTTGAAATTTTCAAAGTAAACGCCATATACTTTATGAGTTGGGTCAGTTGGCTTTTATGTGTTTAAAGTGCATGGATTGAGTTAGGAAGAGGTTGCGAGAGTTTGGAATGGTTTTGAATAATTTTGGAGGATTTTCTTTGGGAGCACGGTTTGAGAACAGTTAGGGGAAACTATGTGGGTTCTCCAGGAAACTGTGCAGGAGGAGACAGTAGGCTCCTCTAGGTCTTCTCTTCCATCTCTCTTGGTTTTCTATATCTACATCGGTTTCATGTAGATATAGTGTTAGGATTTCCTTGGGTGTTGATTTTAAGGATTTTGGATGATTGAGAAAGAGATTTAGGATAGTTTTATTTAAACGTTTTCCTGGATTGGAGTGCGGTTGTTGTGGGTCGATTTCA
Organism: Viscum album; assembly: GCA_963277665.1. Lineage (NCBI taxonomy): Eukaryota > Viridiplantae > Streptophyta > Magnoliopsida > Santalales > Viscaceae > Viscum > Viscum album. Next base: position 1,106,357,750 of record OY728145.1, read on the forward strand.
CCGGAACCCTAAAGGTTGGTGGTTTGTTCCTTTCCGTTGAAAGTCTTTGAGTATTATGTGAAATTTTTCCCAATACCCTTGAACGGTGTATTGTGTGTTTACTATTTTACCCCTATTAATTTCATTCCCTGGTTGTATTCTTGAGTAGAGGTTATTTGGATATGAATTGGGTCGATTGCTATGTTTTGGATGTGGTTGCCCATGCATGTTCTATTTAGGACCATTTTGTCCTTCATAGCATTTTTGGTTGCCTTGCCTATTTTCCCATGCCTAGTGTTGTAGGGTGGAGTGTTGTTTTCTGACATACTTGATATTTCGTAAACTGATTAGCCAAGTAGTTATTGATATTTACTTGGGTCGTATTGCAGTGCTATACTCATTGACTTACATAGGGCTGTGAGAACATGGTGTAGAATACTATAAGGGGAATTTACCGAGTGTGCTTCCTCAGAGAGTCTTTGAACCATTTTAGACTATAAGGGTAATTGACAAAGTGAGCTTCCTCAGAGAGTCTTTGAACCATTTTAGTCTATAAGGGGAATTAACTGAGTGAGCTTCCTTAGAGAGTCTTTGAACCATTTTAGACTATAAGGGGAATTGACCGAGTGAGCTTCCTCAGAGATTCTTTGACCACTTTGGGCTATATAGAGAATTGACCATGTGAGATTCCTTAGAGAGTCCTTGAATACCTTAAAATATAAAGATAATTGACCATGTGAGCTTCCTCAGAGAGTCTTTAAACACTTGGTACTATAAGGGAAATTTCCTGAGAGAGCTTCCTTAGAGAGTCTCTGTAGTATCCTTGTTTTGATTGAACCAGAGGGGTTGGGCTGAGAGTACTACACAGTGGGTTCCATACATATTTTTTGTTATTGATGTATAGAACTGATTTCATTGAAACTGTAGGACTTGTTACTACTGAGTACTTTCTTGTTTACTGATTTCTTTAGTTTATTACCGGCCAAATATTCACTGACTGTTAGGCACATATCTTGTGGTGATTTCCTACTGGGATTTAGTCTCACACCCTGTTTGGGATATGAATTTGGGCCCAAAAATATTTTATTGCTGCAGTTATAGATAAGGGTAATCACCCTTCTACTTCAGGTACTTGATATGTTGTAGAACTGGAGAGCATGGGACCAAGCTGAGGCTTGCGATGCTGAGGAGCTGTATATCTATTTTCTTTTGTAATTTGACTTAGTACTATTCGGTATTCCAGCATTGTGATGTGTTTGGCTATTTTCCTAGACATATATACCATGGATCATTTTTATATATATGCACTCCAGCTATTTATTTCTTCAGACATCCATTGTTTACTTTCGTATGTATTATCACTGCTTCCGCTATTGTTATCTACTTTTTTTCTCTTCTGATGTGTCACTCTTCCAATGAGGGCATAGATTTCCCACTAACGCACCCCCAAGGCCCTTGCTTCTAGTTGGAATCCTCTGGTGTTAGGGGAAATGTGCTTAAGGCCATGGGACCAATCAGGTATGAGGTGCCTCTGGGTGGATTCCAAAACCAGGATATTACACCATGCAACCCACAGGATATCCATCATGATGCCACTCCTCCAATGTTGGCCACACAGAAACCTAAGAAAAACTGAAATTTAGTCCTCAGACTAAAATTATTTTCCTTTTCATGGATTAATTGATGGTTTTCTTTTAATTTTGAAACTAAAATGACTACCTCAACATGATTGTGTGTAATACCGTCCAACTAAGCCTTCGCATAATCACACTAATCAAAGTGATCCTTGTAGGGATAAAACTAATGATTCTATTTTTCAACATTAGATAGTAATCTAAGAAATTTTTTCTGGTTCTTATCCAACTCCCCAGTCTCAGTACATTTAAATTTAAGGATACAACTATCATCGTCATCACATTTATCTCCCAAACTGTTATTATTGCAGTTTGTTTTCTAAGATTCATCCCACATTGCTTCTGGACATGAACCTATATTACATGAACTACGATGATAATTTTTCATCCCATAATAGGTACCAGGGATTATTGTGGATGAATTAAGAGTTTTAAACCTACCACCAGGGGAGTAATTATTTTCTTAAATTCAATTATCCATTTCTTTCAATGCATGCTGAAATTATTGCAAACATTAAAATGTTTGGTTCCCCTTGTTTGAAAGGTCCCTTTTATGTATTTATTTATTTTGTTAAATATTAATATTATTGAATCAAATAGGATATATATGAATTGAAAATGGATGGATGACAATGGTATAACAAAATAGTATGAAGATGGGGTGAAAGAGTTCATCAAGATAGAAAAAGATAATTCATATGACCCTTCTCAAATCCTTTTTCCATGTTTATACTACTGTTATTCATGACTAATTATTCTAGAGGAGTTGGAAGAACGCATTATCTATCATAGAATATATCGAATTTATAAATTTTGGAATAAACATCGGTAAAAGTGAATGTATCTAGTGACTGGGATAACACTATGTTTTATAGATCATCTGATATGATTACAAGTATGGATATTAAATAAGACCATTTTGAAGATGTGATTAAATTTTTAAATTATAATAAATATTGTATTGATGAAATGGAAATGATAGTATAATATAAACATCATGATTTTCCAAAATTGTTTGAGAAGTTAAATATTTTTTCAATGATTCCATTGTATACTAGTTATAGTAAATATACAACATTGTCAGCCATAATAAAGATTTATAATTTAAATGATTGAAATGGATGGAATGACACCAGTTTTACTGAACTACTTTCTCAATTGAATGGTATGATCCCAAAAGATAATGAGATTCCTAGATGAACATATGACACTAGAAAATGATACATTCAATGGGTATAATATATAAAATAATACACACATTTCCAAATGACAGTATACAATTTCTCAAAGGCCAAAAATAACATAAATAATTTCAACTGTGTGGTTCTTATTAATACAAGAAATATGAATCAGGTCCTATTAAATCTTTATGGTACTTTCAAATCATTCCAATTTTTAGGAACCTATATAGAAGTGATTAAACTACAATTAAATTAATGTGGCATGAGAATACATAAAATGAAGATGGGAAACTTTTTCACCTAGTAGACTCTCCTCAGTGGAATAGAATAGATCATGAGTATCCTAAATATTGAAATGATTTGAGAAAACATTGACATGTTCTATCTACATATGAAGTTAATTTTTTTCGTTTTCAAAGAAGCACTCACAATACATGTCTAGTTATGTTGGGAAATTATAAATTTCCACCATGGTTATGCATGAAATGAATATAAATCACAAGATCCCTTCTTATATCAGGACCAAAACAACCGAGTAATGATATTGATGTTTATATGGATCCATTTATCAAATATTTGAAATTATTGTGAGATTAAGGTGTTATGTTGTATAGTTATGATATAAATTGAGATTTCTCATTGAGATCTATGTTATACAAGACAATAATTGACTTTATTACTAATGGAAATTTTTTAGGAAATAACATTAAAGGAACTCAAAGGTGTCCCATTTTAAACAAGTTCCAAAGTTAATTAGGTTGAAACATTCATCAAAGATTGTGTTTCTAGGATGTCGTATATTTCTAACTCAGTGATATAAGTAATAATCCTTAATGAAATTATTCGATCGGAGTTCAGAAGAATGTATAATACCATCACCACTAACAGGTGATCAACTATTTTAGAAAGTAAAAAATATGGACACTACTTTTGATACCCCTTTTTTGAAAAAAAGTATAAAAATAAGTTCGAAAAAGATATCAGTTTTTTTTTGAATTACCATATTGGTATTATTTTTACATAAAAGGTTTTTTATGTTATACATTTTGAAAAAACATGTTTGTGATAGATTCATTGGAATGATACTAATTGCACCCGTAAAAACAAAGGATGTAATTAAGAAAAGTTTGTACATGATTGACATTGGAATACATGAAGTGTTAGTTCCAGTGAAGGGAGAAAAAATGGAATTTTCTTCCTCTAACTACTTACTCTCTTTCCAATTAGGAGAGATATCAGTTTTGAAACTTATTGAATGATATATTGGTTTCATAGAGGTCTTCAAAAAATATTAATAATATCTTTTCAATGAATAATTTAAAGTTAAAGTGTCTGAAATAAAATGATGTTCATGTTTTGATGCAAGATCTAATTCCTATAGATTTACATTGCATTTTTTCCAATAATGATCATCGTACATTAACCAAACCCTATTGTTTTTCAAATTTATATGTGGTAATGTTATAGAATCAACAAAATTGATAACCATGGAAAAAGAAAATTTTCATCATATTATGTGAATTGGGAATGTTCTTCTCACCAACATTATTTGATAAAATGGTTTACTTGATGGTTCAATTGGTACTGGATATGAGACTATTCAGACTTTTACATTATAGATGGAAGTACCCCCAATGAATGGTATATGATGATTTTGAAAGGGTATTTCAAAAATCAATGTTGTCCAAAAGGTTGTATTATGTGTCATTATATTGTCGAGAAAGCAATTGAATTATGTATCGACTACTAGTTTGGTGTGTAAAGAATTGTTCTAATGGAATATCATCACACTGGGTAGTTTTTGTGTGAAGGAACATATGGAATAGATGTAGTCACAATCACTATTATAGATCTAGAGTAGTCCCACCTTTATGTTTTTCATAATAGTCTAGAGGTTTCCCCATATGTTGAAACCCAGAAAGAAGTTATTAGGCCTTTTAATCAATCAAGGGTTGAAATCTGGATATAAAATACACATAATCAATAGTTTATAAAATGCTTTCAAGAACATATTTTTAAGGAGTCAACTGAAAATATAGATTCAATTTCAGAATTAATTTGACATATATCTATAGGACCAAGTGTTTATGTACTATCTTATAATGATTATGTAATTAGTGGTTATATGTTATATACAAATAAACATGATGGATGCAGTACCATGAAAAATAGTGAAACAATACTTGTGAATGAATTGATGCATCTGGTACAAAGAAAAAAATCCAATTTTTGTGAATATGTTATATGTTAGAATCATAAACGAAATATGAGATTTAGATTACATAATATTCCAAGTGAAATTTTTTTAATTAAAGTGGATTGATAATAGGTTTCATGTTAAAATAGATGAATTCGGATTCATGAAATTGGATTTAAGTAATAAGGAATACATAGAAACCCCATTTATAATTCAACCACATGCAGTACAAGTCTTTCATATTCCAGATCCTAAATACCGAAAGTGGTCAATTATTCTTTTATCGATTAAAACCACTAAAGGGTGAGATGAAAATTTAATTAAGGATAGACCTTTAACTAGGATGTAAATATAATTTCATAGTAGTCCCAATGTAGATGTGACCAAAATTAAAGGATTTGAAAACTCAATATAGGGGTCAAATCCCTTCAAACTTAAAAAAAAGAGTTTTATAATCAGGTCATAATTTTTGTAATATACATTGAATTACCTCATATTATTATCTTTTAAATATAGAATTTATATAATATAAATTAAATGTACATCCAATTATATAGACAATATCTTCTATATGTGTCATTGCTCCCAATCTTGAGGAGTAATAGGTTTCTCAACCTAACGGTGCTCCCAATGTTGAATAACAACAACCTTCTATGAATATCGATGTTACCAATCTAGAGGAACAACATATTAATGATGTTGAGCCCATGGAATTGGAAGAGAAAAAAAAACCAGTGCACCAGAAAAAAATAGGAGTGTTGTAGCATGACAGTGCTAGAAAGAATTAGTAAGGAGAAAATCAAGGACATAAAATTTGAGGTTGGATGGAATGCATGTGGACAATCTATTAACCCCATTAAGGCCATGTTTAATAGTTTCAATGGGCTCACCACATGGAAGTATGTACTGATTGATATAGTTTCATGGAAGAGTGTTTTTCCAACTCTTAATATAATAACTTGGAAGGATATTAGGGTAAAAGTATGATATAGTTTCTTTATTTTACTAAACAAATGAAACATTGACTTACTCTTTATTATCCCTTATAGAGTGTATTTATTAGTAGATGACTCTTGAATGAAATTTTTATTAATTATTTTTTAGAAAGGTTCATAGTATCTTTCACACAATTTTTACAAAGTCTTATCTTAAAGACTCTGAAGTGAGAATAAAATCGCACTCACTATAAATGTATGCACACCTTATAATCCAAGAAAAGTGGGATTCATTTATTAGGCTTCGTGAGGAGACATATTTTTAGGTACATTTTTAATGGTAATAAATTGTTTGACAATATTTTCATTAATCACATTGATGAATAATTGTTAATTTATGAAAAAAACAGAGTGTTAAAAATAACCAATAAGAAAAAAAAAACAAACATACCCCTACATTAAAGAAAGCATGGGGTGTGCTTCACTTGAAAAAAAGTTGGTACGTATATTAAATCTACCATAATACTTATATGTAACATGAAACAACCACATAATTATGTACCTCTATTTATATGAAGATTGTTGAATCCAAATACAAATCCACTTCCATCCCACATCATGTGCTATGGAAGGAGGTACATGTAAATAAAGATATGATATTAATAGATGAAGACACACAAAAAAATTTCTAAGTATTTTTAAGTATGACATAATAAAAAATTTATTTTTCTTAAAATATATATTACATAACAATGATTTCTTATATTTCCATACTTTTAATCCAACATAGACATAGTAATCATCATTTTTTGTACTAGATGAACAACTACTATCAATGTCCTTAAAGTGGCCAAAATAGTATGGTCGTGTCAGAGGTGTGGATTTTGGGGTGACACCTTCAACATATTTTGAGAAAAAAAAATGAATAGGGGATAAAGATAAAAAATGGAAGAGTTACAGGCATGATTATATTCTCTTGGATAAAATTTCTATTGGAAGTCATAGTTTCCAGAAAAATTTATGGTAAATAATCAATGAGAAGAAGAAAAATAAGAACAACCTTTGTGTGAAGATCGCCCCCACCCCTACCATATTTGAGGTGAGCCCCTCCCCTTAAAAGGAAATCATAGATGAGGTAATCAATATTCTCGTAATTGTTTCTATGAAATGTGAATCAAGAATACACTGATGCCTTTCCTATATTGATATTATACAGGGTGAAAATTATTGTGATTTATATCTATCAAAAATCATCCATCTCCTTATTAATAGGTCTATTGTGTTTATTATCCAAGAAGATACTATAATCAAAATACAACTTCCAATACGTCTTGTGGGAGTGGGGATTAACATAACTCGTGATCCAAGCACTGAGATACATGTTTCACTTGATAATATACATATACATATGGTTGAGAAAACTATTGGACCATTCATTCTATAGTACCTAAATCCTGTAAAAAACATATCAACAAGTAGGTATTCATTTATAATTTATTTTTCATGAAAAATATTTAAAAATTAATGAAAAAAGTATGAACCGATGAATTTTATTACATACAAAAAAAGGGAATGTGGTAAAATGAAAGGCAGAATCAAGATGATATAAAGGATCAACCAACCAATATAAAATATCTTCACAAATAACCATTACCCCTCACATTCAACTTTCACATTTTCTAAAATTGAATGTCCATGCGGATACAAGGTTACAAAGTGGTAATAATTTCATAGTTGTTCTTGAAGAAAAATGTACAAAGAGGCTATTATAGACTATATTTCTCTTGAGAATGTAAATGAAATCATCAAGTATGAATGGATATGATTCGGAGTTTTAAATTAATATATGAGGTGTATTTTCATGATTTCTTTCCAACAACAAGTCTATTATGTTATTATGACTAAATCCAATTCATATTTTTTACAGTTTTATAAAAAAATACTATTTGATGGGAAACCCCTATGAACATAAATATGGACTCAGTATACCACACATCACTTATACCTAAAAAACCTCTTTGGAATCAGATTAAAGTGATGCAATAGTGAAAAAATGGTTGTAGTGTTTTAAAGAAAACTATAGACAAATGAATCTTCTTATTACCAATGATGCAGGGGTAAAACTTTATAATTTAATCATATCAAATATATTTTCATTATTTTTTTTACTTATTCAATTTTTGTAATAAACATTGGTTACTTATTGTAGTAAATATGGATACTCTAAATATTTATTTTCTAGATTCACTACTGGGATACCCAACAAACCGACCATACATGATGACATTTTAAAATTTTTTATACACTACATGCAATATTTTTGAACTAAACATCTACTTATATATTTTCTATTATATTTTAATACGAATTATTTTATAATAGGGTGGTGTTTAAATATCTTCAAAATCATGGAATGATGATATTCCACATGTACAAGAAGCTTCTTGAATTCTACAAGTGGATAAGTATTATGATATATATATATATAATAAGATTTTGCTGTCAAAACATATATCAAAACAAATTACTTGTTTTTTCAAATTTTTTTAGTGCCTGAGACAAACCAATGGAAATGCTTGTTATTATTATGTTTTCAAATTTATGAAATATATCATATATCATCAACAAACTAGAATCCCCAAATAGGTATTTTCAAATATAATTAACATTTAACTTAAAATATTTAATAATATTATTTTTATTTTTATTTTTTATGTACTACTAGGACTATCAAAAGTCCTTGTATTAAAAAGATGGAATATATTTTTTAAAAATTTATCTGTAGCATACCTGGTGTCAAAATGTATATATATATATATATATATCATGAAGATATGACTTCCTACTACTTATTTAGTTGATTTTTTTCAAAATTATATCTAATTTTTTTAGTTAATTTACTTATCATTTTTATTTGATATTTATTTTTTCAATTTTTATAGTGATCATGAGGAAATGAATTCATTAACAAGGATGTTTCACTTATGTACTATTTTCATGCACTCAACAAAGATGAGGACCTCATGATGATGTAATTTTCTTTTTATTCACCAATGCATTCAATATTATAAGTTATAAAAAAATTAGGTATCCCATAATGTTTAATTAATTGTAGGATAAAAAGGCATAGTGGAGTCAACCATACCTCAATCCAATACACGATATACTTGGTATGAATCAAATAGTGTGGCTTAATTTTAATATTGAATTTTTATTGATGTATTATTTCATATTTATGATTTATTTATTTATTTATATTATTACTATCAAAATAATTTTTAACTTATATAGTCGGATTCTTATGCTTGAGTTGGGGTGGTTTGTTCGAATCTACCAATGCTCATGAGAGATTGAACTTCGAGTCTATAACTAAGATAATGGAAATAAGGAAATCGATCAATCAGTCTCACCTCAATCCAACACAATGTGTGCTCATTAGGACTTGAATTTTATTTTTTTACTTTATAATTTACATTTAAGTTCAAAACACACATCACATGCTCAAAACTAAGAAAAAACATTCATATTTTTTTTATACTTTAGGAAAATTATCTGTAAGTCATATTTGATGTGTAGGAATCGACAACACCACAATATAACACATGGTGTGACTAGTAAGACTCCAAGTGTGCCTTTATTTAAAATTGACATTTTTGTAAAAAAGATAAGTGACATACTCAAAATAGATCAAACAAATTAATATTGACTTTATATATTAGGACAATGATCCATAAATCATTTTTGTTGTGTAGGAACCAACCTTACCTCCATCTAATACACGGAGTGCCCAGTATCACTTAAATTGGTTGTTATCAGTCTAAAATTGACATTTTAGTTCAAAACATGTGTCACTCATAGAAAAATGAGAAAAAATACTCATTGTATCTTTACCATTTATGAAACTTGTCCATAGATCATTCTTTGATGTGTCAGAATTATTTTCACATCAAACTTACACACGATGTGACTGATATGACTCAGAGTGAATGATTATATTTTAAAATGATATTATTGTAAAAAAGAAAAGTGACATAATCAAAACTGATAAAATGCATTAATATTGTTTTGATGCTTTAGGAAAATTATCCATAAAACATTTTTTATGTATAAGAATCATTCACACCTCAATATTATACATAGTGTGACCGGTATAACTCCAAGTGCGAATTCTTATTTAAAGTTGGTATTTTAGTAAAAAAGACAAGTGATATAATCCAAACCAATAAACTACTCTCAGATTTATTTTCAAATTCAAGAATACAATTCTTAAGTCGTTTTTGATGCGTACGAATCTTACACACCTCAATCTGATACATGACAATCCCAATATGACTCAAAGTTTTTGTTATCAATTTAAAATTGACAATTTAGTTCAAAACATGTGTCACTCACTAAAAACAAGGAAAATATTCTATGATTATCTTGATAATTTATTTAAATAATTCATAAGTAATTTTGGATGTATAGGAATCAATCTCTCATCAAACTGACACACAACTTGACCGGTATGACTCAAAGTGTCTATTATCAGTTTTAAATTGACATTTTAGTTCAAAACCTATGTCACTCACTAAGAAAAAAGAAAACATGCTCTGATTATGTTTATTCAATAGGAAAATAATTCATAATTCATTTGTGAGGTGTAGTAATTAGTCTCATATAAAATTGACATAACATATGACATGTATGACTCAAAGTGTTTGTTTTCAGTTTAAAATGATATTTTGGTAAAAAACAAAAGTGACATATTCAAAACCAAGAAAATTTATTCATATTGTTTTAATAATTTAGGAAAAATATTCATAAGTTATTTGTGATGTGTAGGAATAAATTTCACCTTAATAAAATTCATGGTGTGAACGGTATAACTCCAAGTGTGAGTTTTTACGTAAAATTAACATTTTAGTAAAAAACACAAGTGAAATAATAAAAACAAAGAAAAAATCATATTATTTTTATACTTTAGAAAAAAAATCCATAATTCATTTTTTACATATAAGAATCAAATGCACCATAATCTGATACATAGTTTTCCCAATATGACTATTCAAACTACTTAAAAATATTCAAAGAGTACAAAGGAAACATCAAGAAATACTCCCAAACTCTACGTGATGTAGTAACATTCAGTAGCTTTGTGAGTAAGCTATGTAGTCGAGCTTCGCGAGAGAGCTATACGGCCGAGCTTCGCGAACAAGCTACGCGGTCGAGCTACACGCGAGAAGATTTGTGATGCCCCTACGTGGAGCACCTATGTGGTGGATCTACACGGAATACCTGTGCGGTAAAAGTTTCTTCATCCAGGCCCCATCCATGCCTATAAATAGGACCCTTGTCCTCCCCATTTTCAGACAAAAAAAAAAGTGAAAGACTCTCTAAAGATCCCATTGCATAGCTGTTACTCCTAGATCTTTAAAATTGTCTCAGATTGTTCTTTAAACTACAAAAGAATGTATAACTAAATGGGATAGGCATGCTTTGAAGTTCTTCCCATTTTACAATCCTCATCCATACCTACACGGTGTATCTGCACACCGAAACTATGCATTATATCTGTGCACCACACCTGCGCGATAGGGAAACGCGGGGTAACTACGCGGCTTACTTGCACGAAGTACCTACGTGGCCAATTAAAGTACCCTTATTTAAACAAATTCATGGTAGGTTATCTCCTTCCTTGGTTCCCTTATCCGAAAGGGGCTAAGTTGAAGCCTCCACCAAAACCTCCTAACTTGTCAAACCTTTGGGTAAGGCACATCAGTGTGTCTCCAATTTGGGTGTGTATTTCCAAAGTCAGAGGTTCCCCACATTCATTTCACAATGGGTTTAAGATTCAAGGGATGTTTGTGGGTTTTTATATCTGCAGTCACATAGACATTTCTCCCCGAAATAGTGTTGGGAAGTTCTCTGTTTGGAGTATGGTTGGCTTCTGGACTTGCCCTTTTCAAAGAGTTGAATCGGGACCTCAGGTATATGGTGTAGAAGGTACACTTTGCACTTTCCATTCCGCTCAAGTATAAGAGAACTCTCTCTCTCCCCTACCAGAACCAATTTCGGGGCAGCCATCCTGGTATAAGCCCCTCACCTTCACCCCTTCTTCCTTACATTGGACCCTTGTCCATTTTAAATAGAACAGAGGGATGGTTTGTCGCCTCGCCCTCTTCCACGGTCGATGCTCCCTCTTCCATCAGTGGAGGAGAAAAAGTGTGAAGTGTCATTGTTGAATCTTTCACATCCTCTTGTTTCTCACACTGTGCATGACTCAAGTGGGCTTAGAGATACATGATGGTTGCAACATGTTCACAAACACTCACCCAATGAACTACAAGAACATTAATTCTTGTGTAAGCCAGGATATGTAGGAAGCCTTGTCAGGGCCTGACCTCATCCAACCCTAATTCCCCCAACCAAGGCATCCTCCTTAGGAAATAATCCCCAAATTCAATCCTCAAATCATCAAGGTATCCTTTTTCAGGTAGTAAGCCCAAATTCATCTTTCTCAGAGGACTATACTCTCCTATGATATTCATAGAACTATGTGGGATTTGATTCCCATCCATATGGGATAATTAGGAATCCTCCTTGAGGTTCAAACCCAACACTTAAAATCAACCGTATTCTCTTTGAGCCATATTCCCAATAGGGTCTGATCCTACTTGGAAACTCATATCCTTTTTAAGTTCCTTGGGCTGCTTCAGCGTAAGTCCCATACTAAATTTCAACCAAGAACCTTCCTCTTAGAGGTCCTTATCACATGACCTTAAAAGGTATGATGTGTCCTATTAAGTGTCACCTAACTATGAGGGTTCTGATTCCTTTGATAAGGACATGTAGGTAGCTCATTTTATAATCACAATCCCAAGAATAAAAAAAACCTTCTTCTCCCTATATGACAATAAATTCCAGACTGCCCCACTGAGTGGCTTAAAAACCAGTATCATTATAACAATGATTAAAAAGAATCTTTAATCGGTATATTGGAGGATACCATTGATGGAAAACCTCGAATACATACAGATGTTTCCATTTATGGAGTACCATGAATGCATACTGATGATTCTATATTTTTCACATATTAATAAGTGATTGTACATTCCACGGGATACTTATGATATAATTGTTGAATTAATAAGGATTCATGAAAACATTTTAATTATACAAAGAGATTCTCAGAGTAGAAAATAATTCCCCCCAAAATGGTGTGATGAGTCTGACCTCCCATCCTCTCGACCAATGCACGGTTTTATGTATCGTAAAGTTAAAAAAACTTAACGAACGCCTGCCTTTGGAAAGAATGTCCTCTTTGGATAAATAACTATTGGAAGTTTCTGGTTCCATGAATAAATCCAATAGAAACCAGCTGGAAATAGTGATTCTTAATTCTAGAACATGTGTTTCAAGGAACTACAAAACAAAAATGGTGAACCCGACTTGAATCCTTAACCAAGTTAATAATGTTACCCACATGTTAGGCACCTATCAGTTGATAAAGGAAATCTACACAAAGGAATTAATCACACATGTATCCATATTAAAAGATGCTACTTTAATAGAAATTTTTGTTGTTCTCAATTTTCTACATAATTCCCTTCAATCCAAAGAATGGCTTTCTCCAAGACAACATCTGTGAACTTCCCGACTGCTGCTCAAGCTGGATCTCCATCCATGGGAAGAATGTTATCACCAACCCAGCATCTTCAACGCTGGTTCTATAATGTGATGATAAACTAATATCTCCATCATGGTACAATCCTGACTTTGGAGGCTTCTCGACAGGCCCTCCAGGTCAACAATAATCCTCGATCATCTGACCGACAAAGACCAATGATCAAGAAGAAAATGGTGCCGACCAGCGTCTCCAACCATTTCGGTTCTTTATCCCCAGAATGCAACAATCAATATCTATTATACTATATGGAGGTGGATCAATATGTCACTAAAGGCCTCAATTCAATAATACAAGAGTCCTTCCCGAGGTCTCCCACTAGCAATCGCTGCTAAAATCACGCGGCAGTATATCCCCAACATGATGGGGTGTTTCCTCTAGACGTTTTTCCTAGGTCTCTCAGACCCAGGAATGCAAGATGAACCGCTAGGGACAATGTCCAGTTAACAGGAGGCAGGTTCTCACCTCTACCTCCACCAGAGAAGTTGATCGATCAAACTTGATGGCAAACAATGAGCTGGCACATACACCCATTCAACCTTTTTTTTCTCAACAGTCTCATCTAACAGCAACCCACCAATCCCACCAGATAAACCTAGTGTAGTACCATGAACAGGCACATACACCTGTTTACATGTTCTCATCCAGTCAGCAGGCTCGTTTGACTACATTTAAAGAGACCCACCAATCTAATATGGTGGAAACTGGTAAACAAGAACATACACCTATTTACAATCACCAATTCTGTCAGCAGTATCGTCTGCTAGTATTAGAGGAAACTCATAAACCATACTTGACATAGAATATCCAAAAGGCACATACACCTACCAATGCTCATCAATCCTACCAATAGTCTCATTTGGTAGCACTCGGAGAAGTCATTCAGAAAGCTCTGACGACAAATTTGGGGCAGACCCAACTCTCTACCCCTATGTATGAGTACTATCAATATCTATCGACAGGAAAAAGAGTACAGGATCAGGCACATACACCTACTCTAGATACAGAATGGATGTATATTCCTGTTCTGACCACTGAGGTCACTAAACACATCATATCAATGGTGAATGGGAAGAACAATATCCCTGCCATATTCTGGAAGCATGTCAGGATATTTTAACAACTACTTCAGTAGTATCTGGGGAACAGACACGTAAATCTATCCCCGCACATGGATGACACATCGGCATGACATCTCATAGTAGATACCCAACTCGGTTCCAGTCTAGGAGGTTCATGGGGCATACTCCCCCATATCATATGGACAACAAGATTGGGAACATACACCCTTTCCAATTGGAGGTAACCGGTCTATTCCGGTAACTAATCCAAGGTAGGCACATATACCTGCCCATGATAACCACTTTTCTCAACAAGTGGCCTAAAATATTTATAAGAGAACATCCAAGCAGAAATCTCACCAAATACCATTGGAAAATCTAGAGTCAAGCTGTAATTTAGCTCCTCTTAATGCTGGAGTTCTTGAAGCCCTCAGACATTTATCTATTGCTGCTCAAGATCTTACCCTCTCATTACCAAATTTTGGGAGTGGTGACTATAATTTCGAAGTTTCTAACCAGAAAATTCATCATGAAGGCTTTCTTCCTGAAAATTTGGTCAATCCAGAGTATATATCTTTGTATGAGATCCACAGAAACCCTCTATGTGGCCAGAAGACCAAGGAGAAAGAAGATTTATCCCTTGCTATAATCCATCATGGTGATCCTCCCCATAATGTCATTCACTACGAAAGTCCTCTCCGCATTAGTATTTCGCATTGTAAAAACAATTCTATAATTGAAAATATATCAATAAGAATGCCCTCCTATCTCAAGGCACTTACAAACACAAGGCCAATCATGTCTGGTTCCTTTTCATTGACAGGTGAAAAACTTTCTTAGTAAGAATACATCATAAGGAAATAGTCATTCTCCAAACCACCCTTGGGTCATTTATCCTCTAATGAAGGGCATCCACTTTGGTCAGACCAAGTGGAGAAACCACTATTAGAAGATTATGAAGACATGTTGAACATGAGGAAACAATTATCTAAAGGAGAAATACCAGTCATGTTCTGGCCTTCAGCAAATTCTCAGTTTGATATTCCAAAATTGATGACAGAAGATTGTATTCATGACATTCATCTCAACTTATGGAAAATCTTCGTCATTTAAAAACTAAATTATTACCATATGATAAATATCAAAATCATATAAAGATAATAGAAGGGTTACAGTGTCAAATTGACTTGGAATATCTTTCAATTTCCCACCATCCAAGGGTTGAAAAATAGAAGATAACCATTCAGTGCGCATGTCTCAATGCTCTGAAAAGACTACGTGGATTAATTTCTGATTCCCCATCTAATGTTCGCATTAGAGGATGGGGTGCATATGGAGAATTTCATTTCCTTGCACTCAAAAATCATCAAATTCTTCCAAATGTGGTCTCATGCAATGTTATTTTTCATGGTCGGCTGTAGCCAATGAGTTTTGTGTGTAATCAAATGTACGCTCAAGAACAGGCCTCAATTAGTTCTAATCAAAAACAAGCCCAAAGAAAAGGAGTTATTGAAATACTTCTACATCAAGCCTCTGAGAATCTTGAGCAGGCGTCCCGTTTAAAGAATGTCCAGCATCAGAGGATTCAAATGTCCAAAATAGCATAGTAATTTTCTAGAATAGGTGATTTAATTAATTGTCGGATGATGCACCTTGCTAATGTTTGAACCAAAATCTGCAATATCAGAAGAGAAGTTGCATAAATTTCAGCTATAGAAGTTCAAGAATCACCCCAGCTTGCCAGGTTGTGGGATCATTTAATTAAACCTTCAAATTCATTAAATAATGTTAAAATATTTGAAGAAGAAGAAGAATAGGATCAACCCCAGCCTGAAAGGCTGGGGGCTATTTTTCATCTTCAATTCCCTCCTCAACGGAAGTAATTTTTCTCCCGATTAGGGAAGAGTCCACAAGGAAAGCGTACAACTGAACTATCCAATGATTCCCTTCATGTTACTTTCCACCAAACAGTTCATGGGGATTATTCATATAGGAGAACGAAATTTCATGGAAGACAAAAAGGGAGACGATCTACCAAAAACACTAACAGAATGTCGTTAATGGGTTATGCATCAGTGAATGTTATCAATACCATTACAGAAGATACTCTAGAAAATAAGTCTAGTTCAGGGGAATTAGAAGATGAAGTTATTCTCCACAATGCGGTACACACTAAGGCAAATGAATAAGGTGTGTGTACCCAAAATCAAAGGTTTACCCAGAATCTAGGTATGCCTTCAAATAACCAACTCCCCCCTCTCCGAAAGGTGTCCAATAAGGGGAAAGGAAAAAAGTCAGATTGCATCTCACTTTTCCACTGGATAAGGTCAATCTCTTTCACTTGAAGAGAGACTTCCACAGCAAGAATAAGAAATGAAGGGGTTGAAAAGACTCAATACAGAGTTACTTCGAAACAACATTTCTACTAGACATACTCCCCAGGAAAGTCCTCAACATGCAAATCCTATAGGATATCTTCAACAAAAAGGATTTTTAGTAACTACAAATGAAAATAATGAATTCCCTCCATTGGGTACACAATCAAGAAAGGATCATATACATATTGATAGGCCTATTTCTATGGGATATCCAAGACAGATATCAGCACCACCATCAGTGGTCTTACTGGATATTGCACCAGCTCAAGTTCCAGTGGCATTGCCTAAATAGAATCCAACTCATCCAGATATTCTGTAAATTCTTATGAACATAATTGAGGTATTAACGACTCTATTGGAAGTTATAGAGGGACGATGTGAACCAGTTAAACCGGAAAAGAGAGAATACCCTGAATGGGTGGATGAAATTCCTCCCCCATCAAATTTTGTGAATACCACATTTTCAATTTTTAATGGTTCGGGAGATCCAAAACAACACTTAACACATTTTGTTTCTCATTGTGATCCTATGATGGGGACTCCTCAACAACAAGAAGCAGTTAAGCTCAGGTGTTTTGTGCAGTCATTATAAGGACCTACTTTTTTCTGGTATACATGTTTTCAATCTCAGTCAATTACTAGGTGGGAAGATCTCCATTAAAAATTCATTCTTCAATTTAGCTCAACATTACCAAATTCGATAGTTTTTGATCTTACCAATTGAAAACAAAAGGAAAATGGAAGAGCTTCATATTTCATTGCTCGCTTGAAGGGATTAACATATTCCTTAAGTTTATCACTCCTTCAAAGAATATTTGCTTCCAATCTGTGTGGAAAATCTGCTTGATGAATTATGAATATCATTGATCCTTGTGAAATACAAAGGTGGGTTTCGAGACCTTACTTCAATCGCTCAACTGATAGAAGACTCTATTGTAGAGATTAAGGCTAAAACACATGTAATTACATTAGTTTCTGGAAGGAGAATAGGAAAGGTATAAGATGGTATAGTTACACTCAAATAGGCACCTGAAACTACTTTTAGTTCAAGACCCTCATCATACCGAAGGGCTCTACTTCCTGAGCATCAGCAGCAATGACCACCTCATCAAGATGATAAAAGAGATAAAAGGTGTAAATAGTTTGATGAATTAAAGAATAAAATCTATTCTTTCAATAATGATCAAGTTTCTGGCTAATTCATCTCAGCCTTAGAAAAAAATTTAGTTCAGTTTCCAAGGCCAAAGAAGCCAAATAAAGACCGAGATGAAGATCATCTGAATTATTGTCCCTTTCATCAGATGTTGGGACACCCCATTCAGGAGTTCTTTATTTTCAAAGGCTTCTTACAAAAGATGGTAGACTCTAGACAAGTGAAATTGAAAAGTTCATCAGCTCAAGTAGCATGAGTTACTGCCACAAATCCAGAGGAAGAGGGGGAATGGAAAGAAGTTAAAAGTAAAAAATGTGAAAAATATGATGATTGGATGATCGGAAAAATGATCAACTGAACACATGATATTTTATGAACAATGTTGAAAAAACCAATTGTGTCATATACCACTCCAACCACAGCAAAACCATCTTCATCAAAGATTCATTCCTAAAAAAACAAGGTGGTCATAAGGATAAAGAGAAGTCAGAAGAAGACGAGCTTGCATCAAGGCCAAAGTTGTCCTTAACCCTAGTATATTTCATGCCATCTATTTCAAAATCATGGGAATCACCCCACCAAATGATACAACCAAAAGTAATCTATCAGGAAGAATCCTCATCACACAAAGAATTGATCTTTGGTTTCATTAATGTTATCCATTTAACAGATCCTTATACCAATGGTGATTCTAATTATATTGATCCAAAATTCTGTATGCCTAATTGGGGGACTAGAGGAAGAGGCCAAGGTCGAGGATACATGGGAAGACGTGGGAATTCCAGAAACCATAATTTTAACTCTACCCCTGCTCAAACCATATATGCGGAAGAAACTCGTGGAAGGTCCCTTTTGCGAGCTCAACAAGAACAAGGAGTTCTTCTATGAAAAACAAGTATAGTTTTGAAACAATTATTCTGGAGGACCGATTAGAAGCTACATAGTCTTCTTCTCAGCAGATGAATAGACTTAGTTAGTCTAATTTTCCAAATTCAAAGGTATTTCCCACTTCTGTTTTAAGACAGAATACATCTACAATAGAAGCATCACCTTCCAAAGAACTTGAAAAACCACATCTCTATGCTAGGAAATAAATACCTTTGGACCAAAAGTATGATTTTTTGAAACAATTGGCCCAAGTACTGGCCAAGTTATCAATTTTGGATGCTTTTAATCTGCCAAAATATCTTCGAGAAGCACTCATTGAGGCCTTGTAAAGTCCTCAATAATTTGAAACTGAAGTTGGTGTTGCTGGAGTTTACTATATATAGAATGATTCTGTATAATTTCATGCAGTACTATCTTTTAAAGATGAAGATGAAGACCATGTGGTACATGGACACATTGGACCTTTGTATATTTCTGGAAAGGTCAATGACATGGATATCCGATGAGCCTTCATTGATAATGGCTCTGGGGTTAACCTCATTCTCATTCATACACTTCATCGGTTGGGCCTGACTAAATCTGACTTATATATTTTGACTTTAATGTTGCAACGATATGACAAGAATGAACAAGAACCTCTGGGATAAATTACACTCAGAACTCAGTTTGAAAATCTTGTGTCTAATTCAGATTTCATGGTTGTTCGTCAGGACACAACCTTCAATATTCTTCTTGGAAGGCCTTGGTTGCATCAACATGAAGCCATACCTTCATCATTACACCAATGTCTGAAATACTATTTCAATGGTCAAATCAGAACATTGTATGGTGACAAGGATCTGTTCAAAACATGTGAATCTCAATATATTGAGGCAGAGTTTTATCACACAAAAGGAATGAAGTCCATGACCAAGGAGATACATAGAGTTAATGCTTCAAATGGACTGGAAAATATTCCAGAAAATCCATTCATGCATATTAATACAGATTATGTTCTATGAATCAATCAAGTTGAAAGGGTAAATCCAAATCCATGCGCTCATCCAATAATTCACATAATGTCAATTACAGTTATTGATCCTGATAACATGGGAGACATTATTGATGCACCAATCAATGATGGAAACCTGGATGGATATGTTTTTATTTCAACTGTTGAAATACAATGATCCACTAAATTTTTAATCAAAATAGAAAAAAATTTAGCAATATTAGAGGGATACCAAGATTTTAATTCTCAATCCATAAATCCCTCTTCACCAAAGGAAGACCCTTCATCATCAGTAGGGTCAGATGTGGTGGTTTTCTCTTCGAGATATTCAAATAATGATTCCTCCTCTAACTTTGGGATTATTACCTTTTCATCTTCCATGAAAATGGAAACAGAATAGGTAACACGTCATCAAGAAGAGGAGGAAGATCTTTGGGATGATCCTCCAGCATTTGAAGAAGGTGTTTCTGCCACTGTGGATGAACTCAAAGAAATAAATCTGGGTATAGGAGAAGATCCACGCCCCACCTTAATTAGTGCAGCCATGACCTATGAGGAACAAGAGGTTTATATATCCATTCTAAAGAAAAATTGAGATATATTTTCATGGAATTATACAGAAATTCCAGGTCTTGATCCTGATGTAGCCACCCATCATTTGGGTTTTCCAGAAGAACATCGTGGGTTCAAGCAAGCAGCAAGGAGAACATACCCAACTCACGCCTCTAAAATTGAACCTGAAGTTGATAAGCTTATAAAGGATAAATTTTTTCAGGTAAGTTCAATATATCAAATGGATGGCCAATATTGTATCAGTGAAAAAGAAGAACAGGAAAATTAGTGTCTGCATTGATTTCAGATATCTTAACAGGAATTGTCCTAAAGATGGTTTTCCAATCCCGATTACAGAACTTATAATTGATGTAATGGATGGCTATGAAGCATTTTACTTTATGGATGGATATTCTGGGTATGACAATATTCGAATAGCCTTAGAGGATGAATAATATACAGCCTTTAAAGCTCCTCAAGGTGTGTTTTCCTATCAGGTAATGCCCTTTGGCTTAAAGAATGCTGGCGTGACATACCAACGTGCCATGCAACATATCTTCAAACCCTTCTTAGGGAAATTTGTTGAATGTTATGTGGATGATTTGGTAGTCAAATCCAAACAACGTTCCAATAATTTGTATGATTTAGAAACCATATTTCTCAAACTTCAGCAACATAATTTGAAGATAAACCCCTTAAAATGTGCTTTATGGGTAACCTCAGAGAAATTCCTTGGATTCATTGTATGCCATCATGGTATCAAATTTGATCCTCAAAAAACAAAATCAATCCTTGGTATGCCACCTCCTCAAAATTTGAAAGAATTAATAGGACATCAGGGACACTTGGCATATATTCGGTGCTTTATCGCCAATTTGGAAGGAAAATGTTTACCTTTCACCAGATTAATGAAGAAGGGAGTCACCTATAAATGGACTGATAATTGCTAATAAGCATTTGATATACTCAAGAAATATATCTTGAGTCCACCATTATTGATTCCACATGTCGAAGGAAGACCACTCATTCTCTACGTGACAGGTTTAGAGCGGTCACTAGGTGCCTTCCTCTCCAAAAGAATGATGCTGGAAATGAAAACAACCTTTATTATCTCAGTCTCACTATGCTTGATGCGGAAACTCGGTATTCAAGTATTGAGAAGTGTTGCCTGGAATTAATATTTTCTGTTCAGAAATTGAGACATTACCTGCAACATCATGAGGTCCAATTGGTATCTCGTAATAACCCGCTCAAATTTATCCTCAGCCGTCCTATTCTTACAGGACGTCTAGCATGGTGCGTGGTTATTTTTCAATAGTCTGATATCCAGTTTGTGCCTAAAAAGGAAATAAAGGTCCAAGCTCTGGTTGAATTCCTTACTGAACATCCCTCCACAGAAGATACATCGTTTAATACTGAACTTTCTGATGAATAAGTCTTATCTATCCAAGATAATTCGCAAACATGGAAAATGTATTTTGATGGTGCTTCTATAATTCCAACAGGGAAGAGACTGGAAAATCCTAAACTCAACAAAGTTGGATTAGGAATAGTCTTTATTTCCCCAGAAAAGGAAGTATTTCCTTATTCTTTTCTATTATCAGAAGGTGGTACCAACAATGAAGTAGAATATCAAGCTCTCATAACAGGTTTGGAATTGGACCTTTAGGTTTGAATGGATCATTTAAAGATAAAAGGTGATTCAGAATTGGTAATCAAACAAATAAATGGAGAATAATCTATCAAAAAATAGGAGTTAATCCCTTTGTGTGATTACGTCAGAGAATTAATAGCTGAATTTCCCTCAGAGCCAATATTTTCCTATATCCCGCGATCACAAAATTATCAAGCAGATGCACTGGCTAATATTGCTACAGCCTTGGCCGATCCAAATCAAGATGAGACAATTATTGGTATAACCCATCTCCATGTGGTTTCACCTTTTGTTCAAACCATAAGAGATAAAATTAATGAAATTTGCCTTATTTTTGAACTGTATGGTCATACCATGGGTTAGAGAACATCCATCATGGAATATCTTTGAAATGGAATACTTTCACCAAATAGGGATGAGAAAGAGAAGATCCGGTGATGAACGGATAATTTTAATATTTATGATGGTCCTAACCACCAAAAGATCATTTACATGTGAGGCATTGATGGAATTCTCTTCAGATGTATTGATATAGAAGAGACTACGACTGTCATGAAAGAATACCATTTAGGAGCTTGTGGTTCCCACCAATTTGGTCACAGACACTCTAATCAGATCTGAAGGCTTGGATACTTTTGGCCTTCAATGACGCAGGATTGTACAGACTTCACAAAAAATGTCATCCATGTCAAGTGCATGCCAACTTCACTCATCAACCCCCAGAGTTGCTACATACATCTAAATACTCCTGGCCATTTTAAAAATGGGGAATGGATGTAGTAGGGCCTTATCCTCCAGCAATGGCTAAGTTATTCAAGTATATTTCCACTACTACTGATTTATTCTCTAAGTGGGCTGAGGAAATACCTCTCAAAGAATTCAGATCCAAAAGCATCATTAGTTTTTTCAAAACTAATATCATCACAAGATTTGGCATCCCTCATACTATTTTGATGGAAAATGCCACCAATTTTTGTTCTTTTGAAGTAAAAAAGTAATATCAGGAATATAATATAAAATCCAACAATTCATCTCGCTATCATGTGGTGGAGAATGGAAAGATAGAGGCTTTTAACAAAACCCTAGCAAATATACTATAGAAGATGGTGGGTAAAGATAAGAAATCATGGCCTGATAAACTTTTGAATGCTTTATGGGATTCTCATAGAACTGTATGTACTACCACATAGGCAACTCCTTATTCATTGGTATATAGAACTGAATAGGTTTTTCCAATTGAAATACAATTTCCTTCACTTAGAGTTGTAATCTGTGATCAGTTATCTACAGATGAAAGATCTCAGAAATGGTTTAATGAGTTGTAATGATTTGATGATAAAAGATTGCATACTTTCCATCTTCTAGAAGTTTATTAGAGCCGAATAGCGTGATATTTTAATTAGAAAGTTCGTTGACATTCGTTCCTTCAAGGGGAATTAGTATTAGTCCTTAGGACTCCAATGATACCAAGAAAGAAACCTCCAAAACTCGAACCAAAATGGGAAGGACCTTATTCCATACATAAGGTCTATTCAAATGGAGCTTATTATTTAATTTCAATGGATGGAGAGCTCATTACATCTCCAACCAATGCGAGATTCTTGAAGAAATACTTTGTGTAATTATGCACATTAGTCCTCACTTCAAGAATTTAAACTTCACAGTACAATGCCTTTGCTGCAAGACGTAAAACCACACAACAACCAATGTCCTAGTTGGAAGATAATAAAGTGGATAACAACCATAAGCATCCATGTTGCATGACGTTAAAGTACATAGTATCTTCATCCTTGTTGCATGGCGTTAAACTGCATGACATGATATGTACAACTAAAGTTTTCTCTATAAGACACTAGAAGTTTTCATAAGAAAACATCATTGATATCATCACTACTTCTTAGTAGTACATGAGTGCCTATATTTTCTATGTCAGAGTCAGATCTTCATAGAGACCAAGTTTCAAGAACTTTGTATGGCTTGATTCTCATTTTCAATGAGATACGTAGACACACATGAATCTCCAATTCTGGGCCCAGCCACAATCACAAAATTTTCGTATTTTCTTTTCTCCTCCTGTATATGAATCAGATCTATATAGAGTATTTCCTTAAGATATATGATTTGGTCCTTATACCATTTCATGTCTTAAGATTTATCGTTCTTCCATAACATATCAAAAACCCAATTCCGCATATCAAACATAGCGTGAGGAATTATTGTTTCAAGATCAACATATGGCTTGATTCTCATATATTTTGAGATATGTAGAGATTCCTAGATCTCAAATCTTGGGCCTAGCCACAACAAAAAACCCTTTATTTCTTGTATAAAATCAAATCAGCACAGGGAATTTTTTAAAGAAAAACTATGTATGAATTGATTCTTTCCACAGCAATACATATAGTGATACTTGTGTTTTATCCCTTAATATAGTTCCAATATGTCTTTCCTTTCATATCAGTTCATTTTCGTCCTTACCTCATGACGTTATACTGAATGAAAATATAATACCCCTATTCTTCATTTGTATCACCTTTGAATTATAAAAGAATCCCTTGATGGTCCTTGTTTCTCACACCGAGAATAGCTCAAGTGGGCTTAGGAGTTGAGTAAATGGATTCTTTATATTAGGTGTTTTAATTTCTTATGGGGTTACAAATGTCCTCACTGCATGAAGTAAAACTGCACAGTACCATATTCACTCAAAGTAAACAAAGAAAGCCTCCATTTTACATATGAGTCAGATCTATGTAAATGACATCAAATTCATAGCGAATATTGATTCAAATATTTCTCATATACATTGGGCATAACCCCCTTCCACATATAACACTCTTAATCATGAATTTTTCTTTCATATTTTCATAATAATTCTTAGGGTTTCTGGTGACAAGGTTTTCAATATATGAGAGCTCTTTTTCTTGACTATGCAGCATGTGCCCTTAGGTGGCCTGGCATAATTTGCCTATATAACAGGCATGTCAGCCAAAAGATGCCACTATTTGGCTATGCAGCATATGCCCCAGTTGGCCCGGCATAATGCAGCCCCCATCACGGGTTTTTCAAATGATTGTAACTTCATTATTGGTTATAGTATCTTTGTCCCCCTTAATCTTTAATGACAATATACAACAATATCTATTTTAAAACAGTCATTCAAGTATACTTGTCCCATTATCTTTCTCACAGTTTGAAAGTCCTCAAGACCATGGTTTACACATTTCCCTCAACATGTGTTAGATACACTATGAAATAATTTTGAAATCACTTGGACACATGTTATATATTGTTTCCATTCCTGGTCCTAGTTGTATGACCTAAAAATACAGACACCATATCTTTTAAATTTGGGTCATACCTTTGTAAATGTCATATTCCTCTGATTCTTTGGATATATTGATTGGAGATACCCTTTCCATATTTGGGTACATTTCTCTATAAAACAAACTCTATAATTTGGAAAATCTGAATCTCCATAAACTTTCTTTGACATTTAGAAATATAACATCAAGTTTTTGAGAACCCTTTTTCCTGACTATGCAGCACGTGCCCTTAGGTGGCCTTGCATAAGTTTCTTACATAACAGGCTTGTCAGTCAAAAGATGTCACTATTTGGCTATACAGCATATTCCCCAATTGGCCCTATATAATACAGCCTCCATAACGGGTTTTTCAAATAATGGTAACTTCGTTCTTAGAAAAGACATCTTCTAATGCTTCTTGCCCTTTTTCCATATCATTCCCCGTTTTCAAAAATTCTCAAATAACAATTTAAATTTTCCATTTCATACCTGAATATGATAATATATTTCAAAACAAATTATCAAGAAATTGGTAGAGTTTCGTACTTTTGGTCAGAGCCTAAGACCTTAAATTAAAGTCACCAATGTCCTCACTACATGACTGAAAACTGCACAGCACCTATGTCCTCAATGTATGACTGAAAACTACACCATACCAATGTCCTCACTGCTTGACTAAAAACTGCACAGTACCAATGTCCTCACTACATGACTGAAAACTACACAGTACCAATGTCCTCACTGCATGACTGAAAACTGCACAGTTCTAATGTCCTCACTGCATGACTAAAAACTTCACAGTACCAATGTCCTCACTGCATGACTTAAAACTGCACAGTACCAATGTCCTCACTGCATGATTGTTGGTTTAAAATATCTCTTTCATTATTAAAATTCATTTCCTTGAAAAAACCACATATTGTGGTTTTGGGTCACCCAAGTCTTATTTCCCCTATCTATCAATAGAAAAACATTAAATTCCTAAAGATCTCTTTTATCTGACTATGTTGCATGTTCCCTTAGGTGGCCTTGCATAAGTTTCCTACATAACAGGATTTTCATCCAAAAGATGCCACCATTTGACTATGCAGTATATTCCCTAGTTGGCCCTGCATAATACATCCCCCATAACGGATTTTTCAAATAATGATAACTTCGTTCTTGGAAAAGACATACATTATGTTGATATAGGCATTAATATTTAGTATTCATAAAAAAATCATGGACCAAGATTACCCTAGGAAATTTTTTAAGAATGTTAAAGAAATTCATAGGCACAGTGTTTTGTTTGGGATTTAATTCAAACATTACGGTCAAAACTATTTTCGACCCTAAATATTAGCCTTTTATGGTCCAACATGCATGACTTTAAACTGCGAGTAACAAAAGACTCAGTACTCATTAAATTGAGAACTTGTAGGGGGAATCTAAACAAAAGTTGAGTCCCAGCTCACTAAACCTACATTTTTTATGATTTAGGTAATATTGAGCAATAAAAATATCAATAGACACAAAATTGGTGGGGTTATACATATAACCCTAGAAACTATCAAATTATGCTCATTAGGTCCCTTGGCTTAATAAGAAAATTTTGAGCACTTCATTCTTATTATTTTAATAATGATTGTATATCATGAAAAATCGGAATGAAGATTTATATGATTGAAAACAAAATTTCTTTCATTTATATGAAAATAGAGGTCCATACACAAAATGGATGTAACAGCCTGAGATTTTATGAAAAATATTATTTTTTTTTATTTCACTAATGTCTTGTGTTGTACGCTAAACCAAAAGGAGCTTGCACAACACGCATCCTTGACTTACCTTGCATTACACGCAATCGCAACCTTCCTCGATAGCGTGTGTGGTACGTAATACTGAGTTTCACGAAACAATGATATGCTATTAAAATATTATTAAAACTAGCCGTTATGAATAGTAATAACCACTCTTTAAAATTCTGTAAATCTTATTTTTCAAAATGAACTTCATTTTTGGATTCGGAGTATCGAATTTAGCCTAAGGTGAAATTTTGGTACTTTTCGGATAACTTTCACATTCTGATGAATAGTGAAAATTACTAAATTATAATTAAAAACAACTTTTTTAATCGAAATAATTAATAGTGATAAATTATTAATTTGAGTGGTTTTAAAGTATATTTAGAATATATTTTTACAATTTAATACAATGTTGGTCATTGGTTGTAATTTCACATTTAAACCAGACATAATCAAGTGTCAATCTTTTGATATATTTTGTTTCCTAAAAACACGCTATTTATTTTAACAGCGGGATTTAATTATAAAATTAATTAATGCAACTTCTATGTTATGAATTTGGTAAAATAGATTTCATTTTTGAATTCGGAATATGAAATATAGCTTAGGATGAAATTTTGGCATTGTTCTGAAAAACATCAATTTTTGATGAATAGTGAAACTACTAAGTGGTAGGTTAAAAAAACTGAATTTTGCATAAAACTTAATTTTACCGCTTCTGTGAATGGAATTTCAAAAATCCGACAGACACGGTTAATATCAAGGACTAAAATGTGGTTCAATAAGATGAAAATAATTTTTGGTGAATAGTAACTTTTTACTTTTTTTTACCACGGTTAATAGTAAATAGGGCAACTAAGGGTAAATATGATATTACTATTACCCTAACACATGTCCTAATTCTATTGGACAAGTGTAATTCGACCAAAAACAAACTTAGGAATAAAATATGACCATTTAGGCCCACTTGGATTAGATTAGGACATTTATTATTAATTTATTTAAAGAAAGATTAAAATAGTTAAAATCAAAAGTTTAATAAGTAAATCATTTTTAATATGGGGTTATACATAAGATAAATTCGATTGTAAATATTCATTAGAAAGCTAAAAGGATTTCCTACATGATGGTATTTTATTTGTAATTTTTAGACATCAAATAATTTAATTTATTTATGACACAACGATGATGCAGTAATTATCTTATTAATAAAATATTGACATAATTGATGTTATAAACACCAAAATAAATGTAATTTGATATTTTTTATGAATTACACTAATTTTCTAGGTTACTATGATATATTAGTGTTGATTTACTCAACTTAGTTCGAACATATAATTCTGTTATTACTTTCACAAAAATCATATATCAAATAGTGTCAAAATTGACACAAAATAGTTTTTAAATCAAATATTAAATTATTAATTGTTATTTTATTCCTAAAAATCTAAGGTTCGGCCAAATGACTTAGATAAGGATATATATATTAATAATAAACAATTTGGGGTTCGTTTGTCATGTTATAGTAAGTGTATTAACCATATAGTGAAAGAAAACAAAAAGACATGGTAAAAGTTAAATTATTTAACTTAGAGTTAAATCTAATTGATAAGGTTAAAATAATATCCTAAACTTGTCTAAATTCTATTGGTTGATAGGATTTCGACCCATCCCCACTTTAGCTTCGAAATAAGACCCTTTGGAACCATTATAAACCGATTTTGACTTTAATATAAAATAATATTTTGAGATATTCCTAAGGTGCCCCTCTCCTCCCCTATAAAAGGACACCTCCTCCCCCTCCTCCTCACACCAATTTGAGCACTCAAGCTCGGCCAACCCCTGCCAAAATCTCTTCTCCACTTCCCTAGCAACATCCTAGAGGTTTTGGTCTTCCTCAAAGACCAATTATAGTGCCCTAAGAGGAGGTCTCAAAGAGGCGCTTCAAAGAAGAGGTAATTACCGTTACCAATTCTTTCATCTTTATTTCTTCTTCCACTTCTTCTTCTTAGGTTGTTTCATTATGAAGTAATAACATCAGTATCACTCATATACTTATATGTTATTATAAGTATGAAACAACCCTATTTCACCATCTATCCATCCTACGGGAAAATAAATCACCGCGCGTGCGTACGTACGGAATACCGTCTCCACGCCGTGGTGTAATCTATTTTCCACCACCAGCTTACATGGATGGGTATAATGGTGTAAAGAATAACTATACATAGTTATTACAACATCATATTGATTCTGATATATTGTATAATCCACTCCAATTCAATTCAGTATTTGTGGAAATGATATCATCGCTCGTGCGTACGTACGGACTACCGTCTCCACGACGCGATGAGATTCATTCTCCATGTTAACCATTTAAGAATGATTATAATGTATATATAAGAAATAATAATGAAATATATGACATTATAAAGCTACTGGATTTATGTATATATATACATATGTATGTCATCTACTTACTTCCATTTCAAGACAATAAGGAAAGAAAAACAGCGTTCATGCGTACGTACGGACTACCGTCTCCATGAACGGTGTTTTTCATTTTATTTATCTATCTATTATATATATATATATATATACTGAATATATATGATATATAAATCATATTTTATATTCTGGAAGTAAGTAAATCATGATATAAGTAATAATGATGTCAAGAACAACAAGTCAAAACACCTACGATAAATGAAACGATTTTACCCAAAACGCTTCTTTAACATGGAATTTACAAAAGAACGGGTAATATAATGTCATAAGTGAACCATATATGATATCATAACAATGAATATGATTCTGTAATATGTCAATGACATTATTTAAATCATTATACAGGAGGTTCGGACACATACGAAGCAAATCGGACCTAAGGTAAGGGAAATATCACAATCTCATTTTTATCCGAGATTGTTTATTCGTAAGTATTTACTGGGGTGTATTTTATCATCCACATCCATGTTTTATCAATATGTAATATTACTTCCATCCACCTACAATTGTTTAAATCCATTTTTACCCTTCGGTGAGTTTTTAGTAAAAGAAATGAAAGGAATCTGTTGTCGTTTTTCGTACGAGGTACTTTTTGACTTTTCCGACAAAAGTACGAAGAATGTTTTTAACTTATACGGCATGAATGGATTTTTAAAACATTATTTCCAAGAAGCTTCCTTTAAAAGTTTTCAAGTTTATTTTTAATCAACTTCTTTTATTTTAAAGTATTATGACATGTTATGAAAAGAAAAATGTTTTTGAAGTAGAAAGGATATTTTCCTCAAGAATGAAGTTCATGTATTTCATCAAAATTATTTTCCATCTAAGATAATAAAAAGGGTTCTGTTTTTATCCCTATTATTACATTGATTTGATCATGTTGTGATGGAATTATTTTTATTAATTCCTTTATCTTATATGAATTGATTTATGATGTCATGATGTTTCAAGAATCCCATTTTTGTTACATGTGTTATGCGATGATGTATGATTTATGATTATGTGGCACACATAAGAAAGGATTCATTATAAGATGGGTGGGACCTATATCTCCCTCCAATGCATTGGGTAAAGATTTTATATCTCATGAGATAGACATGGCTGGAACGGAAGGTTATTTCGGTTCAGTGATACAGGACTGAAACGAGGAGTGAACTCGGTTCAGAAAGGGACTTTGTCCACTAAGATAGTCTTGGCAATAAGTCATGACTAACAAGAAATGATTTTCCATGATTATGTGTGCATGCCACAAAGTTTCAAGTTTTATGTTATGATTATGGGGATCTCATTTTCACTTCTATGATTTATTCCATGTTAAGATACTATGATCTCTTTTGCAGGTTTTGATTTTCATAAAGATATGATATGATTTTTATTTCCTTTATTTGCCCTTGCTGAGCATTTGAGCTCACCCTTTTATGTTTTCTTTTCCCCAGGATATAAAGAAAGGTTTTAGGTAGAAAAAAGGGATGACCTTTATGGGAGATATTGAAGAACTTTCACCACGATTAGAAGATTACGTTCCGAGTTTCCAAAGACACTAAACTATTACGATCCTTTAGTGTGTGTTTTTGTTATGTACTAAGTATTCCGCAAATGTAATGTAATGTCCATGTACGTCAAGCTTCGGGTCTCTACAGTTGGTATCAGAGGAAAGGTTTAGTCAACCTTTGGAAACTAGGATGCGAAAACGTTAGTGAGATCCCTAGAGATATTTCTAAGGTATGTCTGGGGATGTCCCTAAGGATAAGTATACGTATAGGATATAGTCCTAGAACTATGGTAACGATATTAGATTAAACCTAAGATGTTAGATATTGAAGGTACTCCCCCTTTATTATGTTGTTTTCCCTAGCATGATTTTTGACTCTCACACTATTCTTTTTGGGTTTTAGAAAACGGCTGGAATCAAGATGATTCACGATAATGGAGGATATGATGGACAATGGAATGATATTCTTCATAATGAAATGGGATTTGGAAGTCCAAACATCATTATTATGCCGAATCAGCAATCTCATAATATGATCAATAAAGTAAAATTTGGTAAGTTTCCTGACTCGACTAATAAGAGAAAGATGGAGTTCCATGATGATCATAGAGGAAAGAAAGTTCAATTTCCCCTATGTAAATCATGTGGGAAGAGGCATCAAGGAGAATGTTTCAAGGGAACTGGAAGATGCTTTGGGTGTGGAAAAGAAGGACACAAAGCAAGTAAGTGCAAAGGAAAAGGTTCAGTTAACACCATGGATGAGGATAATGGTATTGCTACGACATCAACAATGGTTAAATGTTTTAAATGTGGAATGTACGGGCATTATGCAAACCAATGCCCTAAGGGAAAGTCTCATTAAGAGAATCAGTATGGTCATATGGGAAGTATTTATGTTGATGATGATGAAGAAACTACAAATGATATGTGAGATGAAAGAAATGTTGAAGCTCGGTCAATGGTCTAAGAATGTAGTGGAATGATTACATGTTTATCATGTGTAATGTTGTATAAGTAATCTCATGGAATAAGGATACATCTAAGGATTGTTACACTGTTGTCTTTCCTTATGTTTTGAAAGTGTATGATGAATGGTACCAGTAACCATGAAAGGTTATTCAGATACTTTTGGAAAGTAGATGATAAGTGCATAATGAAAGGATAAGAAGATAATGAGATGTTTGATTGTATTCATGAGCTCATGATTGATATAAGGACTAAGTGATATCATGGTTTGAGTATATAGAATTTTGAGGATTTTGGTATGTGGAAAGTGTTAACTTTAAACTGCATTCATGTTTTCACTAAGGTATTCAAGAGAATACATGATTAAGGACTTTGAATGTTTGGAATGTGACCAACAAAACATATCTTATGATATATGGGGATCGATGATGGTGTTAAATCTCTGGTAATCGTTTTCAATATGTTATGAGAGTGGACTGCAGTATTATGGATAAGCCTAAAGATTGGAATGGATTATGTTGGAAATAAGTTAGTATTGTTTAAGGATAGAAGTTTTTTCGATATTATTGATGGGATGTTATGGTAATATAGTTTTAGAAAAAGGACAACCTGCAGGACGGGCGACAGCCCATCGCTTCGGACAAAGCTGTAGGAATCGAACCCACAACCGAAGTGCGACTGGCCTTTATCGCCTACCACTGGCCTACAGGAAGTCCCTGTTTAGTAGAAACTAGTGTTATTATATTAAGCAGTATGATATATGAAGTATAAGTCCATTTTAGGAACCATATATGATTAATCTCACTATAGATCGACTTATGTATATAAGTTTTGCTAACCTTTTGTTTGAGACAGATGGAATGACCTGTCATTCTATCACATGATCTGCTAACACTTCACGAATAACAAATTCAACTTCATTTATTTAAGAGATGAAGTGGAAATTGTTAAAGGCACGAACAACAGTGAGATTGTACCAAAATAAAGTAAGTATTTATTCTAATTCAAATTCTTTAACTTTAGGGAAATGATCTTGAAAACCAAAAATGTTGTCCTAGTTCTCTTAAACCTGATGAATCAGATGGTACCTTAGATCGTCACAAATTTATGGATTTGTGGTTACTGGCTTTTCCATAGCCATGTTCTCTACCACTCTCCATCAGAACATGATGGTTAGATTTCTCTTCCATATCCATATTTTCACCTATGTGGAAACCCAATGATTAGTTTATTTGGGTAACCGTTACGTTTCATACTTTTGTTTTTAAAGATTGGTTTTGACATTCCTTTTTACGATGTGGGTTTCTATTAAAGAAACTTTCGAATAGTAAACCATTTATAACCCCGACGAATTTCGAGGGCGAAATTCATTTTAAGGGGGGTAGAATGTAACAGCCCGAGATTTTATCAAAAATATTATTTTTTTTTATTTCACTAATGTCTTGTGTTGTACGCTACACCAAAAGAAGCTTGCACAACACGCATCCTTGACTTACCTTGCATTACACGCAATCGCAACCTTCCTCGATAGCGTGTGTGGTACGTAATACTGAGTTTCACGAAACAATGATATGCTATTAAAATATTATTAAAACTAGCCGTTATGAATAGTAATAACCACTCTTTAAAATTCTGTAAATCTTATTTTTCAAAATGAACTTCATTTTTGGATTCGGAGTATCGAATTTAGCCTAAGGTGAAATTTTGGTACTTTTCGGATAACTTTCACATTCTGATGAATAGTGAAAATTACTAAATTATAATTAAAAACAACTTTTTTAATCGAAATAATTAATAGTGATAAATTATTAATTTGAGTGGTTTTAAAGTATATTTAGAATATATTTTTACAATTTAATACAATGTTGGTCATTGGTTGTAATTTCACATTTAAACCAGACATAATCAAGTGTCAATCTTTTGATATATTTTGTTTCCTAAAAACACGCTATTTATTTTAACAGCGGGATTTAATTATAAAATTAATTAATGCAACTTCTATGTTATGAATTTGGTAAAATAGATTTCATTTTTGAATTCGGAATATGAAATATAGCTTAGGATGAAATTTTGGCATTGTTCTGAAAAACATCAATTTTTGATGAATAGTGAAACTACTAAGTGGTAGGTTAAAAAAACTGAATTTTGCATAAAACTTAATTTTACCGCTTCTGTGAATGGAATTTCAAAAATCCGACAGACACGGTTAATATCAAGGACTAAAATGTGGTTCAATAAGATGAAAATAATTTTTGGTGAATAGTAACTTTTTACTTTTTTTTACCACGGTTAATAGTAAATAGGGCAACTAAGGGTAAATATGATATTACTATTACCCTAACACATGTCCTAATTCTATTGGACAAGTGTAATTCGACCAAAAACAAACTTAGGAATAAAATATGACCATTTAGGCCCACTTGGATTAGATTAGGACATTTATTATTAATTTATTTAAAGAAAGATTAAAATAGTTAAAATCAAAAGTTTAATAAGTAAATCATTTTTAATATAGGGTTATACATAAGATAAATTCGATTGTAAATATTCATTAGAAAGCTAAAAGGATTTCCTACATGATGGTATTTTATTTGTAATTTTTAGACATCAAATAATTTAATTTATTTATGACACAACGATGATGCAGTAATTATCTTATTAATAAAATATTGACATAATTGATGTTATAAACACCAAAATAAATGTAATTTGAGATTTTTTATGAATTCCACTAATTTTCTAGGTTACTATGATATATTAGTGTTGATTTACTCAACTTAGTTCGAACATATAATTCTGTTATTACTTTCACAAAAATCATATATCAAATAGTGTCAAAATTGACACAAAATAGTTTTTAAATCAAATATTAAATTATTAATTGTTATTTTATTCCTAAAAATCTAAGGTTCGGCCAAATGACTTAGATAAGGATATATATATTAATAATAAACAATTTGGGGTTCGTTTGGCATGTTATAGTAAGTGTATTAACCATATAGTGAAAGAAAACAAAAAGACATGGTAAAAGTTAAATTATTTAACTTAGAGTTAAATCTAATTGATAAGGTTAAAATAATATCCTAAACTTGTCTAAATTCTATTGGTTGATAGGATTTCGACCCATCCCCACTTTAGCTTCGAAATAAGACCCTTTGGAACCATTATAAACCGATTTTGACTTTAATATAAAATAATATTTTGAGATATTCCTAAGGTGCCCCTCTCCTCCCCTATAAAAGGACACCTCCTCCCCCTCCTCCTCACACCAATTTGAGCACTCAAGCTCGGCCAACCCCTGCCAAAATCTCTTCTCCACTTCCCTAGCAACATCCTAGAGGTTCTGGTCTTCCTCAAAGACCAATTATAGTGCCCTAAGAGGAGGTCTCAAAGAGGCGCTTCAAAGAAGAGGTAATTACCGTTACCAATTCTTTCATCTTTATTTCTTCTTCCACTTATTCTTCTTAGGTTGTTTCATTATGAAGTAATAACATCAGTATCACTCATATACTGATATGTTATTATAAGTATGAAACAACCCTATTTCACCATCTATCCATCCTACGGGAAAAGAAATCACCGCGCGTGCGTACGTACGGAATACCGTCTCCACGCCGTGGTGTAATCTATTTTCCACCACCACCTTACATGGATGGGTATAATGGTGTAAAGAATAACTATACATAGTTATTACAACATCATATTGATTCTGATATATTGTATAATCCACTCCAATTCAATTCAGTATTTGTGGAAATGATATCATCGCTCGTGCGTACGTACGGACTACCGTCTCCACGACGCGATGAGATTCATTCTCCATGTTAACCATTTAAGAATGATTATAATGTATATATAAGAAATAATAATGAAATATATGACATTATAAAGCTACTGGATTTATGTATATATATACATATGTATGTCATCTACTTACATCCATTTCAAGACAATAAGGAAAGAAAAACAGCGTTCATGCGTACGTACGGACTACCGTCTCCATGAACGGTGTTTTTCATTTTATTTATCTATCTATTATATATATATATATATACTAAATATATATGATATATAAATCATATTTTATATTCTGGAAGTAAGTAAATCATGATATAAGTAATAATGATGTCAAGAACAACAAGTCAAAACACCTACGATAAATGAAACGATTTTACCCAAAACGCTTCTTTAACATGGAATTTACAAAAGAACGGGTAATATAATGTCATAAGTGAACCATATATGATATCATAACAATGAATATGATTCTTTAATATGTCAATGACATTATTTAAATCATTATACAGGAGGTTCGGACACATACGAAGCAAATCGGACCTAAGGTAAGGGAAATATCACAATCTCATTTTTATCCGAGATTGTTTATTCGTAAGTATTTACTGGGGTGTATTTTATCATACACATCCATGTTTCATCAATATGTAATATTACTTCCATCCACCTACAATTGTTTAAATCCATTTTTACCCTTCGGTGAGTTTTTAGTAAAAGAAATGAAAGGAATCTGTTGTCGTTTTTCGTACGAGGTACTTTTTGACTTTTCCGACAAAAGTACGAAGAATGTTTTTAACTTATACGGCATGAATGGATTTTTAAAACATTATTTCCAAGAAGCTTCCTTTAAAAGTTTTCAAGTTTATTTTTAATCAACTTCTTTTATTTTAAAGTATTATGACATGTTATGAAAAGAAAAATGTTTTTGAAGTGGAAAGGATATTTTCCTCAAGAATGAAGTTCATGTATTTCATCAAAATTATTTTCCATCTAAGATAATAAAAAGGGTTCTGTTTTTATCCCTATTATTACATTGATTTTATCATGTTGTGATGGAATTATTTTTATTAATTCCTTTATCTTATATGAATTGATTTATGATGTCATGATGTTTCAAGAATCCCATTTTTGTTACATGTGTTATGCGATGATGTATGATTTATGATTATGTGGCACACATAAGAAAGGATTCATTATAAGATGGGTGGGACCTATATCTCCCTCCAATGCATTGGGTAAAGATTTTATATCTCATGAGATAGACATGGCTGGAACGGAAGGTTATTTCGGTTCAGTGATACAGGACTGAAACGAGGAGTGAACTCGGTTCAGAAAGGGACTTTGTCCACTAAGATAGTCTTGGCAATAAGTCATGACTAACAAGAAATGATTTTCCATGATTATGTGTGCATGCCACAAAGTTTCAAGTTTTATGTTATGATTATGGGGATCTCATTTTCACTTCTATGATTTATTCCATGTTAAGATACTATGATCTCTTTTGCAGGTTTTGATTTTCATAAAGATATGATATGATTTTTATTTCCTTTATTTGCCCTTGCTGAGCATTTGAGCTCACCCTTTTATGTTTTCTTTTCCCCAGGATATAAAGAAAGGTTTTAGGTAGAAAAAAGGGATGACCTTTATGGGAGATATTGAAGAACTTTCACCACGATTAGAAGATTACGTTCCGAGTTTCCAAAGACACTAAACTATTACGATCCTTTAGTGTGTGTTTTTGTTATGTACTAAGTATTCCGCAAATGTAATGTAATGTCCATGTACGTCAAGCTTCAGGTCTCTACAATGGAGCCTCTCTATCATGTTTCATAACAAACTCTCAACGTGAATTTTCATTTTTTGGACCACTTCATAAGCTCTATCAACTACCTGTTGAAGCTGAGATAGTTGAGAAACTCCTGCCTTCTCTTCCTGATGAAGTGCCTCCTTCGTAGTTGAAATGGCAGTTATCCCCATTAATTATTTTTCTCCTAATTTCTGATTCAGTTTCTCAAGCTTGTTATGAATAGCATCCAGTTGCTATTCAAGAGATAATAACTCCTTCATGGATTCTTTGATTTGTTGGTTAATCTCAAGTGATTTCTTGTTATGATTTTACTCTACCTCAGCTACTGCACCTTGAAAGTCCTCAATATTGATGAGTCGTTTAGACTCTTCAAAGTTTTTTTGTAGCTTATGCTCCTGCTCCTGTCGGAAAATAATCTCTTTCATGGCATCGTAGACCAGCCGATAATTGAACCCACTAAATCCCAACACGCAGAATAATGTTGGGAGTTTTGAAAAATGGGACGACAATTCATTTAAAGTATTTTCAGCAATTATGCTCCAAATCTAACGCCATTACTTTTTATATGCCATTCCAAGAGCATATTTCATCTCTAAATCTGAATCTGAGTCACTACCATGAGGTAAAATGTACTCTGGAAACAGGTCGCTTAGAGAGCTGCCTTGTTCTACCTCTCTTGGGATAGTAGAAGCTTTACCTTATGATCTTGGAGCTGATAACCCTAAATAATAAATCAAGGTCATTATTAGTTTCAAATGAAGGAAACAAATATAATTAAGACAGTTGGTTAAATTTACCCAACAATAAGTCAACTACTTGATTGGATTCATCCCTTATATTCTCAGCTCTAGTATTTTGATCAGATGTTTCTTGAGATGGGGTATTTCCTAGAATTTTCTCAGGTATGACATTCTAAGGCTCTAGAAAATCTCTTGATGAAGGATCCTCTGTAAGTATTTCTTTAGCCCCAACAGAAGGATAAATTGGAACACCCTGTTCCGGAAGAGCCTTTCGACATTTTCTATAGATAAAGATGCATAAAGTGAATTATGGTGTAAAGAATCAAGTTGAAGAACAAATTATGTATGAATAATGCAAGAATAGGGACTTACATCCTTGGAATTCCTCATTAAAAGCTCCAAAATCCTTGATGGAACCTGGAATATCAATATTTGGATTAAGGGTGTCCATTATTTTAGTGTATATGCCCTGAAATGTTATAGCATCCTCACCATTTAAGGTATCCAAAAATTGTTGGTTGATGCCCAAATTGGCTCCGCTGACATCTAGTTCTGTTCGCTCCTCAATTGATATTCAGCATCAGGTCCTTCTAGATTTGGGTCAACATCAGCATTTGTCTTAGATTGCTCTGGATTTTCATTCCTTTCTTCTAAAGAAATGAGAATATCAGTGTTGATTATTTCAGTATTCTTTGAAAAAAGCCACTAAGGAATGTATTTAATCTTACCATGGCTTTAAACTCTCTCAAAAGAGCCAGGAGCAGGTATAGATGAAACTTTTGACATTACAGATTCGTCATCATGAACCTGGGTTTCCGCTGGGGCTTCTTTTTCTGGCCGTGAAGCATCATCTCTTAATCCATTGAGAGATGAGAGAGAAATAGATCCTACGGGAGGGTAAAATTTTGTTACCAAAATGTCTTGAGAATGTTTTATTACCTAAGGATTGTATAAATACTTACTATTTAGACGAATGATTCGAAGCAATCTCATTTTTATTTTGCGTTTCGATTCAAAATCTAGAGGGGAGATTGAAACACTTCTCTTAGTAGGGGAAACTTGAGGTAATGGTTGAGAATTATCTGTCACCATTACCCCAGTCATAATTCTTTCTCCTAAATAAAGTTCTGGTGACTTGGGAGGATTATTCTTTGCACCAATGGGAGAACCTGCAGGACTATACTGAGGCGATTCAAGATTCGGTCCAGATCTTCCTTCTCTACATTCAAGCTATAGAAATACATTTTCATCAAGATTAATGATGTTAAATGATAAATCAAAGTTGAGATGAAAGAAAAGGTGAAATACATTCTCTGTATTAACATAAATATCCCAATCCTCCTCAGAGTTGATAATTACCCTTCCCGAACTCCTATGTTCAGTATATGAGATACTCGTTTAGAGGCTGGGATTTGTTCATCAGTTGTATATATAAAAGTCTCTAACTCTACAATATACTTCTGTACTTCTGCCAAGTTATTATCTGGATTGAAATCAGAAGGTGCCTTGATATCACCAATCTCTGGTATTCAAATTCCATGCTGAAGAAATTCCCATGCGTCCCTAAGATCACAAGTTATACTCTCCCTATAATGAATGGTTGAATGTAGCAAATAATTCAATCTTGGCCTGGTTGACTGTGGAAGAGATTCAACACCTTCCAATTGAAGAGCTTCTTTAGACCTTTCTTCCACAGAATGTTCAATAGATGGAATAGGAATCTCTATATGATGGCGGTGACTAGATCGCCTTGGCGTTGGAGGTATTTCTTCTTTAGCCTTGGTCTTCCTGGTATACTTCCTGTGAAGATGTTTTGAGGGCTCTAAAACCTCTAAAATTTTTGTATCATCTTTTGCCTTAAAAATTTTTTCCATGATTTCCACATGAAACTGTAGCTACCACTTGATATACTCCTTTTGTCTGAGCACCTTGAGGATATGAAGAAACCCAAGATTTGGCATACCCAGCTTCCAATCCGATTGATGCATCTGGTGGAGGTAATGTAATTGGCAGTTGGGATACCTATAATGTTATTATAATCCATAATTGTTAAGCTACCCTTGGGTGCTTCTCATGTCTGACATATGTGGGTGGGAAAGTATTTGATTGTTGAAGACACCTAAACTAACAGGGAAACCTATAGGGGACATAATCCTCTCATATTATTTCATAATCACTCCTGGTTAATAATTCACCATCACTAAATTCCATCATATAAGATCTTAGCTCATAATTATTTTCTTTACCATAATCAATAAATGTTTCAGTTGGTGGATTTCCAAAAGGGAATAAGTTGAATTCTCCTGAGACATTCAAAACCTTTATTACCTTGTTAGGTCTCATGTTTAGAGGCTTAATACCAGAAAATTTCTGTAAAAATGGGGTGAATAGAACATTAGGAACTCTGACTGTGTTCAACACAGAGTATGAAGAAAAAAGTGATTCAATCCAACCCCACAACACTTAGAATGGCCCTGAAATCCTAAATGGATCCTTCCCACTGTATAAATGTAGCAGGAGATGGTAAATTCTTTCCAAAATTGGGGTTTCTAACCCAATATACTTCCCCTCTACCAATTTAGTTGTAATGATGAATGTACCTGATCTTACAAATCCTTCGGATTCACAGACTGCAAGAAAATAAACACTTAGCCACATAGCAAGGAAGGTAGATAAGCGTAATTTTGCATCTATATCAGGTTTGACTTTATAACCCCAGTTCTTTTAATCGCCTCTTTCCAGTGTAGGCCAATATGTGTATGAACTGCCTTGGTTATCGTCGGAAGGACAAATAGTAGGACGTCCACAGTTTGGACCTTCCTCTGTTATTGGTTCTAAGAAGGATTCCATCCATACTCTAGCATGAATATCTTTATTATCCTTAGTTATATTCTTCGCTATCTTAAATAATTCATGGGATAGTGGTGGTGTTCTAGTAACATCACTCCATGTTGAAGTAGGCGGGATGAATTCATCATACATTTCCCTAAGAATAGGAATTCCAACTATTTGGTAAATGTCCCATATACTAATACCAACTTCACCATGCGTCAAATGAAAGGAATTATTTTATGTACTCCATCAACTCAGTAATTCAGAAATGAATTCATTTTTGTAAACATAATTTTTCCCCATCTAGATAGCTTCGTAGATATGAATGTCTGATAACTCTTTTCTGAATTCTGCACAAGTCTGACATACCCATAATACCCACGTCCACTCGGGTTTTAGACCCCCTCCAGAATGAAGGTCCCAATCTCGTTTCCATCTATTAGATTGATCTGTTTGAGAATCCCAAAAATTGGAATCATGACAATGTGGCCTTGGATCTACAACATGATCCTTCGTGTCTGGAGTACAACCACTGTGATGAAGGATGCAACTAATAGGGATTGTGCCTTCTTGTATTGGAACCCCCCTTGCAATAATATTCATGCAGTTACAGTTGGAATACTAAAGAAACCAATTATTTGGAAAGTAGTTTTTAATAGATGGAACATAGGTGTCTTGAAAAAATCCATTCCCATAAAGGGGTAAGTAAGGACTTTGTGGATAGTCATGCTGGTATGGAATTAGTCCCTTCCATAGCCCAGGAAGAGTACTCTCAATAATTTCATAATAGTCTGGCCCGACGATCCTCATCATTTCATTTTAACGAACCTTAGCTTCTTCAGTATGGGTCATCAAATGAGTCATTCTTTCCTGCCAAAATAATTATCAAACTTTCAAGTCATATTTTAAAGAAGAAAGTGAAAAATTTTGCAAGGGACACTGTTTGCGTAGATCCTTCGACAAGGTCCTTACATGAGGTCACTCGCATAGTTCCTTCGACAAATATCTTAGAACAACTCTATCAGTGAAGTCCTTTTAGAATAGTTCAATCACGTAAACAATTTTACCTTGAAGTAATTTCAAGAAAATTATGAGAGAGCACAATGCGATGTAGCTAAGCAAATGAGCTACATAATGAGAGCTCTAAATTTCAGAGAAAGAACAGTTGAAGAAGAAATCGCGAAAGGTTGAGACTTATTTATAGGCAACAGAAGACCTATGCGTCAAGACTGCACACCATACCCGCGTGACATAATCACATGAAGTACTTCCATGAAAAATTATGCTATTTATTTATCCATCTTGATCTTTTTCCCAGACATTCACCTCAAGACATGACCCTATTTGTATATTTCGGATCCAATCCGGAGGGGGGGGATTTTATTTAAACTACTTAAAAAGATTCAAAGAGTACAAAGGAAACATCAAAAAATATTCCCAAACTCTACGCTATGTAGTAATATCCAGTAG
The DNA here is from genome assembly GCA_963277665.1 of Viscum album. Taxonomy (NCBI): domain Eukaryota; kingdom Viridiplantae; phylum Streptophyta; class Magnoliopsida; order Santalales; family Viscaceae; genus Viscum; species Viscum album. The sequence continues at coordinate 1,106,400,718 of OY728145.1, forward strand.
CTTCACGAGCAAGCTATGCGGCCGAGCTTTACGAGAGAGCTACATGGCCGAGCTTCGTGAACAATCTACGCGGTCGAGCTACGCATGAGAAGATATGTGATGCCCCTACATGGAGCACATGTACGGTGGATCTACATGGAATACCTATGCAGGAAAAGTTTCTTTGGCCAGTCCCCATCCGTGCCTATAAATAAGACCCTTGGGCTCCCCATTTTTAGACTGAAATAAAGTGAAAGACTCTCTGAAGCTCCCATTGCATTTATCTTTCACCTAGATCTTTCAAATTGTCTCACGTAGTTCTCTAAACTACAAAATAAGGGTTAATTTAAAGGCATAGGCATGTTTTGAATTTCATCCCATTTTTCAATCCTCATCCATACCTATGCGGTGTATGTGTGAGCTGAAACTATGCAGTATATCTGTGTGCCACACCTGTGTGATAGGGCAATGTGGGGTAACTATGCGGCTTACTTGCGCGAACTACCTACGCGGCCAATTCAAGTACCCTTATTTAAAGCCATTCATGGCAGGGTATCTCCTTCCTTGGTTCCCTTATATGAAAAGGGATCAGTTGAAGCCTCCACCAAAACCTCCTGACTTCTCAAACCTTTGGGTAAGTCACATCAGTGTGTCTCTAATTTGGTTTTGTATTTCCGCAGTCAGAGGTTTCCCACATTCATTTCATAATGGAAATAAGATTCAAGGGATGTTTGTGGGTTTTTATATCCGCTGTCACATGGACTTTTCTCCCAGAAACAGTGTTGGGAAGTTCCTGGTTTGGAAGATGGTTGGCTTTTGGCCTCCCCCTTTTCAAAGAGGTGACCCGGGACCTCAGTTCTTCGGTAGGGAAGGTACACTTCTCACTTTCCATTCCACGCAAGTATAGGAGAAGTCTCCCTCCCCTACCAGAACCAATTTCAGGGAATCTATCCTGGTATAAGTCCCTCACCTTCACCCATTTTTCCTTATATTGGACCCTTTTCCATTGTAAATAGAATATAGGGAAGGTTCGTCACCTCACCCACTTCCACGGTTGACGCGTCCTCTTCCATCAGCGAAGGAGGAAAAGTGTGAACTGTCATTGTTGAATCTTTCACATCCTCTTGTTTCTCACACCGAGCATGACACACATGGGCTTAGAGATACGTGATGGTTGCAACATGTGCACAAACACTCACCCAATGAACTATGATAACTCTGATTCCTGTTTAAGCCATGATACGTAGGAAGCCTTTTCAGGGCACGATCTCATCCAACCCTAATTCCCCCAACCAGTGCATCCTTCTTAGGAAATTATCCCCAAATTAAATCCTTAAATCATCAGGTCATCCTCCTTAGGAAATAAGCCCCAAATCCAATCCTTAAATCATCAAGGTATCCCTTTTTAGGTAGTAAGCCCAAGTTCATCTTTCTCAGAGGACTATACTCTCCTATGAGATTCATCGAACTACGTGGGATTTGATTCGCATCCATATGAGATACGTAGGAAGCCTCCTTGAGATTCAAACCCAACACCTCAAATCAACCCTATTCTATTTGGGCCATATTCCTAATAGGGTCTGATTCTACATGGAAACTAATATCCTTTCCAAGTTCCTTGGGCTGCTTCAGCATAAGTCCCACACTAAATTTCAATCAAGCACCTTCTGCTTAGAGGTCCTTATCACATGACCTTAAAAGGTATGATGTGTCCTATTAAGAGGCACCAAACAATGAGGGTTCTAATTCCTTTCATAAGGATACGTAGGTAGCTCATTTTATGAGCACAATCCCAAGATTGAAATAAACCTTCATATCCCTGGATGAAAATAAATTCCAGAGTGCCCCATTGAGTGGATTAAAAACCAGTATCATCATATCAATGATTAAAAAGAATATCTAATCGGTATATTAGAGGATACCATTGATGTAAAACCTCGAATACATACCGATGTTTCCATTTATGAAGAACCTTGAATCCATACTAATGATTCTAAAATTTACACATGTTAATAAGTGATTATAAATTCCAAGGGATACTTATGATATACTTGGTGAATTAATAAGGATTCATGAAAATATTTTAATTATACAAAGAGAGTCACGGAGTAGACAATAATTCCCCCAAAAGGGTGTGATGAGTCCAACCTACCATCCACTCGACCAATAGACATTCTTAAGTATCGTAAAGATAAAAAAACATAACGAATGCCTGCCTTTGGAAAGCAGCTCCTCATTGGATAAAGAACTATTGGAAGTTTCTATATCCATGAATATTTCCAATGGAAACCACCTGGAAACTGTGATTCTTAAATCTAGAACACTCATTTCAAGGAACTACGAAACAATGACTCAAAGTGGTTGTTCTCATTTTTGAATTGACATATTAGTTCATAATGTGTGTCACTCACTGAAAACTAAGAAAATTTTCTCATATTCTTATAATAATTTACAAAAACTATTCATAACTAATTTTTTATGTGTAATAATAATTCTCATGTAAAAATGAAACACGATGTGACTGGTATGACTCAAAGTATGTGTTTCCATTGGAAAATGACATTTTAGTAAAAAAACAAGTGATATGCTTAAAATTGAGAAAAAACCATTGGATTATTGTGATAATTTAGTAAAATGATCCATAATTAATTTTTAAGGTTTGGTAATAGGCCTCATCTCAATTTGAAATAGGGTGTGACTGGTATAACTCCAAGTGTATCCTTTTAATTAAAATTTACATTAATTTTAGTAAAAAAGCCATGTGACATACTCAAAACTAAAATAAACATTCAGATTATTTTTATAATTTAGGAAAATGATTCATAATTAATTTTTTATGTGTATTAATTATCCACACCCCAGTACGATACACCGTGTGACTGGTATTCTTCAAAGTGTCTGTTATGAGTTTAAAATTGACATTTTAGTTCAAAACATTTTCTACTCACTAAAAACCATAAAACACTCTCTAATTATCTTAATAATTTAGGAAAATTATTCATAATTCATTTTTTATGTTTCATAATAATTCTCATGTTAAACTGACACACGATGTGACTAGTATTTCTCAAAGTGCATGTTTTTAGTTTTAAATGACTTTTTAGTAAAAAATAAAAGTAACATACTCAAAGACAAGAAAACACAATCAGATAGTTTTGATAATTTATAAAAATGATCTATATATAATTTTGACATATCAGATTCATCCATACCTTAATCCGACAGTGTGACTGTTATGGCTTCAAATGTGTCTTTTTATTTGAAATTGACATTTTAGTTAAAAACAAAGGTGACCAACTCTAAACTAAGAAAACAGATTAATATTGTTCTGATACTTTAGGATAATGATCCATAAGTCATTTGTGAAGTGTAGGAACTATATGTACCTCAATGGGATACATGGTGTGCATGTTATAACTCAAAGTGTTTATCATTAGTTTAAAATTGGAATTTTAGATCAAAACAAGTGTCACCCACTAAAAACATTGAAAACAAACTCTGATTGTCATGATAATTTTTTAAAATTATTTATAAGTCATTTTTGATGTATAATAATCAGTCTCATGTCAAACTAACACATGATGTGATCAATATGACTTAAAGTGAATGTTTTCAGTTTAAAATGAGATTTTTTGTAATAAAACAAGTGAGATACTCAAAACTAAGAAAATTCATTCAGGTCATTTTGACACTTTAGGAAAACAATCCAAAAGTCATTTTTTATGTGTAGGGATTTTCCACACCTCAATATGATTCAAAGTGTGGCGGGTATGACTCCAAGTGTGGATTTTTATTTAAAACTGAAATTTTAATAAAAAAGACAGTTTCCATTCTCAAAACCAAGAAAATTCATTTGGTTTATTTTTATACTTTATGAAAAAGATCCATAATTAATTTTTGACATGTTGGAATCAGTCGAACCTCAATCCGACACACGGTGTGCCTTGTATGACTCAAAGAGTTTGTTACCTATTTAAAATTGACATTTTACTTCAAACTGTGTGTCCTTAAAAACTGAGAAAACAAAATCAAATTTTCGTGATACTTTATAAAAATTATTCATGAGTCATATTTTGTGTGTAAGAATTAGTATCACATAAAAACAACACATGATGTGACCAATATGACTCAGAGTGCGTGTTTTCAGTTTAAAATGATATTTTTGTAAAAAAGATGACTAATATACTCAAAACTAATCAAGCATATTCGTATTGTTTCAATACTTTAGTAAAACCATCTATACATCATTTGTAACATATATGAATCATCCCCATCTAAGTCAGACACACAATGTGTCCAGTATGAATATAAGTGTTTCCTTTTATTTAAAATTAACATTTTATTCATGTATAATTCATATTATGTTTATTTTATTTCCTTATAGTATTCCTACCATTATTATTGTATAATTATAAAAGTTTATTATTTTTCATGAGTTGGGGAGCTTTTTCTATAGCTGATAGCATGATCGTTCATTTTTGGAAAGGGGGTTACGTGCAAACATTGGTGTTTTTTTATTTTTTTTTTGTTTTCACTTTCAAATGAAGTTTCACAAAACATTGTTTGAGATGTCTTTAATAATTTTTTTGTGTATTTTTGATGTAATTTTTTATTTTAATTAAATTATTATGAAATTTTCATATACAGGTTACTTAAGTAGTGTGCTATAATTCAAATAGCACACTACATCAGTGGGTCCATTATCAACACTGTTTATGGTGATAATAAAGGGTTCCCTTTATCAGTTCTAGAAATATCAATGATAATGGGGGTATTTTATCAATGTTAAACAATAAATGATAAAATATCACCTTTATCAGCACTTTTTTAATGCTGAAAAAGGGTTCCCCCCTTTTAACGACACTTAGGAAAACGACCCCTTTTTATCACTGTTAAAGTCCATTTTTTATGCAATTAAAGGGATGATTTGTGGTAGTGAGTGTGGAAACAATACTAGAGTACTATAGTGGGGTACTATAGTAGTGTTACTATTCATAAGAATTGTGATTTTAGGCCATCTATCTAGGACTTTAAACAAATAGGTCTTCAGGCTATCAATGGTGGACCTCTCATCATTGTATGAGAGTAGCTTCAAGACTAGGGGAGTGAAATATGATGTAAGGGTGGTAAAATATAAATTCATTTGGATTTGTAATCTTATCTTTGTATCATATTAATTTTCACCAATTCAAGACGCTTTCTTGGGGTGGTGATGCTGGATGAAAAATGCGTCTTTGGGTAGACATGTTAGAGCTAGGCAGTTCTGGTGTGGGTCTTTAGGCCACTTATCAACGGTCGGTGTGCCTATGGGCCTTCAAGTCATGTAGTGTTCAAAGGTATGTGTGCACCAGGACCTTCGAATCTTATATGGGTTATCTCTCAATCAAATTAAAAGGAGGTATTATCTTAATAATCAAATAAAAATCCAAGGTCTTCAAGACATAAGCTAATGCTCACAAAAGTCTTTAAGTGCAGTACTGTTGTTTAACATGTGTCACAAAATATTACTTGAATAAATAAAACATAAATAAACAGAAAATAAATTTATGTTATAATAAATTAAAATGAAAAATATGTTTACATTAAAAATATTTAAATACATTACAGTTACATTTATATGTACACTTTATTAGAAACATTTACAATTTCTAATCAACTCAAAAATAATCCAACTCCTACGAGTTGGGTGCATTGTATTTCCCCACCCTTGGGACCCCCTTATAATAAGGCATGATCATTACATTGGTTGTTTAACTCACTACCCCAAGCTCAAAGAAACAAATCATGTACTTGTGACAAAAATTAATTCTTAATTTAATAATACTATAAATAAATAAATAAATAAATATGTTATAATAATACATAAAAAATAAAAAAAGGAGAAATTAATGATAAAACATAATACATAAATAAAAATGATAACATAATACATAAATAAAACATATTTCAAATTAATACAACACTCCCATCAGATTTTCTCCATTTTGAGTATGTGACACACTTTCTTTCATACCAATCACACCATGTAATGGATTGAACTCTAGTTAACTAATACATGTCATAAATAGATAACCTATAATTTTACTAAAGTATCAATATAATATGAATACATTTATTCATTTTTACAATGTTAAGTTATTTTTAAACTAAAATTCTAGCTTAAAATTGAAAACAAAAAGTTTTATTTATAACACTCACACCACATGTTTGATTGACAAGTGGTTAATAAATAATTTCACAAATGAATAACTGATCATTATCCTAAAGTATCATGATAAATAAATAATTATTTCATTATTTTGATTATGTGAAGTGTGTTTTGAACTAAATCAATAGTTTTAAATTAAAAACATAGAATTTTAGTCATACTAGCCACCCTGTGTGTCATATTGATGTGTGGTTAATTCCAAAATGTTACAAATTAATAACCAATCATTTTTTCTAAAAAATAAGGATAATTAGAGGGAGTTTTATCTTTTATCACATGATCCATATTTTGAACTAAAATGTCACTTTTAAATGAAAACATATTTTTTTAGTCATATTGGTCACATCATGTATTAGATTAGCATGAGATTAATTACTAAATTCCACAAATGAATTATCTATATTTTCCATAAATTTTTATAAAAAACTGATTGTTTTTTCATATTTTTTAAGTATGTGATGAATGTTTTGAACTAAAATTATACTTTTAAATTAAAATGCTTTATTTCAGTCGTACCATCTGCACTATGTATCATATGATGGTTCTGGGTGTAGTAGAAGAGTTTATGGGGAATACCTAACTCATATTTATGTAGTAATCAGTGATTAATTTGAGATGTACACTGATGAATAATTCCATGGTCAACAGAATTGAATAAAATATTAATTGACATGAGAATATCAGAACCAAAACAAAAGATCATCACATAATAAATTTATAATTAATTTAATCTATTAAAGAATTATCTTGTAATGATTTACTTTTTGATTGATTAATATAACATCACCTTTATGTCATATCATCATTGTGTCATAAGAATCAAGTGTATATTCCATTTAGCTATGAACCTCTAAAAGTGTCCATAGGAATCGTCCAGGTTCCAGAACAGTAGATCCTAATTCTGGAATCATTCATCCTTGATCGCCATGGGAATCACTGCATAGAAGGATTCTCCTTGATCTCTCTAGGTTCAAGAGTGGTGGTGGAGGAATATCGCCCCCCATTATTGAGAGAATTCTTAAAGAGGTTATCTTTATATCTAGATAGGATTCTATATAATCTTTGTTCATATCCAACATAATAGATAACATTGGGGTTTGAAATAATATAATTGGGTTAAAATAGTGCTAGGTTTAGAAAATAATAACCACACATGTTGTCTTATTATTTATTTAGTCCCCACAGGATGTCATATCGATAATAATAATAATAATAATAATAATAACAATAATAATATTTCTTACCATGAAAAAAATAAATAAATTAAATAAATTTTATTTATAGACTAAATTATTTAAAATTTATTCAAATAATATTTAATATATATTATTTCTCACTAGAACATTAAACAGGGTCCGTCATTCCTCTAAAAAATTTATAATTCCTTGAGTAATAACTATTTATTTAATAAATAGATTTAACTACATTATTTTCCAATTAATAAATGGATATTATATTTACTAAATGGAAATTAAATATTTATTAAATATTCCACTCCCCAAATATTCTCTTGAATAACTAGTGATTGAATATATATGATTAAATAAATATAAATAATTATTAAATCACATATGGAAATAATATTTATTCAACAAGTTAAATAATAAGTAATATTTAATGTTTAATTGAAGTTCTAGATATACTTAATGTGTGAACTTTTAGGCCTCTTTCTCAGTGGCATTGGGCGGAACTACCCATAGTCTAGAATTAGCCTGTAACAACCTTCCAATGAACCTATAGACAAAGAATATAATTTCTCAATGACATATAACCTCATATGGATGCTTACTATGCAATATAATACATTTATCATGATATCCCTAATCAAGTTGGTTGCATACTGGCATCATCAACCTATGTGATGAATGTCTCTTTCTTTTAATTTTGGAAAATAAACTTGTCCATAGAACACCATAGCCATGGATTTATTTAGGATTTTTTATTTCCACAAAAGTGCCTAATATATCAACTTCTTTTAAATAACATAAGGGACAAATCCTTTCTCACATTATTCATTAATGAAATATTACCTGTGATACACCCAACATATCATACTTTTTTGTGACTATATGTTGTCATGATTTTCATCAATACTTAAAAGTATGTAACTAATAATATCCATTAATAATAATCTTAATGTATAAGTATCAATACACACATTCTTAGTTAGTGAAATATAATGGCATGTATGAATTTGGATTTTATACCGGCAGATCATGTTCTCATAATTTCTTACACTAGAAAATACCAAGGGAGTACACCATGATAAATTGATAAAATTCATATGAGTGTCCCCCCCTAATAGCCTATATCATTTGTGTCCCATTCAATTATATCATCCAGATATATATTATATATTTAGGAATAATTTCATGGAACTTTTAGGTTTTCATCATAGCGGGGGATTTCAATGACCATTCAATGTGATAGTTACTCTTAGAATGGCTAGAGAGATGGAACTGCATTCACCCAGTAGCGAGAATACCCTCCTCTAGGGTTTTCTCTTATAACCTATACAATGGACTATAATCACCTCCATACACGTTCATTGTTTTGGACATTGTGGGTAGATCATAATTTGCGGTTCCTCAAATTATGTCTCACCCTTGGATCTTGGAGAATCACTATTGAATCTTTTGGTTCACACGTAAGTCTGGAACAACTCATGAATCATCATATGGGTTATCATCCCTCATTGATCATTCTTATCTTGGCCTCCTATCCTCTAATTTTGTGATGAAGGTGGTAGATATGATGTTTGTTTTTTGTATTTTCTCTATAACCAAAGTAGGTGGGTTTTTGGTCTTTGAATCTTCATATATGATTTCGTAAAGATCCGTACACCCTCATAACTTCTTTCATTATGGTGAGACCGGGGGAGGAGGACACTTGGTGGAAATTCTGATTCGAGGCCTTGTGGGATCAAGGATTGGAGATGTCCTTGATTGATCATGTTGATACTTTCTCTAGTAAAACTACGGTGGGTGTTCTTAGGGGCAATTGGGTGTGGATCTTATTTTAATTTGGTGGATAATGGCAGTAGAGTTGTGGAATCATTTGGGAATCATCTATCCCAGTTTCAATTGAAGTGTTGTTCCTATTTTCCTTATCATGTTTCATCAATATTCAACATTGTTTTTTGGGATAATTTTTTAGTTAGGATGCTGATGTATTTTTTATCATTGGTTCTGGTCTTGTTTTATTTGGTGTAGTGTAGCATTTTGCAGGTGTTACTAGGTGGTTGATCTCGAAGGAGGAATGGGTTTATTGACACCCATCATAAGTTATTATTCCTCTTCCTTGATGGATATAGGGTAACCTTCCATTTACTTCTTGTACAAAGTTTTTTTTGGTTTTCTGTTGTATCAGGTTGATATTGCGGTTTATTTGATGTAGTGTCAGGTGGGTAGCTCAAAAGAGGTATAGGTGTGTTGGAACTTATCATTCGATCCCCCTCCCATATATCAGTGTGATTTGGAGGGGTTATTTTCCAAATTATTTTTACTAATATGATAAGACTTCTTGGTAGGGGTGACATGTCATCATCGATTAATTCTTCTATTTCATTATTTGTCAAGGGTAAAAAACTTTTTCTGATGATTTGTTTGATGTTTGAATCCCTTCGATCATTCAAGACCATGTTATATATTTAGGTCTAGTTTCTTAAATGAATCAATGCTTCTTTTCATGTATGTGTTCCCTCTATACCCATTTAACAAAAGGGGTTTTATTTTATGTCCAATAAAGGTGGATTGTCCCTCAAATTTTTCAACAAAATTTTACTCATAAGACATTATCACATATTATGTCACATAGAAGAACAATCATTATATGATAAGAAGTTTATCAATAACTTAAAAAAAATGAATAGAAGTTATCATAAAGTATCTAGAATTTGGATCTTGGTCAGAAATTCCAATATACTCCCACTTAAACTTATGCCAACAACTAATAAACTTCAGTCTGCTAGCTCCCACATGATATTTATGCTTTTAATGAGAAGAGGATTTAGTCCAGGGGTCTGCCACAATTTCTTCCATGTAAACTATGCTTACTTAAACTTCTCCCCTCATTGAAAAATACTTCCATAAGTTATACTTACAAAGTATGTTATTTGTTCATTTATGTGACCTTGGATCTTTTTCAAGAGTCATCACTATAATATTATTACAATATAAAGTGATATGGTCTTAATTGTTGGGAACCACATTAATATCCTAGATAAAGTTTTGTATAAAAATGACCTCCTTGGATTTATCATAAGCTACTATATACTTGGAATTCGCTATATAAAGACAACAACTGGCTACTTTGAAATCTCCTAGCACACAGCACCTCCATTGAGATGAAAGACCTATCCTGACTACAACTTCGTATCATTCTATTATGTTTAAGAACTAGATTTATTATAACCCTGGATGAATGGATCCTCATAACCTCTATACATTGGAAACACATCCTTTTCTCATATTAGATACTTAAGTATTTCATTAACAGAAGACCAATGTTGTTTGCATAGATTAACTTGATATCTTCTTACCTTGCTCAAGGTATGGGAAAAATTAATCCCAGTACGTAATATGGATTATAATATTGAACCTATCGAAGAAGTGTACGATATCTAACTCATTCTCTCTTTCCTATCTTGTGTCTGAGGGGACATTTTTTTAGAATGATGTATACCATGTAATACTTCAACCAATAATATCTTATATTTTTTCATACCAAATCTCTTTAATATCAAGTCAATATATATACCTTGAATTTGTTCAAGTATCCTCTTGGATATATCATGGGTGATCTTGATCCCCAGAATATAGGTTGTTTCACCTATGTTTTTCATAGATAATCACCTATTCAACTTGTCCTTAACTGATTAAAATACCGGTACATAATTTCCAATAAGTAATATGTCATCAAAATATGCTAATAGGATAATGATCACATTCCCACTAAAACTCTTGTAAATACATGTATTACATTCATTCCTAATTTAACAAAAAAAAATACAGCTTCATCATAATAAATATTCTATGACTTGAATGTTTTCATCAATCCAAAAATATATCCCTCTAACCTGATTTTTTTTCGGAATTATTCAGAGTCACAAACCCTTTTTGTTATGTCATATAGACATCTTCTTGAAGGTTCCCAATAAGGAAATCTATTTCTAAATCCATCTTACAACATTCATAGTCATGGTAAACTATTATTGTAAGTATAATTTGGATATATTTAAATATATAAACTGGTGAAAAGTTTTTTTTATAGTCAATTTCTTGACATTGTTTAAATCCTTTAGCAACTAGTATTTATTTATAAGTACTTAATTTACATTTAATGTCTAGTTTCTCTTGAACACCAATTTGTACCCAAGAGGATTTACATCAACTAAAATATCAACCAAACCCCAAAATTGGTTCTGATGCATGGAATTCATCTCATAATTCATGTCTTCTTTCCATCTTATAGCTTCATAGCACTATACTGCATATTATTTGGAGATAGTTTCATTATTGTCAATCAATAATGATTCACCATCTTCAGTGACTTGAAAACCATATCTTTCAATTTCTATTACCTCTCTATTGATCTTACACACACTACTAGAAAAACCATTTATAACCATGGTTAGACTTTTATATGGATATAGGGTACCTATAGCCACATGAATGAAATAATCATGGCTATATCCCATTAATAGACATGGGCTAGATGCGCTATAACCACGGGAAATATCTTTGGAAATAGAAATAGTCATTAAGTGATATTTCCTTGAGAAATTCCCATGGATATAGCCTAACTATTTCCATGGGAATTATGGGCTATAGACATGAAAATTTTCTATGTAAATATCCTTCATATAGCCATGATAATGAAGGCATATTTTCACAAATATTACCCATGGATATTGCCTATTTACATAGGTAATTTATTTATGAAGGAAGAGCATGGGGAATTTTTTTCCTACCAAACAAGTGAAGGAAAAAACATATAGCCATGTGAATAATGATCCCATGGTGATATATCCCTTTGAGAATAGGTGTTACCGTGGGAATCAGCACTTATGGCCACATGTCTACAACATCAACACATGTAGCCATGAACATAAGGCCTGTGGACATAGGTTGGTCCACATGGACCAAAAAAATATTATATATATATATATATATATATATATTTAAATGACAGTGCAACATAGTGGTAAGGTTCCTATTCTATATAGACTAGATGTAGTATTGAAACTCATTGGGTTAAAAAATGCCTTTATAGAAATGGTTATAAGTCTCGTGTATATAGGTCAATCCACATGGCCTAACTAATTCCATGGGTATTATTAGATATAGCCATAGGCCTAAGGCCTATGTTTATGGTTTGATACATGTGTATCAAGCTCATTTCATGGATTGGGTTCCACATGGAAATACCCAATAGCCATGGGCACTTCACATGATATATTTAAGTATTCCCATAGATATAGATTCAAGGCTATAGAAATTCCAATACAATCCATGGGAAGAATACTTGTGGATATTGGTTATAGCCATGGTTATGTACCATGGTTGTAGCCGCATTTTTTACTTGTGGTAGTACTTGTGTTTCAAGGACAACTTCTTCCATGAGGGCCTGTGGAATATTTTCATGTACCAACTCTTGTATATATTGAGAATCAACTTCATCTATGTCAATCTTACTCTCACTATACTTATTAGGTATGTGCTCCATCTCAATAAAGATGGATTTTCTTATAATAGTCACTTTTTGGTATAAGGGGTTCTATGTATAATATCCCCCTGTCTCCTTTAGATACCCTACAAATATACACTCCATGCCTCTTGGTATTAGTTTTTTTCTAAAGATGGCCATAAAAAATTCCTCACATACCTATACATGAGTGTGTGACAACACGTATTTCTATCCATACGTTAACTCATATAGAACATCATTTTCTACCTTAGTTGGTACTCAATTTAGAATGTGTGATGCAACATGTAATTCATATCCCTAAAAGGATAATGGATGATATGCATAAATCATAATCAACCATACCCTATCAAGAAAGGTATGGTTCCTCCTATCAGTAACACCATTCTATTATAGTGTATAAGGTGGATCAATTTAGGATATAATCCTAAAAACCCATAGAATTTGAGAAACTATTGGTTAAGATGTTATCCAACTAGATCAGAATAAATCTTATTTATCTTATTACCAAGATGATTCTCTACTTCATTCTAGGATTCTTTGAATTTCTTAAAGGATTCATACTTATACCTCATCAAGTAGATATAACCATAACTACTCAAGTAATCAGTAAAAGTTATGAAGTATGAATATCTACCTCTAGCTTCTACTATAAATAGTTCATACACATCAGTGTGTCCTAATCCTAAAGGTTTTGTGGCCATTTCACTCTAACCACCAAATGGTAGTATGTATATTTTTCCTTGAAAAAATCATGTCATATTTTAAGTTGTCTTAGCCCAAAGAAGTATAAATATCCATCTTTAAAAATCTTTGTCAAATGCTTCTTCTTTATGTGATTAAGGAGGTGATCCCACAGCTAGGTGTTGTATGATTTATATGAAAATAATCCATTATCAATTTTTAAAATTTGGTTTCCATAATTTAATATATAAAGACCATTATTTGGTTGTTCCCAATAGTGGAAAAATCAATTTTAACTTCAATTTTTACCTTTCAATGTTAGTTTATAACCAACATTAATGTAGGAAACATTGAGAGTAGAAATTTATATGTTATTTTTCATAAATTAACAGTGAAAAACTTTTTATAAGGGGAATTATGGAGGGATTTCAAATTAGTTTGTATAAAAATGACATGGAATGACTAACAAGAGTGCATTCAATGTCAGTTTTATAAAAAAACAAAATTGAAATCCCTCCTGGGAAGCTTTCTATATGAGTTTTATATAAAATAAACATCGAAATAATATGTCATATAAAGGGATTTTAAATTTGTTTATATAAAAAACTGATGTGGAAATCCACCCCAACATTCTTTTGACATCAGTTTTTAGTAATAAAAGACATCGAAAGCCTCTAGGGTGGAATTCAACATTGGTTTTTTATAAAAACAATTGTGAAAGTTGATTTTTTTACAAAAATATTAAAAATTTCATACCCCCATGTTTAAAATCTAAAAAAACCACCATAAATAATAGAAAATAGAAAAAATGGTACAAGAGTAACAAAAATCATTGATAAATTTTACAATAATTTTAGAAATATAAAACTAAATATAAAAATTAGTTAAACATAGAAAATATTGTGGAAATAAATTTTTAAAGTGTCACAAGTAGTTGGATGTACATGAAGAAACATCATAAAAAACCTAACAAATATAGTGTCATGGATTTAAAAGATAACATATTTGTTTATGTTATAAGTTTTATAATGAAACTAACCTTTTAAAAATATGTTGTTGTATAAGTCACAGTTATATCATTAATGAATCATAAAAAACAATATTCACATTCAACATTCACTTATTGATGATGAAACTTCATTTATAAAAAAAATATTTAAAAAAATATCATATATGTAAGAGAAACTAAGTTTTCACTGATATAAAAGTTATTCACCTAAAATTTCACATAATCATTTTTTATGGTTCCACTATTGGATAATGATCCCTATTGTACCCAATACAAGACCTATTTCATTTTAAAATATTAATTATCTTAAACATGTAATATGAAAAAATTAAGATTAAAAAACTAAAATCATGGTATAAAACTTACTTCTTTTATGTTTTTTAAACTATTCTTTGAAAACTACCTAATAAAGAGCATAACCAATACAATTTACATTAATTTGGAAACAAATTATGCATAATATAAAATTTCCACTAAAAAATAAAATATTAAGCATTAATAATAGTATAATGAATAGTGGTTCATAATTGTATATTTTTTCTTACCCATCAAGGATTAGAAAAAACCAACATGTGATCTCCTTGTTTTTTATTCTTTCAGATACGTATTCAGTTTTGAATTATTGGTTCAAATATTTTACTTATGTTGAAATATATTCTTTAGTAATAAAACTATAAATATAAGTTCAATTGTATTAGATGAAAAGAATGTAGAGATACCTAATTTAAAAAATAATTAACTAAGTCAATATAAAATATTTTTACTTAATGAAAATAAATTAATAATTGAAATTCACTTATAGGGAAAACAACTACTACATAGCTAAACTTACATGGTCACCCTTTACAACATCCATGATATTAGTTTATGAAAATATTTAATATATAATATCTTCCAAAAATATTTTTACTCATCAAAAAAGTATAATAATTATCTAATATAATAAAAAAATGTGATAAGTGTTTTACCCAATCAGCTCCATGAGGAATTTCTAAAGTTAGTAGAAGCCACAATTTTCCCTTCCCTTTCAATGATTCTTTCTAAATCATATAATCATATATATGTTAAGTGTAGTAAAATATTATAAGTAACTCTAAATTTAATGATAAATAAAAAAAGAAAAGAAAATTGTAACGCCCCGACCCTAGTTACCCAGAGTCAGTGAATTATTACATAACATTGGCATGATCACAAGAAATATCAAATCTCTAAAGACCAATTAGTTTAGTAGCCTTGGAAACACTAGATACATTCATAAATTTTAAATTACATCATAAATTGAAAACTACTACAACAAAATATTGTCTTTATAACCCCTCATAATATCCCTGCAGGTCATTCATAAATTACTTCTTCACATCCTGGGAAAAATAAAACATTGAAAGGGGTGAGCTCAGATGCTCAGTAAGCGTAACAATATAGTTGAAACTTTCATAAATAAGAATAAAAATTTAAGGCAATGTATAACTAAAACAAAAGCCTTTTAATCATGAACTTCAGAATCATATGGAAAAAATAAAACAAAGTAATTCCATTTACTTATTCACACGGATATTCTACTAGTCGAATAATAACATGAAATATCACTAACCGCTTTCATAATAATGGAATGCATAATGCCAGACTATCATAACCACGTAGCCAAGGCCTCATGCCAATACTACAAATAAGATTATTCCAAGGCCTCATGCCAAGACACTAGTTTGTCTCATGAGTCCTACCGATGTATCGAGGAGCTATAGTGAGCTCCACCCGTCACATATTAAGTCCAATTCATTCCTCGTATGAACATGTTTAAAAATAACATAAACATTCGTATTAAAACTAGCATACAAAATGTCAATACTTTCTCCATAAACCATGAATGGTATAAAAAACACATACACAATCAAACATATCACAAAAACTTCAATACAATTTGGAAGTTTTGTATAATAATAATAAACTTCAAATAAGCTTAAAATCAATCAAAGGATGTTGACATAGATGAAATCAAAACTATTTGAGAGAAATATCTCTTTTTATGAAATCATTTAAAATTATCATAATTATAAAATAAAACATTTACTTTGAAAATATTCTTATAATCTTGTAAGGGAAGCTTTGACAATTTTATAACGGCGAAAAATAGTTGCACCTGTCGTATAAGTTAAAAAAAGACATTCTTGCCTTAATTCTGTCGAAATGGATAAAAAGGACCTTGTTTGGAAAATGACAGAAAGATTCCTTTATAAACATATTATAAAATTTAAACAATGGTATAAATGAGTTTATCCCATAGTCTTTAAAATATTAAGACTGATTTGAAATACATTTTTAAGAAACATGGATGTGGATGATAAAGAGGTCCCAGCAGATAATTATGTATAAACAACCTCAGATAATGAAGAGATTGTGAAATAAACCCTTACCTTGTACTTTTCCTTGGTTAAGGGTTGGTTAAATTCCTTTATAATGGTGAAATAATTGTTATTAAATTATACAATAATCATATACATTAATATGATATCATATATGATCTTTTAACATTGCTTTGTTAATAATATTTTAGTATTGTCGTCATTTCGGGTGTTAACTTACTTGTTTTCCTTTATATTATTTGTTACCTAAGTCATGTTTGTTATGGATAGGTTGTATATTATTCATATACAGAATGATATCATGTCCTTAAAAATTATTTTTAATCATTAAATGAGAATTATACTCAAATGGTTATGATGGGGAATGAATCTCATCGTGTTCGTGTAGACCGTAGTCCGTACGTACGCACAAGTGAAAATATCATTCTTTTGATATTAAAATAATATATAATTGTATGGTATATAATATATACAGAATCATTATCATGTTATATTTGTTATTTACATGAATTATACTTCATTATTTTACCCATCTAAATAATAAAATATTGAATAACAATTACACCACAACGTGGAGATGGTAGGTTGTACGTACGCACGTATGGTGACACGTCATTCAAGGGATGGATAGAATAATGAATTTGTTTGTTCCATATTTATAATAACATAACAGTATATATAATACACTGGAGTTATTATTTTATAATAGAAATAACAAAGAAAGAATAAGTTGAAGAAGAAAGGAACTTGAAAGAGGGTGGTGAAAACATTACCTCTTCTTCGGGTTCTTCCTTTTGATTTGATCAAAAAGGGCTCCTTAGGTTGGATTTATGATCAAACTAGGGCCTCTAGGTTGAATTTAGGGAATTGGAGAGGATATTTGGGTAGAGTTTGGCTGAGACAAAAGTCTTTTAAGGTGTGAAGAATTGGTTAGAAGTGGTTTCCTTTTATAAGGGGGGGAGGGGCTCTTTAGGAAAAACTTAAATTATTATCTTATAATAAATTCATATTCGGTTTCTAATCGCTCCAAAGCGGATTATTCAAAGCCTAAGGTGGGGATGGGTCGAAATACTTTCAAAAATAGATTTTAAATAGGTTTGGGTCATTATATTAACCTTATCTTTTAGTTTTAACTCTTGGTTAATTAGTTTGACACTTACCATGTCACTTTTTATTTTTATATTATATAGTTAATAAACATACTATATACCTCCAAGATACCCCCAAGTGTTTCGTTAATGATTCACCTATCATGATACAATTCCTTTGGCCGTACCTTAGATTTTTATGAATTTAATATCAATTAATAATATAATATTTGTTTTAAAAAACTCTTTTTTGTAAATTTTGACAATATTTGGTATTTGATTTTTATGATAATCATAAAAGCATTATTACTTAGAAAAAAGTTAATTAAATCAATAATAAAATGTCATATTAACCTATAAAATTCGTGTAATTCATTAAAAGTCTCAAATTATATTTATTTGGGTATTTATAATATCAATTATTTCAATATTTCACTAATAAGGTAATTACTGCATCATCATTGTGTCATAAATAAATTAAATTATTTAATGTCTAAAAATTATAAATAAAATACCATTATGTAGGAAATCCTTTTAGATTTCTAATTAATATTTATAGTCAAAAATATAACATATATAACCCTATGTAAAAAAGATTTTTTCTAAAAGATATAGGCTTATGTCATTTTTGTATTTACTTTAACTTAATTAATATAAAGTGTCCTTATCACTTAAAAGTGGATCAATGGGGTCCCAAAATCGACCCAAAGATTCCCATAGTTGGACATGTTTCAACCAATAGGTTTAAGACATGTTTTAGGGTAATTTATTATTATTATAATATTATTTGTTTACCCTTATTTACTGGATTTACCCTTTAACCATGGTAAATAAAATATTTACCGAAGTAATTATTCAAAATGTCTAAAAATAAAAGTTACCTATTTACACAATTTGGACATCCTGATTCTAAATATGGAGTCCATTTTTCCAAATCCAAAACACAGAATTGGTAGAAATTAATTTAAAATTAATTCCTGCTGTCAAAACAAAAAGCTTGTTTTAAAGAGATAATAACTATCAAAAGATTCACACTTGTTTATGTCTGTTTTAAATGTGAAATTATTTCAAATGACCAATATTGTATTAAATGGTGAAAATATATTCTAAATATACTTTAAAACCACTCAAATTCATAATTTATCACTATTAATTATTTTGATTAAAAAAGTTTTTTTTTTTAAAAATTAGTAATTTTTACTATTCATCAAAATATAAAAGTTGTCCAAAAAGTACCAAAATTTCATCCTAGGATAATTTCGATATTCAGAATCCAAAATTGAAGTCCATTTTGAAAGATAAAATGTATAAAATTTCAAAAAGTGGGTATTACTATTCATAACAGCTACTTTGATTGGTCGCGGCGTGTTAGAATCTCGAAGTTGTGTACAACACACGCTACTGTATTATTCAAAGAGAAGAATACCGTGGAAGCTTGGGGTGTTACATTCTCCCCTCCTTCAAATAATTTCATCCTCAAAATTTCTAGAATATTACTACATAAAAAGACTCGGGTGGTTCTTCATCATAAGTTCCTCGGGTTCCCACGTTGCCTCTTCCATTTTATGGTTTCTCCATAGAAATTTTACCAGACGAGTCGTCCGGTTTCTCAGCACTTGTTCTCTCGTATCAAGAATCCTAACGGGCTCTTCTCAATAAGAGAGATCGGGTTCCAGTTCTAATTCCTCATAGGTGAGTGCATGCATTGGGTCTGGCATGTATTTTCACAACAGTGATACGTGGAACACATCGTGAACTTTGGAGAGATTTGGCGGCATTGCCAAATAGTAAGCTATAACCCCAATTCGATCTAGAATTTTGAAAGGTCCGATTTACCTGGGACTCAATTTACATTTCTTTAAAAAACATATAACTCCTTTACATGGATATACCTTCAAGAAAACATGATCTCCCACCTGAAATTACAAATCCTTTCTTCGGTTGTCAGCATAGCTCTTCTACCAACTTTGAGCAGCTTTGATGTGGTTTTGGATTACCTTCACCTTTTCCATCATTTCCTCCACCAGTTTTGGGCCTACAAGTTTTCTTTCACCAACGTCATCCCAACAGATTGGTTTGCGACATCTCTTTCTGTATAACGCTTCATATGGTGCCATCTGAATACTTGAACGGAAGCTATTGTTATAGGAAAATTATACCAGAGGTAAATATTGATCCCACATACCCTGAAGGTCAAGTGATCATGATCTCAACATGTCTTCTATGGTTTGAATGGTTCGTTCTGATTGTCCATCTGTTTGAGGGTGGTAAGCAGTGCTCAAACGAAGTTCAGTATCCAAGGCCTTCTGAAGACTTTTCCAGAATCTTGATGTAAAACAGGGATCACAATCTAAGACAATCGATAGAGGTAATCCATGAAGTCTCACAACTTCATTAATATATATTCTCGCTATACATTCAAGTGGTAAATCCTCCCTTATAGCAAGGAAATTTTCTGACTTGGTAAGACGATCAACAATGACCCATATTTCATCATTCCTTCTAGGAGTCTTTGGTAGTCCCATGAAAAACTCCATCGTGATATTATCCCATTTCTACTCTGGTATGGGAAGAGGTTGCAACACTCCTATAGGCTATTTCCTTCCAGCTTTCACTTATTGACAAACCATACATCTTGACACAAAATCGTCAATCTCCCTCTTCATGTTGTCCCACTAATGATTTTCCTTCAAATCTCTATACATTTTGGTACTCCCAGGGTGTATATAGAAATTGGAACTATGAGCATCATCCAAAAATTCCCTTTTTAGATCAGGTATATCGGGAACACAAAGTCTCTTCTCGAATTTCAAAATTCCATCTTCATACACAAAGTCACTCAATATCCCATCATTCACTACTTTAATATTCTTTTGGAATTCTTCATCATTGGTTTGAGAACTCTTAATCCTTTCTGGTAAAGATGTTTTGGAAACCATTTGAAAAATAATTGATGTTTCACCTTCCATGGTGATTCCCATATCCAACTTTACTAGATCCATGAAAATAGGATCCCTTTCAATTCTCATCATGTTCAAGACTCCATGATCTTTTCTGCTCAAAGCATCTGCCGCCTTATTTTTCTTCCCTGATTGGTAGTGTATCGTGCAATAATAATCCTTGAGTAGTTAAATCCATCTCATTTGCCTCATGTTGAGTTCTTTCTGTGAGAAAATATACTTCAAACTCTTTTGATCAGTATAAATCTCACATTTTTTACCATAGAGATAGTGTCTCCAAATATTCAAAGCAAAGATTACAGCTGCTAACTCAAGATCATGAGTAGGATAGTTCTGCTCATTAATTTTTAGCTGTCGTAATGCATAGGAAATAACCCTATCATTCTGCATAAGGACACAACTAAGTCCTTTCTTCGATGCATCACTATAAATAACGAACCCATCATTCCCCAATGGTAGAGTCAATATAGGGGAATTGACTAATATTCTCTTCAGATCTTCAAAAAATTCTTCACACTCTTTTTTCCAAACAAATTTAACCCCTTTTCATGTGAGCTTCGTTAATGGGTTATCTAATCGGGCAAAATTCTGGATGAAACGTCGATAATAACCTGCCAAACCAATAAAACTGCATACCTCAGTTATACTCGTCGATACTGGCCATTCATGGATTTCCTTGGTCTTAGAAGGATCAACAGAGATTCCATCCTTAGAGACAATATGGCCAAGAAAAGAAATCTCCTGAAGCCAGAATTCACACTTGCTAAACTTCCCATAAAATTCATGTCTTCTAAGAGTCTTCAAGATAATGCGCGAGTGATTTTCATGATCTTTGTAGATTTTGGAATATACCAAGATATCATCAATAAATACCACCACAAAATCATCGATATATTCCTTGAAAACTCTATTCATTAGATCCATGAATACAGAGGGTGCATTAGTCAATCCAAAAGGCATTACTGTAAACTCGTAATGCACGTACCATGTTCGAAATGTTGTCTTCGGAATGTCTTCCTTCTTCACACACAACTGATGATATCCAGATCAAAGGTCAATCTTTGAAAAGTATTGAGCTCCATGAAGTTGGTCAAATAAATCATCAATGTGAGGTAGGGGATACTTGTTCTTTATTTTTATAGCATTGATCTCCCTGTAGTTGATACATAACCTCATAGATCCATCTTTCTTTTTAACAAAAAGAACAGGGCCTCCCCATGGAGAAACACTATGATGAATAAATCCCTTATTACTCAATTCATCTAGTTTTTTCTTTAGTTCAACTAATTCCATAGTTTTCATTCTATAAGGGGTCTTCGATATAGGCCTTGAACCAAAAATTAAATCAATGGAAAACTCAATTTCTCGTTCTGGAGGATGTCCATGTAAATCTTCCAGAAACACATCTACATATTCTTTCACAATAGGTACATCCTCTATTTGAACATTCCTTTCCTCACCCATAGTCATTTCATTCTCTTCCACCCCAATAATTGAATTTAGTTGAGCTATTGGGGGTCGATCTAGATAAGAATTGGATGGTGACGATTCTGCTCTAAAAATAAGGTGTTCTTTGTCATCATCAAAAATCCTAACCTCCTTATTCTTAAAATAAATATTCACATCATGGTCTAAAATCCAATCCATACTAAGGATTATACCAAACTCAATCATAGGTATGACAATGATATCAGCGGATAAAGAAAATTTATGAGCTCTAATGGGGACTAATTCACAAAACTTTGTTGCAATGATACTTCCCTTTGTATTTTTAACTGAAAAATCCTTTGTTAAATCAAATAGGAAATATCTAATTTTCTTAGAAAACTGGGAAGATATGAAACAATTTGATGATCCAAAATCGAATAAATCATTTTCTAAACTTGAGGAAACCATTAAATTACCTACCATCATGTCTTTCGGAGATTCTACCTCAGCAGTAGTGATAGCATTAGCTTGGAATGGATCCCTTGGCCTTTTCTGAGGTAATTTCCCCCGATTCTTAGGAAATTAATTTTAATAATGTCCCATCTCTCTATAATTATAGCATTCCACATTGACAGAAACTATCTTTCCCTTGCAATCATGAGCTTGGTGGACTTTTTTACCACACTTGTAACAGACTCTCATTCCTTTTAAGCAAGAATCGGGGTGTTTATTCCCACATTTACTGCAGGATGGATTTTCAACTTTTCCCTTCTTCCCCTCATTTCCATTTCTAGATTGATCAGCAGATCTCTTCTTCTCTTTCTTTTCTTTAAAGTCATAAGACTTAGAGAATTCCTTTTTCTGTCTTGATAGCACATGAGACAATGTCTTCTTATGATGAGAAGGATTGTGAGACTAATGATCGACGAATAAATGGTTTTAACCCATAAAAGAAATGATCAATATTACTTATTTGGTTACGTATATAATCTCTAGCATACCTTGCTAACCTTG
The DNA here is from genome assembly GCA_963277665.1 of Viscum album. Taxonomy (NCBI): domain Eukaryota; kingdom Viridiplantae; phylum Streptophyta; class Magnoliopsida; order Santalales; family Viscaceae; genus Viscum; species Viscum album. Next base: position 1,106,424,153 of record OY728145.1, read on the forward strand.
TAAAGTTAGCCTCATACTTTGTGACATTCTCATCCTCCTTCTGCCTCAGACTCAGAAATTGCCTTTCCATATCTACTCGATGGTCACGAGGAAAGTATTTTTCTAAGAAAAGCTCTTTGAACTCCCTCCATTCTATATTTGATACTTCATCATCTTCCTTCGTGTTCTGAATCAATGATTACCATTGATCAGTATCTCCAGTGAGGCGGTAAACTACCATGATAACTTTTTCCCTTTCACTACTCCCCAAGGCATGGAATATTTTCTTTAGGGAACTTATCCATTGCTCAGCTGCCAACGGATTTGTAATCCCATTTAATGTTGGTGGTTGTTTCCTCATAAATCTATCTAACATTGATCCTCCAAGCTGTGGATTAGGGTGCTCCATACGGGTAATGTTATTATTCATAACCTGAGTGAGTTGTCCCAATATGGTCTTTAGATGATCAGCACTCGTTGCATCACCAGCTCCACTATAATTATATTGAGCAGGAGGGAAATACCTACATGGAGTGTGTGCATTGATATGGTTTCCATTCCTTCAACTAGGTTCTATTTCTAAACAATGGCATAAACTAAATCAGTTTATGAATCAAAATACATAATTCCATACTTGTAAAACACTTAACATAAATTAAACTATTTATGGATAAAATCCATAATCATAAAAAATGTTTTATTTGAGGAATTATATACTCACAAACCCTTCATAATGGTTTGTAAAGAAAATGGGAATTATCCTAAGCATATCCCCCAGGAGTGTCGTAACCAAGAGTGCAGTAAGGCCCATTGTCATGCACCAGTTCTTGTTCGAGTCTAGCTCAAAGCAGTTTTTTCGGGTTTTACCCCTAGGTACATCTATGCTAGAGCCGCCTCTACCTGCTCGTATCCCGACAGTGATGTATTGCTCAGAAAACTCACAAAATCTCTACAATACCAAAATTCTAGGAAGTTCTTCAATCCTTAAAGTCCATCTTAGGTCTATGTGCTCTAATTAGAGTTTATCTAAATCTAGCTTCCAAGGTTTGTACTAAACTTCCTCTGATACCAACTGTAATGCCCCAACCCCAGTTACCCAGAGTCGGTGCATTATTACATAGCATTGGCGTGATCACAAGAAATATCAAATCTCGAAATACCGATTAGTTTAGTAGCCTTGGAAACACTAGATGCATTCATAAAGTTTATATTACATCATAAAGTGAAAACAACTACAAAAAAATCTTGTCTTCATAACCCCTCTTAATATCCCTGCAGGTCATTCATAAATTACATCTTCACATCCTGGGAAAAATAAAACATTTAAAGGGCTGAGATCAGATGCTCAGTAAGGATAACAATATAGCGGAAACTTTCATAAATAAGCATAAACATTTAAGGCAATGTATAACTAAAACAAAAGAACTTTAAACTTGAACTTCAGCATAATATGGAAAAAATAAAATGAAGTAATTCCATTTACTTATTCACATGGATATTCTACTAGTCGAATAATCACATGCAATATCACTAACATCTTTCATAATGATGGAATGCATAATTCCAGACTATCATAACCACGTTGTCAAGGCCTCATGCTAAGACTACCAATAATATTTTGTCAAGGCCTCATTCCAAGACACTAGTTTTTCTCATGAGACCTACCGATGCATTAAGGAGCTATAGCGGGCTCCACCCGTCACATATTAAGTCCAATGTATTCCTCATATGAATAGTTTTAAACTTAACATAAACATTCATATTAAAACTAGCATATTAAATTTCAATACTTTCTCCATAAACCATGAATGGTATAAAAATAACACATCCACATTCAAACATATCACAAAACATTCAATACAATATGGTAGTTTTTTATCGTAATAATAAACTTCAAATAAGCTTAAAATCCATCAAAGCATGTTGACATAGATGAAATCAAAACTATTTGAGTGAAATATCTCTTTTTTTGAAATCATTTATAAGTCTCATAGTTATAAAATAAAAAATTTACTTTGAAAATATTCTTATAAGATTTTAAGTGAAGATTCGACAATTCTATAACAGTGGAAAATAGTCGCACCTATCGTATAAGTTAAAAAAAAGACATTCTTACCTTAATTCTGTTGAAAAGGTTAAAAAGGACCTTGTTTGGAAAATGATAGAGATATTCCTTTATAAACTTCTTATAAAATGTAAAAAAGTGTATAAATTACTTTATCCCATAGTATTTAAAATAGTAATAGTGATTTGAAATATATTTTTAAGAAACATGGATGTGGATGATAAAGAGGTCCCAGTAGATAATTACGTATAAACAAACTCGGATAATGAAGAGATTTTGAAATAAACGCTTACCTTGTACTTTTCCTTGGTCGAGGGTTGGTTAACTTCCTATATAATGGTGAAATAATTGTTATTAAATTATACAAGAATAATTTTCATTAATATGATATCATATATGATCTTTTAATATTTCTTTGTTAATAATATTTTAGTATTATCGTCATTTTGGGTGTTAACTTACTCGTTTTCCTTTATATTCTTTGTTACGTAAGCCATGTTTGTTATGGATAGGTTGTATATTATTCTTATACAAAACTATATCAAGTCTTAAAACCACTCAAATTCATAATTTATCACTATTAATTATTTCGATTAAAAAAGTTGTTTTTAATAAAAATTTAGTTATTTTCACTATTCATCAAAATATAAAAGTTGTCCGAAACGTACCGAAATTTCATCCTAGGATAATTTCGATATTCCGAATCCAAAAATGAAGTCCATTTTGAAAGATAAAATATATAAAATTTCAAAAAGTGGTTATTACTATTCATGACAGCTACTTTGATTGGTCGCGATGTGTTAAAATCTCGAAGTTGTGTACAACACACGCTACTGTATTATTCAAAGAGAAGCGTACCGTGGAATCTTGGGGTGTTACAAAAATAAAACCTCATATGTTAGCTAACCCAGCTTCATGGTCTGATGATAAACATAATCCCCAAGATTATGTATAATTATGTATTCTATAATACATACATGGGGATCCCTAGCATGAAACTCATGGTACATAGTCAGTTCTGATTAAGGTGGTGGTAAATCTAGGTAGGAAGGTTGTGCAATTTTCATCTATCTCAATGCTTCTACAAGAATATCTAATAATTTTTATTTAATAATATCTTCTTTTGACTCATTTAAGTGTAATATCTCAATCATCAATAAATCTATTTATTCCCGGTATTCTTCCCCCATTGATGTCGCACTAGGGGCATAGATAAAAAAATTAAATATAATATCCTCTTTATACCCTCTAACATGGCTTGGGTGTTCTAGATTTCATAAAATATAGGTATGAATACTCATCCTACTCTTAGGGATAAAGGTCCCCTATTTCATTTTCCCCCAAAGGTCATCCTGAATTAATATTTTCAAATATAATATTAGTGAGATAAATTTACTAAATAGTAATATTGATGAAAAGTAACAACTAATTACTTATAATCTTATCAGCTACTTCCTTTGAAATATTAGTAATATATGTTCCCTTTTTTACCTTCTCTCCAATTTCACTTTTTCATGGTGACTGGGAGAATAAGGAGGGTCGAGTGGAACCTCTTCAGAGCCGCTACATGACTTAGATCTCAATTCACTAGGTTTTTCAGCAATCATTTTTTTCAATAATAAAGGATACCCTCCTTGTGACAATGTATGAGGTTATAAATTTTTGAGACTATATATCTTTGTGATTTTTTGTGAGGCCTATTACATAAGAAAAAATAAATAAGTTATAAAGTAATGAAAATTAATTAAACAACTAAATTTTAAAAAGAAAAAAAATACCATTAAATATTCCTCTTACCTAATGGATACAAACATATTCCATGTATCCCTATCTATAAACCCATACTTAAGGAATATATCTTTGTAATTTTTACTCAAAAAAATATAATTTAAACTCAAATATTTATTTAAATCTCTTGATCTTTTTTTTCATAAAGGATAGAATTTTTTTTAATTCCTTTTATCACTTGAAAGTTAAATTTCATTTTCAATTGAATTAATAAAATATTAAGAAATGTATAATAATTAAACCATTAGAATACTAAATATTCATGTTTATAAATTTTACCATTAGGGGCTTACATAAAATATATTTCATGGACTAGTCGACACACCTCCAATCAGGGTATAAAATATTTATCTTAAAATGAATATGTTCTGCCAGTTAATTCCTAAATTGTGCGGCATTTCGGCCAGTTTGGAAGTTGTTCTCATCAAATTTAGTTATTACCCTTTTTTTCATGAGTGAGTGTAAATTTTGGTAAATGTGTAATCCCATTCCTACCATATTTAGGTACCATACTCTTCATGTAAGAAGAAGAGATGAATATCAATTTAAGAAATATAATTTTGATTTCATTAAATAATTTAATTACACTATATATATATATATATTTAAATGAAAAAACATACAGACCTCGATTCCCTTACCTTAGTGTCAATAATTTTGAAATATGTATGCTAACTCAACAAAATTATGTGTACTAGTATTTGATTAAAATTAAATAATAGTAATAAATAAAAATTTCATTCATCATGGTAGATAACAAAAAATTATAAATGAAAAAAATGAAGAAAAAACGATTTCAACCAGAAACATTTTTTAAAGATAAAAATTTTATAAATAAAATAAATATAAATATAAATAGTTGAATCCAAAAAAATATATTCATAGGAATTTTATATTCATAAAAAAATTATAACATTAATGTAACACCCCAAGGATTTACAAAAAAAATTAATATAGATTGAAATGCATGCAACACAAAGCCTCTACAAAAAAACATTTTGTTTTACAGAGATAGTTATAACCAAGATTTTAATGTAAAATTTTATGCTTCTATGATTTGAATTTTGAAAAAATGACATATATAGTTTCAATCAGTTTTTAATTTAGAGTTTGTTAGTATCAACTTAATTTTTGTGAATATTAACTTACCCTTATGAATAGTAATATTACCCTTATGAATAGTATTATGACCCTTATGAATATTTAATGATCTAAATGAATAGTAAACTCACCCATGAATGTATAAATAAAATTTAGGCACCTTTTAAATGACATTATGATTATAGTATAAGTGTTGGTATTTTTGTAAGTCATAGATATTTAATTTCAATTTTTTTATTAATTTAATAATTTAAATAAAAATTTAATTTTCGGAAATATAATAATAAATTTTTATTTTGTTTTATTATGGTTATAAGATAATTTTATGAGACCCTGATTAATTTTTCAAGGTGTTATAAAATCAGTTATAGTTTTAAAATTGTTATTTTTTTAATAAATAATGATTTTATTTAAAAATTAAATTTCTCATACATAGAAATTTATTTTGGTAAAATGGAGTTTATTTTTTAATTCTAAACATTAAAAAATTTTTGGGGTCAATTTTTGGGATTGAACTGAAATACTTGAATTTTTTGTGAATAGTGAAATTTGATTATTTAAGAAATATGCTAAATAAAAGTATTTATGCGTCATGATTGAGTCATGGATGTTGTAAATGTCCTTTGGTTTTAAGTCACATGCACTTATTACTATAGTTTGTCAAAATAACCAACACTATTGCTTTTCTTGTACAAAATAACAAAATAATGACTAAAATACTGGGAAACCCCTCATCTCCTCCACTATAAATACCACACCTCACCCCCTCTTCCTCTCACACCTCTCAAGATTTTATAATTATATAAATTATGCCCAATTCACTTACCAAGGATCTTCCCCAAATCTAATACCTTCTTGTCTCACCAAAAGTCCAAAACCAAAGGCCCTAAAGAGGATCTCAAGGAGAAGAGATCAAGAGGTAATGATCCTCTTTCTTTTTCTTTATTTTTCTTTTCAATTCTTTCTCTTTTCTTATAATATATTCATGTCACCTTATCCAAGAGGAATTAAAAAATATATTATCATATATATACTTTAATGTTAACATTTTTATGTAAAAAATTTATCATCACAATTCTTCTCCTCTCCCCCTCGTTCTAAAAAAACATCATCCGTGATGTATTGATTTACCAATATCGTGGATGATGTATATTCAATTTTCTTTAATTCCATAAAATATGGTTATGAGACCATTTTAATGGTTTAAAAAGATTTTAATTTTCATGATATAACCTATTTTATGTTCTGTAATAGACATATATACATAATATTAACTTATATAACGAAACTAGTTCGTGATTATCAAAGAACTGCCAAAATGATCTAAAAGAGTATCATTAATGTTTTATCCAATGATTCATTATCATATATGAAAACAAAATTATTTATAGTATCATTTAATATTATGAAAACATATTAATACCATTTCATTCCACTTCTGTAGTTTCACTTCCACTCAACAAGAAAATATTATATGAACCGACCATGGAAATCATGTAAAGAACGCACTCGAAATAGGGGAAAGAAAAAAATATTATTAATAAATGGGTGGAATTATGTTACAAAATGATCATATAAGGTATTATAAACATGAATATGTTTCATTAAAATAATAATAACAGTCTTGTAACCATTATATATGAGGTTTAAAAACATTATAAGTAAGGCGAACCCGATGTAAGAGAATTCATAACCCAATTTTCATTCTTTAGGTTAACCTTCTATTTCATAAATTATGTGGTACCAAGACTATGTTTTATTTAATATTATTTTTATTTTGTTTCGTTGTGTTTATTTATAGTTTATACACATATTCCTTCCATTAAATTAATTCTCGCTTAAATTATATTATATTTATAAGGGACATTTTCTTTAAAAATTCTATTTTACAAAATTTAAAAGAAATACTTTTATGAAATTGTTCATGTTTTATGATTATGATATGGTTTTGCGTAATTTTTTATGATAAAATTTTAGACCTATAACTCCCTCCAATGCATTGGGTTTGTTTAAGACAGAGTTCAGATGTATGGTTACTCTAAGTGTAATTGTGATGGTTCCACCATGAGGTAGCCGTGAGGGTTACATTGTAAGGTAGCCTTGAGGGTTACAAGTCATATGGTAGCTGTGAGGGTTACAATTGTATGTAAGTTATTCCCTAAGATACCATTTTTTTTATTTATGTTTTCTATGTTATATGTAAATCTCATGTTTCACAAAGTAAGTATATGATACTTTATGGGTGAAAGGTATGTATTTGTAAAAATTATATCATATGTTTATAAGTATTCATGGATTAGTGGTTTCTCTCTTTCCTTTTGTATCCCTTACTGGGATTTTATACTCATCCCAAGTTTCTAAATGTTTTTCATAGGGTATAAGGATGTTTAATATAAAGGATTAAGAAAAGATGAATGTTGAGAATATTTTTATCAAGAAAAACAAATCATGTTTTATTTCAAATGTTTTATATTTTGGAAAATGTGGATACTATTTTAGTTGTATATTGTTTATGATTATGGGATATTATGTATATATTATGTCCAATTTCAATAAAAATATAAACCTAAAAATATCCTCAATGTGTAAGAATGTAATTTCTTGACTAAAACTCAGGATTATGTAATGTTTATGTTCGGGTCATTATAGTTGGTATCAGAGGATGGTTTAGATAAATTTAGGGGTTCGGATGATGTTAATAAAATAACATAAATGTTTTTATGCTATGTTTATTATATATAATTTAAATACTACCATGTTTATACATCTATTATATGTCTGTTAAGAACTATTTTCCGTAGAAGAAACAAGGAAGCTGAAGTTGGAAGGAATCGAGAGGGTGATATCTTTCCAAATCCAAAACCTGGAATAGAAGGGATTGGAACCGAGCTGTTTGTGATAGTAATGGATCAGTTGAAGTAGGCAATAAATTTCAGTATAATCCATGTAAGAGAAAAACCAGAGCTACCTCAAAGGAACATGATTATAGTGGAACATTTTATGAGGAAAAATCATCCTTTTTAGTAGATCTTCTAACCCATTAGCGGTTGAAGGATGGCTTAAAGCCCTCAAAAAGATATTTGATTTCATCGGTTGTTTGGATAATTAAAAGATGTTGGTCAGAGTGGATATTCAAGATGGGGGTGAATTGAGTTCCAATTAAAATTTTTGTTTAAAATATTTAAATTATAATCCCAAAATTCATAAAACAAGTTAAACTGTAGTGAATTTATAAAAATTTTAAGTGTTCAATTAGTTTCTCAAAGATTGATTATTTCTCAGTTTACATAATCTAAAGATTAATTTTGCTTTTGAAACTAACTTAATAGTTCAAAATAATTACAAACACTTGCTAGTTCAACTATCATAGTTACTTTAAAACATATTTGAGTTTTAAAGTAAATAGTAACGGAATATTTAAAAATAGCTTATACTGAAATAACATGCACAACAGTTTTACCCAAGAGGTTCAGTCTCAAGCTGAGACTTATTCCTCTCAAACAGTTTATATAAAACTTTGATCCACACCCTAGATCAGGGTTACAATAATACTCAGACTATCCAGGTCCTCATACCTCTACCACAGTTCTTCATGGGAAAGCAGAAACAACAGCACACAGGTTGTCCAAGTCCTCAGACCTCTACCACAGTTCTATGTGGGAAAGCAGCAACAACAACACACAGGTTTTCTAGGTCCTCAAGACTCTACCACAGTTCTACGTGGGATACACAAGGGTATAAAAAGTTTGGTGTGTGGATTTCAGTATCCTCCAGTTCAACTTAGGAGTCGGTGTGTGTCTAAACAAACAGAAGCACACACTACTCGTAATGTAAGAAAAATGATGATCACAGCAGAGCAAGAATATAGAGATGAGTTTAGAATTATATTGTGTGATGTCAATGTAGCTATGGACTTCTTTTTATTGAATCATATGAAGCTTTGAGTCTTTCTCTGGAAGTTGTGTGGAAAACAGAGTGTCGCGAGTCAGCTTGTGTTCTTCATGAGGTTCAACGAGCGAAGATGTTCTTTAAGCTTTAAATATGATTGGTGTGTTCAGAATTGTCGAGTTCCATGTAGTGTGCCTTTCTTTTGAAACTTCCTCTAAGTATCTTCTTCATTATGGTGCTCACGGCCTTGATTTTCATTTTTTTGTTTATCACCCTCTTCGTGATTCTTGCACACACTTCTCTTTTAACATTGAATGCACATGTTGGAGTCGACAGGTTACACGTGTTTTGCACCTCGTACCTCATACTGACCGATGATATGTATAAAAAGAAACATTAATTATATCATTGTATTAAAATCATCAAATATGACCATTGGAAATTAAATTGAAAGATGACAAAATAGTTTAAGAAATTGTATCACAGTGAGTCATGAAAACGGTGTCTCCTTCACACGGTGTCTAGATTTATCATGGTGTCTGAGTGTCATGGTGTATGAGTGTCACGGTTTCTCATGGTCATAGTGTCTACTTCATGGTGTCTTGTTCATGTTGTCTTGCTTCACGATGTCTGGCTTCACGGTGTCTTGTGGTCACGGTGTCTTCTTCACGGTGTCTTGTTCACAGTGTCTTGCTTCACGATGTTTGGCATCACGGTGTCAGAAATACATAGCCAGTGGCAAACTCACAGTGTCTTATACTTTTCAAAGTAACTGTGTTCAGACTTAAATAATGATTATAATATATTGGATTAGACATAAGAATTTTTTAAAGAAGGGATTTTTATAGTAGATAGATTATAGTATAAAGTAGGTAAATTAAAAATAGAGAAATTAAGATCTTTCAAGGCTCTTGTTAAAGCATGAGAAAACTATAAACATAAATACACATGATTGGATATAATTTATAAGAGTTAACTAGGTTGAATAGGGTTTGGGATCATTAAAACATGATTAATCCATGAGGAGTCCAAAAATATCCCTCTTTTTGATGATCACAAATCATATACAGTTAAAGTGTATACTGGATTCAACTATAAAGATAAATTTCTAACATAGTATATAGAAAATTTCTCCCCCTTTTGGGATTATCAAAAACATGGAATAATAGAGGTCAAAAAAAGAGTTCACAGTCCATTAATAGCAAATAAGGGACAGTACAACAAAAAAAATACAAAAACAATAGCATCCCTATCAAAAAGAGTAATCATTGTGCTTCTTCAAGGGTTGGCCTTCTCTTTGTGTTTTGTAGTAGCAGAAGAGGAAGACATAGCAGTAGAGGTTGAGGTAGAAGAAGGAAAAGAGTTGGTTAATATAAAGGGTAATGGAATACCTTCAAAGACTGAGGGTTCCAAGGTAGGAGCAGTAGAAGATCTAGGCAGTTGCTGATCAAGAATCACAGGCATGATCTGACTAAGTGCTTGGCCGACAGACATGGTAGTTGAGGCTAGAGAAGAGGTGAACGTAGGCAGCCCATGTCTGAGAGGTGCAGCCGCTAGATTAACAATGGTTGTACTCTGGACATGAAGATAGAGCCTCAAGATTTTGATGAAATCTCTAATAATATCTCCACCATACTGCATGGCTTTCTCAAAATTTTCCTTGTTCTCCATAAACTTGTCCAACAATCGAGTAAACTCTGTGAGCTTCAGGACTTGGTTCTTGAAATCTTGAGTCACAGGAGGAATCCATATATTTTCTACAAGGTAATTAAAATGGTTTGTCATATCGTTCTTGGAGAATAATCTGTTTAATTAGAAATCCACTTTCTTGGAAATTTCTTACTGAGCATCATTAGCAATTTTGGAGTGGATTTTTACAAAGTCAAGAACTCTATCACTGTTTTTTACTACTTCAGATAAGGAAGTTGTATTGAAGCTACTGAGTACATTATGAAGTTCTTCTTTGACTACAGTTCTGAGTAGATCACTATCCAAGGAGGGTTTAGAGGATTGACTAGAGGCTTTGACAGCTATGGTTAGAGATTTTAGTTGATTCAACACCTTTTGAAGACATCTTGTATACTCATCAGTGAGTTTATTGAGGTTGGAACCAAGATCTATTATTTTCTTCACAATTTGTTTGCTCCTTTCAGCAATCTTTTCATCTAAGGATGCTAGATAAGGTTGAATCTGAGACACACTAACTTGTGTTATTTTAGGAGCAACAGGTTCAGATCTCGAATGTAGCTCTCTCAGCATGTCTTCAACCATGCTTCTTAGGGTCTTTACATCATTACTGAGCATCTTATTTTCAACTCTTACTGCTTGAATCTCACGGAGCATCTCAGGTTGTATTTTCCAAATAATTTTCTCCAATAATAGTGAGACATCTCTCTCACTTAAATATGTCATAGGACGAGGTTGGATATTCATGAGTTTCTCAACTCCGGATAAGAGAGTAGCACCAAATTCCATCATATCATCCTTATTCACAAAGGATGGTTGTTCAGATAAGGGTTCAAGAGTAGGGATTAGTATAGGCTCTAGTTCCTTCTCAGGTGAAAAATTGGAGAAGAATTTCAACTGAAATAGAGAGGAAATATCAAGTCTGGTTGCTGTAACCTACTGAGAATCATTCACATAATAGAAACTAGGAAATTTGTACTGAGTGTCTACAGGACTTGACTCAGTTGGATGTGAGGCTTCAACAGACTCAAGATTTGGGATTTTCTCCCCATCAATATGTGCCCCCTTCTCAGGACTGAGAGGCTTAGGATCTTGGTCTAATTCCACATACTCAGCTCTGAGTTCCCCAATCATTTCATGTCTAGCTAGCTGAAAGGCTAGATCCATCCTTTCTTCAGCAGAAGGTATGATTTCAGGAACAGATTGTTCCACAGGGAGTTCCTCAAGATTAACCTCTTGCAAAATAGGTGGCTCTTCCATTGTAGGCTCTTCCATGCCATGATTTTCAGAATCTTTGGAAACTGTTTCTTTTGCTTCTTCGGGTTGAGTTTCCAAATTAGGAGCTTCTTTAGGAGTAGATACTTCTTCTTCAAGAACTACATGAGGAATAGTAGTCTTGTCTTTCTCAACAATAACAGCTTCCCTAGGTGGCACTTCAGCCTCTTCTTCCTCTTCTTCAGGATACTCAAAAATCTCATCTAGTTCCAAACCAGGATCAGAAATGTCTTTCGGCATTGAGGGATGATCCAAAGGATTCAATTTCTCATAAACTCTATCACTTTCTTCCACCCATTCCTTTTTACAAGGATTCTAGTTTATCTTCATTCTTTTGATAATAGCTTTTTAGAGAAAGTACTCATAGTCCATAATTAATTCCTTATTGGGTCCAACCATACCCTTAGCAAGAAGCATGGTTGAGATTACTTGAGAGTATAACAGAGAAGTTTACTTGGATGTGACTTTGATTAACTCACACATGTGATGTATGATATACTTGCATAGGTTGATCTTATGCCCATTTTTCATGAGGTGAATCAAAAACACATCTTTATATTTTAACACAGAAAAATCACATTTTCTTGGACTTACCAAATTCTGTACAAACTTAAACAGTAGTCTTGTTTCTCCATCTAATTTATCAGCAATGTCTCTCCTATGGGTTCTATTTCTAGTTAAGGTTTTTAGGGCATCTTCTAGATCAAATAAATCTATTGAAGGTGGAGGACCTCTCTGATAATCCTCACATATGCCTTCATGAGGTATCCTATGGCATGCAACCCATAACCTCGAAGAGAATTAGTATATCTAGCCATTGACCTAGCTCCTCACAACATAACTTTCACAAGAATCAGATGAGAACTGTAGGTATTGGTAAAATTGAGCCACTAACCTAGGATAGATGGGTCTATCCTCCTTCAAGAACCATTCTAACCAGCCTTGTTGTTCTAACACTTTCAATACCAGCGACTTACTAGATAGAACCCACTTGGGGAAAATCTGTTTCTCAGGTATAACAACACGGTGGACCAGATTCAGATTTAAAGGTCCTTCGGGTGTCAGCTTAGGTGCAATCTTCTTCTTCTTCGAGTTACACTTCTCTGGTGTCGATGATGATAGACGTTTATTTCTTGGCATTCACTAAAAGTTCGAGCGAGATAAGGGTTGCAGGGATGAAGAAGGTTTTGAAAGAAGTAGGTAGAAGAAACCTTGAGTGAAGAATTAAACGACACTTTCTTTGATTTATCATTTAGGAATACCAAACATCACTAAAATATAAACATGGGAAAAATAAAAGAGGTGAAATAATAATTACCATGATATGGGTTTAAATAAAAACATAAAGATTTTTTACGGTGAGACCGTGAGTGGTCATTACAGTGAGACAGTAAACGAGCTTCACGGTGAGACCATGAGCGAACTGTTCAGTGTGCATTACGGTGCGACAGTAAATGTTAGACCGTAAGTACAAAGTACTAACTGTGAGACCGTAAACATAAAACGTTATGGTGAGACAGTAAACATGAGAGACAGTAACTGAGAAACCTTAATCATGAAACAGTAAAGTATAACACAGTAAGATATCAAACAGTAAGACCTGAAATAGTAACCAGTAAGGTATCTATTTGAGATTTATCCTGCCTAGTTCATGTATGATGTAGTCTATTATCTCATAATTTAATGGTTTACTGAATATATCAGTAAGTTGATATTTAGTACCAATGAATTCCAAAGTGATATCACCTTTTTTATAATGATCTCTCAAAAATTGATGTCTTACCTCAATATGCTTTATCCTAGAATGTGAAACAGGATTCTTTGAGATGTTAACAGCACTTATGTTGTCACAATTTATAAGTACATGTCTGAATTGATATCCATAATCTAGTAATGTGTGTTTCATCCACAAAATTTGTGCACAACAATTGCCAATAGCTATGTATTCAGCTTCTCTAGTAGATAATGAAAAATAATTTTGTTTCTTACTACACCATGATACTAGTGACTTGCCTAAAAGGTGACATGTTCCATAGGTTCTTTTTCTATCTAACTTACAGCCACTGAAGTCGGCATCATAATAACTAACTAATTCAAATGATTGTCCTTTATGAGAAAACAATCCTAGATTGGGTGTTTGCTTGAGGTATTTGAAAATTCTCTTTACAGCATTTAAATTATATTCCTTAGGGTTTGCTTGTAAACAAGCACACATACACACACTAAACATAATGTCAGGATGACTAGCAGTTAAGTAGAGTAAACTTCCAATCATTCCTCTATAAGTGGTTTGATCAACAGATTTTCCATCTTCATCAAGATCCAACTTACAAGTGGTACTCATGGGAGTGCCACTACTTTTAGTATTATCCAATCCAAAACATTTTAGAATATCATTTTTATATTTACTTTGATTTAAAATAATTCCATTTTTATTTTTAAAAACATAAAATCCAAGAAAATATTTGAGTTCTCCCATTAAACTCATTTAAAATTCGTTTTGCATCATTTTAGAAAAATCAACACATAAAGAATTCTTCGATGATCCAAAAATAATATCATCTACATAGATTTGAACAACTAAAATATCATTAGAAATTCATTTTATAAAAAGAGTAGGATCATCTATTCCTTTTGTAAAACCTCTGGAAATAAGAAAAGTACTCAATATGTCATACCAACCTCGTGGAGATTGCTTTAAACCATATAAATCTTTTGATATTTTAAAAATATGATTTGGAAAATGAGGGTTTCTAAATATAGGGTGTTTTCAAAAAAACATCCTCAGCTATATACCCATTTATGAATGCACTCTTAACATCCATTTCATATAGTTTGAAATTCAAATGTGCATCATAGGAAAGAAAGATTCGGATGGCCTCAAGTCTGGATACTGGTGCAAAGGTCTCCTCATAGTCAATTCCTTTTTCTTGATTATAGCCATGTGCAACTAGTCTAGCCTTGTTTCTAACTATGTTACCAGCTTCATCAACTTCATTCCTAAAAACCCATTTTGTTCCTATGGTCAGAGTGTCCTTCAGTTTGCCTACTAATTCCCAAAATTTATTTCTTTCAAATTGATTTAATTCTTCTTGCATATCAATCACCAAAAATTCATCATTGATTGAATCATTGATATTTTTAGGTTCGAGATGTGAAAGAAAGGATTGATGTTCAACATGGTTTCTTAGAGAGGCTCTAGTTTGTGTCCCTCTACCTAAATATCCTACTACAGTATCTAAAGGATTGTTTTTAAGGGTCCTAGTTGGTCTAGATAAGGTAGGGCTAGAAATTTCAGTTTCATTTACAAGTTTGGGTTCTACAAAACCATGTTCTGGAAAATTTTCAGAACTGGTTGACTTAACAACAGGTTCATTGTCTTTTTCATTATGGTTTAGAATGGACATATCATCTTCAAGATTTTCAATAGGGGTCTTAGATTCATGTGGATTAATTTCATCAAATTTTATGTGTACTGATTATTCCACACATTTGGTTCTCTTATTGAATACTCTTTAGGCTTTACTGGTTATAGAATAACCTAGGAAAATTCCTTCATCACTTTTGGAAGCAAATTTGTCATGATTATATTTAGTGTTAAGGAAAAAAACTTTTTAACCAAAAACTCTAAATTAATTAACCTTAGGCTTCCTATTTTTCCAAATATCATAAGGGGTATTTTTAAGAATTGGTCTAATCAAGACTCTATTGATAATGTAAAAAGTCGTATTAACAGCTTCATCACAAAAATAAATAGGTAAACCATATTCATTGGCCATTGTCCTAGAAATTTCTTGAAGGGTTCTATTCCTTCTTTCTACTACACCATTCTGTTGAGGTGTTCTAGGAGTAGAGAAGTTGTGACTATAGCCATTGTGTGTGCAATAAGATTCAAACTCTTGATTTTCAAACTCACAACCATGATCACTTATCAAGGTCTTGATCCTAAGTCCACTATGGTTTTCTAAAGACTTGGAATATTTGATAAAATAAGAACAAGCTTCACTTTTTTGAGAAAGAAAGTATACCCAAGTGTGTCTAGAAAAGTCATCTACTAGAACATTGACTTAGTACTTCCCATTTAGACTTGAAACTCTTAAAGGTCCAAAAAAATCCATTTGAACCAACTAGAGAGGTTGAGAAGTAGAAACTTCTTTCTTTTACTTGAAAGAAACATTATGTTGTTTTCCCTTTTGACAAGGATTACACACTTTGTTGAGTGGGAATTTCAGTTTAGGTAAGTCACTAACCAAACCTTTCCTAGTCAGTTTGCTAAGTGAGTGCACATTTCAGTGTCGTAGCCTTCTGTTCCATAGCCAGTATTATTTATGAAAATCATTTAAACAAGTAACATTTTGTTTAGCTAATGAATTAAAATCTAAATCATATACATTTTCATTTCTTAAGGCAGTAAATATGAAAGCATTTTTAGAATTAAAAACATTGCATGATTCATTTTCAAATTTTACACTGAAACCATCATCACACAACTGAGAAATACTTAGTAGGTTGTATTTTAATCCATCAAAAAATAGTACTTTAGAAATTAAAATTGAATCAGTGTTACCAATCTGGCCTAAGCTGATGATTTTTACTTCTGATTTATCCCCAAAGGTGACATGTCCTCCATCAACTTTGATTAAGCTCTTAAAGCATGAGTAGTCTCCTATCATATGCCTTGAAAATCCACTTTCTAAGTACCATATCTTTCTATAGGAACTTTTCAAGCAAGTTTCCTACAAAACAGATTTAGAAAAATGATAATTTTGGTACCCAGATTTTCTTGGGTCCAGAATGGTTAGCAAGAAAAACTTTAGGTACCCATATTTGTCTAATTGGTTTCCTATAATTAACAAATTCAAATGATTTTGATAAGTAAACTATGTTTGGTCTATAATAATTTGAATATCTAGATGAAGCATAAGAGTTTCCAGAAATTGAACTAGTAGCATACTATCCAGATTTTGGAATAAATTTATTCTTAACAATCTATCTCTGTCCAGGTTGGTATCCTAAAATAGTAGTATACTTTGGTGCAACTTGTTTTCCAAGAATTTGAGTTAGAGTATTCTTTCTATTTGTGAACTTCTCTAAGTCTTTTCTATTTTTCTCATTAGACAATTCGAGTCCATTATTTTTCTTTAGTAGTTGATCATTATTTTCCTTTTTTATACTAAGATCAGATTTAATAGTTCTTGTCAAGGCATAATATTTTTTTAATGATTTGTACTTATCTTTTAGCTCATTGAAAGTATCTTATAATATATTATAGTATTAAAATAATTCATCTTTAGACACATTATCATCATTATCTGAATCACTTTTATTCCTAGAATAGTTATCATTCAGCATAGTGGAAATAGGTACCTCAGATGTTTTAGTCATGAAACACATGTTTGCATGATTCTTTTCTTCAGAATCAGAAGCTTCAGATCCACTTGAGCTGTAATTTGAAGCACTCCATGTTTCCTTCATGGATTTCTTATATTTTTTGTCCTTATAATCGTATTTTTTCTTAAACTTGATTTTTGGACAATCAGCCTTAACATGTCCTTTCCTTTTACATTCATAACAGACTATCTCATCATTTTTATGAGCTTTTCTCCAATATCTCTTCCAATTACCTTATTGGTCATACTTACCCTTATAATTTGATTTTCTGAAAAAATTTCTTCTTCATATAGAATTTCTTGAATCTCTTGGCTATATGAGCCATCTCTTCATCACTGTCTGAGTTAGAATTTTCACTAATTTATCTTTCGACAGGTTTGTGAACTTTCTCCTTTTCCTTGGTCTTTGAAGTAGTAGACATAAATGTTGCTAACTTCTTTTTAGGATCATCATCTTCCTATTTATTTACCTTCATTTATTCTTCATACATCCCCAATTTTCCAATCATCTTTTTGACAGGAAGATTTCCAATGTCACAGGATTCTCGTATAGAGACAGAGGTTCCTCTCTATATGTCTGGTAAGAATCTTAGTATCCTCATGATTTTCTCCTTTTTTGGAACAACTTTTCCCAGTGATTTCATTTTATTGACTATCTCATTAAACTTTATATACATATCAGAAATAGATTCATCAGATTTCATTTTAAAATTATCATACTTAATAGTGTGTGTATTTAGTCTCATTTATTTAAAATTGGTTGTTCTCTCATGGGAAATGGCCAGGGTATCCCATATTTCATAAGCAGTCTTACAGGAAGATATTCAATTAAATTCTTCATCTCATAAAGCATAATACACGGCATTCATTTCTTTACAATTATTATTGTAATAAGCTTTAGCAGGTTCATCCCAAGTAGTTCTAACAGTTTCTGGAACCTTATACTAAGTCTCTATGGTAGTCCAAATGTCAAAGCCCATACTTTTTAAATTAATTTTAATTTTGATTTTCCATTGGGAATAATTAACACGATTAAAGAAGGGTGTCCTGTTGTTAGCCACACCTTCTAATATATTATCTATAAAAACTAAGTTTTAAAAAGATATATAAAGATATAAAAATTTAGAATTAACAGAAATTTGGAGATCTTTAAGATACAACTAAAATCACAGTTGAAAACTTTTCACAAATAGGGTGTTAAAAAAACTTTTATCAATAACCTTTGATACCAAAAGTTGGTCGGAGTGGATACTCAAGATGGGGGTGAATTGAGTTCCAATTAAAATTTCTGTTTAAAACATTTAAATTAAAATCCCTCAATTCATAAAACAAGTTAAACTGTAGTGAATTTATAAAGATTGTAAGTGTTCAATTAGTTTCCCAAAGATTGATTATTTCTGAGTTAACTTAATCTGAAGATTTAGTTAGCTTTCGAAACTAAATTAATGGTTCTCAATAATTACAAACACATTCTATTTAAACTGTCAGAGTTACTTTAAAACAGATTTGAGTTTTAAAGTAAATAGTAGCGGAATATTGAAAAATAGCTTATACTGAAATAACATGCACATCAGTTTTACCCAAGAGGTTCAGTCTCAAGATGAGACTCAGTCCTCTCAAACAGTTTATATAAAACTTTGATCAACACCCTGGATTACGGTTATAACAGTACTCAGACTGTCTAGGTCCTCAGATCTCTACCATAGTTCTTCGTGGGAAAGAAACAACAACATCACACAGGTTGTCCAGGTCCTCAGACCTCTACCACAGTTCTACGTGGGAAAGTAGCAAAAACAGCACACAGGTTGTCCAGGTCCTCATACCTCTACCAAAGTTCTATATGGGATACACAAGGGTATAAAAAGTTTGGTTTGAGGATTTTAGTATCCTCCAGTTCATCTTAGGAGTCGGTGTGTGTCTAAACAAATAGAATCAAGCACTACTCATAATGTAAGAAAAATGATGATCAAAGTAGAGCAAGAATATATATATGAGTTTAGAATGCTCTTATGTGGTGTCAATGCAGCTATGGAATCATTTGGATTGAAGCAGATGAAGCTTTGAGTCCTTCTCTAGAAGTTTTGTGGAAAATAGAGTGTCGTGAGTCATCTTGTGTTCTTCGTGAGGTTCAACAAGCGAAGATGTTCTTTAAGCTTCAAATATGCTTGGTGTGTTCAGAAGTGTCGAGTTGCATGTAGTGTGCCTTTCTTTCAAAACTTCTTCTAAGTGTCTTCTTCATTATGGTTCTTGCGGCCTTGCTTTTAGTTTTTTGTGTATCACCATCTTCATGATTCTTGAACACACTTCGCTTTTAACTTTGAATGCACGTGTTGGAGCCGAAAGGTTGCACGTGTTCTGCACCTCGTACCTCATACTATCTGATGATATGTCTACAAAGAAACATTAATTATATCAGTGCATTAAAATCAACAAATATGACCATTGGAAATTAAATTTAAAGATGATAAAATAGTTTAAGAAATGGTGTCACAGTGAGTCATGAAAACGGTGTCTCCTTCACACGGTGTCTAGATTGATCATGGTGTATGAGTGTCATGGTGTCTGAGTGTCATGGTGTCTCGTGGTCATGGTATCTACATCATGGTGTCTTGTTCATAGTGTCTTGCTTCACGGTGTCTAGATTCATGGTGTCTTGTGGTCACGACGTCTGCTTCACGGTGTCTTGTTCACGGTGTCTTCCTTTACGGTGTCTAGCTTCACGGTGTTAGAAATACATTGTCAGGGGCAGACTCACGGTGTCTTAGACTTTTCAAAGTAACAATGCTCAGACATAAATAAAGATGATAATAGAAAGGATTAGACTTAAGATTTTGTTAAAGAAGGTATTTTGAGAGTAGATAGAAGATAGTACAAAGTAGGTAAATTATAAATAGAGCGATTAAGATCTTGCAAGGATCTTCTTAAAGCATGAGAAAACATTAAACATAAATATACATGATTGGATATAATTTATATGAGTTAACTAGGTTGAATAATATTTGGGATCATTAAAATATGATTAATACATGAGAAGTCTAACAGTTAGTATTTCCATTTATCGTTTTTAAGGTTAAGCTAACTAGTGGTGTTCAATTGTAAAGAATATCAGGGATAGTTAAGAGAGCGATGCCTTGGAATGGGATGAGTTCAAAAACAGTTTCCTTGAAAAATATTTTCTTAAGGTGGTTCAACTTAGGATTGAAAATAAATTCCTTAAATTAACGAAAATAGAGGAGGATTTGGTGGCTATGTATGAATAAAACCTTACCTAATTCAAAATGTACCTCCCAAATCTTATTCGGGATCTTGATAGAAAAATCAACCATTTTTACATAGGATTGATACCAAGATATCAAATCAAATTGGCCTCCCATGAATTAAAAAATTATGAGAAACTAGTATTATGTGATGAGAGGGTTGAAATGGAGTCTTTTATAACCAAGTGTACTTTTATAATAAGAATTGGAAGAGGTCGAGATGGCCACAATGGGTAAAACCAATCAAAGAAATTTGAAGGTAAGAAAGTTCAGTTTCCAGTTTGTGAAAAGTGTGGTAAAAAAGAACCATGGGGAATGCCTTACCAGAAATGGGATGTGTTTTTGATGTGGTAAGTTTGTACATATGGCCTGAGATTGTAATGAAAAGGATCTTAAGATTAAACCTAATAAGAAAACTATAATGTTTCTTAAATGTGGTGAGATTGTTCATTATGAAAATACCTTCCCAAATAAAGATCTAAATGATGGAACGTAGTAGGAATATAAGCAAAAAGGTGTAATGATATCATCTGCGACTACGTTAATTGATGACAGGTCGTCCAATGAAGTGGTATCGGGTACTTTGTTTGTTCACTCCGATTTTTCTAAAGTATTTTTTGATACAGGGTCTACACATTCCTTTGTTTCTAAGAAATTTTCTAGTAAATTGGAAATTTCACCTCATGAAATGAGACTCGAACTTATGGTTAAAACCCCAAGGGGAAAATATTATAGAAAAAAAGGAATTACCAGAATCTTCATGTTGTTATATATGGAAATACTTTACTTGAAAACCTTTTTTCTTTTCCCTCTTTAGAGTTTAATGTTATTATAGGTTTGGATTGGATATTTTCTTATCATACTAAGATTTATTATAGATATAAATAAGTTTTTTCCATAAAGTGTTCCAATTTGTATTCAAGAATGAACCCATAAAATTAATAAATTATCAAGAAGATAGGAAACTATTAAATAATGGAAATGAAAGTTATCTTTCTCATATTTTTTGAAACAAGGGAACTATTTTGATTAATGATGTGTCAATGGAAAATAAAAACTTGGATGATTTTCCTGATGATTTTATTAGTATAATACCTAATGGGGAAGTTTAATTCACCATTTAATTAGTTCTTGATGCGAATCCAATTTCAAAACCCCCTTATTGAATGGATCAAATAGAACATAATGAATTGAAAAATAACTTACAAGAGTTTCTTAATAAAGGCTTCATTCATCATAGCACTTAACCATGGGGTGATCCTATTTTGTTCATTGAAAATAAAGATGGTTTCATGAGACTTTGAATTAATTATAGATATTTGAATGACATTATTGTTAAGAATAAGTATTATTTGCCTCATATCGATGACTTATTTGATCAGATCCAAGGACGATAGTATTTTTTCAAGATTGACTTGAGATCCATATACCATTAGCTAAAGGTGAAGGAGGATGAAATTCCAAAAACATCTTTTCGTACTAGATATGGTCATTATGAGTTTGTTGTTATGCCCTTTGGTTTGAAAAATTCCCCTGCTTTATTCATGGATCTTTTAAATAGAATATTCCATGAATATTTGGATAATTTTTTTTTCATTTATGATATTTTGTTATTTTCAAATAGATAGGAGGATCATGAAAAACTTTTATGGATTTTCTTACAAACTCTAAAAGAAAAGAAGTTATATGGAAGGTTTAGAAAATGTGATTTTCAGTTGTAATAGATTTATTTTCTTAAGAACTTTGTTAATAAGTATGGAATAATAGTTGATCCTACCAAAATAAAAGTTATTGATGAATGTCCAAGACCAAAAAATGTTACAAAAATTCATAGTTTTCTTGGATTATAAGGCTATAACCAATGGTTTGTTAAAAACATTACATGGTTATCTATTTTAATAGTTAAGTTAAAATGAAAAGGGGTTAAATTTATTTAGACGGAAGAATGTGATGTTTGTTTTCAGGAACTGAAGAAGAGATTGGTGAATTCCCCAGTTTTGGCCCTATCTTCAAGATATTGCGAGCTTCTCATCTATAGTGATGAATCATTGAAGGGACATGGTTGTGTTCTGATGCAGAATGATCAAGTAATTGTTTATGCTTCAATACAACTAAAACCTCATGAGTTAAATTATCTTACACGTGATTTGAAATTAGAATCTATGGTTCTTTGTTTAAAATTTGGTGGCATAATTTCTACGAATCCAAATGTAAAATATAGACTAACCACAGAAGTATGAATAATATATTCACTCAGAAAGAATTAAACATGAGGCAGTGAAGATGGATTGAACTGATAAAGGATTATGATTGCACGATCAATACCAACTGGGAAAAGTAAACAAAGTGATAGATGCCTTAAGTATAAAACATATTGCATCATTAACCATGTTGTGTTTAGAACATGACCCCTTGATTAATGATTTGATGAATTTTGGATTAGAAGTTATAGGTGCAGAAAATTCCTTTATTTTTTTAGGTTTTAGAGAAGTCATCTCTATCAGGAAAGATTAAGAAAGCATAGAAGGAAGACTGTGAGTTACAGAAAAAGGTATAATTGGTTAAAATGGGTAAGTTTCAAGAATTTGACATTGATAAATACTATGTTTTAAATTTTGGGAAGAGATTATGTGTGCTTGGTGATTCACATATTAAGAAATAATTGTTTTGTGATGCTCATAGTTTTAAATTTTCAGTTCATTCAGGTATTACTAAGATGTATAGAGACCTTCAAGAGTATTACTGGTGGGATAGAATGAAAAGAGATATTTCATATTTTACTGAGAAATGATTGACATTTAAATAGGTTAAAGCAGAGTGACAAATAC
The DNA here is from genome assembly GCA_963277665.1 of Viscum album. Taxonomy (NCBI): domain Eukaryota; kingdom Viridiplantae; phylum Streptophyta; class Magnoliopsida; order Santalales; family Viscaceae; genus Viscum; species Viscum album. The sequence continues at coordinate 1,106,447,410 of OY728145.1, forward strand.
CAAAGGGGATGCTTCAGCCTTTACCAGTTCCAGAGTGGAAATCGGAAAATACATCCATGGACTTCACGGTGGGACTACCAAAGACTTCTCGAGGTAATAATGTGATTTGGGTTATTGTTCATCAAATGAGTAAATATATACATTTCCTTCCTAGTGTGTCTTTGGATCATCTTTATCAACTATACCTCAAAGAGATTTTTAGGTTAAATAGAGTTCCTCTTTCCATTGTATCTGATTGAGATCCTATGTTCACTTATATCTTTTGTAAAGGACTTCAAAAGTCATTTGGCACATACTTAAATGTCAACATATCCTTTTATCCTCAATCTGATGGAAAGACTAAGATAAAAATTCAGACATTGGATGATATATTTCGAGCTTGTTCAATGGATTATCAGGGAAGTTGGGATCAATTTATTTCTATAATTGAGTTTTCTTATTATAACAGTTTTAATTCCAATATACAAATGGAACCTTTTGAGTCATTTTATGGGAACCGGTGTCGAACTCCATCATTTTAGGATAAGATTTGGGAAAGGAAGTTGATGGGACCATAATTGGTAGAGGAAGTGTCTGAGAAATTGAAGATGATCCAGCAGCAAATGAGGAGAGCTTAGAGAAGGTAGAAATGTTGTGCAGATAATAGGAGGAAATACATTTCTTTCAAGGTAGGTTATCATGTTTGTATTAGAATATCACCTTGGAAATGTGTTATGCATTTTGGTAGGAATGGAAAACGATGTATATGGTTCCTTGAACCTTATGAAATCCTAGATGTAGTTGGACTAGTCTCCTAACAAGTAGATTTTCCTCTGAGTTTATATCAGGTACGCACTGTTTTTCATGTTTCGATGTTGAGAAAATATGTGTCGGATTCATCTCATGTTTTGATCCTAGATGCAGTTCAGTTGGAAGAGAACCTTTCTTATTAAGAGAAGCATATTCAGATTCTCAATCGTATAGAGAGAGCATTGTAGAATAAGGTAATCCACTAGGTAAAGTTTTTGTGGAAGAACCACAAGGCTGAATAAGAAACATGGGAATATGACAATGATATGAGGGAAAGGTACCATCACTTGTTTTAAAAGTAAATAAAAAACTATGAGGATATAATTTCAAAAAGGCAAGGATAATGTAACACACTTAGGATTTATAAATAAATCTAATATAGAATAAAACGAATGAAACACTAAGTCTCTACGAAACAACACTGTGTTTTAAGAAAATAGTTATAACCTAGTCGTTAAAATAAAATTTAATGCTTCAATGCTTTTAATTTCAAAAAATAGGCATACACAGTTCCAATCAGTAAAATATTTAGAGTCTATTATGATCATCTAAATTTTGTGGTTAATAGTAACTTACCCTTATGAATAGTAATGTTATCCTTATGATTAGTAATATGACTCTTATGTATAGTAAATCATCCAAATAAATAGTAACTACACCCAAAATATATTTTCATTAAATTTAATCATAAATTATTATTTTGTTTTGTTATATTTCTAATATAATTTTACGAGACCTTGATTAATTTTTCAAGGTGTTATAAAATTAGTTATAGTTTAAAAATTATTATTTTTTGAATAAATTGTGATTTTATTTAAAAAATAAATTTCTCATAATTAGAATTTTTTTGACAAAATAGAGTCTATTTTTTATTTCTACACATTGAAAAATGGTTGGGGTAAATTTTTGAGATTTTTCTAAAATACTTGAATTTTTTTGGTGAATAGTGAAATTTCATAATTTACGAAATATACAAAATAAATGAATCTATGAATCATGCTTGAGTCATGGATGATGTAAAAGTTAATTGGTTTGAAATCACATGCACTTATTACTTTATTTAGTCATAATAACCAACACTATTTCTTTTCTTGTGAAAAATAATTAAATAATTACTGAAGTAATGGGTAAACCATCCTCTCCTCCACTATAAATACCACACCTCACCCCATCTTCCTCTAACACCTCCAAAGCTTTGAAAATTTTATAAATTCTACTACAGCCTCTTCCCAAGACACTTCCCCACATACAATACCTTATTTTTTTTCAAAAGGACAAAACCAAAATCCCTTAGGATGATCTCAAGGAGAAGAGATCAAGAGGTAAAAATCCACTTTCTTTATCTTTAATTTTCTTTTCAATTATTTTTATTTTTTATACTCTTTTTACCTCCCCATATTCAATAAGAAAATAAAATATATAGTATAGAATATATAATTTAATTTTATCATTTTTATGGAAAAAATATCCATCATACTTCTTCTCCTCTCCCTCTCATTCTAAAAATAAAAACATTGTCTATGATGAGTCAATTTGCTGACATCGTGGATGATGTATATTCAATTTTATTTAATTTTTTCAAATATGGTTATAAAACCATTTTAATATTAAAATAGATTGTAATTTTTATGATATAACCTCTTTTATGTTCTTTAATTAAAATATATATATATATATATTATTTTATATAACGAAACTACTTTGTGATTGTTGAAGAACCGCCAGAATGATCTAAGCGAATATCATTAATGTTTTATCTAATGATTCATCATCATATATGAAAAAAATTATTTATCATATCATTTAATATAATGGAAATATATTAATACCATTTCATTCCACTTCTATATTTTCTCTTAGATTTGATAAGAAAATCCTTTATGAACCGTCCATGGAAATCATGTAAAGAACGCACCCGAAACAATGGAAAAAAATATTGTTAATAAATGGGAGGAATTATCTTATAAAATGATTATATAAGGTGTTATAAACATGAATATGTTTCTATAAAATATTAATGACACTCTTTTAATCATTATATAGGAGTTTTAAACAGATTTCCTGAGGTAAGTAAATTATTTACCCAATTTCTATTTTTTGGGTTATCCTTCCATTTCATTAATTATGTGGTAATAAAATTATTTGTGTAATGAAACTTGTTTATATTAGGTTTTATTATTTTTATTTACAGTTTATACATATATTAATTCCATTATATGAATTATGACTTTAATTATATTATATTTTTAAGGGACATTTTCTTTAAAAATCATCTTTTAAAATTCTATTTTACAAAATTCCAACGAAATGTTTTTATTCAATTATTATTATTTTATGATTATGTTCTGGTTCATGGGAATTTTTACTAATGAATGGTGAGACATATATCTCCCACCAATGTATTGGGTATGTTTAAGATGGAGGTAATTTGTATGGTTACTTCAACTGTAACTGTGATGGTTACACCATAAGGTAGCTGTGAGGGTTACATTGTAAGGTTTCCATGAGGGTTACAATTCATATGGTGGCCATGAGGGTTAAAATTGTAAGTAAGTAATTCCCCAAGGTACCTTCACATTGTATTTATGTTTTCTATGTTATATGTAAAGTTCATGTTTCACAAAGTAAGTATATGATACTTTATGGGTGATAGGTAGGTCTTTGTGAAAATGATTTCATATATTTATAATTATGCATGGACTAATGGTTTCTATCCTTCTTTTTATATCCCTTATTGAGATTTTATCCTAATTACAAGTTTCCAACTGTTTTTACAGGGTATAAGTATGGGTAAGACAAAGTATGAAGGCAAGATGAATGTTGTGAATATTTCTATCAAGAAAAATAAATTTTGTTTTATTTCAAATTTTTTATATTTAGGAAAAAGTGGATACCATTTTAGTTGTATCTTGTTTATGATTATGGGATGTTATATTTGTATTATGTACTATTTCCCTAAAACTCTAAACCTTTAAATATCCTCAATGTGTAATAATGTATTTTTTGACTACAACTCGGGATTATGTAATGTTTAAGGTCAGGTCCTTATAATTAAACTTTAACAAAAAATTATAATTGATAATAAAATGTATAAAAAAAAATGATTTTCTGGATGAAATTTGTTACTAGAATATAATTAATTTATCTTCAAAAAAATAATATCATACATATTTTGGACATAAATAGATCCATATTTTTAACTCACTTGATGTTGGTGGAAATATGGTGAACATAGTAAGATTGAAGAGAAACATATAAACACATATAAAAATACATAATTTAAACATTCATAAATTTTTAGCAATTAATTTATAACTTAAAAACTTGTTAAAATTGAAAAAAAAAATCAAACAAAATATATATTCAAAAGTCATTATAAAGACAAAAAATTTAATTAATGAACAAAATGAATAAAAAAATATCTTACAAAATTTGGAGGTCGATAATGAAAAATGTGTTATAAATATTTATTTGATTAATTAAGAGAATAATTTAGTTTTTTCCATATCCCTTAATCATGATCATTTCATATAGCATGGATTATGTCTACATTATAGTCATTATTATCATCTGAAAATCATGTAATAGACAAATTATCCTCACATAAATCCATAACATCATCATCCTCATCATCACCCAAATGAATTCATTTCCCTTGAAAAATTAAGGACTGCTAATCATTTAATAGATCAATAACATAAAATATTTTCTTTTCATTTGTCTCTATGATAAATGGTTCCTCTTTATAACTAATTCTTTTCAAATGAACAAGTCTAAATTTATAATCATCATGTTTTAAACCACCATGAATATCAACCGAGTTACACTTAAACATTGTTACTCAAAATCTAGTCTAATTAATTTCCCATATATCCTCTAGAACACCAAAATATTTAATTGATGTAGAAATTGGGTTTTTATCTTTTTCACTCAGAAAATGAAGTTCTCCAGCAATGACCATTACCCCAATATTTTGAACAACACTCCTGTTATAATTTTTGAGTAAAATGTGTACCCATTAATATCAAACCCAAACAATTTGATCACATTAAGGTATAGTCCCCCTGATTACCATTTCAATTTTTCTAATTCGAATAAATATGTACTGACTTTCTCTTTAAACCATGAAACAAGTGTCTTTTTATTCTGAATCATCAACCACTTTTAATTTCTTTTCAAATATCATACTTTTAATCCAGAAATATTTGATGATATTTATATGGTTGAACCTCATATATATTGTTCAAAAGGTATAAATTTGTCTAAATCACTTCATCACATGAAACTAAGTTTACCTTTAATCCAAGAATCCATCTACCTGCACTATCAACATTTAAATTTCATGATATATGGATTCTAATATGTTCCACTTCATACAAATAATCAATAAATAACTCAATCACATCTTTTGATGAATAGTTTTGAATAATATAGCCTCCTGTTGATGAGTATTTTTAACATATCCCTTCAAAATTTTCATATATCTTTAAAAAGGATACATCCAATGTAAATAAATAAGTCCATATATTCTTATCTCACACAGTAAATGAACCACTAGATGAACCATTATTTCAAAAAAAAATTAGTTGGTAATATAATTCTAGTCAAAATTGTATAATTGAAACTTAATTCTCTAACACATATATGAAATTTGTATCAATGGATTTGCAAAAAAATGTTTTTGAAAAAATAACATTACATGATGATAGTATTTCTGATAGGCATTGGAAATATACCACACAATGCGACCGGTAGTATTTGTTGCATCAATACATGATAATCATGATATTTCATACCAATTAATTTAAAATCCTTCAATGGAAATAAATTATTCACATTTGCAGAATATCCACTATGTACTTTAATACCATTCAGACAATGAAAAAATTCATACTCTCAAACTTTCTTAATGGTTGACATGTGAGAGGTAAATATTTTTTGTTTCCATTCATAGTGGGAGCTAACTTCAAATGCATTACCATTGATATCAAGTTTAATATATCATAAAATTCATTTATTACATTTCCTTTTTATATAATAAAGTTCCAATAAAATTGTCACATATGTTTTTGTCAACATTAAAAATGTCAATGTGATGTTTTTTCTCTAAAAATATACAATAAGGTAGTTTAAATAAATAGACTATTTCTTATAGATATTTTTTTTGATGACCATAACTTCCATTGTTTCCAAATGTGAAATAAATTTTTTGGACCTTTTCATAATATTTATCAGCTGAAATTGGTTGTGGAGGGAGATTATATTCCAATAAACCATTAAATTATTTTTTCAATCTATTATAAGGATGATCAATTCACTAAAATATTTAATGTATCATGTAAAATTTCATTATTCCATTATACAATTGATAATATGAAGTCTATTATTCACAAATTGTATGTGATTTATATCCCTTAACACTATATCTAGATAAGTTTACTAACACATCAAATTCATTTATAGTGAACATTATCGTAGCATGAAAAATAAAATAATATTTCTGGTATAATGTTTTTTTTTGAAAATCATATCTCCCATAAAAGTTCTAAATCATCAATCAATGGTCAGGGATATATATCAATAGCATTTATAGAATATTTTGGTCTAGAAATCATTGATATCATTAAAACATATTTTTTATTAATACATATCTAGTTGATAAGTTGTACAATTCCAAAAAAAATAGGCCATAAAAAATCTTGGTTATAGAGTCTCTAATATGTATTCATTCTATCTGTGCACATTCCTATTCTAAGATTCATAGATTCAATTAAAAAATTAGGGAATATTTTAGAAAATATCTTCCACTATGGTGAATTATCAGGGTGATGTAATTTCCCATCAGATATGCGTTCATATATATTCCAACATAACCTTTTTTATCATTTTAATTAGTAAGCAGATTCTTAAAATTAGAAATTATTAGAAGGCACCAAATTGATTTAGTAGTTGTCTTGATTTTGATACCTGATATGAATTGGAGTCAAATATTTTATCCATATCATATCATGATGTCCCACATTTAGGAAATTTTGATAAACATCCATATTCCTTTAAATAAAATACACAATCATTGGGGAAATCATATATATTTGTACACCCTAATGCACTTGGTAATAATATTTTCTCTAGGTCATAATTGGAATAGAGAAGCTCGTTGAATTCTGGATGTAGATTTTTTAAAATTCCAATCAATTCAAAGAAACTTTTATCACTCCACCCATTTCTTACTTTTAAGTTAAGTAATACCAGAACTACTAATAACATTGTAAGTTTATTGCAACATGAGAATAGTGGTTTTTATAAATATTTATACAATCATTCAATAGTTACTTTTTTCAATGGTTTAAATTCCTACATTATGAATTAATTCTTTAATATGATCCTCTATATCATTCTGATTTTTTTCATAAAAATTATATGTTGAATATTTTATTATTTTATTATGCCAGATCCAACATCTATATTTTTGTCTTAAACCACAGAAAACGAGATGATTTTGGATTTTTAAAGAATTTAACTTTCTCATATTCAAACACTTTACACATGGGCAGAAAATTAAATATTTATTTTTAATATTTCATTTGTAAAATTCCAATAAATCATCATCGCCTTTTTCATATTAATCAATGGATCTTTATAAATTTATACAATTAGGATTAATTAATTACCTAAGATAATAATTTAAAATGTAAATATATTAAAACATATATACATTTAAAACTATATATTAAAAAACAAATCATAAATAGAAATATATAAAATCAAAATAATCAATTATTGATAATTATTTTATCATAAAAATAATTATACATAATGACCAAACATATCATTGAAAAATTAAAATACAAGTTATTAATCATATAAAAAAGGATAATTTAAACATAAAAAAAATTTAACAAATAATTTGGATTAAAAAAACTAAAAATGAAAAAAAAATGTTAAAATAAAAAAAATTAATCAAAAAAATAATATTAACAAAATTAAAAATTAAAAAAATGAAGAAAAAAATATTTTAACCACACAAAAATTAATAATTATAAAAAAAATTAATACAATTATAAATAAAAACAGTTTTAGAAAAAAAAACATATTATATTGATAAACAATTTATAACCAAACAAAATTTATAAAATTCAACAAATTTTAACAAAAATGTTTTAACTAATAAAAAATCATATAAAAATGAATTGATAAATCAAATTTATAACTAATATATAATTAATTTATCTTCAAAAATAAGAAAAATGATATAAAAAATTTTGTGGCCGATAATGCAAACTAGATCATCAATTCTGGAAAAAAAATCACTCAAAGTCTGTGGAAATAGGGTGAATGATGCAAGATTGAATAAAAATGTTTTCAAAAATGAAGTATAAAAAATAAAAAATAAAAAACATTTACTATAGTTGTTTGTTGACCAAAATAGGTTTTCCCTGAACCAAATAATATTACGGATCATTAAAGGAGAATTAAAGATGGAATATTGAACTAAAAAGAGGAAAAAAATCAACTAAAAGAGAAGATCGGTCATCATTGAGGGTTGTCAAGTTACATCATCATTAGGTGTCTTCGAATGTCAAGAGGTGGAAGAATGAGAATGAAAACAGTTGAGGGTTTTGAGTTAAGTGTTTTTTAACACTTTTAAGATCATTTTTATTAAAAACTCATGTTAAAATATTTTTTAAAATTACTTTTAACATTGATTTTTTATAAAACATATATTAAAATTGTCTCAGATAACTTTTTACATTAGTTTTATATAAAATAAATTTTAATAGTTATTCATAAGACTATTTAACATTAGTTTTATAAAATAATTGATATTAAAAATTCACTAATATACTTTTAATGTTAGTTTCAAAGAAACTAATGTTAAAACCCAGATACCAAAGCCATTATTTCAACTGGTGTCTATACCATAACAAATGTTATATTTGTAAAAGAGACAATATTTATATCCAAATCTAAAAATAAACCTATTAATATCAAGGCAGGGAATAAATATACTATTTTTAGTAACACTTGGCTCAAAATAAAAATTCTATAAAACTAACATCATTTTAGTTTGAAATGGAAGGTGGTGGTCTCCTATAGTCAAGGTTTTAAGTCATGACCTAATGGATGTTCGATGATCCACCTCTCCTATTGAAATATTTTAGAATCTACATGGTTCCAACATTTGCATACATATATAAGCACTAAAAGCTATAGATAAAAACCCATGTGATGATATAGAAATATTAGACTTGATAAGTAATACACCTTTATCTTCCCCTTACCTTTGGGTTCAGTTCATATTTCAGTGGTGTAGATTGACACATGAAAAACACACTACTTATTTTTCTTTTAACTACTTTTGAATCTTCATCTTTCTGGATGGAAAGTGCTCATAAGGTTTAAACTTGGAGTGAGTGTTTGTTCCATTTTAATTTTTCTTCCTTCTCTTATTCACCATCATGACAATAGTGTTTTCATAATTTATGTCCTTCTCAACTTGGATATTCATATTTAAAAAATTTAAAAGAGTCTTCTCACTATTTTTCATAATGTAATTCAAAATAAAAATTGAGAATTATTTAGGTAGTGAAAAAAGGATAAGATCTATGTGCAAATTCTCAGGGAATTTAATGCCCAAGATGCCCAAGAACACTATATAGAAATCATAAATACTATATGAGGCCCAGTAGGCATTGAATCCATGATCTTTCACATTAATAGTTCATTAGAGATCTCATATCTCTCTTGTATCACCATCTCTCGATAAAGATCACAACTGTGGGACATCGTGCTATACACATCAGTATCCTAATTTTTTGAGAATTTCATTGGAAATGGAAGATAACATGAAATATTATACATCTATGGAATCATCCAAATTTTTCTCGTAGAGATATAATTCTTTACCACGAAATTCTTGGCTAGGTGCTTCAGGAATGGGGTTTTGTAGCACATATAATTTCTTTTTTGATGGTGTAGAATAATGCCCAAGTTCCTTTTCTATTCATAGAAATTAGTTCCAGTGATATGGTTATCCTTCTCAATTATGGATCATAGTGAAATGTTTTAAGTCATGGGTATTTTTTTCTATAATTAATATTTATATAATTTTAGAACATCATCAAATAAGATTAGATAATAAATATTGAATTGATTAATTACCAACTATTTTATCCAAACCTAATATTAATCATTATTAGCTTTGAAATATTCCATTCCTTGGATATTTTAGTGGCAAGTATCCACATGAACCTTCTCGTAACCTAGATAAAACTCTATCATGATTTTTGAGGGTATTATTTTGGCTTAACTTTCCATCTATATTAACTCATGGTTTTGTGATTTGTTGAGTGGAATCCCCAATCCTGAAATCCTAAATTTTGATTTCCACAAAACCATTCCTACTATTTTTTCTATGTCTCACAGTAGTGATAAACCCTTAATGAAGACTTGGTTAAGTTAAATAAACATACGATAGAAATTACTCAATAATTGAAAGTACCCCAACAGTGGTTGGTTAGTAACTTTCAACTATAACTTGATTCCTACCCAAGTAGTTGAAGTCGATACCAACTTAATCTATATAGTGGAGGGATTTCAACATTTTATGTTTAAATAAACCATTTTATATTTATTCCATTATTTTTAATATTATGTGTATTAACTTATGGGATTAACCCTATCTTAGATCTATATTTCACATAATAAAATATATTTTAGTTTTATCTAGCATTCTAGTTAATTCATTAATTCATGTGATCAGGAAAAAACATCTATAATGAAATTAACCATGAAACTTAGTAGAAATAGATTAATAAGAGTAGTATGATCATGATCATTTAATAATGTTTACTTTATCAATAGGATTACAACTAAATATCATCCTAGGGGGAAAACAACATGAACCATGTTATACTTCATGTTGTAGATTTCCATATTTCCACTCATGTATCCCCGGTATTGGTTTTGCCTCAACTCCAACTTGAACCACCTATACTTTCCTGGGATCTCCATACATTACATAATATTTTTACTCTCACTTACATGAGGGGAACCGGAGGATTGGTTAAGGGAGTTTACATAAAAGAAACCAGGGGAACATAGGCCCTTATATATTGAGATAAGGGATGATTCACAAACAGTCAATTTAATTTAATAATAAATTAAAAAGAAAACCAATCACATGTAAAGTTATGGTATATGATCATGATTATCCACATACATCCAATAAATTATGCATTTAATAAAATATCATTCAATCCAAATATTTATTATTTAAAATAAATCACACTTGAATCCATTAATTATCTTCTTTAATTTTCATTTGAGATTTCTTGAGATTCTCATCCATCACAATTTTAAACAAATTAAATAAATTTATTTAAAAGTCACTATGTTACAAAATGTACCTTAGAAGTAACATGAATAGTACCCATACAAACTATCTAACATGTATTATATTCGTATATTGTTTACTCATGTTTTGTGTATCATACACATCTTATCACATAATTTCACAGCATGTATGAGTCAACTAAATGATACAAGAAATGCAAATTATTTACATAGAGTGTTATGTTTTAATATTTGTAGAGTAATCATTGTATTTTAACTTATACATAATATTTAGTTCTGAATATTATGAAGAAATTAATTATATATTTAATATATATATATATATATATATATATATATATTTATAACCTATAACATGGCATGTATAATACTGAATGATGCAAAGAACACATGTTGATATAGTTTAAACAATGTAATAAATTAATTATTAATTATTCATAAATAGGTAATATACATGGTGTATACTATCCAGCTACACATCATGCATAAATATTCACCATCTATCTACAACACAAACCTACAAGTTGGGAGTCTTTTCTTTCAGTGAAAATCAATGTAGTAAATGACGTGTACATAGGTTACACATTGTGTTATCACTAAGTTACATAGTCATACATTATGTAGTTCATGTAAAAATACTTTTATTATCATTAACTAATGCACTAAACATTGTATATTCATGTTACACACCATGTAGTCTAGTTAACTATTTGTTAGGTTGTCCCACTCAACACATGATGTATTAAATACACATAGCATATAATAAATGAATATGCTCTGAATCAATTCTAAATTAACTAATGAGTTTTTTAGTTAATTAAACACAAGTAAAAAATGTGTACCAATGGGATACTCACCATGTACTATTTTTATATTCATATATAATCCTAAGTTCCTCCGGATGAGTTCTTTAGAAGTTATTTTTTGAAAATTAATCCATTTATTGATTTGCTTTGTGGGATTGAAGAGAATGAAGAGAATATCTCAATATTCATATTAAATAATGACTAATCTATAATTAAACACAATTATTAAATGTCTAAATCAATCAATGATCTTTAAATAATTATTATTTATTATGTGACCACTCTGATACCATTAGATGGTTTCAGGTGCAGCAAAAGTTTTATTAGGGATGCCCAACTCGGCTATTTTTTCATAATTGGTTATTAATAAAATATTTAATTTGATGAATAATGTCATGACCAATGAAATTGAATCAAATATTAATTGATATGGTAATTCTAGAACCAAAATACAAGATCATCACATAATAAATTTACAATTATTTTAAGTAATTGAAGAATTATCTTATGATTAATTCTTTCTTTTTCAATGAATCTAACAAATAACTTTCATCATAACATCATTGTGTTATGGGAATAAAGTGTAGATTCCCTTTAGGGGTGATCTTCTTGTGTTCCACAAAGTGTCACCATATGAATCTCTGAGTGCTATCACAGTATGTTCTAGTGCTTGGATTTCTTGTCTTTAATCACCACGAGAATCAATTCCAAGGAGGGTTATCCTTGATCTCTCTAAGATCGAGTGGGGCAGTGGAGGAAGATCACTCTTTATTATAGAGAGAAGTCATGGAGAGGTTATCTCTAGTTCTTGTATGGATTCTCTAGATTCATTGATTAAAACCAACACAATGGCTCGCATTGGGGTAGAAAATATTATAATTGGGTTTAAATAGTTCTAGGGTTAAAAATAATAATTTTACAATCGTACAAAATATTTCCTTAATCCTTGCAGAACCACATGTTTATAATAATAATATTATTATTATTATATCTTGACATTTTCAAAATAGGTGAATTAATTTAAAATTATTTATTTAATAAACTGTTTAAATTTTATTCAAATAATATTCAATATATATTATTTCTCACTGGACCATTAAAATTGGTTCGTGGTTCCTCTAAAATATTTATTAGGTCTTGAATAATGACTATTTATTTAATAAATATATATCACTAAATTATTTCTTAATAAATAAATAAATAAATATTTCATTTGGTAAATTAAAAATATTTATTTATTAAATATTCTACTCACAAAATATTCTCTTGAATTACTAGTGACTGAATATATGAAATCAAGTAAATATGAATAATTATTAAACCATGTATCATAAAACTTTTTATTAAAAATCTTAAATAATAAATAATATTTAGTATTTAACTAATGTTCTGGATACACTTATTGTGTGACCAACTATGTTTCACTCTTAGTGGCATTGGGTAGATCGGGCCAAAGTCAGAGGATATCATCTAGAAACATTCCACAAAACCCATAGAGAAATAAGTTGATTTCATAAGTATATACAACCTCATTTAGAATATTAATGTGTAATATAATCCCTTTATCATTATATCTCTAGTCAATCGGGTTGCTTGCAGGTGTCATCAACCGATGTGATCGATGTATCTTTCTTCAATTTTTATAAATAAACATGCCTACAGAAACTGTGGACATGGATTTATTTAGGATATTTTATTTCCATAAAAGGGCATGAGATATCAACTTCTATTAAAGAATGGAAAGGATATATCCTTTCTTATATTATTAATTAATATAGTATTACTCATGATGCACCCAACATATCCTACTTCATTACGAACACATATCATCACAATTTTCATCAATACATCAAATTACATGACTAATGATATCCATTAATAATAATATTAAATTCTAAGGATTGATACATATGTCCACTATTAGTAAAATCTATTGACACATATAAATGTGGATTTACTACTGGTGGGCCATGTTCTCATAATCTCAAGCAATATAAATTACAAAGTTAATACACCATGAGAAAGTTACTCAAAGTCCTATGTTTATCTACCCATGATATTATGTATCATTTATGCCCTATAAAATGATATAATATGACTATTGAACATATATTTAAGTATAATTTCAAAACACTTCAGTGTTCTCATCATAGCAGTGAATTTTATTACCTTTTAGTGTAGAAGTAACACTTAAAAAATTATCACATACTATGTCACATAGAATAATAATTGTGATGTGATAAAAAAAATTATTAATATTCAATACAATGAATACAATTTATCATAAAGTACATATAATTTGTTTGTAGGGAACCAAATCCAACAAAATATATATGTGATATTAATTACTACACATCATAAATGAATTATCAATATTTATCTTAAAGTATTAAAATAATTAAAGTGTATTTAATCGGTTTTGAATATGTGACACACATTTTGGTTTGAGCTCTATAGTCTGCGGTGATGCTGGTAGGAGTGAAGGATGTAGATAGACCCTCAGTGATGGTGGAAGAGAAGAAAATTCATATTTAATTTGCAATTTTGGTGACTAATTCATGTGGGTTTCATGGATATAAGGTGAAAAAACCTCAATTTGAATCGGTGGATATGAAAGAATGTTCTAAGCATTCTGATGTAGATTTGGTGGATTATTTTTGTGGGTTTTAAGGATCTAAGGTGAACATACCTTGATCTGTGGTGGTGGCTCTATCAGATGGCATGTGTTTTTCATCTATTGTGGAAGATCAATGCCATTCTATAGTGATGGGGTGACCTCATGTGGTAGTTAAGGAGGCGGTGGTGGGGCATCTTGGTTCTTCCAGTGAGGTAAATAGATATCATAATTTGAAAACTATAGTGAAATCCCCACCGGGTTCTGGGGAAACTGAATGAGATTCTAATACAAGACATTTTTTATCTCTAAAAGATGTTGTTACAGAATTATTTGTGAAGAAAGGTGACATTTACCAGGTGATTACAAATAAGAATCAATTTTTTATAGGTTTAAGATTTGTGTTCATTCCATTATTGTGAGGCTTGTTCTACTTGTTGGAGGAATGATTTGGAAAATTAGGGATGTGAACCATAATCTTAATTATGTATGGGGTTTCTCGAATTGTAAATTTATACCAATGGGTCAAGGATTATTTCACATCATTTTTTTATATGAGGATTTGAATTAAAGAGCATGTGGGAATGAATTGATTTCTTTAATCCCAGGTATGTTTTACTTTTAAGAATGGGATTTCTGTTTCAATAAATTTTCTATAAAAAATTATAGGGCTCAAGTATGGATCAAAATTATTGGACTCAAATGGATCCAATATAATCCTATGATTCTGATTGATATTTCCTCTAGAGTGGGAATTCTGATCAAAATGGACATGACCAGTGAGTTTTCCAAATTTGGTTATTATTATAGGGTCCTAGTGGAGGTTTACTTAAGCTCTTACTTGATTCATAATATTATCTTGTTTGAACTCGATGATTATATATCTCTAAAACTAAAATTGAAAAAATTATTGGAATTCTGTCCAAACTGTAAAATCATTTTTCCTAGCAAGGATATATGACATAGAAATGTGAATTTCTCTTTTTCACTATAAGGTAATCCTAATAATAGTTTCAAAAGTAAATTTAGGAGGAAATGAGACAAGGGTGAAATTCCTATTGAAGAACCGGAATGCAAGAGCAGTTGAAATGGGGATCCAATAAATCTTGTCTA
Organism: Viscum album; assembly: GCA_963277665.1. Lineage (NCBI taxonomy): Eukaryota > Viridiplantae > Streptophyta > Magnoliopsida > Santalales > Viscaceae > Viscum > Viscum album. The sequence goes on from OY728145.1 coordinate 1,106,463,088, forward strand.
TGCTAATCCCTCCTGCCCTAATGTAATAAAGGGGGAAAAGATGGTTTTTATATTGGTATTGTATAAAAGCGACATGGGAATGAATCAGAGTCTATTCAAAAGGTTGGTAGTTATAATTATATTGTCATGTAATGTTCTGGACAAGATAGGATACACACTAGTGAGGTGTGATAATTTGAAGATAAGTATTCTGGTGTTGTGTTTGGGTATTCTCCTTTAAAAATGATGAGAAAGGTTGTATTATGCAATCACTAGAGGAAACAATTTCATAACATCTTCCACAAGATGATTTTTCTAGAAAATATGATGTTCCTTAGAGTGTGGATTATCTTTAAGAGATTCATAATGCCTTTAGTTCTTCAAGAGTGTCAGGAAAATGAAGTAATGTCTCAAATGATGGAAGTGATAAGGAGAAGTATATGGTCTTATTAGAAACAACTCATTTATGATCCATATATAGTAGTGATCCAATTTTCTATAAGGATGTTGTACTAAATTGAAAGGGTAAGATGGTCAGTAGTGAATATTTGGTTCTGATTTCTCAAAAAATAAGGTTGCATAAGGAGCACTCCAATTTTTTCAGGAATGTGTCTATGAGGTCATCTTCCAAGGTATCAACAATTTAGATCACTCTAGTGTAGGAAATCTCCAAGGAGAGGATCTTTGGGATCCTCAATCAACGGAATTCATAGTTGGAACTGGAGACTACTAATGATGCTAATGATTTTGATTATGAATATGGGAATGATCCTGCTTTTTTTATCTGTAGCTTTCTTTCTGGATGAGGTAATTCTCCTTTGTATGACCCCATCTATTTTCTTACTTTCATTTTCCCTTTTTATTTGACCTTTAATAAAAGTTCAGGTGTTTCCTCTTCTGGAAAACCATTTTTTGAAAAATTGAAATCATGAAATTTCAGTTATATTGATCACTCCATCCATTAAATTGATGTTTAGTAAATTCCTATAGATCACAAATTAATTCTAGTCATTTTATTAATATATCTTAAAATTTTAAGCATTTTTTCTTATTTTTGAGTGTGTGATGTTCATTTTGAACTAAAATTTCACTTTTAAATGAAAACATACATATTCATTCATATCAGTCACACTTTGTAATATATTTAAATCTAGTTAAATATAATAGGTCACAAATGAATTATCAATGTTTTTCCAAATTTTTAAAGTCAATACAAGTGTGTTTTCCCATTTTTGAGTATTTGACACATGTTATGTACTAAAATTTCACTTTTAAACTAAGAACATACACTTTCAATCGTATCGACGATACTGCATGTCATATTGATTCGTGGTTAATTACTACATGCCACATATGGTTAAAATATCATATTCCTAAAGTATCACAACAATAGAAATATTTTTCTATCTTTTGACTATGTAAAGTTAATTTTGAACTATAATTATAGTTTTAAAATTGATAACATGCACTTTCAGTTATACCAGTCGCACCACATGTCAGAATGATGTCATGTTATAATCCTACAAGTGACCAATGAATAATAATTTATTTTCCAAATATATCACAACAAATCAACTGTGTTTTCTTAGTTTTGAGTATGAAAAATGCGTTTTGAATTAAAATTTCACTTTTAAATGAAACCACACACTTTTAGTAATATCGGACACACCGTGTGTCAAATTAATGCATGGTTAATTTCTAAACATAAAAAAATTATTTAATTATTTATTTACAAATTTATAAAAATGATTTGATCATGTTTCCTAATTTTGATAATGTGACATGCATTTTGAACTAAAATGTCACTTTTAAAATAAAAACACACACTTTTGGTAATACAGGACACATTGTGTATTAAATTAATTTTTGGTTAATTTACATACATCAAAAATGAATGGTCAATATTTTTCTTAACTATTAATAAAATCCTAATTTTTTTGCTCATTTTTGAGTACGAGATGCATGTTTTGAACTAAAATATCCCTTTTGAACTCAAAACATGTGTTTTCAATCATATTGGTCACACTATATATCAAATTAGTCTTTAGTTAATTTCTACATGTCAAAAATGGATAACTGATATTTTCCCAAAAATATCAAAACAATCAGAACACATTTTATTTCTTTGGACTATTTTAATCATGTTTTGAACTAAAGTGTCTATTTTAAATAGATAACATGCACATGTTACATGGTATTATAGATTTATTTGAGGTTAATTCCATCATATCAAAAATTAATTATCAATAATGTTCCAAATATTTTTAAAAATTTGATTACTTTTACTTTGTTTTGATTACGTTGTACGTTTTTAACCAAAATGTGGGTTTTAAATGAAAACTTATTTTTTTAGTTATATTGGTCGCACTATGTGTTAGATTGATTTGAGGTAAGTTATTACACATAACAAATGAATTATTGATATATTTTTTAAAATTTTTAATATAATTTGATCATGTTTTATTAGTTTTGAGAATGCGATGCTTGTTTTGATGTAAATGTCACCTTTAAATTAAAACATAAACTTTTATTTATATCAGTTAGACCACGTTTCTGATTGAAATTAATTTAATTAATACTTTTTAATAATAGATAAATGATCATTTTCTTAAAGTATTATGAAAAACTGAACATGTTTTCTCTATTTCAACTTTTTGAATAAATCTTTTAACAAAAATTATAGTTTTAAACTAAAAACAACCACATTTAGTTATATCAATCACACCACGTATCAGATTGTTGTGTGGTTAATTACTGTTAGGAATGATAATGAATGGAACTTCAGTGAAATGATAGTTTTGAGATATAAATAAAGTGAAATTTTAAAAAATATGAACAATAGATTTAAAATAGAAAAACACAAAAATAAAAGTTGAAAACAACTATTAGAAACTAGAAGGATCACTATTTGTAAAAATGGGTATAAAATCCCTCTCAATATTATAAGGAGAAAACAAACAAAATATTCTCTCATGATAAAATTGAGAAACACCTCAAAAATACTACTCAAATATTTAACTATGATCAAGAGATGTTGAATGCCAAATATGATCATTTAAAAAGAGGGGAGGGACTCCATTTATAGGGAATCCTCACCCCTACCCCCTCCCTAGTTGACCAAATTAAATGAGGAAAACTAAATGGGAAGTTATCCCTTTTGACCAAATTAAATGAGGTGATAGTTTTTTTACAAAATCATACTAAAATATCTCTCACATAGAGGTTTTATTTGGAACTAATCCTATCTCCACACATATTTTTTATTTTCCAAACCATTCTACTCACATATCTGTAATTTTACTCAATGATTTTCACCATCTAAATTTATCAGATTCAATCACATTCATCAATAAATAATCGAAATTTTCATTATTATGAATTTTATACATATTCACAATTATTTCCTCCCCACATGTTCAAAAAATGATATTATACCCCAAAATTATTCATACTATAATGAAGGGATGGATTCCTTGCTATGTGAAAGGTGACCAGACTATCACAAAATATAGGAGTCTACTCATGTCTGTTCCTAAGATCATTTACCATCCTTTTTAATCTAAATTTCCTTTTTTAATTCCTTTGTATCTTCCTTGTACTCTGCCTCAGTCATGGATAAATCCACAACTGACTGTAACTTTAAAATATACCTCATGGATCTTCTTGAAAGAGTAAATGTATAAATGATCATGAATCTCCTCTAGTTATAATCGCCTATAAAATATTAATCATCACAGAATTTTATAGTGAAATATAATTCTCTGAAACATAATATAGCATCTATGGTCTATTGGATACATCTCATGATCCACTTTACTATATACTAATGCTCCCATCCTAGATTATCATTGTTTCTACTAACCACCCCCACTACTTGTACAATTTTTGGTCTAATACAAACCATAATGAACATAAGACACCCCACTATAGATGATTATATTATTTGAGGTATCTTCATCATATCGTCATCAATACTATGACTCATAATAGAGGCTAACATGCATTTAATATGAAGATAGGTATCGATTAGCTTGCAATATTTCATGTTGAATTGTTTCAATAAATTTATCACCTAGTTCATTTTTTGATAGCCAAATATTCCAATTATTTTTATCTCAAAAAATCTGCATCCAAAGAATATTATTTTTTGGTCCCAATCCCTTCATATAAAAATCCCAGGAAAATTATACCTTTGTCTCCTAGGTCAAATTATTATTGGGGTCTGCAAGAAACATGTCACCCGCATATAATAGAATAATGATAAATTAATTACCATATGAACCTTAATAATATACATAAGGATATAAATGGAGTGTATTTTTTCAATGCTCATGATACGGGAATCAAATCTATTATACCGATACATTGATGCATTCTTAATACTATAAAAATATTTTTTCAACCTGTAAACCAATTTCACTTTACCATCTATTGAAAAACCTTCTATTTGGATCCTATAGGATTCTTTATCAGGATCATATTAGAGAAACATTTTCTTTATATCTAGTTTCTCTAAATTTTAATTGTATATAGTATGCATTTCCAAAAATACTTGAACAGTATTCAATCAATAAATAGATGATAATATTTCATTAAAATAAACACAGTATTTCTAAGAATATCATTCTACCACCAATCTCACATGATATCTTTCCACAGAGTCCTTTACGTCCATCTCGATCTTAAAGAACCATTTTTTCCTAATGTCTTTCCTTCCTTTAGGTAATGTAAAAATATCCCATGTCTTGTACTTATGCAAGCATTCAAGCTTCTCTTGTATTATCTCTATTCATGAAGATACGTCTAAACTCTAAGTCACCACTATAAAAAATGATGGATCTTCATCCTTAATCAATAATAAGTAAAAATATCTTTCTCTCGATTATATAGTATGAGTGCCACATTGGTGTTATTTTTTATTGGGTTGACTATCGTGGTCCAGACTCAACCGGTTCTTGAACATTGTACTTTGGTGCTGCCTTAAAAGAAATCTGTTCTTATTTTGATTCATCCTCCACTTTAATTTTTTTATGTGTTCTCTTTCTCCATGTACCCAGAAATATTTATTTTCACCTTGTATTTTAAAAAAAACATCTATTTATGATAAGTTTGTATCAGTGGGGTCCAAAATACGATACCACTTCACACCATTAGTGTATCCTTAAAAGATACATTTCTTAGATCTTAAATCCAACTTTCATCTTTCCTAGTCATTAATCAATTCATATATAGGACTTAAAAAAGTATATAACTAATAATAGTTGGTGGTTTTTCCATTCATGATCTCTATCAGTGTCTTCTAATGAATCGCCACTGAATGATATCATTTGATCACAAAACATTTCGTCTTCATTGCTTCTAAAAATGTCTAAGAAACTCCTATAGTCTTCAACACCACCCTTATTTTATCCAACAAATGTCTATTCATCTACTATTCCACTACATTATACTAAGGAATATATGTAACTATAAATTTTCTCTTGATTCATTCACATTAAAAAAATATTACACTTTACACTTATGTATTCTCCACTATTTTCATCCCTCAAACACTTGATATTTTTTATAGATTCAATATTCTCCTGTGATTTTAATTTCTTGAATACTTAAAAAATATTTTCTTTCTTCTTGATTGGTTATACCCAATATCTCCTTGAATAGTCATAAATTAATGATACAAAGTAAATTGGTCATCCTAAGGACATAACTAGTTGTTCCCAAAAATCCTAATGGATCAACTATAAGATATCCTTACTCCTCATCATTGATTTATTGAATTTAAACATTGGTTGATTTCTCAAAAAAATGATCACAAAATGATAAGGATAACTTTTTAAGACCAATAATCAACTTTTAATTGATAAGAATATTCAATCCTTAATCAAACATATGGACAAGCTTCCATTACGTGACATTGTTAATACTTCCATTAAGAAAATTGTTGTAATAACTTTATTCAACTCCTTATAAGTTTCACCAATAAGCATATACAGGTTCTTTGAGATCATATCATCCTTCATCGGTATAATAATTCCCTTCAAAATTTTCATCGTTTATTTCTCATTATGACTCTTGTACCTAATTTCATCAAATATTCCAAAATACAATACATTCTTATCCAATCCCTTCACATGGAATACTCCATGGATGATTTGACCAATAACATCATGTATCTTCAATTTGATGGTACCGAGTCCAATGATATTCAATTTTTTACTATTAAAAATGTACATAAGTCCTTTTAGGATATGTTTGTACTGATCAAAACATTATCATTGAGAGATCATGTTCCATGTTTCCCCTCTGTTGATTATCCATGCATCATTGAAATTCTTCCTACCCCCAACAATCATTACTACTTCATTGACCAACATGTCTCTTTTTCCAAAAGTACTCATTTTTTTATTGAGAGTTATTTCCTCCATTTTTCTTATTCTATAAAACATTCTTGGAATTCACCTTCTTACCATGATTGTAACATGTGAAATTTTTTTTTCTGTCTCCTTGATGTAGAATTTATAAATGTAATGTTGAAGAAACTCCAAATAAAAAGTGGTAAAAACCCATGGAAAAATAAAATATTCAATATGGGTAAAAAAATGGTATAAAATATCTCTTAATATTAAAAGTATAAAATACTTAAAATATTCCTTCATGAATAAATGTATAAACAACACACAAATAACACTCAAATACTACACTGTAATTAAGATATGTTGAATGAAAAATATAATAATTTGAAAAGAGTGGAGAGCCTCATATTCTTGGAAATCCACATCCCCTAACCCCATCCCTCTTTGAAAATATTAAAAGAGGCAAATTAAATGGGAAGTTATACTCTTTGACAAAATTATAGGGGGGAAATGTTTTTTTTCAAATTTCTACCAACAATAACGAAATTTAAAAAATTAATAAGTAATCATTTTTATAAATCATTCTGAAACTTTTAGTGGGTGTGCATTGTATTTTGTATGTGACATGTGTTTTGAACTAAAATTTAACTTTTAAATTAAATAATTCACTTCCGTCATACTATCCCACTATGTGATAGATTTATGTGAGTTTAATCATTACATGTTACAAATGATTTACTAATATTTTTTCTAAACTATCAAAATAATCCAAACAAGTTTGCTCAGTTTTCAGTATGTGATTTGTCTTTAGAACTTAAATTTCACTTTTAAATGAAATCATGCACTTTTAGTCATATCGATCCCACCGCGTGTCAAATTTATGTGTGGTTAATTAATATGTGTCATAAATAGATAACCGATAATTTTCCTAAATTATCATGAAAATTTAAGTTTGATTTCTCAGTGTTGACTATGTGAAGCATGTTTTGAACCAAATTACCAATTTTAAGTTAAAAATATAAAATTTCAATTATATCAACAATATTGTTCAACGTATTGATGTGCATTTAATTCTTACATTTCAAAAGAGAATTATTAATAATATTCCTAATGTATCACAATAATACAAATGTGTTTTCTTAGTTTTGAGTATGTGACATGTATTTTGAACTAAAATGTCACTTTAAAATGAAAACACTAACTTTCAGTCAAATTGGACACACTTGGTGTTGAATTGAAGGGAGGATAACTCCTACACATCAAAAATGATTTATCAATAATTTTCTTAATGTATCAAGAAAATTTGATCATGTTTTCTTAGTTTTGAGTATGTAATGAATGTTTTTAACTAAAATTACTCTTTATATCAACCACTACTATTTTTAATAGTTGAATTTATCATTAAGAATACACTATTAATAAGTGTATCTCTAGGACTTCTTCTCACATGTCTGATATTCCCTAAGAATGGGTTAACCATTGAGAAGGTGCAGAAAAATCAGTGATACTGATATTTTATATTTTTACAATTAGAAACTAACCTATAAAATCATTTTAGATTTTAACCTATAAATATAAATATCTTCATTGCCCAAATTAATGCCAAAAAAACAAAAAACATACAATTTTTACAATTTTTAGTCCCATTGTTGGTATATACTCCTTTATGACTCCAATTGAAGTACTAATCCCAAAACTTTCTCGTGTAATTTTATAATTAAATACAATTGGGTAATATAGGTATCATATTATATAATTGTGTTTTATAACACATACACAACATCCCAATAGAGTTACCACACCCTTCTATTTAAAATTTAATCCAAAAAATCTGGGTAAGATCACATGGGAATTTGGGTTGTTTCTACAACTATTGATAATATTACTTTCTGAGACTTCAAGAATATCATAATAGTACATCCTCACCTCTTCATGAAATTCCAACTCTGATTTCCATGATGATAGAATCATATTGGCCGAACTTTCTCAAAACCTGTTGTATCAATTGTTGATATACTTATCAATATTCTTTTCTATATTGAATCACTAAATGCTCAGGATCATGCAATTTTTTATTTTCTATATAGAACTCCAGCTTCAATATCTATTTTACTCTATTTTATCATTCTTAGTGATGATAAAATAATCACTATCTTGGATTTATTTCCTTATTTGAGAATTCCCAATATTCTAGAATTATTAAATATTGAAAATAAATTACATCTCAGGGTTATAGAGAATTCTAATAATAAAAATGCTATAATTAGATCTTCATTGTGTTTCCTCAGTCATATTTATTAATGGAGATATTCCCATGATCATTTAATATTCACTTATTCATTTAACCATTATCTCATGTTTAATTATAGAAATACCATTTCCCCATTTCATCTGTTTAGTTAAAACTATTGGGAAAGTTTTAAACTCTAATCACCTTTAATATAATAAAAAATAAATACACTTGTGAATTCTATAAGGTTCTTGTAGTGATCTATTCTCTTTATATGACTAGTTCAGCTTCAGTTGAACTTATCATTAATTAGTATGTGAAGTGAAGTACCTCTTCAAGAACCAACAACACTTGATAATTTAAAATCATTATAACTCATCGTGAATCATAGCATAATTATTTCCATGTGGTTAATGAACATAAGATAAACACAACTTTATCCCATTTGTATTAAAGAATTGTTTTTTTAGAATATTATTCAATAAATTCATCTTTAATCACCATAGATTTTTATAAAATAGATGTATTTAAAAAATTCAATTATTTTGAGCAGTGATCACCCCTTTTGATATTTTAAATTAATAGACTTGAATTACAATCTTAATTGTGATGGTTTAATCTCTGAATAATATCTTGAGTATCATTTAATTTAATTTCCCTTAGAATATTTTATTTTTGAATTTATCTTATTTTTCATACATTAGAAATATCAAAATTTCACAATGTGTTGAACCTTAAGAAGATATATGGTGAACCTTATGAAGTTTCAAGGATCCTTAAAAGTTGGTACACTTATTTTTCATAATGAAACTATACAATGTCCCATATAGTAATAAAATTAAACCTTACAAAGATAAAACTTATGATGTTCAAAACCTTATGATGTTTGTCTACTAATTTCTTCCAAAGGAGGTAACCTTAATAATTTCTATCTAGTGAAAATTATAAACTTATAAAATGAAATTTTCTAATTGTAGGATCAGCCTTATGAAAATTCTAGGAAAGCCTACATATTTTATGGTTAACATTTCAAATTAGGGATATAGCCTTGTGAAGATCTCCATGAACTATATGAAGGAAACTTATGAAGACTTCCTTTCTTGATTTTTGTACTTCTACACTGATCGACCTTATAAAAATAAAAATATACTTTCTAAGTTTATAAATTTTTATTTTATAGTACCCTTCATAGGATAAACCGTAAAAATTTTAGATATGAATCTTATAAAATCATCAACCTGACGAACTCTGACATTAACCTTACGAAAATATGGATTTTTTTTATTTTTCAAGTCTTACATGGAATTATATATTCCCTTCAAGTAATCACATAATTTCTTGAATTCATCTCAATTACTTTTAAATCCTCTCAAATACAATTCAAAAAAATTAAATAACATCTTGATAGCCTCTAATTATTCTCAAGTATGGTTAACAATAAATAAAATCCTTCAACAGTTCTATAGGGAACTTCAATCTCCACCTTTGGATTTTTTTTTAACTCCATTCAAATCTTTAATATCCTCTTAAACTTGAATAAGAATTCAAATATTTATTATAGAATCATAAAATCGTAGTCTTTCTTAAGTTAAAATAATTTCGATACTACACAACCAGATAAGGTAATTTTTTTATATAATTCCAACACATAGTGATAAGAAAATTTTGGTAAAGTTACTTAGATGTTTTACACCATTTTTCATGATCTCATAACCATTATTCTCCACTATTTATAAATAATCATACCTTCAAATTATAAACATATAAAAGAATAATTCCACACAATCCCCTTTTTATTGGGAAGAAACACTCCGCTTTTGGAAAAAAAGAGAAAGAGTTGTGAACATTCTATCCCCCTTTAAAAACATAATACAAATCCTTGTATGGGGACTTTCCACACATTCCCAAGTGAGAGGTGAATTTTAAATATGAATTTTCAACATTAATTCTTAAAACCTATCTCTTGGAATTTCCTTGGTAAAAATATCTACAATTTGAACTTTGGTGTAAATGTATTCTGGTCTCACATCAACATTTTTCACTCTCCCTTTAATGAAATGAAATTTTATATAAATATTATTTGATATTAAGTATTTAACAATATTCTTGGATAGATCAATATCACTTTAATTATGAAAAGAAATTTTGAGTGTCTTATCATCCACAACTTTCAAATATACCTGCTTCACTTGTATCTATGTCAGCTATGTAAAATCATTTGTAGCTTCAATATACTTTGACTCAGATATAATCAATGAAACTTAATTCTTATTATTTCTATGAAAACATAAAAAACTATTAGTGAGAAATAATTCTCCACTGGATGTGGACTTTTGGTCAGTATAATTATCAAAGAATTCTAAAATTGTGTATCCCTACAAGTTCAAATCTGATATGTTTCTATAAAAATTTCCATACTTCATAGTACATTAGAAAATATTAAAAATATTTTTCCTGATATCATATAAGGCTCTGTATAATCAATATAAAACATCACTTAAAGATTCACTAAAAATATTATATATGGACTTTATGCAATTAGAAAGAGTAAGATAATAATGATTCTTATAAAATATTTTTGATTCAAACTAATTCAAACTTTATATATTATCATATTAGGACCATTTTCAATTAGGTTTTACATTTATATATAATCATACATGGTAAATTTCTTAAATAATTATCTATAATAATTTTCATATGATAAGAAAATAAAATCTTTTTTTATGTGATCTACAATCCCAAAAATTAGTTCATCTCACCCAACATAGATATATCAGATTCATTTTTTATCTATTTTTAAAATTATTCAAAAAGATACTATTTTTCACCATAAAATATAATTTCATAAAAACATTATTGATAAGAGTACCCATGGATAACTCTTTCATATATAGGTTTTTATTGTCCCTTCCACTTTAAAATTTCATATCTTTCAAACAACAATCTAATTTTGAATGTTAGGCTCTAGGGGATAGTTTTAATCTATACAAAGATTTATTTAACCTAAAACCCATATTTCAAAATTTATTTAAAATAAATCCTTCATTCTCTCTATGATAACTTCTTCTAGATCACCATTGAGGAAGGCATATTTCACATCCATTTAATAAACCTTGTAATGTATGTTTTCTTCCCTACAAATAAAATTCTAATTAATTATATAATATAAACTAGTTTAAATGTTTCTATAAAGTATATCTATTTGATTTTTAAATATCCTTATTATAATATTCTATATTTTATTCTTAACACTTTACCTTTTTTATTCAATTTATTTTTGAAAAACCACTTGGTGTTGATGAATTTTTTATTTTCATGTTTTGAAACAAACTCCCAAGTAGATTTAATTTCAACATAATCAAGATATATATTCATAAAAATAATCCATTCCTCATTCTCAACTAATTCTGAAACTATTTATGGTTCAACTTGATAACTGATATAAATTTGTTTTTCAAGTCCCAATCCCTTTCTTGTTTGAACTAGTGCCTCTTGATTACCAATAATGTTTTAAAAACCTACATGATTATTCAATCACTAATTAATTATTATATGACTTATAGAAATATTATAATCATCATAGGTTTAATTAGAATCAACATCTATAGTGTTCTACTCCTTTCCATCAATTATATCAACCTGTTTTTCTAAAATATCCATGTTGTCATCCTTAATATTTTTATCTTTTCTTCAACTATAACATTAATGTTGAAATAATTATCAATAATTTTTACATCATACTAATCAATAAGTTTTTATTATTTTAAAATTTATAAAAACATCCCTTAGATATATGACCCATGAAAATTACTTCTTATGCTCTTTCTTTAAGCTTACTCAAAATATGTTTTTTGATCTTATTGACACAAGGCCTACCAAAAATTGAAGTACTTCATGATTGGATATCATTTATACTACATTTAATAAGTATTAATGTTTCTATTAGGTCTTAGTAAATACATGTTTTTATGTGGATGGTAGATTAAACAACTTCTCTCCAAAAAAATTAAAATATTTTATTCAACTAGCTTTGTTCTGTCCATCTCGACTAAACTTGTGTTCTTTCTATTTGATACTCAATTATTCCAGGGAGTGTACGGTGTGTTGAATTGATTCTTGATTCAATTGTTCAAAATGAAACTTCCAAATGCATTACAGGTGTATTCCTTATGATTTTATGATCTTATATTCATGATGTAACCTTCTGAATTTTTCTAAACATATCTTCTAAATATTTCGAAAATATTTACTACTTCAGAATTATGATTTATAAACATAATATTACTCATTTTAGTGTAATAATTAATGAATGTAATGAATTATATATCACCTCTTAAAGTATGATGTCTTATAGGAACACACAAATATATTTGAATTAACTCCAATAGCCTGGTGGAATAAATATACACTATTTTGTGTGTTCTTTTAACCATCATATGCTTTGGTCACATTTCAAAAATCACATATATTTATATTTTGAGTTGTGGGATCCCTCTCACCACATTATATGTGGATATTTTTCTTAATTTTTTTTGACCAATGTGTCTAATTATCCTATTCCATAGTTTATTCTCATCTTTGGCACTCAGGTAGTAGGATTTGGTTTGATCAAAAATCCAAAACATATTTCTACTTGTTTTCTCACCATTGGTGATTACCATTCCATCCCTTAAATTTTTTCTTATATAGGAATATTTATGGAATAAAATCATTCCTAACATCATATAATTTGATCACATTTAAAATAATGTGTTTAAGAACTTTAACATTAAGAATATATTTGGATTGGATATTCAATGATTCAATATTAATAGTACCAACACTTTTATTTTTTAGAGAACTATCATTTTAAAAATTCACTACCCCTCCATCACATTATTTTATTATTTTGAATAATTTTATATCTCCAAACATTTGTGAGGAATAACCACTTTGAAGAACCCAAGGCTTCCATTATTACATTATTCAAATGTAACTTCAATAATAATAGATTTTTCTCTTTGATTTAAATTTTATATTACTTTCCCATAATAATTATTTGAAGGTTTTATATGAATTATTTTCATGAATTTCTAACATAGTTGTCTTATTGGTATCATCTACCATAAATTTCTTCCAAACACTCAAATGTTATTTTTTGGATAGATTTAATTATTTTTTACTCACAAGATACTTATTTTTTAAATATTTTATTATCCTCTCATAATTTATCCCCCATAATTGATGATGTATACCTATTAAAGATGCATTATACCAATATGAATAGGTTTTATAACAAAAAATTCAACATTACTAGCAATACCTATTGAATTCAGGTCCTCCGCAATAAAATAAATGTTTTCCATTTATTTTTTAGATAGGAATATATTATTCATGTTTATATATTAGGGATGATGTTATTCTTGCCAAAACAAATTCATGAATTTGATGTGGAAGAGTGTTTATCATGATTTTTGGTTAGCCCAATTTTGTCTATATTTGGAATTTAAACCTATAATTTTAGTTGAAATAGAAGTACTTTGTAACTTAGCATGTAAAGATTTAACCTCCTTATTTGAGTTTATTTTATTATATACTTTAAATATCTTGGATTTTACATACACTTATTTATTTAAGTAATCTCTGATCATATTCAATATTTTTCTAGCTTTAATAACTTTTGATTGTGTCTTTCTTAGATCTTTACCATTTACAATGAGTTTCCACATAGCTTCAAAATATATTTCCTATTTGATTTTATTTTTTGAATATTGTAGACTTTCTCATTTCATATGAAATAAGAAGTTTAGGGAAACATATTCTCTATATTATAATTTTGAATATTTACGATCAAATATGTCAAGAAAGTCTCCCATAAATTTCTTTACTCTGGTATAGTCTTATATATTTTCTCCAAATCCTCTAATGTTTCATAAAATTTCATTGCTTCCTATAAAGTAGTCATCTAAATTTTCATCTTTATACATATTGATATCTTCAAATATGTATCTTATCTACTTTAAAATTTTTATTTCCATCAAATTTTATTTCATGTTTGTCCCATTTTTATTTTTAAATTTGAAGTCTCATAACCATGTTATTGCCTTTGTTAAATAAGAATATAATAATAACATTCTTGGATTTTCCATCAATATCAAAATTCTTATCATTAGAAAATTTCATTTGTGAACTACTATTAAGTGGGGAATTCCCACTGTTTTTTCATCAAATACATCCAAGAGAAGAGATGGAAGATAGGGTAACATTGTATTGTTCCAATCATGGTACTAATTTTCAAAGAATTTAGGAAAACCCCTACTATTCATTGAGTATATAGTATACTTCAATTCTTTCTTAAGATGTAATATAGGGAACAATGAGGCTTTGATACCACTCAATATTCTCCAATAATGTGTACACTACTGATAAGGGGTGAATTAGTTGTTTTTATCTCCTAAAATTTATTTATCTTAAAATTAACCATTTAAATCAATCAGGATTTGATCCTATAAACATGAATCCTTATCTTACCTAAATAAATGAAAATATAATATAAGGACAAATCAGATATAATTTTCATAAGGTGTTATCTTAGTGTGGGTACCTACTCCTTACTATGTTTGATTTTTATCCTGGTCTATATATGTTGCACTATGACATTATCATCAATTACAAGTGGTTAGGTTAGGCATCATCCTATATCCTTGTGTTTTCTAACACATACATAACACCCCTCTGGAGTTTCAGCATCCCTATATTTACAATGTCACCTAAACGGTTTGAGTAAGATTACATACAAATCTTGGATACAATTATTAATGATCTTCCTTTTTTAGAATTCAAGAATAAAAGAAAAACTTATACAAACCTCTTAAAAAACAACAACTTTAATGTCCTTGATGATATAATAAGAACAATAATTGTTTCTCAAAACATGTAGTATAAGTTATTGATATACTTTTCAATCTTCATTTTAAACATGAATCGTTGAATTCCAATCTTCATGCATGTTTTTATATTCTATATAGAACTCCATATCTAGGATATTTTTCCTCAATTTTCTTAATCTCAATGATGAAAATATAATCTCTCACTAAAAATGATCCATTTATTTGGGAATTATCAATATTCTAGATTTAGAAAAACAAAAAATCAATTACACCAAATCATTATAAATAATTATTCTAACTAAAATAGTATAATAATATCCTCAATGCATTTCCTCAATATTTATTTTACATGGACATGGATTAATTTATTCATTTAACTATTATATTCAGTGTAATTATAGAAATACCCTTTTATTACTTCATATGTATAAACAAATATTTTTTATAATTCATAATCTTTGGTCACCACTAAAATAATTCAAAAATAAATTCATTTATGAATTTGAGAAGGTTCTAGTAGTGATATATTTTTTTAGTTCAAATCATCTTCAATCAACTCATGGTGTGACATAACTACTCATCGTACAATAAAACTTGATAACTCAAACTCATAATAAATCATATATAATCATTACAAAATGATTTGGATTTGGTTAATTAACCAATGACCAATATATCTTCATCAAGTTTTCACTATAGAATTATTTTCTATAGAACCTTATTCAACATTTGTAGCTTAAATCCCATAGATTTTTTTGCAAATAAATTTATTTGAAAACTTTGATCAATTTAAGTAGTGACTATCCATTTTGATATTTTACAATAATCATAATAAATCCCAATCTAAATTGTGATTTCTTCATCAATGAAGAACAGCTCCAGAATCATCTGATTTAACATCCATCATAATATTTTATTTTATAATTTATTATATTTTTCATATTTATCAAATATCAAAATTTATCAAATCGTTGAACCATATGAAGGGTTGTGGTGAACATCAAAAGGTTTCGAAGAACCTTACAACATTGACTAAATGATTTATTTTAAAGTAAACTTATGAATTCTCCTAGTGAACCTTATAAAATTCAACCTTATGAAGATTAACCTTAAAATATTTTCAACCTTAACAAGTTCAACTCATTATTAACAAAGGGATGAACATTACGAAGTTCCCTATAGTGATCCTTATAAACTTATCAAATAAACCTTTCAAACTCCATACTCAAACTTATAAAAAAATTAAGGAAAACTTAAAATCTCTTGGATTAACCTTATGAATTCTGGAAAAAAGTTATGAAGAAAAGTATAAACCACATTAAGGAATCCTTCAAATATTTCCTTGGTCAATTTTCATAATTTTTTATAAGGAAACCATATGATGATCAGAAAGTACCATATGAAGTGCATTTCTTTGTTATTTTCTAATACTCTTAATTGAATAAACCTGACAATTTATGAATATGAACCTTATGAACTCATGAACCTTACATACTTTGAGATCAAACTTAATAAATTTAGGACTTATCCATTTTTATCTCTTATAAATAATTCAATATTTATATTGATCAATCACGAAATATCTTGAATTCATCTCAGGGACTTTAAAATATTTTCAAAAACTTTTCAAATAGATAAAATAACATATTTTCAACAAACAATTATTCTTAAGCGTGGTTAAAAATAAATAAAGTGATTTAATAGTTCCATAGGCCACTTCAATGACCAAACCATCTTAATCTAGTCTAATCCATCTTCTCATCAATCAAATCCTCTGTAACACCCCAGGTAAATAAAGAACATGAACTTTTCATATTTATCCATATTTGTGAATAAAAATATTAATATGACTTTAAAGGGGACGCAATGCTCGATGGCGTACCCAACACGCAACAACGAGTTTCTTGGGAATCTTACGTTGCACTCTAATAATAAAATAATATTATTTTAAATGGTAGTTAACATGTAGCCGTTGTATTGGAGGGAATGGTTAGAAATAACTAAAATATGATTATATATGTTTTTGAATGTTTTTACATTTATCCAATAAAAGATAAAGGCATAAAATACGGAAAGAATTCAATTTTAGGCGTATATGCCCTAGTTTTCACTAAAGGTTCACTTATCGCCTTTTGATGGAGAACCGTCATTAAATATAGTTTTTTTCACTCTTATACATCCTTTTGTACCAAATAAAACTCTTCTTAAGAATTGGGACATCAAAATTTACTTTTTGTAAATTTTTGGTATCTTTCTGATAAAGTTCATTTTTTAATGAATAGTGTAAAATGTTGTATTTTAATTCAAAACCTCTTTTTAATCTAATTTATTTATATGATTAGATTATCTTTTGAATTGGTTTTAAAGTGAAATTAGAATATATTTTTACCATTAAATCCAATAGTGGTCGTTGGAATTAATTTCACTTTGAAATCAGACTTAAACTAGTGTCAGTCTTTTGATACATATTGTTTCATAAAAAAACGCTATTTGCTCTGACAACGGGAATTAATTATTAAATTAATTAATGTGACTTATATGATTTGAATTTTGTAAAATAGACTTCATTTTTTAATTCGTAATATCAAATATAGCTTAGGGTGAATTTTTGGGATTTTTCTGAAAAACTTCAATTTTTGATGAATAGTGAAACCACTAAGTGGTACTTATAAAAACTGGTTTCCGTTTAAATGAAATTTTGCCATCTTTGTGTTTTGAATTTAAAAAATCCGACATAAATGGTTGTCATTAAGAAGTAAAATGTGGTTCAATGGGATAAAAATAATTTTTTGGTGAAAAGTAACTTATTAAGTTTTTAATCGCGATTAGAGGTAATTAGTGTAGTTTAAGGTAAAAATAATATTTTAATAATATGAAATGAACTTGACACATGTCCTAACCTCATTGGATTTGTCATGGCCGACCAAGAAAACCCATGGGTCAACTTTGGGACCCCATGAAGCCACTTTGGTTGGAAAATGACATTAATATCTTTTAATTTAAAGTTAAAGTAAAAATGAGACAAACATGAAATGTTTTAATACAATAATTTTTACATGGGGTTATACAAATCATATTTTTGACTATAAATATTCATTGGAAAGATAAAAAGATTTACTACATCATAGTATTTTTTTTTAATTTTTATACATTAAATAAATTAAATTATTTATGACATCATGATGATGCAGCGATGACCTCATTATTTAACGATTTAAATAAAATTGAAAGATAATGTAATATCTAAGACCTACACATGTCCAAAACCTATTGTATGAGTGTATTTAGAACCCTTATCACCTTATCCTCGAAACACATCAATGTAGGACCTCTTAAATCCGAATACCATTTTAAAATAAAGTGACTTTTCTTTACCTTCCAAGAGTGCCCCTCCTCTCCTCTTATAAAAGGCCACCACCTCTACCTCCTTACCCACACTCCCAAAGCATTTGGCTCGGCCAACCCCTGCCCATTTGGTCTCTCCACTTCCCTCTCTTACTCCTTGAAGCCTCACTTTGGGCAGAAGTCTTCCCAAGGAAGCCTTTGAGCTCAAACCAAAGGGAGTTACCCGATTTTAAGGTAATGTCTTCACTTGAGTCCTTTTGTTTTATTTTGCTTCTCCAACCCCCTAAACTCTTTTTATTCATTTATTTTGTAACAAATACAGTATCTCCAATATACTAGGATGTTTTTATAATAAGGATTCGAGATACACTTACACACACCTACATCTAATGGTTAAAGAACATACTGTTTACGTGGATGGTGAATTTCTGCCTCCCGAAACGATGATTGTTCAACATTCTTCTAACACCTTCAAAGGTGGCCATTAAGATGAAACTATATTTATATATGATATATAATATGTTCATGTTTTCTTTAAGCTTCTGTATTTTTCATTTATGGCATACCTTTATGGTTTCCATTATGGGTAAACGCGATATCTTCATTTAAGGAAGTGCGGACTACCGCCCCCTCAAAGTGATTTGATTCGTTAATACCATATGTGGTACGTATAAAGGATATATTTAATGATATTATATATGATACCATAATTTAATTAAAATACTATTATGTATCATTATGTTTTAATTCCATTAAATATGAAATATAAATGGAAGTAGCGTTCATGCATACGTACGGCTTACCGTCTCCATGAACGGTACATTTTAAAATGTAATGTAATATTATAAGTACATATATATAATGGATATATATGTAATATATTACATCTAAATTATGGATATCATTATGGAATTATAACATATATATCTCTCTCATTTTGTTTTAATTCCATTAATATGACAAAAATGAAAGTAGTGTTCATGCGTACGTACGGCCTACCGTCTCCATGAACGGTGCTTTTTGTTTTTATATACAAATGATATGGAATATTATGAAATGAATATTTACTGGATATATATGATATTTTAATCATTAATACTATTCTGGAAATTATTCACTTATAACTACATGGGCAATCTTTTTTCAAACAAGTTCATTTTTGACTCATGTACCAAACATCGGCAAAAACGTCTGATATGAACTAACATTATTAAACAATTATTATAACATTATAATATGTGATATGAAATGAATAATAATCTATAAAGAAGGTACTTAGGCAATTATTAATTGACCAAAGTTTATTATTCAGGAATATAAATAAATGAACAAGAAAAGTTGGACTTGAGGTAAGGGATCTTACTCCTCTCTTTCTTTTTAAGTGCACTCTTTTATGTCATTCCTTCAAAATCTCATCTTTCTTGTTATTGGGATTTTCTTTTATATTACTCTTACTGTAATTTCTATGTTCATATTATGAGAGACCCTATTCTCTCTCATCAATCCATTTTGGAAGCTTTGAGTGGCGCCGTTAGGCTGCCGAATTTTCGTAAGAGGTCTAACCTCTCTCTTTCTCTTTAAGTACTCCCCTTTATGTCACTTCTTTTAAGCTCCTATTTGTTATGATGGAGGATGTTCTTATATATTCCTAATTCTGTACATTTTATTGTAATGCGATGAGATACCCTATTTTATCTCATCAATCCATTTTTGGAAGTTTTAAGGGGCGTCGTTAGGCTGCCGAGTTTTCGTAAGGGATTTTTCATCTCACTTTTATTCTCGTGAGATTTATGCTACATTTGCCACAATTTCCTTTGAGTGGTGTATGTACTGACCATTATTTTACTCATTGTGTAATATTCTTTCATTTATGAGTATTTACATTAATGATGTATTGTCCTTCTTTCACGGGGCGTATGTTTTGAAAGATACCCATGTCGGTAAGGGAACCTTTCACCCTCCTCTTTTTAAAAGACTTATTTTGTTATGTCTTTTAATTCACATAATATTATTTTGGGATTTGTTCTTCTATATCCTTATTGATGTGAATTTTATGTCCAATTGATGAGAAACCCTTTTTATCTCTCATCAACTCTTTTTCTAAATTTTGAAGTGACGCCGTTAGGCTGTCTAATTATTGCAAGGGAACTTCTTAACCCAATTTCGATTCTTTGGGGTAAACTTGTACACCTTGAATATGTCGTTATATGATTATGTGTGAATTTACTCTGATTTTTTTACACTTAATACCCACTTATATTTCGTGTATTCTTTTTTCACACATAGTTATGTAACTGATTTATCCTTAATCTAAGGATATCGTCTTTGTATGGGACTTCGTCTCAATCTCCTTTCATTGGGGCATATTTTGTTTTATACACAACCTTTATTTATACGGTGTATAAACCCCTTTGACTTTTATGTTTATCCAAAAGGAATCTTTTTATACGAAGCGTTTTAATAAACGACAAAAGGGAATGTTTTTTTCGTACGTATGCGGCGACAACGACTTCTCTGTCGTCGTGACCATTATTTGAGTTTCGGCTTCCTCTACAAGCCATACCTTCTTTTTAAAAGAAAAATAAATATCATGTTTTACTTTTCTTTTATTTTGGTATTGAAAATGGTTTTCATAATGTTTTTATATCAATGTGTTGTATTGATATCTTGTGATTGAAAGGTGGAAATGTTATGTTTCCTTTATGCATGTTTTATGTGATACGATTATGTTGAGGTTCTTGGGAATTATTATGAAGACGGTTGGTTCTGTGAAAAAATAAGGGCGGGTGAGCCCGATATAGCTCTCCAATGCATTGGGTAACGCGAAGGAGTGAAACTTTAAGGTTTCTCCAAATAGATTTAGGGAATATACTGTGATGGGTATTCCAAACGTAACCAAGAGGGTTAGTCCCTACGTAAGAATGTTATGAATGCCTCATGTTACCTTTATGTCTTATGATTTCTATAATTTATTCATGGTTTGATGAGGTATGTTAAAGTGCCTATGTTTTATGGGTAAAGTATGATTTCATTATTATGTATATATGAACTCATGTTTCCTTTCTATATTTTTATAACCCTTACTGAGCTTTTTATGCTCATACCAAGTTTTTGAAATGTTTTTCACAGGTCAATGGAAAGGTATATGATGTGATGATAGTGTAAAATATGTTTCAAGAAAGAATCCATGTTTTATTTTCAATATGTTTCCGTTGATGGGAAGAATGAATACTGTATTTTATGTAACCACTTTGTTTAAATGTGGAATGTAATGCAAGTTTCATGATATATTTCTCTAAAAATCTAAACCTGAAAAGATCCTCAATGTGTAATCTTGTAATAACTCAAGATTAAGTAAGGTTTGTGGGTGGGGCCTTATAGTTGGTATCAGAGTTCGGTTTAGATAACTTTAGAGGTTAGGGTATTCTTTAAGCATAAGTGGCATTACCATAATGGTTAAGATTTCAGAAAGAGTCCCAGTTTTAGATAAAGTGAATGATTAAGTATATCTTAGTGTTTATCTTCCTCATTAGTACATGATGGTTTTGTTGATATACTCACACTAACGTTTTTGGTTTTAGTAAATGGATGGATCTAGCAGGCACCAAAGTGACAATTGGTTTGAAGGAAACTGTGGTGGTTCTCTGATTAAGAGACTGGATGAAATGGGGTTTTCAATGAGGAAACTCGTGGTTGTTCTAAACCAACTATCAAGGAGTCATGATCAACCACTTGAACCTTGGTATGTTCTATAATGCATCATGTACGAGATGACCAATCAATGTGGAATCTCAGGTAATAATTATAAAGGTAACCATTAGGGTTTATATGATCCTTACTTTTGAAGTAATTATGGGTTTTTATATGTTATGATTGAAGTGAAAGGAATGAGATAAAATTGAGGTTAAAATATGTTATGATCATTTTTGATGATTTTATCTCTTTTTGGTGAATGATTTAAGAATTATATAGTTTTGGAAAAAGGACAACACGCAGACCGTGTGACAACCCATTGCGTCGGACAAAGCTGCGGGAATCGAACCCACAACCAAAGTGAGACTGGTATTTATCGCCTACCACTGGACTACGTGAAGTCCCTGGTTAGTTTGACTGATTATTTTTAGTTATATGATTTTATGAATTAAGAGTAAGTTGATTTTGGGTTATTTATGAAAATTATTAACCTATCATGGAGGATATGTGATTAGGTTAATTACTTTTCAATACGAGACTTTAGGAGAAACTGATGTTGTTTGGAGATAAATGTTACGATTTAACTTGGAAGACTGTGTGACTAAATCCTTCAAATATTTGGGTTTCAATCATAGATTGGTTTACTTTGAAGAATTTTATGGACAAATTGTTTATCGGATGGTCCTTGTTGAACTTTGGGTTTTGTTGGACAAATTTTGGAGATTAAGAATAGATTTTCTTTTTATAAAGGGTTATCCTTTTCTGGATTATCTGATCTTGTACTAACCTTTTTAGTTTTGGTTAAATTCTAAAGACATGGGAAGTATATAGTTCTCTTTTGTGGATTAGGTGACTCTCTAAAAGTTGATTATAGTACTCTTAATGTGAACAAGTCTTCCTAAATACTCATCTTTTGGGGAAAGTATGAGTTTGTGTAATAAATATAATAAAAGTTGAAAGTCAACATGATAAGTAATTATGTTTCCTTATGAATAAATTCCTCAATAAAAAGTAACTTAAAACAAAAAATTTGTCTATTAACTTTTCCTACTGGGTAATCGAATACCGTTTAATCCATCACAAGTTTGTGATTTTCTTGTGGTTAACTTTCTCCTAAACATGTTTTCTATCACTCTCCATCAGAACAAGACCCTATGTTTTCTCCACCATGTCTATGTTTTTCTACATGGAATCCTAGTATGGGTTAACTCGGGTGACCTCTGTACTTATCTTCCTTTATTTTAAAGTGATCGTTTTACCGACTCTTGTTCTGATGTGGGACTTTCAAGGATGTTTCCAAGCTCAATTTTAAAAATTGCGTGGATGCAATTCCCAAAAGGGGGAAAGGATGTAACACCCCAGGTAAATAAAGAACATGAAATTTTCATATTTATCCATATTTGTGAATAAAAATATTAATATGACTTTAAAGGGGACGCTATGCTCGATGGCGTACCCAACACGCAACAACGAGTTTCTTGGGAATCTTACGTTGCACTCTAATAATAAAATAATATTATTTTAAATGGTAGTTAACATGTAGCCGTTGTATTGGCGGGAATGGATAGAAATAACTAAAATATGATTATATATGTTTTTAAATGTTTTTACATTTATCCAATAAAAGATAAAGGCATAAAATACGGAAAGAATTCAATTTTAGGCGTATATGCCCTAGTTTTCACTAAAGGTTCACTTATCGCCTTTTGATGGAGAACCGTCATTAAATATAGTTTTGTTCACTATTATACATCCTTTTGTACCAAATAAAACTCTTCTTAAGAATTGGGACATCAAAATTTACTTTGTGTAAATTTTTGGTATCTTTCTGATAAAGTTCATTTTTTAATGAATAGTGTAAAATGTTGTATTTTAATTCAAAACCTCTTTTTAATCTAAGTTATTTATATGATTAGATTATCTTTTGAATTGGTTTTAAAGTGAAATTAGAATATATTTTTACCATTAAATCCAATAGTGGTCGTTGGAATTAATTTCACTTTGAAATCAGACTTAAACTAGTGTCAATCTTTTGATAAATATTGTTTCATAAAAACACGCTATTTGATCTGACAGCGGGAATTAATTATTAAATTAATTATTGTGACTTATATGATTTGAATTTTGTAAAATAGACTTCATTTTTGAATTTGGAATATCAAATATAACTTAGGGTGAATTTTTGGGATTTTTCTGAAAAACTTCAATTTTTTATGAATAGTGAAACCACTAAGTGGTACTTATAAAAACTGATTTTTCCGTTTAAATGAAATTTTTCCATCTTTGTGTTTTGAATTTAAAAAATATGACATACATGGTTGTCATTAAGAAGTAATATGTGGTTCAATGGGATAAAAATAATTTTTTGGTGAATAGTAACTTATTAAGTTTTTAATCGCGATTAGAGGTAATTAGTGTAGTTTAAGGTAAAAATAATATTTTAATAATATGAAATGAACTTGAAACATGTCCTAACCTCATTGGATGTGTCATGGCCGACCAAGAAAACCCATGGGTCAACTTGGGACCACATGAAGCCACTTTGGTTGGAAAATGACATTAATATCTTTTTATTTAAAGTTAAAGTAAAAATGAGACAAACATGAAATGTTTTACTAAAACAATTTTTACATGGGGTTATACAAATCATATTTTTGCCTATAAATATTCATTGGAAAGATAAAAAGATATCCTACATCATATTATTTGTTTTATAATTTTTATACATTAAATAAATTAAATTATTTATGACATCATGATGATGCAGCGATGACCTCATTATTTAACGATTTAAATAAAATGGAAAGATAATGTAATATATAAGACCTACACATTTCCAAAACCTATTGGATGAGTGGATTTCGAACCCTTATCACCTTATCCTCGAAACACATCAATGTGGGGCCTCTTAAATCCGAATACCATTTTAAAATAAAGTGACTTTTCTTTACCTTCCAAGAGTGGCCATCCTCTCCTCTTATAAAAGGCCACCACCTCTACCTCCTTACCCACACTCCCAAAGCATTTGGATCGGCCAACCCCTGCCCATTTGGTCTCTCCACTTCCCTATATTACTCCTTGAAACCTCACATTGGGCAGAAGTCTTCCCAAGGAAGCCTTTGAGCTCAAACCAAAGGGAGTTACCCGATTTTAAGGTAATGTCTTCACTTGAGTCCTTTTGTTTTATTTTGCTTCTCCAACCCCCTAAACTCTTTTTATTCATTTATTTTGTAACAAATCCAGTATCTTCAATATACTAGTATGTTTTTATAAGAAGTATTCGAGCTACACTTACACACACCTACATCTAATGGTTAAAGAACATACTGTTTCCGTGGATGGCGAATTTCTGCCTCCCGAAATGATGATTGTTCAACATTCTTCTAACACCTTCAAAGGTGGCCATTAAGATGACACTATATTTATATATGGTATATAATATGTTTATGTTTTCCTTAATATTCTGTATTTTTCATTTATGGCATACCTTTATGGTTTCCATTATGGGTAAATGTGATATCTTCATTTAAGGAAGTGCGGACTACCGCCCCCTCAAAGTGATTTGATTCGTTAATACCATATGTGGTACGTATAAAGGATATATTTAATGATATTATATATGATACCATAATGGAATTAAAATACTATTATGTATCATTATGTTTTAATTCCATTAAATATGAAATATAAATGGAAGTAGCGTTCATGCGTACGTACGGCTTACCGTCTCTATGAACGGTACATTTTAAAATGTTATGTAATATTATAAGTACATATATATAATGGATATATATGTAATATATTACATCTAAATTATGGATATCATTCGGGAATTATAACATATATATATCTCTCTCATTTTGTTTTAATTCCATTAATATGACAAAAAATGAAAGTAGTGTTCATGCGTACGTACGGCCTACCGTCTCCATGAACGGTGCTTTTTGTTTTTATCTCCAAATGATATGGAATAGTATGAAATGAATATTTACTGGATATATATTATATTTTAATCATTAATACTATTCTGGAAATTATTTAATTATAACTACATGGGCAATCTTTTTTCAAACAAGTTCATTTTTGACTCATGTACCAAACATCGGCAAAAACGTCTGATATGAACTAACATTATTAAACAATTATTATAACATTATAATATGTGATATGAAATGAATAATAATCTCTAAAGGAGGTACTTAGGCAATTATTAATTTACCAAAGTTTATTATTCAGGAATATAAAGAAACGAACAAGACAAGTTGGACTTGAGGTAACGGATCTTACTCCTCTCTTTCTTTTTAAGTGCACTCTTTTATGTCATTCCTTCAAAAGCTCATCTTTATTGTTATTGGGATGTTATTTTATATTACTCTTATATTAATTTTTATGTTCATATGATGAGAGACCCTATTCTCTCTCATCAATCCATTTTGGAAGCTTTGAGTGGCGCCATTAGGCTGCCGAATTTTCGTAAGAGGTCTAACCTCTCTCTTTCTCTTTAAGTACTCCCCTTTATGTCACTTCTTTTAAGCTCCTCTTTGTTATGATGGGGGATGTTCTTATATATTCCTACTTCTGTAAATTTTATTGTAATGTGATGAGATATCCTATTTGATCTCATCAATCCATTTTTGGAAGTTTTAAGTGGCGGCGTTAGGCTGCCGAGTTTTCGTAAGGGATTTTTCATCTCACTTTTATTCCCGTGAGATTTATGCTATATTTGCCACAATTTCCTTTGAGTGGTGTATGTACTGACCATTATTTTACTCATTGTGTAATATTCTTTCATTTATGAGTATTTACATCAATGATGTATCGTCCTTCTTTCACGGGGCGTATGTTTAGAAAGATACCTATGTCGGTAAGGGAACCTTTCACCCTCCTCTTTTTAAAAGACTTATTTTGTTATGTCTTTTAATTCACATAATATTATTTTGGGATATGTTCTTATATATCCTTATTTATGTGAATTTTATGTCCAAGTGATGAGATACCCTTTTTATCTCTCATCAACTCTTTTTCTGAATTTTGAAGTGACGCCGTTAGGCTGTCTAATTATTGCAAGGTAACTTCTTAACCCGATTTCGATTCTTTGGGGTAAACTTGTACACCTTGAATATGTCGTTCTATGATTATGTGTGAATTTACTCTGATTTTTTTACACTTAATACCCACTTATATTTCGTGTATTCGTTTGTCACACATAGTTATGTAACTGATTTATCCTTAATCTAAGGATATCATCTTTGTATAGGACTTCATCTCAATCTCCTTTCATTGAGGCATATTTTTTTTTATACACAACCTTTATTTATACGGTGTATAAACCCCTTTGACTTTTACGTTTATCCAAAAGGAATCTTTTTATATGAAGCGTTTTACTAAACGAGAAAAGGGAATGTTTTTGTCGTACGTATGCGGCGACAACGACTTCTCTGCCGTCGTGACCATTATTTGAGTTTCGGCTTCCTCTAAAAGCCATACCTTCTTTTTAAAAGAAAAATAAATACCATGTTTTACTTTTCTTTTATTTTGGTATTGAAAATGGTTTTCATAATGTTTTTATATCAATGTGTTGTATTGATATCTTGTGATTGAAAGTTGGAAATGTTATGTTTCCTTTATGCATGTTTTATGTGATACGATTATGTTGAGGTTCTTGGGAATTATTATGAAGACGGGTGGTTCCGTGAAAAACTAAGGGCGGGTGAGCCCGATATAGCTCTCCAATGCATTGGGTAACGCGAAGGAGTGAAACGTTAAGGTTTCTCCGAAGAGATCTAGGGAATATACTGTGATGGGTATTCCAAACGTAACCAAGAGGGTTACTCCCTACGTAAGAATGTTATGAATGCCTCAAGTTACCTTTATGTCTTATGATTTCTATAATTTATTCATGGTTTGATGAGGTATGTTAAAGTGCCTATGTTTTATGGGTAAAGTATGATTTCATTCTTATGTATATATGAACTCATGTTTCCTTTCCATATTTTTATAACCCTTACTGAGCTTTTTATGCTCATCCCAAGTTTTTGAAATGTTTTTCACAGGTCAAGGGAAAGGTACATGATGTGATGATAGTGTCAAGGATGTGTCAAGAAAGAATCCATGTTTTATTTTAAATATGTTTCCGTTGATGGGAAGAATGAATACTGTATTTTATGTAACCACTTTGTTTAAATGTGGAATGTAATGCAAGTTTCATGATCTATTTCTCTAAAACACTAAACCTGAAAAGATCCTCAATGTGTAATCTTGTAATAACTCAAGATTAAGTAAGGTTTAAGGCTGGGGCCTTATATCCTCTCAAATTTTCTCTCAAACATAATAATTTTATATATTATCCATCTTATTATGACCACATATATATCTTAACCTTTCCCTTTTCTATACCATTATTAATTGTTCAAGGTGTCCCATCAATAAACAATACTCACTACCATATAAAAAGGTTGGTCAGATAATTTTCCTATAAAATATACCCTTCAATTTCAAAGGAGTTTTACAATCATAGAGCACGCCAAAAAGAAATTTTTATTTATCCATATTTTTAGAATACTATGAGATACATAAATATTAATATATCTATCACATTGCAGAAATGATCCTAAATATAAAAAAATGATCAATTTTTTAAATAATATGGGATACTAATATCATATCCATTAACTTATGATAAAATACATTATTAAAAAACACTCCATATATTAAACCATAAATATAAATAAAAATGATAATAAAATTATCTAAATAATTCATATATAAAATTCCTCTTCATGATCTTTATGAAATAATAAAATACAAATTTGATAGGAAACAACATGTTCATGATGTCTGCAAAAATTATGAAACCATGTATGTTTTCCATTCATTCCATAACAAATATATTTAATCTTTTGAATATATGGATTTTTAAAATCCCTATTAGTATTGGAAAAATATATAAAAACATACAATTAATAACTATTTTAAATGAAATTCCCATTGAATTCAAAAATACCTCTTTAAGGATGCAAGTTTTTTTGATAAAATATGATATATTTCACAAATTTATTAATATAATAATGATAATCGATGTCATTACTTTGTTTCAAACACCATAGAAACATCAATAAAAATAATTAATTATCTTTACAAGTTTTGATAATGAAATATTTTTATATATACCCTAATAATAATTCCGTTGTAAAAATCCATAGGCTTCTTGTGAGCATTGGTTGTCCTCATACCATGGTTTTGATGATAAATAATAATTTACCTCTCATATCTAATTTGTTTTAAAAATATAATGTATAACATAGATTTTGGAGTTTATTTATAAAATATTGAATTTAGTTTATTACATATTTATTAGGGAAACCATGTGTGGTTGATTTATTGGATATCCATTCATTGAACATAAAAATATATCTTTATATTTTCCAAATTAATCATTATAAGAATCCAGTGATTTCTAAAAAAAATAGTATAATAAAGGAAAAAATGAAAACATTTTTTATATGATAAGAGTGTATATTGTTACCCATGTACTGTATATATTAATAATAAAAAATTTATATTTAATTTATCAATGTTATGGCTAATTATTATTCTCTTACTAAAATTTAATCTTCATATGTTGATTTTTTAATATAAAAGTGACATTAGGACTGATAAATATAATTTTTTTCATAGGTTCTTCCCTTTACATTGGTTTGATATATAATCTGATTGAAAATATGAATAGTATTAAAATGTAATGGACATAATATATCATTTATTATATAAAAAACTATGAAATTATAGATCATATATGAATTAAAAACCTAGGCTCCCAAGAATTCATGCTTGAAAGTTTCATTTATATTATCAAAATTAATCATGTCAGTAATGGTCTCTCCATATATATTTTATTCATATTCAATGTATGCCATATTTTTATCTTATAATTTTACATCTATATGAACTTCAAACATTAAAAAAATTTGTAGTAAAATTGGTAGGCTAAAGTTACTCTCTAAATGTCATTTTAATTTATTAGTTGATCCTTTAGATTATATTAACCTAACATTCTATTTCCACATATAGTTATCCTTTTGAAATAACATACCTCTGTTCAATCCATTTTAATTAATTATAAAAAATTTCATATAAAACATGTTAGGAAGGACATACTTCATTATCATGATGTATTTTTATAATATTAAATTTCCATTGTATAAAATTTATAATAGAATGTCTCACAATATGAACATCAATAACATTAAGGGGAATAGGTATCTTGATACTCAAATCATGAGATACATAAATCCATACTCTCTCATAATCCTTTGGAAGTTTTTTATTGTTTAGAATATCACACTAGATATTGTATACTATACCTATCACAATAAGGTAATGGGTGGGTGTTGATAGATATAAATAAATATCAATATAACCTTATATAAATTTAATTAAAAAAAATTATAGATAGTTTTTTTCACATATAGTAGAAACTATTATGAAAAGATCAATTACATCTAGTAATATATGCCTTTGAGGGGAATGAATTTCCTCAAAGATGGGGGTGGATCAATATGATTTGGTTGCTATGGTGTTGATTCTTCTCATTGATCCTTATAAAGAAACCAATTTATCACATCAACCTATGAAATAAATTTTTATATTATAGAATATGTCTATTCTTATATATTTTTCATTTTTTTATTTATATCCCCTTGTATATTTTCTTTCTCAATGTATTATCTAGGTGACATTTTGAAACATGCACCGTTAACACAACTTTATTTTTCTAAACACTTAAAATACATTAAAAGTATTCATTCATTGAGTACAGTAGATAATAACTCTTTTTCCTAAACTAGATAAAAAAATAAGTATTGATTGTTACATAAAACTGTTTTAAAGTAAATAAAATTCTATTATGTCATAATTACACAAGATTCTCATCTATTCTCTATGTCCTATTATACTGTTTATCCATTTTAATTTTCATGATCCACATTTAAAAGAAAATTACATGGGTTGGAAGAAACCTTAGATTCTAATTTATTAATATTTATTTAAATAAATAAACATAATTGTGTAATTATTTCATATCATATAAAAGCTTTAATATATATTTATATTATATATATGACTTTTTTCAACTGAAGTGCACCCCATACTTTCTTTATGGTATGGTTGTGGTGGTTTTGATACATGATAATTATTTTCTGCACACCTTTTTTGTTTCATAAATTCAAAAATCTTAATAAAATTGATTAATACATGTAATGTGAATTTTTTAGTAATTATTATGTACCTTAAAGGATCACTCCTCCTAAAGACCAACAAAATCATCTCAGTTTCCATAGATTATTATGTGTATGTATACAGCGGTGGGTGGGGTTTTATATTCCACTTAACATATCTAAGTGGATTTTTCTTAAGTAGTTTCTGAAATGATCTATGTTTCTTTACAGTGAAAATTAGTAAAAAATCCATCTTATTATCTTCTAATATAAATATACTATAAAAGGGAAAATTATGAGTAAATAAACATTTCATTATTTACATTTTTGGTAAAATATATAAAGTATATCATAATGTTACCCTAATATATTATCAAATTATTTCTTCCAATGTAGGAACAACATTTTTTCATATATTTATATTAATTTTCACTTGTTTATTAGTATTGACCCTAATGTAACTAAGGAAAACGGACTTATTGAGGTCAATAGGTTGAATTTGTTCTTTTTATCCAACTTTGGATTTTATACCTTTACTTATCACCATAATAATTTTTACTCACAATATATCTCTCTTATTTATATTCAACCTTATATTTTTAATCTTCTAACATTAACTCAATATCAACATCACCAATATGTTTTTCCTCAATATTTGTAGCGCCGGTGGGTGAAGAATACATTTTTCTCACAAGTTTTTAAACATATAATTTAGGTTATTTGAATATTATAGAGAATACACAATATTATGAGGAAACACACTATATAAAAAACTAATCTAATACATTTGACCTATTCATTGAACTCTTTTTTTCATTAAAATTCATATGAATTTTACCCCTATATCGAGTATCCAAATACCCTAATTTCTATCCCATTTTAAATACAAGAAAATATATATATTAGAATCACTGAAAATGATTAGAAATTCCCTTTGAAAGGGTTACCCTCAATGGAATTTTCATTTGACCCTCTAGTGTTTTTAGTCAAAAACAGAACAATTGACCAATTTATGTTTGCAATATTTGGAGTATAAAATACTTATACTACCTATGATTTCATTTTTGAGTGGTTTATCCTTTTACCCTACCACACTAAAATTCACTTTCACAAATCACAAGTCATAAATTTTAACTAAACTCCTATTATTAACCCATTTACATAAAAAATTATGACTTGGAATATCATATAATCAAATCCCATTGTTATTTTAATAGAAATAGGGTGAACCATGGATTAAAACTCCGGGTCTCATAAAACTCCCATGTTATTTTGATGACAATAAAGTATGATATATTAGAGTAAATTAGATTATTGTATTTAGAGAAAATACATGCACTACTTCCACCAGAAGAGTAACTCCACTATTTTTTAACTTACTAAGATTATCATTTTCCTTTGTATAAAACTTATTACCATTAGTTTCATTACCATTATAACATAATACATGTAAAAATGGTCATTTGGCTAGCTATCAAAGTCATTCTGAAATTGAATTTTTATTTTCATGTAACTCCTTAAAAATATTGTCTCAAAACTACCCAATAAAAAATTTATTATGTGTATTTAATATTTAGAATTTATCCCTTGATATATTCAAAATACTAAGAATTAACATTTCAGTTTCAATATATGGAATGACCACTATACTATTATGTAAGACATAAAGGTGAAACAATTTCTACTTAGAAAAAGTAATTATGGTAATATATCTTTTGTAAATTCATTCACCCCCAAAGAGTATGTTATAATGAGACATTGAGAGACCAATGTTTTTCCACATTAGATAAGTTTTCAGTACAAAATTCAATTGCTTCCTCTTAAATATATAACTCTTCAATATAACCTTCTATCGAAATTTTATTTTTTCGCATGCCCTTTCACAATATTTATATATAGTTTAATGGGGTTATATCCGTATATAATGTACAATACCATATAATAAGATCTCTATAACCAATTGAACTACTATATGAAAGAACTATGTTTTGATCAACATATATAATTCACCTAATTTGTTTTAAATTGTATTTTCCATAGTTGGAAACTTTATTGGGTCTATAACTTTACTACATATAGCTTTGAAAAATAAGTATAGCCTGGTTAATGTGAACTGAACATTTTTAGGTATAATATAGCTTAAATAAATTGGAATTAAATCTTGAATAAAAACATGGAAGTCGTGTTATTTTAATATATTTAACTTAAAACCATCCATCGAAGAGATATTATTGATATTTAATTAATAAACCTATAGAACCTTTGAAATATTACGGATATTGAAAAACTGGAATATATCTTCTCTGGAAAGAGTGCAATCCATTGGTGGAATAAAATTATGTCTTAAATCTTTAACTCACACCAACTCCTCCTGTATCCTCATATCAATCACGTCCAGTCATGAATTAATTATATTTGTTGTATTGCTAGCTGCATGTACTAATGTTTCAATGACACGATCAAATACATTTTTTTCTATTAATGTCATTAATAAAATATATGACATACATAAAATTGGAAAATGGTAACTCAAAAAATTAATCTCTTTTTCCAACCCAATTTAATAAGGTTTTTTTCAAAGGATTTACTAAAAATGGTGACAATGTCCTTTACTTACACAAACTACTCATCTCCTGTTAATGTAGAATGGGTTGTACCTTCTTCTAAATTCACATGGAATAATTTTTTTGAAGATAAAAAATTATGCCATCAGGGTTAAAATTTTCAATTCACTAGAAACACTATCTTTAAGGAATTTTTTAACCAAACCATGTGTGCACCTTCTTAAAAAATGGGTCAACATAAAATTCCTTAATTAAATATCCTAGAAGATTTCCATAAGTGTAAAATTCATTTATCAACTCAAAAAATATGGCACCCAATGTGTAATTCTAATTTATATGAGTATTATACAATATAACACTTGAATCTAACATCAATTTCTTATCTCCTGTCAATGGATCCAAATAAACATCAATATCGTTACCAGTTTTTTTAGTCCTTTTATAGATAGGGAAAAAATAGTGTACTTGAGCCTCAGAAATAACCATAGTATAAAGTTATAATTTAAAAAAATAACTATACATTTACTATGAGTTATAATTTTTACACCAATACATATGTAAATAGAGAGAGGGAGGTTTCCCAATTAATTTTCAAATTTAGGATACTAAGGATCAATGTTTATCCATTGAAAAGAGTATGTTGGGTGATGATGTTTCCTATATTGAATTATTATATTTTTATTCCACATTAATTACCTTGAAATCGAGTAAATTTTATATAGTCTTTTAAACCTTATAATGATTATAAAGTACCATAAAATATTTGAAGGACTTGATTCATCTTTTTGAATCAAGATGAACCACACTTAGAGAATTTTTTAAGTGATTCATATTTCATACCAATAAATATAATTTCATTTATGAAGGCATTTATTCTTTCATAGATCATACTCATTGAACATAACATTCATTTAGAATCATATTTCCAATAAAGATGATTTTTATCTTTTAGAAACATATCAGTCAATAGAGTAATTAGTTATATAAATCCTATGTCAATCCATCCATTTCTAGGTTTCAAATTATATAACTTCAGTATAAATTACAATGTTTCATATTTAGTATAAACTATGTATAATGGAATCTTTTCAAAACCCTTTAAATTGTTATTTTTTTTGGAAATTTAGAAGGTCATCTTCAGCTACCATTATTATTTATGTTATACCTCTCTCTATCAGAGATACTTTAATAATCACAAACACCATTTACTTTTCTAACTATCTTATTTGAATATATTTTTGTTATTGTTTTTGGATATAAATTTAGGAAGTTGATAAATCAATTTATGAGATCATTAGGATTATAGAGGGATATTTTTAAGGCCCTATCTGTGAAGAACCATCGACCATCCAAAGGCAAACCACTAACCATCTTGTAGGAAAAACAGAAGCACCTAAGCACTACCCAACCTCATCAGTAACCTGGTGGAAGACCACAATCCAACCATTAGGCTATATAGTAGAATATTCAAAATTTCTATCCCCACTTACCGAATAGTAAAGGATATATAGCCCATTATTTAGTTTTTGGAGTCTAGTGGAGAGTAGGTGTCCCTTTTCTAGAAAGTCAAACTAGTCATTCTATATTAGCCCCTCTAGCCTCTTTCACCACCCAATAGATATTTTGGACTCCCATAACCTATAGAACCACCATGGGACCTCCAAAGGATATAAATATACATGAAAAGAAATATTTGACACTACCAGTTACCATTTTGGATTCACATGAGATCCATTAGTGCTTTTTTATTATAATCATATGCACTCTAATTTCTCTCTATCTCTCTTTTATATTAAAATATTACTGATAGAATTAAGATTATGTTGTAAATGGTTTATTCTAAAAAAAACCTCTTATTATTATTATTATTCTTGGGTTCCCACTACCACCAAAGTAATGGTTTGAGGTTTATTACTTTACCTATCTAAAATAAAATGATTTGAGGTTTCTTACTATAACCATTAAAAAGAAAGTGTCTCCTCCTATTTATTTTATTTCTTGATATAAAAAATTAAAAAACAAGGTTATTTAGGTATCCTAGATACCATTTAATCCAAGATATTAAAAAAACCCTCAATATTTTGAGGTAAAGAGACATCTACACTCACATTGAGTATTGGTGGAACTTCTTTATCATTTGGAATTTTCAATTTATTTATAGTTACTTGTCATTTATTTATTTTTTCTACACTTACCGTTTTAAATTTTATTTTTCACATAATTTTTTCAATTTATTTTTAAAAAAATTTAAAATTCCATTCAACCCTAATCTTTCTATCTTAGTTGGACCAAAAATTGGTATTATATCCATCCACAGATTCTAAATATTAACTAATTTCAAATAACATTCATAAACGATGGATACTTCCTTTATCACCTTAGGTGATCCTAAAATAAACTCAATGGGATGAGATATATTATTTTATGGATCGGATTATAGTTATTATAAATCTCAAATTCCTATATTTCTTAGAATCATTGGTTATATAGTTTTGAAAATTTTATGCATGGTTATACACTCACTAAGAAATCAGAGGAAAATTGGAATCACGGTGATATTGCAGCATTTGAAATTCATGTAAAATACATGAATTCCATTAATTTTGGGTTAGGAAACAAATAATTTAATCATGTTTAAAGATAAAATACTATAAATTGAATTTATAGACTTCTTAAAGTCAAGCATGAGAGAATTAACATGGTCAAGGAAACCCGAATTGACGTGTATCATCAAGAATTTGAATGTTTTAGGATGTATTCTAATAAATCATTTAGTGAATAGTTTACTCAATTTACTATTATATTCAGTAGTATAAAATATTTTTTTATTTTATTACTACATAAATTATCATGAAGAAGATACGTTGTGTATTTCTAAATAAAAATTCACCTAAGGTAATGAAATTTGAAGAAGAAAAGGGTATAAATAACATAATGATAGAAGAAGTCATTGGGCCACTCATAACATATGATATTACCATGAAGTGGAATGATGATAATGAAACTAAGGAATCCAAATAAGTTAAACAAAATAATACAATTAAATTTAATTCAGTTGATAATGAATCATCTGGTAGTGATAAAAAAATTCTCACTCAGCCAAGAAGATGATAAAATTCATGATAAAGAAGAAATCCTTTCAGCATGAAAAATAAGAGAACAAAAATGGAGAAGCATAAGTAACTAGATATGAATTTAATAAGGGATAGATAAAACCAAAGTTCACCACATTCAAAAAATAAGGTGAAATAAAATAATCAAAGAATAAAAGCCTCCAATGTTTGTACTTGGAGTGTTAGTGATAACTCCCACTCCTAAACTTAATCAAGTGATTATAGTGAAAAATGTGACATAACCCAAATTTAGGGAAATTATGAGGTAAATTATACTAATTCATATTGTTCTTAAATTAATTTAAATTATAAATATATTAAATATTCAAGATGTCAACTTGAGTATGGATTTTGGGAACTTACTACAAAATTCAACAATTAAAAATAAATATAATCATGTAATTAATAAGAAGGATAAACTATCTAAATAAAAGGATGAATTATACTTAAAATTAAAATTGAAACCAAATGTATAAAAATTATAATCCACTATTAAGGATCTTGAAAATTATATTAATAAGCTCACCTAAGGTGATTAGAATTTATATAAAATTATAAGTTCTAAAAGCCATGTGAAAAATAGTTTTGGGACTGCATTTTCAAATCAATATAACACCTATAAAAATACTAATTTTTAAGAGGATTATATAAAAATAAAATTTAAAATTATTATCATAAAATCAATCATATTATCTATGAATTTTATTCTAAAAATTATTGATATGGTGGTCCCAAAATAGTATATCTCTCTACCAATATTTCATTTGGAAATTATTTTACAAGACAGATATAGGTTCTAAAATCGCTTTTCACTAACATAAGTAGACTAAAATTTATTTGGGTACCAAATTGTTTAATATGTATATCATTTTTTAGGAGAAATTTATCAAGATAAAGTCCCAAGGAGCTACATACTACCTGGAAAACAGGTTCTCAAGACACTTGTGTGGTGACTACTCAATGTTCAACAATATTTAAAATCTTGATGGAGTCCATGTCACATTTAGTGATAATTATAGGAGTAATATCATCAATATATGTACTATTAATTTCTTAAATTATACTATTATTAATTTTTTTTATATTTTTATGGTTTAAAACATAATTTCCTTAGTATTGACCAATTATTTAATAGTGGTTTAAAAGTTTCTTTTGAAAATGTGGTTTGCAATGTCTTTTACTATGAAAAAAATATTTTATTTTTGGACTATTGATTTGAATATGTTTATGTTATTGATTTAAAATCTCTTTTTTTTTCAAAATGTTAAATTTATAAGTTCACAAGATAGTGATTCATGTATTTTTCATAGATTCATTTTTCATTATTATAAACACACACTTGTCAAAATCAACTAAAATAAACTAGTACTATATTTTCATAAACTTCATTTCAAAAATGACCTTGTGTGTCATCCATTTAAACTTGGTAAGAAAAAAATATTCCTTTAAAAGTAAAAAGTAAGTATCCATATAAAAGTCCATTGATCTTGTATAACTTTATTAAATTGGACTAACCCATGTTTCAAGTATAGGGGGTAAATCTTAAAAACATTAATTGTCATTGATTATACAAGATTTATTTGGCCAAATATTTTTATAAACATTGTAATTAACTTTATAATCATTATTTTTCCACTCGTAGGTTTCCTTAATGAAAGAGGGTTATAGAAATATGGAATTGAACTCTACAAGAGATTGAAATATATCTATTGAATAAATTTAAAATACCTCAATATTTTTGGGCTAATATGGTCAATACCACTTGTTACACCTTAAACACGTTTCTTGTAAGAACAATCCTTAAGAATATCTCATAAGAGATTGGAAAAGGAAAAACCCTAAAGATGGATATTTAAGGTGTTTAGGTGTAAGTCTTATATTCTTAACAACAAGGGAAATGTAGGAAAATTTTACCCCAATTCAGATGATGGTATTTTTCTTGGGTACTCTAGCTCAATTAAATAATATAAAATATTTTATAAAATAACTAAAACCATAGAAGAATCTATTCACATCAAATTTGATGGGAATTTGAAAAAACCACATCTTCAAATTGATGATGTTGAGGTTGAATTATAAAATTTTACCTTAAAATAACCACCCACATCTAATAAAATTGAAGTTAGGAAATTACTTCCATGTATCCCTTTACCTAAGGAAATGGTGAAATCTAAATACAACACTTTAGAAAATGTAAACAGTGATTTTCAAGATGATACTCATACTAGAATGTTTGTTTTAAATGAGATTCAACATAGTACTTTTGTTTCACACCTATAACAACTAGATATTGATTTTTCCATTAATGATGAAAATTGGGTACTGGAAATATAAGAATATTTGTACCAATTTACAACAAACAACATTTGGACTATTTCTTAAAGACCTAATGATTATCAAATTATTGGTACAAAAAAAATTTTGGGCAAAAATTAGATAAGAAAGGTAATATCACTTGTAATAAATATAGACTCATAGATAAAGTCTATAATAAAAAAAATTCATTGATTATTGTGATACCTTTACACCCACCACATTTCTTGAGTCCATTAGAATCTTTTTAGAAGGCAACACACACTTAAATTTTAATTTTTTTCAAATTGATGTTAAAATCTCTTTTTTGAATGTATTTTTAACCAAAAAGGTTTTTGTTGAAAAACCTACTAATATTTAATATTCAAAATATCCAAATAATATTTTTAAGTTAAATAAGTTATTATTGTTTAAAACAATCCCACCAAGATTGGTTTGAGTGGTTAAATAAATTCCTATTATAAAATGATTTTAAAATAAGAAAATATGATTCATCTTTTTTTAAACATATTTCAAAGTATTTATTGATTGTTCAAATATATGTTGGAGAAATTATTTATTGTTCAATAAATGAATAACTTTTTACTGATTTTTTATATTTAACAAGAAAACAATTTGAGGTGTGTTTTATATGAAGATTAAAAAAAGTCCTTGGTTTTCAAATTTATCAAAATAAGGATAGTATTTTTCTAAGAAAAATAAAACACACCAATAAAATATTAATTTTTTTTTGAATAGATCAAGTAAATAAAATAATTTCACCTATGAGTACTTCATATAATCTAACATTGGATGAAACTGGTAAATCAGTTTATAAAAATATTTATAGAGGTATGATTAGGAGGCTTCTTTACATTACTATAACCTGGATGAACATTCTGTTTAGTGTTTACCTTTCTGATTATTTTCATGTAAATTATAAAGAATCTAATTTAAGTTCTATTAAAATAATTTTTAAATATTTAAAAGTTTTTAAATACATTGATTTATTTTATAAAAAAATACTTCATTTAAACATACCTATTTTCAAATACTGACATTAGAGATTGCCAATTAGATAGGAAAAGTACAAGTGATACCTGTCACCTACTTTTGAAAATCATTAGTCTCTTGTTGTAGAAATAAGAAAATATGTATTACTCTTTCTATGGCCAAGGAATAATATATATCGAGATAGAGTTATTGTGCCAAAATTATTTAGATGGAAAATACTCTATTATATTTTAGACTATATTACTTTTATGTTCCAATTAAGTGTGGTAACACTAGTGTGATTATTATTTCTAAGAATACCATATACTGCTCATGAACTAAGAATATTGATATTAGGATGTATTTTTTGTGAGAAAACATTTTGAAGAGAGTTATCGGGTTACAATTTGTTTTCATAGATCTTTAATTTATCGATATTTTCATAGAACCCATAGCTTTATAATGGTTTGATTTTATGAAGGGGGTTAGGTATGGATATATTGAAACACTCACTTTTGAATTAGGCAATATTGATGTATATTCATTCCTCAAATTATTTGAAATTATTTTTATCATTCCTTGAAAATACTTTTACATGTTTTTATGGATCCGTGATTTTTATATTTTTATAAATGAGGAGTTCAAATTTTAAATATAAAATGTTTTATATTTTCAAATGACTTAAAATGGATAAGAATGTTTTACAAGGTATATTCTTTAGTTATTATTAGTTTTTTATCTATTTTATTTTTTGAAATATTGAAATTATTTATGCATGGGTCTCTTTTCAATAAATTTTCATAATTAATTATATATCTATCATTAGCTACGAGTTTTTGATAATCACAAAGGTGGAGAATGCTATCGAGGTTTATTTATTATTCTCCATTTGAATATCTATAAATATATTAATAAATATCTTTTGAATTTCATTATGAAATATTGAAATTCATTTCAAAATTAATTTAGATATTCCTAATATTTAAATCCTGGTAACCTTTATTTTTATTTTTATTTTTTTGATAATCATAAAGGGGGATAAAGGTTTCAATGATTTGATTTATTTTGGGGTTAGAGGGTTTTGAGATTATTATTTTTTTGTTCAAATCCCTTTAACATTTTAGTTGTCTTAATTTATCATAAAATATATTTTAAATTTCATTATGAAATATTAAAATTAATTTAGAAATTTTATTGAATATAATTATTTGAAATGAATCATGTATTTTTCTTTTAACTCAGTTAAATTTTATTTCAAGTGTTTTTTATCATTAAAATGGGGGAGATTGTTGTGACTATCAATATCTAAAAATTATTAATGATCACAAACACTATTTACTATTCTAACCATCTCATTTAAATATATTTTAATTATTATTGTTGGATATCAACATTTGAAGTTGAATAATTTATCTACAGACACAAGATGAGTTTAGAGGGATATTTTAAGGGCCCTCACTTGGAAAAAGCACTAGTTGCCTAGAGGAAACCCTCCAACTAGCTGGTGGGAAAAATAGAAGTACTTGGGCACTTCCCAACCCCACCGATTAACCAATAGAAGACCACCATCCAACTAGTTGGCTGGACAGTGGCACTAACACACTATCCTG
The DNA here is from genome assembly GCA_963277665.1 of Viscum album. Classification (NCBI taxonomy): domain Eukaryota; kingdom Viridiplantae; phylum Streptophyta; class Magnoliopsida; order Santalales; family Viscaceae; genus Viscum; species Viscum album. Next base: position 1,106,505,347 of record OY728145.1, read on the forward strand.
CCCCACCGACTAGCCAATGGTGTCTAGAGGCCATCTAATAAACCTTTTCCAAAATTCAATCAAGTCATTATAGATTTTCTTCTCTACCCTCTTTCATACCCCAACAACTATTTTTGACTCCCAACACTTCCAAAATCTCTGTGGGACTTCCTGGGGCTATAAATACACCTAAAGAAGGCTTAGAAAATATCGGTTACCATTTTAAATTTACTTGAGCGCCATTTGTGATTAATTATTGTAATATTTTTATATCTCATTCCACTCTTTCTCTATCTAATTTTTCTATTTCAATATTACTAAGAGAATTTTAGAGTATGATGTAAAATATATTTTCTTAATAAAACTATATTTCTTCTTATTCTTCTTAGGTGCTCACTAGAACCAAAGTGGGTATTGTTGGGTTTCTTTATTTCACCATCTAAAAGTAATAGTTTTGGTGACTCTTTATATAACCATTAAAAAGAATTTTTCTCTTCCTTGATATTGGTTTTCTTTATAAAAACAATTAAGAATAAATATTCTTTAGCTATATTAGATTCTGTTGAAGACAAAGGATTATAAAAACCCTCATTCTTTTAAGGGGGGAACAGAGGAACTCTTATAGAGTATTGACTAAACTCCTTTATCAACTTGAATTGTTTTTTAATTTATATTTTCTTGTCTTATATTTTCAGTTATACTTTGTCCTTGAAATTTTATTTTTCACATAATTTTATCACATTATTTACTTTAATTTTTAAATGGAAATTCTCACACCCCCTCTTTCCATCCAAATTAGAGTAACAATTTCCTCAATACGATCTCCATGATCATTTATAGTTTTACTCATATTTTATTATCTAAAAACCATAGCATTATTCGAGTCATAATATACATTTAGTTATTCCATGTGTTTAGTCCAATATTTATAACGTCAATTTATTCTTTGAAAAATCAATTATTATTCCAAATATTTATGAAAAAACAAATCTTGAATAAAAATAATGTAAACATAGAAAAATGATTTGAGAAAGGTTATTTTCATGTTCAGTTGTGAACTTGATGAACGCTTTAAACCCAACCTCATACTACATTTTTATATAATTGAAATCAACCCATTTTTTATTGGTATTCATCCTATTTGGTTCAATAATATTCACATCTAACAAAAAGTAAATAAATACACATAAGGTATTCATATAATGCATTATTTTTTACAAGTGTAATTTATATAAAATATAATATTAAAAAATATGACTATAAATTATAATACATTTATATAAAAAGTAAATAAAATAATATATATAAAACCTATGTTTTATAATACATTTCAAACTATATAATTATAATAAAATTGGTATATATAAATATAATTTTATATAATATATATATATACATATATATGTAAACAAATTAAATATTTTTGCATAAAAATATCATTTTGTATATGTGTGTGTGTTTGTGTATAAAATGTAAATATACATGTGTATATATACATGTGTGTTTGTGTACCCTAGTGGTACAGGATATTGCTTGGCATCCAAAAGACCCAGGATCGAATCTAGGCAGGGGCGAATTTCCCAGGTACTGTAGCAGACTATAGCAGGTACTGTTGCAGCGGCAGCACTGTAGCAGCGGCAGCACTGTAGTGGCGGAGGGACTGTAGCAGACACTGTAGCAGTGGCGGTACTGTAGCAGGTACTGTAGCAGCGCGGGAACTGTAGCAGTACTGTTCACTGAGGGGTCCTTTGGGTCAAAAATTGGGCTTTCAAGCCTTGTATTCAGGCCACTTGTCTTTGGGCCTTCGGGCTATGTAATGGGTCTCCCTCTACCCAGTCTAAAGAGGTCTTTGCTTTCAAAATAATAAATAGAGGCTTTAGCCCCAACCTTTAAAATATATATATATATATGTGTGTGTGTGTGTGTGTGTGTGTGTGTCTATATGTATGTATGTATGTATGTATGATTATAGAAATAAAAAAATTTAATGTATGAACTATAAATTTAAAAAGTATTTGTGACAATTATCATACATACATAAATGAATTATATAAATATATATTAAAATTTAATGATCATACTTAATATTATGTATATGTGTTTATTTTTATATAAGTATATAAATTTTTACACACCCACAAATATATAAATAAGCACACACAACTAAAAACATATTTACATATTTAAAAATATGTGAAACACAGAAACACACCCATGCATATATATATATGGGTACATGTGTGTGTGTGTGAAAAATATATATAGGTAATTAAGTGAAGAAAAATCACAATAATCAGAGATCAAATTGATCATATTTTCAATATATAAATTTAAATACACATAAACACATTTATATATAAAGATTTAAAAATATATAGAATCATATTTATAGATGATTACAGTAAGTAGAACAAAAAACCATAAAAAACGCATGCATAATCGATTGATAAATCCTTGAAAAAATAGTTTTTAATAGCATACCTTTGTTTTTGAGTATAGATTTATCCAAAACATTTTGTAAAGGTGAAAACAAAGTTCATGTTCTATGAAGACTAGAACTATGAGGAGGAGCAACATGGATATTAGGGATGTTTTTAAATGAGGAAAATGATATTATTAGTGTAAACAAAAAAACGCTCATAAAAGAAACCTTTATTAGGACTAAAACATTATGCACTGATCAAGTAAATCTTTTATGAGTGAAAAAAAGTGATGATAAAGACATAGAATTATTAGTGTTAATTTTAACACTAATATAGGAAGATTTATTAGCACTAAAATTAGTATTGATAAAACAAAAACTAAAAATTAATTTTTTTATAAATATATGTATTGATAATAATTTTAAATGTAAAAAAATATTATTAATTACTAATTATATAAATGTATATAATATTACAAAAATTATATATATAATATTAATAAGTATTTATTATGTTTAAATAATATTATTTATATTTTTTAAAATATTATTTATTATTTAAATATATAAATATTTTAGACTAAAAAATGTTTAGTTTTATTTTTAAAAGTAAATGTATTGTATTTAAATAAAAAATAAATTCAATTTATTTTAATAATAAAATATGAATATTAAATTCCCTATCAATTGTATTTTAAAAAACTATTCATTGTTTTTTATTTAAATTAAAATTATTTTAAAAAATAATAAAAAGATACATTTGATGTTTATTATGAAGAATATTAAAATACATGATTGTATATATTTATGTTTCTTTATAAGAAATTATTTAATTACATTGTAATTAAAATAATTACTAATATTATAAATAATTAAATATATAAAATAATTTCATTAATAATATTTATAAAATATTAATATTTCAATAGAAATTTTTCAGACTCTATCTCCAATGGCCCGAAGGCCTTAAATGTTTTTTTATTATGAATAAAACCCTTTTTAACGGAAGTAGGGGGAACCCAGACATCATAGACTTAAGACGAATCACATCCCAAAGGTGGGAAAATAAACCTAGACTAACAACTTGGATCAGACCCTCCCAAGTGTATGAATCGTGATGAAGCTCTCCACCATTACAAGGCTGTTCAGCACGCAAGTGTCATGAGTCATAGCACCGGCCCGATCCAATACCTGTTGACATACCCTCTCAAACATCTAAATCCGAACAGCTGTGCATAGGTGAACCACAAAATCTGAACCTCCTCTAAGACCTTTTTCTAGTGATCGAGTCCAACAACTGCATTAAAACATCAAAAAACATCACCATTGTCGATCGCCTCGCTGACATTAGAACAAGTCCTACCACACCGTTTCCGCAAACCACTCACAACACAGTAGAAGCAAGCAACCAAAGGGTAGGCACTCCATGTTGTAGGATGCTAGGACAGCGCCACCCAGGGGTTGAAGTCCCAACAACAGTGCCAAAGAAGCACCACCGAGGAGTGGAACCAAGATGACCAGACCAGTAGCGCCGCTTTGGGATGAAACCGATAAAATCATTGCAAAAAAAGAACCCTCATCGGATGCCAAATCTGATAAAATCGCTGCAAGAGGTAGGATAGGAACCCGCAAAACCATGATCAGGGATTTTCCAGTGCCAACAACACCACAAACTACCCACAACATTCCAAAACCCAAATCTTCACAGAACCACAATGAAACCATCACACCACAAAAAAAACCTCCACCAAGAAACCAGAAAACAGAGATCACCCCCTCCCCCAAGCCACTCTAGAACCTGCAACGAACCCCACCAGAAACACCGTAACTGCTGAAGAGCGACACCAACCCTGCCGCGTGAAGATCTAGGTATGAACTGGAAGCTGAAGCAACGATCCACACAATGGATGAATCGCGATGTTCAGCATTAGGGGATGATCTCTAAGGTTCGTGAATATGATAAATCAAAGGATTTTTCATCATTTTATGGAATTTTGGGTGGCTCCTTCATATTTCTCAAGGATCGTATCATAAAATGGATCATTATAAAAGGTAATATTTCACATTTATTAACCTCTGATAGTTCAATTTAGTGTTGTAAGTACTCCTTCATTGCTCGAATTTCATTGTCAAAAGGTGTGGAATCATAGAAGGACTATGACCTAGTTTCTAGGTTAGCTTCTATTTGGGTTTTTCTTACTTTAAATGTATATCCCTCGGTCGTGGATTCTTCCATGTTCTTTTCCGTTATACTGAAATGAAAGGGATTTCCTAGAGTGTTGGTTTGATTAACCTTAGGTTACGTATCCTTAGGATTCATGACTGGAATTTGAGTTTCAAAATTAACAAGTTTAAGGTAACCTGTTCACAGGTCTGGGTTAAGATCCATGTCCTAAATATGGCCCTATGACATCCAAAAATGATTTTTGACATAGATTCAGCAATTATAATTCCAATTCAAATGGAAAATTCAATGAAAATGATCAGTTTTATCCACTTTGTAAGGATACTAGTCAAGATTGATCTAAGTTCTATATTAATTGATTGTGTGGTTCTTTAAACCATGCTAAATTTGGGTCAAGAAAAGGTAGGTGTTATAGAGTGTTTCTCATCGATAGATGGGTATGAAAGGAGCTCTCATCAGACGACTCTCATCCTTCCTTGTGATGAATCTAAGTTTGTGAAATCTCATGAACTGCTGAAGCTTAATAAGTCTTATATGTTTTGGGCTGACCAGGTAAATGAGTCTCACCTATCTATATATTTCAAAGAGGCCTCTCGCATAGTATATGGGGATGATCATACTAAAGAAGAGTCGGATGATAGACATGGTGCTAAGGAAATATCTATTCAAGATGATGTTGACTTTAAAATGTGATAGTAACATAAATTTATGGCCTCCAAGGGTTGAAAAGGTAAATATAAATTGAGTCAGCTACCTCACTATAATCCAAAAAACAAAAGGTCTTCTACTTATTCTAAATAGAGACAAATCAGAAATTGAAGCTCTGCACCTAAAAAGGTAATGAGGAGGATGAAGATAAGGAAAATTAAGGTAAAAAATTAGAGCTATATGTCTGAAAAGATGAAGTATTTGGACAGTGGTAAATACCAATCCAGTAAAATACCCATTAATATAGGGATGGATGTAGTTGATCAATGAAGGGATTCACATGTTGTTTTTGCAACATCACTAGTCTCAAATTTTAATAACTCTGATGTGATTTTCAAAATTGATGTTTATCATAACCAGGTTTTGATTTTGGTTTATAAATATATTGTTAAGAAGTCTTTGGTTTCTAAATTTTATGGTATGAAAACCCCTACTATCTCAAATTATCAGTAGGGAAATGGTTTAACCTGAAACTCTTTTCAGAGTAGTGGTTTTGAATATAATCATTGAAATTATATGAAAAGGGTTGCTACTATTAAATCTCTATCTTGGAGGGAGGTTGATAATGAAATAAGATATGTAGAAGAACCCTATAAGCATCAGGTTGACACTTATCATGGACCATGTTAATTGTAAACCCCTAATGTTACAATGTTTCAGACAGCATTTGTCTTGGGTTCTGAATTTTCTAATATAAGGGGTATACAAAATGAATGCTTTACTTCTTTAATTACTCCTGGTAATATTCAAATGGTGAAGGAAAATTTTATTTCAAATTGCAGAACACATAACTATAACAACCCAACTATTTAATTCATATTTAAACATGATTTTTTACATGAAATTTCACTTAATACAACTCTGAAGATCGATAGGTCTAGTGTCTTTTGGGTTTAGGAACATTACATAACAACTTAAAACATTAAATACGACAACATCTTTATTGAAAACTTCTTTGACATGACCAAAACATTCATTTGTACTTAACACTACATGGGGTAACCTTTGGAAATACTTAAGAAAGGGGTGAGTTATAAATCCATGTAAGGGAGTAAACATGGTATAACATGAGGATAAAAATACATGTTAGAAAATTCATATGAACAAGGAAAAAAGGAACATGAATAATAAGGAATGATTTATCATGAAAATCAAAACTTGGGAAATGTGAAAACAATATAAAACACTACATCATAAACATAAGTCAAAGATAAACCACCAAGACTTCATGGAGGAAAAAAGTTCCATAAAGGAATAAGGTAAAACCCTAACCCAACATGACATATCATGATACTAAACATTATTCAATGCATTGGAGTACTATTAGGGTGTACCCTTCATAAACATTTCAATCTCATACTTAAGTGTGCCATATATATCATATAGCATGGATTCATTCAACATCATAACTTTATTACATGATTTAAAAATGTGGAATACATGCATGTAATTCCCCAATCAATATAATTATATTCATAAATGTGAATACCATTGATCAAGAAATGGGTATGGTATTCACTGCACTATTATCTTGGCATGGAAAATTGTGGTGCAATTTCGACAGCATAATGATGTCATATAGAAATTCATAAAATGGGTTGATGAGAGAGAAAGGGGCATCCCATAACATAGGCATGAAATGGATAGTAAGATTAATATTTAATAACATGTCCCAATATATGCAAAAAAATAAATTATAAGATACAACATAAAAGGGATGATGGGTAAAGGAGATGGGTGGAAGATCCCTTACGAAATTTTGGCATAATAACGGGTGGTCTTAAAGGATCATAGTGGCGATTAATGGGAGTTAAAGGAAGATACCTTCACTTATAAATCCAATTAAAAGTAATTTTATCATGTAACATAATATCCCAACATATGAATATAGATTTTAAGAAGCATAATATAAAATAAGTGCTTGAATGGAAATGTGAAGAGAGAAATCCCTTACTTAGATGTGTGACACCAAAGGCATTGGATAGGCTTCTTGGGAGATTGGGGAACCTTGGGAGGACTCTTGGGAGTATGTAGAAGAGTTTGGACTATCTTAATGGAGTTTTGGTGAAGATAAATGATAGATTGGGTGGTTTTATATAGGAAATAATGGGGATTCATTTATTATTTTGGTTTTGGACACATTATAAGAAAATATTCAAAACCAAAAACCATCACATGGTTTTTGCACATGGTTTTTGTAAAAGGGGACTGATATAAATTATTTTATGAGTCCAAAGTCTGAAGGTAATATAATATTTCCTTTTCTTATGTGGTGGTGATTCACACTTTCAAATAAATGATTTTAAAATCATAAAATATATTATATGTCTTGGAGGATTCACTATAGATTTATAAAATAAATAAAATAAACATAAAATCAAATTATTTTAAAGTAAAGAAAATATTTGTCCAAAGATACATTTTATAGTATTTACTACATCATTATTGTTCCATTATGTTGTCATAAAGCACACCGTATATTTATACAGTATATAAATTTCACCCAAAAATTTGACTATCTCAGAAAATTATGAAAAATTCACCATTGGATAATATAAAAATCTTAATTCCATAAATAAAATTCAATTTAGAAAAATAATTTTCTAAATATTTGAATTTTTACTTCTAAAATAAAAACTGATATTTTTTGAAAATTGAAGGGTTTGATAAAAAATAGATTTCAAATCTTAATAAAAATTACTTTTGACTTCATAAAAATTATATGATCATTTATATTTAATAAAAGTTATTTAATAATAATATTTTATTAAAATATTATTTATTTCAAAAATAAATTAATTAATGAAAATAGATTTCTTAATTGAATTTGAATGTTAAACCAATATAGTACTTGTTATTTGAAAATCATTTATAAAGTAACAATAATATGAAGAAAAATATATTCATCATTATTTACAAAATAATATACATAATATTATTTCTTGGTTCTGGATACATATCCCTTTATTACACCATCATATTCCCTATGAGTAAGGTGTACAATGGTGGGGCTTTCATGGGGTCTCTCGGTGAACATGGTTTGGGCCATGATCTCTATGAGCTTGAAATTCTCTCGTAAATAGTTTCTCTCATGCTTACATTGTTGGATCTCATCTTGGGATTGGTCTAGGGTAAAGACCAGAAATTATATCTCCCTCGGAAGCTCCAATAAATGGGTTTCATAGGGTATGATTCTACTTGTTGAGGCCATCACTTCCTTTATCTATGTCAAAAGTATTTGTTAAAATCCTATATTTATACTAGTCATGTGATAATTTTTCAATCGATATATTACCAATGGTAAGGATACTTAACTATTATTTAAAATCCAATTGGATATAACAAAAGAAATTCATGTGTTTTTTGTAACCATAATACAATTAATTAAGTCAAAAGAAATGGAATTTTATTCTTAAATGTTTGGGTCGTTACAACCTTCCCCCCTTAAGAAATTTCTTCCTTGAAATTTCCTTTTTCCACCCAAAAATATATGAGGGTAACTTTGCTTCATCACCTACTCTAGTTCCCACATTGTTTCTTCAAACTTTTGGTTTCTCCAGAACACTTTAATGAAGGTAATTTTATTATTTTTTAGATCTTTTTCTCAACAATCTAAGATCTTCAACAGATTCTCTTAATAGGAACGGTCATTCTCCAATGGTACCACCTTTGTATTGAGTACTTGTGATGGGTCTGGTATGTACTTTCTTAAAAGGGATACATGGAATAAATTATGTGCTTTAGATAGCTTCAGTGGGAGTTCTAGTTTATAGGTCACTGCTTCGATAAGGTCCAGGATCTAAAAATGGACAATTTAACTTAAATTAAGTTTTTCCTTCTTACCAAATCGCATCACTCTTTTCCATGGAGATATATAGAGGAAAACCATGTCTATAAAATAAAAATCTAGCTCTCATCGACAATTTTCATCGTAGCACATTTGTCAACTATGACCAGATTTGATGTGCTTCTGGATGGTATAAACCTTCTCCACCATTTCTCTGAATGTTTCAAAAACTATAAGTTTTCATTCCCCAACTTCACCACAACATACTGGTGTTATTCACCTATTCCCATAAAGGTCTTCATAAGGATCCATTTGGATGCATGAGTGGAAATTTTTGTTGTAAGATTACTCCACCAAAGGAATAAGTTCATCCCATCTACCTTTTAAGTATATTGAGAAAGATCTCAATGTGTCCTCAAGTGTTTTGATTTTAGATTAGCCATCAGTTTGAGGGTGATAATCTATACTGAAGTTCTACTCAATTTTCATAGAATCCTAGAGAATTTTCCAAAACATAGATGTGAATCTTGGATCTTGATTGGACACAATCGATAGTGGTACTCCATGCAGGGTTACCACTTCCCTGATGTATATTTGTGCCCGTTTATCTAATGATAAATCCTCTCAAATCGCAATGAAGAGTGTCATTTTTTTAGATGATCCACAAAACCCCAGATAGAATTATTTCCTTTGGATGTCTTTGTAAGTATGGTGACAAAGTCCATGGTGATGTTTTCTTATTTTCATGTTGGTATGGGTAATAGTTGCATCATCCCCGTAGAATTATATCGTTTAGCCTTAACTTTATAACATACTTGGAAATTTGAGGTATATTCAGAAATCTCCTTCTTCATGTTATCCCACCAATAGTGATCTTAGAGATCTCGATACATCTTTGTGTTTCCTAGGTGAATAGAGAAATTCTAACTATGTGCATCTTCCAAATTTTCTTTCTTTAACTTCAGATTTGAAGGAACACATAGTATTGACCCAAATCTCACAATTCATTCTTTATTAACATTGAACTTTGAGGATTTCCCTTTTCTCATAGTCTCTACTTTATTCCGAATTCCCACATAATATTTTTGATAATCCTTTAACCTTTCTAAAAGAGACGGTTGAGAAATCATTTACGAAATGATTGATGATATCCCTTTCTTTATGATTCTCATGTACATATTCTTCAGGTCTAAGAAGACAACATCCTTCTTGATTCTTATCATTGATATAATTGATGGCTCCTTTCTACTTAGAGAATCTACTACCTTGTTCTCTTTCCCTAGATAGTAGTGGATTGAGCAGTCATAATCCTTGATTATCTCTAACCATCTGCATTGGTGCACATTTATCTCAATCTATATGAATATATATTTGAGACTTTTGCAATCCGTATATATTTCACACTTCTTCCTAAAGAGAGAGTGCCTCTTGATTTTTATTGCAAATATCACAGGTGATAACTCTAGATCATTCATGGAATAGTTTTTCTCATTAATTTTCAACTTCCTTTAGGCATAGGCAACGAATTTTTTATTTTTCATCAACAAACATCCCAATACTTTCTTTAAAGCATGATTGAATATTATTAAAAGTTCCCCTATTGGGGGTAATTTGAGAACAGGGGCAGTGGTAAGCCACCTTTTCAACTCCATGAAGCTTTCTTCACATTCATAATTATAATAAAAATTTACTACCTTCTGAGTTATCTTTGTAAGAGGGTTTTAGAATTGTGAGAAATTTCTCACAAATTAGTGATAATATCCAGCTAACTCAAGGAATCTATGGATATTTTTCATAGATGTTGGCCTCATCCATACCTTAATTTCTTTTTTCTTGGGAGGATCCATATATATCTCATTGCTTTTGATGATATTCCCCAAGAATGAGATCTCTTCTAGCCAGAACTCACACTTGTTGTACTTTTCTTAGAGATTCTCCTTTTTCAAGGTCTTTATCACAGTGCTCATATTCTTCTCATGCTCCTCCTTGGTTTTGGAGTATATTATAATATCATTTATAAATACTACCACAACTTTTTCGAGGTGATATCTAAAGACTCTATTCATCAAGTCCATGAAGATTTCTAGAGCATTAGTGAGTCTGAAATGCATCACTATGAACTCATAGTGTTTGTACCTTGTTTGAAAATTAGTCTTTAGGATATCCACCTCCTTCTCCCTTACTTGGTAATATCCAAAATGAAAATCCACCTTGGTGGAGTATCATTCTCCACATAGTTGATCTAACAATTCATCAATTCGGGGCAAAGGATACATGTTATTTATCATGTTTTTGTTGAGCTCGTGATAATAAATGCAAAGGCACATTGACCCATTCTTCTTCTAGACAAAGAGGACTGGTGCACCCCATGGTGAAGCACTTGGGCGTATAAACCCTTTATCCAGATTATCTTATAGTTTTTTATTTAGATCCTCAATCTCCCCAATATCCATACTATAAGGATTATTGGATATTGGAAATGCCCCAGGTATTAGATCGGATGAAAATTTGACATCAACCAAGAAATTACTCAGGAAACACATGAGAAAATTCCCTCACAATAAGTATGTCTTTGAGAATGGTTCATTCCATAGACTCAATCATTTTATCTAGATATGATTGATCATAGGGAAATAATATCCATCCTCGATATGATGGTTCTAAAAAAGATTCATCCTCCTCCTTGCACTTGTATAGAATCAGAGGTTAATTTGACATATTGAGATTTATTTCCCTATCACATATATTTATGTTGGATCTATATAGGTAAAGTCAATCCATGTCTAGAATTTCATAAAATTCCACTTTGAGAAGTATGAAAAGGTTCATTGGGAAGTTCAATCCACAAACTGTGATAGGGGGAGTTATATTCATGGGATGTAATAATTGACCCATTTTTCATCTCCACTAACATCTCTACTTCCATTCTTTTTTGTGGTGTTTAAATTATTGTACTAAACTTTTGTGATATAAAGGAATGCATAGACCCAAAATCAAAAAATAAGTTAACTATTCTTCAATGAATAACTAGCATACATGTCACCGCTTCATTTTTGGGATTCACTTCGGTGGTAGTGATGGAAAAATATTTCCCTTACTGCCTTGGAGGTTTTTGGTTGCCTCCAAAATCCCTTGGCTTGGAGAACTAGTTTGAAAAGTTCCATTGTTCCTTATAGTTTTAGTAATGGAAAATGTGTTGAGGGTCAATTAGGGAATTCCTTTCCTCAGTCACATTGGCATGTTTCTCCTATCAACAATCATTGACCAAGTTCCCTACCCTTCTACACCTAAATCATTTCCTTATTCCTATTAGTGAATTATTTGGGTGTTTCTTTCCACACCATTGGCAAGTGGGGTGCTATAATTTTGCATCACCACTAGATTTATCTATCAGAACCCCATAATTAAAGTCCACTTTATGATTCTTGTCCCCATGATACCCCTAAGATTCACTGATCTCCATCTCAACTTTGAGGGCACATCAGACAATTTCTTCATTTCTCTCAAAGTCATATATTTCCAATGCTTTCCATAGACTAGGTTTTAGACCACCAAAGAAGTGGTCCACCTTGCACGTTGGGAATATATTTATCAAAAAACATTTTTAGGAATTCCTTACATTCCATTACATTGATCTCTTCCTTAGGATTTTTATTCTTGATCAATGTCCAACACTAATCATCTCCACCCTATATACAATAAACAGCCATAAAAACCTTCTCTTGTTTAGAATATTGTATGATAGAGAATATCTTTTCTATGGAATCTATCCATTGATCCACAATTAAGGGACCGTATGATCAACTAAAACTAGGAGGCCTTTCTCGCATGAAGCTCTTAATTACAAGTTGATCTATCTTAGGGGGGGTGGGTGCTTTTTCTAGTCCAAGTTTCTATTCATAACATGAGTTAACTAAGAGTGTATTCTGATAAAGTTTTCATTTCCCACTCCCATCAGGTTGGTCATCTCATTGGGGAAATCACCGCACCACCCTTCACATCGGTTGTTAGTACGATTCCTCCTATTTCTGGTCATTGGCTATAATAAAAGGAAAATTAGGGAAGAGCATCTTAATTAGTTAAACACATAAAGGGGAATCCAATGACATTAAAGGTATAACTTATAAATTATATTTATCTCCTTAACTAATGTGTTTATAGGCTTCAGTCTATATTATCTAGGATCTAATTCCTAACATATATTCATATGGGTTTTTTACCTTAATAATGGTTTGTAATTAGTTTATGAATTTACCAAAGCATATACCCTAAGAGTGTCAAACTAGGTGTGCGGTAAGGCCCATTATCATGTGCTAGGTTACTGCAAGTCAATCCCAAAACACCTTGTTGGAGTTGTTACTTCTAGGTACATATGTTCCAGAACCACATCCACTTGTAGTATCCAGAAAAGGATGTATTTTATTGATAAACCACGTTCCTTATACTCTCCAAAATTTAGTGATTTTCTCTTACACTTAATCTTATCCCTAATGGTTTTCCTAGGGTTTTCTAATCCTGATTCCAAAAAAATAACTAAACCTCTCTCTAATACCAACTATAAAAACCCCACTCTTTAATTCATTTTTAAGCATGGTTTATTATATAAAATTGCACTTAATACAGCTCTAGAGATTGATAGTTCTAGTGTATTTTGGGTTTAGGAACATTACATAATAACTTAAAACATGAAATACAACAACATCTTTGTTGAAAACTTCATTGACATGACCACAATATTCCTTCATACTTAACACTACATGGGATAACCTAAGGACATACATAAGAAAGGGGTAGTCTATAAAGCCCAGTAAGGGAGTAAACATGGAATAAATTGAGTATGAAAATACATGTTAGACAATTAATTTAAACAGTTCATAAAGTAACATGAATAATGAGGCATGATTTAGCATGATAATCAAAAAATGGGAAATGTGACAACAACTTAAAACAATGCATCATAAACATAACTCAAATCTAAACCGCCAACACTTCATGGTGGAAAAAATTACCATAAAGTAATTAGGTAAACCCTTGTCCCAACATGACATGTCATGATACTAAACATTACACAATTCATTGGAGAAATATCAGGGTGCACCCTTTATAAACATTTAATCTCTGGCTTAAGTGTGCCAAATAGATCATATAACATGGATTCAATCAACATCATAAATTTATTTCATGATCTAGAAATGTGTAATACATACTTTTAAGTCCCAAATCAATAGGATTATGTGCATAAATATGAGTACCCTTAATCGATAAATGGGTATGGTATTCATTGCACCATTATCTTGGCATGGAAAATCATAGTGTAATTTCGGAAGCATAACGATGTCATATAGAAATTCATAAAATGGGTTGATGAGAGAGAAAGTGATCTCACATCACATTTACTTGAAATGTAAAGTAAGATGAATATTTAATAACATATACCAACATAGGAAAAAGGAAATTATAAGGCATAACATAAAAGGGATTCTTGGTAAATGAGATGGATGAATGATCCATTACGGTATTTCAGCATAGTAACGGGTGGTCTTAAAGAATCATAGGGGGAATTAATGGGAATGAAAGGAAGATAACATCGTTTATAAATCAAATTTACATTAAGGGTATTATGGAACATCCTATCCCAACATATGAAAATGGAATTTAAAAAGAATAATATAAAAGAAGTGCTTAAATGGAAATGTGAAGAGAGAAATCCCTTACTTGGATGTGTGACTCCAAAGGATTGGGAGAGACTTATTGGGAGCTTGGGGGTTCCTTGGGAGGACTCTACGGAGTAGAGATCAGAGTTTGTATGAACTTAAAGGAGTTTGAGTGAAGATAAATGGGATATTTTGTGGGTTTATATAGGAAAGGATGGGTATTTCTATATTATTTTGGTTTTGGACACTTCATAATAAAGTATTCAAAACCACAAACCATCCCATGGTTGTTTCCCATGGATTCTAGAAAAGAAGAGTGCTATAAATTGTTTTCTAAGTCCAAGGTCCTAGGATAATAAAATATTTCCCTTTCTTAGGAGGTTATTCACACTTTCAAATAAATTATTTTAAAATCATAAAATATATTATAAGTCTTGGAGGATTCACTCTAGCTTTACAAAATAAATCAAATAAACTTAAAATGAAATTATTTTAAAGTAAAAACACATATTGTTCCAAATATATATTTTATAGTATTTATTACACCATTATTATTCCATTATTATGTAATAAAACACATCGTATATTTATATGACATTTAATTTTTACCAAAAAAATCGACTATCTTGAAATATTATAAAAAATTCACCGTTGGATAATTTCAATGTTCAGATTCCAAAAATAATATTTATTTTATCTAAAAAAATTTCTAAATATTTGAATATTCACTTTTAAAATAAAAACTAATATTTATTAAAAATTGACGGATTTTGATAAAAACAGTTTTCAAATCTTAATAAAAAATAAATTTGATTTCATAAAATTTATATTATAATTTATATTTAATAAAATTTATTTAGTAATAATATTTTATTAAAATATTATTTGTTTCAAAAATAAATTAATTCATCAAAATATATTTATTAATTCAATTTGAATATTATCTAAAAATATTACTTGCGCGTTAAAAAACATTTACAAAGTAAAATGTAATAGGAAGAAAACTATATTCATTATTATATAAAAAATAAAGTAAATATTATTATTTATAGGGTCTTGATACATATATATTTATTACACCCACATATTCTCTAAGATTAAGGTGCATGATGGTGGGGCTTTCATGGGGTCATTAGGTGAACATGGTTTGGGTCGTGATCTTGATGAGCTTGAACTTCTCTTGTAAACAGTTTCACTCATGCTTAAGTTGTTGGATCTAGGCTTGGTTTTGGTCTATGGAAAATCCCAAAAATGTTATCTCCCATGGAATCTCTGATAAATTGGCTTCATAGGGTATGATCCTACTGGTTGAGGACATCACTTCCTTTGTCTATGTCAAATGGATTTGTTAAAACCTTATATTTATACTAGTCATGTGATCATTGGTCAATGGATATATTATCAATGGTAAGGATACTTCATAGTAATTTAAAATAAAATTGGATATAATAAAATAAGTGCATGTTTTTTCTATAACTATTATACATTTAATTAAGTCAAAATAAATGGAATTTTATTCTTAAATTTTGGGTCTTTACAACAACTCTTTTGATTTTCTTGTATCTGGAAGTTGTGAGGAGGATGGTCAATGAAATGATAATTCATTTGGAGAGTAAGAAATGAAGTAATTCGTGGCCACTAGACTCTTGTATGATGGAGGTGGTCCATGTTAGTAGATGAAAACATGGAGAATATGTCATAATCCTTCTGGCAGGGGTGGGCATTCCTCTGACCACAGTACGAGCACAAGATCTCGAGCTGCATGAGTTTTAATTTCTTATTTTCCTATTTTTTACTCATTGAAAATATTATTACTATTTGTTCCTAAATAATAAATATTTTTATTTATTCAATAAAGGGTCTATTGAGCCCCGACCTTTTCAAAAAAATAACTATCATTTCTATTTAAAAAATATATTGATTTTTTTGTATTTAAATTCTAATTTTTTAAAAAATATAAATATTTATTTTTAAAATTCATATATGTATATATATATTTCTATATAAAATTTTATTAATTATATTTTAATAAAATAAAAAATTATAAATTCTTTGGTAGGGATAAAAGACATAACCCATTGATTAAAAATAAAGAAAAGGTACAAAAATTGGGCGTTTGTAGATTTGATAGAAGTTTTCTGAAATAAGGATTGTTAGCCAACTCGAGAGTGAGTGCACATACTATGATGATATATTCATCCACCCCAACCATGGGGATGTCATACCCTCATCCATTTCCTAAACAATTTCCATAGTCCACTTTCATCATTTAGGGGTTTATCATTGAGGTTATCACTTACAATGTATTCCACTTAGGCTTCATCGCTTCGCAACTCTTCATCCTCACGAGAATAAGAGGAAAGCGACTAAAATGAATTATGCACATGAGAACTTATGGTCATTATTGACGATGATCATTTTCCAACTTTAGGTTCAACATCTATGTAATACCCTGGCCCTATTTACCCAGAGTCGGTGCAATATTACATAACAATGCCATGATCACAAGGGATCAAATCCTGAAAGACCGACCAGTTTACTAGACTTGGAAGTACTAGATACATACATAACTTTAACATTACATTAAGAAATAAAAAACAACAATGTTGTATCTCCTTTTAACACATTCATCTCCATAGACTATCCATGTATGTCAGTCATAATATAGTTCTTCACATCCTGGGAAAAATAAAACATATAAAGGGGTGAGATCAGATGCTCAGAAAGGATAACTATATAGCAGAAACTTTCATAAATAAGCATAAACATTTAAGGAAATGTATAAGACTAAAACATAAGCCTTTCAAACTTAAAATTAAGCATAATATGTAGAATATAAATCAAATAATTCCATTTACTTATTCACATGGATATTTTACTAGTTGAATAATCACATGAAATATCAACACCCAATTTCATATAGATAGAATGCATAATGTCGGACTTCATAACCACATAGTCAAGGCCTCATCCCAAGACTACAAATAAGATTTTTTCAAGCCCTTGTGCCAAGATACTATTTTGTCTCATGAGACCTACTGATGCATCGAGGAGCTATAGCAGTTCCCCCCCTTCACTTACTAAGTTTGATGCATTCCACATATGAAAAGATTGAAACCTAACAAAAACATTCGTATTAAAACTAGCATAAGAAGTGTTAATAATTTAACCATAAAAAATTAATGGTATAAAAATAACACATTCACAGTCCAACATATCACAAAACGTTCAATACAATAAGGAATATTGTATCATAATAAATCAACTTCAAACAAGTGTAAAATCCATCAAAGGATGTTGACATAAATGAAATCAAAACTATTTGAGAGAAATATATCATTCTATTTTGAAATCATTTAAAAGTCACATAATTATAAAATAAAACTTTTATTTTTAAAATACTCTTATTATCTTGTAAGGGAGGCTTCATAGGTGTTATAATAGTAGAAAATAGCCACACCCGCCATATAAGTCAAAAAATACTCTTTTCTTAATTTTGTCGAAAAGGTCATAAAGGACCTTTTTTGTAAAATGATGAAAAGATTACTTTATAAACATCTTATACAAATTTAGAAAAGGGTATAAATGACTTTAACCCATGGTCTAGGAAATATTAAAAATGTTTTGAAATACATTTTTAAGAAACACGGATGTGGATGATAAGAGGTCCCATTAGATACTCACGTATAAACAACCTTGGAAAATGAAGATATTGTAGAATTAACCCTTAACTTATACTTTTCCTTGGTCGAGGGTATGTTAACCTCATATGTAATAGTTAAATAATTTTTATTAAATTATACAAGTACCACATACATAAATATGATATCATATATGATCTTTTAATATTTCTTTGTTAATAATACTTCAGTAGTATCATTGTTTCGGGTGTTAACTGATTTGTTTTCCTTTATATGATTGGTTACGTAAGACGTGTTTGTTATGGATAGTATGTTTTTGATTCATATCCATAATGATATTAAGTTCTTAAACATTATTTTTAATCATAAAATGAAAATTATTCTTGAATGGTTATGATGGGGATGGAATTTCATCGCGTTCGTGGAGACGGTAATCCGTACGTATGCACGAGTGACAATATCATTCTATTGATGGTGAAATCGTATGTAATTGGATGGTATATCATATATAAAGAATAATTAAAATGTTAAATTTATTATTTACATCATTTATACTCATTATTATACCCATCAAAATAATTAAGTGTTTGAATAACGAACTACACCACGACGTGGAGATGGTAAGCTGTACGTACTCATGTATGGTGACTTTTCATTCATAATATGGATAGAATAATGAATATGGTTGTACCATATTTATAATAACAGCATATTATGTATAATTTAATGGATTTATTATTTTTTTATGGATTCAACAAAGTAAGAGTAAGTGGAATAAGAAAAGAACTTTTTAAGAGGCGGTGAAATTATTACCTCTTCTTCGGGTGTTTCCTTTTGAGTTGATCAAAAGGGATCCATAGGTTGGATTTATGATAAAAGTAAATCCTCTAGGTATAATTGAGGGTATTCAGTAGAATATTGTAGTAGGGTTTGGCCGATCCAAATGGATTTGGAGGTGTGATTTTGAGAGAATGGGAAGTACCCTTTTATAAGAGAGGTGTGGGTCACTTTAGGAAAAGCTTGAAATATTATTTTATTATACAATCATATTAAGTTTATAATGGATCTAAAATGATTTATTTCGAGGATAAGGTTGGTATGGGTCAAAAAAATCTACCCCAATAGGTTTTATACAGGTTTAGGTTATCTTATTGACCTTTTCTTTTAGATTTAAATCTTAGTTAAATAGTTTATCTTTACCATGTATTCTTGTATTATTATAATAAATGTTTAATAAACTTACTATAAAAAGCCAAGAGAACCCAAAGTGGTTCATGTTTTATATATATAACCTTATATAAGTCCTTTTTCAGATCCTTAGATTTTTAGGAATATTATATCAATTAATAATATAGTATTTGTTTTAAAAACACATTTATGTAAATTTTGAAACTATTTGATATTTCCTTTTTGTGAAAGCCATAACAACTTTATCACTTCAAAAAAAATTTATATAATTAACCTTGACATGTCATATTTACCTATAAAATTATTTAAATTCATAAAAATTCTCAATTTACAATTTTATTAATATTTATAAAATTAATTTTTTAATCTTTCAATAATAAGGTAATTACAGCATCATCATTGTGTAATAAATAAATTTAATTATTTAATGTCTAAAAATTATAAATAAAATCTCATTATCTTGTAAATAGGTTTATCTTTCTAATGAGTATTTATAGTCTAATTTATCTTATTTATAACCCTATATTAAAAACATTTTAATTGTTAAACTTTGAATTAAACACTTTTAAATCTTCTCTAAATAAAATAATAATAAATGTACTAATATAATTCAAGTGGACCAATAGGATTATATTTTATTACTAAGGTTTATTTTGGTCAAAATAAACTTATCAAATAGAATTATGACATGTGTTAGGGTAATTATAATATCATTTTTTACCTTTAATTGCCCTATTTACTTTTAACTGTGGTAAATAAAAGTCAAAAGTTACTATTCAAAAAAAATTATTTTCATCTTATTGAACCAAATTTTACTTACTAATGTCAACGGTTTCTCTTGGATTTTTGAAATTCAATTAACAGAAGTGGTAATATTATGTTTTATGCAAATTTTCAAATTTCCGAAGAAAGTGGGTAAAATACGGTAAAAAGTTCAATAACATTTTATACATCTAATCTTATTACAAAATGACTCCAATGAATTATATTGAACTTATATAGGTATTATGTATCTATTTTGAATTAAAATAAATTTAAATAAAATAAATAATTATTTAAATAAAAAGTCGTTTTTAAACAGTAATGCATTGTTTTTCACTATTCATCAAAAATTGAAAGTTTTCAGAAAAATACCAAAAATTCACCCTAAGCTAATTCTGATATTCAAAACCCAAAAAATGAAGTCCATTTTGAAAAATAAAATTTATAAAATTCCAAAAAATGGGAATTACTATTCATAATTGCTAGTTTGATTTGGTGTGGTGTGCTAAAACTCCAAGTTGCGTACAGTGCAAAATATTGCAATATTCAAAGGGAAATGTACCGTCAAAGCTTGGGGTGTTACATTCTACCCTCCTTCAAATAATTTCATCCTGAAATTTCTAGAATATTACTGTATAAAAATATTCAGGTTGTTCTTCATCATAAGTTCCTCGGGTTCCCATGTTGCCTCTTCCATCTTATGATTTCTCCATAGAAGTTTTACCAGGTGAGTCATCCGATTTATCCACATGTGTTCTCTAGAATCAAGAATCTTGAAATACTCTTCACAGTAAGACAGATCAGTTTCCAGTTCAATTTCATCATAGGTGAGTACATGCATTGGGTCTGGCATGTATTTTCTCAACATTTATACGTGGAACACATCATGAACTATGGAGAGACCTAGTGGCATTGCCAAATGATAAGCTACAACTCTAATTCATTCTAGAATTTTGAAAGGTCTGATATACCCTGGACTTAATTTACCCTTCTTACCAAAATGTATAACACCCTTCCATGGAGATACCTTCAAGAAAACATTATCCCCTACATGAAATTCCAAATCCTTCCTTCATTTATCGGCATAGTTTTTTTTTCCTACTTTGAGCTTCTTTGATGTGGTTTTGGATAATCTTCACCTTTTCCATTGTTTCCTTAACACGTTTTGGTCCTATGAGGATTCTTTCACCAATATCATCCCAACAAGTAGGTGTGTGACATCTCTTTCTATATAATGCTTCATATGGTGCCATCTGAATACTTGAATGCAAGATATTGTTATAGGAACATTCTAAAAGAGGTAAATACTGATCCCACATACCTTGAAAGTCATGTGAGCAAGATCTCAACATGTCTTCTAAGGTTTGAATAGTCCGTTCTGATTGTCCGTTAGTTTGAGGGTGGTAGGTAGTGCTCAAACGAAGTTCAGTATTTAAGGCCTTATGAAGACTTTTCCCAAATCTTGATGTAAAACGGGGATCAAGATTAGAAACAATCGATAGGGTTACTCCATGAAGTCTTAAAACTTCATTAATATATAGTCTTTCTAAACGTTCGAGTGGTAAATGTTCTCTTATAGCAAGAAAATGTGCTGACTTGGTAAGATGATCAACAATGACCCATATTGCATCATTCCTTCTAGGAATCTTTGGTAGTCCCATGAAAATTTCCATCGTAATATCATCCCATTTCCACTCAGGTATGGGAAAAGGTTGCATGAATCCTCTAAGATGTTGTCTTGTAGCCTTCACCTATTGACAAACCATATATCTCGATACATAATCAGCAATCTCCTTCTGCATGTTTTCCCACCAAAAATGTTACTTTAAATACCTATACATCTTAGTGCTACAAGGGTGTATAGATAAATTATATCTATGAGCATCATCCAACAATTCCCTTTTTAGATCAGGTATTTCAGGAACACAAATTCTCTTCCAAAATTTCAAAATCCCATCTTCATATACGAAGTCGATCAATCTCCCATCATTCGCAGCTTTAATTTTTTTTTGAAACTCCTCATCATCAGTATAAGAACTTTTTATCCTTTCTAGTAAAGATTTTTTAGCTAACATTTGAATAAGTATTGATGTTTCACCTTCTATAATTATTTCCATATCCATATTTACTAGATCTGTGAACATAGGATCCTTTTTAACTCTCATCTTGTTCAAAACTCCATGATTCTTTCTGCTCAAAGCATCTTCCACCTTATTTTCCTTCCTTGAGTGGTAGTGTGTAGTGAAATCATAATAATTGATTAGTTCAAGCCATCTTCTTTGCCTCATTTTGAGTTCTTTTTGTGAGAAAATATACTTCAAACTCTTTTGATCGGTATATATCTCACATTTTCACCATAGAGAAAGTGTCCCCATATCTTCAAAACAAATATTATAGATACTAACTCAGAATCATGAGTTTGATAGTTTTGTTCATTAATTTTTATATATCATGGTGCATATGCAATAACCCTATCACTTTGCATAAGGACACAACCAAGACCTTTCTTTGAAGAATTATTATAACTAAAAAACCCACCATTACCCGATGGTAGAGGCAATATAGGAGCATTGAACAATCTTCTCTTCAGTTATTTAAAACATTCTTCATACTCTTTTGTCCAAACAAATTTACCCCCTTTACGTGTGAGCTTGGTTAATGGGTTTTCCAATCAGGAAAAATTCTGGACGAAATACCGATAATAACCTGCTAAACCAATAAAAATGTGTACCTCGATTATACTCGTTGATGTTGGCCATTCTTGGATTTCCTTGGTCTTTGAAGGATCAACCGATATTCCATCCTTAGAGACAATAGGGCCAAGAAAAGAAATTTCATGAAGCCAAAATTCACACTTGCTAAACTTCACTTATAATTCATTTCTTCTGAGGGTTTTTAGAATAGTGCACAAGTGATTTTCATGATCTTCATATATTTTTGAGAATACCAATATATCATCAATAAATACCACTACAAACCCATCAAGATATTCCTTGAAAACTCTATTCATTAGATCCATTAAAACATAGGGTTCATTAGTCATTCCAAAAGGCATTACTATAAATTCGTAATGCTTGTACCTGGTACGAAATGTTGTCTTCGGAATGTCTTCCTTCTTCACACACAACTGATGATATCCAGATCGAAGGTCGGTCTTTGAAAAATATTAATCTCCATGAAGTTGATCGAACAAATCATCAATGCAAGGTAGGGGATACTTGTTCTTTATTGTTATAGCATTGATATCCCTGTAGTTAATGCACAACCTCATAAATCCATCTTTCTTCTTAAAAAAGAATAGGGGCTCCCCATGGAGAAACGCTAGGGAGAATGAATCCTTTATTACTCAATTCCTCTAGTTGTTTATTTAGTTCCACTAATTCAAAAGTTTCCATTCAATAAGGGGTCTTCAATATGGGCCTTGAACCAGGAATTAAATCAATGGAAAACTCAATTTCTTGTTCTGGAGGATATCCAGGTAAATCCTATAGAAACACATCAACATATTCTTACACAATAGGTACGTCCTCTATTTGAATATTCTTTTCCTCACCCATATTTATTTCATTCTCTTCCTCCCCAATAATTGAATTTAGTAGAGCAATTGGGGGTGGATCTAGATAAGAATACGGTGGTGACGTTTCTGCTCTAAAGATAAGGTACTCCTTATCATCATCGAAAATTGTAACCTCCTTCTTCTTACAATAAATTTTTGAATCATGGTCTAAAAGACAATCCATACTGAGGATTATATCAAATTCAATCATGGTTATGACAATGATATCAGCAGATAAAGGACATTTATATGCCCTAATGGGAACTGATTCACAAAACTTTGTTGCAATGATACTCCCCTTAGGAGTTTCGACTAACAACTCCCTTGTTTAATCAAATTTAAAATATCTAATTTTCTTAGAAAACTGGGAAGATATGAACCAATTTGATGATCCAAAATCGAATAAATCATTGGATAAATTTGAGGAAACCATTAAATTACCCACTAGCATGTCATTTGGAGCTTCAACTTTAGCAGTAGTGATCACATAATATTGGTCTTGCTCCCTTGTCCTTTTCTGAGGTAATTTTCTTTGTCTCTTAGGAAATTAATTTTTATAATGCCCCATTTCTCTACAATTTTAGCTTTCATCATTGACAGCCACTTTCTTTCCCTTGCAATCACGAGATTTGTGGCCTTTTTCACCCCACTTGTAACAGACTCCCATTCCCCTCAGGCAAGTACTGGGGTGTTTCTTCCCACATTTTCCACAGGATGGAAATTAAATTTGTCCCTTATTCCCCTTATTTCCATTTATAGAGTGTCCAGCAGATCACTTCTTCTCTTTCTTTGCTTTAAATTCATAAGACTTATATAATTAATTCTTTATCTTGATTGCACATGAGACAATATCTTCGTATGATGCGAAGGATTGTGAGACTAATGCTCGATAGAGAAATGGTTTTAACCCATCAAATAATTGATCAATCTTACTCCTTGGGTTATGTATATAATCTGATTCATGCCTTTCTAACCTTGTAAAGTTAGCCTCATACTTTTCGACATTCTCATCCTCCTTTTGCCTCAGACTCAAATATTGTCTTTCCATATCCACTCAATGTTCATGAGGAAATTATTTTTATAATAAAAGATCTTTAAACTCCCTCTATTCCAAATTTTATACTTATTTATCCTCCATTGTGTTTAATTACCACCATTGATCTATATCTCCCATGAGCTGATAAACTACCATGACAACTTTTTCCCTTTCGATACTCCCCAAGGAATTAAATATTTTCTCTAAGGAACTTATCCATTTCTTAGCTACAAATGGATTTGTAATCCCATTGAATGTTTGTGGTTGTTACCTCATAAAGCGGTCTAACATGGATCCTCTGCATTGTGGATCAGGGTGCTCCATATGGGTAAGGTTATTATTCATAACTTGAGTGAGTTTTCCCGGTATGGTGATAAGCTGATCTGCACCAGTTGCATCACCATCTCCACTATAACTATCTTGAGTAGGAGTTAAATCCCTACATGGATTATTTGTGTTGATATGGATTCCATTCCTTCCACTAGATTCCATTTCTAAACAATGTCATACAGTTGACCAGTTTATGAATCGCAATACATAATTACAAACTTGTAAAAAACTTAACATAAATTGAACAGTTTATAGATATAATCCATAATCATAAAAAAAATTCTTTGAGGAGGTATATAATCATAAATCCTTCATAATGGTTTGTAAATAAAATGTGAATTATCATAAGCATATCCCACGGGAGTGTCATAACCAAGAGTTCAGCAATGCCCGTTGTCATGTACCAGGATACCCCGGGTCAAGCCCAAAACTCCTTGTCGGAGTTTTCACTCCTAGTTACATCTGTTTCAGAGCCTCCTCTACCTTTTCATATCTAGATAGGGATTTATTTCTTGGAAAATACACAAAATATTTACATTACCAAAATTTTAGGAAGTTCTTCTATACTAATCCTCAAATTATATCTTAGGGTAATGTTCTTTAATCAAGGTTTTTCTAAATATAGATTCCAAGGTTTGTACTAAAATTCCTCTAATACCAATCATGACACCCTAACTCTATTTACCTAGAGTCCGTGTAATATTACATAACATTGTCATGATCCCAAAAGATCAAATCCTAAAAGACCGATCAGTTTAGTGGCCTTGGAAGTACTAGATACATACATAAGTTTTACATCACATTATGAAATGAAAAACTAAAATATTGTGTCCCCTTTGAACACAATCATCTCCCTTATACTATCCTTGTAGTTCAGTCATAATATACTTCTTCACATCCTAAGAAAAATAAAACATAGAAAGGGGTGACCTCACATGCTTAGTAAGGATAACAATATAATGGAAACTTTCATAAATAATCATAAAAATTTAAGGTAATGTGTACGACTAAAACATAAGCCTTTTAAACTTAAACTTCAGCATAATAGGGTGAATATAAATCAAATAATTCTATTTACTTATTCATGTGGATATTCTACTGGTCGAATAATCACATGCAATATCAATAGCCAATTTCATATTGATGGAATGCATAATGTCGGACTTCATAACCACATAGTCAAGGTCTCATGCCAAGACTAAAAATAAGATTTTGTCAAGGCATTGTGCCAAGACACTAGTTTGTCTCATGAGACCTACCTATGCATTGAGGATATATAGTGGGCTCCACCCGTCACTTACTAAGTCCAATGAATTCCTCGAATGAAAAGGTTGAAACATAATATAAACATTCGTATTAAAACTAGCATACAAAATGTTAACACTTTAACCATAAATCATGAATGTTATAAAAATAACACATCCTCAGTTAAACATATCACAAAACCTTCAATACAATATGGAAGATTTTATCACAATAAATCAACTTCAAACATGTGTAAAATCCATTAAAGTATGTTTATAGAGATGAAATCAAAACTATTTGAGAGAAATATATCTTTCTATTTTGAAATAATTTAAAAGTCACATAATTATAAAAGGAAAATTTTATTTTGAATATATTCTTATAATCTTGTAAGGGAGTCTTCGAAGGTGTTATAACGGTGAAAAATAGTTGCACCCGCCGTATAAGTTAAAAAACATTCTTTTCTTAATTTTGTCAAAAAGGTCGTAAAGGACCTTGTTTGGGAAATGACAGAAAGATTCCTTTATAAACATCTTATAAAAAGAAAAAAAAGGGTGTAAATGAATTTAAACCATAGTCTAGTAAATAGTAAAAAAGTTTTGAAATACATTTTTAAGAAACACGGATGTGGATGATAAGAGGTCCCATAAGATACTCACGTATAGACAACCTCGGATAATGAAGATATTGTAGAATTAACCATTACTTTGTAATTTTCCTTGGTAGAGGGTATGTTAATCTCCTGTATAATAGTTAAATATTTGTTATTAAATTATACAATAACCACATACATAAATATGATATCATATATGATCTTTAAATATTGTTATGTTAATAATATTTTAGTAGTATCATTGTTTCGGGTGTTAACTGATTCATTTTACTTTATATGCTTGGTTACGTAAGACATGTTGGTTTTGGATAGGATTTATTTGATTCATATCCATAATTATATTAAGTTCTTAAACATTATTTTTAATCATAAAATTAAAATTATTCTTGAATGGTTGTGATGGGGAATGAATTTCATCGCGTTCGTGGAGACGGTAATCCGTACATATGCACGAGTGACAATATCATTATATTGATGGTGAAATCCTATGTAATTGGATGGTATATCATATATACATAATACTTAACGTGTTATATTTATTATCTACATCAGTTATACTCATTATTAAACCCATCCAAATAATGAAGTGTTTGAATAACAAACTATACCATGACGTGGAGATGGAAAGTCATACATACGCACGTATGGTGACTTGTCATTCATAGGATGGATAGAATAATGAATATGGTTGTACCATATTTATAATAACATCACAGTATGTATAAGGTTATGGATTTATTATTTTGGTATGGAGGCAACAAAGAAAGAGGAAGTGGAAGAAAAAAATAACTTTGAAAGAGGTGGTGAAATTATTACCTCTTCTTCGGGTGTTTCCTTTTGAGTTGATCAAAAGGGATCATTAGGTTGGATTTATGATCATAATAAAGCCTCTAGGTCTAATTAAGGGTATTTTGGAGGATATTTGATTAGGGTTTGGCCGAGCCAAGTGGATTTGGAGGTGTTATTTTGAGAGAAGGAGAAGTACCCTTTTATAAGAGAGGTGAGATTCACTTTAAGAAAACCCTGAAATATTATTTTATTATACAATCATATTCAGTTTATAACTTCTAAAAAATGATTTATTTATAGGATAAGGTGGTTATGGTTCAAAAAACTCTCAAACAATAGGTCTTAGACAGGTTTATGTCACCTTATTAACCTTATCTTTTAGATTTAACTCTTAGTTAAATAGTTTAGCTTTTACCATATATTCTTGTATTATTATAATAAATACTTAATAAACTTACTAAAAATACAATAGAACCTAAAGTGGTTAATTATTTATATATCTAAACTTATATAAGTCCTTTTTTTTAACCTTAGATTTTTAGGAATATTATATCAATTAATAATATAGTATTTGTTTTAAAAACTCATTTATTTTAATTTTAACACGATTTGGTATTTCATTTTTTTGAAAGTCATAACAACATTATCACTTCAGAAAAAAGTTTATTTAATCAACCCTAACATGTCATCTTAATCTATAAAATTAGTGTAATTCATCAAAAGTCTCAATTTACATTTATATTAATATTTAAAATATCAATTTGTTTAATCTTTCAATAATAAGGTAATTACTGCATCATCATTGTGTCATAAATAAATTTAATTATTTAATGATTAAAATTTTTAAATAAAATGCCATTACATAGGAAATAGTTTTAGATTTATAATGAATATTTATAGTTGAATTTATCTTATGTATAACCCTATATTAAAAATGGTTAAGTTATTAAACTTTGAATTATACACTTTTAACTCTTCTTTAAATAAAATAATAATAAATGTCCTAATCTAATCCAAGTAGACCAAAAGGATCATATTTTATTCATAAGTTTTTTTTGTCGAA
Source organism: Viscum album (assembly GCA_963277665.1). Lineage (NCBI taxonomy): Eukaryota > Viridiplantae > Streptophyta > Magnoliopsida > Santalales > Viscaceae > Viscum > Viscum album. The sequence goes on from OY728145.1 coordinate 1,106,534,305, forward strand.
ATGCACTTATACAATAGAATTTGGGCATGTGTTAGGGTAATTATAATATCATTTTTACCTTTAATTACCCTATATTACTTTTAACCATCGTAAAAAAAAGTCAAAAGTTACTATTCACCAAAAATTATTTTCACCTTATTGAACCACATTTTTCTTACTGATGTCAATTATGTCTCTCATATTTTTGAAATTCAATTCCTAGAAGCAGTAAAATTACGTTTTATGCAAATTTTCAAATGTGCCTAGAAGGTGGGTAAAAGATGGTAAAAAGTTCAATAAAATTTTATACAACTAATCTTATTATAAAATGACTCCAATGAGTTATATTGAACTTATATAGGTATTATATATCTATTTTGACTTAAAATAAATTTAAATATAATAAATAAATATTTAAATAAAAAATCGGTTTTAAACAATAACGCATTGTTTTTTAGTATTCATCAAAAATTGAAAGTTTTTAGAAAAATACAAAAACATCACCCTAAGATAATTCTAAAATTATGAACCCAAAAATGAAGTCCATTTTGAAAAATAAAATTTATAAAATTTCAAAAAGTGGGTATTACTATTCATAACGGCTAGTTTAATTTGTCATGGTGTGCTAAAACTCCAAGTTGTGTATAGTGAAAACTATTGCATTATTCAAAGGGAAACATATTGTGGAAGCTTGGGGTGTTACAATATATCATAGATACATCCATGGGAGATTTAAATAATTCAGTGTCATTGATATCAATAGAATCCACAACAAACCTGCTCACTGAATTGGCCACTTCCAAAATGAGGGAAGAAATCATTACACCTAGTTCCCCCACTACCACGACATCAGGGAGATCATTAGGGGACCTCTAAATCAATATCATGTATTTATTAGAATCCCCAGTGGAGAGTTTTTTTTAAACCTTACACCTTATTGAGGCTGCATCTGGTTCAAGTGAAGAAAGAGATATTGGCCCAACTTGGCTAAGCCCTAGACTATTCATGGAATCTGCTACATCACTACGAAGGGTATCCTTCCCTAGCCCAACATCCTCAGAATTATAAATAGTAAACAACATTGTTGATTCCATTTGGGTAGAATACTCATAAATTCCATGATGTTTACCAGTGTGAAAATAAAAATCACATTTCTTGGATTTCTTTGTAAAAATAGACACCATTTTGGATTTACCTTTCCCATTTGTAGTAACCAAGAGTTGTTCTTGACATAACTCTGATTCCACTTCAGTTTGTGTAGTAAGATAATCATCAGATATTCTATGACTATATTTGCCATATTATTTTTCAACCTCAAAACAAAAATCATCCTTAAAATAGGTTCCTTCATGAACTAATTTTCCCTTGTCCACCACTTCATCTGCAATCTCATCCCAAGACATTGATGGGATTGAAACAAATTTAGAATAGATGAAAGATCCATGGATCTATACACCTATAGCTCATGAGACCACATAATAGGAAGATCATGCCCTATATTTCGATGACCACAAAGGGAACCAAAAAACAACTCTAGCTCATGAGACTACTTTTAACATTTAAGTACATCTGGTGGAACCTTCCTTACCCATTTATGGCCATAGAGGGAACCAGCAGCAATTGAAACATCATGTTGGAAGACACCGGATGTGTGTCCATAAGAATAACCCTGACACTCCCCCCTGCATTACTGAACTTAATATCCCTCTTTCCCTTCACGTGGAAGTCCTTCTCCACATGACCATTCATGTCACAAAAATCATACCTAATATTTTTCCTACAAGAAGATTTGTTAAGACCAATGACCTTGCAATCCAGACAAAAATTTGAGACCTTTTCATAAAAAATTCTCAAATATAATCTATTTTTTATGGTTGAGATAAAAACCTTGTCATCTAAAGTGGATAAAAGATCAATTTCTACCAATATATGACTATAATGACCAAATATGATGTTTTTAGTTTTCTTATCCATTTTTATCGGAACTCCAATAAACAATTCATTATCATTCAGAATTCTTGGGTACCAAATTCAACTGAGGATATAAATTCTAACCCAAACCTTCATAGTGGAATTATTGTTCTCAAGAGAATTATATTTATAATCTCATTCCTGTATTTTAATATACCCAGGCTTAATGAAGATAGTGTTGAACCCCCATGCATTTAATATCAACTCCTCATAAGGGAAAAGAACATGAAAGAATCCACAACCCAACAAGATACATCTCAATGAATTAAAACCCAAAATATAGGATAAACAGTCAAATAAATACTCTATTCCCCATGTTCTATAACCCCACTAAATAATTAAACAAGAAATAATAGAATTTTTAACTAATTATATTAAATATATAATGTCGTTCTCATTGGCGACGACACAAGTGATGTTACCCTCCTTCTAAATAATTCTAGAATATGCATCCTTAAATTAGAAGAAGTGGTGATTTCTAGATTCATTGGATCCATTCACTTTAGAGAATCCTCCTTAAACTCGAATAGATCTAAGAGAGGGTATGGTATTCTCATATAAAGCATCCTTAGGTCAATACAAAGGCCCTCTAGTAAATATATCAAAGCCTAAGTAATATTTAAGTTCTATGATAGTGTATAAGACCTATACGCCATCTCCATCGCCATGGAGGAGATCTCAATCACCAATCTACATCCCCCAAAAACCAAAATAAAATTAATTATTGATATTATAAATAATGAACTATATAATAATAATAATAATAATAATTTAAAATGAAAATTTTCTATAAAAGTAATTTTTTATAATATAACGTTATATTTATTAATTCATTTTATTAAATTACTGATATTATTTTTATTTCAAAAAAATTTATTTTTTTAATTATATGTAGTATAAATATATATATAATATTTTTATAATATATATACATATATATTATTTTCAGTTGGGGTGGCTTCTTGCTGGTAAAACCCATAATCTCACATCCAAAAGACCAGAGTTCGAATCCTGGAAAGCCCCTTGGGGGATTTGTGATGCAGTCACTAATGCAAGCACTGACATTGGGGGTATTGATGCAGACATGAGACAGGAATCTGGTGACACAAGAATGATGAAAGAAGATTTTCCTTTGGCCTATGGGCTGTGAAATGGGACTCTGTATACCCAAACAAAAAGAGATCTTTGCATTCATAATAAAAAGAGGCTTCAACCCCAAATTTATATATATATATATATATATTATTATTTTGACTCAGGTTTTTGATTGTGTATGTGTATATAAATATATATACTACAATAAGATATCTGAAAGTGAAAAAACAAGTGTTTCTATATATATATATATATATCATATTTACTCTTACCGGTGCTAAAATTAGTGTTAATAAATTTTATATTTTATTAAATCTAAAATTATAATCCTTATTCACATATAAATTTGTGTGTGTTCACATGCATGTGCATGTTGAATAACCTAATGACATGAGTGTGTGTGTGTGTGTAATAAGTGAACTCAACACAAATCCATATATAATGAATATATATATATATATATATAATTGAATTAATTACATTTGAATAAAATTAAATCTTGCTATTATAAAATATGATATATCTAATAAAAATATTATTAATATTTAAAAATGAAAATTTTATATATAATTTTTTAGTTATAAATAAAGTTCAAGTTTTTAATCCATTTGATTTAATTAAATATAATTTTTTTCATTATAATATTAATTTATAATGATAATTATATGTATTCAAACTATAAATATAATATAGTTAAATTTTATTTATTTAGAGTCAAATTTGTGTGATTGTGTGTACGTATATGTAAATATAAAAATATTTTTTTTTTGGTTGTTAAATGGATGAATTGGGTAACAAATTTTTTATCAAAGATTCTGATTCAATAAATCCTAGATCTGGTCGCACAAATTTTATAACTAACAACCATGAAAAAAACACTAAATTTTTATATGGAAAAATCAAATCAGGAAAACCAAAAGCTGATGTAGCATTGAATCTTCACTTCGAGATTGAATTTGTATAGAATACCTCACAAGGATACAAAATAACATATATAGTAAATATTTTTTTTTCAAAATAAATGGATATATTTTACCAACATTAATAGAGGATTTATTCTCAACATTAGTGGACATAATAATGAGGCGTTGACCACATTTATGGTAGCATGTGTGAATCTTTGAAAAAAGGATTCAATTTATGACACCAACAATATAAACCTTGATTTGAATCTTATATATTAAGTAATAAACCTCAAATCTCTATAATCAAAATCTTCACCTCTTCCATTTCCCTTTCGGAACAACTCGACATGATAGACTAACTAACCCCAATCAATGGCCAAACATGGAAATACGAAGAGCCTTGGTCAACATATCTATAGGATTATCATGAGTACTAACCGTTCTCATAAAAATTTCACCATGAGAAATAACATCTCTTACAAAATGATATCACACATCATTGTGATTTGTATTATCAGAAAACATATGATCCTTTGTGAGAAATATTTCACTTTAACTTACATAATAAAGTGAAAAAAATCTCCAAATATTTACAGAGCTCACCAATCATTCCCCTTAACCAAAAAGATTCATTAGTATCTTCTATAATATCCTTATACTCATCCTAATTGGTAGATAAATAAATATTATTCTGTAATTTTACTTTCCAACTAATAGCACATCTACCAATGGTGAAAACATAACATGTCAAAGATATATTCCTATTAAGATATACTATAAAGTCATAGTCTATATATCCATTCTCAATGGAATGTAATATATAAAAATAGAATAAAACATTAGTAGTCCCATATAGATATCTCAAGATCCACTGGACTTCCATTCAATGTTATTTACCAGGATTAGTCATATATTTTCTAGCAGCACTAACTGTATGAGATAAATCTGAACAGGTGCATGCCATAGAAAACATCAATGAACTTTTTTCACTATAATATAGAAATAAATAAATATATACAAACTCATAATATAACTATGGACATAATAAGATGAAAGTATAAAATGATTATCTAATTAGGTGATTACAGGAATGGCATTCATCATATTAAAACATATCAAGAACTTTATCAGTGTATTATTTCTGGTTTAAATACAAGGTGCCAAAATTTATATCCCTCTATATCTCCAAACGAAGAATTTTATTTATAACTCCAAAAATTCCATTTCGAATATTGAATTTAATAATTCATTAACTGGTCCAATATCTTTCTTATCCTTAGATACAATCAACTTGTCATCGAGATAGACTTGAAGATAAAGAAATGATCCATCAAAACATTTCTTAAAATAAAAACAACTGTAATTTTAAGGACCCAGCCTTAAACATTACATAATCTTGAGTTATGTCAATAATTCACATTGAGGCTATTTTTAGGTTTAGAATTTTAGATAATTAGTCCATAACTATTACATAAAAAATCAAATTTATACAAAGTGGATACAACTAAAACAATATCCATTTCTTCCACTACATAAAACTTTTTAAAAATAAACATGATTTCTTTTCTTGATAAATTTTTTTTTTCAATTCTTATTTTCTCTTACCCATACTTATACCCTATGGAAAAAATTTCAAAAACATGGGATGAGCATAAAAATCTCAGTAAGGAATAAAAAATAAGGAATAAAACTATTAGTCCATGAATATTTTAAGTCCATGAAAACATTTTCAAAAAATCATACTTTTCACCCATAAAACATATACGTTTTAACATACCTCATGAAATCATAAGATTCCTAAAAATATTCTTAGAAATTATAAATTATAAAGGTAACTTTTTGCATCCATTTCATACTTACAATGTAGCTTTCACAGCTACATAGGGAGTAACCTTCACGGTTACATTTGAAATACCCATCACAATATATTTCCTAAATATCTTAGGAGAAACTTTATCGTTTAACTCTATCTCATTAACCAACGCATTAGAGAGATATCACGGGCTCACCCGCCCTTAGTTTATCATGTAACCACCCATATACATAATCAATTCCCAAGAACCATAACATAATCGTAACACATTAACAAGCATAAAGGAAAAAATAACATTTCCACATTGAGATAATAATATATCATTTCAAGATATTGATATAACCAATCCATTATCAAAACCATTTTTAGTATTAAAATACCTAAAAAGGTAATATCATATTAATTTTATTTTAAAAACATTACGGCTTGTAGAGGAATCCAAATACCAAATAATGGTCATGGCGGCAAAAAGATTGTTGTCCCCACATATTTTAAAAAAAATTCCTTTTGTCGTTTAGTAAAGCACTTCATATAAAAAAGTTTCCTTTATAAAACCAATGAATGAAATTAAAATTAAAATGGGTTTATTATAAACCATATAAAAGAATGTGGTGTATATTATCAAAATATGCCTGAATGAACGGAGATTGAGATGAAGTCCCTTACAATGATTGTATCATTAGATTAAAGATAAATCAATGACATAATTATGTGTGAAAATATAAATACACCCAATATAAGTGGATATTCAGTGTAAAACAATCATATTTAATTCACATATATTCTTGGAAAATCAAAACCAATGACATGGATATTTAACTCAATGAATGGAAATTAAGTTAAGATTTCCCTTACCTTGAGTCGTACTTGTCTCGTAGGTTATTTATTTTTCCGAATAATAAACATAGGTTTATTTATAATTTATTGAGTACCTTTTCCAAGTTTATTATACCATTTATATCACTTATTACAATGTTATAAAAATTACATAACTATTTAAGTTCATATCAAACATTTTGTCGATATTCGGTACTTAAGTAAAAAATGAATTTCTTTTGATGTAAATTGTCCATGTGGTCAAAATTCCATCATATCCAGAACATTATTCATGATTTAAATATCAAATATATACATTATATATTTATTTATAATAATCCATAATATTTGGAGATAATAAATTAAATACACCGTTTATGGAGATGGTAGATCGTACGTATGCATGAACGCTACATTCATTTATTTTTTACATTGAAAGAATGATATAAATGTATATTATAATACTGGTATTATATTAATGTAATATATTTCTCAAAGTCTTAATAAAACAGTCCTTTATTCATTCCATGTATTACGGGAATTAGTTATATCGCTTTGAGGGGATGGTAATCCACACTTCCTCAAATGAAATTATCATATTTACACAACATGGAATGCATAAAGTTATGTTCTAAATAAAAATTACATAAGAATATAGACAATATAGATATAATATATATCATATGTAAAAATAGTTTCCATTATAATGGCCACCATGATAGGCAGTAGGTGAAAATTGAACAATCATCGTTTTGTGAGGTAGTAGTTCACCGTACAAAGAAACAGTATGCTCATTACACATTAAATGAAGGTGTGTGTAAGTGTAGATAAAAAACATAGAATAAAAACATACTATTATATTTATGTTACTGGTTTTTTTATGTAATCATAAATTAATAAGATTTTAGGGAGTGGATAATTGAAATGAAACTAAAAAGCATGAGAGAAGGTGTTACCTCTAAATTGGGTAACTTCTTTTGGTTTATATCAAAAGGATTCTTTGGGAGGATTTCTACCTTAATGGAGTCTTCTAGGATGAGGGGAGGAATTATAAGAATAGTTTTTGGAAGGTATTGGTTGAACCAAATGGTTCTTGAAGTGTTATTATTAGAGAAGAAAGGGTACCTTTTTATAGGAGAGGGAAGGGGCACCCTTGGAAACTCTTAAATAGTTAAATTAATATAAATTAATTTTTTAATTAAAGTGGCTCAAACATGAGATATTTAAAAGGTAAGATGAGTATAGTTAAAAATACTCTCATCCAATAATTTTTAGACATTTATTTTATTTATTTTAAAACTTATCTTTTTTGTTTACCCTTAATTATTCTCTTTTAATTTTAATTATAGTAATAACATTTTAATTATTAATAGGATATTAATTTTACTTATATCGGGTAAATTTAACATAATTGGAAAATTAATGAACTTTTAGACCTTATCATAGTAACTTTTTTATTTTAAAATATTTTTATAATTTTTAAATAATTTAAATAAATTATTATTCTTATAAACATAAATTATGTCAATTCATACACTATTCATTTTATTGAATTTAATAAAATCTAAACAAAGTGATAACTTCAAAAAAAATATTTAATAGTCATATAAAATGTCATATTAACCTATTAAAATCATGGATGACATAAATTATATCAAATAATATTTATTTTAATATTTATAATATCATTAATTTGATTCCTTCATTAATAAAGCAATCACTACGTCATCATTATGTCATAATTAAATCTAATTATTTAATTTCTAAAAATTATAAATAAAATAACATGATGTAGGAAATATATATATCTTTATAGTTACAATTTATAGTCGATGAGATCACTATTATAAACCCATATTAAAATTGGTTTAGTAAGAATATATATGTTTATAACATATTTTCCTTTACTTTAAATCAAAAGTTATAAGTGTCATAATCACACCCAAGTGGCTTCCGAAGGAAAAATTTTCATCCTAAGGGTTTTATCGATCGTCCATGTATCATCCAATAGGATTAGGAAAAGTGTAAGGGTAGTTTTATATTATTATAATATTATTTTTACCCTTATTTACCAGATTTACCCTTTAGTCGTGGTAAATAAAAATAATTACTAATGTTACTATTCATAATTTCCAAAAATAAAAGGGAAATATTTACATAATATGGAATTTCTAATTCCAAATATGGAATCCATTTTTTTAACTTAAAAACACATAATTATCAGAAATTAATTTAAAATTAATCCTCGTTGTCAAAACGAGAAAAAGTATTTTTTAAAAGTAAAAACCATCAAAAGATTGACGTGGGTTTATATCAAATTTCAAAGTGAAATTACCTCCAATGACCAAAATCGGATTACATGATAAAAAAATATTCCAATTACAATTTAAAATAAATAATGTTACAATCTAAAAATATAAAAAATTTATACAAAAAGGCAGTTTTAAATTAAAATACAGTATTTTTCACTATTCATTAAAATGTGAATTTTATCAGAAAAGTATCAAAATTTCAACCAAAGTAAATTTTGATGTCTCGGTTCCAAATAAGAATTTTATTTTGTCAAATAAAACTTATAATGGTGTCAACATTATATTTTAAATGGGTTCATCATCAAAAGGTGGTAAAATGCCTTTTTCTAATAATTATTTTATGCTTAAAATTGATTTTGTTCTTATATCATGTATAAAAAACATATAATATGAATTTTATACATCACATTGAGTTTATATTTAATTAATATAATCCAAACATAGTATATTATTTTATCAACACAATTATTCTCATTTAAATAGGTTTTCATATACACACATCATTTATATTCAATTGGTTTTTATTTCCATTTCTAATAAATTTGATAACAGATAAATCATTATATAAACATTTTTAAACCATATTTTCATAATTCAGTTAATATTATTCATTCCTTCCATTCTAATGGCTAGGTTATAAAGGTATCATTTAAATAATAATATTTAGTTTTTCAATTAAGTTTGATGTAGCATATCATTTACACTATTAAACATAGTGTTTCTTTCTTAAAACTCAGGATGTTACAATAATAAATGAACTTTAAATAACGTTAGAGGTCATAAAATAATAAAACCTATTGTACCACTTTATACATGATTTTTTAGGCTATAAATAGATTTATTCAATGAACATACATATTATTCCTTATTTGAAATAATAAAACCCTATGGCTACTGCATATAGAAACCCAATTCAAGCTCTCTATAAAGAAAAGTTATCTTCACGTCCAACTATTATACATCAAGATTTTGTAACGCTATCATACCCAATAAAACTTGAATAAATCTATGACTTAAAATTTCAGAGAAGACAACTATGAGGTTAACTCCTAGAACCTGTCTATATCCTTTAATAACTAACCATGTTTTATATATTAGTCATTCATCTCTTAGAATGCCTTCATTCTTATTGAACACCCATTTGAAGTGAACAACATTATTACCCATGGTAATTTCATTAACTCCCATGTATAATTTTTTTTAAGAAACTCCATTTTTTCTTAAATAGCCAACATCCATTTACCCAAATCATTACAACTAAATGAATTTAAATAATACATAGATGCTTCATTCAAATCAATACCTTTAGTTATATTTAGTTCATAAAAAACTAAGTCAGCCTCAACATACCTCTATGGAGTTTCACTATTAATTTTGAGGTTATATATTGTAATAAAATACTATAATAGTGGTGGAGAAGTAGAAATATCACATGACGTCTCATATTCATCATGATATGATGAATTCAGTGTAAAATATGACTGAAGATCAACTTTAATATGATTGATCAATTCATATCACCTCAAATAATTATAAGTTGAGGGATTTAGCTTTTAATTCTCAAAAAACATATTACATTCTTTCCAAAAATAACTTTTTTAATTTAAGGAAACCAAAACATGTATCTTTTAACCCCTGATTTATAACCTATAAAGATACACTTTTTAGACATGAGCTATAATTTTTTATTATCTACATAAGCATAAGAATAACATCCAAATATTTTCAAAATAAGATTAAGACCCATGATAACCATTCCAAACCTATTTTTGAATCTTCTTTCAAATACCAGTTGAGGGAGAATGATTAATTAGAAAACATTCAGTTTTAGCCACATCAATCCAATATGATTTGGGTAAATGAGATTCGTAGGGAATACATCAAACCTTCTCTATCAATTTCTTGTTCATGCATTCTACCACACCATTTTTTGTGGAGTACTAGGAACTATAAAATTACTCAAAATCACTTATAATAATTAAATTCATCAGAAAAAAAATCAATTCCATTATAGATGAGAAAATACCTCACTTTTCTCCCATATTTATTTTAAATAAAAATCATTCACAACATAATAGTTTCACAGACTACATTTTTCTAATTAAAGAATAAAACCCAAAAATTCCAAGAATAATGATAAATAATTGTTAACGAGTTTCTTAAACCACCTTCATAAGATGATATAGATAGAAACCAACAATTATAATAAACATATTCAAGTTTCCCCTTCAAATTTTGAGTTCCCTTTCTAAATCAAACTCTTTTATGATTCCTAAATATATAGTGCTCTCAAAATTCTAACTTGATGATACCCCAACCATCAAGAAGACCTCTACATATCAATTAAATCATTTTATTTTAACAAATATGTCCAAATAACAGATCCCATGATTTCAAAATATAATCATCAATAAAAGGAGTATAAATAGTTTCATCACCAATGACAGTCAAACATTGAAGAAAATATCACTTGCAAAAAAAAATTATCTTATTTCATAACAATAAGAAATCCTTTAATAACCTTTAAAACTCTACCATTACTAGTGTACTTGTACCCATTTATTTTAAAATTAATCAAATAAATTAAATTTATTTTCATATTAGGTATATTCTTTTGATTAGTAAGAGTTCTCACAACACTATCAAACATTTTAATTCTGATGATTCTAATTCCAAAAATATAACATGGTGCATTATTTCCCATCAACACAATAGATTTTTTCCCAATTTCATCTATTGATAACCAATTATGATTGGGACACATATGAAAAATAAATACTAAATCATGAATTCAATCATCACACAATTTAGATTTATTATCTAAAATAATCAAGAGTTCCATGTCATTATTATTATCCTCTACTATATTGGCCCCAAAAAAATTACTTACTTTCCTTTCCTATTAACATTTCACTCATTATTATTTTAATTTTTCAATTTGAATCATTCAGATTATATATTCCTTGTATTCTTATAGTAATTGAGGGTTTTACCTTTATTTCAAAATTTAGACATTCCCCATTTAGATGTAAAAAAATGTCTTTCACTTATTATTCCTCTAACAACCAAACCCTTCTACCTCATATTCTGAACCAACTATAAGCTATTTTATTTTATAATTTGAAAATAAATCCTCCCAAAAAACATAAAGAGTAATTATATCATGACTATAGATAATTTTATCTCTAAAGGTTTCATGTGAAGGAGGAAAATAACAGAAAAAAATAAAGCTAAATCTTCTTCTTCGTAATTCACCTCCATATTTTCAATATTAAAAAAAATTCTTAAAAACTGCTGAAAAATATTCAATTGATATACCTTATGGCATATGATGGTTGTACAACCTTTTCTTCAGATACAAATTTTTGGTAAGGATCTTCATCACACAAAGCTAGTCCAATTTCTGTCATAATTAAATAATTGTTTTCTATTTCAAAACATTATAAAAAATTATATTTTATATATGTATTTATTTTTTTATAGTCTTATGATTATTATATTGGTTTTACTCTACAATAAACAACTTAGGAATATTTTTAAATCCTAATAATTCATCATCTAGATCCATCTATTTGAGAAAAACCCATATATTAAACTTTCATAATGAAAATATTATGTTTTAATCCAAAATTAGAATATCGAACTTCATGGTTTCCAAAATGAGAAAGATAAATTAGATCATGAAAGTGAATTGTATCTTAAAAGTTCTTTAGATAGAAAAAATGAAGAAAAAATTATAACTTCATAATTTTATATGGAAAATACAAATTAGGAAAATCCATGAGCATAGGTATCATTGAATCTTCACTATGAGATGAATTTTATATTGAATTCCATACAAGGATACAAAACAAAAAATATAAAGAGGAATTTTTTCAAACATTAATAGAGAGATTTTATCAACATTAATAGAGATTTTGTTCTCATCATTAATGAACATAATAAATTGTCATTGAACACACTTTTAGTAGCATGTTTGAACCATTGAAAAAGGTGTTGGGTCATGAAACAAACATATATATAAATATATATAAAAAAACAATGTGATATGTGAAATTGAAACCAAAATTGTGTTCCTATATATATACTCATTAATTTACTATTTTATTGGTTAAATAAGATAAATATTTTATCAGTTCTAGTATTAACACTAATAAATGTTAACTTCTATCAGTACTTGATAAATGTTGAATTTTATCATCACTAAATAAAACATTAATAAGTTTCAACTTTTATTTGTGCTCATTTTTAGAACTGGTTCTTAATAAAAAACATTAAAAATCAATGATTTATTTCACCAGATTTTTAGTTTTGAATATTTATCAAATACTCTTTATCGAAACCTTTTATAGTTATTATATATCTATGAATTTATGACTTCATACTTCTATTTTTTAACATGAACACTTCCAAACACACTAACAATTCTAACAATTTTTTGTAATATATTGATGATCCCTTGGGTTTATTTTTTAATAGTTATTTTATTTTTTGTCAACATATTATTTTTGATTTTTTTTAAGGTGAAGGTGATTTTTTTATCTAAAAAATATTGAGTTTCTTTTCATAAAAAGTCATATGATTCTTTGATGGTCCTCAATGTTCATAACATCGTGATTACTAAAATATTCTCATGGATCAAGTATTAAGTTTTAATAAAAAGACAGTTTGTATGATGTTAAAGTTATAAAGTGATAAAGTTAAAAAATATACAAAGTTAAAAGTTATAAAGATGGAGTTTCATATATACAAATTTCAAGAAATGAAGTGGTGAAGTTGCAAAAAATGATCAGAAAAAGATACATGAATCCTACTAGAATGATTCCATTGAACAAATAAGTTTGTATATGGTTTTTGAAAATCAATTTGATCAAAAAAAGTTTATTGGTTATAGGAAATATTGTAATTTTTTTTAATAGAGTTCTCTATTTCTATAAAAAAAATCTTTTGTAAATCTCACTGGATAGGGTGTACAAAATTGAGATTAGAAGATTGAGCTCCGTATGAAGGTTGATTAAAAAATGGATGACTGGGAAGAGACATTACTTATCATTAGATAGATCTATCTAAGAGAACACATGTAAGTTCACCAAATGGAGGAAACATGTGGTGAACTCTATACATTGGTATCTGAATTTACCAGACCGAGATAATCGAGAAAACAAATATTACATAAATGAGGGTTGTAAAAGTCTTGAATGGTGGAAATCATATCAATAACTACTATATGAATAAAATATTGAGCTTATTAGATATATTATTATGAAAAAAATAGATCTAGATAAAGAATCAATAGAAAAATATTTTTTAGATAGAGGAGTTTTTATGAAGGCAACAGACATATTCATTCTTATGGTGAACCAGACTAATCTTTATTCACATTTATACTCTTGATATATCCTTGAGTAACTTTTAATAAACTTTGTAAATTCAAACTAGTGTAAATATTTTGGTCTATTCTTTCCATTCTCATAAATATAGCTTATATTTAAGGAAGATTTAAATAATATAATTAATGCTGATACTTATAGAAGTTTATAAGAATATTGTTGACACCAAAATTTTAGAGTCTATGAAGGTGGTCATAGGAAATTTGAGTTGAATGAGAAATTTAAATTTGGATCCCATGTCTCCTCCTTGATTTTAAAAATAATAATTCCTATATAAAGGGGTACAGACTCATTGAGAATTTTTTATTCCATTATTATCATAGAGTGGAAGTACTAAAAGTTTTGTAGCATGATTATCTAGCATATGAATAACTTAGTTGAAGTAGAGGCACTGGAAAGAGTTATCAAGCATAGGTGCATTGGTAAGAGTGCATCAAACTAAGTCACACTAAATTGAGTAATATCGGATGGATACATACCAGATAAAGACTATGGTGCACTAGATTGAGGCTTACTAGAAAGAGAGGTACTAGACAGTGATTTTCGAAAAAAAATTAGTGTGAGGGTTTCAAAGTATTAATTTTTTATATTGTATTTATATGTATAATAAAAATTTATAAATGGTGGGAGTCTATATAATTTCATATTGGTACATAGAAGGATATCATTGTGAGTTTTCTTGATTGTGTTCACTTCATTATATAGTGAAAATCCATTGAATTGTGGGAGTTAACATTACTTGGAAGTTATAGTGACCCTAACTTTTCTTAAATTACTGTTACATCTTTATAAAGATATAAAACATGATAGTATTACACGTAGAGGATCCAAAGGTTTAGTGTCTTGGGAAAACTAAGACCATACATAAAATTTACAACATCAAACATAATCATTTATTTAATTTCTTTTTCTCTAGCTTCTTATTGGCACTTGACCTCGCTTTAGTACATGTAGTTGCCTAAGGATATACCTAAAAATGGGCTGATCTAAATGTATAGTAAGAGGATAGATATGAACAATATAATAATGGGTGAGAATAATTATAACATAGGCAAAGGATCATGAACATGAGAGGAAGCATTAATAAAAGACTTTGAAATGAAACATCATGTCTTTGTGGTTAACTACCATACATACTTGTGAAAAATGCTAGAATCTTGTCCACACATAATTCCACTTTAACTCATGAGAATATTCACTTTACCCAATTCATTGGAGCACTGTATAATTTTGGCCGCACCCGTCGCATTCAAACATTCATATTGCACTATATAATTCTGAGCGCACCCGTCACATCATAACATTATCATTATCATGCATGTCACATAAAATGTATAACAAAAAATGAATATAACTAACCCATGTAAAGGAATGTGTTTAATATCATAATAATGCATTCATAAACATTGGGTTCCCAAAAGAAAGTGGGAATAACATACTTTATACAATAACCATCAACCTTGACTGAGAAATAAAAGGTGTATTTATGAAAGAAGAGTTCTTTTTGGAAAATATTTGTTTGACATAAACTCCATTGGAAAATATGTATATCTAATAAAAGGTAAGATAATTATGAAAAAACTAATTTAAGGAGTGACCATACCAAAAATGGAGTGAAAGGGGGAGAACCCAAAGAAAGAAAGTTGGGTTTGAGAATTTCCCCTTACCTTGTATCTGAACGCTTTCTTCGCATTAATTTCATTTATAGACACATTAGATTAATTAATTATCAGTTAAAAAACCTTTTTTACATTAATATTGTTCATTATGGTTTCATTAAGTTATTTTATGGGCCTTTCTATGATTTATATATTTTGAAAACATTGTTCAGGAATGTTCGTTTTTATGGTTTTCTTGAGCGGTTGACTTGTATTCATCTATGGAAGTTTGTGTAGACCATGGGTAAACATACAGAACTGATATTAAATTTTATTAATTATCTTAAAGTAGTTTAAATGATCTTATAATTTATTATATTATATAACATGTGGATGAATCATTAGATAGGATCTTAATGATGATCGTTTGGGTTAATTCGGTGGTTTTTCGTTCACAATGAACTTGTTTCTTTTAATTATTTAGTAATATGTAAATAAGTTAGTTCCAGAACATTAAATAGGATATAATACATATAAAATACTCTGTTTCAACCATTAAAATGGTTTCATGAGCAGATATGAAGGTATAAATGGAAAAAAGAAAACATGTTGTTCTTGAAGGTGATAAATTAACACCTCACGAACAACGTTTTCCTTTCTGAAATAAAAAGAAGAGGAGATGGGTTTGGATGATATAATATCCCATTAATATCATAACATTACAGTATATTTATGATACTAGAGTTACCATACCATTTGGATGATGATAGGTGGGGAGAGAATAAGAAAACAACTTGAAGTTTAAAGGAAATTAAAGGAAAATAGAGAGAGGGGAATTGCCTCTTGGATCCTCCTCTTGAGATCCTCCTTAAGGAAGATAGGATTGGTCTATTGATGAGACCAGAAGCTCTTGGACGTGGGAGAGGGAATAGGGATGATTCTTGAGAATATTTTGGACATGTATTGAATCTTTAGAGGTTTGTTTTGGCAAGGAGAGGGAGAGGATTTATTTATACATGAGGAGTGGGTGTTTTTAGAATAAAATATTAAATAAAATAATATATCAAATGTTAGAGTTGTAATATTAGTTTTTTGACATAATAAATCATATATTTATATAATATAATTATTTTTAGACTCTAAATAATCTTTATAATATTAATTCATTAATTTATTAAAAGGAAAGTGAAAGAAAGACAAAAGGATACTTTAAGGAATCACCTTTTGAATTTAGGCTTTGGAAAGTTCTTTTTAGATTTAGAAATTGGGTTTATTGTATTTTAAGGAAACATTTATGAAATTAAATATAAAATGGCTGAATAAAAAGTTCTATAAATTTTATTTCATCATTATACCGTGAATGATGTGATTTAAGATACACTGGTTATGTGAAAAAATATATTTTTACTATTCACCCGAAAATGGAAGTATTTTAGAAAAATCCAAAAAATTCACCCTAACTATTTTTCAACGTGTAGAATCCAGAAATGAAATACATATTTCTAAAATAATTTTCTAAATGTGATTAATTTAATATTTAATTAAAATCATAATTTACTTGAAAAATACAATAATTAAAATTAAAACTGATTTTATAATGCTTTAAAAATTTACATAAGGTCTTATAAAATTATCTTAAAACTAGAATAAATTCCATTTTTAAATTATGAACACATTTTTAGAAAATATATTTTCTTTTAAATTAATTATTTAATTATAATTATTTATTTATGACTTACCAAAATACCAATATTTTTACTAAGGTCAAATTATCACTTATAAGATGCCTAAAGTTTATTTAATCTTTCAAGGGTAAGGTTACTATTACTTCTGATGATTTAATATTCATAAGGGTCATATTACTATTCATAATGGTAGGTTACTATTCATAAGGGTATGATACTATTCCCCAAAAATTATGTTTGTTCTATTAGACTCCAAAAATCATCCTGAACACAATCGTGTATGTCAGATTTTCGAAATTCAAAACATAGAAGTGGAAAAATTATGTTTAATGGTCACATAATATTTAGTATAATTATATGTCATTTTTATTCATAATGTGATTATGCTATAAGGAATAATTATAAGAAGGGTATTCCATTGATAATACTTTGGGTCGTTACAGAAGTAGTCACCCACATTAGGGGAAAACCTTGTAAAAAATTGTATTCCTTAATTCATTTTCTTATATTTTAATTTGAGTTAGGTTGAGTTTTAAATTTTAGAGGATCAAAACTATAACAAGTTACATGGGTTTATTTTAAAATAAATGAATTTATAAAAGATCGCCACTGATTCGACCCCCCCCCCCCTTCTTAGTGGCCTACATATTTCTAGGAATATTGAGTGGTACCAGAGTAGGAAGGTTCCCTTTATAAGATGCTTATATTCCTTATCATGTATAATATCAACTCGGTTAATATCATAGGTATTCCAATCATTGACATCAAAAATTATCATGGATGGAAAAAAATGGTACTCTATATTCTATCACTTGTCGAGGAAGTGATTGATGTCACTATTATAGGTTTTTTACCCATATAGAAAGATGCTCATATGATATTTTCTAAAAAAGAATATTATGGTTGATGGAAAATCTATAAATTCTATTCTTGTTTCCTTTTCAAAAAAAATTTTTATATTAAGGTGATGAGTTTAAATATAACAACGAAAACATGGGACAAACTTTAAAGCTTCTTTTAGTGAAATGGAAAAGTGAAGGATGAAAAAATATAAATAGGGAAAAGTAATTTTGTAGACATCAAGATGGCCTAATATAGAACTATTGACACCCACTTAAATAAAATTAATAAAATTATTAGTAATATCAAAGGATTTGGGGATGTATGGGAAGATATATATATTTTAAAAAAATTGATGAGGAACTTTCCAGAACTATTTGATGTTAAAATCGCTACTTTAGAAGATAAAGCAGATTTATCCCTTTATGAATTACATAACTTTCTTATTGCGTATGAAATGATGAAAGATCACACTTTCAAAAAGTATATTAAGGAAGAGATATAATTTTAAGCTATGAGGAAGCTGAAAATTTGAGATTATGGACATGAGGTAATGAGACTTATGAATCGAAAGACAAGGAATATAATAATGAAGTGAATGATAGAATCAAGTCCCTTGTATATAAAAATTATAGTAAATATAGAGGTAACTAAAAATTAAAACTCTCACTTAAATGTTTTGAGTGTGGAAGCACCATAAATCATTAAATGAACTATCCAAAGAAGAAAGATAAAGAATATAATGATAATGATTTTGAGAAAAAACCTTGAAGGAATAAGTGGGTAAAAACATCCAAGGAAGATAAGAAACCCAGTAAATATAGGAAAAGGTTTATTGGAATAAATAAAACAAGTGCGTTGAGTAGGTGTTTAAGGTTCCAGGTGAAACAAAATCTCGTGGGTGGATGTGCCCACTTGGCTTTTTGTCATTAAAAATTATCAATCCGAGATCAATACAACGATAAATGCCAGTCTCCACGAATCGAATCACAGAAATAGACAAAGAAAAGGAAAGTCCCAGAACTACAAAGTAGGATCGTTATAGATTGATTATAATTAATTTAATCAATTGAAAAGAAGTACCTTTTGGTTTCTTTCTTCATTGATATTTCTCATCACGTTCCAATGTGATACGTCGTTGCGTTGTAGAAGCCAAGGGTAGACTTCCTCTAGCGGTGATCCCCACGTTCACCACGTATCTCTAGAGGTCGCCAAAGGATTCTCCGGGTGCTAGATTGGAGAAATATTTGCTTGCTTTGTCCTCCTTAGATCGTCTTGATCCGATGGATGAGGATCTCTCTCTGTCTTGAGAGCGTTCTTGGAGGAAGGAGTTCTCTCGGCCTTGAGGGAATTCTCTAGAATTTTTGTGCACAATGATTAAGGAAAAGTGTTGGGGTTGTGAGGATATTTATAATTGGGTTTGAGGTTATAGAGTTATGATAATAAATAAACACGTTACGCATTTATTTATTTCATTAACTCTTATTGAAAACACCCATATCGAATCATTAATCCCTTGACATGCACCCATGTTGATTATAATAAAAATCATTTAATAAAACAATATTATTTCCTCAAAATCCCGATTGGAAAAACTACACGGTGTGTACTTGTTTTTCTTTTCCTTTCTAAAATTAAAACTACATTGCATGTAATCATTAATACAAGGCGTGTACTTGTTTTCAAAATAAAAACTACACGGCGTGTACTTGTTTTCATTTTAGTCTTCCTCCAACATTAAAATGGTTTAGGCTTCCTTGAATAATTATTAAACCACGTACAGTAATAATCTTTATTCTACTTGAGATACTTGGATACACTAAGTGTGTGACCCTCTAGGCCACTTTCTTGTTGGAATTAGGCGAGCTTGCCTAAAGTCCAAGATTACTGTCTAGAAACGGGTCAAGGCACCAAAGAGAAATAACTTGACATCGCATTCACGTGTCACATCATACGAATGACTACCATGTAATTTTATCCCTTTGTCTCAGTATATCTTCAAGCAGGTTTCATGGTAGTGTCATAAACCTATATGCTTGATCTGTCATTATTTGACTTCCAGAAATAAACTCATCGTGTCACCATGGCCATGGAATTTTTTCAACAGTTATATTTCAATCAAATGGATCGATATATCTACTTCCATAAATATGGAAGGGAAAAATCCTTCTTCGACTTATCCATTAACAACATGTCATTCGTGACGCACCCAATGTACCCTAATTCATGCCAACTCTTTTCATGACAGTTTTCGTCAGCAAGTCTAAGTGTGCGAGTCATGGCATGAGTTAATAATAATCTTCCAGTATAAATACCGTTACACACGGTCGTAGATAGAAATGTCCGATGACACCAAGACATACGGAATTTCTACTGGCAGGTCTGTTCTCATAATCTCCCATCTTGGAGATTACCAAGTGCGAACTCTATGAGAGAGAGTCTTGTCTTCTTATGAGTACTCACACATGATGGTTTGTATACTATGTTTCCTATCATAGTATGTCATCCAACCATAGAACTTTATTTAAGAATATCGTTATAGCATTTCAAGGTTCTCATCATAGCGGGGATCTACCATGACCTTATCAATACAACAAATATTCAAGGACATTATTATATTATAGTCATGCAGAACAATGAACAATATATAATAAGTGAAGATTCATGTAATTAAAGTACAAAACCATTGGTTCTCAGGACACCAACCCTAACAAACTCCCACTTGTACTAGAGCCAACTACCTACGACTTTTAGTCCGCTAGACCTCACATGATGATCATGTTTCTACTAAGTCAAGGCTTTAGTCAAGGGGTCTGCCACGTTGTCTTCTGTAGAAATACTGCTCACTGCAACTTCACCACTCTGAGAAAAATATCTCAATAGATGATACTTCCAAAGTATGTGCTTTGTCCGCTGATGTGACCTTGGCTATTTTCCAAGTGCCACCGCTGCAGTATTATCACAATAGAGTGTGATAGGTTCTTTACTACTAGGTACAACTTCCAACTCTTGGACAAAGCTTCGTATCCATACTGCTTCTTTAGCTACCTTAAAAGCTGCAATATACTCGGATTCCGCTGTAGAATCTTCCACCACACTTTGCTTTGAGCTCTTCCAACTCACTGCACATACATTCAAACTAAAGATGTATCCAGTCTGTGAATTGATGTCATCTTGATCAGTCTGTAAACTATCACCTACATGTCCTCTGATGACTAGTTCCTCATCTCCTCCATAAACCAGGAACATATCCTTAGTACGCCTCAGATACTTAAGGATAGTCTTGACTTCCATCCAATAACGGTCTCCTAGATCATCTTGATATATGCCTACCGCACTTAATACGTAAGAAACATCTATCCTTGTATATAGCATAGCATACATGACTGACCCAATCGCGGATGCATAAGGGATCCTTGCCATTTTCTTTCTTTCCTCATGTGTCTGAGGACACATTTTCTTGGAAAGATGAATGCCATGTAACACTGGCAACAATCCCCTCTTAGATTGTTCCATACTGAATCTCTTCAATATCTTTTCAATGTATGTACTTTGAATTAGGTCCAGCATTCTCTTGGATCTATCACGATGGATCTTGATCCCTAGAATATATGATGCCTCGCCCAAGTCTTTCATGGAGAAGCATTTATCCAACCATATCTTAACTTACTGTAAGACAGGTACTTCGTTTTCAATTAGTAATATGTCATCAATATATACTATTAGGAAAACGACTGCACTTACACTAAACCTTTTGTAGACACAAGGCTCACATTCGTTCTTAACAAAGACAAATTCCATTACGGCTTCATCAAAATGAATTTTCCATGACCTTGATGCTTGCTTTAATCCATAAATGGATTTCTGCAACTTGCATACCTTTTTGGCAACCTTTGGAGTCACAAACCCTTCAGGTTGTGTCATGTAGACATCTTCCTGGAGGTTCCTATTATGGAATGCTATTTTGACATCCATTTTCCAACTTTCATAGTCATGGTAAGCAGCAATGGTCAATAGGATTCTGATGGATTTCAGCATCGCAACTGGTGAAAAGGTTTAATCATAGTCAATTCCTTGACGTTGTCTAAAACCTTTTACAACCAGTCGTGCCTTATAGGTGCTGACTTTCCCCTCCATGTCCAGTTTCTTCTTGAATACCCATTTATTACCAATAGTATTTACATCAACTAGAGGATCTACCAAATTCAAGACTTGGTTTTAGTACATGGAATCCATTTCAGAATTCATGGCTTATTGCCACTTGTCAACGTATGTGCCTTCAACTGCTTCCTTATAGGTAAGATGATCATCATTGTCAACCAATAATGAGTCACCATCCACGGTGACAAGAAAACCATATCGTTCTGGTTCTCTTACCTCTCTTGTGATCCTAGTCAGTTCTTGTGTCTCTGGAACAGATTGTTCTTCCATGGGGCTTTGTGGAATCTATTCTTGTACCAACTCTTGTGTATCTTGAGCCTCAACTTCATCAAAGTATATCTCGCTCCCACTCTCTCTTTTGGAGATGTGCTCCCTCTCAAGGAATATGGTGTGTCCTGCCACTATAACCTTTTTATTTGAGGTGTTGTATAGGTAATATCTCCTTGTTTCCTTGGTATATCCAATAAAGATACACTTTGTGCCTTGGGGTGCAAGTTTTTACCTGAAGAGGCCTTAACAAATGCTTCACTACCCCACACATGTAAATTTGATAACATGGGTTTGTGTCCACTCCATAACTCATTTGGAATACCATTTATCGATTTAGTTGGTACTTGGTTTAGTATGTGTGCTTCTATTTGTAATGAATATCCCTAAAAGGATAATGGAAGACTCGCATGACTCATCATTGATCTCACCATGTCTAACAGGGTGTGGTTCCTCCTTTCGCTTACACCATTCCACTGTGGTGTGTAAGGAGGGGTGAGTTGAGATAGAATCCCAAACTCCCGTAAGAAATCAAGGAAGTCCTGATTAAGATATTCTCCTCCTCTGTCTGAATGGAGTTTCTTAATCTTCTTACCAAGATGGTTCTCAACTTCATTCTTGTATTCTTTGAACTGATCCAAAGAATCTGACTTATACCTCATTAAGAAAATATATACATATCTACTAAAATCATCGGTAAAAGTTATGAAGTACAAGAACCCACCCCTTGATTTAACTGGAAATGGTCCACACACATCTATGTGAACTAATTCTAGAAGCTCTTTAGCCCTTTCACCTTTCCCACTAAATAGGGCTTTGGTCATTTTGCCTTTTAGACACGCATGACATTCACCAAGTGGTTTTAGTTGAAAGAATCTAAATACCCATCTTGATGTAATTTTGTCAAATGTTTCTCATTGACATGACCTAGCTGATGATGCCAAAGTTGGGTGTGGTATAAGTCATGTGAATTAATTTTTTCATCGATTTCCATTACTTGGTTTGTGTATTCTAACACATAAAGGTCGTTATATAAATGTGCCCCACCAAAACAAATGCTATCTTTATAAAAGTAGCAACATCCACTTCCAAACTTGAAGATGAATCCATCAGTATCTAATCTGGATACTGAAATAATGTTTTTGGTTACAGAGGGTACATAATAACATCCTTTCAAAACCAAGACCTTCCCAGTATGAAATGTGAGGTGGTAGTCTCCAACAGCTACAGCAGCAAGTCTGGCTCTGTTGGCTGTTCGTAGATCCACCTCACCTCGGTCAATCTTTCTGAATCTACTTGATTCCTATATTTGGATACAGATGTGAGCACCATAATTAGTATATAATAACCAATTTGTAGAAACAGATAGATTTCATTCGATAACAAATGCACCTGAAGCTTCCCCTTGCTTTCTTGGCTGGGTGCAGTTTTTCTTCCAGTGGCCCTTCTTGCCACATGCGAAACAAACAGCCTCTTGTTCTTTTGCCTCCCATTTGATCTTCCTTTTCTTGGAAGGCCTTGAAGAATCTTTGGGCTTAAATCTCTTCTCCTTCCCTTTCCTTTTATTCACCATAAGGACAGAAGGCTTTTCACGCTTCATATCATTGTCCACTTGGCGAATAATAATGAGAAGATCGGATAGAGACTTCTTAATGTTGTTCATGTTGAAATTTACAAAAAAGTTATAGAAGCTCTGGGGAAGGGATGCAAGAATGAGATTGGTACCCAGTTCTTCGAGGAGTTTAAACCATAGAACCTCCAAGAGCTCAATGTGTCCAATGAGCTTAAATACATGAGGCCCAGCTGGGGCACCCTCTCCAAGCTTTCTCTGGAATAGAGCCTTGGAGATCTCAAACCTTTCCTATCTTTCTCTCTACTGTTATAGACCACGGAGGTTCTCAAGCATGCTATAGGCATCCATGTCTTCATGAGACTTCATGATCTCACTTCAAATTGATTATAGCATCAAACATTGAACGTCGAGTGCATCGTTTAAATGTTGATCATAGACCAGAAAATATTCATCACTTGCCCCTTGGGGAGGCGAATCAGGAAGTGAGGACTTCAACACGTAAAACTTTCATTCATGGTGTAGGATAACCCGAAGGCACCTAAACCATTCCTGAAATTTATTGTCGGTGAGAATATTGTCTTTATCTAGAATTGATCATAGATAAAATGTGGTTGACGAGCTTGTCATATTGATTCTACAATTTAAAAGAGCAGATATATCAGTACCTTTTGATTACATTTAATGAAAAATAATAAATGAATTTATTAAGTCTCCCACTATTTTATCAAGTCCCAATAGCCCTCACCATTGAACTCAGAATGTCCAATTTCTTTGACATTCTAGTGGAAAGGATCCATATTCCCCTTCGCATAACCCCAACAAGGTTTGGTTAAGCTATTTGAAGGTATTTAGGTAGGCAGGTCATTGCCAACTGTGAGCTTACTGTTCCTTGATCTATTGAGTTGACTCCCCAATCCTGAAATCCTAACTTGGATTTCCTCAACACTTGCCTCCATTTTAAAACAAGTCTATCAAGGGCTACTCCTCTTGATGTAAAATGTTTAATTCAACCCAAAACTTTCACAAGATCTTCCTTTATAAAAGTAAGTGTCCCAACAAGGGTTGGTCAAACACATAGTTTTATTGAGTCATTCCCTTAATCAAGTAATGAAAGGCTTGGTCTGACTTAATATGGTATTTGATGGATTTTATTCTTTATGTGTAGTTTTGAATTATCACATGCTTGTTAATATTAAGTGATGCTTGCTTAAGTGATTAACCATGTTTTGATAATGTTTACACATAGTCCGGTTTTTATTTTATTCCATCTTTGCATGCTTGTTTATTTCATTAATTATGTGATCGCGACAACACATACATAATAAATAAACAATGCAATCAGACAGAAATAAATTAATATGGCATGATCATGAGCTTCTATTGGTAATCTTATCTAGCAGTTTGATAAGCTAACACTAGCCTAGAAAAAACACCTCGAACCCGATGGTTCGTGTTTTATAGCTCCCATTTGTCCACCTTTGCATCTTCTTGGGTTGGTTTTGCCTCGGCTTCGAATTTGAAAACCATCTCCACTAGCTTGGGAGATCCTCCATTACATGGGGTTTACATTAAAGAAACCATGGGCACGCAGTCCCTACATTTTATTGGAAGAAGGCTTGCATGCCAACAAATTTAAATTAAACAAATTTAAATGAAACCATACACACATACGAAGGGTCTTTGGTCTAGCTCATGATCATCCATAGAATGAAACGACATTTACGCATATTTAGAATTCAAATTATTTTAATTGTTCTTTTATTTAAGATAATTCACGCTTGAATTCAATTAATTATGATCTTATAATTAATCAATTCTTTATCTTAAATTCCTTTCTGAATTTCCTTAAGATTCTTCTCATCCATATTCCTTGTACAAGTCTTTGTACTTTTGGAGGAAAGCTGGTGAAATTCCATTTCTGGAAAGTACACGGCGTGTAGGATATATTACACGGTGTGTATTTTCACCCATTATCCAAAGTACACGTCGTGGGCTTTGGCGTATTTTTCTATAATTTGGAAATTTTGGAGTACACAGCATGTAGATTAATCTAACACTGCGTGTACTTCCTTGTTACGCGGTTACCGGCCTGGAAATCTCTTTTACGCGGTACATGGATTCCCCCTTGTACATGGTTTCACCTGAGCCGGATCAGACTACATGGCGTGTCAATTCAACATACACGCTGTGTATTCCAATTTCCACGCGCCGTTCAATTCTGGTCAACACGGTGTAATAAATACTTAGTTATACTCAATTCAAACGGCATGGTTTGGCGGACCAGTACTAGTTCATTGAACCTAAGTACACGGTGTGTAGTTTTCATTACACGTTGTGTATTCCCGTTTTGTACAGACAGAAAGAGCGGCTCCTTCGGATGAGTTCCTCGTTTTTATTTTAATCAAAATTAAATTAAAAGGTCGTTTCTGTGATATGAATCGAGAAATGAAGAAGGAAGAACAGATCTCGTTTATTCAGATTAGAGAACGATTTATCTTGAATTGAATCAAATATAAATGTGTAAATTATCAACGATAATTAAATAACTATAATCAACGTTGTAACCTCCCTCTAATACCAGTTGAAGGTTCCAGGTGCAGCAGAAGCTCATGGGTGGATGTGCCCACTTGGCTTTTTGTCATTAACAATGATCAATCTGGGATCAATACGATGATAAATGCCAGTCTCCACGGATCGAATCACAGAAATAGACAAAGAAAAGGAAAGTCCTGGAACCACAAAGTAGGATCATTACAGATTTATTATAATTAATTTAATCAGTTGAAAAGAAGTACCTTTTAGTGTTCTTTCTTCATTGATATTTCTGATCACGTTCCGATGTGATATGTCGTTGTGTCGCAGAATCCAAGGGTAGACTTCATCTAGCGGTAATCCACACATTCACCACGTATCTATGGACATCGCCAAAGGATTCTCTGGGTGCTAGCGTAGAGAAATATTTTCTTGCGTTGTCCGCCTTAGATCGTCTTGATCTAATGGATGAGGATCTCTCTCGGTCTTGAGAGCATTCTTGGAGGAAGGAGTTCTCTCGACCTTGAGGGAATTCTCCAGAATTTTTGTGCACAACGATTAAGGAAAAGTATTGGGGTTGTGAGGATATTTATAATCGGGTTTGAGGTTATAGAGTTGTGACAATAAATAAACTCGTTACGCGTTTTATTTATTTCATTAACACTTATCAAAAACCCCCATGTCGAATCATTAATTCCTTGACATGCGCCCATACTGATTATAATAAATATCATTTAATAAAACAACATTATTTCCTCAAAATCCTGACTAGAAAAACTACACAGCATGTACTTGTTTTTCTTTTCCTTTACAAAACGAAAACTACACGGCGTGTAATCATTAATACAAGGCATGTACTTGTTTTCAAAATAAAAACTACACGGCATGTAATCATTAATACACGGTGTGTACTTGTTTTAATTTTATTTTTCCTCCAACATTAAAATGATTTAGGCTTCCTTGAATAATTATTAAACCACGTACGGGAATAATCTTTATTCTACTTGAGATACTTGGATACACTAAGTGTGTGACCCTCTAGGCCTCTTTCTCATTGGCATTAGGTGAGCTTGCCTAAAGTCCAAGATTACTGTCTAGAAACGGGTCAAGGCACCAAAGAGAAAGAAGTTGACATCGCATTGACGTGTCACCTCATACGAATGCTTACCGTGTAATTTAACCTCTTTGTCTCAATATCTCATCAAGCATGTTTCATGGCAGTGTCATACACCTATATACTTGATCTGTCATTCTTTGACTTCCAGAAATAAACTCGTCGTGTCACCATGGCCATGGAATTTGTTCGACAATTCTATTTCAATCAAAGGGCCCGAGATATCTACTTCCATAAATATGGAAGGGACAAATCCTTCCTTGACTTATCCATTAACAACATGTCATTCGTGACGTACCCAACGTACCCTACTTCCCGCCAACTCTCTTCGTGACGGTTTTCGTCAGCAAATCTAAGTGCGTGAGTCATGACATGAGTTAATGATAATCTTCCAGTCTAAGGACCATTACACACGCTCATAGATAGCAATGTCCGATGACACCAAGACATGCAGAATTGCTACTGGCGGGTCTGTTCTCATAATCTCCCATCTTGGAGATTATCAAGTGTGAACTCCATGAGAGAGAGTCTCGTCTTTTTACGAGTACTCACACATGACGGTCTGTATACTATGTGTCTTATCATAGTATGTCATCCAACCGTAGAACTTTATTTAAGAATATCGTTATAGCATTTCAAGGTTCTCATCATAGCGGGGATCTGCCATTACCTTATCAATGGAACAAATATTCCAGGACATTATTATATTATAATCGTGCAGAACAATGAACAATATATAATAAGTGAACATTCATGTAATCAAAGTACAAAACAGTTGGTTCTCAGGACACCAACCCTGACAGTAAGAAGTTAGATTATAACTCTATTGATAATAGTTCTTCAGAAGATGAAGCATCAGAAAAATGTAGAACCTTTATGGATCATGTTGATAGAAAGAAAGATACTTTAAATAGTGAAGAAGAAGATGGTGTAGAAACCTATAGAGAATATCAACTTAGCTTATAACTTGTTTCATGTATTTATAAAAATGAAAAAATCAAGAAATAATCTACAATATTGAATAATGAAATTGGGATAAAGAATGAATGAAAGAAATAATTTCTTAAAAATAAAGATGTGTACAAAGAAGAAATTAAGAAACTCAAGCTCAAAGTTATAAAACAAGGAAAGATGGTGACATATCTTGATGAACAAATTACTTATAATGAAAATGAGACATGTAAGATACAATCAACATGTATCTTGGTTAAAAATTTCATTAATAATATTTGAGATAATTTCAAAAAATCTCTAGACGTAAAAGTTGAAATATCTCAAGATGCTGGAATAACTCATCCAATGATTGAAGTGAAATCTACACCCACTAAACATTAAAGTTCATCTAATTATACTAACCTTCCTGGCTCCAGAATTAACAATGGGGGAGCTTGGGTTGAGAAAATATGTGAGAAATACGTCACACCAATGGAAGTAAAAAGTAACTACTGAAAGAATGATTCCCCACTCCATGGGAAATCAAATTCTGAAAAGTATGATGAATCTCAACAAACTTATCCCAGGAGAAAACCATACTTCTATAAAAGATTGAGATTCAATAGATATTGTTTTTATTGTTGGATATATAGGAACAAGGTGTACAATTTGTAGAACAACATGTCTCTCAATGGGAGTAGGTAATAACTGAGGGGGTCAACAGTGGAAGAAAAAAAAGTTACTCACCAAAGATGAAGGAAGAAAAAAAAATACATTAGTAGCGAAAAAAACTCTAAAGGAAAAAAATTGATTTTATTACGTGTAGGAAATTTTTGGAAGGTGTGACCAACCTGGTCACTATACTAAAGATTGAATGAAAACACTCCCAGGCAAAGTTACTTATACAAGGAAGTAAACGGAATCTAATAAAATAAAATAAAAGTCGAATCTTTTATTGTTGATACCACTCTGAAATCTAGAAAAAAGGAATAAACCATGGATTCTTGATAGTGGTTATTCCTCGCATATGATTGGAGATATGAAAATATTAAAAAATATTCAAGAAAATGAGGGAGGAGTAGTCGCTTTCAAAAATGACAGTTTCTTAAAAATAGGAGGAATTGATTCAGTTGAGATTGAAATTGGGAAGATAAATTGAAAGGAATTTATATTTATTGATGAGATTAATAACAACTTACTTAGTGTTAACCAACTATATGATAATGGTAAGGAATTTATCTTCAGAAAAGATTTATGTAACATCTTAATGTTTCAAAAATAGAAAAATTAACCCCAAGGGATAATGAACCGGTGGAAATACGTTCTTGATTAGAGATCCTAGTAATTCTTACTATTTATATACTGAGGATGAAAACAATATGTGTCACCGAAGACTTGGGCATCTTGTCTAGTAAAGTATGAGCACGATTTCAAAGGAATATGTTGTAAGAGATCTACCACAAATAAAAATAAAATATGATGTTGTTTTTACAACTTGCCTGAAAGGAAGGATGGTTAGTGGAAGACATAAGAAAGTTGAAATTCAATCCACCATACCTCTTGATCTCATTCACTATGGTCTATATGGGATAATTAGCCATCAATCAACAAAGAGTGATTTGTGATTTATTATTTTCATTGATGATTTCACTCATATGACGAGAGTAATGTTCATGAAACATAAATCAAAGGTTGCAGAATTGTTCAGATTTTTTAAAAGAGGTCTTGGGAAACAGTGGTTTGTATATATATTAAAGCTGAAAGTAGATGATAGGGTTGTGTTTTAACACACTTTGCCACATAATTTATTTTAATTAATTTTCTTTTTATTATTAAAATGGTTTATTTTGTTTCATAATTTTCAATTAATGTTAATATTTTTTTAATTATTAAAATAGTGATTTTTCGTTTAAATATGCATTTTTTGTTATTTATAATAATTTAAAGATTAAATAATTAATTTTTTTACCACCATTTTTTATTACCGTGTACTTTTTAAAATTTTAATTATAAATTTTCATTCTTTTAATTCATTCATTTTTTATGTCATTATTTTAATTGTTTAATTTGGTATTCAATTATTTCAGTTTAATAAATCTTAATCCGTTTAATTAATCTATTTTTATTTTATTGTTTTATTTATATCCCTGTTTTTGTAATTAGTTTACTTTCTTAAGTTATTATTTTTTTAATTTAATTCATTCTTTCAATTTTTTTCATTCTATTATTTAATTCTGTATTTCAAATAAATTTTTTATCGTTTTAAATATTCATTATTTCAATTAATTCATTATAACTAATTAATTATATATGCAATTGTATTTCAAATAATTTTTATTGTTTCAATTTAATTTATTTGATTCATTATTTAAATTTGAAAATAAATAATTTTAACTTTATTGTTTTTTTATGTGTTTTGTTTATTTTGTAATTTTAGAATTAATTTATACATTTTATTTTATTTTAGGAAAATGGTACTGCCATTAGCCACCGTTCATCATGCCACCACCCGCCAGCCCATTCACCGCCAAACAGGGTAGCGACCACTAGCAAACGCCAGCGGCCTTTGCCACTGCTAATGATGCCACCTCCAGCATCTAACGATGCTTCCGCCGGAATAGACTCCAACGATATCACCTTCAAAATTACTCATTTCTCAGTATCTGTACAAATTGAACCTGAAATCTAGATCCACTTATGTAATCATCCCCCACCATTGAAGAAGAATCCACTAAGATTACCAAGGAAGAGATTCGAACCAGATCAAAGCCACCCGTTGAAGAAGCCTCACTGAGTCACCACCACTCATGAGGAAGCCCAAGTCAGAACCGCACCCACCTATACAGAGCACCACCATGAGAACATGGACGGCTGCGACCCGTGTTGTTGTGCCGATTGATGAAACTGCACTCCCATTCCAAATCCATTAAGAGGTGACCATGCTTGAAGTGCCACTCGAGGAGAAGGATTGACCCAAGACACTACGCCTTCAAAGAGAAGCCAGGGTCAAGCCCCTAGAGAAGAATTGCACAGGGCGAAGATAAGAAGAAAGGGGAAAATAAATAAATAAATAAACAATAAAATAATAATAATAAAGAATTATAAATTAACGCATATAATAATAATAATAGTTATAATATGTGTGTGTGTATTAATTAGTATTTAAGTTTATAAATATTGTTTTATTTATTTAATGATAGTAATAATAAATATAATATATATTTTTTAAAAAATATTATTATTTACATATATAATTAAGTAATATATTTATATTATAAAATAAATATATCTTCTCAGACGTCAACTAGTGATATCCGAGCCCAAAAAATAGAAATTCATTTTTTTCATCACTAATGTTTCACGCTGAACATTTTTTTTTATTTTCTTGAAGGATCGGGTGATCGAAGAAAATGATGATCACACGTACTAATCATGGGTATTGGACTACTTATGAGAGGGGAGGTGTGATTCGTTTCAAGAGGCCAACTACACTCACTTGGAATTCACTTGGAGCTGGTGATGAGCATCTCAAAGCATGACTCATGGATTGTTACTACTGGTTATTAGCTTGTTTTTGTAACTTAATTTTCTTTTCTTTTCAAATAAGAGGGGAGATCCTCTATTTTCACATCCCTTGGACATGGGAACCATCTCGATACCTATAGATGGACACCCCTCTTATCTTTTGCTTCCCATTTTTCATTGTTTTCATTTTTGTTTCATCTTTGTAAAATATTGTAGTTATGTCTCTATTTTTTATTTGAATTGTGATTTTTGTTTGTTAATCCTCAATTTGTGTTGTGATATCGAATCTCCAGTAATGGATAACTAATTTTTGAGTCCAGATTCATGAAGTAAATCTAGAGACTTCCTGTATATTTGTACTTCATGAAGATTGCCACCTCTTTATCACTCTAAGGAGATTATAATGGTGATTTGTGGTGTGAAAGATACCATCCATGCACTCGATCGGTTTGCTTCTTTTTATATTTGATATTTATCCCCTTATCCTCTTACCTCACTCGATCAAGTGGTTAAGGGAGGTTGTGTGATTTTTTATCCTTCGAAGATCACTTCATTTGGGATGAAATTATTGGCTAGAGTACTTTGATTAGGATATTTCTCTGTTTTGGGAGAGTATTCATCTGTTGGAAGTGATTCTATGCACGAATGTTCAATGTTTTAGGTGAGAGAGGTGTGCACATCATGCCATTGAACATGAACTAAATGGTTTTAGATTTGTTGGTTTTATTCTTAAGAATATCTATGATAGGGAGTTAAGGGTGGATCAACTAGGATCTTACCTTGTTCTTGATAACTGTCTTCTTTATCTTTCTATATTTTCTCTTTCTTCATTTTATTTGGTTTCCTTTGTTTCTCATTCATTCATTGATTCATCAATATGACTATGTTTTTCCACATTGTTTCATACAATTCTCATTTTTTTGTTTCAAATTTTAAAAAACACAAAAATATTTTTGGGATCACCACCAGGGAATTCAACATTGCTTCCTTGAGAGCAACCCTGATTTTTTCCATTGTGCTATACCTGGTGTTTTATAAATGTATCTTTGACCATCCATATGAAAATGATGTTGTCAGTAGATAATGTAAACGAGTAGAAAAG
Organism: Viscum album; assembly: GCA_963277665.1. Lineage (NCBI taxonomy): Eukaryota > Viridiplantae > Streptophyta > Magnoliopsida > Santalales > Viscaceae > Viscum > Viscum album. Next base: position 1,106,567,916 of record OY728145.1, read on the forward strand.
TAATTATTTTGAGTCCTTCTAGAAGAAACATGGAATTAAACATTAATACGGCGCTCCTTACAATCCTTAACAAAATAGAGTAGTGGAAAGGAAAAAATAGTTCTTTAGTTGAAATGGGAAGAACTATGTTCACTGAATATAAAATTTCAAAATTATTCTGGAGATAATCTATAAGTAAGTTGTACATTTTCAAAATAGATTTGTTCTTAGACCAGAATAAAAAATGTCTCCCTATGAGATGTGGTATAATAAAATCCTATAGTGAAATACTTTAAGGTTTTTAGGATCCCTTGATTACTAAAGATCAAAAAACCATATTTTATAAAGTTTAATGAAAAAGAGTAAGAAGGTTATTTCATGGGGTATTCATCTAACAGATAAATTTCCAACTGCAAAAGAAATGACTACATAAGTTGGTTGATTACTTTGATGTAAAAGTCACTAAAAACCAGTCTAGATTAACAAAATTAATCAAAGATAATGATAATGATGAAACAAAATAGATAATTATGAATTATAGATAAGTAGATGAGAATGAAGATGGTTTTGAGCCTAATCTTTTACAAGTTGATTTTAATCAGTCTAGTGATGAGGAAAGTAAGATAGGAAGAAAGACATAAAAATTTTGAACTTTAATAAAGTAGGTTTAAACTGATGATATCATCGGAAATTTAGAAGAATCTATTCATACAAGAAGAAGATTGAGGTTTGAAAATCAAAAATCACTTATGTCCTAGGGGGGAAATCAATTTTGAAGGTTTAAGAGTATAAAAATGGTTGAATGTGATGAATGAAAAGTTGGATCAAAATGAGAAGAATAAAAACTGAGATCTAGTTCCTCAACTAAAAGGAGGGAATGTTATAGGAAAAATGTGCGTTCAAAAGTCAAATTAATGAACAAGGATAAATTTTGATAAATAAATCATGGTTAATTTTTAAAGGTTACTCGTAGGTGGAAGGTTTCGCTTTTGAAGAAACTTGTGCTCACGTTGAAAGGCTTGAAACTATCCAAAATATTTTGACTATAGCTTCTCATAGAAATTACAAAGTTTTTCAAATTGATGTCAATTCACCATTATTAATGGAGAAATTGAGGAAGAAGTTTATATTGATCCACCTAGTGGGTTCATACTTGTCAATTATAGAACCATGGTGTGTAAGATGAAGAAATCCTTATATAGGTTGAAACTATCCTCTCATTCCTAGTATTCAAAACTTGATAGTTTCCTGAAGCATTTGAATGTTTGTAAAGGAATAGTTGATAGATAATTATATTTGAAATACATGATTATAGGTACCCTGATTTTCAATGTTTATGTTGATGACATAATTTTTGTAGTTAACAATGATAAATATTTTTAAGAATTTTTTAAAAAAATGAAGGAAAATTTTATTATTTCAATTCTAGGAGAGTTGAATTTCTTTCTAGGATTACAAGTTTAACAGAAAAAGAGATACATATTCCTTTCATGGGAAAAGTATGCTAAGGGGCTATCATAAAATTTTGGCATGAAAGGTTCAAGGGAAGTCTCTACACCTATTTTTCTTGGCATGGGACTATGTAAAGATGAAGCGGGGAAAAGTGTGAATCAAAAGGAAATATAAAAGTTTATTGGATGTTTACTCTATCTTACCATTTCAAGACCAGACATTTAGCACATGAGCCTCAGCGCAGTTGGTGAGGTATCCTTAAGTTCATCCACGAGACCTAGGTTTGAAACTATGCGGAGGCATATTTTCAGGGGGTACTGTAGCAGGTACTGTAGTAGGCACTATGCAGGTACTGTAGAAGTTACTGTAGAAGGTACTGTTCGGTACTGTAGCAGCCAGGACTACTAACATTGGCCACCGATTTGGGATTTGAGTACTTCAGGCCTTTGGGCCACCTAGGCCTTTGGGTCAGTAGGGATTTCAGGCGACCTTTAAGTCCTTCAAGACACCTTAAGGCCTCCGGGCCACATGCAGTTGCCCCAGACAGACTCTAAAAAAAAGGAGCAGCCTCATAGGAGGATTCAGAGTAGTTGCACTCACTAGAGCAGAACCAATGGATTTTGAAGAATGAGAGGGTATGGATATGTCATCGGTACCAGCCTGTGCTTACACGAGAAGCTTAGCCAGATGGTCATGCGAAGGTGGAGAGCTACCATCATGATGCATATGCTGGGGAGGGGAATTTCCTTGTAGTTATGGTCTGGTTGAATTCCTTAAGACCTTCGGGTCATGTAATGTCTCTTAAGCCAATGGTCCATATAATCACTAAGACTACGGGCCTTGTAAGGGTTCCCCCTCATCCCTTGAAATGGGGGTTATCAAAAATCAATAAAAATGAAGGCCTTCGGGCCATTTGGGAAAATACCAGACATTTAATTTATTATAAATTTTTATGCAAGATATAAGAGTGATCCAAATGAATCAAAAATACAAGTAGCAAAAAATAATCCCCATGTATGTTTAAGAAACATTATAATATGTCATGAGATGTATAATTAGAGTAATGAGTTATCCTTTCTTGTTTTCACTGATACTAATTGAGTTAGAAATTTTAATGATATAAAATCAATATTAAGAGGAACTTTCATCTTGGGATAAAGTTGTTTGAGATTTCATTGTAAGAAACAAAGATTTTCTATATTGTGTAAAGTTAAAGAAGAATACATTGACACCACTTAGGTATGTAGTCAAATTATGTGGATGAAAGTTTAATTCTAATATTTGAGGTTTAATGTTGAAAAACCATTGAAGATTCTTTATGATAATCAAAGTTCCATTAATCTCTCCAAAAATCCTATGAAACATTACTGATCAAAGCACATTGATATTTTTTGGTCCCTCAATAGGGGCTTAGACTGAGATTAACATGATAGGGAGGGTGAATAGGGTGTGAAATTTCTTTGAAAACTAATACTATTAACCTTACATGTCTCACTTTCCCTTAATGGATCTTGACATCTCAACCTTAGGGGTCACTTGTTATTCTCTTTAACCAAATATTATTAAGGTTTCTTAATATATTTTTGGGTTAATGTATAAAGTAAATATAGACACAAGTATTTACTTGGTTCACCCACACTAGGATACATCTATGGACCATTCATGGGTGTTGGTTTAGGAACCAAAATCCACTATAGAGCACACATCTCTTAGGGGTCACTTCTCTTACAAAGGTTTGGGATAGGTCACTCCTCACCCAATCTCATTTCCTTACAAAGTTTAGGGTCAACTCACTGTCTCCCATGGATCATTACCAATTATTCTTCCTCATTTTATAAATTTTTTTCTAAGGATAGAAACATAGTATATGGAAATTTAGGTCCCTTATATAATATAAATATCATGGAATGAATCCTCAAGAATAGATAAATAATCTATTGAATTGCACTTGGGATGAACCTTCACAATATGTGAACAAATCTACATGAATCACTTCTCTGTTTTTAGACAACACACACCTTATTATTCTTTATAAGAATCTTCAAAGGATTCTAAATATTCAATATTTCCATCCCCTCAATTGGAAAAATATTTTCTTCCTTAGAAACTTAGATATTTATTTGCACACAATGACCTTCTTACTCTTCTCCCTATCGAGATCCTGATTTAACAAAGAGATGCCATTCAATAAAGTGGACACCTATCACACCATTATGGGCCATTCAAATTTCCCAGCACTTGTTTATAAATTCCCATGATTTTATATTCAATTGTTGAAAAATAAATTTTCATGGAAATCATGAAAAAAAATTCTATTTCTTCATGAATTTATTCTAAAAAAATTACCAACATAAATGCTGAAAAATACTTTAATAAGAACTTGAATAATGGACAAAAGATACATCTCATGTTTTTTGAATCATTAAACAACCTGATATTGCATCGTCTAAGTGATTCAATCCACATTTGGCATGTTTTAATTAATCTCAACCCGACATGGATTGCACCATGCCCTGGTGAAATGAAACTAGCCATGTTTCCTTAACACTCCCAACACCATGAGTGTAGCCTCTTACTAAATCCATTTTTTCTAGTGACTCTACCTTCAACCATGAACACTTCCACTATAGTTTGGGGTATCTTGTTCTATCCTCTTATGAACTGTAGGTATTCAATATGTAACAACATATCAAACATGACTTGTCCACTTGGAATAACATTCTACACCAAACAATAAAAAAACAACATGAACCATGGGAATTCAGGTTGTTTTATCCTTCAAAATCACCTATCCACCACGGCTATCTCACCATGTGAGTGGTACTCATGCACTACTTCTTTCACACATGTGCACTAGAATTCCACCACGGTGACCACTGCAAGTATGGTCCCTTTCCTATTTCCCATTTTTTGAAATTTATTCTCAACAAACCAAATGATATGGGTTTGTTTCTCAGGGGTTGTACACCACCTTCACCATACCCATTGAAAAATGAGTGGTATTCCCTATTTTGGTCATGTAGCACTTGGGTCAAACACACTCCATGAACATCACATGTCGTATGGCTCCAAAAATCATTAACTTAACCAAGCATCACTTTTTCGACACTCAAAACATGTATATCTATAAATATTGATGCCAATAATATACCTTACATATATATTCTTTGGTAACAAACAATATCCCAAACATAAATTCACACTTTAGATTTATTCAACATGTGTTGTCAACAAAAATATTATCAATAAATACAACTTTCTTCATTGAGATTCCAACACACATCTTAGTTACCAACCATGACCATCCTTATTATAAAAAAATAAAACATTAATCCATTAGGATTTCTGAAAATATACCCCTTTGTATTTTTTATATAATACACAACATAATTTTTCTCACATTTCTCCCTCTTAATGATATATTTCTTAAGATATCTACTCCCCCTTATTTTCAATGAAATACAAATAGTATATTGAATGAAAAGGGTCTTTCCAAACATCCTCCATAAAATTTAGGACTGAATTAACCTTCCTTATCCACCTTATTATAGGTAACACCATCATTTTTTGTCATATCTCCATTGTTGGATTTCATGTTTTCACCCCCCTTAATGAAAATGAAGAAACTCCAAGAAAGATTATCCCCCCCTTAGTCTTAAACTTCTATGAGGAATTCCTCATGGTATTTAAATCCCCCTATGAGGACAGAGAGGATTCCCTAATTTCATTTTATCTCCCCCTTTTTTAAACTATCTTTTTATTTAAACATCATCCCTTCCTAATTTTCTCAAGAGACTCATTGAGTGAATTTACCACTTCGCACTTGAGATATCAACAAATCCTTAAATCCTACTGAGTTTGATATTAGTGTTAGAATTAAGAGTTTTTGGGAAAAAATGATTTCTATGTCACTCATGAATTCTATTTAAAGATCATATAATCTTTTTCTTTTTCCATCTTTTAAAACATAACTTGTGATCTTAGTAAATTCACACTAACCATTAGTACATAACATTAATGTAATTAGTTGTGATAAATAGACCACATGATGAAGTAATTGATACCACTTTTTAAAAACCTAATATCACTTGTTTCAAGAGTTATTTGATTTTAATAAATTATACCACTTGAACTCCATTCCATTCAGGCCTTCACAGACTTCAAAAATTATATATTTAAATTTAGTTTCATCCACTTTTGCTTTTCTAGTACAATCGACCTCAAGGATCATATCTATACCTTAATTATGTACCTATTAAAAAATAGTTGGAAATAATAAATCATATTGGGAAAGGGGTACCTTGAAGTTCCTCTAGTTGAGTAATAGGGTTGGTCAAGATGAAGTAACCCATCACTTTCATTCTTTACTTTTCCATTTTTTAGAATTCAAGAAAGTAATGAAATCATATCTTCAAATTATTCATCATCACTCATATCCAAACAACTTTACCTCTTGCTAATGGATCTACCTTGTGTGATACTTTTTATACGCTTCTCTTCATGGATGCAAACATTGTCGTCTTTCCTTGGCTGGGAATTTCCCATAATTATGGAATCAATCACACTTGAACATGTATCATCACTTGTAGCATCACTAGTGGATCTCACCACTGACTTTATTATCTTCTGAATCTTCTAATTTTTACCCTTAGTGGTTTTTATAGAACCACTTTATAAAACCACTTCCTTGATGGCAAAAATTTGTATCTTGGAATACCACTTATTCATAGATGGATAATCTTATTTTCCACCTATTTCATAGTTAAAAAACCTCTTGATTTTACTTCCATATTTTTATTTTTTCCATAAAAGATTGTTATTGTGAATACTTGGATCTTGATTATTGACACACCCTTTGTTAAAGATCAATTTCATTCTCTAAAACATTAAATCTATTTTAAAACATAATAGACATTTTCCCAGACAATCATTATCCTTGTAAGTCATAGGAGTGAAGTGTCTCTATATTGATTTTTACCCTTACATGCATTCATACAATTCAAATACCTTATTATGTGATCGATTTTAGATCAAATAGAAGATATATAAAAATAATTATACCTAATTTTGTCTATCCTTGATTGATATTTTGGAACTTCTGGAATTCTTATCACATATTTGGACATGTTATATTCAAAAAAACTACCCATTATGTGCCCAAATCTTCCACAATAGAAGCACTTCAATGAATCCTTATTTTACAGAACCACGTTTCTGGATTTTTCATGGAATAACTCTTTTATTAAATATTTTAATATATCTATTTCTCTTCATTTAAACATAATTTGATTTTACTTTCAGAGGTATATTTATCTTGTCTTTTTAGGTTTCCATTCTCTCCTCATGGTATCTTATATTCTCATCCTTTTTTTCAATATTGAAGCCAACTTATTCATCTCTAATATGACATATCCAAATATCCATTTTCTATCTTCAGATTATATTGTTAGTGAAAGAAAACTTTCCTTTAATTCCTTCTCTATGAAAATTTGTTTTATGATCTCTTAAGAAATATATTTAATTTTATCACTTTATTCTTTCATATGAATCCCCATTTTATACATGATGACATTTAAGGTCACTTATTCATCCTTTAACCTCTTTTTTCCAATTATAATTCTTTATTTATTCAAAACTAAACCTCATGAATGATACTACATTGATCCTCATTGTCATTTCATGAGAATTCCCTAGAACAACAACTTGATGTTTCTTCCATTTCATCACTAGTATATCATATCCTTTTTAGCTCTAAGAGGGAGTTTAAAATTTCACACCCTTTATCCACACAAGGGTTAGAATTAGAGATAATATTAAGTTATGATTTTTCATTATCTAGATAATTCAACTTCTAGGATGAATTTCCCTTTTTATTCTTCAATTTACCTTTTTTATATAAGGTTATTCCCTTTTGGATTCAATTATTTTCCATATGAATCTTTGAATTTCATAGAAATATATTTAGAGAACTTGTAATGATTTATATTTTTGTGGAAGTATTCCTTGATATCTTCATTTAATTCCTCTTTGGACAAAGAATCAATTGTAATTTTTCTATGATCTATTTCAAATATGACTATGTGTTGGCATAACAGAACAATTCAAACATCTACCAATTCTATAGAAACTCTAAGATAATCATCCATGAACCAGGTGAACTCCTTTTTCTATATTTTTTAAATCTTCTCGCCAAATTAAAGGGTATTAATTTTGGATTCCATCTTCAACAAAACTTTAGATCAAGTCATAGAAATAGAAAATTCAATAAAAATGAACTTATCCCTTTAATACCAATTGGTAGTCCCTCAATAGGGGTATAAAGTGAGATTACCATGAGTAGGTGAATCATGGTATGTAATGTATTTGATAATAAAAACTATTAAACCTTAAATGTCCCATACCTAAAAGTATCTTGAACTCTCAATGTTAAGGGTCACTTTTTATGATCTTTAATTGGATATCTTTAAGGTTTCTTGATCTGTTTTGGTATACATGCATAAAGTAAATAAGGAAAATATTATTTACTTGAATTAACCTCACTCGGAAACATCCAAGGATAATGAATTATCCTTATTCCATGCACTAAAATCCACCATAGTGCTCAATCCTCTTAGGGTTCACTCCCCTTAGAAAGGTTTTAGATTATCACTCCTCACCCAGGCTCACTACATTACAATGTTTAGGTCTGACTCATTATATCCCAAGTATCAATTACATTTATTCCTCATTTTCTCATTAATCTAGGAAGGATCCACAAAACATTTAATTACATATAGTTTCATTCTATATAAATGATAGAATATAATACATCCTAATGAATATATAGATTCTCTATTGATGTACATTTGTGTTGCACCTTCACAATATGTTAATAACTTCTCATAAAAAAATTCCCATTTGTTTTTGGAAAAAACTCCTTGTTATTTAGTAGAGTCTTAAAAGGATTCCAATATTCAAGACTTATATCCAATTATCTAGAACCAAGATCTTCCTTATCTAAAAATAGGATATGTCTATGTTCACATTGTTTTTCTTACTCTTCTCCCCATCAAACTCCTTATTTAACAAGAAGATGGTGATCTAATAAAGTGTAATCTATCACAAAATTATGGTCCATTTAAATCACCCATAACACACCCATAAAATAAAATTATTTTATTTATAAATTCTGAGAAATAACTACTCAGTGACACCAGGAAATATTCCTCGTACAACATGAATTTATTCTAAATAAATTAATTAACATAAACACTATAAAAACATCGATGATATCTTGAATCATAGACTAAAAACACGTCCTGTGATTATTGAATCATTAAACAACCATATATTTCATATCCTGAGTGTTTCAATTCACATTTGGTATGAATTCATGTGTCTCATCCTGACACAACTTACACCAAGACCTAGTGTAATGAACCTGGTTTTTTTCTTAATACACCCAATACCATAGACATAGCCTCTTGATGGAACTTGTTTTGGATAGAGACTCCACCCCTCAACCATGATAACTTCCACTACAATCATGGGCCATACCGGTTTTTCTTCTTGTGAACTGTGGGTCTCCAATATAGAACAACCGCTCGACCAAGACTTATACACTACGACATAACACAATAATTTTAGTAGTTTTACATAATAATGAAAAAATATATAGAATGCACCATGGGTAATATATCCATTTTGGACTACACTATCACATATCCACCATGTATTGTCTACCCATGTGTGTGGTCCTTCTGTACTGGCCATTTCACATAGGTTCACTAGAATGCCACCATGGGGACTACCAAAGGCATGTCCCCTTGCATGTTTCCCATTTTGGGAAATTCTTTCTCAACACACCCAATGTTATGGGTGTAATCCTTCTAGGATATTCTCTACATTCACCATTCCCACTGACCAGGGCATGGCCTTTCCTCTTTTGGTCATGTTGTACTTAGGTGCAACACACTCCATGAACATCACTTTAGAAATGCCTCTAGATATCTTCCACTTGACCAAACATAACTTTGTCAACACTTAAAACATGTATAAATATATATATTGATATCAACAACATACCTTATCCATATTCACTAGGAATTAGAAATCTCGTAAGCATCACTTTAACACTTAGTAAATCTTCAATACGTGTTGTCAAAAATGTTATTATCAACAAATCCAACTTGCTTCATTGAGATTCCAACACACATATTGGACACTAAACATGACCATCCTTAATATAAAAAATTATAAAATCAATCATTTGGGATTGATAAAAATATTAATGATCATTTAGTTAATGATAAATTTGGTAGTGAAGATGTAATGCTTCAGTATATTTCTATAAAAGATAAAATTTCTAATGTTTTCACCGAAGTTATATCAAGGGAAATATTTGAGTAATTTAGTTGAAACTACGTAGTCAGCCTCCACCATTGACTTAATAATGTTCTCAAAGAACCCCCACAATACTTTGGATTATGTTTTCAATGGGGGAGAATAAGTACAACTCTATACTCTATCTTCTGTGAATATGAAGTTGGTCTTATTAGAGAAAGGGGAGAAAAAGGTCCAAAAGTTAAAATTTCAAAAGTTTAGATTATTAAGGCAGAGTTTATCAATATCATGGACACAAAATTTATTATCACTGAGGGAAGGAATCCCTTCAAAAACATTTCTTAAATTGATAGTGTGGTGTTAGGACACTCTTTATGAGAAAGGATATGGTTTGATGAAATTATAGAAAAGTGAATGTTTCCAAAAAATTCAAAGGGGGAGATTGAAGATCCCTTGGGTTGATTTTTAAATTGTTGTTGCATTTTTTGTCAACATCTTTTAGGTGGATGTTTTGTGTTTCAGGTGAAAGTGAGTTGTTTTTTATCTGAAGAAGTTTTGGTTTACCTTCTTTAAAAACTTAGATGATGCTTCGTTGATCCTCAATGTCCCTATTATCATGATTACATATCCTGGTTTAGGTGAGAAGTTTATGAACAAATATATTTTTTATGAAGTTTAAGTTATAAAGCGAGGAAGTTAAAAACCATACAAAGTTTGAAGTGATAAAGATGGAGTTGCGACTATACAATGTTTAATCTGCGAAGTGTTGAAGTTACAATAAATGATTGGATGAAGATGTATTAAGGATACCATAATGAGTTTATTTGATAGAGAATTTTTTATATGAGTTTTAAAAATCAAGATTATCAGATAAAGTTGACCAAATAGAGGAAAGCATGTGATTGTTCTAGATTGAGTTCTCTATTTCTATTGGACAATTTTTTGAAGCTCACTAGACAAAGTGTACTTAGCTAAGTTTAGCAGATCGAAATCTTTGAAAATGTTGGTCGAATGCGGAATGACTAGATGGAGACATTTCATATCATCATACATATCAAGCCAGAAGAACTTATGTGATTTTACTAGATGGAGGAAACATGTGGTGACCTTAGGATGTTGGTATTTTAATTTACTGAACCGATCTTGTCAGAAAAATAAGATTGGATAGATAAGTGTTTTAGAAGAATTTTATAGTGGAAAGAATGTCAATAAATACCAGATTAAGAAAAAATTGAGTTTATCTCACAGATTGGAGTCTCATAAAGAAACACTGGAAAAACAGTTTATTGATGGAGGAGCTTTTATGAAGGCAACAGATAAAGACTTTCTTATTGTGAATCAAACAGATTTGTCTTCATGTTTATACTATGGACAGTGCCCTAAGGAACTTTACATAAACATTATATATTCAAACAAGTTTGATGATGCTGAGTTGTTCTATCAATGTTCATAAATCTAGCTATGATTTAAAGAATATTTGAAGAATATTTTTTATATTGAGACTTAAGGAAGTTTATATGAATATTATTGACTTTGGACTTTTAGTGGATTTAAATGAGGTCAAAATAATAATTATTTGAGTGGGAAATTTGAATTTGGAGATTGTTCCTCCTCCTTGATTTTTAGAGGAAGTTTTCCTATATTAATGGGTTCACGTTCATTCAGAATTGTTTTTGATATTATTATTATAGATCAGAAGTGATGATTTTTTTTTGAGAGAGTATCCAGCCAAGGAATCGATTGGTTGAAGTAGAGGCATCAGACAGCGCTACTAGAAAGAGGTTCATCAGAAATATTTTTCCTTTTTCACTTTTGGGAACTTCAAAATGGTAGAGAAAAATTTAATTGTTCAAGAATTATATCAATTAATTAATATTTAGAATAAGGCTCTTATCTCCTAAGATAGATTATTAAACATAGTTATCATAAATTCTTGTAAATTGTTGTCATCATACTTAACACAATACCACAGATCATGCGATATATAGTGCTATATTTTATCAACACTAAAAAGAAATCATTGATAAAGGAGATTCTTTATCGACACTAGCTAAAAGTGGTGATAATGGTTACTTTTAACATCACTAAAAAAAGTTCTGATAAAAGTTTAATCTTTGTCAGTTCATTTTTTAGCACTGATAATGGTTTACATTATTAGATGTTTTCTTAGCGCTGGTAAAAGTCTTGTATAAAATTTAATAAAAAAATATTATCAATATATAAAAAATTATCATGTTTATATTCAAGAATTAATGGTTAATTATATACATTAATTACAAATTGAAGGTATATAATTAATATAAATATGAAATATATATATATATATTAATAAATAATTATATAAATATAAATGATCTAATATGTGATAATTGAATTTATATATTTATATATCAATGTATATGTGTGCATATGTGTATGCATTATGTTGTGTGTGTGTGTGTGTTTTATGTGTGTGTGTGTTGTATGTGTGTATGAATGTGTATATATATGAATTCATATATATATATATATATATATCCGTGTGTATGTGCATGGTATGTGGTATGTACATATATGTGTATATATGTGCATGTGTATGTATAGTACATAGGTATATGTGTATATATGGCTTGTACTATTCATTTTTAATATTATTTCACATAGAATGTACACTCTTTTCATTTTTGATATAATATTTTTGGAATTTAATCAATTTTTTAACATTTATACATATCTATTTACTAAGTATATATTAGTTATAATTTGTTTTTAAATTTTTTAAAATTTATATAAATAATTTATTTAAATGCATTTTTCAATATTTTCTTCATTTATATTGATGTTTATAATTCATGTAGTTAATCTTATATGAATTTATTTTTTAAATAGTTTTATCAATTAAATTTTATTTATTCATTTTTAATATTATTTCATTTAATATTATTTATTAATTTTTATTATTAATTGATTTAAATATTTTTTAGGATTTAATCATTTTATAATATTTATTCATACATATATTTATTTATTATATAATACTTTCAATATGTTTGTAATTTATAGGAATAATATTAATTCATTTTTGTTTATTATGTTTTAACATTTAAAATATTCCTAAAATTTGTATAATTAATCTATTTAGATAAAAAAATTTATAATTTTGTAATTTAAATGGTTAATATTTTTATAATTTATTTAATTTCATTTATTCATTTTTAATATTATTCCATCTAATATTATTTTTTTCATTTTTTATATTTATTAATTTTTATTATTTTTGGAATTTATTCTAACTCACTGAAACTTCTCCTTTTTATTTATAATGAAAGAGAGAAGAGACAACCTTCAATGGGGGTTAAAGTAATGTAAACTGAGTGACTCAACCCAAAAAAAGTTCTTACACACTTTCGGTAGGGAACCAAGGAAATGAAAAATACAAATGCTCTCATTTGAACTTGCATGACTGGATAAAGAATCCATAGAAAAATTCCCTTATCTCAACATATGTCTGATCTCAATGCCTTGATTCGGAATCAACATGCAGTCCATGATAATATAAGAAAGATCCCAAGGATTTGTGGTCTTATTGTAATTGAACCAGACTAGTATAGAGTAATCAGTTTCAATTGTATTAATATAGAGGTTATACAAGTCACAAATCATGAGACCACTATTCATGGCTCTCATCTCTACTCCAATGGACGTACCAAGGCTATATAATATGTTGAAGCCAAAAATAATAGAGCCCCCTTCATCTCAAACCAGACCTACCCCTCACATGACTCTATGATCACAAGAACCATCCACGTTTAACTTAAGACCTGAGAAAGGAGGATCCCAACAAACCCATATCCCCCGACTTCGGTTTCCACTATCCATCGAAGGAAGAGAAGGCCTTGGGGAAATTCCCATTAGAGAAACTAAATACCATTATCCATGTATGATTGATCAAAAATACACCACCAGATACTTGTAACAGACCTTCATCCCTAGAAGCGAGGTCCCTTTCCCATACCTCCTGGTGATCCTAGCCTCCCAAATGGTCCAAAAAATCACTAGAAACACCGCTGCAAGAACTCCAATATCAGTTATCCCATGTTAAGATCCCCCAAAACCAGGGAGAGAGGAAATCCTAAATGTTATCCCTATGATATTGGATCCCCATGAAATTCCCAATAAATTAACACAAAACAACCTCACACTCCCCACTAAAAAAGAGGTTCCAAACAATTTTATAACTAGGTGATGCACATCACCAGTAAGGCAAAAAAACATGGAATCCTTTCTTTTGAACATTTTCATTTGTGGGTATCACCAAATTTATAACTCTCCAAACCAATAAAGTAAAGTTAATAAGAATATTTTGGCACCAAATTTTGGAAGTGGCTTCTTCGTGCTCATGGTTTGCATGCAACCATGTGCGAAAAATCTTTCTATAAAAATGATAGAAAGAAGAGTCTGAAAAAATGCACCAGTCAGGTTTATTCACAAGCAAAAAATCCATGTTCAAGGACTTCTAATCCTCATTAAGAATTGTTTTGATGAAGACTGGGTATCAACTCACATATCTTTATGAGATATCTGGTACAGGGAACCCTCGTAAGAAAATAGATTCAGCACCTACCCAATTATCCTTCCAGTACCTCACATCCCCACAACCCACCCCCCAATGCACCTTCTTCACAATAATATACATCTAATCAATCATAAATCTTTCCAATGTTGATATCTTTATACAAACTTCCAGCTAATATCTCCACTCAAAACCATATTTCTTCTGCATTAATATATCCTTGAGTGTACTACCATTAATAATTTCTTCGGAAATCTTATCATACATTGTCTGCATAGAAATTGTGACATTATGTAAGTTTATTCCCCCAACTTCAATTGGTTTTTTCAGCATACACCAAGAGGCCTAATGAAATCGTTCATCTTGATTTGAATCCCAAATGAAATCCATTATAATCTTCTCAATCCTATCGATGGTACCTTTAGGCATCTTGATTATCGATAACACATGCATGGGTATTGAGGTGAAAACACTATTCACCATATTTATCCTCCCTACAAATGATAGAAATCGATTTTCCCAATTAAGGATACATCCAATAATATTTTTGATGATATTATTAAACATTTAATTCTAGATCCTGGCATCTGATATGGGAGATCTGAGGTATTCCATTAAGAAGGAACATTTCTAGAAGCCAATCCTATATTTAATAACATTGTTGTGCTTGATAAAGCCTTTTTTAGACAGGTAGACACTGTTTTTATCCTTACTGATGCACTGCCCTCTCTACAAACTATAGGATCCCATTAAATTGTTAAATCATTAAATGCTCCTAATCCTTCCATTAACAAAAACTAACATGTTTTCAATGAATAATAAGTGAGACACTGATCCATTAATGACACTATATGGTGGGATGGTCCTATCCAGCAAGGCTCGGTGAATGTTCCATGAGAGGGCCTTTTGTTCCAAAATGAAGAGGTTGGGGGATACTAAATCACCTTGTCTCAAGCCTTGTACAGACTTGAAAAAGCCAAACATCTTTCCCGCAATGGAAATATAAATTCATGGTGAAGTATAGCATCTAAAAATTTGGATATAAGCACACTCTGAGAAACCAAACCATCTCTTGTCCTTGAAGATAAAACTCCACTCAAGTTGATTGTACTACTTGTCCATATCAACATTGATCATGATATTAGAGCCAAAAAACCTTCTTATTGATATCCAAAACCATCACTTCTATGATTCCAATGGCTCATTTTATACTTTATCCTTGGAAAAAACCATGTTGATCCTCAGATATGAGCCTTGGGAGTATGTTCCCAAGTCTTTTCTTCAATAGACAAGCTATAATTTTATAATTAAAATTATAGAGACAAATAGGCCTATAATGACTGAGAGTATACGAGTCCATGACCTTTGAAATGAGAAAAATAATAAAATCACACACTTCCTTGATAAGTTCCCCTCCCCTAATCTAATCTTACACTTATTTAACCACTTGCATCCTGATGATATCCCAGGAAAATAAATAAAAGGCCTCTGGAAAACCATTAGGCCTAGGAGCACTTTCAAGGTTTAAAGTGAGCATCGAATACTTGATCTCCTAATCTCTTGGAATGACACATAAGATATTATTATCCCTACCATGAAATAAAAAAGGGATGCTTCTCAGAAAAACATTAGCTCCAACCACCCTAGAACACCTTCAATCAAATGAAGTGGTTGGCCTAGGAAAAAGTTTTTTGAAGGATTCATCTGCAAGCTTGCCCACCGTGTCAAGATCCATCATATATAAACCATATTCAAGACTAATATTGATCCTACTGGATACATTTTTTCCCCTGAAATAGTCCTATAAAAATAAAAAAATTCTATCTCCCTCTCTATTCCAAGTGGCTCGGGACCGATCACATAATCTCCTTTCAACCTCCAGCAGCTTTGTGGCCGGTAGCATTGGGTTTTCCACCATGAGAGAAAAGGCATCATCATCGCAGTTGTATGGGAGGCCCTCTTAAAAATTATAAATGCCTTTTTTTAATTCCTCCAAGCTTGAATTTGAGGATCTGGTAAAATTCAATTGATGCATTTCTTTTTTGAGGCACTAGAGTCAATTCGCTAGACTAGCCCATGAGGAGTCCTGGATTGGATGGTCCCATGATATTTTAACCTCATGAAAGAACCCCTCTAATGGGATCCAATTTCTAGAGTAGAAATATACTTTTGGTCTATGATATCCTTTCCCTAGGTTCACTAATAAAGTGGAGTGATTTGTAAGATAACAAGTGATCTTTTTGATGGAGGTTTGAGGGAAGAGGTGAACACCTTAGAGGTTTGAAAGGTAGAAATATTTTCTTCTCTAAATCAGGTTCCAACCTTTAAGATTATTGAAACATGTATATTTGGGTCCCAAAAAACCGAATTCCTGGTGTCCATTTAAAGAGAGGAATTCTCTAAAATTCTACATGGACCTTCTTGAAAATATTGAATATCCTTTCTTCTCATTATCCTTAAAAATTGTGTTGAAATATCCACTGACAAACCAAGAAAAGTTACCTGCCTGAAAGTTAGAGAAATGATGTCAGAGTTCCGATCTTTCAACAATATCACACTTTTCATAAAAAATGAGAGTAGAAGGATATTATTCCAAAAAGTTACCTTTGTAGTTATGTGTTAATAAGAATCATCCATGATTTCCATGATTGGGTTATTCTTCCAAAAACAATCGCACCTATTTATTGCATGTGGATCCATGCATGATGTTTGGAAAACCAATACTATGGGAAACCGATCCAATGTGATCCTTAGAATGCTTCAGTTCCAGAACCACTACCAGAGAATCTTTAAACCTATGAGTTTCAATAGTAATAAAATCACACTTCACCTAAGACCATATTCCTTCGGAATTACATCTGATAATGGGATACATTTAACAAACAATCAGTGAGGCCCTGTGGTCACCAGATTTGGTTGAATTTGGAGTTGAGGATGAACAATAAACCTATCAAGACTTTTCATGAGTAATAAAAGTTCCATCTGATGAGGAAGACAAGGATAGAGAATATGGAACTTATTTCAAGGTTTAGAAACTCCTTTTATCATCCTAAACACCAAAATATTTGATCAGAGTGAAATCACCGATCGACGTTGAGACTGCAGGTAGCGAGAAAAATATTTCCAATCCCTATGGAGGATGAGGAACCAGAGATAAATCATCCACCACCTCCTTAAAAGAAACTGACATTTTTTGGGGGATTACCAAGGCCCCCGATCAGCACCCCCATCCTCACCTGAAGGAATTCGGGGGTCCAAGTCGTGAGCGGGAATCTTCTTCTCCTTTATCAGTGTTAAACAGATTTATATAAATCTCTATTGCCACTCCCCCTCATTTTTTCCTTTTTTTTTTTGATCATTTTTTTTTATGGATCTTCTTTGTTTATTTAATCATATGATATATCATATTTTGTAAATTTATCACTCCAATTACATGGATCTCTTCGATGAATGAGGTTTTGGATGAGATATATAAGCCTTCATCAATGAAACAACCATCTATTCACTAATAAAACTCCACTTATCATGTAATGTGTGATTGAAAATGATAAATAGGTATAGTTATTGAAATGCACAAATGGTAATATGCTCAAAGTTCTAGGTATCCTTCCTACTCCTATTGATTACAATCAAACAATTCATCTCATTTGATTCCATTAATAGGCAGTATAACCCCAATCCTTTTAATATTTTCTTTTTCATGAACATCTAAAATATTCATTTTCAATCACAAATCGCTAACCTCATGTTTAGTTAAAAAAATCTAGTAAGAATGATACAAAAATTGAGCATACAAATTAGAAGGTTTCGAATCCTAATTAAATAGACTTTACATTTGTACTAGAAGTATCCATTGAATATATTTATAAAAAAATAATTCATGGGAAGAATTCAAATAGTGATGTTAAATATTTCAAGGTATAAATTAAATAACAAAATAATGTGATTCATGGATTAAAATAAGAGTTTGAGATTTTAAAAACTTGAAAATCTAAGAAACCAGAGAAATTTTTTGAACTAATACTAAAAATATAAGAGTACGATAGAATCATTGATGTATTTAAATCAATAGTGAAAAAAGGAGTAAGTGTAAATAAGTGATATGGTATGAATTGACAATGATAAAAAAGAAAATTTTATTATCAAATAAGATTCTACACTCCTCTTATGACATATATAAAATTTATAATCTTATCCAATAATAATGTTAAAGTAAAAATATTAAAGGATCCTCAAGGATAATTTATAAATTTTATAGAATAAAATATTACATATTTAAATAAATCTTCTGTGAGTTTTGATGAATCCTAAAAGAATATGGAATTGAAGTTAATGATGAGTTTGTTACATTGAGGAAGAATATTGAGCTTCATAATCCCAATAAGGTGCTTCTATCCAAAAAAGTTCTAGTTCAACACAACATGAATCAAATGTTTTTTATTATGGAATCCTTGGGTACATGATCAACATATATTCCAGTGAAAATAAAAAAAAGTTCAATTATATATTTTCAAAAAAAAAATTCTTTCATCAATATTAAATAGAGTTTCCAATACATAATCTATAATTAAAGAATCAAGGTAGTCCAAGGTGTGCATATTTCATATTTTTTCAGACCTTGGGTCCTTTCCCCAGGAGGGTGTCAACCTTGTTCAAGCAGATGCCCTTGGTCTCCACTACTTCAGACCACTTTGATCCCTGTCTGTTTTTGTTTTGTTGTGGCTTGATGATGTTTCCCTACTCCCTTTTAATAAAATAAATATAATTATTGATTGGTAATCAATAATATGATGTAAATATTACTAAACCCATAAATTATATAAATTTAGTAAAAATGTGAATTTTAGAGAAGTAATATGTGTTAAATATTTTTTAAAATAAAGTAATTGATAAGAAATATAGTTCCTTGATAGTGGTAGATCATACCACTTTATGGAGAATATTTTTGAAAACATAATGAAAAATTAGGATATAATTAGTTGTTTTGGATTTTTTTAATCATTAAAATTAAATGGAACTTTAAATAGTAATATTTTTAGAAATGAAATGTTAAAAAAATAATTTATTGTACATTGAACGCTTGAGAAAAAAATTCACGATCTTGTGTTAGTTTTTTCATTTTCTTCAACCTAGGTTGAAGTTGATTATTCCTTCTGGACCCAATAATATTTTTCACTGATTTTATTTGTGGATTCATCTGAGCCATGTGAATTGTTTAAATTTGAAGCATTTGAGAAACCTCGGTTAGATTGTTCTTTGTATTTTCCGGTAGCTTGAGAACCCCAACCCAAGAAATATGGTTCATTGGATTTAAATTAAAGAGTTTCTTCAAATGTTAGGTTTTCAGTAACATGTGATTAGACCCTATTAACATTTTCATCATCTGAAAAAATATTAACTTTGGATCTTAAGAATTCTATCACTGAAACACCACATATCCTTACATGTACCAAGTGAAGAACTAAATAAACCTCAATTACTCCCTCTTATTGTACTCCCAACATGTAAGGTTATAGAAACTGTCCTTGATCTTTGTGTTTTTCAATTGATTAAAATTTAATTAGATTATTTGTAACTTTATAGATATCACACATTTCTTTAATTTATTGATTTCTAATACTACAAAAAAATCTCAATGGGTATCATTCAGATCTTATTGTCTTAGAATAATGGCTTCATATAGGTTATAAGATTATATAAGAATGGCCTTTATTGGTTCTAATCTCATGCTTTTTTGTGTATTTACTAATTTTTTTAAATATTAATATTACCAAATCAAATATGATGGATATGAATTTAAATTTATGAATTCTAATCATATTAGAAAAATTTTAATGTCTCATATTTTTCATTGTATTATTCTTAAATATTATATGGAATTACTTCGAGGCCATACTTTTCGACGACATGTGATTCTGAGGCCCGGTGAGCCTGGAATGGTGGTTTGGACTTTTTTTAAGTTAAGTGAGTTGTCGGGTGTGTGCATTTGTGGAAGTTTCCAAACGGATTCCTGGATTAAAAATCTGAGGTCCCCGTTGCATTCGGGACAATGACTTCACCTACGAACGGGCCTAACCTCAACCGGTGCGGGTCGAGGAAAAAAATTTAATTTTTAGCTTTTTTTAGTAAAAATATAATATAATATAATATAATAATTTGAAGAGTTTATTTTATTTTTATTTGGAAACATTCGCTGCAGCGCAATGACGGGGCAGCTATTTCGATATTTAATGTCATGCCATAATGACTCAGAAACAGCAACGTTGACTCATTAATGTCGCAGCATGATGAAATGCTGAAACGCATTCCCTCATTTTTATGGGTTAATCAAATGTTGGTCATTGGTAGAAATTTGAGATAAAATCTGGAGAATTCTTGGAGCTTTGGAGGAGAACCCATTGGCGGATGATGACGACATGATCGATTGACGCATCTCATATTTGATGAACCTCGCCAATGAATGTGACGTGGTGATCATTCTTCAACCAAATTTAGGTAGGGGTTGTTATTTTGATACTTCTCTTCATCGTTCTTAGATTAAATGACGAACGTGGATCAACCCACAAAAGGGTGATCCGCATATCAGGTGTTCTTGTGGGAGGGTGTCAATTTCCATTTCTTTTGGGGTTTTTTGATTTGAGAATTGATTTTATGATGATATTTGGTTTTTCATTTTTTATTCTCATATTAAACCTATTAACAAGATCAGATTGATGCTGTGACGAATGATGGCGAAGGTGCGTTCCTCCTTTGTTTATTGATTTCTTCCTCCTTTTCAACCCTTTGTTCATCGCGTTCTTCATAGGGTTATGAACAACGGATCGTTGCACATCCTTTTCACAACGCAAAAATTCCAAATTAGAGATCCCACATTTTGATTACTCATCATAGGTGCAACGATGATGGTAGACGACAAATAGACATGGTTCGGGAGAAATAATTCTTCGGCCTTTCTTCGTACGAATAATCAAAACAAGTTTTTGGGGCCGATAGTACCCCCCAAACCTCTCGAAACATAGATGGTATGGTAGGGTGACCTCAGATCTTGAGTTTTAAGGCAATCATATGATCGTATCACAGATTGGAGGAGCAACTAGGGCACGGTGGTGAAAGACTTCATTTCTAGAAATTTCCGATCAACACAACTTGTATTCCAAAGAACACGTTGTGTTGGACCGGCTCCATGGTGGCTATAGTTTTGGGATATAGACAGGTTCCACATAGCATGTGACCCCTATCACACAGCGTGTGGGCCCTTCCTGAAGCTCAGTTTGTATTTAGAGAAATACACGGACACGGGAAGGACTACACGACTTCGCGACACGGGGTGTACTCTCTACGCGGTATTGAAGCGGCAGCTTCGTAGAACTCAGCATGTATCTTAGAAGATATAGGGACACAGGGTGGGTACATGGTCGTGTAATCCACCACATGGCTAGACCAAGCCAGCTACGTGGTCTACCCCGTGTACCGGCTACAGAAGATGGCACACACGGGTTGAAACTGTGTACGGGCACATGGCCGCGTACATGGAGGGAACCCCAGTTACTTGGACACAGCGTGTGGTCCATACTACATGTTGTGTAATTACCTTTTTACGCGGCATTTTCCTTATGACTCATCCATTTCACATGGTAAGTACCCAGATTCGCGAGACACATCGTGTGACTCATACTACACATCATGTATATCTTGGAACATGGCCTTATCCTCTTGTTCACCATTCCTTGGACAAGTTTAATTTGGGTTAGTTCCCTTTTTTCTCACCCCTGGAAGGTTAGGTTTCGTTTCCACCCATAGGAGTATGATCCCTTCAGCAGGAATTTCCGATATAGAGTCAGGTATCCCTCCGAGAGGCCCAGAGTGAGATCCTCTATCCATTATTGACCCTAAGTATAGTCAGGTATCAACGTGACTATTACCACAGGACGTTGATCCACTACTTATTAGGTGAATCCGGATGAGTCGCGATATCTGCCAAGGCATTGGAAGTGATCCCCATCTATGTATCGTGATCTTTTCTCACTCAAGAGTGTGTTCTCCCAGAATGAGTGTATTTATCTCTCGTGACCTTTCTCGATGAACAGTACTTCTCGGATGGACTTCATCAGGACCATCAAACTCATGGAGTGAGTTCTCTTAGATGAGTGCTTTGTGGAACCTTCGAACTGAATCCCTAGTGGTGGTATATAGTTGTGTGACTTGTCTCTATACTTTGGGTCTAAGTTTTGAGTATATCTAGATTATGTTTCTATTACTATATGTTCAGTAGACATATACTGTGTAGAGATGATTGTACCTTTACTTTGTGTATTGCTTTTTGGTTTTTGGGGTCCTCTTCTGAGTATTGTTATACTCACCCGTACACAGGCTTTGCCCACACATGTCGTGTCTTGTGAAGACGATAGGCCTTTTGACGGAGTCCAAGGCGGACCAGGACCGGACATGGCTTTTTGAGTTCCCTATAGGCTGAGGTGTTCCTACGGATATGAGCAGCAGTCCCAATACCTCTTTGTGCTTACAGGTTGGACTTGTAGTTTGAAGACTCTCTTGTTTTTGTGGGATTGTATTCTGGCCCAGTTTTACTTTCTGCACTTTACTTCTGTTGTACTCTATTGGTTGGGTTTAGTTATATGTATGCATCTTGTTCCTTAGTGGTTTTTACATTTCAAAAATTATGGTCTTGGAGATGTGTATTTGTGTACAGGTACATAGATAAGGCCTCCCATGTTAGTGATATTTCTACTCAGTGCCACTCACCAGCCCCTGGCCTATTGGAGGTGGGATTGGGGAGTCGCGGCATGAGCCCCACTAGGACTGGTGGTGACAGAGTGGTATCTGAGGTGGTCGGTTCTACCATAGGACCAAGAGTCTGTAAGATCGGTTTGGGGAAATATTGTTAAGTGTTTCAATCTCAGATTTTAGGCTAGTGAATCCAGTGTTGGTGTAGGCAGATGATGTATCTATACATCAGGACTCTGATAACCTGCTTTTCAACTCGGTGCATAAAAACACTAGTTGTAGGGAAATAAAATAATGGTACATGCATCATATAGGAATGGGTTGTGTTTTCCTTGTCCTTTGTGTCAGCTATCCAGATATACTCATTGACCATGGTTCATCTTGTTTCCTTACAGTATGCCTCCACGACGCATACCCGCTAGGATTCAGTAGCTCGATCATGAAGATGAACCCCTCCGTGACGAGGCTTCGATACAGGGACTAGTTCCCCAGGCATTGCCTCCAGGTGGTGCACCTGTTATCCCACCACCAGTGGAGTAGCTCGTGGTACCTGCAGTACTGACCAAAGAGGGGCACAGGCTGAGCGCACTCCATGAGTTCTAGAGATGGAGACCCCTCAGGTTTCTAAGCTAGCCCGACCCTCAGGCGGCTGAGGACTGGCTTGAGGCGGTGACTAGAGTTTTCCTTCTAGTGGGGACACCAGCAGACCAGATGGTGATCCTAGGAGAAATCCTTCTTCAAGGTTCAGCAGGGCAATGGTTGAATCTAACCACTCAGACCCATGATGAGGAGACACTTTATTGGGCAGAGTTTGATCGACTCTTTAGGGAGGATTTATCTCCGATTACGCTGAGAGCAGTACATATCCAGGAGCTTCTTCAGCTCTAGTAGGGTAGTCTGATAGTAACTGACTATTCATCGAGGTTCACCAACCTCACCAAGTACTCGATGGATATGGTCAGGGATCAGTACTTCAAAGCTCATACTTTCGAGCGAGTTATCCAATGGTACATTCGAGCTAGTGTCATGCCTATATGAATTTCAAATTATACTGGAGTGATCGTGTGGGCCTTGGTGATTGAGAGCTTCTTGGTAGAGCAGAGACACCTGACGACAGTCAGCAGCAGGCATACAGGTGCGGAGACCTCGACAGTAGGGAGCTGACGTCAGGCACAGAGATCAGGACATGGGAGACATCCCAGGAGAACCCAGGACAGCGGATCGACAATCCAGGGATCTCAGGCTAGATCCAGTCAGCCTAGGGAGAGGCGATGCTACTCGTGAAATGGTAGTGGATATCTCACTATAGATTGTCTGATTCGTTGAGGTACTAATAGAGAAGCGGTGGATGGACCACCGAGGCAGAGGTAGAGAGTGGATGAGATAGACCTGCCAGGTGGAAGATGTGGCAGAGGAACTGGGATAGCTTCAGTTGTTGGTATGCACTTTCATCTACTCCCACCACCACCCCTACAAGTCCCGCACTAGGCTCAGGGTGTTGGGGGACAGGGGTGGGGACAACTGCATGTGGTCGAGGTGTATGACCCAGGGACTCCAGGGATGATCCGAGGTACTATCTATGTCTTTTCTACCTTAGTTGCAGTACTTATAAATGTAGGTTCTAGTTATTCCTTTTACACCACATGTCTTATGTGAAACCTTAAGATTTTGTTAGAGCCATTGACTCGACCCTTATGCTTGGATACACCTACTAGAGGAGACTCGATGATTACACATCTTTGTAGACAATGTGATCTTACCCTTGGAGGTGAGATTTTTGGTTAGAACCTCTTGGTGGCAGTGTCGAGGCCTTACAACGTCATTCTCGATATGGATTGGTTATCTTCAGTTCATACCAAGATTGACAGCTTTAGGTGAGGAGTATGGTGCATCTGCAGCGATGGAATGTTGTTTTCCTTTGTCGGTGAAAATGAGACCCAAGAAGCATAGAATGGGCTCTTGCATAGTAGGGTGCAACCAATCACTCATGATTTGGCTAGCCTTTCCCTCATAGAAATCGGTGTTGTGAGCTTCCAGTTCCCATAAGTAGTGGCAGAGTACGAGGACATCTTTCCCGAAGATGTTCCAGGACTACCTCCCCATTGGGAGATCAACTTCTACATTGACTTGCATCCCGGGATGGAATTGATATCCTCACCAATATATCATATGGATCCTGAAGAGCTACGTGGGCTGAGGGTGCATCTAGAGGATTTTCATAGGAAGGGGTTAAAGAGACCCAATGTTTCAACTTGGGCGGCCCTAGTTTTGTTTTCTAAGAAGGCATGTGGGAGTTTGAGGTTGTGCATGGATTACCGGTGCCTAAACCAGGTGACGATGAAAAACAAATATCCAGTACTGAGGATCGATGGCCTCTTAGATTATCTGAGAGGGGCACAGTGTTTTTCAAAGTTTGACTTTCGGTCAGGTTACCACCAGTTATGAGTACGGGATGAGGATATACCGAAGATGACATTCAGATGCCGCTATAGTCACTATGAGTAATTGGTGATGCCTTTTAGCGTGACGAATTCCCCCGCAGTGTTCATGGGACTTACGAACCGGCTCTTCCAGTTGTACTTGGACAGGTTTGTAGTGGCCTTTATCGACGACATCCTTGTGTACTCGGCATCAGAGGAGTAGCACGCGAGACACCTACGGATGGTTCTAGACGTACTCTGAAAGAACCAGCTTTATGGGAATCTCTTGAAGTGCTATTTATGGATTTAGGAGGTCCGTTTTCTAGGACATGTCATCTCATCAGATGGAGTAGCTATGGACCCAGCTAAGTTGGAGGCAGTGTTAGCATGGGAGCCACCTTAGAGTGTAACAGAGGTGCAGAGCTTCCTTGGGATTCTACGATATTACTAGAGATTCATTCTTGATTTCTCCTAGATATCAAAACTGATGACAGCCTTGACTAGAAAGATGAAACCCTTCATGTGGATGGAGAAGTGCCAGAAGGCTTTTGAGTAGTGGAGACAGAGTTTGACGAGTGCCCCGATCATGAGATTTTAGGAGGAGGGTGTTGAATACATAGTTTTCTATGACGCATCAGGGAACAGTCTTGGTTGTGTCTTCATGCAGGGACAGGCAGTGATTGCTTATGTTTCACACCAACTAAGACTGCATGAGATGAACTATGCAACCCATGACCTTGAGCTGGCGGCAGTAGTCTTTGCGTTGAATATGTGGAGACACTACCTTATGGTAAAGCATTTTATCATCTACTCTGACCACAAGAGCCTCAAATACATCTTCTCACAAAAGGATATGAATATGATACATAGGCGTTTGCTAGAGTTCCTCCAGGACTATGATCTTGAGATAATCTATACTCCTGGAAAGGGGAACAAAGTGTCAGATGCTCTTAGTAGGAGATCGATCTTGCAGCTGTTGAGTGATGTAAAGAAATATTTGGCCTCATTATAGTTATCCTTCATGGGTAGAGAGGATGAAACTTACCTTCAGTCGATTTTTTTCATCCCACCACTCTTACAGTGAGTTAGGGAGGCACAGCTAGGGGATGTCAACTGTGAGGCTTTACGTGCTCAATTATCCACAGGACATGCTCTTGATGGATATTTATAAAGTGGGGAGCACTTTTTTCTCTTCATAGGATGCACTATTATACCAGTGGCATTGCAGGAGGTGGTCCTAAGGGAGTTTCATGCATCCCCCTTAGCGGTACACCCTAGCATGGTGAAGAGTTTCCAAGATCTCCAATGTCTGTTCTGGTGGCCAGGTATGAAGAAGGCAGGAGTAGAGTTTATTTTGATATGCCTTATGTGCCAACAGGTGAAGGCTAAGCACTAGGTTCCATCAGGGTTAGTTCACCCCCTAGAAGTTTCAGAGTGGAAGTGGGATGGAATATTGATGGACTTTGTGATGTGCTTACCCCGGATGTCCAAGGGGTATGATTCCATCTGGGTGATCATTGACCGACTCACCAAGTCAGCCCACTTCCTAGCCAACAGGGAGCAGAGTTCCATAGAGAGATTGGTACGCCGCTATGTGCAGGAGATAGTTCAGTTTCATGGCGTCCCTTCGATGATAGTCTCAGATCGTGATGCTTGTTTCACATCCCATTTGTGGAACGGACTATAGGAGGTGTTTGGGACTCAACTATACTTGAGCAAGGCCTTCCATACTCAGAAAAATGGTTAGATGGAAATGACCATTCAGGTTCTAGAGGATATGTTGCAGGCCTGTATCTTGGACTTGGGTCACTATTGGAAGGACCACCTACCACTGGTGGAGTTTGTGTACAATAATAGCTACCACTCCACCATTGGTATGGCACTGTTCGAGGCTTTTTTTGGGAGACCATGTAGTTAACCACTTTTCTAGACCGATCCTAGAGAGTCAACACTCATGGGTCCAGAGTTGGTGTGAGCTACCACCGAGAAGGTGCAGATCATCCAGGAGCATATGAAGACTTCACAAAGCTAACAGAAGTCTTATGCTGACAAACAACAGAGACCTATGGAGTTCAAGGAGCGATACCATGTCTTCCTTCGGGTCTCACCGTGGAGAGGGTTATAGAGATTTGGTCGGGGCGATAGGCTATCTCTGAGGTTCATCAGACCTTTCCAAATAATGCGTAGAGTTAGCGAGGTTGGGTACTTCTTATCTCTACCACCACAGATGCATTAGGTACATGATGTCTTCCACATATCTCAGCTGAAGAGGTAAGTGCATGACCCATCGCCCGATATCGACTGAGGAGATCTGAACATTGAGGATAGAGCGACCTTTGCTGAGTATCCGGTGAAGATTGAGGATCGACAGGAAAGGATTCTTTGTGGGTGATCAATTCTTTGGTGTGCATCTGGTGGCAGCATGAGAATCTTCAAGAGAGCACGTGGGAGCGGGTGGCTTAGATTCGTGCTCAGTACCCACATCTTTTTTATTAGCTCTTTTTTTGGCTTTTCGAGGACACAAAGCCCTAAGGTGGGGAGAATGTAATGTCTTAGATTTTTCCGTGCATTATTTTTAAATATTATAGGGAATTATTACGATACCAAACTTTTCAACACCATGTAATTCTGAGACCCGGTGAGCCCGGAATTGTGGTTTGAACATTTTTTATGTTAAGTGAGTTGGCGGGTGTGTGCGGCTGTGAAAGTTTCCAAATGGATTCTCAGATTAAAAATTTGAGGGCACCATTGTGTCTGGGACGATGACTTCACCTAAGAACGGGCCTAACCTCGATTGGCACGGGTCGAGGGAAAAATTTAATTTTCAGACGTTTTTAGTAAAAATAAAATAAAATAATTCAAAAAAATTATTTTATTTTTATTTGGAAACATTCACTATATTGAGTTGGTGGGTGTGTGTGGCATGTTCCTTATGAATCAGCCATTTCAAACAGGAAGTACCAAGAGTCGCGAGACACAACGTGTGACTCGTACTACACATCGTGTATATCCTGGAACATGGTCTGATCCTCTTGTTCACCATTCCTTGGACAAGTTTCATTTGGGTTAGTTCCCTTTTTTCCCACCCCCTGAAGGTTAGGTATCGTTTCCACCCACAGGAGTATGATCCATTCAGCAGGACTTTCCGATATAGAGTCAGGTATCCCTTCGAGAGGCCCGTAGTGAGATCCTCTATCCATTATTGACCCTAAGTATAGTCAGGTATCAACATGACTATTCCCACAGGACGTTGATCCACTACTTAGTAGGTGAATCTAGATGAGTCGCGGTATCCTCCAAGGCCTTGGAAGTGATCCTCATTTGTGTATCATGATATTTTCTCACTCAGGAGTGTGTTCTCCCAGAATGAGTGTATTTATCTCTCGTGACCTTTCCTGATGAACAGTACTTCTCGGACGGACGTCATCAGGACCATCAAACTCGTGGAGCGAGTTCTCTTAGATGAGTGCTTTGTGGAACCTTATAACTGAATCCATAGTGGTATTATGTAGTTGTGTGACTTGTTTCTAGACTTCAGGTCTGAGTTTTGAGTATATCTGGATTATGTTTCTCTTACTATATGTTCAGTAGAAATATATTGTGTAGATATGATTGTACCTTTACTTTGTGTATTACTTTGTGGTTTTGGGGTCCTCTTATGAGTATTGTTATACTCACCCGTACATGGGCTTTTCCCACACATGTTGTGTCTTGTGCAGATGAAAGTCCTTTTGATGGAGTCCAAGGCGGACCAGGACCGGACCGGGATTTTTGAGTTCCCTATAGGCTGAGGTGTTCCTACGGCTATGAGCAGCAGTCCCAATACCTCTTTGTGCTTACTGTTTGGACTTATAGTTTGCAGACTCTCTTGTTTTTGTGGGCTTGTATTCTGGCCAAGTTTTACTTTCTGCACTTTACTTCTGTTGTACTCTATTGGTTGGGTTTAGTTGTATGCATGCATCTTGTTCCTTAGTGGTTTTTACATTTCAACATTTATGGTCTTGGAGATGTGTGTGTGTGTACAAGTACATAGGTAAGGCCTCCCATGTTAGTTATATTTCCACTCGGTGGCACTCAGCATCCCCTGGCCTATTGGAGGTGGGTTTGTGGAGTCGCGGCACGAGCCCCACTAGGACTGGTGGTGACAGAGTGGTATCTGAGATGGTCAGTTCTACCATAGGACCAAGAGTCTGTAAGATCAGTTTGGGGAAATAGTGTTAAGTGTTTCAATCTCATATTTCAGGCTAGTGACTCCAGTGTTGGTGCAGGAGGATGACGTATCTATACACCAGGACTCTGATAACCTTCTTTTCAACTCGATGCATAAAAACACTAGTTGCAGGGAAATAAAATAATGGTACATGCATCATATAGAAATGTGTTGTTTTTTCCTTGTCCTTTGTGTCAGCTATCCAGATATACTCATTGACCATGGTACATCTTGTTTCCTTAAAGGATGCCACCATGACGCATACCCGCTAGGATTCAATAGCTCGATCATGAGGATGAACCCCTCATTGAAGAGGCTTCGATACAGGGACTAGTTCCCCATGAGTTGCCTCCAAGTGGTGCATCTGTTATCCCACCACCAGTGTAGTATCTCATGGTACCTGTAGTACTGACCAAACAGGGGCATAGGCTGAGTGCACTCCATGAGTTCTAGAGATGGATACCCCTCAGGTTTCTAGGGGAGACTGACCCTCAGGCGGTTGAGGACTGGCTTGAGGCCGTGACTAGAGTTTTCCTTCTCGTGGGGACACCAGCAAACCAGATGGTTATCCTAGGATAAATCCTTCTTCAGGGTTCAGTGGGGCAATGGTGGAGTCTGACCACCCAGACCCATGACGAGGAGACTCTTTCTTGGATGGAGTTTGATCGACTCTTTAGGGAGGATTTATCTCCAGTTACGCTGAGAGCAGTACATATCTAGGAGCTTCTTCAGCTCTAGTAGGGTAGTCTGACAGTAACTGACTATTCATCGAGGTTCACCAACCTCACCAGGTACTCGATGGATATGGTCAGGGATCAGTACTTCAGAGCTCAGACTTTCGAGCAAGTTCTGCAATGGTACATTCGAGCTAGTGTCATGCCTCTATGCATTTCGACTTATACTGGAGTGATCGTGTGGGCCTTGGTGATCGAGAGCTTCTTGGCAGAGCAGAGACAGCTGAAGATAGTCAGCAGCATGCATACAGGTGTGGAGACCTCGACAGCAAGGAGCTGACATTAGGCACAAGGATCAGGACGTGGGAGACATCCTAAGAGGACCCAGGATAGGGGATCGACATTCCAGGGATCTTAGGCTGGATCCAGTCAGCCTAGGGAGAGGTGATGCTACTCGTACAATGGTAGGGGACATCTCACTATAGACTGTCCGACTCATTGAGCTACTGATAGAGAAGCGGTGGATGGACCACCGAGGCAGAGGTAGATATTAGATCAGACAGACCCTCTAGGTGGAGGATGTGGCAGAGGAACTGGGAGAGCTTTAGGTGGTGGTATACAATTTTATCTACTCCCACCACCACCCCTACAAGTCATGTACTAGGTTCAAGTTGTTGGGGGCCAGGGGTGGGGACAGTTGCATGTGGTCGAGGCATATGACCTAGGGACTCCAGGGATGATCCGAGTTACTATCTGTGTCTTTTCTACCTTAGCTACAGTACTTATAAATGTAGGTTCTAGTCATTCCTTTTACACCACATGTCTTATGTGAAACCTTAAGATTCTGGTAGATCCATTGACTCGACCCTTATGCTTGGAGACACCTACTAGAAGAGACTCGATGATTACACATATTTTTAAATAGTGTGATCTTACCCTTGGAGGTGAGATTTTTGGTTATAACCTCTTGGTGGCAGTGTCGATGCCTTACAACGTCATTCTCGATATGGATTGGTTATCTTCAGTTCATACCCAGATTGACAGCTTTAGGTGATGAGTATGGTGTGTCTGCAGCGATGGAATGATGTTTTCCTTTTTCGGTGAAAAGGAGACCCAAGAAGCATAGAATGGGCTCTTGCATAGCAGGGTGCAACCAATCACTCATGAGTTGGCTAGCCTTTCCCTCATAGAAATTGATGTTGTGAGCTTCCAGGTCCCATAAGTAGTGGCAGAGTACCAGGACATCTTTCCCGAAGATGTTCCAGGACTACCTCCCTGCCAGGAGATCAACTTCTACATTGAATTGCAGCCCGGGATGGAATTGATATCCTCACCAACATATTAGATGGATCCTGAATAGCTACGTGAGTTGAGGGTGCATCTAGAGGATTTTCAGAGGAAGGGGTTCAAGAGACCCAATGTTTCACCTTGGGCGGCCCTAGTTTTGTTTTCCAAGAAGGCATGTGGGAGCTTGAGGTTGTGTGTGGATTACTGATGCCTAAACCAAGTGACGGTGAAAAACAAATATCCAGTACCGAGGATCGACAACCTCTTGGATCAGATAAGAGGGGCACAGTGTTTTTCAAAGTTTGACCTTCGGTCTGGTTACCATCGGTTATGATTACGGGATGAGGATATACCGAAGATGACATTCAGATGCCGCTATAGTTACTATGAGTAATTGGTGATGCATTTCTATGTGACGAATTCCCCCGCAGTGTTCATGGGACTTACGAACTGGCTCTTCCAGTTGTACTTGGACTATTTTGTAGTGGTCTTTATCGACGACATCCTTGTGTACTTGGCATCATAGGAGGAGCACACGAGACACCTACGGATGGTTCTTGACGTACTCTGAAATCACCAGCTTTATGGGAAGCTCTTGAAGTGCTAGTTATGTATTTAGGAGGTCCACTTTCTAGGACATGTCATCTCAGTAGATGGAGTAGTTGTGGACCCAGCTAAGTTGGAGGCAGTGTTAGCATGGGAGCAACCTCGGAGCGTAATGGAGGTGCAGAGCTTCCTTGGGTTTCCAGGATATTACTAGAGATTCATTCTTGATTTCTCTTGGATATCAGAACCGATGACAGCCTTGACTCGAAAGAGTAAACCCATCATGTGGATGGAGAAGTGCTAGAAGGCTTTTGAGTAGTGGAGACAGAGTTTGATGAGTGCCCCGGTCATGAGATTTTTAGAGGAGGGTGTTGAATACATAGTTTTCTATGATGCATCAGGGACCGGTCTTGGTTGTGTCTTCATGAAGGGATAGGTAGTGATTGCTTATGGTTCGCACCAGCTAAGACCGCATGAGAAGAACTATGCAACCCATGATCTTGAGCTGGCAGCGGTAGTATTCGCGTTGAATATGTGGAGACACTACCTTATGGGCAAGCGGTTTATCATCTACTATGACCACAAGAGCCTAAAATACATCTTCTCACAAAAGGATATGAATATGATACATAGGCTTTGGCTAGAGTTCCTCCAGGACTATGATCTTGAGATCATCTATACTCCTAGAAAGGGGAACAAAGTGTCAGATGCTCTTTGCAGGAGATCGATCTCATAGCTATTGAGTGAGGTGATAGAACATTTGGCCTCATTATCGTTATCCTTCATGGGTAGAGAGGATTAAACCTACCTTTAGTCGATGGTTTTTACCCCTCCACTCTTATAATGAGTTAGGGAGGCACAGGTAGGGGATGTCAACTATGAGGCTTTACATGCTCAATTATCTACAGGACATGCTCTTGATGGATATTCGCAAGGTGTAGAGCACTTTTTTCTCTTCATAGGATGCACTATTGTACCGGTGGCATTGCAGGAGGAGGTCCTAATGGAGTTTCATGCATCCCCCTTGGTAGTAAACCCTAGCGTGGTGAAGAGTTACCAAGATCTCTGATGTCAGTTCCGGTGTCCAAGTATGAAGAAGGCAGTAGCAGAGTTCATTTTGTGATGCCTTACGTGCTAGCAGGTGAAGGATAAGCACTAGGTTTCATCAGGGTTAGTTCACCCCCCTAGAAGTTTCAGAGTGTAAGTGGTATGGAATATCGAAGGACTATGTGATGGGCTTACCCCGTACGTCCAAGGGGTATGATTCCATCTGGGTGATCATTGAACAACTCACCAAGTCAGCCCACTTCCTAGCCATCAAGGAACAGAGTTCCATATAGAGATTGGTACGCCTCTATGTGCAGGAGATAGTTCAGTTTCATGGCGTCCCTTCGACGATAGTCTCAGATCGTGATGCTTGTTTCATATCCCATTTGTGGAAGGGACTACAGGAGGTGTTTGGGACTCAGCTATGCTTGAGAAAGGCGTTCCATCCTCAGACAAATGGTTAGATGTAAATGACCATTCAGGTTCTAGAGTATATGTTGCGGGCCTGTATCTTGGACTTGGGTCGCTGTTGGGAGGACCACCTACCACTGGTGAAGTATGTGTACAATAATATCTACCACTCCACCATTGGTATGGCACTATTCTAGGATTTTTATGGGAGACCATGTAGTTCACTGCTTTACTGGACCGATCCCGAAGAGTCAGAACTCAGGGGTCTAGAGTTGGTGCGAGCTGCCACCGAGAAGGTTCAGATCATCCAGGAGCAGATGAAGACTGCACGAAGCTGACAGAAGTCTTATGCTGACAAACAATGGAGACCTATGGAGTTCAAGGAGCGAGACCATGTCTTCCTTTGGGTCTCACCATGGTGAGGGTTACAGAGATTTGGTCAGTGTGGCAGGCTATATCTGAGGTTCATCAGACCTTTCCAAATAATGCGTAGTGTTTGCGAGGTTGGGTACTGCTTAGATCTACCACCAAAGTTGCATTAGGTACATGATGTCTTCCACATGTCGCAGCTGAGGAGGTACGTGCATGACCCATCGCATGTTATCGACTGGGGAGATATGAACATCGAGGATGGAGCAACCTTTGCTGAGTACCCAGTGAAGATTGAGGATTGACAGGAGAGGATCCTTCGTGGGTGATCAATTCTTTGGTATGAATCTAGTGGCAGCATAAGAATCTTCAAGAGAGCATGTGGGAGTGGGAGGCTCAGTACCCACATCTTTTTTTAACTCTTTTTTTGGATTTTCGAGGAAACAAATCCCTAAGGTGGAGAGAATGTAATGTCTCAAATTTTTCCGTGCATTATTTTTAAATATTATATGGAATTATTACGAGACCAAACTTTTCAACATCGTGTGATTATGAGACCCGGTGAGCCCAGAATTGTGGTTTGAACGTTTTTTAAGTTAAGTGAGTTGGCGGGTGTGTGCGGTTGTGGGTGTTTCCAAATGGATTCTCAAATTAAAAATTCAAGGGCACCATTGTGTCCGAGACGATGACTTCGCCTAAGAATGGGCCTAACCTCGATCAGCACGGGTCTAGGGAAAAATTTAATTTTCAGACGTTTTTAGTAAAAATAAAATAAAATAAAATAAAATAATTCAAAAAGTTTATTTTATTTTTATTTGGAAACATTCACTATAGTGAAATGATGAGACAACTTTTTTGATAATTAATTATGGTGGAAGAAAAATCGACATGGTTCGGGAGAAATTGTTCTTCGAACGTTCTTCATATGGATGATCGAAACAAGTTTTTGGGGACGATTAAACCCCTGAAACCTCCCGAATCATTGATGGAATGGTTGGGTGACCTCGGATCTTGAATTTCAAGGCGATCAGATGGCCGAATCAAATATTGGAGGAGAAACTGGGGCGCAGTGCTGACAGATGTCATTTATGGAAATTTATGATCAACATAGCGCATATTCTGAAGAACACACTGTGTTGGATCGGCTCCATGGCAGCTACAATTTCGAGATACAGACAGGTGCCACATAGCATGTGACCCCTATCACATGGTGTGTGGGCCCTTTTTGAATATCGGTGTGTATTTTTGGAAATACACTGACACAGGAAGGACTACACGGCTTCGCAACACACAGTGTGTACTCTCTACACGGCAAGGTAGTGGAAGCTTCGTTGGACTCGGCGTGTGTCTCGGAGGATACATGGACATGGGGTGGGTACATGGTCATGTACTCCACCACACGGCTAGACCAGGCCAGCTACATGGGATACCCCGAGTACTGGTTACACGGGATGGCACACACGGGTTGAAGTCATGTATGGGCACACGACCGCGTACACGGAGGGAACCCCAGTTACATGGACACGATATGTGGTCCATACTACACGTCGTGTACTTATCTTTTTACACAAAATTTTCCTTCTTCTGACTCGGGCTATTTCACATGGGAAGTACCTAGAGTCATGAGACATGGTGTGTGTCTCATACTACACGCCGTGTATATACTGGAACATGGCTTGATCCTCTTGTCCACCATTCCTTGGACAAGTTTCGTTTGGTTTAGTTCCCTATTTTCTTGCCCCCCCCCCACCTAAAGTTCAAGTATCATTTTCACCCACAAGAGTATGATCCCTTTAGCATGACTTTCCAAGATAGAGTTAGGTATCTCTCCGAGAGGCCCAGAGTGAGATCCTCTATCCATTATTGACCCTAGGTAGAGTCAGCTATCGATATGACTATTCCAACAGGATTTCGATCCTCTACTTAGCATGTGAATCCGGATGAGTCTTTTTATCCTCCATGACCCTGAAAGTGATCCTCATATGTGTATCGTGATATTTTTCTATTCAGGAGTGTGTTCTCTCAGAATGAGTGTATCTATCTCTCGTAAACTTCCTTATGAACAGTACTTCTTGGATGGACGTCATCAGCACCATCATACTCATGGAGTGAGTTCTCCCAAACGAGTGCTTTTTGGAACCTTCTAACTGAATCCCTAGCGGTGGTATGTGATTCTGTGACTTATCTCTAGACTTCATGTCTGAGTTTTAAGTATATCTTTATTGTGTTTCTCTTGTTATATGTTTAGTAGACATATACTGTGTAGATCTGATGGTACCTTTACTTTGTGTATTGCTTTGTGGTTTTTTGGTTCCTCTACTGAGTATTGTTATACTCACCCATGCACGAGCTTTGCTCACACGTGTCATGTCTTGTCCAAACGAGAAGCCTTTTGACGGAGTCCAAGGTGGACCAGGATCGGACCAAGATTTCTGAGTTCCCTATATTCCAAGGTGTTCCTATGGCTACATGCAGTATTCCCATTACCTCTTTGTGTTTATAGGTTGGACTTGTAGTTTGCCGACCCTCTTGTTTTTGTGGGCTTGTATTCTGGCCCAGTTTTACTTACTGCACTTTACTTCCGTTGAACTCTGTTGGTTGGGTTTAGTTGTATGCATTCATTTTGTTCCTTAGTGGTTTTTATATTTCATCATTTATGGTCATGGAGATGTGTTCATGTGTACAGGTACTTAGGCAAGGCCTCTCATTTTAGTGATATGCCTAATCGGTGCTAGTCACTAGCCCCTGGCTTATTGAATTTGGGCTTGGGGAGTCGCATCACGGGCCCCACTGGGATGGGTTATGACAAAAATAGTATATGGATGGGGTGAAAGGGTTTTTTAAAAGACACCATTTTTTCTAGTTGTACTAAATATATATTATTGTTAGCCATACTAAAGCTATATAATGAAAAAGATAGCGGTAGATGGAGTAATTCCATCTTTAGAGAACTTCTTTCTCTTTTCAATTATATGATCCCAGAAGATAATGAGCTTCCCTTCTAAACATATAACACTAAATGAATGCTGCATTCAATGGGTATGATATATGAATGAATACATACATGTCTAAATCATTGTATAC
This sequence comes from Viscum album, assembly GCA_963277665.1. Classification (NCBI taxonomy): domain Eukaryota; kingdom Viridiplantae; phylum Streptophyta; class Magnoliopsida; order Santalales; family Viscaceae; genus Viscum; species Viscum album. The sequence goes on from OY728145.1 coordinate 1,106,605,011, forward strand.
TATTTCACAAGGACCACATATCACTTAAAAATTTCTCAATGGATTTTGTATCATCATACAAGAAAGATGAATCATGTCATTCGAAAATTGTATAGAACTTTCTAATCATTCTGTGGTTTAGGAACCTATATTCAAGTGAGGAGACTTCAAGGAAATTGATGTTTCATGTAGAATAAAGAAAAAAATATGTGAAACTTTATCACCTGATGGACTCTTAGTGGAATAAAAATGATCAAGAGTATCCAGAATTTGGAAACAAGTTGATAATCCTTCATCTTATATTATCTACATGTGGAGTGAATCCTTTTGGTTTTCAAAGAATCACCCATAGTACATGAAAGTTTTTTTGGTAAGTTAAAACTTTCAACCATGGTTATGCATGAAATAAAAATACATTATGTTATCTATTCTTATGTCAAGATTAAAATAAACAAGTAATGATATTGATGTTTATTTAGCTCCATTGATCAAAGATTTGATATTATTATAGGATTCACGTGTTACGTTGTATGATTCTTACATAAATTAAGATTTCACATTGAGATCAATGTTGTATGGGATGATAAATGACGTTTCTTATTTTAGAAATTTTTCAGGATATATCATTAAAGGAACTCAAGGGTGTCCCATTTATGAAAAATATACACAGTCAATTAGGTTGAAACTTTCATCGAAGTCTATGTTTCTAATAAATCATATATTTCTACCATGGTGTCATAAAAACTAATTTTGGATGATATCATTCAATGGGAGTTCAGAAGAAGTTAGAATACATTATCTACTAACAAGTGTTCAACTGTTGATAAAGTAAAATATATAGACACTACTTTTGGTAAACCATTTTTTTAAAAACATACCAAAAACAGTTAGAAAAAGAGATCCGTTTTTTTGAATGACTATACTGGAATTGTTTTTATGTCATAAATTTTCTTGATGTTATTCATATGGAAAAAAATGTATGTGATAGTGTCATTAGCACATTACTAAATTAATCCAGGAAAAAAATTATAGAATTAGGTCTAGGTTGGACATGATTGATACAGGGATATGGGAAGAGTTGACACTAGTGAAGGGTGAAATATAGGGTTGTATTTCTCAAGCTTCTTACACTCATTCCATACAAGAGTGATATTGGCTTTGAAACTTATTGAATGATGTAAAGTTTCTCGAGGGGTATTCATCAAATATCAATAATATCACGTCAACGACTAATTTAAAGTTAAATGGCCTAAAATCACATGATTGTCATGTTTTGATGCAAAATTTAATATATGTATATTTACATTTAATTTCTCCTAAGAATTTCTATCACACATTAACTAAGCTCGGTTTCTTTTTCAAATCCATATACATCACATTTATATACCTAATGAAATTCTTGACTATGGAAAAGAATATTGATGTTATGTTATGTGATTTGGAGATATTATTCCAACTGTCATTCTTTGATATCATACTTCACTTGATGGTTCACTTGGTTAGAGATATATGACTGTGTGGTCATGTATATTATAGATGAATTCTCCCCATTGAATGGTATATTGATATTTTTAAAGGGTATTTCAAAAATTATAGTCATCCAAAAGTTTTTATTATGTAGAGATATGTTGTTAAAGAAACCATTGAATTCTATATTTACTACCTATCTAATATGGAAAGCATCGGTCTACCGAAATATCATCACACTAGGCGACTTGTGGGTTATGGAATTTGTGGAATATATGTTGTTACGATTACTATTACAGAGCGGGTGTAGGATCACCTTTACATTTTTCAAAATATTTTAGAGTTTGTGCCATATGTTGAAACCTAAAAAGTAATTCTTATAAATTTTAGTCTATAAAGGGTGGAAATTTGGATATCATATACACATAATCAATAGTTTATAAGATGGTTTTGAGACAAAAATTTTAAGGTTTCAAATGAAAATCTGGATTCATTTTCAAAAAAACTTTGATGGCTAGCCAAAGGACCAAGTGTACATGTATTATCTTATAATGGTTATGTAATTAATGTTTATATGTTCTATACAAATGAACATGATGAACATAGTACCATGAAAAATAGTGGAGTTACACTTGTGGATGAAGCAATGCATGTATCTGGTACTAAGGACAGAAATACAATTTATGAGAATATGTCATACATTGGTATCATCAAATAAACATGGAAGTTGGATTCTACAACATTCCAACTACTGATTTTTCAATAAAAGTTTGTTGATAACAGGAGTGTAGTTAAAATAGATGAATTGGGATTCATGAAAGGGGATTTTCATAAATAAAGGTACAAATAGGAACTATTATAATGACATCATAGGTAATACATGTATTTTATATTCTTGATCCTATAAATATAAGTTATCCAATTTTTTTGTTATTGACCAAAATCACTGAAGGGGAAGATTTCAATTCAACTTAGGATGACCCTTTCATTGGGATGTCACAATCATTTCATAGTGGACCCAATTTAGATGGGGTCTTGTATGTTAGAGGAGACCATAATGTGGGGACATGGATACTCCATAAACGGGTTAAATCCCTTCAACCTTTAAAAAACGTAGAGTTTATTAATCATGTTATTTTTTTTGTAATATACAGTGTGTTTCCTCATATTATTATATTTTTATTTCTATATTTATGTGATATAAATTAAATGTTCATCCACTTCTACAGATAATGACTTTTTCACTTGTTGATTCTCCCAATTGTGATTAACAATAGATTTCTCAACATATTGATGCTCCAATGCAAAGTAAAAATAAGTTTCTACCCATGTTGATGCTATTAATCCATAGGAACAATATATTGATGATGTTGAATCCTAGGAAATGGTAGAAAATGAAAAAACTATGACCCACAAAAATTAGGAGCATTGTAGCATGACAGTGTTAACAAGACTTATTAAGGAGAGACTCAAAGGCATCAAATTTGAGGTTAGATGGAATGCACGCACCAGCCTGCTAACCCCAACAAGGCCATGTTCAATAGTTACATTGGGATAACCACTCAAATTCATGTTCTAGTTGATGTAGATATGTGTCACAATGTTATGCCTATGCTTAAGGCATTAACTTGGGAATATATTAGGGTTCCATTATGATATACTTTCTTTATTTTACTAAAAAATAAAATGATGAAACATTGATTTACTCTTTATTATCCCTTACAAAGTTCATTTATATTGTATTTTTTTCTAATGAAAATTTTTTAATGCTCACTAGAAAGGCTCATAAATCCTTTTAAACAATTCTTACGAAGTATCATCTCAAAGATACTAAAGGGAAAATAAACCTTCGCCCACCACAGATGTATACACATTGGATAAAGCAACAAACATGGAATGAATTTATTTGTCTTCATTAGGATACATCTAGTTAGGTACATTTTGATTGGTAACAAATTTCTTGATAATATATGTATTAATCCCTTTGATTAAGAATTGTTAATTTATGAAACAATAAATAAGTGTTGACAATAAGCAGTGTGCAAAAAAGCCAATGTACGTCACTACTGGAAAACTAACCTATACCAACGGTTTGGAACCGTTTGTATAGGCCTCCAAACCGTTGGTATAGCCTATACCAACGGTTTGGAGAACCGTGGCGAAGTAAGCTGTTGGGATAGGTCTATACCAACGGTTTTGGGAAAACCGTTGGTATAGACCTATCCCAACAGTTTTGAAAACCGTTGGCATAGGTAATATGAAAATCTATTCCAACGGTTATAAAACCATTGGTATATGTATTTCAAAAAAAATACATTCGATGTGATTTGATCCCTAAACCCCTCGTTTATAATAGAACGACTTAACCACTAACCTAATATGACTTTTTTAAACATAATTTCATAAATATATATATGTATTACTTATTTTCATATATTTTTTTATCCATATTAGAAACAGGAATCATCATCGGCTATACCGAATGAACAACTACTATCAGTGGCCTTGAAGTGGCCAGAATAATAGGCCATGTCAAAGGTGAAGGTTTTAGGGTGTCACCCCGAACATATTTTTAGAAAAGAAATAAAAGGGGGGATGAAGATTAGAAAATAAATTAGATGCATGCATGGATAGCTTCTCTAGAAGAAAGATGTTATTGGAAGTCTGAGTTGTTAGAGAATATTATCGAAATAAATAAAAGAAAATACACAACACAAAAACAACCACAACATAAAGATTCCCCCACCCCACCATCTTTGAGGTGAGCCATTCACCTCAAATGGATTCCTTATAAGAGGTAAGAAGTTTTTTTATAACTATTTTTATGAAATGTGAATCAGTTTATCACTAATACCTTTCATGTACTGATATTCTATAGGGTGAAAATAATTGTGATTTATAACTATCAGTACCTACCCATCACCTTGTTTTGAGGGGTATAATGTACAATATCCAGGGAGTTATTCCACACAACAGACAACTTCCAATAGGCCATGTGAGAGTGGTGATTCATGTAACTCTTGAGTTGAGCGTCGAGATACCAGTTCCACTTGATGATCTAGATGTTCATACGATCGATCTTGTTATTGGAACATCTATATCATGGTTGTTTTATATTGTAAAAATACATTTCAATAAGGATGTATTCCTTCCCAATTTATTTTATTTATGAAAAACCTTTAACAATTAAGGGAAAAGGGGTTAAACCGATGAATGTAATTATAGATATAGAAATGGGATGGGTTGAAATGGAAGGTCGAATCAAAATTATCTAAAGGATCGACCAATCAATAGAAAATATCTTCAGAAAGTACCTTTACCACACTAGTTTAACTTCCAAATTTACTAACATTAATGGTTTGTGCAGATATAATGTTAAAATGTAGTTATATTTACATAATTTATTTGAATGAAAAGATTTATCGAGAGGCCATTACATAACATCTTGGTCTTGAGAATATAAATTAAATATTTAAGAATTAATGGATAGGAGTCTCAGTTGTAAATTTATACATGAGGTGTGTTTTCATAATTTTTTTGTCCAATAGGTGATCTACAGTGTTAATTATGACTACATATTGTTCATATTTTTTTGTAGGAATATATATCAATATTATTTGAAGAGAAAACCCTATGAATATAAATTTTGACTCATTAGGTGTCACTCCACTTTAACACAACTATTCTCATTAGAATTAAAGTAATATGAAGTAATAGTTGGAAAATTGGTTGTAATGTTTGAAAGAAAATTTACAAACAATAGACACTTTTTAATACCTATGATGGAGTGGTAAAACTCTAAAATTTAATTATATCAAATATATTTTGAATCCTTTTATTAATTTTTCCTTTTTGTTTTTTAGGTATTATTGGTTACTCAATGCAATCAATTTGGTTACTCCAAATAATTATTTTCATTATTCAATGTATGGACACCCGACAAATCAAACACATGTGATGATATATACCAATTTTTAATACACTAAATTCTACATTTTACAAATAAAATTCAAGTTATAGATTTTATATTATGTTTTAATGAAAATTCTTCTATGATAGAGCGATGTTTAAATATCATCAAAATCATTGCATGAAGACAGTACCTGAGCACAATAATCTTATTGGCATCTAAAACTAGATAAGTATTAGAGTATATATAATGATATTTCACTATCAAAAAATATATCAAAACAAATTACTAATTTTTATCAATGTTTCTGTAGTGCCTAAAACCAACTAATGAAAAAGATGGTGGTTATTAGATTTGAAAATTTATAAAAGATATTGTTTTCCATCAACAAACTAGAATCCTAGAAGATGTATTTTTTATGATAATTACAATTTCATTTAAAATATTTATTAATCCTTTGTTGATTTATATTTTTCTAATACTAATAGGACTGTCGATAATCCTCCTTTTCAAAAGAGGAAATATATTTTTTTAGAAATGAATGGGAAGAATACATGGTGTCAGAATATATAAATTCATCATGAATATGTTATTTACAAATAATTATATAGTTAATTTTCTCATCATTTTAACTACTATTGTTTGGTTAATTTCTTTATCATTCTTATCTGATACTTGTTTTAGTTAATTTTCTTATAAAAATACACATGACATACTGAAAACTGAAAAAATACATTCAAATTGTTTTAATACTTTAGGATAATGATCCTTATTTCATTTTTAATGTGTATGAATCAACCACATGTCAATCTGATGTACAATGTGACTGGTATGGCTCAAATTGAGTTTTTTATTTGAAATTGAAATTTTAGTTCAAAACACACATGACATACTCAAAACTGATAAAAATGATCCATAATTTGTTTTTGATGTGTAGAAATAAATTGTCCACCAATCTGATGCATGGCGTGACAACTATGACTCGATGAGTGTGTTATCAGTTTAAAATTGACAGTTCAGTTCAGAATGTGTGTCACTCACTGAAAACAAAGAAAACATGGTTGGGGTGTCTTGATACTTTAGGAAAACTATTCGTAAGTCATTTTTGATGTGTATGAATTAGTCACACATCAAACTGATATACGATGTGATCGATATGACTTAAGGTGTATGTTTTCAGTTTAAATTGTCATTTTTGTAAAAAAGACACATGACATACTCAAAACCGAGGAAAAAAATAAAATTCTTTTGATGCTTTAGGAAAATGATCTTTATGTGATTTGTAATGTGTTTGAATCAACTGTTTTCCAATCCAACGCACGGTGTGACTGGTATGACTCCAAGTGTGTATTTTTATTTAAAATGGACATTTTGGTTTAAAACACACATCGCATAGTCAAAACTAAGAAAAACACATTTGGATTAATTTGATACTTTAGGACAATGATCCATAATTAATTTGTGATATGTAGTAATTAGCCGCACCCCAATCTAATACAAAATATTCCTAGTATGACTTAAAGTGTATGTTATAAGTTTAAAATTGGTAGTTTGGTTCAAAACATGTGTTACTCATGAAAAAATGAGAAAGCGTGCTTGGATTGTCTTGATAATTGAGGGAAACATTTCATAAGTAATTTTTTATGTGTAGGAAGTAGTCACATGTCAAAACTACACACGATGTGACCACTATGACTCAAAGTATATGTTTTTAGGTTAAATTGACATTTTAGTAAACAAGACATGTGACATACTCAAAAATGAGAAAATGAATTCATGTTGTTTTGATACATTAGAGAAATGTTCTTGAAGTCATTTTTGACTTTTAAGAACCACCTAAACCTCAATCTGATACTCTATATTCCTAGTACGACTCAAAGTGTATGTTATAAGTTTAAAATTGATGGTTTAGGTCAAAACATGTGTCACCCACTGAAAACTAAGAAAACATGCTCAGATTTCCTTGATAATTTAGGAAAACAATACATAAGTCGTTTGTGATTTGTAGGAATTTTTAGCACATCAAATCAACACACGATATGTCCAATATGACTTAAAGTGTGTTTTTCAGTTCAAATTGACATTTTAGAAAAAAAGACACGCGACATAATCAAAACTATGAAAACGCATTTGGATTATTTTGATAATTTAAGAAAATGATTCTTTAGTCATTTGTGATGTGTAGGGATCAACCACTTGTCAATATGATGCACGGTGTGACTGGTATGACTCCATATGTGTATTTTTTATTTAAAATTTACATTTTAGCTCAAAATAAATGTTGCATACTCACAGATAAAACACTTTCAGATTTTTTTTGATACCTTCGAAAAATGATTCATATGTCATTTGTGATGTGTAGGAATCAACCACACCTCAATATGATACACAGTGTTGCCAATATGTCTCAAAGTGCATGTTATTAGTCTAAAATTGACAATTTAGTTCCAAACATGTGTCACTCACTAAAAACTGAGAAAATTTACTCAGATTGTCTTGATATTTTTGTACAATGATTCATAAGTTATTTTTGATGTGTAGGAATCATCCACTCCTGATATTCCTTGTATGACTCAAAGTGTGTGTCATCAGTTTAAAATTAACAATTTAGTTCAAAACGCATGTCACTCATTGAAAACTGAGCAAACAGGTTCTGATTATCTTGATACTTTATGAAAATGATTCATAAGTCATTTATGATGTGTAGGAATTCATCTCACATTAAATCAATGCATGATGTGACCGGTATATCTCAAAGCGCATGTTTTTAGTTTAAATTGACATTTTAATAAAAAAAGACATGCGACATACTCAAAACTGGGAAAACATATTCAAATTGTCTTTATACTTTAGGAGAACATCCCTTAAGTCATTTGTGATGTGTAGGAATCAACCTCACTTCAATCTGATACACGGTGTATCTGGTACGACTCGAAGTATTTGTTTTGAGTTAAAAATTGACACTTTAGTTCAAAAAACGTGCCACATACTCAAAACAAAGAAAACACATTGCAATTGTTTAATATTTTAGGATAACGATTCATAAGTCATTTGTGATATGTAGGAATTAGTTGCACCTCAATTCGATACATGGTGTGCTCGATATGACTGTTTTTAGTTTAAAACTGCAGTCTAGTTCAAAATACATGTCACATACTCAAAATCGAGAAACGTGTTCAGACTGTTTTGATACTTCAGTGAAATGATCTATAAGTTATTTTTGACGTGTAGGAACTAGCCGCACATCAATCCAATACACTTTGAAATTGGTATAACTCGAAATGTGTGATTTCAGTTTAAAATTGACATTTTATTAATGTATTGTATCATATTTATATTTAATTCATTTCTTTATATTATTACTAAAATAAGAGTTGTATTTTTTTCATACAGGTGCACTCTTTTGCTTTGTTTGAAAACCGGTAGCATGATCAAGCTCTTTTGAGAGGGGGTTTCGGATCAAAGAAAATAGAATATTGATATTTTTGAATGTTTGTGAAAAATTGTAATTACCATTGTAATTGTACAAATCAATATGTTTGAAATCTGTGTAATATAATGTTTTTTTATTGAATTTATGATTTAAATTTAATTTCAATTAAATTCTTTATTTGATGGTGGAGTGTGCTGCATTTTTTAATCACATTGAATGGCCTTTATCAAATCGTAGGGTTTTAAGGAAGATCCCGATAATGGTGATTTTTTGACGGTGATAAAACCCTTTTTTCACACTGTTGCCAAACCATTAGTTCCGTTTGATAATCAAAACAAAGTATTTTATTATTTTATCATTTGTGGGGATTCGGGTACAGTTTCCCCGTAAAACATATAAGATAACAACAAAGCAATGAATGGATTTATTATACAAAGTCACGTGATTGCATGGCGATCTAGGATCAGCGATGGCGCCGCATCAGTGACGGGTGCCGGTGACGGCGGCGTGAACCGAGCCGCCGCGGCGCTGGGTTCGGTAACTGCCGTCGTTGTGACCGGGGCCGCTTGGGCTGGGTCCCCCGCCCTGGGTTCTGAAAGCGGCGAGCTTGTGACCAGGACCCCTGGGACTAGGCCCCCCACCGAGGGTTCGGTAAGCCGCGAGCTTATGGCCGGGGCCGCTGGGGCTGGGGCCGGAGGTCTTGATGGCCCCCACCGAAAGCCCCTCCCACAGCCCCTCCACCACACTCCCGGCGCGCCCCCAGTACGGCATCACGTCAAAGGGCCGACCTTGGCCGCCCACGGCGGCGCTCAGCAGCACAAAAGCGAGCATCAGGTGCCTCATCATGCTATGCTTCCAAAACAGAAGAGAGTGAGCCGCTCGCCCAAGAAGGAAAAGCGCGGTTGGTTTTATAATAGCAATGGAGAAGGCTTAATAAATGCAGTGGAGATTTAGGGTTTGGCGTGGGGTTTATATACTTGGCGCGAGGGAGCACAGTCATCCAAAAACATGCAGCCGGCGGGAAGCTACTTTCTGGTTTCCGGGAAGGGAAATGGGTAAGGGACTTCCACGCCGCCATTCATGCACCCTAATTTTCAATAATCCGTTTAGTTAGGCAACAGCTTGATGAACACGTAAGGCCACTGCCTTTGACCACTGACCCAGCAGAAGGACGTTTAGGTAAAAAGGGAGTTCCGGGCGCTTTTAAATTTTATTATAAAATATGATTTTTCACACTTTCATATTTATCCATAAAAACATTCTCTTTTATCAATTGTTATTAATTATGTGGATGACATAAATCATAATGAATGAGGTATATTCATTTCCCAACAAGTATCATCATATAGTCAAAACCATTTGTATTCTCACTGTTGGTTGGATCTAATTCATAGTAATTAATTCTGTGCGCTGGATCAAGCATTTTGTAATTTATAAATACGACGACATGTTAATGGAATAAAGTGTGTGTGTGTGTGATTTTGTGTGACCATATACTTGTGTTCTTTTTTTTTTCTGTTCTATTGTGATTGAGATGTTTTACTTCGTCATCGTCATCTCGAGCATTCGACATCTTTATATGTTTTTGCGTCGCTTCGTCTTCAATAGAAAAAATTCACAACACGTTATCACCACGACAACTCTGTGATGGAAAAAAGGTTAATCGTACCGGTAAGATACATTTTCCATGGCGAATATTGCGAAGCATAGATTTCTCCCTCATGACATTTCGGAGAAGAATTACTTGTCGTGGATTCTGGATGCGGAGATGAACCTTTAAGCAAACGGCCTTGACGAAGCAATTAAAGTTGGTAATCATGCTTCCGCTCAAGACCGTGCCTGAGCCCTAATATTCCTTCGACATCACCTCCATGAGGATCTGGAAATTGAATTCCTCGCGGTGAAGGATCCTTTGGTGCTGTGGCAAAATCTCAAGGAGCGGTATGATCACCTTCGATTTGTAATACTACCAAGAACAAGGTTTGAGTGGAGTCATTTACGATTACAAGATTATAAATTGGTAAGTGATTACAACTTCACAATGTTTAAAATAACATTGCAACTAAAATTATGCGGAGGTACTATCACTGATACCAATATGTTGGAAAGAACTTATTCTACTTTCCATTCCTCAAATTTTATTCTCCAACAACAATATCATGAGAAAGGTTTTTCAAAATACCCTGAATTACTTTATTGTCTTCTTGTTGCTGAACAAAACAATGAGCTCCTGACGAGAAATCATGAATCCTGACCTATTGGTGTGGCTCCATTCCCTGAAGTGAATGTGACTGCTTCTAATCACGTTCATGGGAAGAATTGACGAAATCGAGGCCGAGGAAAGTCATTTACTCGAGGTGGTCATACACCAAATGAGAAGAGGAAAGAGAACCTTCAGAAGTGGTCCAATAATGGACAACCACAAATGAAGAAAGCAAAGAGCGATGAAAGTAATTACTTTCGATGTGGCATGAAGGGGCATTGGTCGCGTACCTGTCGTACGCCAAAGCATTTTGTTGATCTTTATCAACAATCTATTAAAGGAAAGGAAAAGAATATTGAAGCGAATTTTGCTGACCAGGCATTGAAATATGACGATGATATTACAAACTTTGATATTTCCGATTATTTGACACACCCTGAAGGTGATGAACATATAGATCAAGCATGAATGCTTATGACAAAATTGAAGTTTGATTTTTGGGTTTTGTATGCTTTTGGTTGAAATGAACTATGGTTTTTGGTTTTGTAAATCTTTTAAATATTACATGTTTCATTTTGGTTTATTTTATTTTATTCCTTATATGCATGTTTATTTTCTTTAATATAAATGGATGATATAAATCGGTCCATTGGGAATAATTTCCATAATGAAGATATTTGTCTCGTTTACAGCGCAATGACGCACACAATTCTTAAACATGAGAAATATTTTATCACTATTAAAATGGGTAGTGCTCATGTATGTACTTTAACCGGTAGTGCACAATTAGTTAAAGGCTCCGGAAGAGCAATAATATGCCTACATGATGGTAAAATAATTATGACAAATAATTCTTTGTTTTCCCCCAAGTCTTGACGCAATTTTCTAAGTTTTAAAGACATTCATAATAATGGATATCACATCGAGACAATGGATGAAGGAGGTACTAAATACCTTTATATAACAAGCATTAAAAATGAGCACAAATTGATTCATGAGAAACTTTTAAGACATCGTCTGGATTGTACTTTATCAATTTTTGTACAATTGAATCAAACATGGTAAACCATAAGTTTACCAACCATGATACATTTATTGTGTGGCATAACTGTTTCGGCCATCTTGGATCAATAATGATGAGGAGAATAATTATATATATGCATGGTTATTCATTGGTTGATAAAAGGGTTATTACACATCATGATTTCTAATGTGTTGCTTATTATCAAGGAAAATTATTCATAAGATCGACACCATCAAAGATCGGTACCAAATCCTTGATGTTCATGGATTGAAATCATGATGATATATGTGGACCAATTCATCCACCATGTGGACCATTCAGATATTTTATGATCATGATTGATGCATTAACTCGATGGTCCCATGTGTGTTTATTGTCCACTCACAACCAGGCATTTGCGAAATTAATTTCCCAAATAATATGGTTAAGAGCACAATTCCCTGATTATTCAATCCAAAATATTAGGGTTGATAATGCTGGTGAATATTCATCACGTGCTTTTAAAAATTATTGCATGTCATTGGGAATAAGTGTTGAACATCTTGTAGCTCATGTTTATCCACAAAATGGTCTAGCTGAATCATTTATAAAGCGATCACAACTTATCTCTAGACCATTACTTATGAAAACTAAATTGCCCATTTCAGCATGGGGACATGCAATTTTTCATGCAGTAGTACTGCTTGAAATAAGACCATCAAGATATCATGATTATTTCCATTTTCCATTATCTTTTGGCCATGAACCAAATATTTCACACTTGAGGATATTTGGTTATGTTGTATATGTGCCTGTAGCACCCCCGCAACGAACAAAAATGGGACCCCAAAGGAGATTGGGGATATATGATGCTTTTGAATCTCCCTCGATCATTAAACCTCTTGAGATTATGACAAGAGATTTATTCACAACAAGATTTGTTTATTTTCATTTTGATGAAAAATTATTTCCAACACTCAAAGGGGAAAATCATTCTACTTCAAAAGAAATATATGGAAGTTGACTTCATTGTTACATCTTGATCCTCATACAAATACAAGTAAACTTGAAGTTCAAAAGATCATTATTTTTCTAAATTTAAAAAATTAATTTCCTGATGCATTCAATGATTCAAAATGGGTTACAAAGTAATATATACCTACTATCACTACTAGAGATTAAGGTTATAGCCACAGACCTATAGCCATGGTTTTATAGGTCTGTGGCTATAGATTTTTTATTGCCACAGTTTTAATAAACCTCCGTGGCTATCTCCATAGTATCCCACGTTGTCCTTTTTTCCCCTGATCAATATCGGGCTCCTCCTCCTCCCCCAATCTACAACCTATCCCCACGCATTTCCCTCCTCCCCGACGACATCTCTCACAATGGCAGCACCCTCCTCCCCGACACTCGACCCTCTCACCGCGGCGCCCTCCTCCCCCGACGACATCCCCTACCCCCTGAAGACCTCTCTCATCATGCCCTCCTCTCTTCCCTCACAGCTTTCCTCTCTCTCCCTCACTACTGTCCTCTCTCGTCCATCCTCGTCGGCTTTGGTTCCTCCATCCCTCATCGCAGTTCCTTCATTCACAACGTGGATTCTCCAATCGCGGCTCGACTTCACTGGGCTTGTGTTCATGTAGGTGGTTTCTTTGGTCATTTAATATCTTTCTTGGTATTCTATACTAGTTTTTATTGGTTTAGAAACTAAGGTCTACATTCTAGAGCTACGATGGTTTCTAAGATTTGCAGTTATTTTTGCCTTGGTTGGAGATGCTGTGCTGTTCAATCTCATTCTTTTTGTAAGAGAGTTCTACAAGGGGTCGGTTCTTATCTTGTTTATGTTTAAAATGTTGGTATGTATTGGAGTTTTATGTACCACTTCATGAATCACTTCCATTTGAAAATGTGTAAATATGAATTATAGTAGAATGGTGTTGTTTTTTCACTTGATTTTTTCACAGAGCACCAATGAAATACAGAAAACCCACCCCACAACAAGAGCTGGGAACCATGTACAATGTGTTGTGGATTATTTGTCTTAAAACCTTGAGGGTTTTATCTGTTATTCATAAACTAAAAACTTACAACTAGTTATTAAGGATTGTGCATTTACCTTTCCCTCTTAATCTCTTTCCCATGATGGCTTTCTTGGTGAATTCTTATGTCATGGAATGAAATTTTTTTATGAGTTAATAATTAATTTCACTGTTTAGTGATATATATGGATAAAAATGTGGAATTTTCAATGATGTTATTAGATATATGGAACTAGTATTTGTTTGGACTTGAGGCACCAAAATGCCCATTAATTAAGGATTGTTGTCACTACCCTGAGTGTATCTATTTGTGGGTAAACTAGAAAATTATTGCTTATTTTTCTTGGAGCATTTTGATTTCTCCCACTCTTCCTTTTTCTCTGGATTTACAAATCTAAGCTATATGTGTACTTTAGTGAGGTCCTCCTTCAGGTAGGATTTAACGCCATTACGATGATGAACTTCAAGAAGAATTTTTAGTACTTACTGAAAGACTTAGTATTGATTTTCCAAGACACTTTTCTCTGATAATATGATTGTCTTTTGGTTTAATTCACTCAGAAGTTTCATAGAGAAGACTGAAAGGGATTTTTTCAAGGAAGGGATGATTGATTTTTTTTTAAAAATCCCAAGAATTGAATTTTAAAATATTTTAATTTAATTCAATGGTGTTGATATTATTCATTTCTTAATGTGTTTTTTATAGGTTTTGTTTGGAATACTCTTAGGCTGTGTATGTTCATGCTCTGAACCCTTATCTGGGTTACACTCCCACAAGAGTTGAATCTCTTGATGAAGTTGAATATGAAGAACTTCCTAAAGGAGAACACATATTCCCTTAGAGTCATGCCAACAATTTTTCTAGTATGTATTCATCATCACCATAATCACCATCATCATCATTATTTTGTTAAATAGCATGATCCAAAATATTCAGAATTCTTTGTTCATGACTTAAATATACCTCTCTGTCTTGATGAAACTCCGGACTCCATCATTTTACTGCAATTTGATTTTCAAGCACTATGAAATGACTTTACTCTATTTTGGGTAAAAAATTAATGCTGACATGGGAAAAATTATCCATTGATATGTTTCTTGTGGCCATTGGTTGTCTGAGCAAGTCTGACTTTGATTGTTATTGGTGGCTATTGACTTTGAAAGATTTTTTTTTAGGATTCTTGACCATGAATGTCAAGAGTGGAGGGAGGACCGATATTTAGATGGGTTTTTTCATTCAAAAATTCAAACACTTTGATTCAGTTCTATCAAAAAATGGTTTCACCATCTGTAGAAAACTGAATTTAATGACCATATAGACCAAGCAAACTTGGGCCCCAAGTTGTCCATGTTTTTCCCACCAGTACCCATGTTTCAACAAATCATGACATCTTTTTTCCTTTGAAGTTCTCTTGCACTAGCTTATAGCTTTGTTATTTGTCCTATTTGTAGAAATTATATTTGCATGGATGAATCCTATTATGTACCAAGGATTTAGATGATCCATAGTAGAGAAGGATATCTAGAAATTAGATGTGTGGGATTGAACTGAAACATTGATCAACAAGTATGTACTCTTTTTTCCTTTAGGTTTGTTTTGAATTTTTTTTATTCTGTTAAGGTTATATCTTTGTATTATTATTATTTTATATTTTTATGTTTTTTTGGTGTAGTTTCCAAAGATGTTTGACTAAGGAATCTCAAAAGCCAAAACCATGGATTTTAAAAGCTTTAAATCGCAGCCTTGGTGGACGGTAGGGGGAGAAATCCATTTCTTAAGCAATTATGTTTAATTTTAACTAGCAATGAGAAACTGTTAAGATCTGATTCCCCTCTTTTTTTTGCATCTCTATATAGGTTTTGGTGGGGAGGCTCTTGGAAGGTAAAAGGTTTAGGTGGTTTGATTTTGTTGTTAGTATTTTTTATTATTTTCAATTTATGTTTTCACCTTTCAAAAAAAAATTTCCAGTTTTTAATCTTCATTTATGATTTTTTTTAAAATGAAAAGTGAAAACATGTTTGATGATGGGATATTTTGAGTATACCTCACGTCGATTTATTAAAAATAAATCTTTTTTTACCATTAAATCAAAATTTTCATATTCAACACAGGTTAATATTTTTTTTAATTTTTAATTCTGATAATTATCCTAAATTTAATAAGTCCTTTGGCTCCCTTTCATACATAAATTTTTGTTTATGAGGTCAATTTATAAGAGCATTGCAAACACTGTCCTTAAATTACACAACCGTCTTCTAAATTGGCAGTGGGGTTGTAGGTGTGGGGGGGTGGGTGCAGGTGGGGGGGGGGGTGTGCAAGGGGAAGTGGAGTTACAGGTGGGTTGGGGGGGGGGGGTGAGCCTTATATTATATCCACTTTCCAACCTTCAAACTAAAATACATAATCCCAACATTTTGGATGATCTGTTAGGTGTATACTAAAAAATACCTAATCACCCATGATTGCATAGGTATCATTTCTATGATGAAAGACAAATCACTACCTTAATCGAAGAAAAAAAACTCATGTATCCCTATACCACTAAAAAAACCAACCCAAAGATACATTTGTGGCTATAGATTAGTTTATATCCACGGGTTTAATTAAAATCGTGGCTTTATTGTTGTTTAAACCCATGGTGGGATCACTTCTATATGATGGGGATTTCATGTGTTGTATATAGAGGAGACTTAGAAATCTTGAAATCTCATCATTACATGTCATTTGAGTTTAGGTGTACTACTCAGTAGATTTATTTATGGGTTTTAATGAAGTTGATGAAATTTTAAGTTGTTTTGGGTTGATAAATTTGATTTTTTTGTGTTTCTTAGGTCTGGGTGGGTGTCCAGAGTGGACCCCACACTTGGCTTGTTGCTTGAGTGCAGTAAATTACCCGGTGAGTTTAGAATCAATTATACCAATTATAGTTCTAATTTTAAAATATTTTGTTGTTTGATTCATATGTATTCATGGATGATACATGGGATAGAAGGATCATTGGTGGTTGGTACAAGCTTGAGATTGATTTATGGATTACTGTTTGAGGTAGGTGTCCTTTATATTACTAATTCTCTAAATAATTTGGAATATATTATGTTTGTGTAATCATTAATATTATCCTTTTGATCATGTTGGTATTGGAGTCATGTATCATTTATTAAGTACAATTGACACACTCATCACATATATTTAAGAAATCTTTATATCTCACTTATTTTCCCATTATTTCTTTACAGGTGGTTTCTTATGATGAGAATGGTTCTATCCACCACCTTCAAAGGCAATGAGTTCGACATCATATTTGGGTATGGTATCTTCTGTTTTTATTCTTTGGCCTAATTTTAAATAGGGATTTTGTGATTTTTGGATTTTCTATATTTTTGTAGTGTGTTTTGGATCTCGTTGAGGTGGATTCGAGCCGCTTGTCGAAGGTGACTCACCACGTATGCATAGGTAAGCATATATATAATAAGTTCACCCATTATATGTATATCCGCCCATGGAACCATGATTACATATAAGGGGCTAGGTGTGCTTATGTATATATATGGAAAATGCATATGTGTGTGGGTGATAACGGGCGTATGCATGTAAGCATATATATAAGGATCCTCTTGTGTGTGTTCAAGGCCATGCAGACACATACATAGGGGTTAGGGCGTCCTTATGTATATGCAAAGGTGCAAATTGCCAGAGGATGGATGGAGAAACTTAGAGTTGTCACTGATAAAAGTATCAAGCACCGAGTGTGGCTTGGATCCTTTGAGGTAGGTTCCCTCTCTTAGCTTCTTTAATTCAATAATGTTTTAAATTGCATTTAGGAACCTTCTTAATTCTGCTTTTCTATCCACCAACATCAAAGACAGTGAGTTCAACATCGGATTTGGGTAAGGTTTATTCTGTTTTTATTCTTTTTCCCAATTTTAATTAACTTTTTTTTTATTTTTGGGTTCCTTATATTTTTTTAGTGCATTTTGGATTTCGTTGAGGTGGATTCGAGTCACATTTGATGAAGACTTACATATGTATTCATAGGTAGTCATATACATATATAAGTTCCCCCTTTATATATATTCACTAATGGCAGTATGAATATATATATTGGGGATAGGTGTGCTTATATGTAGATATAAAAAATTCATACATGTGTAAGTGTAAATGGGTATATGCAAGTATAAACATATATCTAAGGACCCCCTTGTGTATATTTGGCCGTGAAAATATGTACATAGGTGATAGGTGTCCTTGTATATATGTGAAGTTTCATATGCATGCAAGCGGAAAAAAGGAAAATTCTAGTTTTCATCGTCAAAAGAAACACGTCTTGAGGTTTAGGTAGGTTACCTCTGCCTAAACCTTTAATTTGAATTCTATAATTTCCTAATTTTTTTAAAAAAATGTTTCCATAATTTCTTTATTGTTTTAAAAAATTATCTTTGTCAAGGATGAATATGAATATAGCCCTTGAACTTATTTATAGACCTTTTTCAAAGAGGTTAACAAATGCTAGTAGTTTCTAGATAGTAGAACTATAGATCTAAAAACCATACATTGATCATCCTTAGAGACATTCATGATCTCATTCAACTTCCCATTAAATTCATCATAAAAGACCACTAATTAATTTAAGGATCTATTAGTTCCAATACCAAGATTCCTTACATCTTCTATGGTATCATGGAACTCACCCATAATATTCCTCTTGAAATATTGCATAAGGAATGGTGTGAACATATCATACTATAGGGACCGAATCTGTAAGGATACATAATTCAATTTTTGAGCCACTCTTTCCCAACTAACTCTGATTTCGCACCCGAACACACATGTTGTGTGTTCTAGGGTATACTCCATGTATGATATCAATAACATGACATAGGTATCAGAAGAGGACACACCTATTAACCCTAATGATTCACACACCATGTGTAAAAGAGAAACATGACATTTATGTTAGGTTAGATTGGATCGATGTATACTGGCGGTAGATGCCTAAGTAACTCATCAGTCCCATATGTAGTGTACCCTATTGGGATAGACTATATAGTTAACTCAACATGGATATATGAAAACATTACATGCCCTTCCTTTTACTGGGACTCTCAAACCATGTTATGAAAAGTACATTCAGTATACGATGTGACTTCCTATGTTTTGCATTTCTTCTCACCTATGTGTTAGCATCTAAAAATTAAATATTATATTCAAAGTAATTTTATATGTAGAGAATGATGGTATGATCATATTATACATAATATAAATTTTATGATGAATCTTAAAGTGTTTTAGGTTTGGACAACTCACATGGTTAAGTACTCCATAAGAGATATGCTAGTGACATGGAACAGTTCCTCATAATTCTATGTATAGTTATATAATAACTTAGCAACATATTTATTACAGGATTTACTTCCCCTATATTCTTTCTAGGAATTTAACACTGCCCCACATACTCAAAGTGGGGGTCCTCAATATTAGGGGCTATTTTTTGGAACCAGTTGCAGGGGAAGGGGGGAGGGGGGAGGGGGGAAGGGGGGAGGGGGAAGGGGGGAGGGGGGATGGGGGTGGGTGGAGGGGGGAGGGGGGAGGGGGAGGTCTGTAGGGTAGGGGTGGTCTGTAGGGTGGTCTGTAGGGTAAGGGTTGGTGGGTAGGGGGGGTCTGCAGGGCAGGGGGAGGGGGGAAAGGCAGGGGGTAGGGTAGAGGTCTGCAGGGTAGGGGGAGGGGAGAGGGGGTGGGTGGAGGGGGAACGGTGTAGGGGGGAGGTCTGCAGGGCAGGGGGAGGGGCAGGGGGGATGGGGGTGGGTGGAGGGGGCAGGGGTGCAAGGGAAGGTCTGTAGGCCAGGGGGCAGACCTCACGAATGGTTTTTAGAGATTTTCATTAATTATACATGTTCTCATTTGTATGCATTATGTTTATCAGAGTATTTTATTGGTAACATAATGATATTATATGAATCACCATATAAAAATTGAATGTTTTCATTAATTAAATGTGTTCTCATTAGTATGCATTATGTTTATTAGGATTCTTCACTCCTTCCATTGATTTAGGTGCATAAACCAATGAATATTTCAATGATCATGATGGTGGTGGTGGCAGTTATAAGGCCCCAACCTTAAACCTTACTTAATCTTGAGTTATTACAATATTACACATTGAGGATCTTTTTAGGTTTAGAGTTTTAGAAAATTAGATCATGAAACTTGCATTACATTCCACATTTAAACAAAGTGGTTACATAAAAGACAATATTCATTCTTCCCATCAACGGAAACATATTTAAAATAAAACACGGATTCTTTCTTCACACATCCTTGACACTATCATCACATCATGTACCTTTCCCTTGACCTGTGAAAAACATTTCAAAAACTTGGGATGAGCATAAAAAGCTCAGCAAGGGTTATAAAAATATGGAAAGGAAACATGAGTTCATATATACATAAGAATGAAATCATACTTTACCCATAAAACATAGGCACTTTAACATACCTCATCAAACCATGAATAAATCATAGAAATCATAAGACATAAAGGTAACTTGAGGCATTCATAACATTCTTTCGTAGGGAGTAACCCTCTTGGTTACGTTTGGAATACCCATCACAGTATATTCCCTAAATCTCTTCGGAGAAACCTTAACGTTTCACTCCTTCGCGTTACCCAATGAATTGGAGAGCTATATCGGGCTCACCCGCCCTTAGTTTATAACGGAACCACCCGTCTTCATAATAATGCCCAAGAACCTCAACATGATCGTATCACATAAAACATGCATAAAGGAAACATAACATTTCCACCTTTCAATCACAAGATATCAATACAACTCATTGATATAAAAACATTATGAAAACCATTTTCAATACCAAAAAGAAAAGAAAAGTAAAACATGGTATTTATTTGTCTTTTAAAAATAAGGTATGGCTTGTAGGGGAAGCCAAAACTCGAATAATGGTCATGGTGGTGGAGAAGTCGTTGTCGCCGCATACGTACGACAAAAACATTCCCTTTTATCGTTTAGTAAAGGCTTCGTATAAAAAATATTCTCTTTTTAATAAACGTAAAAGTCAATGGGGTTTATACACTGTATAAAAGAAGGTTGTGTATAAAACAAAATATGCCTCAATGAAAGGAGATTGAGACGAAGTCCAATACAAATACAGTATCCTTGGATTAAGGATAAATCAGTTACATAACTATGTGTGACAAACGAATACATGAAATATAAGTGGGTATTAAGTTTTAAACAATCAGAGGACATTCACACATAATCATAGAACGACATATTCAAGGTGTACAAGTTTATCCCAAAGAATCAAAATTGGGTTTAGAAGTTCCCTTGCAATAATTAGACAGCCTAACAGCATCACTTCAAAATTCAGAAAAAGAGTTGATGAGAGATAAAAAGGGTATCTCATCACTTGGAAATAAAATTTAAATAAATAAGGATATAGAAGAACATATCCCAACATAATAGTATGTGAATTAAAAGACATAACAAAAGAAGTCTTTTAAAAAAAAGGAGGGTGAAAGGTTCCCTTACTGACATGGGTATCTTTCGAAACTTACGCCCCGTGAAAGAAGGACAATACAACATTGATCTAAATACTCATAAATGAAAGAATATTACACAATGAGTAAAATAATGGTCAGTACATACACCACTCAAAGGAAATTGTGGAAAATGTAGCATAAATCTCACGGGAATAAAAGTGAGATGAAAAATCCCTTATGAAAACTCGGCAGCCTAACGGCGCCACTTAAAACTTCCAAAAATGGATTGATGAGATCAAATAGGGTATCTCATCACATTACAATAAAATTTACAGCAAGAGGAATATAAAATAACATCCCCCATAATAACAAATAGAAGCTTAAAAGAAGTGACATAAAGGAGAGTACTTAAAGAGAAAGAGAGAGGTTAAATCTCTTACAAAATTCGGCAGCTTAACGGCGCCACTCGAAACTTCCAAAATGGATTGATGAGAGAGAATAGGGTCTATCGTCATATGAACATAAAAATTACAGTAAGAGTAATATAAAAGAACATCCCAATAACAATAAAGATGAGCTTAGAAGGAATGACATAAAAGAGTGTACTTAAAAAGAAAGAGAGGAGTAGGATACCCTACCTCGGGTCCGACTTGACTCGATCGTTCTTTAATGACCTAAATAATAAACTTGAGTTAATTTACACTTTATTAAGAACCTTTTTATAGTTCATTATTCCTTTTATATCACTTATTGCCATGTTATAAACATTATGTAATCATTTAAGTTAATAATGTTTGTTTTGTCGATATTTGGTTCTTAAGTCGAAAGTGGACTTCTTATAATTACATGTTGTTCGTGTGGTCAAATGTTTCTTATATCCAGAATTATATTCAGGATTTGGATATCATATATATCATATATATCCAGAATATACATGTATTTATAATATTACATAATCATTTAGAGGTAAGAAATGAAATGCATCATTCATGGAGACGGTAAACCGTACGTACGCATGAACGCTACTTTCATTTCTATGTCATATTAATGGAATTAAAACTAAATGAGAGGTATGTATATTTTAATTCCAGAATTATATTCATCATTTAGATGTATCATTCATCATATATATCCATTATATACATGTACTTATAATAGTACATTACATTTGGGGATAAGAAATGAAATGCACCGTTCATGGAGACGGTAAGCCGTACGTACGCATGAACGCTACTTTCATTTATATTTCATATTTTTATGGAATGGAATAATAATGATATAGAGGTATATTATAATTCCAGTATAACATAATATATAATAACTTTAAATTCATCCTTTATACGTCCCACATATGGCATTAACGAATCACATCACTTTGAGGGGGCGGTAGTCCGCACTTCCTTAAATGAAGATATCGCGTTTACCCATAATGGAAACCATAAAGGTATGCCCAAAATGAAAAATACAGAAGCTTAAGGAAAACATAAACATATTATATATCATATATAAATATAGTGTCATCTTAATGTCCACCTTTTAAGGTGTTAAAATAATGTTGAACAATCATCGTTTCGGGAGGCCGAAATTCGCCATCCACGGAAACAGTATGTTCTTTAACCATTAGATGTAGGTGTGTGAAAGTGTAGCTCTAATACTTCTTATAAAAACATCCTAGTATATTTATGATACTGGAGTTGTTACAAAAGAAATGAATAAAAAGAGTTTAGGGGGTTGGAGATGCAAAATAAAACAAAAGGACTCAAGTGAAGACATTACCTTAAAATCGGGTAACTCCCTTTGGTTTGAGCTCAAACACTTCCTTGGGAAGACTTCTGACCAAAGTGAGGCTTCAAGGAGTAAGATAGGGAAGTGGAGAGACAAAATGGGCAGATTTTGGCCGAGACAAAGGCTTTGGGAGTGTGGGTAAGGAGGTAGAGGTGGGGGCCTTTTATAAGAGGAGAGGAGGGGCACTCTTGAAAGGTAAAGAAAAGTCACTTTATTTTAAAATGGTATTCAGATTTAAGAGGTCCCACATTGATGTGTTTCTAGGATAAGGTAATAAGGGTTCAAAATCCACTCATACAATAGGTTTTGGACATGTTTAGATCTTAGATATTACATTATCTTTCCATTTTATTTAAATCGTTAAATAATGAGGTCATCGCTGCATCATCATGATATCATAAATAATTTAATTTATTTAATGTCTAAAAATTATAAAAAAATTACTATGATGTAGGAAATCTTTTTAGATTTTTAATTAATAATTATAGTCAAAAATCTGATTTGTATAACCCCATGTAAAAATTGTTTTAGTCAAACATTTCATGTTTGTCTCATTTTTACTTTAACTTTAAATAAAAATATATTAATGTCATTTTCCAACCAAAGTGGCTTCATGGGGTCCCCAAGTTGACCCATGGGTTTTCTTGGTCGGCTATGACACATCCAATGAGGTTAGGACAGGTGTCAAGTTCATTTCATATTATTAAAATATGATGTTTACCTTAAACTACACTAATTACCTCTAATCGCTATTAAAAACTTAATAAGTTACTATTCACCAAAAAAATTATTTTTATCCCATTGAACCACATTTTACTTCTTAATGACAACCATGTATGTCGGATTTTTGAAATTCAAAACACAAGGATGACAAAATTTAATTTAAACGGAAAAATCAGTTTTTATAAGTACTACTTTGTGGTTTCACTATTCATCAAAAATTGAAGTTTTTCAGAAAAATCCCAAAAATTCACCCTAAGCTATATTTGATATTCCGAATTCAAAAATTAAGTCTATTTTACAAAATTCAAATCATATAAGTCACATTAATTAATTTAATAATTAATTCCCACTGTCAGAGCAAATAACGTGTTTTTATGAAACAATATGTATCAAAAGATTGACACTAGTTTAAGTTTGATTTCAAAGTGAAATTAATTCCAAAGACCACTATTGGATTTAATGGTAAAAATATATTATAATTTCAATTTAAAACCAATTCAAAATATAATATAATCATATAAATAAATTAGATTAAAAATATGTTTTGAATTAAAATACAACATTTTACACTATTCATTAAAAAATTGAACTTTATCAGAAAGATACCAAAAATTTACACAAAGTAAATTTTGATGTCCCAATTCTTAAGAAGAGTTTTATTTGTTCCAAAAGGATTTATAAGAGTGAACAAAACTATATTTAATGACGGTTCTCCATCAAAAGGCGATAAGTGAACCTTTAGTGAAAATTAGGGCATATACACCTAAAATTGAATTCTTTCCGTATTTTATGCCTTTATCTTTTATTGGATAAATGTAAAAACATTTAAAAACATATATAATCATATTTTAGTTATTTCTATCCATTCCCGCCAATACAACGGCTACATGTTAACTACCATTTAAAATAATATTATTTTATTATTAGAGTGCAACGTAAGATTCCCAAGAAACTCATTGTTGCGTGTTGGGTACGCCATCGAGCCTATCGTCCCCTTTAAATTCATATTAATATTTTATTCACAAATATGGATAAATATGAAAATGTCATATTCTTTATTTACCTGGGGTGTTACATCCTTCCCCCCTTTTGGGAATTGCGACCTCGCAATTTTTAAAATTGAGCTTGGAAACATCCTTGAAAGTCCCACATCAGAACAAGAGTCGGTAAAACAATCACTTTAAAATAAAGGAATATAAGTACAGAGGTCACCCGAGTTAAACCATATATAGAAAAACATGGACATGGAAGAAAAAGAAAAGGGTCATGTTCTTGAGGGAGAGTGATAGTAAACATGTCTAGGAGAAAGTTAACCATAAGAAAATCACAAACTTGTGATGGGTTAAACGGTATTCGATTCCCCAGTAGGAAAAGTTAATAGACAACATTTTTGTTTTAAGTTACTTTTTATTGAGGAATTTATTCATAAGGAAACATAATCACTTATCCTGTTGACTTTCAACTTTTACTAGATTCCTTAATCAAACTCATATTTTTTTCCAAAAGACGAGTATTTAGGGAGACTTGTTCGCATTAAGAGTACTATAATAAACTTCTAGAGAATCACCTAATCCACCAAAGAGAACTATATACATCCCATGTCTTTAGGCTTTAACCAAAACCAAAACCAAAAAGGTTAGTACAAGGTCAGATAATCCAAAAAAGGATAACCCATTAAAAAGAAAATCTATGCTTAATCTCCAAAATTTGTCCAACAAAACCCAAAGTTCAACGAGGACCATCCGATAAACAATTTGTCCATAAAATTCTTCAAAGTAAACCAATTTAAGATTGAAACCCAAATATTTGAAGGATTTAGTCACATAGTCTTCCAAGTTAAATCGTAGCATTTATCTCCAAACAACATCAGTTTCTCCTAAAGTCTCGTATTGAAAAGTAATTAACCTAATCACATATCCTCCATGATAGGTTAATAATTTTCATAAAGAACCCAAAATCAACTTACTCTTAATTCATAAAATCATTTAACTAAAAAGAATCATTCAAACTAACCAGGGACTTCACGTAGTCCAGTGGTAAGCGATAAATACCAGTCGCACTTTGGTTGTGGGTTCGATTCCCGTAGCTTTGTCCGACGCGACGAGTTGTCACACGGTCTGCGTGTTGTCCTTTTTCCAAAACTATATAATTCTTAAATCATTCCCCAAAAAGAGATAAAATCATCAAAAATGATCATAACATATTTTAACCTCAAGTTTATCTCATGCCATTCATTTTCCAGCATATCATATAATAACCCATAATTACCTCAAAAGTAAGGATCATATAAACTCTAATGGTTACCTTTATAATTATTACCTGAACTTCCACATCGATTGGTCATCTCATACAAGATGCATTACAGAACATACCAAGGTTCAAGTGGTTGATCATGACTCCTTGATATTTGGTTTAGAACAACCACCAGTTTCCTCATTGAATCCTCCATTTTATCTAGTATCTTAATCAGAGAACCACCACATTTTCCTTCAAACCTGTTGTCTCTTTGGTGGCTGCTAGATCCATCCATTCACTAAAAATAGAAATGTCAGTGTGAGTATATCAACAAAACCATCATGTACTAATGAGGAAGGAAAACACTAATATATACTTACTCATTCACTTTATCTAAAACTAGGACTCTTTCTGAAATCCTAACCATTATGGTAATGTCACTTATGCTTAAAGAATACCCTAACCTCTAAAGTTATCTAAACCGACCTCTGATACCAACTATAAGGCCCCAGCCTTAAACCTTACTTAATCTTGAGTTATTACAATATTACACATTGAGGATCTTTTTAGGTTTAGAGTTTTAGACAATTAGATCATGAAACTTGCATTACATTCCACATTTAAACAAAGTGGTTACATAAAAGACAATATTCATTCTTCCCATCAACGGAAACATATTTAAAATAAAACACGGATTCTTTCTTGACACATCCTTGACACTATCATCACATCATGTACCTTTCCCTTGACCTGTGAAAAAAATTTCAAAAACTTGGGATGAGCATAAAAAGCTCAGTAAGGGTTATAAAAATATGGAAAGGAAACATGAGTTCATATATACATAAGAATGAAATCATACTTTACCCATAAAACATAGGCACTTTAACATACCTCATCAAACCATGAATAAATCATAGAAATCATAAGACATAAAGGTAACTTGAGGCATTCATAACATTCTTACGTAGGGAGTAACCCTCTTGGTTATGTTTGGAATACCCATCACAGTATATTCCCTAAATCTCTTCGAAGAAACCTTAACGTTTCACTCCTTCGCGTTACCCAATGCATTGGAGAGCTATATCGAGCTCACCCGCCCTTAGTTTATAACGGAACCACCCGTCTTCATAATAATTTCCAAGAACCTCAACATGATCGTATCACATAAAACATGCATAAAGGAAACATAACATTTCCACCTTTCAATCACAAGATATCAATACAACTCATTGATATAAAAACATTATGAAAACCATTTTCAATACCAAAAAAAAAGAAAAGTAAAACATGGTATTTATTTTTCTTTTAAAAAGAAGGTATGGCTTGTAGGGGAAGCCAAAACTCAAATAATGGTCATGACGGCGGAGAAGTCGTTGTTGCCGCATACGTACGACAAAAACATTCCCTTTTGTCGTTTAGTAAAGGCTTCGTATAAAAAATATTCTCTTTTTAATAAACGTAAAAGTCAATGGGGTTTATACACTGTATAAAAGAAGGTTGTGTATAAAAAAATATGCCTCAATGAAAGGAGATTGAGACGAAGTCCAATACAAAGACGGTATCCTTGGATTAAGGATAAATCAGTTACATAACTATGTGTGACAAACGGATACACGAAATATAAGTGGGTATTAAGTTTTAAACAATCATAGGACATTCACACATAATCATAGAATGACATATTCAAGGTGTAAAAGTTTATCCCAAAGAATAGAAATTGGGTTGAGAAGTTCCCTTGCAATAATTAGACAGCCTAACAGCGTCACTTCAAAATTCAGAAAAAGAGTTGATGAGAGATAAAAAGGGTATCTCATCACTTGGAAATAAAATTTAAATAAATAAGGATATATAAGAACATATCCCAACATAATAGTATGTGAATTAAAAGACATAACAAAAGAAGTATTTTAAAAAAAAGGAGGGTGAAAGGTTCCCTTACCGACATGGGTATCTTTCGAAACTTATGCCCCGTGAAAGAAGGACAATACAACATTGATGTAAATACTCATAAATGAAATAATATTACACAATGAGTAAAATAATGGTCAGTACATACACCACTCAAAGGAAATTGTGGAAAATGTAGCATAAATCTCACGGGAATAAAAGTGAGATGAAAAATCACTTATGAAAACTCGGCAGCCTAACGGCGCCACTTAAAACTTCCAAAAATGGATTGATGAGATCAAATAGGGTATCTCATCACATTACAATAAAATTTACAGCAAGAGGAATATAAAAGAACATCCCCCATCATAACAAAGAAGAGCTTAAAAGAAGTGACATAAAGGAGAGTACTTAAAGAGAAAGAGAGAGGTTAGATCTCTTACAAAATTCGGCAGCCTAACGGCGCCACTCAAAACTTCCAAAATGGATTGATTAGAGAGAATAGGGTCTCTCATCATATGAACATAAAAATTAAATTAAGAGTAATATAAAATAACATCCCAATAACAAGAAAGATGAGCTTAGAAGGAATGACATAAAAGAGTGTACTTAAAAAGAAAGAGAGGAGTAGGATCCCCTACCTCGGGTCCGACTTGACTCGATCGTTCTTTAACGACCTGAATAATAAACTTGAGTTAATTTCCACTTTATTAAGAACCTTTTTCTAGTTCATTATTACTTTTAGATCACTTATTTCCATGTTATAAACATTATGTAATCATTTAAGTTAATAATGTTTGTTTTGTCGATATTTGGTTCTTAAGTCGAAAGTGGACTTCTTCCAATTACATGTTGTTCGTGTGGTCAAATGTTCATTATATCCAGAATTATATTCAGGATTTGGATATCATATATATCATATATATCCAGAATATACATGTATTTATAATATTACATAATCATTTAGAGGTAAGAAATTAAATGCACCGTTCATGGAGACGGTAAGCTGTACATACGCATGAATGCTACTTTCATTTCTATGTCATATTAATGGAATTAAAACTAAATGAGAGGTATGTATATTTTAATTCCAGAATTATATTCATCATTTAGATGTATCATTCATCATATATATCCATTATATACATGTACTTATAATATTACATTACATTTGGGGATAAGAAATGAAATGCACCGTTCATGGAGACGGTAAGCTGTACGTACGCATGAACGCTACTTTCATTTCTATTTCATATTTTTATGGAATGGAATAATAATGATATAGAGGTATATTATAATTCCAGTATAACATAATATATAATAACTTTAAATCCATCCTTTATACGTCCCACATATGGCATTAACGAATCACATCACTTTGAGGGGGCGGTAGTCCGCACTTCCTTAAATGAAGATATCGCGTTTACCCATAATGGAAACCATAAAGGTATGCCCAAAATAAAAAATACAGAAGCTTAAGGAAAACATAAACATATTATATATCATATATAAATATAGTTTCATCTTAATGGCCACCTTTGAAGGTGTTAAATGAATGTTGAACAATCATCGTTTCGGGAGGCCGAAATTCGCCATCCACGGAAACAGTATGTTCTTTAACCATTAGATGTAGGTGTGTGAAAGTGTAGATCGAATCCTTCTTATAAAAACATCCTAGTATATTTATTATACTAGAGTTGTTACAAAATAAATGAATAAAAAGAGTTTAGGGGGTTGGAGATGCAAAATAAAACAAAAGGACTCAAGTTAAGACATTACCTTAAAATTGGGTAACTCCATTTTGTTTGAGCTCAAATGCTTCCTTGGGAATACTTCTGCCCAAAGTGAGGCTTCAAGGAGTAAGAGAGGGAAGTGGAGAGACAAAATGGGCAGAGGTTTGCCGAGCCAAAGGCTTTGGGAGTGTGGGTAAGGAGGTAGAGGTGGGGGCCTTTTATAAGAGGAGAGGAGGGGCACTCTTGGAAGGTAAAGAAAAGTCACTTTATTTTAAAATGGTATTCGGATTTAAGAGGTCCCACATTGATGTTTTTAGAGGATAAGGTGATAAGGGTTCGAAATCCACTCATACAATCGGTTTTGGACATGTGTAGGTCTTAGATATTACATTATCTTTCCATTTTATTTAAACCGTTAAATAATGAGGTCATCGCTGCATCATCATGATATCATAAATAATTTAATTTATTTAATGTCTAAAAATTATAAAAAAAATACTATGATTTAGTAAATCTTTTTAGCTTTTCAATGAATATTTATAGTCAAAAATATGATTTGTATTACCCCATGTAAAAATTGTTTTAGTAAAACATTTCATGTTTGTCTCATTTTTACTTTAACTTTAAATAAAAAGATATTAATGTCATTTTCCAACCAAAGTGGATTCATGGGGTCCCCAATTTGACCCATGGGTTTTCTTGGTCATCCATGACACATCCAATGAGGTTAGGACATGTGTCAAGTTCATTTCATATTATTAAAACATTATTTTTACCTTAAACTACACTAATTACCTCTAATCGCGATTAAAAACTTAATAAGTTACTATTCACCAAAAAATTATTTTTATCCCATTGAACCACATTTTACTTCTTAATGACAACCATGTATGTCGGATTTTTGAAATTAAAAACACAAAGATGGAAAATTTTCATTTAAACGGAAAAATCAGTTTTTATAAGTACCACTTTGTGGTTTCACTATTCATCAAAAATTGAAGTTTTTCAGAAAAATCCCAAAAATTCACCCTAAGCTATATTTGATATTCCGAATTCAAAAATTAAGTCTATTTTACAAAATTCAAATCATATAAGTCACATTAATTAATTTAATAATTAATTCCCGCTGTCAGAGCAAAAAGCGTGTTTTTATGAAACAATATGTATCAAAAGATTGACACTAGTTTAAGTCTGATTTGAAAGTGAAATTAATTTCAACGACCACTATTGGATTTAATGGTAAAAATATATTCTAATTTCACTTTAAAACCAATTCAAAAGATAATCTAATCATATAAATAAATTAGATTAAAAAGAGGTTTTGAATTAAAATACAACATTTTACACTATTCATTAAAAAAATGAACTTTATCAGAAAGATACCAAAATTTTACACAAAGTAAATTTTGATGTCCCAATTCTTAAGAAGAGTTTTATTTTGTCCAAAAGGATTTATAAGATTGAACAGAACTATGTTTAATGACGGTTCTCCATTAAAAGGCGATAAGTGAACCTTTAGTGAAAACTAGGGCATATACGCCTAAAATTGAATTCTTTCCGTATTTTATGCCTTTATCTTTTATTGGATAAATGTAAAAACATTTAAAAACATATATAATCATATTTTAGTTATTTCTATCCATTCCCGCCAATACAATGGCTACATGTTAACTACCATTTAAAATAATATTATTTTATTATTAGAGTGCAACGTAAGATTCCCAAGAAACTCGTTGTTGCGTGTTGGGTACGCCATCGAGCATAGCGTCCCCTTTAAAGTCATATTAATATTTTATTCACAAATATGGATAAATATGAAAATGTCATATTCTTTATTTACCTGGGGTGTTACAGCAGTGGTGGTCTAAGAGGAGGTTATAATGATGTTGGTGTTTCTATAGGAGATGATGAGGGTCATGATGGTTCTGGTGATGCTGATATTGAGGTACATTTTAGATGTAAATTTTATTCTTGGTTTATACCTTTAATTTTATTAGATAGTTCTTTTTATTATGATGATATTGATATTGAAATTTTATATTGTTTGTATTGGAGATAGTTTGATTTTTTATGATATATATTGTATTGTGTTTGAGTTTAGTTTTATTTGGAAGGTGGTGTTTTTTTTCTCATAGATAGAGGATGTGAGTACTGCTATAAGGTGCAGCTATTATGGAAGCATTTGGTGATTAAGTATAGCTGGGTAGGAATTAATTTACATGGTTATTAACTGCGGATATAGGGTATATTTTCCATGGTTTTGAAAGTGTTATTAGGGACAAAGATCCATGGTTTTGAAAGTTTTATTAGAGATGAAGATCCATGGTTTAACCATGGGTGTAGTTAAAAATTACCATTGTTAAGATCATGGATTTATCTTATAATTTCCATGGGATTAACTATGGTATTATACTCTAATTTCCAAGGTTAAACCATGGATATACATATACTAATTCCATAGTTCAAACCATTTGTATACATTAAATAATTCCATGGATTAAAACATGGATGTTGAAAACCCCTACTGCAACCGATTTGGTGTAGATCTGGTCATGGGGGGTTGGAAGGGGGTGGGGGGGGGGGGGGGGCTGGCAGGGGGTGGGGGGGATGACAATGGGGGACTGAAGGGGGGAATGGGTGGGGGGTGACAGGGGGTGGGGGGGATGGCTGTCACGACCCATCCCTGTGGGGACCACACCGTGACTCCCCAAGCTCGCCTCCAATAGGCTAGCGGGTGATGACTAGCATCGAGTAGGCATATTACTACATGGGAGGCATTGCCTATGAACCTGTACACACACACACATCTCCAAGCCCACAAATGATGAAATGTAAAAAAAACACTAAGGAACAAAATGCATGCATACAACTAAACCAAACCAACAGAGTATGACAGAATGTAAAGTACTGAAAGTAAACTGGTCCAAAATACAAGCCCACTAAAAAAAAGAGTCTGAAAAACTGCAAAGTCCAACCTATAAACACAAAGAGGTACTGGGACTACTGCTCTTAGCCGAAGGAACGCCTCAGCCTGTAGAGAACTCAGAAAGATCAGTCCTATCATGGTCCGCCCTGAACTCTATCAAAAGGCTGATTTCCTGCATAAGACACGACACGTGTGGGAAAAGCCCGTGCAGGGGTGAGTATAACAATACCCAGTAGAGGACCCCGAAAAACACAAAGCAAGTATACAAAGGAAAATCATAGTCAGCTCTACATAGTATATGTCTACTAAACATATAATAGGAGATCACACTCCAAATATACTCAAAACACAGACCCATAGTCTAGAGACAAGTAACACAATCGCATACCCCCACTAGGGATCGAGTTCAATGATTTCCACAAAGTACTTTTTTCGGGAGAACACACTCAATGAGTCTAGTAGCTCTGATGACGTCCGTACGAGAAGTACTGTTCATCAGGAAACGTCACGAGAGGTAGTTACACTCATTACGGGAGAAACACTCCTGAGTGGGAAGATCACGATAGATAGATACACTAATTACGGGAGACACGCTCCTGAGTGGGAAGATCACGATAAATAGATACACTCATTACGAGAGACACACTTCTGAGTGGGAAAGATCACGATACACATATGAAGATCATTGGTAGGGCCATGGTGGATACCACGACTCATCCGGATTCACCAGCTAGGTGATTTACTAGCTAGGTAGAAGATCAATTCCCGGTAGAGTTGGTCACGTCGATGCCTGACTCTACCTAGGGCCAGGAATGGATAGAGGATCTCGATCCGGGCCTCTCGGAGGGATGCTGACTCTATCATAGAAAGTCTTGCTGAAGGGATCATACTCCTGTAGAAGGAAACGATGCCTGACTTTCAGGGGAACAAGAAAAAGGGGCACTAACCCAAATGAAATATTTCCAAGATACAGTGAATAAGAGGACTATGCCATTTTCCAAAAAGTACATGGTGTGTAGAAAAGTTACACGCCGTGTTGTTTGACCCCAGGTACTGCCCGTGTACAACGGCCCGTGTCGTAAGGCTGGTCATGTAGAAAAGTGAGTACACAATGTGTAGTACGGTGTACAGGCTGTTTCTGAGTGACTGGGGTCGGCTCCATGTATGCTGGTCGTGTGCCCGTACACAGTCCTCAACCGGTGTACTCCAACCCATGTAATCGGTACACGGGGTTACCCGCATTACTAGCCTCGCCTGGCCGTGTGATGGAATACATGTTGTGTACTCCATCCCGTGTCTGTGTATCCCATGGATACACTCCGAGTCCCGCGTAGCCGCCACTACCATGCTGCGTAGAGAATACACGCCATGTTGTCTGAAGCCGTGTAGTCCATCCCGTGTCCGTGTACTACCCAAAATACACGCCGAGCTTCGGGGAAAGTCTAACACACTGTGTTATTCCTCTATAACCTCCGAAACCCTTTCCGCCATTGCTGGTACAACACGACGTGTTCTTCGAAAGTACACGCCGTGTATTCTGGAAATTTCCAGAAATGATGCTCCTTATCAGCGTGCCTCCCGTACTTCCCTGATCATCAATCTAGCCATCCGATAGCCACGAAACTCCAGAATCCAAGTCGCCCCGACGTCCCGAGGTTGTCTCCATTGTTTTCGAGCCTCCAATCAGCCCCGAAAACCCATTTCGATCCTCCCGCATGAATAAAGGTCAAAGAATTATAATTCCTATACCATGTCAATTCTTTGTCCTCTATCGTCGTCGCACCTCCGGTAGGTCGTCGTAACATCAGATCTTCAATTTGGGATCATTGTTTCACAAAACAGATGTGAAACGATCTGTTGTTCGTCGCCCCACGAAGAATGCGAAGAACGCGCGAAAGAAAAAGGGGAGGAAATCCAATAAGCAAATCGAGGGATGAACCTCCGTCGTCGTTTGTCACAACATTGATCCTCTCCCGTTAGTAGGATTAAATGGATCAGAATCAAACAACAATTAAACATGGATTAATTCCCCGAAATCATCCCATCATAAACCCTCCTGCAAAAATGTAAGAATCTATGGATCAACATGTTCGTGGTTGATCTGCTTTCGTCGTTTAAAATCAAAGATGAGGAAAGGAGATTTGAAATAACAACCCCTACCCCAAGAAGGGATCGATCGTTGCCAATGGGTTACGCTGTCGTTATCATCGAGATCCTTCAACTTTGTTGGCACAATGATTCACAGCTTTGATCTGTCATCATTCGTCGTCGAGATATTTTCTCCAAGGCTCGGCAGATTCTTCAGAGCTTCCTCTCAAAAATTTCATCAATGACCACCATTCTATTAACCCATAAAAAAAGGGAACGTGATTTGACATTCCATCATGCTACGACATTAAAGAGTCAAGCTTTCCATTATTGAGTCATTATGATGTGGCATTTATTAAAGAAATAGTTGCCCCGACGCCGCATTGTAGTGGATGTTTCCATATAAAATAAAATAAAAATTGCGAATTTATTTTTATTTTTATTTTACTAAAAACGTCTGAAAATTAACTTTTTCCCTCGACCAGTGCCTGTTAGGGTTAGACCCATTCTTAGGTAAAGTTATTGTCCCAGATACAATGGTTCCCTCAGATTTCTAATCCAGGCATCAGTTTGGAAACAACCACAACTGCGCACAAGTGCCGACTCACTTAACTTAAAAAAAGTTCGAACCACCATTCTGGGATCACCAGGCCTCGAAATGAGTTTCTGTCTCTGCGCCTAGTCTCGTAATAATTCCATATAATATTTAAAAAATAATACATGGAAAAACCGAGACATTACATTCTCCCCACCTTGGGGCTTTGCATCCTCGAAAAGCCAAAACAAAGACTACTCAAAAAGATGTGGGTATTGGGCATGGATCTGAGCCTCCCACTCCCACGTGCTCTCCTGAAGATTCACATGCTTCCAATGAACACACACCAAGGGAATCGATCTCCCACAAAGGATCCTCTCCTAACGATCCTTGATCTCCACTGGGTACTCCGCAAAGGTCACTCCATCCTTGATGTCCAGCTCACCCCAGTCGATGACGTGCGATGGATCATGAAAGTACCTCCTCATCTATGACACATGGAAGAAATCATATACCTAATGAAACTACAACGGTACGCCACCTCGCCAACTCTGATCAGTATCTGAAAAGGTCTGATGAACCTCTGAGATATCTTGCCGCCTCAGCCAAATCTTTGTAACCCTCATCGAGGTGAGACCTAAAGAAAGATGTGGTCTACCTAATCAAACTCTAGGGGTCTTCGTCGCCTATTATCATAAGAATTTTTCCAGTTCTGTTCAATTTTCATCTGTTCCTGGATGATCTTCACCTTCTCAGTGGTAGCTCGCACCAACTCTGGACCCATCGAGGTCAGTCCAGCTAAGCGGTGACCTGTAGGGTATCCCATACAAAGCCTCAAACGGTGCCATACCAATGGTGGAGTGGTAGCTGTTATTATATGAAAACTCCACCAGTGGTAGGCGGTCCTCCCAACTATGACCAAAGTCTAAGATACAGGCCCACAACATATCCTCTAGAACCTGAATGGTCCTCTTCGTCTAACCATCGGACTGGGGATAAAATGTTGTGCTCAAGCGTAGCTGAGTCCCAAAGGCCTCCTACAATCCCTCCCACAACCAGGATGTGAAATGGGAATCTCGGTCCGAGACTATTGTTAAAGGGACTCCATGAAGCTGAACTATCTCCTGCACATAGAGGCGTCCCAAGCTCTCAACGGAACTCTACTCCCTGATAGCTAAAAAATGGGCCGACTTGGTGAGTCGGTCAACAATCAACCATATGGAATCATGTCTATTGGATGTCTATGGTAAGGTTGTCACAAAGTCCATCGATATTCCATCCCATTTCCACTCTAGAACATCTAGGGGGTGAGCTAATCCCAGTGGAACCTGGTGCTTAGCCTTCACCTGTTGGCATGTGACGCATCGAGAAACGAACTGGGCTACTTCTTTCTTCATGCCTGACCACCAGAAATGTCATCGAAGATCCTAGTACATCTTTTCCACTCCATGATGTACCTCCAATGGGGATGTATGAAACTCCCTCAGGACCTCCTCCTGCAATTCTACCGGTACAACAATGCGTCCTCTGAAAATAAGTATGTGCTCCACACCTTGATAATATCCACCAGGAGCATGTCCTATGCATAACTGAGCACGTAAAGCCACACAGTCGACATCTCCTAGCTGCGCCTCCCAAAATCATTGTAAGAGTGGAGGGGTGAAAACCATCGACTGTAGGTAAGTTGTATCCTCTCTGTCCACAAAGGATAGATACAACGTGGCTAACTGCTATGTCGCCTCACTCAACAGCTGCGAGATCGACCTTCTACTAAGAGCATCTGCCACCTTGTTCCCCTTCCCAGGAGTATAGATAATCTCAAAATCATAGTCCTGGAGGAACTCTAGCCAATGCCTCTACCTTAGATTTAGATCCTTCTGTGAAAAGATGTACTTGAGGCTTTTGTGGTCAGAGTAGACAATAAACTACTCACCCATAAGGTAGTGTCCCCACATATTCAATGCGAAGACCACCGCAACCAACTCAAGATTATGGGTCACATAGTTCTGATCATGTGGCCTAATCTGGTGTGAACCATAAGCAATCACTGCCTATCTCTGCATCAGGACGCAGCCAAGCCCGGTCCCTGACACGTCGCAGAAAACTATGTACTCGACACCCTCCTCCGGTAATCTCAAGATTGGGGTGCTCGTCAAACTCTGTCTCAACTGCTCAAAAGCCTGCTGGTACTTCTCCGTCCACATGAAGGGTTGCCCCTTCCTGGCCAAGGCCATTATCAGTGCTGCTATTCGGGAGAAATCAGGGATGAATCTCTGGTAATACCCTACCAACCCAAGGAAGCTTCGCACCTCCATCACGCTTCGAGGTGGATCCCATGCTAACACTGTCTCCACCTTGGCTGGGTCCACAGCTACTCCATCTGCTGAGATGACATGTCCCAGAAAGTGGATCTCATGAATCCAAAACTAGCACTTTGAGAGCTTCCCATAATGCTGGTGCTCTTAGAGTACATCTAGAACTATCCGCTGGTGTCTCGTGTGGTCCTCCTCTGACGCAGAGTACACAAGGATGTCGTTGATGAATAACACCATGAACCGGTCCAGGTACGATTGGAAGATCTGGTTCATCAGTACCATGAACACTGCGAGGGAGTTTATCATGCTGAAAGGCACCACCAAGTACTCATAGTGACCGCAACGACATCTGAAGTTCGTCTTCAATATATCCTCATCCCGCACTCGTAACTGGTGATAACCTGATCGATGGTCAACCTTTGAGAACCACCATGCCCCTCTCAACTGATAAAAGAGGTCGTCTATTCTCGAAAGTGGACACTTATTCTTCACCGTCACATGATTCAGGCGCCGGTAATCCATGCACAACCTCAAACTCCCATCTGCCTTCTTGGAAAACAAGATTGGGGCCGCCTAGGGTGAAACGCTGGGTCTAATGAAACCCTTGCTCTGCAAATCCTCCAACTGTGCCCTCATCTCATGAAGCTCGATGGGGTCCATTCGATATACTGTTGAGGAAATCGGTGTCGTACCAGGGTATAAGTCAATGCATAAGTTGATTTCCCAATGGGTAGGTAATCCCGGAACATCTTTAGGAAAGATGCCCTCGTAATCTGCCACTACTGCTGGGAACTGAGAGCTCACAACATCTACTGCTCCGAGGGTAAGGCTATCCATCTCATGAGTGATCGACTGCACCCTCCTATGCATGATACCATTATGTACTGCATGGGTCTCCTTTTCTCTGACAAAGGAAAAACCTATTCCATCATGGCGGAAACATCGCACTCTTTGCCTAAAATAGTCAATCTGGGCATGGAACGAAGATAACCAATCCATATCGAGAATGACGTTGTAAGGCCTCAACGCTACCACCAAGAGGTTCTAACCAAAACTATAGCCTCCAAGGGTAAGATCTCACAGTCTGTAAAGGTGTGTGATCATTAAGTATCCTCCTGCAGGTGTCTCCAAGTGTAAAGATCGAGTCAACGGTTCTACTGAAATCTCAAGGCTTCGGACAAGGAATATGGCGATGAAGGAATGGCTGGCACCTGTGTCTATAAGTATGACAGCTAAGGTAGAAAAGACACATATCATACCTCGTATCATCCCTAGATCCCCTAGGTCATACGCCTCGACCGCATGCAGCTATCCCCGCCCATGTCCCCTAGTTCCCTGAGCCTGGTGCGGACCTCTTGGGGGTGGTGG
The DNA here is from genome assembly GCA_963277665.1 of Viscum album. Classification (NCBI taxonomy): domain Eukaryota; kingdom Viridiplantae; phylum Streptophyta; class Magnoliopsida; order Santalales; family Viscaceae; genus Viscum; species Viscum album. The sequence continues at coordinate 1,106,644,139 of OY728145.1, forward strand.
TGGAAGTAGATCGAAGCGCCTGCCACCACCTACAGCTGTCCCTGCTCCTCTACCACATCTGCCACCAGAAGGTTTTGTCTGCTCCATTATCTGCCTCTACCTCAGTGTTCTATCCACTGATTCCCTATCAGTAGCTCGAGGGGTCAGACAATCTCTAGCGAGATGTCCCCTACCGTCGCATGCGTAGCACCGCTTCTCCCTAGGATGATTGGATCTAGCCTGAGAGCCTTAGACTATCGATCCCCTATCCTCGATACTCCTTTGACATCTCTCATGTCCCAATCCCTATGTCCAACATCGGCTCCCTGTTGCCGAGGTCTCCGCACCTATCTTCTTGCTGCTGACTATCGTCGGCTATCTATACTCCGCCAAGAAGCTCTTGATCACCAAAGCCTGATCGAGCACTGCAACATAAGTCATAATGCAAATAGGCATGGAACTAGCTCGGATGTCTCATTATAGACCTCTCTCAAAGGTCCGGGCTCTGAAGTACTGGTCCTTGAACATATCCATCGAGTACCGGGCGAGGTTGGTGAACCTTGATGAATAGTCAGCTACCGTCAAACTGCCCTGCTAGAGCTGAAGAAGCTCTTGGATGTGTACGACTCTCAGTGTAACCATAGAGAACTCCTCCTTGAAGAGTCACTCAAACTCTGTCCATGAAAGAGTCTCCTCGTCATGAGTCTTTGCGGCCAGACTCCACCATTGTCCCGCTGAACCCTGAAGAAGGCTCGCTCCTAGGATCACCATCTGTTCTGTTGGTGTCCTCACTAGACGAAAAACTCTGGTCACTGCCTCAAGCCAGTCCTCAGCCGCCTGAGGGTCGGGCTCGCCTAGGAACCCAAAGAGTCTCTATTTCTGGGACTCATGTAGCACGCTGGTCCTACGCTCTTGGTCGGTCGGTACTGCAGGTACCACAGGCTGCTCCAATGGTGGTGGTATAGCAGGTGCACCACCTGGTGGAAATGCCTAGGGAACTGGTCCCCGTATCAAAGCATTGCCATTGAGGGGTTCATCCTCATGATCATGCTGCTGCATCCTAGAGGGTATGCATCGCAAAGGCATCCTGTAAGGAAACAAGATGTACCATGGTCAATGAGTATATCTGGATAGCTGACACAAAGGATATGGAAAACACAACCCATTCTTATATGATACATGTACCATTATTTTATTTCCCTGCAACTAGTGTTTTCATATACCGAGTCGAAAAGCAGGTTATCAAAGTCCTGGTGTATGGATACGTCGGCCGCCGTACCAACACTGGAGTCTCTGGCCTGAAATTCGAGCTCGAAACCCTGAACACTATTTCCCCAAACCAATACAAACCAATATCACAGGCTCTTGGTCCTAAGGTAGAACCGACCACCTCTGATACCACTCTGTCATGACCCATACAAGTGGGTCCCACACTCTGACTCCCCAAGCCTGCCTCCAATAGGCCAGGGGCTGGTGACTAGCATCAAGTAGGCATATTACTACATGGGAGGCATTGCCTAATAACCTGTACACATGCACACATCTCCAATCCCACAAATGATGAAATGTAAAAATATACTAAGGAACAAAATGCATGTATAAAACTAAACCCAACCAATAGAGTACGACAGATAGTAAAGTATTGAAAGTAAACTGGGCTAGAATACATGCCTAAAAAAACAAGATTCTGAAAAACTGCAAAGTCCAACTTGTAAACACAAAGAGGTACTGGGACTGCTACTCGTAGCCGAAGGAATTCCTCGGCCTGTAGGGAACTCAGAAAGCTCATTCCTATCCTGGTCCTTCCTAGAATCTGTCAAAAGGTTGCTCGTCTGCACAAGATATGAAACGTGCAGGCAAAACCCATGCAGGGGTGATTATAACAGTACTTAATAGAGGACCCTGAAAAACACAAAGCAAGTACACCAAGGAAAGGCACAGTCATCTCTACACAGTATATGTCTACTGAAAATATAATAGGAGATCATACTCTAGATATACTCAACGCCCAAACCCGTAGTATAGAGACAAGTCACACAACCTCATACCCCCTCTAGGGATCCGGTTTGAATATTTCCACGAAGTACTCATTCCCGGAGAACACACTCCATGAGAATGGTAGCTCTGATGAAGTCCTTCTGAGAAGTATTGTTCGTCAGGAAACATCGTGAGAGGTAGTTACACTCATTACAGGCGACACACTCTTGAGTGGGAAGATCACGATAGATAGATACACTAATTATGAGAGACACACTCCTGAGTGAGAAGATCACGATAGATAGATACACTCATTACAGGAGACACACTCTTGAGTGGGAAAGATCACGATACACAGATGAGGATCATTTCCAGGGCCATGGAGGATTCTGAAACTCATCTAGATTCACCGGTTAGGTGATTAACCAGTTAGGTATAGGATCAATTCCCGGTAGAGTTGGCCACGTCGATGCCTGAATCTACCTAGGGTCAGGAATGGATAGAGGATCTTGCTCCGGGCCTCTCGGAGGGATGCTGACTCTATCACAGAAATTTCTGTTGAAGGGATCATACTTCCGTAGAAGGAAATGATGCCTGAACTTCAAGGGAATGAGAAGAAGGGGCACTAATCCATATGAAATATGTCCAAGATATGGTGAATAAGAGGACCATTCCATTTTCCAAAAAGTACACGGCGTGTAGAAAAGTGACACGCCGTGTTGTCTGACCCCGGGTACTGCCCGTGTACAACGACCCATGTCTTAAGGCTGGTCATGTAGAAAATTTATTACATGACATGTAGTATGGTGTACATGATGTGTCCAACTGAATAGGGTCGGCTCCGTGTACGCTGGTCATGTGCCCGTACACGATTCTCAACCCGTGTACTCCAACCCGTGTAATCGGTACACGGGGTGACCTGCATTACTGGCCTTGCCTAGCCATGTGATGGAGTAAACATTGTGTACTCCATCTTGTGTCCATGTATCCCTTGGATACACATCGAGTCCTATGTAACCACCTCTACCGTTATGTGTAGAGAGTACATGTCGTGTTGTCTGAAGTCATGTAGTCCATCCCGTGTCTGTGTAATTTCCAAAATACATGCCGAGCTTTGGGGAAAGTCTAACATGTTGTTTGACCAGGGTCACACACCGTATGATTCCTCTCTGACCCCTGAAACCCTATCTTCTGCCACCGGTACTACACGTCATGTTCTTTGGAAGTACACGCCGTGTATTATGGAAATTTTTAGAAATGGCACTCCTCGCCGATGCGCCTCCCGTCCTGCCTCGATCGTTGATTCAACCATTCAATCACCACGAAACTCTAGAATACAAGTCTCCCCGACGTCTTGAGGTCGCCTCTGTTGTTTTCGGGCCTCCGATCGGCCCTAAAAATGCATTTTGATCCTCCCGCATGAAGAATGGTCGAAGAACGATAATTCTCGTGCCGTGTCGATTCGTCGTCCGCTATCGTCATCACTCCTCCGATAGATCGTCGTAACATTGGATCATCAATTTGGGATCTTTTTGTTGCAAAACAGATGAAAAAAATCCATTGTTCTTTTCCCCATGAAGAATGCGAAGAACACGTGAAAGAAAAAGGGGAGGAAATCCAATAAGCAAATCAAGGGACAAAACTCTGCCATCGTTCGTCACGACATTGATCTGCTCTCGTTAGTAGGCTTAAATATAGTAGAATCAAACAACAATTAAACATGAATTAATTCTCCAAAATCATCCCATCAAAAACCCTCCCACAAAAATGTATGAATATGCAGATCAACATGTTCGTGGTTGATCAACGTTCATCATTTAAAATCAAAGATGGGGAAAGGAGATTTGAAATAACAAACCCTACCTCAAGAAGGAATCGATTAATGATGAAGGGTCACACTATTTTCGTCATCAAGATCCTTCAACTTCATTGATGCAGCAATTCGTAGCTTCGATCCGTCGTCATTCATCACTGACAGTTTTTCTCTAAGGCTTGACAGATTCTCCAGAGCTTCCTCTCAAAAAATTCATCAACGACCACCATTTGATTAACCCATAAAAAAGGGAAAGTGATTTATAATTCCATCATGCTGTAGAATTAAAGATTCAAGATTACCATTCTTGAGTCATTATGATGTGGCATTTATTAAAGAAACAGCTTCCCCATCGCCGCGCTACAGAAGATGTTTCCAGATAAAATAAAATAAACATTTCGAATTTATTTTTATTTTTATTTTACTAAAAATGTCTGAAAATTAACATTTTCCCTCGACCTGCACCGGTCAAGGTTAGACCCGTTATTAGGTAAAGTCGTCATCTCGGATGCAACAATGCCCTCAGATTTTTAATTCGAGCATCCTTTTGGAAACTTCCATAACCGTGCACAAGTGCTGACTCACTTAACTTAAAAAAAAGTTTGAACCACCATTCCGGGATCACCGAGGCTCATAATGAGGTTTCGTCTCTCCGCTTGGTATCGTAATAATTCTATATAAAATTTAAAAATAATACTTGGAAAAACTGAGGCATTACCATGGCAGTGGGGGACTGGAGGGGGGAATGGGAGGGGGGTGCTGGCAGGGGGTGGGGTGGGGGATGATAGTGGGGGACTGGAGGGGGGAATGGGTAGGGGGTTGGCAGGGGGTGGGGTGTGGGGGTGGATGGAATAGGGTGGGGGTGGGGACTGGTAGGGGGGTTCATGTGGAAGGCATAGGGTAGGGTGAGGGGGGAATGGGCAGGGGGGCTGTCTAGGGTGTGTGTTACCATGGATTTCACCTATATATTAGTTAAGGAGAAAGGCAAATCAATGTGACTTGTTATTTATTATCATGAACATAACAAGATCATGATCAAGAATAAGTATATATTTCCCCATATAAATGTTTTTTTTTTGATCAATTATGAGGATCCTAATATTTTTTCATGATTCTTGTTTAATCTAGATATTTTTAGTTGATGGTTAAAATAGAATTCATAGTGAAAAAACCATTCATGACAGGGTGTGGAGGGGTCTGTCTAGGGTCTGGGGGGGTTTGTCTAGGGTCTGGGAGGTCTGTCCAGGGTCTGGTGGGGTGGGGGTGGGGGTAATGGGTAGGGGGCTAGCATTGGGTGGGGTGGGGGGGGGGGGGCTGGCAGGGGGACTGGAGGGGGGAATGGACAGGGGCAGGGGGGACTGGAAGGGGGTGCATGGGGAAGGCAGGGGGAAGGGTGGGGGTGTCCAGGGTCTGGGGGGGGGGGTCTATCCTGGGTGGGGGGATGGCAGTGGGGGACTAAAGGGGGGAATGGGTAGGGGGGATGGTAGAGGGGTGGGGGGGGGCTGGCATGGGGTGGGGGAGGCAAGGGAGGGGGGAATGGGTAGGGGGACTGACAGGGGGGTGCATGGGGAAGGAAGGGTGAGGGGGGGTCCAGGGTCTGGGAGGGGGGGTCTGTCCAGGGTCTGGGGGATGTCCAGGGTCTTGGGGGGTCTGTCCTTGGTGGGGGGGGGGATGACAATGGGGGACTGGAGGGGGGAATGGGAAGGGGGGGGGGTGGCAGGGGGTGGGGTGGGGTGGGGGGCTGGTAGGGGGAGGCAGGGGAGGGGGGAATGGGCAAGGTGGACCGGCAAGGGGGTGCATGGGGAAGGAAGTGCGAGGGGGGAATGGGTAGGGGGACTGGCGGGGGGGGGGGGATTTCATAGAGAAGGAAGGGTGGGGGTGGGGGGGGCTTGGGGAAGGCAGGGGGGTGCTTGGGGAAGGCATGGTGGGGGGGGGGGGGGTCTGTCCAGGGTCTGGGGGTGTCCCGAGGGGGGGGGGGGCTTTGCATGGTGGAAGAGGTGCTGTAGGGGGGGTCTGTCCAGGGGGTGGAGGGGGATTTGTAGGGGGGATATCCAGGGTGGGGTGGGTGTCCAGGGTATGGGGGTGTCCAGGGTCTATCCTGGGGGGGGGGGGGGTCTGTTTGGGGGGGGTCTAGGGTCTGGGGGTTGTCGAGGGTCTGGGGGGGTGTCCAGGGTCTATCCTGGGGGGGGGGGGGGGGTCTGTTTGGGGGGGGTCTAGGGTCTGGGGGTTGTCGAGGGTCTGGGGGGGTGTCCAGGGTCTGGGGGGTGTCTAGGGTCTGGGGGGGGGGGGTGTACAGTGAGGAGTGGAGGGAGTGGGGGAAGGGGTTTTGTAGGGGGTGGGGTCTGTCTAGGGGGTGGGGGTTGTCCAGGGGAGTGGGGTGTCTAGGGGTGGGGTGTCTAGGGTCTGTCCTAGTGGGGGGGGGGGTGTCTGGGGGGTGTCTAGGGTATGGGGGGTGTCCAAGGTCTGGGGGGTGTCCGGTGTCTGGGGGGTGTCTAGGGTCTGTCCTGGGGGGTGGGGGGTCTTTCTGGGGGGTGTCTAGGGGGGTGTCCAGGGTCTGGGGGGGGGGTGTCCAGGGTCTGTCCTGGGGGGGGGGGTCTGTCCTGGGGGGGGGTCTGTCTGGGTTTTTCTTGGGGGGGGGTGTCTAGGGTCTGTCCAGGGGGTGTGTCCAGGGTCTAGGGGGTGTCTAGGGGGAGTGGTGGGGGTTGTCCAGGGGGGATTTGTATGGGGAAAGGGGTGCTACAGGGGGTGGGGGGCTTTGTAGGGGGTGGGGGCTGTCTAGGGTGTGTGGGGGGGGTGTCTAGGGTGTGTGTGTGTGGGGGGGGGGTTGTCAAGAGGGGGGTGTGGGGGCTATCCAGGGGGGAATGTGCAGCAGAGGGGGGTTCTTTGCATGGGAAAAGGTGTGTTGTAGGGGGGGGGGGGCTTTTTAGGGTGTGGGGGTGTTTTTTTGTAAAATGAAAAACCCTAAAGCCATGATTTCCAACCATGGCTATAGACCTAGATCCACGGTTTGAATCGTGGTTGTAGCCTTATAGCCACAGTTTCAAACCATGGCTATAGCCTTGTGTGCCTTAAGCTGCTGCCATAGTTTCAAACCGTGTCTTTAGGTATTTATCCACTATTAGAAACTGTGGCTATAGGTCTTTCCCTATAGCCACGCCAATACCATCCAAAGTTCATAAAACTGTGGTTATAACCTATAACCATGGTTTTTGAACTTATATCCATGGTTCTAAATTGTGTCTATAGCCTAAATTTCTAGTAGTGTATGAATTCACTGGTAAGAATAAATGTCTCGGAAGGACAATATGATGGTATTACCAACAATGCTTCCAACCCGCACCTGAATCGTGGGAGACCACTTGGTTTAATAGATAAAAATCCACATAAACTAAAGGGGAAACTACCTATGATGGTTGAAGATATGAATGAATTTGAAGAGAATGTAAATGTACTAGAAGTTCATGAACATGATAAATAGGAAATTTCAATAAATTTCACCAACAATAGAAGATGTTGGAACCTAGTGGAGACCATTCTTGATAACACATTTTCATAAAATGTATCCCTTGAAATTATGGATGAGGATAAAGAACCTAAAACAGTTAATGAATGTCATGAAAGGCTAGATTGAGATCAATGGAAACTTTCAATTCAATTTGATCCAGACTCACTTTCGAAACGTGAGATTTTTGGATTGATCATGAAAACCCTAGAAGGGATTAAGCTTATTGGATACAAATAGGTATTTGTGAGAAATAGAAATTAAAATAATGAAGTTGTGAGATAAAAAGATCAATTGGTTTTTCAAGGTTTATCACAAAAACCCGAGATTAATTATGAAGAAACATACTCTCTTGCAATGGATGCAATAACCTTTCGGTATCTCATGATATTTTTTGTACATGAGAAAATTTAATTATGCCCGATGGATATAGTGAATGCATATATTTATGGTGATATTGATAATGATGTTTACATGAAAACCCCAGAAGGATTCAAATTACCGAAAAAATGTCCTAGATCTCGAGATCTTTATTCAGTTAAGTTGAATAAATAATTATACAGATTAAAGAAATTAGGGCGTATGTGGTATAACTGTATGAGTAAATATTTTATGAAGGAAGGTAATAAAAATGATCCAATTTGTCCATGTGTCTTCATTCTAAAGATTGGATCTAAATTTGGGATCATTGCAGTATACATTGATTATTTAAATAGAATTGGGACTAATGATGAAATTTCTAATGTAGTTGAATATTTGAAGAAAAAAATATGAAATGAAAGACTTTGGAAAGACAAAGGTACACCTTGGATTACAAATTGAGCTTCTTAAGGATGGAATTTTTGTTCGTCAATCATGCTATACTTCTAAATTCCTACAAATATTTAATATGAATGAATTGCATCCATTAAGTACACCAATGGTTGTCTGATATCTTGATCATGATAATGATTCTTTTAAACCAAGAGTGGATGATGAAGAACTAATTGGTCCTGAACTACCATATATGATTTCTATAGGATCACTGATGTGCCTTTCAAATAATACAAGACTTGATATATCATTTTATGTAAATTTATTAGCAAGTTAGAGTTATTCTTATTGGAGTTGGTTCCCTAGAAACCAACTTTCTTGTACTTTATGATAAAATTGTATTCATTGGATGAATATTAATAAACTCCTTATTACATCATGATTGTTCTTCTACATGATACAGTATGTGATAATATCCTAAAAATAGCTATCGCACTAAAAGGTCATAGCAGATCCCTACTATAATGAGAACCCAAAAGTTCCATGAAACTAATCTTGAATATATGTTATATGGATAGATGATATCATTTTAAGGGACAAAAAAGATATAGGCTATCCAGGTTGGGGACTCATGAAACTTTGATGCACCTTCTCATGATGTGTTCCCTTGGTAATATCTCAGAAGATATTATAAGAACAAGACCCGTCAATAAAAAATCCACATTCATAAGTGTCATTGGATGTTCCTATTTGTAGGTGTGTGTATTGGTCCTTACACTTTAATATTATTATTAATGGGTATTATGACTCGTGCACTTAGATGTATTGATGAAAACCATGACAACAGATGTTACCGGTGAGGTAGGATATATTGGGTGTGTCACAAGTAATACTGAGTTAATGAATAATGAAATAAAGTATTTTTCACTTCAATGAAAGTAGATATCTCATGCCCTTTTATGGAAATTATATAGCCTAACTAAATCCATTGACATGGTGTTCTCAAGGTAAGTTCAATTCTTAGAAGTCAAAGAATGATAAATCGAGCACATGGATTGATGGCGCTTGCATGCAACCCACTTGATTGGAGATACTAGGACAAATGGAGTATATTACACGGTAAGCATTTTTATGAGGAGACATGTCATTGTGACATAAACTTCTTTATCTTAGGTTCCTTGACCCGTTATTAAACAGTAATCTTGGACTTTAGGCAAACCCACCTAATTCCAATAAGAAAGAGGCCTAGAGGGTCACGCACTAAGTGTAGCCAGTATCTCAGTTAAATAATTTATTTATTTAAGAAGTTGAATAAATATTATTCCCCGTTATGGTTTAATAACTATTGAAGTATTATTGATCACATTTATTTCTTTTATAGTTTTTCGATAGAATATATTGCAGACAAAATATTTATTTATAAGTGAATAATGCAGTTACATTTATTTAATAAATAAATCGTCATTATTAAAGGCCCAGTAAATATTGAGGAGGATTGGCGGACCCGGTTATGGGTCTGGTGAGAAATAATATTAAATAATATTTGGTTAAATAATTTTAAATATTATTTGGTTAAATAATATTTAAACATAACATGCAAGTTTGGAACATGTCATGGAAATAATATCATTGCAATTATTATTTGACATGAGGTTTCACATGGAATAATAAACTAAGTAACAACACCTATGATAATTATTTACTATTACCTTGTGAATTAAATTCCCCATTATGTTATTATTCTCTATATAAGCTAAGGGGTCATTTGACTGGATAACCAATCATTGTGTGCACAAAATACTTAGAGAAAATCTCTTGAGCCTAGAGAACTCTTCCCTCTCCAACAACACTCTCAAGAACGAGAGATATCCTCCACCATAGGATCAAAGAGAACTCTTTGGAAGCGATTCTCAAGGAAATCGAAGGCGGACGTCACAAACACAAAGATCTTCCGCACTAGCACCTAGTGAATCCTTCAGTGATGTTCGGATATACATAGATCATGTGTGGATCACCTCTATAGGATTCATATCCTTGGATTCTACATTGCAACAAAGCTGCACCTCAGAATCATGCGCGGATGCATCAACAAAGAATGAATTTCCTTGGAGGTAATTCTAAAATTAAATTAAATTAATTATAAACAAAATATGTGGATCCTCTCTTCTTGGTTCTAACTTCTCTCCTTTTTCTTTTATCTTTGATTCAATTCCATGGATACTGGCATTTATCATCGTATTTATCCCAGATTAATCATCAATTATGGCAATTTGTATAGTTGGGTACATGCCCATCCTATGCTTCTACTAAGCCCGAAACCTATATGTGGTATCAAAGGGGTCATATTTTCTTTTATAATTATTTAAATAATTCATTGATGATTTACGCTTTAATAATTTTAATTCATGTTTAATAATTCTTGTAATCTAAATTTTGAGATATGTTCCTCCATTATCGTTTCTCATAAATCTAATAAAAATGAATAATTTTATGTTTAAAATTAAATCGAGGATCTCATTAGGAGGTGCTGATGGTTCTGTCTAGATAACATAAGAATACACGTCGTGGAGTTGGATTTAGATGTCGTGTATTTTTGTTTAATGCATCATGAGTAATTCCTAAATTACTCAAGCATTGTGCATTAATGACATGTGATATAGTTAATTCTTACACCACATGTTGATCAGGACAGACTGGCACACGGTCAGCCGGACTACATGTCGTGTGGCCCACTGGACATGGCGTGTAGTTCCTTCGAGTCAGGGTTAAGTCTTGTATCCCATACATGGCTTGCCCGACTGGTGACCATGTAAAGTGGGGTCTACATGGTGTGTGACACATTGGAAATGTTGTGTACTCCAAATATTTCTAAAGTACACCTCACACGCTGTTTCCCCAGGCATGTACTTCGGATGGACGGTAAGGAGGGTACATGGCGTGTAGTCAGATCTACACTCTGTGTACTATTTCTAGACTACGTAGATTTAAAATATATATTATATTATGTAACCCTTTAGACATGTACCTTCATGTGGGCATAAATTTGGGACACAACTTGTGATAGGTGTTTGATATATATATATATATATATATATCTGTGTGTGTGTGTGTGTGTTTAATTAACATTTGCATATTGTTCAAAGATCTTCACATCATGTATGAGTTGTATTACAATTATAATTCTGCATGCATGCTACATAAAATAAAGTGTATACAAGTATAAATATATATTGGGTAGTTTTGGATGGGTATTCACCAGGTTGCTTCAAAGGTACAAGTTATGTACTAGGTTATGGATGGGAATCTCAAGGAAATTCAGAAAAATGATTAAGATAAAAAAAGGATTGATTAATTATAGATAATGATTAATTGATTCCAGTGTAATTTATCTCAATGAGAACAATTAAATAATTTAATGCTAGTTTTATTAACTGCATAATTTTTTGGATGTCTGTTGATGATCATGAGTTAGATCAGACTTTTGTATGTGATTTATTCCCTTTTAATTTATTAAAAAATGCTGGCAGGCATGCCTTCTCCTCATTAATATGTAGGGCATGCATGCCCATGGTTTACTTTATGTAAATATCCTTTTACCCCTCACCTATGTGTGAGTTAAAATAATATGTAAGGGATGTATCTCCCAAGCTAGTGGAGGTAGTTCAAGTTATGAGCCAAGGAGAAACCAATACAGGGAGATACAAAGGTGGACAGGTGGAAAGCTATAAACATGAACCTTAAATGGTTCAAGGTGTTTCTCCCCTAGTTCAGTGTTGGTTTATCAACTACTAGATAAAATAACCAATAGTAAAGATCATGATCATACCCTTTATTTTATTTATTTTGGATGTATATTTATTCATTATAGATGTTTGATGAGATCACATAATTAATGAACTAACAAGAATCCAAGTTGGAACTAAAATAAAAAATGGATTATGCATAGATATTATCTATACATGGTTAATCACTTAAGTATATCTTAATTAACAATAAAAAGCACATGAAAAGATAATAAGTGTAAATTTACGCATAAAGGATAAAAATCTCTCAATTAAATATTAAGTCGGTAAATCCTTCCATTACTTTGGTTAGAAATGAACCATAGTTCAAAGTTCTTGACCAACCCTAGTTGGGGTGCTTTCAATTATCATGGAAATATAATTTCAAGTTTTGGGTTTACTTAACTTAGTTTACATCAAGGGTTGACTTCCCTATCAGGACTTGGTGTAACTGAGAGGCCAAGGTTTAGGAAACCCAAAATTAAGGATTTTAGGATTGGAGATTCCACTAAACATATCAAAGATCTATGATTTAATGTAGCTGTCATTTATAATTACTACCTAAAAACTTTCATGTTTCTTGACTAACCATAGTTGGGGTAATGCAAAGGGAAATATGGATCTTTTCAACTTGAATTTCCAAGCAATACGATAATCTGAAGCCAATGGCGAGGGCTATTGGGTTTCAACAAAATAGTGGGACACTAATAAATATTAATTTATTTATTTGTATATATTTATTTATATAAAGTACTAAAACTTTGTTCATCGTAATTTTTAGAAAAAACAATTAAAATGACACCATACATATCATTGCAATCCATACTTGAGAAGGAAAACCTTCTCACCAACACTAATTTCCAAGAGTGGAAAAGGCGCCTTCGGGTTATCCTTCACCATGAGAGGAAACTTTATGTATTTCAAGAGACTTTACCAGTTGCGCCTGGAAATTGGGTGAGTGATGAGGAACTCTCTTTATGCAAGAAATATCTGAATGACACTACATATGTTCAGTTCCTCATGATATTATCCATGACCAATGAGCTCTTGAAGTAACATGAGGAAATGGATGCTTATAGCATGATGTCTCACCTTTGGGATCTATATCAATAGAAGGAAATATAAGAGAGGTATGAGATCTCCAATGCTTTTTTCACTACTATGGTTGGAGAGTCTGCACCAGTTAGACCCCATGTAGTCAAGCTTATTGGCTACATTGAGCATCTTGACATATTAATGAGTAAATTCCCAGATGAGTTTCTTATATATATCATACTATCATTGATGCCTAATACCTTCTCTAGTTTTATTGTGAATTATAATATGAGAAATAATGAGAAGAGTCTATCAGAGCTTCTTACATTGATTCTCCAAGTTGATAAGGACATGGGGTGTAAAAAACCTACAGTACTTATGGTGAAATGGGAGAGGAAGGAAAAGGAAAAGGGTCATAAGATTTATTAACAATATAAATCCTCTGAGCACCATCAGACCAATAATATGAAGATCTTGAGGGATGGTAAAGAAAAGGAGGCACTATGCTTTACATGTGGCAAGTCAGGCCACTGGAAGAGGAACTACTCACAGAGGAAAGGGGAAGACAAAGGTGTGTTCATTATCAAGTGAAATATTTCCATTTCTACACATTTGGTATTAGATATAGATTATGGTTCTCACATCTATATTTAAATTCAGGAACCAAGTTGATTTCAGAAAATTTCCAGAGGAGAGGTGGATCTGCGAGCTGTCAATGGTACGAGGCTAGAAGCTCTTTCCATTGGTGACTACCACCTCACATTTCCGATGATAATGATTTTGGTTTTACATGAATGTTATTATTTACCTTATGTTACCAATAACATAATTTCTGTATCGATTTTATATACAGATGGATTTATTTTCAAGTTTGTAAATAAATGCTATTACTTTTATGAGGACAACATTTATTATGGTATGAAACATTTAATTAATGGTATGTATATATTAAATTATGAGAACCAAGTGTTTCCAATTGATAACAATCCAATTCCACATGACTCATACAACACCCAGTTGTGGAATCACTACCTTGGTCATGTAAATGAGAAGAACCTTACAAATATCTATTGAGATGGTTCTTTAAACTCTTCCAAGATAAAACCACTTGATAGATGTCACACTTGTTTATAAGTGAAAATGACCAAACCACCATTTGGTGGATAGGGTGAAAGGTCCACCAAACTTCTAGGATTTTTACACACTGATGTGTGTGGACTATTTTCAGTAGAAGCTAGAGGTGGATATTATTACTTCATTATTTTTACTAATGATTTGAGTAGATATGGATATGTCTACTTAATAAGTCTAAGTCCTTTGATAAATTTAAGGAGATAAAAAATGAAGTAGATAATAATCTTGGTAATAATATAAAGAAACTTTGATATAATCAAGGTAGAGAATATCTTAACCAAGAGTTCATTGACCTTTTACGGTAGTATGAGAATCTATCTCAACTCACTCCACCTTATACACCATAGTGGAATGGTTCTTGTGAAAGGAGGAATCGTACCTCGTTGGAAATGGAAAGGTCGATGATGAGTCATGAAGATCTTCCATTATCCTTTTGGGGATATGCATTGAAAACTGTGACATAAACTTTAAACCAAGTACCAACTAAGGTGAAAAATGGGATTCCCTTTAAGCTATAGAGGGGAAAGAAACCCACTTTTTCATATACACATGTATGGGCATGAATGGAATTTTTTAAGTCTTTACCAGGAAACAAAATATCACCCCGGGGCATGAAGTGTATCTTTATAGGGTATCCCAAAGAAACAAAAGGATACTACCTATAAAACCCCTCATACAAGAAAGTTATTGTTACCAGATAGACTTTCTTTATTGAGAGGGAGCAGATCCTCAAAAAGGATAGTGGGGGAAGGATTGACTTCGATGAAGTTGATGCTCATGATACACATGAGTTGGTATAGGAACAAGTTCCACAGGTCCCCATGGAAGAGGTAGTTCCTAAAACACAAGTATTGTGTAGTAGCACAAGAGAGGTAAGGGAACTAGAGAGATATGGTTTCCTTATCATTGGGGAAGGTGACTCATTATTGTTGGACAATGATGAACCTCTCTCATACAAGGAAGCAGTAGAGATCTCAGAAGCTACAAGATGGCTAGAAGCTTTGAATTATGAGATGGATTCCATGTATCATAACCAATACTGGGTTTTGGTTGATGTGCTATTTGATGTAAATCCTATTGAGTGTAAATGGGTATTCAAAAAGAAACTATACATGGAAGGTCAAGTTAGTACCTACAAATAATGGCTAGTGGATGAAGGTTTTAAACAGCGTCAATAAATTGACTATAATGAAACCTTTTTACTAGTTTCCATATTTAAATCCATAAGAATCATACTTTCCATAACATCTTTCCATGACTATGAGATTTGGAAGATGGATGTCAAAACTATATTCCTTAATGAGAACCTTTTGGAAGATCTCTATATGACACAACCAAAAGGGTTTGTGACACTGGGTGATGATAAAAGGGTATGCAATTTGAAGAGATAAATTTATGGATTAAAGCAAGCATCTAGATCATGGAACATTCGATTCGATGAAGAAATAAGAGAATTTGGTTTCATTAAGAATGAATGTGAGCCATTTGTTTAAAAGAGGTTTAATTGGAATGAGGTAATTATCCTAGTAGTGTATGTTGATGACATGTCTCTTATTGTAAATGACATACCATTCTTGTAGTCAGTCAAGGTCTGGTTGAACAAATGCTTCTCCATGAAGGACTTAGGTGAAGCAGCCTACATTCTAGGAATCAAGATCAGTCGTGATAGATTCAAGAGGCCGCTAGGACTAAGTCAAAGTACATACATTGACCAGATACTAAATATATTTAGTATGGAATAGTTCAATAGGGGATTAGTTCCAGTGTCACATGGTATACATCTTTCCAATAAAATGTGTCCCCAGACACAACATGAGAAAGATAGGATGATTAATATTCCATACAATTCAGCGATAGGATCTATTACGTATTCCATGTTATGTACTAGACTTGATGTTGCCTATGCACTAAGCATGGTAAGAACATATCAAGCAGATCCATGATAACAACAATGGATTGCTATCAACACTATCCTTAATAATCTGACAAGAACTAAGGATATGTTCTTGATGTATAGAGAAGATGAGGAGATTTTCATTAGAGGGTATGATGATGATGGTTTTTAGACACATCAGAATGATATGAAGTCGCAATCAATATATTTTTCTATATCAATGGAGGAGTTGTGAGCTAGAAGAGTTCAAAGTATCTAGTTTTTGATGATTCTACAACAGATTCTAAATATATAGCGGCATTTAATGTAGCCTAGGAAGTTATCTGGAGTCGGAACTTTTTCTAAGAGCTTGATGTGGTTCCGAGTAGTAAATATCCCATTACATTATATTGTGATAATACTGCAGTGGTGGATCTTTCAAAAGAGCCAAGATCATATCAACGGAAAAGGAACATACTCTGAAAATATAACCTCTTGAGGGATTTCTATCAAAAGGGTGAAGTTACAGTGAGCATAGTGTCCATAGAAGAGAACGTGGAAGACCCCTTGACTAAATTCCTATCTCAGTAGATGCATGAATATCATGTGAGAGCTAGTAGACTGAAGGTTGTTAGTAGTTAGATCTAGTAAAAGTGGGAGTCTGTTGAAGTTTGTTCCCTAGAAACTAACTTCTTTTTATATTATGATAAACTTGTATTCATTGGATGAATATTAATAAATTCCATATCACATCATGATTGTTCTTCTGTGTGACATAGTATGTGATAATGTCCTAAGAATAACTGTCACACTAAAAGGTCATGGAAGATCCCTGTTGTGATGAGAACCCAGAAGTGCTATGACACTATTCTTGAATATATGTTCTATGGATAGATGATATCATTTTAAGGGACGCAAATGATATAGGCCATCATGGGTGGGGACTCATGAAACTTTGAGGCACCTTCTCATGGGGTGTTCCCTTGGTAATATCCAAGAGGATATTATGAGAACAAGACCCACCAATAGGAAATCCACATTCATAACTGTCATTGGATATTCCTCTATGTGGATGTGTGTATTGGTACTTAGACTTTAAGATTATTATTAATGGGTATTTTGACTTGCACACTTAGATATATTGATGAAAACTATGATGCAAGATTTTCACTGAGAGGTAGGATATGTTGGGTGCATCACGAGTAATACTACATTAATGAATAACGTGAGAAAGGATTTGTCACTTCTACAAAAGTAGATATCTAAGTCCCTTTTATGGAAATTATATAGCCTTACTAAATCCATGTCTATGGTGTTGTCTAAGAAAGTTCAATTCTAGGAAGTCAAAGAATAAGAAATCAAGCACACATATTGATGACACTTTCATGCAACCCGCTTGATTGGAGATATCAGGACAAAGGGATTATATTACACGGCAAGCCTTCGTATGAGGTGACATGTCATTAGGACATCAAATTATTTATCTTGGGTGCCTTGACCCATTGCTAGATAGTAATCTTAGAATTTAGGCATGCCCACCTAATACCAACGAGAAAGAGGCCTAAAGGGTCACACGATAAGTGTAATCGATATATTAGTTAAATAATTTATTTATTTAACAAGTTGAATAAATATAATTCTCGATTTTGGTTTAATAATTATTCAAGTATTCCTGATCACATTTATTTTGTTTCAATTTATTCGAGATAATATATTGCAGATGAAATATGTATTTATCGGTAAATAATGCAGTTATATTTATTTAATAAATAAATAGTCATTATTCAAGGCCCGGTAAATATTGAGGAGGATTTACAGACCAAGTTATGAATCTAGTGAGAAATAATATTAAATATTATTTGGTTAAATAATATTTAAAGTTAATGTTAAAGTTAAGAACATTTCATGGAAATAATAGCATTGCTATTATTATTTGACATGGGGTTTCACATGGAATAATAAATTAATTAAAGAAACATGTGTTAATTATTTATTATTACCTGGTGAATTAAATTCCCCATTATGTTATTATTATCTACATAATCCAAAGAGTCATTCGATCGGCTTACCAATCATTGTGTGCAAAACATCCTTGGATAGAAGCTCTCGATCCTAGAGAACTCTTCCCTCTCTAAGAACGCTCTCAAGAACGAGAGAGATCCTCCTCCATCGGATCAATGAGAACACTTTGGAAGATATTCTCAAGGCGATCTAAGAAAAACATCACAAGCGCAAGGATCTTCTGTGCTAGAACCCACAGAATCCTTCGTTAATGTCCATAGATATGTGGATCATGTGTAGATCTCTGCTAGAGGATTCCTATCCTTGGATTCTACATCGCAACAAAGATGTACCTCATACCCATGGTAGGATGCATCAACAAAGAAATAATCACCTTAAAGGTAATTCTATAATTTAATTTAATTAATTATAAATAAAATATGTCAATCCTCTCTTCCGAGTTCTAGGTTCTCTCTTTTGTCTTTTTTCTTTGATTCAATTCTGTGGAAACTGGTGTTCATCGTCGTATTGATCTCAAATTAATCATCGATTATGGACATTTGAAAATTTGGGTACATGCCTATCTTGTGCTTCTATTTCACCAAAAACCTACAATTGTTATACTCATTGGCATTGGAATGGTATCAAACATGTATTATGATACATTCAAGGGTCAAAAGTTCAGGGGTTAATTTATTCAAAATCTTTATAACCAAAGTTGGTTGGTTATGCTGATGTTGGATACTTGGATAATCCACCAAAAGAAAGATCTCAAATTGGATATGTGTTTACATATGGTGGAACTTATATTTCCTGGTGTTCTATAAAACAAACCACTACAATGACTTCTTCCAACCACAATGAGTTGATTTCTATTCATGAAGAAAGTTGAGAATCATTTTGGTTGAGATCAATGATTAATTATATTAGAGATAGTTGTGGATTAGAAATAAATAATAATATTCCTAGAATATTATATGAAGACAATACTGCTTGCAAAGAACAGTTGAAAGGTGGGCTTATAAAAGGTGAAAAAATAAAGAATATCTCACCAAAATTATTTTTCACTCATGTCCTTAAAAATAATGGTGAGATTGATGTCCAATAAATAAGGTCTTGTGAAAATATCACATATTTTTTCACAAAGTCATTGCCAACTTCAACATTTGAGAAACTAATTTATAAAATTATAATGTGAAGACTAAAAATTCTATCATTATTTTATGAGGGGGAGTTGGGAATGTTGTACTCTTTTTCCCATAATCAATTTTTGTTGGATTTGGTGGCCTAGAACCAACTAATTTGTACTTTATTTATTAATAAATACCTTACCACATCTTTATTTTTCTTCCGCGTGACAATGTACATGATAATGTCCTAAGGATAACTATTGAATTAAAGGGTCATAGCGGATCCCTACTGGGATGAGAAACTGGAAGTTCCATAACACTATTCTTGAATATATGTTCTATGGCCAGATGATATTATTTTAGGGACACAAATAATACAGGCCATTAGGGTTGAGGACTCATAAAACTTTGAGGCACCTTCTCATGGTGTGTGTCCTTGGTAATATCTAAGAGGATATTATGAGAACGAGACCTGCCAGTAGGAAATCCACATTTAATAGTGTCATTGGATATTCCTATATGCGAAAGTGTTTATTAGTCCTTAGAATTTAACATTATTATTAATGGGTATAACAACTCTCACCCTTAGATGTATTTACAAAAACTATGATGACACACTATTCACAACGAGGTAGGATATGTTGGGTGTGTCACGAGTAATACTGTATTAATAGATAATGCGAGAAATGATCTGTACCTTCTGTTCCATAAAAGAAGTAGATATTTTAGGCCCTTTGATTGAATTGATATAGCCTAAATAAATCCATTTCCATGGAGAGGAATGGGAAAGTTCAATTCCAGGAATTCAAAGAAAGAATAATCAAACACATGGGTTGATGGCACCAGCATGCAACTCGCTTGATTTGAGATATTGAGACAAAGAGATTACATTACACGATAACTATTCGTAGGAGGTGACATGTCATTTCGGCGTTAACTTCTTTCTCCATGGGTGCCTTTGCATGTTTCTAGACACTAACCTTGGACTTTAGGCAGGCTCTGCCTAATGCCACTGAGAAAAATGCCTAGAGGGTCACACACTAAGTGTGTCCAAGTATCTCAGTTAAATATTAATTTAACAAGTTGAATAACTATTATTCATATTTGTGGTTTAATAATTATTCAAGGTTTCCAGATTGCATTTATTTCGACACTAGTTATTCAAGGGAATATATTGTGGGTGAAATAATATATTTATTAGTGAGTAATGCAATCATATTTATTTGAGAAATAAATAGCCATTATTCAAGGTCTAATAAATATGGTGGAGGAAATAAAGAGAATGGAAAAACAAAAAGTACACGCTTTGTATATTAATTTACACGCCGTGTATTTTTTTCTGGGAATTTATGAGAAATAATATTATTTATTTAATCAAATAATATTAGGTGTAATTAAATGGGTGCATGTCAAGTAATAATAATAGTCAACTGTTATTATTAGACATGGGGTATTACTAAGAATTAAATGAAATGAATAAATTCTTTTGGGTAATTAATTAATTTTATTATTCTAAGTGATTAAAATCCCAATTATATAATTCTCATTAGCCTATAAATTTTGAGTGGTGGTGCAGAACGGATCTAGAGAAAGATCTCAAGCCAAGAGATAATTCTTTTCCTCCAAGAATGCTCTCAATCTACAAGAGAGAGATCCTTCTCCACCGGATCAAGGCGATTGAAAGCGGACATTGCAAGTGAAGGATCTTCCGTGCTAGAACCCAGAGATCCCTTCAACAATGTCAAGAGATACGTGGATCATGTGTGGATCACTGATAGATGAATTATACACTTTGATTGTACGATGCAACGACGGATCACATTGGATCATGACCAGAAACATCAATGGAGAGAGAATTCGATCAAGGTAATTATTTTCTTTTAATTTAATTAATTATAACCAACATATGATGATTCTCTCCATGGTTCCAGGACTCCCTTATTTTCTTTCTTTCTTTATTATATTCCGAAGATCCAGAGTTATATTATCATGACAGATCTTGGATTAAACGTCCTTAACGAAAAAATTAAAGTCGGGTACACCCACCAACGTGCTACCACTGCGCCCAGAACCTACAAGTGGTATCGGAGCGGTCATATAGTTGATTATAATTAATTATTTTTTAGTTGGTGATTTATGCATTTAATAATTTAGTTATTTCAATTCAAGTAAATCGTTATTTAAATCTGAATCTTGAGATCTATTCTTCCTCTTTCGTTTCTCATTCACCTTAAAGAAATTATTTTTTCTTTTAATTTTGATTAAAATAAAATAGAGGATATCATCTAGAGGTGCCAAAGCTTCCTGGTCGTACAAAAACAGAATACACGATGTGTATTTGACAATACATTCTGTGCAGTATAGGTTCCATGCACCATGATGGTCCGCCGAACCAGGCCATGCCATTAGATCCTATCTAAGTATTTAATACTCTGTGTGTTGACTAGGAATAGGTGGAACACGGTTTCCAAATTACACGCCATGTGGCCCACTGAACATAGTGTGTTGTCCCTTTGGGTTAGGGTTGGACCGTGTACCCTATACACGGTTTACCCGACTGTAAACCATGTAACGTGGATATTACACGGTGTGTGTCCCACTAAACACACCGTGTACTCTAAAAATTTCCAAAGTATATCTACATGCCATTTACCCAGGCATATAGTTAGGATGGATGGTGAACAAAAGTACACATTGTGTAGTCAGAACTACACGCCGTGTAATCATCCAAATTATGCAGATTTATTAATATTTATTATTATATTATACAAACCCTTGAGATGTGTACAATAATGCAGGCATAAAGATGAGGAACAACACATGATAGGTGTTTTATATATATGTGTTTAATTTAACATTTGTGTAATGTTCATTTCTACTCATTGGGTAGTTATGAATGGGAATTCACCGGGTTGCCTCCAAGGTACAATTTATGTACAAAGATAATTTTAAATGAATTTATTTGTCTAAAATTATGATGGATGAGAATCTCAAGGAAATTCTGAAAAGGGTTTAAGATAAAAGGATTGATTAATTAATGATAATCAATTGATTCAAGCGTGATTTATCTTAAACAAGAACAATTAAAGAATTTAATGCAAGTTTTATTTATGCATAAATATCGTTGCATGTATAGATGATCATGATCTAGACCAAGACCTTTGTATGTGAATGGTTTCTTTTAATTAATTTATTTAAATTAAATTTTTTAGCCTGTGAGCCTTCTCCTCATTAATATGTAGGGCCTGTGTGCCCAAGGTTTCTTTTATGTAAAACCCCGTTTTACCCCTCACCTGCATGTTAGATAAAATCATATGTAATGGATAGAGCTCCCAAGCTAGTGTAGGTGGCTCAAGTTAGGAGCCAAGGTAAAACCAATCCAAGGAGATACAAAGGTGGACAGGTGGAAATCTGTAAACACGAACCCAAAAGGTTCAAGGTGTTTATCCCCTAGGTCTTGGGATAGTTTATCAACCTCTAGATAAACTAACAAATAGAAAAATCTCATGATCATACCATTTAATTTATTTCTGTCAGTTTCATGGTGTATTTATTGTGGATGTGTTGTCACGATCACACAATTAATGAATTAAACAAGCATGCAATATGGAACTAAAATAAGACCAGATTATGTGTAAACATTATATTAGACATGGTTAATCACTTAAGTATATCCCACTTAATATTAAAAAGCATGTAATTAAAGATAATAAAATGGAAATTTATGTATAAGGATAAAATCCCTCAAATAAATATTAAGTCGGTATAGGCTTCTATAATCTTGGATAGAATCGAACCATAGTTCCAAGTGCTCGACCAACCCTAGTTGGGGTGCTTTCAGTTATCAGGGAATTATAATTCAAGGTTTTGGGTTGATTTGACTTGGTTAATATCAGGGGTTGACTACCACAATAGGTCTTGGTGTGACTAAGAGAAAAAAGTTGAGGAAATCCAAAATAAAAGGGTTTTAGGATTGGGGAGTCCACTCAGCAGATCAAGGAGCTGTGAGTTAATGCAGTTGGAATTTAGAATGCCTACCTAAAACCATTAAAGTTGCTTGGCCAACCCTATTTGGGGTAATGTGAAGGGAAATATAGATCCTTTCCACTATAATATTCAAGCAACAGAATATTCCAAAGTCAATGGTGAGGGATATTGGATTTCGATAAAATAGTGGGAGACTAATAAGTATTAATTTATTTATTTGTCTCAGTTTTTATCATAATAAAGTACAAAAACTTTTCTCATCTTAATTTGTATAAATGGAAAGAAAAATGACTTCAAACATATCATTGAAAACCATACTCGAGAAGGAAAACCTTCTCACCAACACCAATTTCTAGGAATGGCAGAGGCGTTTACGCGTCATCCTTCACCAGAAGAGGAAATTGTATGTTCTGGAGGATCCTATTCTAGTTGTACCCAGAAAAGAGGCTAGTGATGAGGAACTATATATCTATATGAAACATATGGATGATTCCACATATTTCTAATGTTTCATGCTATCGGCTATGTCTAATGAGCTCTTGAAGCAACATGAAAACATGGACGTGTATAGCATGATGTCTCACCTTAAGGATCTATACCAAGTGAAGGAGAGACAAGAGAGATATGAGATCTCCAATGCTTTATTTACAACTAATCTTGATGATTCTACACCAGCTGGGCCTCATGTCGTCAATCTTATTGGCTACATTGAATGCCTGAACATCTTAGGGATTGAGTTCCCGGATGAGTTGCGTATAGATCTCATCCTATCATCACTACCCAAAACCTTCTCTAGGTTTATTGTCAACTATAACATGAGAAACAATGAAAAGAGTCTATCAGAACTTCTGACCTTAATTCAATAGGTAGATAAGGACATGGGGCATGACAAACCCATAGTCCTTATGGTAAATAAGAAAAGGAAGGACAAGGAAAAGGGGCCAAGGACTTATAAATGGTCTGAACACCCCAAGCACCATCCCTTCAAGAAGGGAAAAATCTAGAGGTAGGTAAAGGAATGGTAGGCAGTATGTTTTTCATGTGGCAAGAAAGGCCACTGGAAGAAGAACTGTACCCAGATGCATGGGGATGCTAAAGTTGTTTTCGTTATTGAGTGTAATCTTTCCATTCATACACATTGGGTATTAGATACAGCTTGTGGGGATCAAATCTGTATTAAAATGTAGGAACCAAGTAGATTTAGAAAGGTTTCTATAGGAGAGATGGATCTTTGAGCTGCCAATAGTGAGAGGCAATATGTGTTAGCCATTGGTGATTACCACCTCTCATTGCTAACTGAGATGATTTTGGTTTTACAAAACTCTTATTATGTTCCTAGTGTTACCAAAAACATAATTTCTATATCATGTTAGGATATGGATGGATTTATTTTCAAGTTTTAAAATAAGTATTTCTTATTTTATAAGAACAACGTATGTTATGGTATGACTGATTTAAATAATTGTTTGTATGTATTAAATTATGAAAACCAAGTGTTGTAAATCCATAATGAAACAAACTCACATGACTCATACATCACCCAGTTGTGGAATCACCGTCTCGGTCATGTAAATAGGAAGTGTTTGACAAGGCTCTGCCACGATGGCTATTTAGAATCTACTGAGCTAAAACCACTTTATATATGTCACACTTGTTTACAAGGTAAAATAACCAATATGCCTTTCGGTGGATAGGGTAAAAGGGCCACAAAACTTCTAGGATTGGTGCACATGGATGTGTGTGTACTATTCCCAGTAGAAGCTAGAGGTGGATATTTTTACTTCATTACTTTTACTGATGATTTAATTAGATATGGATATGTCTACTTAATGAGGTATAAGTCAGAAGCCTTAGTGAAATTTAAGTAATTCATGAATGAAGTAGGGAATCAGCTTGGTAAGAAGATAAAGAATCTTTGATCGGACCGAGGTAGAGAATATATGAACCAAGAGTTCATCGATCTTCTACAGGAGTTTGGGATTCTACCTCAGCTCACTCCTCCTTATACACCATATTGGAATGGTGTTAGTGAAAGGAGTAACCACACCTTTTTGGACATGGTGAGGTCAATGATGAGTCATACAAATCTCCTATTATCCTTTTGGGGATATTCATTGCAAACTACATCTTACACATTAAACCGAGTACCAACTAAGGTGGAAAATGAAATTACCTCCGAGTTATGTAAGGAAAAGAAACCCATTTTGTCACACACGTGTGTATGGGGATGTGAGGTGTTTGTTAAGGACCTCTTAGGAAAAATAATAGCACCCTGGGGCACAAGGTGTATCTTTATAGGATATCCTAAGGAAAAAATATATATTACCTATATAACCCTTCAGACAAGAAAGTGATTATTGCCAGACAAGCCGTCTTTCTTGAGAGGGAGCACATCCTCAAAAAGTATAGTGGTAGAAAGATTGACTTCGATGAAGCTGATGCTCATAATACACAAGATTTGGTTAGGAATAAGTTCCATAGGTCCCTATGGAAGAGGTCTCCAGAAACACAAGTACTGCATAGGTGCTCAAGATAGGTAAGGGAATCAGAGTGATTTGGTTTCCTAGTCACCAAGAATGATGAATAATTATTTTTGGAAAATGATGAACCTCTCTCCTATAGGGAAGCAGTATAAATCTCAGAATCTTCAAGATGGCTAGAAGCTATGAATTTTAAGATGAATTCCATGTATCAGAACCAAGTATGGGTTCTGGTCGATGAGCCAGTTTATGTAAAGCATGTTGGATGAAAATGGATGTTCAAGAGAAAAATAAACATTGAAGTTCAAGTTAGCACCTATAAATCAAGGATAGTGGCTAAAGGATTTAGACAGCATTAAGGAATTGAGTATGATGAAACCTTCTCGCAAGTTTCCATGTTTAAATCCATAAGAATCATACTTGCTATAGCATCTTACCATGACTATGAGATTTGTAAGATGGATGTCAAAACAACATTCCTTAATGGGAACCTTCATGAAGATGTCTATATGACACAACCAGAAGGGTTTGTGACACCAGGTGAAGGCAAACGGTTTTCCAAGTTGCAGAAATCTATTTATGGATTAAAGAAAGCATCCAGGTCATGGAACATTCAATTTTATGTATCCATAAAAAAATTTGGTTTCATTAAGAACAAATGTGAGCCATGTGTTCAGAATCGGTTTAATGAGAATGTGGTCGTTATCCTAGTAGTATATGTTGATGAAATATTTCTTATTGGAAATGATGTACCGGTCTTATAGTCAGTTAAGGACTGGTTGAACAAGTGTTTCTCCATGAAGGACTTGGGTGAAGCAGCCTACATTCTTTGGATCAAGATCATTCATGATAGTTCTTGGACTAAGTCAAGGTACATACATTGACCAGATACTAAAGAGATTTAGTATGGAACAATCCAAGAGGGGATTGGTTCAAGTGTCACATAGCTTACATATTTCTAAGAAAATGTGTCCTCAGACACAACAAGAGAAAGATAGAATGAGTAAGATCCTATAAGCTTTGGCTATAGGATCTATCATGTATTCTAGGTTATGTACCAGGCTTGATGTTGCCTATGCACTGATCATGGTAGGCATATATTAAGCAGATCCAGGAGAAAAATATTAAACTACTGTTAAGACTATCCCTAAGTATCTAAGAATAACTAAGGATATGTTCCTGGTGTATGGAGGAGACGAGGTGCTTGTCATCATAGGGTATGCTGATGCTGGTTTTTAGACAGATTAGAACGATTTGAAGTCACAATCTGGATATGTTTTTTTGTCTCAATAGAGGAGTTGTGAGCTGGAAGAGTTCCAAGAAACCAGCTGTCACCGATTCTACAGTGGAGTCCAAATATATAGCGACTTCTGATGCAGCCAAGGAAGCCGTGTAGATTCAGAACTTTTTCCAGGAGCTTGATTTGGTGCCTAGAATGAAAGATCCTATCACATTATATTGTGATAGTACTACAGCAATGACTCTCTCAAAAAAAACCAAGGTCACATCAACAGAAAAATCATATACTCTGGAAGTATCACCTCTTGAGGGATTTTTATCAAAGGAGTGATGTTTCAATGAGAAGAGTGTCCACAGAAGAGAACGTGGAAGACCCCATGACTAAAGGCCTATCCCAATAGAAGCCTGAATATCATGTGAGAGCTAGTGGGTTAAAGGTTGTTAGTCGTTGGCTCTAGTCCAAGTGGGATTCTGTTGGAGTTGGTGGCCTAGAACCAATGACTTTGCACTTTATTCATTAATAAATACCTTATCACATCTTTATTGTTCATCCGCGTGACAATGCATGTGATAATTTCCTAAGGATAGCTGTTGAATTAAAGGTTCATAGCGGATCCCCACTATGATGAGAACCCAAAAGTTCTATTACACTGTTCTTGAATATATGTTCTATGGATGGATGATGTTATTTTAGGGACACAAATAATACAATCCATTAGGGGTGAGTACTCATAAAACTTTGAGGCACCTTCTCATGGTGTGCGCCCTTGGTAATTTTCAGGAGGATATTATAAGAACGAGACCCGCCAGTAGGAAATCCACATTTCATAGTGTCATTGGATGTTCCTATCTGTGGATGTGTGTATTGGTCCTTCGAATTTAATATTTTTATTAATGGGTATTAAAACTCTCACACTTATATATATTGAAAAAAACTGTGATGAAATGTTGTTCGCAGTGAGGTAGGATATGTTGGGTGCGTCACGAGTAATACTACATTAATAGATAATGCGAGAAAGGATTTGTCCCTTCTGTTCCATAACGGAAGTAGATATTTCAAGCCCTTTGATGGAATTGATATAGCCTAAATAAATACTTGGCCATGGTGAGGAATAGGAAAGTTCAATTCTAGAAATTCAAAGAAAGAATAATCAAACACATGGGTTGATGGAACCAACATGCAACCCGCTTGATTCGAGATATCGAGACAAAGGGATTACATTACACGGTAAGTGTTTGTAGGAGGTGACACATCATTGCAGCATTAGCTTCTTTGTCTATGGGTTCCTTGGCATGTTGTTAGACACTAACCTTGGAATTTAGGCAGGCTCCGCCTAATGCCACTGAGAAAGAGGCCTAGAGGGCCACACAATAAGTGTTGCTAAGTTTCTCAGTTAAATATTAATTTAACAAGTTGAATAAATATTATTCCTGATTTTGGTTTAATAATTATTCAAGGATGCATAATCGCGTTTATTTCGACACTAGTTATTTGAGAGAATATATTATGGGTGAAATAATATATTTATTAGCAGGTAATGTAGTGATATTTATTTTAGAAATAAATAGCCATTATTCAAGGTCTAATAAATGTGGTGGATAAAATATATAGAATGGAAAAACAAAAAGTACACACTGTGTATTTTTTTCTGGGAATTTATGAGAAATAATATTATTTATTTAATTAAATAATATTAGGTGTAATTCACTGGGTGCATGTCAAGTAATAATAATAGTCAATTGTTATTATTAGACATGGGGTATTACTAAGAATTAAATGAAATTAATAAATTCTTTTGGGTAATTAATTCACTGTATTATTCTAAGTGATTAAAATCCCAATTATATAATTCTCATTAGCCTAGCCATTTTGAGGGGTGGTGCACAATAGATCTAGAGAATGCTCTCAAGCCAAGAGAGAATTCTTTTCTTCTAAGAATGATCACAAGCTACAAGAATGAGATCCTTCTCCACCATATCTAGGTGATCAAAGGCGAACATCACAAGCGAAGGCTCTTCCACGCTAGCACCCAGAGATCCCTTCGGCAACGTCCATAGATACCTAGAGCACGTGTGGATCACCGATAGAGGAATCCTACACTTGCATTATATGATGCAATGAAGGATCACATCAGATCGTGACCAGAAACATCAATGGAGAGATAATTACATCAAGGTAATTCTTGAGTTTTAATTAAATTAATTATAACCAACATATTATGATCCTCTCTATGGTTCCAGGACTCTATTCTTTTCTTTCATTCTTCATTCTATTCTGAAGATCTGGTGTTTTATTATCATGATGGATCTTGGATTAAATGTCGTTAATGACAAAAATTAAAGTTGGGTACACCCACCAACGTGATTCCGCTGCACCTGGAACCTATAGTTTTCCCACTGGGTTTTCTGGTAAGGTTTTAAATGATGCATCATATCATGGAATCATATTAATCTGGATTCACTTGTTTTTACCATAGTGTTTTTAAGTGAATAATATATTAGATTCCTTGGGATTATGACATCCAAGGGGGAGTGTTATGAATTATCATTAATTGTGTGGATGTCATAAATCATAATGAATGAGGTTTATTCATTTCCCAACAAGTCTCTTTATATAGACAAAACCATTTGCATTCCCACCGTTAGATATAATTCATAGGAATTAATTTCATCCATTGGAACAAACCTTTTGTAATCTATAAATATGGTGACATGTTAATGGAATAAAATGTGTGTGTGTGTGTGTGATTTTTTGTGGCCATATACTTGTGTTCTTTCAATCCTGTTCTTTTTTGATTGAGAAATTTTACTTTGCCATCGTCATACCGAGTATTCAACATCGTTATACACTTTCCATTTTCTTCACCTTCAATTGAATTTTTTTACAACAACGTCAAATATATATATATATATATATATATATATATATATATATATATATATATTGGTGGGTGCATGGTTCTGGTCTGACAATCTGACGTGGCTATGACCAGGTATTCTGTTTGGATGCCAAGCAACTAATTTTCCTCACAACTGCTTTTCAAGCGGAACCCACTTATCTGGCTTTCATTTTCTAAAAAATCCCATTTAAAAAATATTATTTCCCTTCTGAAATTTTAATTATCATTAATTTTCATGAAAAAAAACTAAGATGAAAAAATCACATGATCAATTGAATAGTTTAAGAATTCTTTTTTGAGATCAATGTTGGAATTTATAAATCTTCATTTAATTAAATATATGTACTACACATTGTGAAATATATTAAGTATTATCCTCTATCACCGCTAGCTAAAATCATTAATAAATAGGTCAACTTTATAAACGCTAAAAAAACACTCATAAATATAGCAATTTTTCAATACATTTTTTAAGGTTAATAAAAATACATTTTATCAATGTTTTTTGCTAGTAATAATAAAAGGTGGATTTTATCAGCGCTATTTTAGCATTGATAAAAAGTATATTTGATGAAAAAATGTAGATATCATTAAAAATCATATATTAATATATTTATATATTTATATATTTATATTGAAGCAAATATAATACATTTTATTATATATGATTTATACAAAATTAAATATAGATATTTAATGAAAATTAGTTTATAAAATCATTAAATGTTAATATTAATTAATAATTTACTAATTATAAATGGTTAATAGACATTTAATAACAATTAGATAATATTAAAACTTAATAAATTAATAAAAAATATAATATTAGTTGAAAATATGATTTAAACTTTCTAACGACTATAACTTTTAATTCAGATATCTGTTTGGGATCTACCACATATTAAATTTAAGCTTGCAAAAAATCTAACACATGGTGACTCAAGGGGGCCTTGGTCAGTGTTTTTTTGATGTAAAAAGGCCCACATATCTCATTTTTTGAACATTTGATGAAATCTGAGTCTCATTTGAGGGAGTCTTCTTATCTTTTTTCAGTGGAGACTAAATTTATTCTTAGGTCTTATAGTCATATGAATATTATAGCGATTAAATGTTATCATTTTTCATATTTTAGTGTTATTTATAATTATCACTAGCGCATAAATGTTTTTTCATGTCGGGTTTTTATTTCTTTTCACATTAGTTATTAAGCGGCCACTACCACAAAAATGGGTTTTTGCAGCACCACCCTTTAACAACGCTAAAAAAAGTGCTGATAAAGTGTACTTTTAATAGTGCTAAAAAAGCGTTTTTAAAAGTACCCCTTTGTCAACGAATTTTTTAGTAGCACTGATAAAGTGGGTTCTTTATCAGTGCTTTTTTTACTAGCATTGATAAAGGATATATTTCAAAAAAAACCATTAAAAATAATATGTTCATATATAGATATATAAATATATTTATATTGCTATAAATATAATATATATATATATATTAAATATGTTTTAGATAAGTATAAATAGACATTTACACTTAATATATAAGATATTTAGTCAAAATGACATATAAAATATTTAAAAAATATTATTAATTAATAATTTTCTAATTATTATCGTGTAATAATGATTTAACAACAATTTGAAGACAAAAAAATAAATAAAATAAATAAAAGATCTAAAATAAGTTTAAAACATAACTCAAACTTCAAACGACCATAAATTTTGATCCATGTGTCTACTTGAGCTCCACCACATATAAAATCAAAGCCTCTGATGAGCTCTAAGAACTAGTAATAAAAGTAAACCCTTTGTCACATTTTTCAAGGATAAAAAAGGTTCATAAGGCCTCCAAAACTAAGTTTTTAGTTGGGATACCCATATTTTTCAACATTCGATGGAATTCCAGCCTCGTTTAAAGGGGTATTTTTTCCTATTTCAATGGGGACTGAATTTATTCCTAGGGATTACATTCATATTGATATTATGGATTTGAAGTTTTATTGTGTTTCATAATTTATTGTTATTTATAATCAATTATATAATAATATATACATATTTTTATATATTCACACATAAAAATTTAATTTTATAAATAAATAATTAAACATATTTACATATAAAATATATTTCTCAATATATAATCCTTATCTAAATAAAAAATAAAATCCATTTTATTCAAATACAAATATATGAATATTTATATACCTATATAATGTGTATGTGGGTGTATTAGTGTGTGTCTGTATTAACAAACTAATATATATTATCTATATATTCTAACATATTAATATACATATTAATATATAATATATGTAAATGTAAATATAAATATAAATATATATATAAATATATCTAATTATGAATAATTATACTTATAGATAAACATATAATATATATATATATATGTGCGTGTGTGTGTGTGTGCGCATTGTATATATGTATTTATTTATTTATAAACAATCAAAAAGCATATTTTATTATTTTTTTAAAATAATGTTATAAATATATATTAATAAAAAAAATATACAGATAAAAATATATACCTAAATATATGTATAAATAAAAAGATATAAATAATTATTAATATACGAATAAATAAATAAATAAATATATATATTAATATAACTATATATAATAATATAAATCTATATTAATATATGAATGAATATAACTAAATATGTATATAAAAAAATAGATATATCATTAACCGAAGACCAAAAAAATATGTATGAGTGGTAAATGTGCATGCACGCAAGGTAGAGGTCTCGGGTTCGAATCCATGTAGAGGCAGGGGTGCACAAGTGGGTGCAAGGGGGCTAGTGATGTTAAAGGGTGGGGGGGTGCACCAATCGCTATTAAAGGGGTGGTGGTGGCATGTGAGAGTGGGGCTACCTAGCACTGTTGAAAGGGGGTAAAGCAATGTTAAAGGAGGGGTTGTACTACACTCGAATTTACTATTTTTTTTAATTTTTGTTTCACTTTTATCAGTGTTTTTTAGCACTAATAAAAGGGGCGTTTATCAGCACTTTTTTTAGTGCTGATAAAAGGGGACCCCTTTTAATAGCACATCTATCAGTGCTTTTGTAGTACTAATAAAGATTTTTTAGTGTTGATAAATCATTTTTTTGTAGTAGTGGACATTATTAGGGTCGACATTATAAATGAATTTTTCATGACAATTAAATAAAACCAACATTATAAATTAATATATGTTATTGGTTTTACACTTTTGTTTTTCTATAACCAACGTGGAAAAACATTTTTCACTTCAATTATCAAATAACATATGTAAAAAAAATTTAAAAACATTTTCATTGATTCATCCTCCACCACAACAGAAACCAAAGGCAACAGAAGAGTAGAAAATATAGTATAAAACCATAAAAGGAACTTACAATTGAACTTTCAAATTTAAAATGTATATTACAAATAAAAAAATCGATCAAAAATATAAAATGATTAGCCCATTCAATTTTTAAATGTCTCAAAACCTTTGAACTATGTGGTCATGGGTCATCAAAAAGCAACAAAATAATACAAAAAGTATGACTTTAATTTTAAATAAAACATATGAAATATTAAGTAAAGCTTTATAAAGGAATATAACCTTCTAAAACTTTATAACTGCCCAAGTTGAAATTATTTCATACATAAATCTTAAAAAAAAATATCCACATTCTTTTACACATTATTGTTTATGACACTATTTCAAAGATATTTTAATTCAAAATAATATTTTTAAGTAATATATCCAAAATTTAGTAACTGTAAATGAAAATTCATCTTAGCTTTTACAAATTTGATCTTGGATCTCTTCTTTATTATTGTCTCTCTGAATAAATTCCATTCCCTATTTTAATATAATATGAATAAAATAAATTTTATTCATTATAATATAAACATGTATTAAAATAATCAAACTTACGTGTTCAACACATTCTGAATTTTTTTTATCACTTCACCACGGATAGAGCATAACCAGTACAATGTCTTCTCTCTTGAAAAAAAACACCCAAAATCCAATGACCACTGATATAAAAGAAAATTTAATATTATTTTTTAATATGTTAAGTGATATATAAGAATTTGTGAGAATTTTTTTTCACATGCTTTAAGATATGGAGACATCCAACACTGAATGATGAAATTCTTCTGAAATATTTCAGCTATATAAATTGTTCTTTATGCAATAGAAAATGTCAAAGCTATAGAAGAAATAAATCATGGGTCCATAAATACATATACATCTGTCTTGTCATACTTTGTACAATTTTTTTAGATACCTAATACAAAGCAGACATAATTATAAAATTTCAACAAATTAAAGGAATAGAAACATTTTATTAATTGAATTACATGGAAAAAAAATTCATTTTGTTGATGCCCAATTGATCTCTTGCTACAAGCTCCATGATATCATTTTTCAAAATCCCCACATTCATTTCACACCCACAAACAAAAATATCAATTGGAATCTCATATACTCCCAATAATAAATTTCTGTATGCTGACAATCTATCAAGACTAGAAGAATCTGATTTTGAAGTCATGAAACTTTAAATTTTTTGTTGTATATACAATATTTATTTACCTTTAAAGTATTACTATAAAAAATTAGATAAATATACAAACTTTAAAATGTGAAAAAAATTTATTAACAAAATAAAACAAAATATAATATCTATACATACCTCTATGGTAATATGTCGAAGTGGTCTAGATGACCAGAATAAAAAATGACTGCTAATTTGTCCAATTATACTCACCTCATCTATAGGACATGTTTTTTTATCTATCAATTGTAGGTTCTGGGCGCAGCGGAAGCGTGTTAGTGGGGATACCCAACTTTAATTTTAGTGTTAAACGACGTTCAATCCGAGATCCGTCATGATATAAAGTGCCGAATCTTCGGAATAGAACGAAGAACGAAAAAGAAAAGAAGAGTCCCAGATCCATTGAGATAGGATCATCATATGTTGGTTATAATTAATTTAATTAATTCATAAGAATTACCTCGATGAAATTATTTCTTCGTTGGAGTCTCCAGTCACGATCCTGTGACCCGTCGTTGCGTTGTAGAATCCAAGTACATGATTCCTCTAGCGATGATCCACACGTGATCCACGTATCTCTGGACGTCGCCGAAGGGATCTCTGGGTGCTAGCGCGGAAGAGCCTTCGCTTGCGATGTCTGCCTTCGACTGCCTTGATCTGGTGGAGGATCTCGCTCTCGTAACTAGATAGCGTTCTTGGTGGAAAAGGAATTCTCTATTGGCTTGAGAGTATTTTACAATCCGTTGTGCACAACAATGTCTCTATCTCTATCAGAATAATGTAATTGGGATTATAATACTTAGAATAATAAAATGAATTAATTGCATGAAAGCATTTAATCATTTCATTTAATTCTTAGTAATACCCCATGTCTTAATAATGACAGTTGACCATCATTTTTACCTGACATGTGCCCAACATATTACATTTAATATCATTTAATTAAATAAACAATATTTTCTCATGAATCCCAAAAAAACAAACCACACGGCGTGTATATAAATATACACGGCATGTAATTTTATTTTTCCATTTTATTTATTTCATCCACCATATTTATTAGACCTTGAGTAATGGATATTTATTTCTTAAATAAATGTAACTGCATTACTCGCTAATAAATATATATTATTTCTTCCACAATATATTCTCTCGAATAACTAGTGTCGAAATAAATGCGATCAGGCATCCTTAAATAATTATTAAACCACAGTCGGGAATAATATTTATTTAACTTGTTAAATTAATATTTAACTGAGATACATGGACACACTTAGTATGTGTCCCTCTAGGCCTCTTTCTCAGTGGCATTAGGCGGAGCCTGCCTAAAGTCCAAGGTTAGCGTCTAGCAACACGCCAAGGCACCCATAGAGCAAGAAGTTAACGCCGCAATGACGTGTCACCTACTACGAACACTTACCGTGTAATATAATCCCTTTGTCTCGATATCTCCAATCAAGGGGGTTTCATGCTAGTTCCATCAACCCATGTGCTCGATTATTCTTTCTTTGACTTCCCGGAATTAAACTTGACCATACATTACCATGGCCATGGATTTATTTAGGCTATATCAATTCCATCAAAGGGCCTGAGATATCTACTTCTGTTATTGAACAGAAGGGACAAATCCTTTCTCGCATTATCTATTAATGCAGTATTACTCGTGACGCACCCAACGTATCCTACCTCACTGCGAATAGTGTGTCATCACAATTTT
This sequence comes from Viscum album, assembly GCA_963277665.1. Classification (NCBI taxonomy): domain Eukaryota; kingdom Viridiplantae; phylum Streptophyta; class Magnoliopsida; order Santalales; family Viscaceae; genus Viscum; species Viscum album. Next base: position 1,106,679,990 of record OY728145.1, read on the forward strand.
CATCAATACATCTAAGTGCGCGAGTTTTAATACCCATTAATAATAATCTTAAAGTCTAAGTACCAATACACACGTCCGAAGATAGGAACATCCAATGACACTATGAAATGTGGATTTCCTACTGGCGGGTCTCGTTCTCATAATATCCTCCTGGATATTACCAAGGGTGCACATCATGAGAAGGTAACTCAAAGTTTTATGAGTCCTCACCCCTAATGACCTGTATTATTTGTGTCCCTCAAATAATATCATCCGGCCATAGAACATATATTCAAGAATAATGTTATGGCACTTCCGGGTTCTCATCATAGTAGGGATCCGCTATGACCCATTAATGCAATAGTTGTCCTTAGGACATTATCACATGCATTGTCGCACAGAATAACAATCAAGATGTGATAAATAATGTATTAATGAATAAGGTATAAATTAGTTGGTTCTAGGCCACCAAATACAACAGACTCCCACTTGGACTAGAGCCAACTTCTAACAACCTTTAACCTGCTAGCTCTCACATGATATTCATGCTTCTGCTGAGATAGGCCTTTAGTCATGGGGTCCACCACATTCTCTTCCGTGGACACTCTTCTCACTGCAACTTCACCCCTTTGATAGAAATCCCTCAAGAGGTGATACTTCCGGAGTATGTTCTTAATCCGTTGATGTGACCTTGGTTCTTTTGCAAGAGCCACCGCTACAGTATTATCACAATACAATGAAATGGGATATTTACTTCTAGGCACCACATCAATCTCCTGGACAAAGTTCCGAATCTATATAGCTTCCTTGGATACATCAAAAGATGCTATATACTCGAACTCTGCTGTAGAATTGGCGACAACTAGCTGCTTTGAACTCTTCCAGCTCACAGCTCCTCCATCGAGATAGAAAACATATCCAGATTGCAACTTCAGATCATTCTGATCTGTCTGAAAACCAGCATCAACATACCCTCTGATGAGAAGCTCCTCATCTCCTCCATACACCAGGAACATATCCTTAGTTCTTCTCAGATACTTAAGGATAGTCTTAACAGAAGTCCAATGCTGTTATCCTGGATCTGCTTGATATCTGCCTACCATGCTCAGTGCATAGGAAACATCACGCCTGGTACATAACATGGCATACATGATGGATCCTATAGCCAAAGTGTATGGGATCTTACTCATCCTATCTTTCTCCTGTTGTGTCTGGGGACACATTTTCTTAGAAAGATGTAATCCATGTGACACTTGAACCAATCCCCTATTGGATTTTTCCATACTAAATCTCTTTAGTATCTGGTCAATGTATGTACCCTGACTTAGCCCAAGATGCCTCTTGGATCTATCACGAATGATCTTGATCCCTAGAATGTAGGCTGCTTCTCCTAAGTCCTTCATGGAGAAACACTTGTTCAACCAGTCTTTAACTGACTGTAAGGCTGGTACGTCATTTCCAATATGCAATATGTCATTAACATATACCACTAGGATGACGACCGCATTCCCATTAAACCGCTTATAAGCACATGGATCACATACGTTCTTAATGAAACCAAATTCCTTTATGGCTTCATCAAATCGAATGTTCCATGACCTGGATGCTTTCTTCAATCCATAAATGGATTTCTGCAACTTGCAAACCCATTTGGCTTCACCTGGTGTCACAAACCCTTCTGGTTGTGTCATATAGACATATTCTTGAAGGTTCTCGTTAAGGAATGCTGTTTTTACATCCATCTGCCAAATATCATAGTCATGGTAAGCTGCTATGGAAAGTATGATTCTTATGGATTTAAACATGGAAACTGGCAAGAAGGTTTCATCATAGTCAATTCCTTGACACTGTCTGAATCCTTTAGGCACTAGCCTTGCTTTATAGGTGCTAACTTGACCTTCCATGTCTAGCTTTCTTTTGAATACCCATTTGCATCCAACAGGATTTACATCAACTGGCTCATCGACCAGAACCCAAACTTGGTTCTGATACATGGAATCCATCTCAGAATTCGTAGCTTCTAGACATCTTGCAGTTTCTGAGCTTTCTACTTCTTTCTTGTAGGAGATAGGTTCATCATTTTCCAACAATAATTATTCACCATCCTTGGTGACTAGGAAACCAAATCTCTCGGGTTCCCTTACCTCTCTTGAGCTCCTACGCAGTACTTGTGTTTCTGGAACCTCTTCCACGAGGACCTGTGGAACTTGTTCCTGTACTAACTTCTGTGTATCTTGAGCATCAACTTCGTCGAAGTCAATCTTGCTCCCACTATACTTCTTGAGGATGTGCTCCCTCTCAAGAAAGACGGCTTGTCTGGCGACAATCACTTTCTTGTCTTGAGGGTTATATAGGTAACATCCTTTCGTTTCCTTGGGATATCCTATAAATATACACTTTGTGCCCCGGGGTGATGGTTTGTTTCCTGAGAATGCCTTAAAAAACTCCCCGCATCCCCATACACATGTGTGCGACAAAATGAGTTTTCTTCCATTCCATAACTCGGATGGAATTCCATTTTCCGCCTTAGTTGGTACTCGGTTTAATGTGTATGCTGCAGTTTGTAATTCATATCCCCAAAAGGATAATGGAAGATCCGAATGACTCATCATCAACCTCACCATGCCCAACAAGGTGCGGTTCCTCCTTTCACTAACACCATTCCACTGTGGTGTATAAGGAGGAGTGAGATGAGATAGAATCCCAGACTCCCGTAGAAGATCGATGAACTCTTAGTTCAGATATTCTCCACCTCGATCCGATCGAAGCTTCTTTATCTTCCTACCAAGATGATTCTCTACTTCATTCTTGAATTCCTTAAATTTATCTAAGGACTCTAACTTATACCTCATTAAGTAGAAATATCCATATCTACTCAAATCATCAGTAAAAGTAATGAAGTAAGAATATCCACCTCTAGCTTCTACCAGAAATGGTCCACACACATCCGTGTGTACCAATCCTAGAAGCTCTGTGGCCCTTTCACCTATTCCACCAAAAGGAGGCCTAGTCATTTTTCCTTGTAAACAAGCGTGACATCCATAAAGTGGTTTTAGCTCAGTAGAGTCTAAATAGACATCTTGGCAGAGCTTTGTCAAGCACTTCTCGTTCACATCACCAAGGCGGTAATGCCATAACTGGGTGATGTATGAGTCATGTGAGTTTGTTTCGTTATCGATTTCCAACACTTGGCTTTCGTAATTCAATACATACAAATCATTATTTAAATGTTCCATACCATAACATACATTGTTCTTATAAAAGAGACAACCCTTTTTCCAAATTTGAAAACAAATCCATCCATATCCAAACAAGATACATAAATTATGTTCTTGGTAACACTAGGCACATAATAATAGTTATGTAAAACGAAAATCATCCCAGTCGGCAATGAGAGGTGGTAGTCGCCAATAGCCAACACAACCAACCTTGTGCCATTGGTATCTCAAAGATCCACCTCTCCTCTGGTGATCTTTCTAAATCTACTTGGTTCCTGCATTTGAATACAGATGTGAGCCCCACAAGCTGTATCTAATACCCAATGTGTAGAAATAGAAAGATTTCACTCGATAACAAATGCACCTTTAGCATCCTCACGCTTCTGGGTGCAGTTCCTCTTCCAGTGGCCTTGCTTGCCACATGCAAAACACACTGCCTCCCATTCCTTGCTCTGCCTTTGGATCTTCCCCTTCTTGAAGGGACGGTGCTCGGGGGATTCAAACCGTTTATAAGTCTTTGGCCTCATTTCCTTTTCCTTCCTTTTCTTATTCACCATAAGGACCACGGGTTTGTCACGCCCCATGTCCTTGTCAACCTGGTGAATCAAGGTCAGAAGCTCCGACAGACTCTTCTCATTGCCGCTCATGTTATAGTTGATAATGAAGCTAGAGAAGGTCTTGGGAAGTGATGATAGGATGATATCTGTACGCAACTCATCCGGTAATTTAATCCCTAAGATGTCCAGGCATTCAATGTAGCCAATAAGAATGACTACATGAGGCCCAGCTGGCGCACACTCTCCAAGAATCGTGGTAAACAAAGCATTGGAGATCTCATACCTCTCCTATCTTGCCTTTTCTTGGTAGAGATCCTTAAGGTGAGACATCATGCTATACGCGTCCATGTTTTCATGTTGCTTCAAGAGCTCATTAGACATGGATGATAGCATGAAACACTAGACATCTGTGGCATCATTCATGTGTTTCATGTAGAGAGATAATTCCTCATCACTAGCCTCTTTCCCAGGCACAATTGGAATAGGCTCTTCTAGCACATACAATTTCCTTTCAGGGCGAAGGACAACGCGTAAACGCCTCTACCACTCTTGGAAATTGGTGCCGGTGAGAAGGTTTTCTTTTTCGAGTATGGTGCGCAATGACATGTTTGAATTCATTTTATTGCCGTTTCTACAAATTAAGATGAGCAAAGGTTTAGTAATTTATTACAAAATGAGACAAATAAATAAATTAATACTTATTAATCTCCCACTATTTTATCGAAATCCAATAGCCCTCACCATTGACTTCAGAATATTCTGTTGTGTGAATATTCTAGTGGAAAGGATCCATATTGCCCTTCGCATTACCCCAACTAGGGTTGGTCAAGAAACTTGAAGGGTTTTAGGTAGGTATTCCAAATTCCAACTGCATTAACTTGCAACTCCTTGATCCGCTGAGTGGACTCCCCAATCCTGAAATCCTTTTTGGATTTCCTCAACTTTTGCCTCTTGGTCACACCAAGTCCTACTGTGGCAGTCAACCCTTGATGCGAACCAAGTAAAGTCAACCCAAAACCTTGAATTATAATTCCCCGATAATTGAAAGCACCCCAACTAGGGTTGGTCAAGCACTTTGAACTATGGTTGGATTCTAACCAAGATTATGGAAGGCTATGCCAACTTAATATTTATTTTGAGGGATTTTATCCTTATACGTAAATTTCCATTTTATTATCTTTTATTACATTCTTGTTAATATTAACTGGGATATACTTATGTGATTAACCATGTCAAAGATAATATTTACGTATAAGCCGGTTTTATTTTAGTTCCATCTTGCATGCTCGTTTAATTCATTAATTGTGTGATCATGACAACACACCCACAATAAATAAACCATGAAACAGGCAGAAATAAAATAAATGGTATGATCATGAGCTTTTCTATTGGTTAGTTTATCTAGTAGTTGATAAACTAACCCATGACCTAGGGCAGAAACACCTTGAACCTTTCGGGTTCGTGTTTACATCTTTCCACCTGTCCACCTTTGTATCTCCTTGGATTGGTTTCACCTTGGATCCTGACTTGAGCCGCCTCCACTAGCTTGGGAGCTCCATCCATTACATATGCATTTATCTCACACGCAGTTGAGGGGTAAAAGGGGGTTTTACATAAAATAATCCTTGGGTGCGCAGGCCCTACATATTAATGAGGAGATGGCTCGCAGGCCAACAAATTTAATTTAAATAAATAAATTAAAAGAAACCATTCACATACAAAGGTCTCGGTCTTGCTCATGATCTTCCATACATGCAACTATATTTACGCATAAATAAAACTAGCATTCAATTCTTTAATCATTCTTGTTTAAGATAAATCACACTCAAATTAATTAATTATCTTTAATTAATCAATCATTTTTTCTTAAAACCTTTTCTGAACTTCCTTGAGATTCTCATACATCATAATTTTAAACAAATAAATTCATTTAAAATTATCCTTGTACGTAACTTGTACCTTGGAGGCAACCCGGTGAATTCCCATTTATTACGCAGATGTTAAATTAAACATATATATATAAAACACCTATCATGTGTTGTGCCTCAGCTTTACGCCTGCACCATGGTACACGTCTCAAGTGTTTGTATAATATAATAATAAATTTTAATAAATCTGCGTAATTTGGGTGAGTACATGGCATGTAGTTCCGACTACATGGCGTGTACTTTTCTTCACCGTCCATCCGAAGTACACACCCAGGGATAGGGCATGTTAATGTACTTCGGAAATTTTCGGAGTACACGGCGTGTACAGTGGGACACACGCCGTGTAGTTTCCGCATTACACAGTTTCTAGCTGGGAAGGCGGTGTATGGAGTACACGGCCCAACCCTAACCCGAAGGGACAACACGTCGTGTTCATTGGACCACACGGTGTGTATTCCGAAAATCGTGTGCCACCTGTTTCTGGTTATCATATGGTGTCTTAAATTCTTAGAAATAATCCAATACACAACCTGATTTGGTGGATTAGTCAATGCATTGAACCTAGACTACACGGTGTGTACTTCCGAATACACGTCGTGTATTCTGGTGTTGTACGGACAGAAACGTTTGGCTCCTCCGGATGAGTTCCTCTATTTTATTTTAATCAAAATTAAAAGAAAAATTTGTTTTTGTGAGGTGAACGAGAAACGAGGGAGGAGGAGAAAATCTCGATATTCAGATTTCCAGAACGATTAAACTTGAATTGAAATAACTAAATTATTAAATGCGTAAATTACCAATGAAAAACTAAATAATTATAATCAACAATATGACCCCCCCTTTGATACCACTTGTAGGTTCCGGGCGCAGCGGAAGCGCGTTGGTGGGGATACCCAACTTTAATTTTAGCGTTAAACGACGTTCAATCTGAGATTTGTCACGATATAAAACGCTGAATCTTCGGAATAGAATGAATAATGAAAAAGAAAAGAAGAGTCCCGGTACCATTGAGATAGGATCATCATATGTTGGTTATAATTAATTTAATTAATTCATAAGAATTTCCTCGATGGAATTCTTTCTTCATTGGAGTCTCCGGTCACGATCATGTGATCTGTCGTAGCGTTGTAGAATCCATGTACAGGATTCCTCTAGCGGTGATCCACACGTGCTCCACGTATCTTTGGATGTCGCCGAAGGGATCTCTGGGTGCTAGCGCGGAAGATCCTTCGCTTGCGATGTCTGCCTTCGACCGCCTTGATCCGGTGGAGGATCTCGCTCTCGTAACTTGAAAGCGTTCTTGGTGGAAAAGGAATTCTCTCTTGGCTTGAGAGTATTTTCCAATCCGGTGTGCATAAAAATGGCTCTATCTCTATGAGAATAATGTAATTGGGATTATAATACTTAGAATAATAAAATGAATTAATTGTCTGAAATCATTTAATCATTTCATTTAATTCTTAGTAATACCCCATGTCTTAATAATGACAGTTGACCATCATTATTACTTGACATGTGCCCAACATATTACATTTAATATCATTTAATTAAATAAAAAATATTTTCTCACGAATCCTGAAAAAACAAACCACACGGCGTGTATATAAATATACACGGCATGTACTTTTATTTTTCCATTTTATTTATTTACTCCACCATATTTATTAGACCTTGAGTAATGGCTATTTATTTCTTAAATAAATGTAACTGCATTACTCACTAATATATATATATTATTTTGCCCACAATATATTCTCTCGAATAACTAGTGTTGAAATAAATGCGATCAGGCATCATTAAATAATTTTTAAACCACTCTCGGGAATAATATTTATTTAACTTGTTAAATTAATATTTAACTGAGATACATGGACACACTTAGTGTGTGACCCTCTAGGCCTCTTTCTCATTGGCATTAGTTGGAGCCTACCTAAAGTCCAAGGTTAGCGTCTAGAAACATGCCAAGGCACCCATAAAGAAAGAAGTTAACGCCACAATGACGTGTCACCTCCTACGAACGCTTACCATGTAATATAATCCCTTTGTCTTGATATATCCAATCAAGCGGGTTGCAAGCTAGTGCTATCAACCCATCTGCTCGATTATTATTTCTTTGACTTCCCGGAATTGAACTCGCCCATACCTTAACATGACCATGGATTTATTTAGGCTATATCAATTCCATCAAAGGGCCTGAGATATCTACTTCTGTTATGGAACAGAAGGGACAAATCCTTTCTCGCATTATCTATTAATGCAGTATTACTCGTGACGCACCCAACGTACCCCACCTCGCTACGAACTGTGTGTCATCACAATTTTCATCAATACATCTAAGTACGCGATTTGTAATACCCATTAATAATAATCTTAAAGTCTAAGGACCAATACACATGTCCGCAGATAGGAACATCCAATGACACTATGAAATGTGGATTTCCTACTAGCGGGTCTCGTTCTCATAATATCATCCTGGATATTACCAAGGGCACACACCATGAGAAGGTGCCTCAAAGTTTTATGAGTCCTCACCCCTAATGACCTGTATTATTTGTGTCCCTCAAATAATATCATCCGGCTATAGAACATATATTCAAGAACAATGTTATGGCACTTCCGGGTTCTCATCGTAGCAAGGATCCTCTATGACCCATTAATGCAATAGCTGTCCTTAGGACATTATTACATGCATTGTCATGCAGAAGAACAATCAAGATGTGATAAGGAATTTATTAATGAATAAAGTACAAAGTAGTTGGTTCTAGGCCACCAACTCCAACATCAATAATATCATATACAGTGACCATATGATGCTCTATCTCAATCTGCTGATGATGAATGGTATCACTGATAAAATATATCATCCCATATGAAACAATATGATGAGGATCATCAACATATAACTCATAGTAAATTAGTAGTTGTGGAGGATGGGTGTAGGGGTAGAATAAGAAGTAGTGAGGTCTGGAAACAAAGATTTGTGAGTAGGATAAGAAGGGGTAGTGAGATATTATTGTGGAGGTGGATGAGTCACATTGGAAAGCTGAAACTATCCTTGCATGTATGAAAACATTGACTGTAATGAAGCTCTGATCTTTTCCTCCACCATCACTTAAATATCCTAAAACTTGGATTCCAAATACTATTTTCTTTATAAACATGCTCCTTTAAAGAATATTTCAAATGTGGAAAAACTTTTCTTACCGATACACCAGTCAGTTATCCTCGTACACAACCTGGGTGTTCGAACTTTCCCAATGTTATAGCAGAAATATACTTTCTACCCTCAGTAATAAAGACCCCCTGTGTTCTGTTCTCCTCAAGAGAATATTATATAGAATATTTGAAAAAAATATGTAATGAATCAAAATATATAAATAGTTAATTTAATTTCTATAAATAAAGTAAACATATTATAATTTTATCATCTACAACTCTTGAATATTTCATAAGATATTATCATTTTTTTCTCATTCGATCCCTCTTCCATTTTCACGTGTAACGGGGGGAAGGGGGAAACCTCTATAAACCCTGTAGAATTAGGTCTTATCTTTTTTAGTTTTTATCCTAGCACGTGTTCTTCCAACAACGTATACCCTCCCTGAGATAACGTATGAGGGTATATATTTCTAGCTCAAATCTCCTAATTAGATCCCCCTAATTACTGTAAATTAATAATTAAGAATAAAGAAATCATTATCATGGTCATTAATATAAAAAAACTTCTAAAAAGGTAACATTTTACTTGAAAAAAATTATTCTCGTCGTCTACTTTCAACATATTGAATCCATGTATCATCATCTATAAATGGATATATATTACATGGATTTTAATGTTTTATATTCCAAAAAACAAACTATGATGTGAGGGATGATTTAAAATCCTTCTATATCCTAGAATCCAATGATAAACATTTCCTCCAAACTCCTCCAGTATCAGGTATATCATATGTCATCTGATAAGATGGGTAAAAACATATATTACAATAAATAGTTCAAGATAAGTAAGATAAGAACAAAAAATATTACCAAAATATCTCCCACAATTGTGATAATGTCCCTTTTTAAACACTTCACTAATCATCAAACAAAATACTAACTTTTTTAGCATGTACTAATACAAATGTCTTGAATTTTTTTGAATTTGGACCTCTTGGAATGTCATTACCATCAAATTCTATTGGTATCCTTTGTTCTTGGCTATGGGAAACTAATAATTTTGGTAAATGTGTGGTACCATTTTTACCAAACCTCGAACTCTTTCCCCCCCATTGAAGTATATGTCTCATGTAAAGAAGGATAAGGAGGCTCATCAACAAGAGCATGTGTATGTTCCTCTGTAGAGGTATAAGTATGATCAACTCCAAAAATATGTAGTGGATCATAGGATTGATATGTCATTAACCTACAAATAAAATCAACATCAATTAGTACAAAATATACAAATCCAACAATTACATACAAATGTAAATAAAAATTAACAATTATCAAACAAAAAGTAAACTAAAATAAACATAACACATTTTTATTCATATTTATGATAGTTAAAAAAAATTATAACAATATCAATGAGAGATTAAATGACATAAATGAATGAAAACTACACAATATTAATGAGAGATAAAATGAAATAATAAAACTCTACCATCATGATAAATCATTTTTACAACAAAAATATTTTTTTTATAATATACTCTTATACAATATATTTGGTTTTTATATAAAATGTTAAATTTAAAATTACTGGTTTTCAAAAAAATCAATTAATAGATAAGTTAAGTAAGGGTAAACATGGAAAACTTAACAAAACTAAACTAATATAAACAAAAAATTTAACTTATTAGTTATAATACATGTTTTAATAAATAAAATAAAATTAAAATATTTAACTTATGAAATTTAAAATGTATACCATAGTTAAACATATGTTACCTGTAATATTAGGAACGTACTAAAGATTGTTTTCCCAAATTCCTTCATCATGATCGTTCTATATGGAATAAACCATGTCTATGATGTGCTCGTCAATATTATTTGTTAATCATTCCATGAAAGTAGGGATATCATATAAATCAGCATCTTCATCAAGTTTATCATCACTAACATACTATTTTTTCCTTGTAAAATAATAAACCAATTTATATTGGATTTATCAAGAACATAGAAAATTTGTTTTTCATGTGTTTCCATTATAAAAGTATCATTTGTATATTCTAATTTATTCAAACTGACTAGTGTCATTCCAAATTCATTGTGTCATACATTGTTGTTACTGATAAACCATTTATACTTAAACACTGAAACTTGAAATTTAATGTAATCAAACTCCCATATTTCTTCAATGACTCCATAATATGAATTTGATGTGAAGATTGGGTTTTTGTATCTGGAACTAAAAAAATGCATTACTCATGCGAACACAAACACACTACTATTTGAACCACACTTATGTTGTCTTGATATTTTTTATGAAAAGTATTGCCATTAATTTCATACCTAGATCATGTTATTAAATTTAAAATTGGACCACCTAGTAATCGTCTCAATGTTTCTGGTGCATCTGGTTTACCAATCATAGTCTCTTTAAACCATGGGAAAGAAGTTTTGTTATGCTCATTCAAAATCCACATATCATTTTTTTGGATAACTTTATTTCAAAACATTAATATGCAATGAAATATATGGTTGAGCATCATATATATTATTCAAGATGTATAAATGTACATTCTTTATCTATTCACCTATCAATGATTTGAATTTCAAGCCACGAATCCCCTTTCCCCAATAATTACCTCTTTCATACTTAGATGTAGGAAAACTAATGTGATCCACTATAGAAAAATATATTGTACAAAACTTTACAACCTCATCAAAAATATACTTCTCAACAATGGATGCTTGAGGTTGATATGGATTATTAATATACCCCTTCAATATCTTCAAATAGCTTTTTAAAGGATACATTCAACATAGATATAAAGGTCCGCAAATCTTTATTTCTCTCACCAAATGAACCATTAAATGCACCATGATATCAAAAAATGGAAGAAAATAAATTTTCAATTGACAAATTATAGAAACCACTTTATTATCCAAAGTGTTCAAAGCATTCGAATCAATCACCTTATTGCAAATTGAACTAAAAAATAACACATGTTTATGATAATCATTATGACATGGGTGGGAAATATTTCATGCAATGAAACTGGTAGGAGTTGTTTCATCATGATGTGACAATCATTAGATTTCATACCCATCAACTTAAAATCCTTTAAAGACACAAAAAATTTTACATTTGAAGAATAAACATGTGGAATTTTGATATCATGAAGACACTAAAAAAAGACAATGTTCCAACTCTTGGATAATGTATAACAAGACAGGGGTAGGAATGTTCACCTTCCATCAGGAGTGAGATCCAACTATAAATGTATTCCCATTGAGAGTAAATTCATTCTTGAATTCAACCCATCATTTGTCTTTCCTTTAACAAGTAATAATTTTCCAATCAAAATTTCACATATATTCTTCTCCACATTCATGATATCAATGTTATGTTTCACCTCATGATATATCCAATATAGTTGTTTTCACGAACCAACCTAGGTCGACCCTGAATCGGTCACCCGAGCTGGTCTGTAACATGGCCCGAGGGGCGTTCTCGATCCCCATGGGCTGGAAACCAATGTCAGGCATAAAATATTTACCATTGGGAATGATTTGGCCCATAAAAGATAACTAAATAAATAGGAATAAATAGAACAATAAAACTAAACTCTAGCAGTGGAAAAAAGAAATAAACAGAATAGCTCAACATACCTCTACATGACCTTCCAGGTCACCTCCCAATCAAAGGCCAAAATTTCTCCAATAATGAGAAACTCATCCAAGAAAACATGAGTAAAGGAAACCTGCAACTAAAATGATAAAAATAGGCGTGATCATTAAATATTATCAGTAGGGTTTCCAAGATAAACCACAGAATCCAACCTCTCCTTTCCTGAAACAATCCACGAACACAAGTTTGAAATAAAAATATAAAATTAGGGTTTTTGACATTTTAAGATAAGAAAAATGATTTTATAATTTAAAAAAATCAAACACACATGACATACCATTTCCAAAATCATTTTTCATTTTATAAACTAAACCCAAAACAAAGTTTACTAAAGCTGGGCTAAAGTAGAATATGTTAACAATGAAAGTTGGAAATAAACTGGTATAACAGAAAGTAAACAAGCAATAAAAATAATCTAGTAACCCTGGGTGATCCTAAAAATCCTTATAAGACCCCTAGATGTACTCGATTTGGAACTACATTCCGGTGTATGGTGAATCTCCTATGTCTATAACTAACTGGCAGCCCTCACGGTAAAAGAAACCAACGACACTCCCCATCTGGCCCCTATACCTACCAGTGGGTATCAACCCATCTAATTGGGGCTGATAATAAACCATCACTAAATCAACTAAAAGACGCCTAGGAACCCATGGTGGTTATAATAATACTTTGTAAGTAGGAGGCCCTTGCACGTGTGACTCATCTCACCGCACTTGCCTACCCCAAACACAGACGCTTCCTATGTGTTCACCCATAAAGGGTGACCCTATATAGGAGCTCCCCCCCCCACACATACATATATATATATATATATCAAACATAAAAAGATCCAACTGGGCCGTCACACCATTTGATTATCAAAACCACTTTATAAAACACTTGGAGTTTTCAACTAGGCCTTTAGTTTTATATAATGAGACGCCTTTAGGAAAATATATCACAAGATCTTTTAAAGAAACTCTAAACACCACTTTTGTATACAAAAATCCAAACATGACTCTTGGTTCCAACCACACCCAAACATTTCTCAACCAAACAATGGGACTTAGACGCTATTAAAAATCATGCCAAAATATGTTTCAAATCCAAACGGGTCAAACCAAGTGAAACACCTTCAAAACCATTCCTAGAAATCGCACAAAGGGACCCGACAATATTTAGAAAATAAGAACCATTTTCACAAATTTAACATTGAATTTGTATCCAAACTCAAAGACACACTGAAATACCTTGCACCACGACTCACATTTCAAACAACATTTAAAAAACCATGTACTCAATTAATAAAACATTTCAAAAGAATAAAACAAAGTCTTACATCACAATCCACCAATTTCAGATGCAAATCCCATTTCTAAAACCAATTTCATACTCAAACACTTCAAAATCACTTTCACACCATTAAAAACAAATCCATACCACTTTCTCAACCAAAAGAACCAATTTCATATTCCATGAAAACTAATAAATAGCTCAAATAGGTTTTCAATAAAACACACTTCATACAATAAAAACATACTATCAAAAAAAACAACACAAGTTAAATTTCTTAAAAACAAAGTTCACACCAACCAATTTAATTAAAGAACATGCTATGTTAATTAGATATTCAAAATAATTTATCAACTCATTCTTTTCACCAAACTACCTAAATCAAATCAGATAATTCATCCAAAAACTATTTTTAACCATTTTAAATAAAACAAAAAACACTACAATGAGTTAAATACAATAATCATAAAGGTTAGAATGATGTAAAATTATAATTTTGAAACACACAAGTGCCATGAATTATGCAGGAAAGGAAAAATTCAGAAACTGTGCACCTCAAGATCGTACGACTGCAACGCCGCTTCAGCGGAGGGAAGAACAAACTATTTTGGACCGTCCATACACCTAAAACCACTAGAAACATGTGCCAATAGACACCCAAGATGTCTGGGTTTGGCCATCTTAAATAAAAACACTAAAAAATGAAAGAAAACTACCACCATTAAGGTCACCGGACTGGAGAACTCGCGCCATCGGAAGTGAGAGAGGGAGGCTGTTGTCAGGTCGCAAAACGAAGACCGTCAGAAATGAGGGGAGGTCTTTGGGGACCAGTAGCATCGCTAGTCGAAGAAAAAGGGCGAGCGAGTGCTGGTCAGAGAAAATGCAGGGTGGGTGGTCGGCCAGAATAGAGAGTGGCGAGGGCGAGGGGTGAAGGCTGAATATAGGAGGGCGAGGTGGTGCTTGGGTTAGTTGGAAGGTTGAAGGCGTTGAAGGAGGGCCCAGGTGAGGCGCAGGAGAGAACAGGGTGAGGTCGGCCGAGACCCGGTGTGTGGGAAGGTGGCTAGAGTGGGAGGAGGGGTACGATGAAGGGGCAAGGCTGAAGGGTCGCTTCCGGGGCGAGAGGTGAAGGCAGATGGGGCGTGGAGGGCAGGAGGAGGACGAGTGCCATGGGGTGAGGTGGGTTGTCAGCTGGAGCGGAAGAGAGTCAAGGGGAGGCGCTGCGTAGGAAACTAGGGAGGGAGAGAGGGGTTCCGCACAATAGATGGGGGAAAGGGGGAGGGGGTGACTGGGTAGCTAGGGTTTTCTGTTTTTTTTCATTTTATAATAATAATAATCATCATCATCAACATAATAATCATAACAACAATAAAAAAATAGTACAATAATAATAATAATATAAATAATAATAACATAAATAATAATAACTATAATAATAGTGATCAAATATCAATTTGAATATAAATAATAGCAATTACAATTAAATTACAATTTATTAATAATTATATTAATAATAAATTTTAAATAATAAAAATATTATTAACCATTCTTAATAATAACATTATTATCTACACCACAATTTATTATTATTATTACATTTTAAAAGTTTTACTTATTTCATTTGCATAAAACAATATTTATTTAGAGAGATAGACATATGCATGGCACCTAAGTCGATCGCGCGGCTACCGCCCACTGTGCGGTGACTGTGCATGGGTTCGAAACCCGCTAAAAATATTAAACATTAAAAAAATTTGACCCACACTCAACACGCACCTCGACGAGATTGACTGAAACCATTAAAGAATAAAATAAAAATTAATTAAAAATTTAGTGTGTAACAATTCTCCCCACCACAGACACTTTCTACCCCCAAAAAATCACTCAGGTGAACAATAGACAAAACAAGAATCTATGCCCGATTGAAACCAAAAGAAACCAAAACACAAAGGAATGGGAGAACATGAGAGGGTTCTCCCCACCATAATAACTCAACTATGGAGAAAATTTAACACCCAAACATAGCACCCATAGAAGGGGGGGTGGCTGACATGGGAACTCTCAAATGATCCAAACTAACTTCTATAGCATGAGTGAACAACACCTCCGCTAAAACATGAAACTCTTGACCCAGACCAAAACCCCCCAACACTAGAAAAAAACCTACAAGCAGAACTTAACTCAAGCAGTGAACCCGAGCATAACCACAAATATCAATTTTTCCATAGGCACTTACATCTCTAAATGAAAACAACTAATCCAAGATCAACCCAGAAAAGGTCCAAACACACATTTAAGAAAAACGCACGATTCATAGAACCATAATTTGACAAATGGAACTGTTCGATTACAATAAAACATGTCCATTACAACCTCATGATGAAACAATGAACCTACAACAACATCAAAACTTTAACAGTAAAAAAAATAATGGAAATACTTTAAATGTTCCACTGCTAACACGAAACACAAAACCCGAACTAAGGCTTCACACCCCTAGAAACTCCTAACTATGCGCAAGCTTCACCCCAAGACCTGTAGCTGGGGTTATAATGGTTGAAACATCTCCTGCCTCACAGTCAAGCACTAGAATCCTCTGGTCACAATGTCTTCTTTTAGCGATGATTCCTACAAAACTTTTCCAAGTGACCCATACACCTGCAATGATGGAACATCTTCAGAGGGGTGTGACATGATGGCTTTGTGTGCCCTAAACATCCACACTAATGGCACACCATTAAACAGTCCAAAGAACTAGAAGCCAGAACCACTGCAGAAGACTCTTTAGTAATAGGTCCATCTAGAACACTCTGCTCTCCAGATGGGGAACCTTCACAAGTAACTGGATACGCTGAATTTCTAACCATCTACGCTTCGAAGACCAACTCAGTTAGGAACGCCTCATCCACCAGCTTCTTGAAATGATTGTCCTTAGAAGGGAGGACCCACTCTTTATTCTCTGGATGAAAACCCCCAATTAACAAAGAAGTATTCATCAAATCATGTGATGCTACCTATGAAGAAAAGGACACAGGTACCTTGAAACGGCCAACATATGTCTTCACTATCCATCGGCCTTGTTGAATACACATGAGATCTTACCTTTTCTTTGTCTTCACCCCTTCAAGTATGAACCATCATACAAACATATATTTTAAGACATCCCACATCATCCCAACTTGCAGTGATGGTGGGGCGAACAACTCCCATTCATCAAGAGTTGGACCTTCAAACAGACCCAAAACGGCACACACTCTGACAGCTTCAGGAGTTCCCAATATCCTGAATTGTGCTTGAACAATTTAAGCCACTCTGCTACCTCTAACGGACCCCGATCACCGTGAAGGATAGGTAATTTCTGAGAATGACCAAAAACTGGACATGACTTATTAGAAACCTTGGGGACCTTTCTGGGTGGCATTTTATGAACAATATATAAAACATAGATCCAAAACCAATATCAAGCTGAAGCAACATCATTTAAAGCACCATCATCCAAAAACAACAAGCTCAAAAAAACCAAACAAATACAAACACAACTCAAAATTACCTTTTCAAAAACCCCTTTTCATTTTAGATTTCAAAACCGCCTTATTTCAAGGCCACTCTCCAAACCAAATTCAATTTCCAAAATCATTTCCCCTTTTAAAAAAAATAACTTTAGAAAAACAAGGTCAATACTTTAATTTTAAGTACACACCCAATTAATCCCATGATCCGTTGCACATGTCTTCATCCACTTTCATCCACATGCACCAACACACACATTTCCATGAATCTCCTCACATCTAAAAACGTTCATAAAGAGTACCTAAGGTTTTACCCAAACCATTTCTCTACCAATTCCAAGAAAACACCAGATTTTTAGACCTAGAGATTTCAATTTTAAAACCCATTTTCACGAATTTAAATCCATTTAAAAGAAATCATTCTCATTTCAAAAATCCTTTTTCATTTTCAAAAGAGAACTTAAACCAACCAGAACGAAGACAACACTCAACTTGAATCAAACTACCAGAGTGAGAGACTAGTAGTCATGCTTAACCTAGTGACATGGTAGTGGTTCATGCCCCAAATAAGCATCGACAACTTGAAGGAACTTAAACCATGTAATAAGATTCCACATGGGTCACTACTCTATGTGAAATAATGATGTAACATAGGCTTTCCTCTATTGTTATCATTCAATCTAAAAAAACCAGAATGAGACAAGGACTCAATTCCTGGACTACCCATGGAGACTCGAGGTTCAGAATGGGCAAGGGTTCATGATGTCCTTCCCGCACCTACCTCTCGAGTCCCAATAGTCCTAATCTCCATCTACCAGACACCCCAAATATCAAGGGTCTGCTCTGATACCATTTTGTCATGAACCAACCCAGGTCGACCCTGAACCGGTCACCCGAACTAGTCCACAACATGACCCGAGGGGCGTTCCTGATCCCCATGGGCTGGAAAATAGTGATAGGCATCAAAGAGTAACCATTGGGAATGATTTGGCCCATAAAAGATAAATAAATAAACATGAATAAACAGAATAATAAAACTAAACTCTAGCAGTAGAAAAAAGAAATAAACAAAATAGCTCAACATACCTCCATGTGACCTTCCAGGTCACCTCCCAACCAAAGGCTGACCTTACTCTAATAATGAGAAACTCAACCAAGAAAACCTATGAAAAGGAAACCATCCACTGAAATGATAAAAATAGGCATGATAATTAAAAATGCTCAGTATGGTTTCCAAGATAAACCATGGAATCCAACGTCTACTTTCATGAAACAATCCACTAATAAAAGTTTAAAATAAAAATATAAAAGTAGGGTGTTCACATTTTAAGATAAGAAACATGATTTTATCATTAAAAAAAATACAACACACACAATATATCATTTCCAAAATCATTTTTCAATTTAAAAACTAAAACCAAAATAAAGTATACAAAAGCTGGGCTAAAGTAGAACAAGTAAACAATGTAATCCGAAAATAAATTGGTATAAAGGAAAGTAAAAAAGAAATAAAAATAATCCAGTAACCATGGGTGATCCTAAAAATCCCTAGAATACCCGAGACATACTCAATTCGGAACCACCTTCCGGTGTATGGTGAAGCTCCTAAGTCTATAACCAACTGGCCGCCCTCGCAGAAAAAGAAACCAGCAGCACTCCCCATCTATCCTCTATATCTACCAGTGGGTATCAACCCATCTAATCAGGTCTGATAAGAAACCATCACTCGATCAATTAAAAGATACCCAGAAACCCATGGTGGTTATAATAATATTGTGCAAGTAGGAGGCTCTCGTATGTGTGGCTCATCTCACTGCACTTTCCTACCCCAAACACAGACGCTTCCTATGAGTTCACCCATAAAGGGTTAACCTAGATAGGAGCTCCCAATATACTTATATATATACACACTTATATATATATATATACACTTATATATATATATATATATGTGAAAACCACTTTATAAAACACATGAAGTTTTAAACTAGGCCTTTAGTTTTACATAATGAGATGCCTTTACAGAATTATTTCACAAACTCTTTTAAAAAACTCTAAACACCACTTTTGTATATAAAAATCCAAACGGGCCTCTAAGCTCCAACCATACCCAAGAATTTCTCAAAAAAACATCAGGCCTTATCCCCTTTTAAAAGTCATTCCAAAACATGTTTCAAAGCCAAACAGGTCAAACCAAGTAAAACACATTCAAAACCATTCCTAGAAATCGCAAAAGGGGCCCAACAACATTTAAAAAATAAGAACCATTTTCACAAAGTTAACATTCACTTTTGAAGAAAAATCAAACACACACTAAAATACCTTTCACCACAACTCTCATTTTAAAAAACATTTAACAAAACATTTACTCAACTGATAAAACATTTTAAAAGAATACAAAAAAGTCTTACATCACAATCCACCAATTTCATATGTGGATTCCATTTTAAAACCAATTACATACTAGAACACTTAAAAATCACTTTCACACCTTTCAAAACAAATATGCACCACTTTCAAAACCAAAAGAACCAATTGCACATTCCATGAAAACTAACAAATAGCTCAAACAAGTTTTCACTAAAACACACTTCATTCCAAACAAACATACTTTCAAAAATAAAAAAAACACAAGTTAAATTTATTAAAAACTAAGTTTTCACCAAATAATTTAATTAAAGAACATGATAAGTTAATTATATATGAAAAATATCAATTCATGATTTTCAAAAAACTACCTAAAACAAATCAGACAATTCATCTAAAAACTATTTTTAACCATTTTAACTAACACAAAAACACTACAATGGGTTAACTAAAATTATCATAAAGAGGAGAACAATGTAAAATAATAATATTAAAACACATAAGTGCCATGAATTATGAAGGAAAGGAAAAAATTCAGAATCCACCTACCTCAAAGTCGTGCGGCCATGGCGCTGCTTCAACGGAGGAAAAAACAACCTATTATGGGCCGACTGTAAACCTAAAAACACTAGAAAAATGCGCCAATCAACACCTGAGATGTCGGGGTTTTACTAGATTAAATAAAAACACTAAAAATGAAATAAAACTACCACTACTGAGGTCGCCGGACCGGAGAAATCACACCAACCGGAGTGGGAGAGGGAGGCTATCATTGGGTCATGCAATGGAGACTTCCGGAAATGAGGGGCGGCCTTTGGGGATCAGTTGCATTGCTTGCTAGAGAAAAAGGGCGAGCGAGGGTGGTTTAGAGAAAAGTAAGGGGGTGGTCGGCTGGAACAAAGAATGATGATGGTGAGGGGAGAACGCTAGATGTAAGAGGGTGAGGTGGTGCTAGGACTGGTCGGCATGCTAGAGGCACGAAAGGAGGGCCTGGGCATAGCACATGCAAGTACAGGGTGAGGCCTATTGGGACATGGCATGTGGGAAGGTAGCCAGAGCAGGAGGCCGGTTGCGCTGAGGGGGAGAGGCCAGAGGGTCGCTGCTGGGGAGAGAGGTGAAGGCGACTAGGGCATGGAGGGAAGGAGGCAGATGGGAGCCAGGGGGTGAGTCAAGATATCAGATAGAGTGGAAGAGAGGAGAGGGGTGGTTCTGCGTAGGAAACCAGAGAGGGAGTGAGGGGCACCATACAACAGATGAGGAAAAGGGGGGAGACTGGGTAGCTAGGGTTTTCTGTTTTTTTTTCATTTTACTATATTAGTAGTAGTAGTAGTAATAATAATAATAATAATAATAATAAAATAAAAAATTTAATATAAATAATAATAATTAAAATTAAATTACAATTTATTAATAATTATATTAATAAAAAAATTTAAATAATAAAAATATTAATAACCATTCTTAATAATAACATAATTATCTACACCATAATTTATTATTATTATTATTAAGTTTTAAAAATTTTACTTATTTTATTTTCATAAAACATTATTTCTTTTGAGTGATAGTTATATGCACGACACCTAAGTCGATCGCGCAGCTACCACCCATCGCGTGGTAAGCATGCACGGGTCTGAAACCTGCTAAAAGTATTAAACATAAATTTTTTTTGACCCGTGCTCAACCCATACCTATATGAGGTTGACAAAGCCATGAAATAATAAAATAAAAATTAATTAAAAAGTCTGAGTGTGACAGTAGCTAAAAAAATATTGACCGTTTCTTCCAAATATTTATATAGTTACCATATTTATGTATCTTTCTGAAAGTCACATCAATGTTTTTTACCCTCTAAAAATATTTATTAGTGGATAAATGTCTTGGATAAATATCAAATTCATGTGAGCTATTGAAATCCTTTCTAATCTTCTATAAGAGAGATCCATGGGAAAAGACTTTCAATGATCCATGTATACTATTTTTCTCCCATGATGCAGTTGATAACATGAATCCTGATGTTCACAAATTGGAGAAGATTTATACCCCTTAACACTATATCCATACAAATTTCCATATATTAGGAATTAATTTTTAGTGAACAAAATCATTTCATGAAGTTGAAAATATTCCATTTTATAAGAATCATACACCCTTATACCTTCCTCACATAATGGTTTCAAATCATCAATTAATGGTGACAAGAAAAATTCGATATCATTTTGAGCTATTTTTTT
Organism: Viscum album; assembly: GCA_963277665.1. NCBI lineage: Eukaryota > Viridiplantae > Streptophyta > Magnoliopsida > Santalales > Viscaceae > Viscum > Viscum album. Next base: position 1,106,701,892 of record OY728145.1, read on the forward strand.
CACATATTCTTAAACATAACATGACATATTTTTTACTTCCTAAAAAATTCAAGAGCTAAGTTATAAATTACCAATAAAATAGTCCATGAACTATGTGTGCTATTAAGGTTTTGATATGGATTCATTCCATCTATTCACAATCCAAGTTTGATATTTCTAACTTCATTTTCAAATTTAAAAAATTGGTGATAAATTTTCTTCTACTGTGGACAATCAGTTAGATGACATATTTTTCCATCACATATACACTCATCTGTATTCCATCTTAACCTTTTTTCATCCTGTGAACTAGAAAATAAATGTTTCAAATGAGTAATTATAAGAAGATACCAAAATTCCTTGGTAGGGGTCTCTATAACTTCTAAACCAGTCAAGGATTTTTCTTTGAACTTATACCATGATGTCCCACATTTAGGACACTCTGATAGAAATTCATATTCTTTCATATATAGCACACAGTCATTTGGGCATACATATATTTTCTTTTACTCCAATCCCATTGGGTATAATATTTTTCTAGGCTATATAATGTGAATCTAGAAGATTGTTGTCTTTAAAAATAATTTCTTTCAACAATTGTAGCAGCTCTATAAAACTATTATCACTCCATCCATGTTTTTCTTTTAAGTTAATCAATACTAATACCATCGATAAAACTGTATATTCCATACAACCCAGATATAATGATATTTTGACATCACCATATAAAAGATCAATTGTCAGATGTTTATCAATTTCCACTACTTAAATATCATGAATCATTTCATCATGTTGATCGGATTTATCATCTTGCAAAGCACCATCATTAATAGATCTAAAATTCTGTCTGATTTCACCATTCCAAATCCAAGGGTTGTAACTCAAATTAAAACCATGATAAATTAAATGATCTTTGGTCTCTCTAATTTCCAACTTCTTCAAATTTAAATATTTCAGGCATGGATAGAAAACATGTTGTTTTTTGAAACATTTCATCTAGAAACTTCCAAATAATCATCGACACCTTCTTCATATTCATCACCTAATCGAGGTGTATTATTTCAACTTCAATTCATTATTATCTATAACAAATGTCAAAAATAAATATGAAAAAAGGGAGTAATTTATAAAATATCAAGATTATAAATGACATTGAAAAATATTGAAAACCAATAATAGAAAAATTAGAAGGAAAATAGAAAATTTGGATGAGAAAATTCATTCATGTGGAAGGAATAAAAAAATAGATTCATTTGAAAAAAAATCAATTAAAAATAAATGAATATAAATTTATGAAATTATTAAAAAATATGTAGAATGATATCCATAAAACAATATCCATAAAAAATATATAGAATGAGAGAAACTAATTTATTGTTGATTAATTATAAAAATAAATAATTTATTCTATTTTGTAATTAAAAATATATTAAAATCATAAATTGAGTCTTAGTTTAATAAAATGTCACATTAAACCTTGCTTCATGGGACTTTATATAGTACATAGTATTCACTAACTGGGTACCCAGTTGGTTTGCTACTTTAAAATGTAGACCCATCACCCATTCAACCCTTTTTCAAGGCCCCAGGGTATCATTGAAACACATGACCATGCATAAAAACACCACCTAAAGATGCTCATAGTCTCAAAATTCTCATATGAGTACCATTTATAAAATAACACTTACTTCTATATAAGGAATTAAATCTCCCAATAAATTGATTAAACTATAATGACTCGCTCCATAATAAACTCTACACCACAGGTATTCTCATTAATAAGAAGCATCTTTGATGATCCCCTTACTATTTATCATCCATTAGAAATGGTTTTCAATATTAATTACCAATTTCAAACTCTTCATAGCTCCATCACACCCATGATCAGTCCATCCCAATTAGTTTTTAACAAAAAACTCTCACTCTATACTTCAATACACACATGCCATATCTTAAAAAACATATATTGGAAAACCCATTAGAAAACCCATTTTGTGATGTAAAATTACATGGAAAAGAATTTTTCAACTTTCCCATACACCAACTTTATCACAACTTAAAGGAACCCACTATGATATCAACACCTAATTAATTTAAAACTCAACTCATTAACCTGAATGAAAATATATAAACACACAACATCCACCTATCTTATCTACTAAATCATACTCCTTAGCATGAAATATTCTATAAAATAATTATTAAATTAATACATATAAGGAAACATATATTGAATGAGAAAAACTAATTCATAATATAAATAAAATCAGGAATAACTAATTAACACATTATAAAAGATATTCAAACCTTCTGGAAATATAGTTGGAGATTAGTAGATCTAGAATCGAACGTGCAATGATGAATCTGAAAAAACCTGAATGTATGAAGATAGTAATGCAAGAATGAATTCCACCTAATCAAACAATAGTCGGTTAGAGATTCCATGCCAAATAATGACTGAAATGAGATCCCACCATCCTGGACGGCTCTAATTGACCTGACATGCCTTTGGAAGTTAAAGATCCTGCCCCACTCTAGTATGGGTGCATCAACATGAAAAAACATTGCAAGTGTCCCATAGCTCCAAATAGATAAAAAGGTTTGGGATGGGATGTACATGCAGATTGTGTGTGATTAACACTCCCATACTGATTCCACACAACTGAACCTGCATCAGAAGCCACAAATGATGACTGTTGGGAAGGATGGCCCAAACTATCACTTCCCTTTTTCCCTTTCTCATCTCACTTCCTTTTCTTCTTATATGAAATGTTTCTTCTCATTGCTAACATAACCCCAGAAGAACTAGAACTTCCCTTGCAGTTGATCTACACCATACATTCTTGATCAAATAATTTAGTATAGGTCTTTAGCTTTAATAGAAAGGTATGAGAATAGATCTCTAGATGAAAACCCCTTTCTAACCTCTGAGCCTTCATATTCTCATTAGAAACTATTTCAAGTGCATACCAAACTAGATCATTAAATAAGTTGATGTACTCCATTACTGACTGGTCCCCCTAAACAAGATCCATAAAATCCTAGGATCTGGCATAGGCCTAGACCTTAGGGAAATACTGGTCATTGAAGGCAGCCTTAAAGTCCTTCCAACTCATCTGTTCGTGCATCCCCGTTTGGACCATTGAGTCCCACCACCTCTGATTGGGACCTTCTAGCAAAAATAAGTCACATTTCATCCTGACTCCCTCGTGAGTGTTAAGGAATTCAAACATGCACTCTATCTTCTCAAGACACTCCTCCACTTCCTGAGGCTTCATGCTACATCAGAAGGAAAGAGGTTTTCTCTTAAGGAACTCTTGGGCTTGATCCTTCCTAGGAATAGATTTAGCTTCCCCAGCTAGAGAAGGACAAGGACCTGCTCCCTGTCCCATAACTTGAACAACCTAGACCATAATTTTCACTAGTATCTGATCAAGTGGTGAGGGAGAACTCTCTTCGGCTTCTTCCTATGGTTAGATGGGAATTCTTTGAGGATTCATGTTGCTAAAAAAAGAAACCATCATAAAAAACCATCAATACAACAAATCTGAATTTTTTAGCAATGGAAACAAATACAAATAAGCCAAACTCATCATGACAACATAACGACCAAACCAATTCAACCACACCAAATATCCACGTACAGTCTATAACCTGTATGTCCCACCTGAAGGGTAATTCAAACAAGTATCCCCACATCCCATGAAGACTCAAGGTATATCACGAGGTGTGATTTCTAGACACCCTACTCACAACTAGATCCTCAATCCTAGACTGTCCTAGCTCTAGTCTATCTATACTCATCCCAAATAACATGAACCAAAAGAGCTTAACCTGCTCTGATACCATTTTTTCATGAACCAAGTCGGGTCGTCATCCAAACTGATGCCCGACCCGGTCCATGGCATGGATTGAAGAGCGTCACTGATCCCCACGAGCTGACAACAAGTTCCCAAGTATCAATAATAACACATGATAGTGATTTTACCCAATTTCATTATCATAACCAACCATAAAAATAAATAAACTGAAACTAAAAAATGGTTAACCAAACATGGAATAAACAATTTTCCATATTTGAGTTTACAATAGTAGACAAAAACCCAAAAATAAGCTACACAAAATAAGAACAAAAATATCCCAAAAAATTCCATATGACAAGAGGATCATCGCCCTTAAGCAACCACCACCAACACTTGACAATGAAGACCTCTATAAACCCAAACCACCATCTCTAAATGCCTTTCCTTTACCTGTGTCAGACACAATCAAGTCTACTTACACCCAACGGTGTAAGTAGGGTGAGATCCAAATCCTAGTTGGATTCCACACAATAAAAGACTCCATGCTATAAAAATTATAATATAAATAAAATTGCAGGTTTTATGAAAGAAAGATTAGAAATGTTTTATGGAAAGAAATTTTTAAAGAAAACATGATTTACTTTGAAATAACTAACCAAGTATACCGTATACCAATGGTAAGTGTGATATCACCATAGAACACTAAGTCACGGGAGAACCCTCTAGGCACTAGCTAGCAGGGGGATACTAAGTACATCGTATCTCGGTGAAATGTGGCATAACAACAATGACTAACAACATTCCCATGCACGAGCCATTGGGAGGGGAAACCCCATGGGCCTAGTTATCTCCAATCATCAAATATTTCATTATTGTTGTAGCGTCAATCTTTCTAGATGAAACCGGGATGAACCACTTCCAAATCATCTAGCATACTAGTCCTAGTCCACTCACCTAGTTACCCAAGCTTCCCTTTGTCCTTAAATATGTTCCACATTACACATAACACATCATCCTCACACTACTCAAGCTAAACAAGGCAACACACAAAATATAACAACAATTGCACAACCAAAATCCTCTTTTTAAATCAAACACACAACAAAACTATTTCAAAAAACGATTCTCACCACTTTCACAATTAAATAAACCATTTTCACAATTTATAAAACACTCTCAAGAGTCATAACAAGGCTTTAAACAAGAAATACACCCAATTTCGTATAGAAAACCCATTTTCAAACCATATTCATTTCAAATACATTCATTAATTCCTTTCACACGACACACATAAATCATATAACATATCAAAATACTCAAACAAGCATGATAAATTCATCCAATAATGTTTAAGCATAGAATCATCTACCTTGGGTGTAGAATCTTCCAGAATCCGGTGCGAAACTCCAACCTAACCTTAGCTGCATCTTCAAGAAGCAATATAGAACCCTAAATATCAATATTAAACCCAAAGAATCAATATATAACCCTAATATTTTCACCCAACCCATAGTAGAAGAGAAACCCCAAAGAAGGATGGAATAAACATTAGAATAGAGAAGGAATCAAGGAGAGAAGACACTTACTTGAAGATCAGGATGGAAATAACACCAAATATACCACATAAATGGAGATCTAAGGGAGGGAAAATGAGAGGGAGGTGCACCTAGGGTGAGTAAATCCAAATGGGGAGATAAAAGGGGATTTAAGGTTAAAATCAAAGAGAATGAAAACATAAAACCCAATTTTTAATGACCTGGACAGGCCACATGGTTAGTCTGCATGGTTTGACAATACTTCTGGTGACCGTGCTGCCCTTACTATCCAAGAAGAGGCTACCACATGGTCATCCATCATAGTTTAACTGACCATGCACAAGCCTTGCAGTACCTACTACCTCAACTGGATACCTACCACACAGTTACCTAGGCTGAGTTGCACGGTTACCACTAACCATGCTCCAATCATGCGCTACAGTCTGTCCGCCCAAAATTTCACAAATTTCTCCAAAAACTCAAAGAAAACCTCAAGGGAAAAAGGTAGAATGAAAATAAATAGAAAAATACCTCAAAAGAAAATCACAAATGTGACAATATAACTCAAAGTTCATGTTATTAGTTTAAATTGAAATTCAAGAAAAAAAGACACCTGACATACTCAAAACCATGAAAACACATCGAGATTGTTATGATTAATTAGGAAAAAAGATTCTTAAGTCATTTTTTATGTGTAGGGATCGATTTCATGCCAAAATCAATCAAACACATTCATATTGTTTTGGTACTTTAGGATAACGATCCATAAGTCATTTTGACATGTAAGAATCAACCACAACTCAATTTGATACACTGTGTTTTCAATATAACTCAAATTGTATGTTATTAGTCTAAAATTGATAGTTTAGTTCAAAACATGTGTCACTCACTAAAAACTAGAAAAAAATGCTCTGATTTTCTTAATACTTTAGGATAATGATTCATAAATCATTTGTTATGTGTAGGAATCAATCACATGTCAAACAGACACACGATGTGACTGGTATCAATTAAATTTCATATTTTCAGTTTAAATTTACATTTTAGAAAATATGATACATGACATACTCAAAATTGGGAAAAACATTCAAATCATTTTGATACTTTAGGAAAAAAACCCATAAATCATTTTTGACATCTAGGAATATGTAAAGGCCTAGAATTTCCTTGTAATTTTTTTAATTAAATGGGAATTTTACGAGTCCCCGAAAATTGACGGTGCATGATTATGAGGCCCGGTGTGCTCAGAATCAATTTCTGAAGTTTTGTTTGGGTATGTTCAGTGAAAGTTCGAGTGGGTTTTTATAACCTTTGAACCGGTGCTCGGAATTGAAATCCAAGGACACCGTTGAACTTACAGTGCCGGTATTCACTAAAGGAGACTCTCACCTCGATGGCAGTTGGTCGAGGGTGAAAGTTAGTTTTTGGGTTTTTTCATGGAAATAATAAAATAAAATAAACACATATTTTATTTTATTTTATCTATTATAACCACCCATGTGGAAGTTGGAGGTGGGGACCACCACACCTTAATCTCCCATGAGAGGTTATGGTGGTGGGGACCACCCGAGTTCTCAAAACCTCCCAATTTGAATTTGGGAGTGGGGACCACCTGACCCCATATTAATGGGGGGGGGAGTGGAAAACCTCTCAACTCCCTCATTAATGTGGAGAAGCCTCTTGAGCTTCCTCCACATTAATTCTGCCAATGCACCAATTGATTGTGCCAACTCTCCCTTAATCAATTCAACCATTTTTAATATTATGCCAACAACTTAATCTATTATTTGGAGGCTATTATTTCATTTTGGTGGAACTTGGGAGAATTATTGGGAGAGGAGAAAGTTTGGGAGAAATAAAGTTCTCCAACAAAGAAATTTATCTCCCAACGAAGAACGCTCTCCCGACAAAGAACGCTCCACCAACGAAGAATGACCTCGACTTCGACTTTCTTCCTCGGAACCTCCTTCGACGTAGGACGTGTTCGTCTACAGAAAATTGACATCCACCTTCTCGTGCCAACGTCGATGAACAACGAACAAGTAGGGGATTTTTGATATTGATTTTATATTCTCGTGATTCTTTCCTTCTAAAACAAAGAACGTGGATCAAATTCTAACTAGTTGATCCGCAAATGTTTTCCTTTTATGGTTTTTGGGATTAATCATTGTGGGAGGGTTTGTTGTGCTACGTTCTAGAGTGCCAAATGATACAACCCTAAACGCAGAGGGTGCATACCAAACCAACATGGCCCGACCCCTCCGCCATTCTCTTTTTCGGTGTTCTTCGAGACAGAGGAATGTGACAATGGAAATGAAGGTGACGAAGACAACGGCCGTGCCACCTATGGCCTTCACGACACGCACCGCCCCCACAGCGTTCCACCCTGCCGCCGGATGAAATAGACGTTCCCCCTCGTGGCGCCTCGGCCAAACCGCCCCTGCGGTCTCCACCCTTCCGACCGCGCCGCCATCGACCGGGCCAAGCAGCCCTGGTCGCGTCGTCCGCCGACCGAACCATCCCCGGCCACCCCGGCCAAACCTATCGAACCAGCTCCTGGACTCATGGCGCCTTTCCGAGCCACCTCGGCTGAGCCAACCTTCCACGCCCCTCATGGAACCCCTGCCGAGACGGCCTCCTGTGCCCCTAGTGGCGCCCCGATCAAGCTATCCTTCCGCGCCCATTTTGTCGGCCTAGCCAATCCGGGCTTCCACACCCCTCGCGGCGCCCCGGACGAGCCGGCCTCCCGCACCCCTCGTGGCACCCCAACGGAACTGGCCCACGCCCTCGCGGTGCCCTCCGGGCCGAGTCGACCTCTCACTGACATGCAGTCGGTCCACACCCTCGCGACCGGTCCGCATCGTCACGACCCTCCACAACCCCTCGCGGCCTGTTGGGTGGGGCCCAGTAGGCCAGGCCAAACCTAATGGGCTGGCCCACCCAACAGGTCAGACTAGACTCGAGCCCATTATGACCCTTTACTTTCTTTTGGCCATATCATTGGCACCGGGCGTCCGTTTGACGAACCGTCAATAGCCCTGGTAGTCATGGAGCATGAAGACCCCTTTGAGTATACCCCACTGAAGTTTTGAGGATAGTTGAGATATGGTCTAGTTGGATCGTTCACGAATCCAACCGGGCCCCCGGGATTAAAAGGCTAATAACTCACAGGCCGGGTGTCCGATTAACGCGCCATCTGTTGCGTTGAGACCCCTATGACGTGGCAGACCTTTGAGATACTTCTTCGTGGGACTTCGTGGAAGTTGGAGTATCAACCTGTAGCTCATGGAGAGGATCCTTCTAGTGATGAGAGAGCAGAGTGTGGAGACCTAGTAGCTAGTTGAGACCTGACGATTACTGACCGTTTGACTCGGAGAGACTCTACTAGCCCAGTGGGGAGCGCCTGGTTGTGGCAGAAGACCCACGGTGGAGGATTGCGCTTGGTGGCGCGACAGACCCACGATACTCGACAAGAGGAGTACCTCAGTAGGCTATGTGGGGGAGTTCCTAGGTGTGGCGCAGACCCACGGTGGGGAGCGCCTCTCTGTGACACTGCAGACCCACGGTACTCGACAGGTGGAGTACCTCAGTAGTCCAAGGTTAGTGGGAAGCACCTCTGTGTGATGCGACAGGCCCACTGTACTCGAGAGAGGAGGAGTTCTCCAGTAGCCGAGGTTTCAATAATGTGTTGGGGATGTTACTTGATACTACCCCAAAAATAAAATCATGGTTGAGCTGAGTGAGTAATTTTTATTTTACCCATAATTGAGATGAATTACTTAGTAACTTAGGTATATGTATGGGCATATACCTAAGTAGGGTTATCTGTTGATTCCTTACTTTTTGGTTTATCCTTGGTGGATTTGTGAGACCTTGAGGGTCTCGAGGTCCCTACTGAGTATCGTTATACTCACCCCTGCATGGGATATGCCCGCACCTTGTTGTTTTGGATGCAGAAGATGGATAGCGCTGACTAAGACTAAGAGTACCAGGACTGGACGGTACCCGAAGGTAGACCTTACAACAAGTCGGTACACGGAGGAGACTGACAGACATGGAGTGCTGAGGAGGCTATCTGTACCTACCCTTCAGGTAGGAATACCAGTGGATGACCCAACATCTGTTTTTCCTTTCTTCAGTTGTACTTGTACTTCCAGTTCCTTGTACTTTATAGTTGGGCTTGTATTTCTGGCCCCTTTTACTTTTCAACACTCTTTTGTTATAAAGTTTACTTAGTGTTTTGTATCTAGTTTTGTGCTCTGTTATGTGCGTTTACAGGTTATAAAGGCAATTCCTTCCCAGTTTTATGGAATTACGCCTTTGGTGCTATTCTCCAGCCCCTGGCCTATGGAAGGCGGGATTGGGGTTGTCATGGCATGGGCCCCGGGGGATGGGTCATGAAAAATTGGTATCAGAGGAGTCGGTTCTACCACACAAATTAGGACTCTGATCTTTCTTTTCTGTGAAGTAATAGTGTTAAGTATAGTGAGTGTGGTTTTCAGTTCAGGGAGTCTAGTGTTGGTGCGACGACCGACATATCTATACACGAGGACCTTGACTTCTGATTTCCAACTCAGTGCATGAAAACATTGATTGCGTGTGTGTTTTCAAAAGTTTTTTTTAAGTCAGCTCAACTATGTCAGCTCACCAGGTATACCTTTTAACTGTAGCGCACATGATTCTTTTTAGGATGCCTCCACACAGAAATCTAGCTAGAGTTTTGAGAGTCGTACGCACTGATAGCTCACCGAGCGACGAGGCCTCGATGTATGGCCCTTTTCCGGCGGAGGCACCAGCGGTACCACTCCCCGTTGGGCCACCAATGCCACCAACCTCAGCAGAAGATCTTTCACGCTTCTTGAGCGCGTTTCATGAGTTCCAGCACCAGAGCCCACCCAAGTTCAGGGGAGAGACGGACTCATAGGAGGCTAAGGATTGGCTGGAGGTTGTGGTGAGAGTCTTCCGACTGGTAGGGACACCAGCTGACCTCATGGTGATACTTGCTTCCAGCCTTCTACAGAAAGTAGTGGGTAGATGGTGGATCTTAATGCTCCAGGTACACGATGAGGTGACACTTCTCTGGGCAGACTTCGAGAGCCTGTTTTGGGAAGAGTTTGTCCCATCAAATCATCGCGCAGTGCGCATTCAAGAGCTACTTCATCTACAACAGGGTAGATTAACTATAGCTCAGTACTCAGCAAGGTTCACATACATTTCATGCTACTACACCGATATGGTGCAAAAACCATTATTTAGGACCCAGAACTTAGAGTAGGGACTCAGGAGGGAGATCAGGGCTTCAGTGATCTCACTCAGTATCCCGACGCAGGTGGGGGTGTTAGAGAGAGCCCTCCTAATAGAGAGTTTCCTTGCTGAGCAGTCTCCGACAGCAAGATCCTCCACCAGTCGACACATAGAGAAGTCTTATGCAGCTAGAAACAAACAGATTTCGTAGAGGTCCAATAGGACCAGACCCACAGTTGGACGACCGTATGACTCATGATCGGTTGTGCGGGGCACCCGAAGCAGAGACAGACATGCCAGGAGTGGGTAGTGTTACGCATGCGGCGGGCAGAGTCACATGGCTCGTGACTATCCAACCCACTGTTCGGAGGATCAATAGACAGTCAAAGGACTGCCCAGGCAGATACAAAGATTCAATTGAGGCAGTCCATAGGGAGTAGGAGGATGTAGCAGAGGAGCTGGTCGTGCAGCTGACGGTGGATGACGATTCGAGGTGTTACTGCCACCACCACCAGGAGGTCCACCCCGACTATAGGGAGCAGGTGGATAGGGGAGAGCTCAGCTCCAGGAAGCTGAGGCATATGATCATGGCACTCTGTAGATGATTCGAGGTATGATATGTGTCTACTCCACCATAGTTGTAGTACTTATAGACATAGGTTCCAGTCACTCTTTCATTGCCTCTGCCCTCGTTCAGAGCTCGGAGATTCTGACGGAGTCTTTGGCTCGATCCTTACAGCTATAGACTCCTATGGGAGTGGATTCAACGATTACGCGCTAGTGTTGGAAGTGTGAGCTTACTCTAGGAGGCGAATGCTTCGGCTGTGATCTCCTAGTAGCGGCATCAAGGCCTTATGACGTCATCTTGAGTATGGACTATTTATCTATAGTCCATGCTCAGATTGACTGTATTAGGCACAAAGTGTGGTGTGTCTGCACGGATAGGTTCAGGTTTACCTTAAACGATGAGAAAAGAGCCTTTGCAGCACAAGATGGACTTACTCGGAGGAGAGTGAAGCCGATCACTCAATAGTTGGCTAGCCTTACCCTCAGAGCAGTTGATTTGGATAGTCCGAGCTATCCTGTATTGGTGGACCAGTACGTAGATGTATTCCCTGATGATGTTCTAGGTCTACCCCCTCGTCGAGATGTAGAATTTTACATTGAATTGTACCCCAGTATTTCCACAATATCTACACCATCGTATCAGATGGCTCATGCAGATCTTCGCGAGCTGCGGGTACAACTAGAGGACTTTCATGGGAAGGGATTCATCCGACCCAGTGTTTCTCCCTGGGTAGCCCCAATTCTGTCTGCCAAGAAGGAAGATGGAAACTTGAGGCTTTGTGTTAACTATCAGTGCCTGAACCAGGTGACCGTGAAGAACAATTACCCACTCCCGAGGATTGACGACCTCTTTGATCAGTTGAAGGGAGCACGATGGTTCTTAAAGATAGACCTCAGATCAGGCTATCACCAGCTCAGATTTTGAGACAAGGATGTGCAGAAGACGGCCTTCAGATATCGGTACAACCACTACGAGTTCTTGGTTATGCCATTCGGCGTAACCAACGCTCCAGCAGTGTTCATGGGACTCATGAACAAGATCTTTCAGCCATACCTCAATTTCTTTGTCGTAGTCTTCATCGATGATATTCTGATCTACTCGACTACTCAGGAGGAGAATGCCTATCATTTTCATGTAGTACTGGACACACTCTGAGAGAACAAGCTTTATAGTAAGCTCTCGAAGTGCTAGTTCTGGATCCGAGAGGTTCACTTTCTAGGACATGTCATCTCAGAGGCCAGAGTTGTAGTGGATCCAGTGAAGATTGAGTCGGTACTTTCTTGGGAGCCACCCAGGAGTGTGACGGAGGTACGAAGTTTCCTGGGTTTGGATGGTTATTACCGGAGGTTTGTACCAGACTTCTCTAGAGTTGTAGCACTACTATCAACCTTGACAAAGAAGGGGCAACCCTTCCTATGGTCGGAGAGATTCTAGCAGAGCTTTCAAGAGCTGAGGCAGAGGCTAACTAGTGCCCCCATCTTGATGATTCCATAGGAAGGTGTAAGGTACATAGTCTACTACGATGCATCAAGGATCAGACTCAGATGTGTCCTGATGTAGGAGAGAGCAGTGATCGCATATGGTTCACGACAGCTGAGACAAAATGAGCAGAACTATGCTACCCATGAATTAGAGTTAGCAACAGTGGTCTTCACCTTAAATATGTGGCGACACTATCTGATGAGAAAGCGTTTTACTCTGTACTCTGATCACAAGAGTCTCAGTTATATCTTCTCTTAGAAGTACATAAACCTGAGACATCGACGTTGGCTTGAGTTCCTCCAGGACTATGACTTCGAGATAGTCTATACTCTTGGGAAGGAGAACGTTGTTGCAGATGCACTCAGAAGGAGATCAGGTATACAGCTGCTAGGTGAGGTGACAGAGCAGCTGGCCACTTTGCAGATATCCTTTGTGGATAGAGATGGAGCATCTTTTCTTCAGTCTCTTACAGTCACTCCCCCACTTCTTCAGCATGTCAGGGAGGCGCAGTGTGGGGATGCCCACTGCGATACGTGACATGCTCAGATCTCCATAGGGCAGACACCTGATGGATTTTATGAAGGTCGGGAGCACGTCATCCTCTTCAGAGGATGTACTATGATACCAGTGTCACTTCAGGAGGAAGTGTTGATGGAGTTCTGCACATCCCCTCTAGCGGTACATTCGGGAGTGATGAAGATGTACCAGGATCTCCGACGACAACACTGGTGGATGAGAATAAGGAAGGTAGTTGTAGAGTTTTTCTCTCAGTGCCTCACTTGTCAGCAAGTGAAGACAGGGAACCAGGTACCAGTAGGCTTGGTTCAGCCTTTAGAGTTCCCAGAGTGGAAGTGGGATGAGATATCCATGGACTTTGTGATAGGACATCCACATACATCCAGGGGACATGACTTGATTTTGGTGATTGTTGACCGACTCACCAAGTCGACCCACTTCCTACCGATCAGGAAGCAGGGTTCAGTAGAGAGCTTGGGACGCCTCTATGTTCAGGAGATTGTGCAGCTACATGGAGTACCTTTGATGATTGTCTCCAATCGTGATGCACGTTTTACTTCCCAGCTATGGAAGGGGTTGTAAGAGGCTTCCAGGATGCAGCTTCGTTTGAGCACCGCCTTCCATCCTCAGACAGATGGTCAGACTGAGCGGACTATTCAGACCCTTGAGGACATGCTGCATGATTATGTCCTTGACTTCGGTCGCAGCTGGGAGGATCACTTGCCTTTGGTGGAGTTTGCATACAACAACAGCTATCACTCCACCATTGGGATGGCACCTTTTGAGGCATTATGCAGGCGACCTTGTAGATCACCTTTGTGCAAGACTGACCCAGGGGAGTCAGCACTAGTGGGACCAGAGATGGTATGGGCTACCACGGAAAAGGTGCAGATCATCCAGGAGTGGATGAAGACTGCACAGAGTAGGCATAAGTCATATGCTGATAGGAGACGGAGTCCTCTGGAGTTCGAGGATGGTAACCACATCTTTCTACGGGTCTCACCCCGACAAGGCCTATAAAGATTTTGCCGAGGCGGTAAGTTATCTCTGAGATTAATTGGACCTTTTCGGGTCCTCATCAGAGTTGGTGAGGTGGCATACCGCTTAACTCTTCCACCTCAGTTGCACTGGGCGCACGACGTCTTCCACGTATCCCAACTGAGGGGATATGTGCATGAACCTTCTCACATCATCGACTATGGCGAGCTGGATGTCAACGATGGGGCGACTTTTAAGGAGGTTCTACTAGAGATTGAGGATTGACAGGAGCGGGTCCTTTGTGGATGGTCGATACCTCTAGTGCACATTCGTTGGCAGCACGGGAACCTCCAAGAGAGAACATGGGAGCAGGAGGCTCAGATGCGTGCTCAGTACCCCCACTTTTTCCCTTAGTATGAGTTGTAGCTTACAGGAACGTAAAGCCCTGAGGTTGGGAGAATGTAAAGACCCGGAATTTCCATGTAATTTTTTTTAATTAAATGGGAATTTTACAAGTTTGTGAAAATTGACGGCACACAATTCCGAGGACCGGTGTGACCGAAATCAATTTCCGAAGTTTTGTTCGGGTACGTTCAGTGAAAGTTCGAGTGGGTTTTTATAAATTTTGAACCGGTGCTCGGAATTGAAATCTGAGGACACCGTTGAACTCGCAGTGCCGATATTCGCTTAAGGAGGCTCTCATCTCGATGACAGTTGGTCGAGGGTGAAAGTTCGTTTTGGGTTTTTTGTGGAAATAATAAAATAAAATAAACACATGTTTTATTTTGCTTTATCTATTATAACTACCCATGTGGAAGTTGGAGGTGGGGACCACCACACCTTAACCTACCATGAGAGGTTATGGTGGTGGGTACCACCCGAGTTCTCAAAACCTCCCAATTTGAATTGTGGTGCGGGGACCGCCTGACCCCTATTAATGAGGGGGGGGGGGAAGAGGAAAACATCGCAACTCTCTCATTAATGTGGAGGAGCCTCTTGAGCTTCCTCCACATTAATTCTTCCAACACACCAATTGATTGTGTCAACTCTCCCTTAATCAATTTAACCATTTTGAATATTATTCTAACAACTTAATCTATTATTTGGAGGCTATTATTTCATTTTTGTGGAACTTGGGAAAATTATTGGGAGAGGAGAGAGCTTGGGAGAAATAAAGTTCTCCAACGAAGAACTTCATCTCCCAACGATGAACGCTCTCCCAACGAAGAACGCTCCACCGATGAAGAACAACCTGGACTTTGACTTTCTTCCTCAGAACATCTTTCAAAGTAGGACATGTTCGTCTACAACGAATCGACGTCCGCCTTCTCGCACCAACGTCAACGAAAAATGAAGAAGTATGGAATTTTTGTGATTGATTTTATATTCCCGTGATTCTTTCCTTCTAAAACAAAGGACGCGGATCAACTTCTAACTAGTTGATCCGCATATGTTTTTCTTTTGTGGGTTTTGGGATTAATCATTGTGGGAGGGTTTATTGTGCAATGTTCTTGAGAGCCAAATGATACCACCCTAAACGCGGAGGGTGCGGACCAAAACAACATGGCCCGAACCCTCCACCGTTTTCTTTTGCGGTGTTCTTCGAGACGGAGGAAGGCGACAACAGTGATGAAGGTGACGAAGGCAACGACCGCGCCGCCCGCGGCCTCCGCGACTCGCGCCACCCCCACGACATTCTGCCCCGCTGCCGGCCAAACCGGTCGCGCCCCCTCACGGAGCCCCGGCCGAACCACCCCCGCGGTCTCCGCCTTTCCAGCCGAGATGCCCTGGCCCGGGCCGAGCCACCCTGGTCGCGCCGTCCGTCGGCCAAAACAGCCCCAGCCACCCCGGCCTCCCGACCGAACCGGCTCCCGGCCTCACGACGCATTCCCGAGCTGCCCCGACCGAGCCAGCCTTTCACGCCCCTCGTGGTGCCCCGGCCGATCGGCCTCCCGCGCCCCTCGCGACGCCCCGGCCGAGCCGGACTCCGGTGCCCCTCGAGGCGCCCCGACCAAGTCGGCCTCTCGCGCCCCTCGCGGTGCCCCGACCGGGCCGGCCTCCGACGCCCCTCGCGGCGCCCCGACCGAGCCAGCCTCCAGCACCCCTCGCGGCCCCCCGGCCGAACCGGCCCGCGCCCTCACAACACCCACCAGGCCGAGTCTCCCACACGGTTCCCTCCGGGCTGAGCCTCCCTCACGCCAACCCGTAGCTGGTCTGCGCCCTCTCGACCGGTTTTCACCCTCGCGGCCCGCTCGGCTGGGCCCAGCGGGCCGGGCCGAACCTAACTGACTGGCCCGCCCAACGCGCCGAGCTAGACCCAACAGGTCAGGCCGGGTCGACCCGAACCGGGTTGGTCCGACCGGGTTGGACCGGACCCAGTTCCACTACGACCCTTTACTTTCTTTTGGCCATATCATTGGCATCAGGCGTCCGTTTGACGAACCGTCAGTGGACTTGGTAATCATGGAGCATGAAGGTCCCTTTGAGTATACCCCACTAGAGTTTGGGGTATAGTTGAGATACGGTCAGGTTGGATCGTGTACGAATCCAACCGGGATCCTGGGACTAAAAGGCTAATAACTCACAGTCCGGGCGTCTGATTGACGCACTGTCTGTTGCGTTGAGACCCCTATGATTTGGCGGACCTTTGAGATACTTCTTTGTGGGACTTCGTGGCAGTTGTATTATTGACCTGTAGCTCTTGGAGCGAATCCTTCTAGTGACGAGCGAGCAGAGTACGGAGACCTAGTAGATGGCTTAGACCAGACGACTGCTGACTGTTTGACTCGGAGAGACTTTACTTGCCCAGTGGGGAGCGTCTGGTTGTGCACTACTACAAACACGACCTTTATCAGCGCTAAAAATTGCCTTTATCAGCGCTAGAAAAGCGCTGATAAAGCCAGCGTAGATAAGGGGGGGGGGGTCCCCTTTATCAGCGCTTTGAAAAGCGCTGATATAGGACCCCTTTATCAGCGCTAAAAAAAACGCTGATAAACGGGTTCTTTTATCAGCGCTAAAAAAAGCGCTGATAAAAGAACCCGTTTATCAGCGTTTTTTTTAGCGCTGATAAAGGGGTCCTATATCAGCGCTTCCTTTATCAGCGCTTTCGTTTTAGCGCTGATAAATGACCCTTTATCAGCGCTTTCGTTTTAGCGCTTGAACCCCCCCCCCCCCCTTTACAGCGTTTTTCGGCCCCTATACAGCACCCCACACACCCCCCTCCACCCTTTAATAGCGCTTGCTCAAATATTCCCCATGCGCGCGCACCCCTGCCTCCACCAGGATTTGAACTCGAGACCTCCCCCCTGCGCCTAAGCCCTTACCACTACTCTATTTTGATTTTTTTTCCAATTCATGATATCTTTATATATATATATTTATATATTTAGTTATATTTATTCGTATAGTAATATATATTTATATTAATATATATATATAGTTATATTATAATATATATATATATAGTTATATTATATTATATATAGTAATATTAATATATATATATAGTTGTATTAATATATATCTATATCTATATATATATATATTTATTTAGTAATATTTATTCGTATAGTAATATATATTTATATTAATATATATATATATATATATATAGTTATATTAACATATATATAGTTATATTAACATATATATAGTTATATTAACATATATATAGTTATATGAATATATATTTATATAGTTATATAGTTATATTAATATATATATAGTGATATTAATATATATATTTATGGTGATATTAATATATATATTTATAGTAATACTAATATATATATATATGTAGTTATATTAATATATATATAGTTATTAGATTAATATATATATATAGTAAGATTAATATATATATATATATATAGTTAGATTAATATATATATATAGTTAGTTAGATTAATATATAGGTATATAAATATTCATATATTGGTATTTTAAATAAAATGGATATTAGTTATTATTTAGATAAATCTAATATATTTTATATGTAAATATGTTTAATTATTTATTTAAAAAATTTAATTTTTAGGTGCGAATATATAAAAAATATGTACATATAGTTATATATTTGATTATAAATAGCAGTTCATTATAAAAAAGGATGAAATTTCAAAGATATAATATCAATATGAATGTAATACCTTGGAATAAATTCAGTCTCTGCCAAAAAAAGCCAATAATACCTCCTTAAACGAGTTTGAAAATCCACAAAATGTTAAAAAATCTGGGTACCTCGACAAAAAACTCAGTTTTGGAGGCCTTCTGGGCCTCTTTTGGCCTTGAAAAACGCTTTACCAGGGATTTTCCCTGGTCACAATGACGTAGAGCTCGTCGCAGGCTTCAATTTGATATGTGGTAGAGCTCAAACGGACACCCGAATCAAAAGTTATGGCCGTTTGAAGTTTGAGTTGCGTTTTCAACATATTTTGGATCTTTTTTTAATTTTTTTAATTTTTTTAGTCCTCAAATTGTTATTAAATGACTATTACTTCATAATAATTATCAAATTATTAATTAAAAATATTTTTTTATTTTTTTAAGAAGTCATTTTCACTAAATATCTTATATATTAAGTATAATAAGTGTAAATGTACATTTATACTTATCTAAAATATATTTAAAAATTATATATTATATTTATATAACAATATAACCATATTTATATATTAATATATTAATATATTTTTAATTTTTTTTTTGAAGCCGACCCTTTATCAACGCTTTTAAAAAAAGCGCTGATAAAGCCCCCCCCCCCCCTTTATCAGCGCTACTAAACAAGCGCTGATAAAGGGGGGCCCTTTATCAGCGCTAACAAAAGCGCTGATGAAGGGGGTCCCTTTATCAGCGCTAAAAAAAGCGCTGATAAAGGTATCCTTTATCAGCATTTTTTTGAGCGCTGATAAAGGGACCCCCCTTGATCAGCGCTTTTTCGTTAGCGATGATAAAGGGGGGGCACTGCGAAAAACTGTTTTTGTGGTAGTGGTGGTGGCAGACCCACGGTGGAGGAGCGCGCTTGGTGACATGACAAACCCACAGTACTCGACAGGAGTACCTCAATAGGCTACGAGGGGGAGCGCCTGAGTGTGGCGACAGACCCGTAGTGGGGAGCGCCTCTGTGTGACGTAGAAGACCCACAATACTCGACAGGAGAAGTACCTCCACAGTCCAAGGTTTGTGGGAAGCGCCTCTGTGTGACGCGGCAGACCCACTGTACTCGATAGAGGAGGAGTTCCCCAGCCGTCGAGGTTTCGATAATGTGTTGGGGATATTACTTAACAGTCCAAGGTTTGTGGGAAGCGCCTCTGTGTGACGCGGCAGACCCACTGTACTTGATAGAGGAGGAGTTCCCCAGCCGTCGAGGTTTCGATAATGTGTTGGGGATATTACTTGATACTACCCCTAAAATAAAATCCTGGTTGAGCTGAGTCGGTACTTTGTATTTTCCTCATGATTGAGACAGATTACTTAATAACTTAGGTATATGTATGGGCATATACCTAAGCAGGGTTATCTGTTGATTCTTTACTTTGTGGTTTATTCTTGGTGGATTTGTGAGACCTTGAGGGTCTCAGGGTCCCTAATGAGTATCGTTATACTCACCCCTATACGGGCTATGCTCGCACCTTGTTGTGTTGGATGCAGACGATGAAAAACGCTGACTGAGGCTGAGAGTTCCAGGACTGGACGGTACCCGAAGGTGGACCTTACGATGATTCGGTACACGGAGGAGACTGACGGACGTAAAGTGCTGATGATGCTATCTGTACCTACCCTTCAGGTAGGAATCAGGGAGGACGACCCATTAGTTGTTTTTCCTTTCTTCAGTTGTACTTGTACTTCCAGTTCCTTGTACTTTATAATTGAGCTTGTATTTCCGGCCCCTTTTACTTTTCCGCACTCTTTTGTTATACAGTTTATTTAGTGTTTTGTATCTAGCTGTGTGCTCTGTTGTGTGCATTTACAGGTTATAAAGACAATGTCTTGCTAGTTTTAGGGAATTACGCCTTTGGTGCTAGTCGTCAACCCCTGATCTATGGAAGGCGAGCTTGAGGCAGTCACGGTACGGGCCCCGGGGGACGGGTTGTGACAGAATAAGCTGCACCTCATTTGATACATGGTGTTCCCGGTATGACTCAATGTGTATGTTATCGTTTTAAAATTGACACTTTAGTTCAAAACATGTGTCACTCACTGAAAACCGAGGAAACATGCTTGAATTGTCTTGATACTTTAAGGAAATGATTCATAAGTTATTTGTGATGTGTAGTAATTAGTTTCACGTCAAACCGACACACGATTTGATTGGTATGACTCAAAGTGCGTGTTTTCAGTTTAAATTGACATTATAGTAAAAAGATATATGACATACTTAAAATTGATGAAACACATTCAGATTGTTTTGATACTTTACGATAACATTCCTTAAGTCTTTTGTGACGTGACAAAATCAAACGCAAGCCAATCTGACGCACAGTGTGATCAGTATGACTCAAAGTGTGTGTTTTTATTTAAAATTGACATTTTAACCCAAAACACACATCACATATTCAAAATCGAGTAAACACATTCGGATTGTTTTGATATTTTAGGATAACGATTCATAAGTCATTTGTGACGTGTAGGAATCAAACGCATCTTAATCCGATAAACGGTGTCCTTAGTATGACTCAAAGTGTATGATATCAGTTTAAAATTGACAATTGAGTTCAAAAACGCGTTTCATTCATTGAAAACCGAGCATACATGCTCGGATTGTCTTGATACTTTAGAAGAACAATTCATAAGTCATTTGTGATGTATAAAAATCAGTCTCATTTTAAATTGACAAATGATGTGACTTGTATGACTCAAAGTGCGTGTTTTCTGTTTAAGTTGACATTTTAGTAAAAAAAAATACATGTGATATACTCAATACCGAACAAACATATTCAGATTGTCTTGATACTTAAAAAACAACACTTTAAGTCATTTGTGTCATTTGATAACAACTTTTAAGACGATCACGATAGCAATGATTTTCTAGCGTTGATAATCAAAACAAAGTGTTTTCTCACTTTATCAGTTCAGTGGATTTCGGTATAGTTTCCCCTTAAAACATATAAGACACAACAACAAAGCAATGAATAGATTTATGATACAAAATCACGTGATTGCATGGCGATCGATGGCGCAACATCAGTGACGGGTGTCCGTGACACCTGCGTCGCCCTTGGTTCCGTAAACGCCGAGGTTGTGACCGGGACCGCGAGGGCTGGGTCCCCCGCCCTGGGTTCTGTAAGTGGCGAGCTTGTGACCAGGACCGCTGGGACTAGGTCCCCCACCGAGAGTTCGGTAAGCCGCGAGCTTATGCCCGGGGCTGATGGGGCTGGGGCCGGAGGTCTTGATGGCCCCCACCGAAAGTCCCTCAAACAGCCCCTCTACCACAGTCCCGGCACGCCCCCAGTGCGGCATCACGTCAAACGGCCGACCTTGGACACCCACGGCGGCACTCAGCAGCACAAAAGCGAGCATCAGGCGGCTCATCATGCTATGCTTCCAGAACAGAAGAGAGTGAGCCGCTCGCCCGAGAAGGAAAAGCGCCGTTGGTTTTATAATAGCAATGGAGAAGGCTTAATAAATGCAGTGGAGATTTAGGGCTTGACGTGGGGTTTATATACTTTGCGCGAGGGAGCACAGGCATTCCAAGAAATGCAGCGGGCGGTAAGCAGCCTTCTGGTTTCCGGGAGGGAATTCCACGCAGCCATGCATGCACCCTAATTTTCAATAATCCGTTTAATAAGGCAACAGCTTGACGAACACGTAAGGCCACTGCGTTTGACCACTGACCCAGCAGAAGGACGTTTAGGTAACGCCGCCCGGCCGCGTTTGACCGGTGCATGGCCACGTTTTACTTTAAGCATACTTTTCTGGTCTGAATGTTGGACTTTATAAACTTCATTTACTATTGTTTTAATGTCAGTTTTTTAACAGGTAATTAGTGGAAGGGTTTTAATTAACATTGGTTATTAAAATCTACATTATAAAGCATTTACATTAAAATAAAATTGGGTTTAACAACTTTCTTTTAGTGGTCTCTAATAACACTATTACTGATCATTTTAAATTGACGTAGCTAAGTTTATTTGTAAAAAAAAAATCTCTATCACGAATTGGAACATAAGAAGACAGACAAATAATGACTTTTTATAATCTTGATGCCTCAACGAAATTCATTGTTCAAAAGGACTTGATCCACCCCACTTGTTGGTGTAGGGTTCTCGGTGAAAATTTCCCTTGAGGATTTCACCAAGAGGTATGAATGACATATAACCCCGCAACCTCGATGTTGGAAGAATATTTCTGAAGAACTTCAAATTGAGGGGATTAGATTAAACGATATCGTCCCCCACTTATTTATAGACCATTAACCGGTGGGATTCATACTGATTCAATGTCACTATTTCAATCAAACAACACTTTGATTTGAACGAAACAAGACAACTTTTGGAAGGAGGCAAACCGATCAGATTTCAAATTTTGAAATCCAACCATCACGACTAATTTGGTCATTGGTCGGTTTTATAAAAAAAATATTTTATTATTTTATTATTTTGTTTTGTTTGTTTTATAATATATATTTATATATATAATAAATATTTTACTAAAAAAATATATTTTTAAAATTCTTTTAAATGTATTTTGACAGAAATTTCTTTTTATGAAAAACTTTCTATTCCCAATGCATCTATTTATAGGGGAATACCTTCGGAATAAAAACTCCACAACCGATGTGAGATCATCAAAACCAAAATAATTCCCTCAAATTTTAAAAAAATCCCTCTTTCTTTTCCAAGAGGGACCACCTTTTTTTAATAAATAAAAATCATATCAATCCCCCACTTTTATTTATTAAAGATCAATTCTTTAGATCACATCCAAATCATTAAACCTTTACTTAGTATCAATATCTCAAAGTATTACTTGATTTGCAAGTGGTCAAAACATTAAACTTGTTAATATTTAAAATAAATCAAATATTTCATACTTACAATGGTTTTTCCATCCAATATCTCATTTTGTAGCACTTTTATGACCATGTGGTTATATCATTTGCATGAACTCTCTAAGAAGTAAACCCATTAACTTCTGTAAGAAGCAACACCACTTCTATGTTCCCATAGACAAAATATTACATTAAATTTTTGTTACTAGAACACAAATCTCATCAAGTCTTAACATTTTATTAAGAGTTCATAACTCAACATCTTGTCATAACAGATGATATTGACACCAAATAGTTAGAGTTATAATTATCAACATCAGCAATCATCTTCGTAACTGTTTTTTACCCATTAAACACTTTAATTAGGATTTACCTAATGAAAGTATTGGGTTTACATTATAAAAATGATTTATTTTTATGGATTTTAACCCAATCTCTTTATTAGTGGTATAGTTGATCTTTCTCAGTAGAGATTTTGTAAATGGATCTGTAGGGTCTCTACACGATCTCAGAGAGACAATTGTTATAGTACCATCTTGTAACAATTGGCTCAAATAATTGTGTCTCAAACTTATATCTCTAGACATTCCATTTTACAAGTAACTATATGATTTTGATAAAGTTGATTCACTATCATAATTGATAGAAATATGAGGCATCATATCAGGCCACAATCTAATATCCGATAACAAATTCCTAATCCATTCAACATCATTCCCACATATTTGTATGACAATAAACTCTGACTCATGGTCGAATGTGAAAGACATGTTTGTTTCTTTCTTGCTTAAGAAACATCAAAACATCCATGAGTAAACAACCATCCAGATGTCGATTGATAATCACCAATACTTGTAATCCAACTCAAATCGGTGTATCCTTCTAATACAGCCGGAAAATCATTGTAATATAAACTTAAATCTTTGGCCTTTCTCATGTATCCAAGGATTTTCATTATCCATTTCTGATGATCCACACCAAGATTATTAGTATATCTACACATTTTACATACGACAAAAAAAATACAAGGTTTACACTACTAGAAAAACATCCAACACCAACGGTTTGAAACCGTTAACACAGGTCTCCAAACCATTGGTATAGCCAATACTAATGGTTCAGAGGGGTGTTTTTAAGAACACGGTTTTTCTTTTGAGATTTGAATCTTTTCATTTAAGTTTGAACTTAAGAAAGAGGAGGAAAACATGCCAAGTGTTGGCTGCAAGACTATTGCCCAGTGTGACTAGGTGTTACATGCCATGTAATCCTAGTACACGCCATGTAAGGATGTCAACAGGACTCATTTATGATGTGGAAGAGGAAGTTAGAATAGAAGAGGATATAGCATATACACATCGTGTATTTTAATGTACAGGAAGTGTAATTTTTTTGGGTAAAATGGTTAGTAGCCCAATTTTCTTCAGATGGACAGAACCCCTCACTTGGGTATCACAGAAAATAGTGCCAGAGGTCATTTTTGCACCCGATTCATCATCCAAACTCTGATTAAAACACCATCAGATGCATTGGAATCCCCTCAACGAGTTCTCGATTCTGCTTGAGCCTTTATTCATGATTTCTTCTCTTGACCTAGTTATCGAGCCTTGAGTGTTTATGATTGTTTTTTAATTCTAATTTGTTCTAGGATGAATTAGAGGTCGACACTGGATGAGGAGACTCATATGAGTATGAGGTAGGTGGTCTCGTTCCTATCGCTAATTTTCAAGTTGATTATATGTGCTGGAGTGAATCATGCCCATTTTTAGGGTGTATCCTTGAATGAATCTTTCCAAATAATATTACCTACTGTTTTTTTGGTTATTTATTAATTTCTATGAAGCATGTTTAGGGTTTTTAACCTTGATTAAGGTCCACCCCATGGGTTCGTTTCCCTTAGATGACCTTTTATGGCTGTTTGGCCTAAGATGCCTATGAGGCATACCTTATTTTCCCTTATTGGGTTGTTGAATATGGATTTGAATATTAAATGGAATTGAAATTGTGTTGAATTGTAATTGTTTTGAATAAGGGTTTGAGATTATCGATTTCCCCCTTTGCCCCATGTTATGCCTATTCTTGTTTAAGCCTGTTTGGAAGGTTTTGCTCCAATTGTGAACCTACCCACACGAGTTAGGTTATTCTAAGGCTTGTAATGGATTCAATTACATAATAGGTTTGTTATTAATTGTTCCCATGTGAGTTACTATTGTTTAAAACCATGTAATAATGTAATTTACATGTGTTTCTTGTTATAGGAATTGACCACATGAGTTTATTATTATTAAAGCCTTGTAATATTTTAAATTACATGTGTTTCTTATTGTGTGTTTTATCCATGTGAGTAATTTAAAGGAAAATACTTATGAGGTTGGTCAGGATGTTATGTTCATGCCATGAGCGAGCCACTGGTGTAGTGGCCAGGCTCATAGAGGCTTTACTTTTTTCTGAGTGAAACATGGATCGTTGAGGGATGTCATGGATGAACTCTTTTAGCTTTGATTACATGTCATGTGTGATACCTGTAGATTCTTTATAGGACCTCTAGCAACAAGATTAGTTGACATGGACTTATAAAACACCTAGAGTGATACTGGGATTCCAGAGAGGTTCATTGGGATGGGCTTGTAGGATTTTGGTAGGTTTGCACCTAGAGTGATACCGGGTTTCCGGAGAGGTTCACCGGGACGGGCTAGTCGGTTATAGATAGAATTTAACCTAGAGTGATACATGAATTCCAACTTAGGAATGTCATGGTTGGGATCAGATTATAAATTGAATAATGAAATGGAATGAATTACGACACGTTTTCAAAGCCAAAGCATGAGCTTGAATTCAGTCTTCACTTATACTTGTTTAGATATCATTCTGAGGTATCTACTGTGATTATTTTACACGGAGGTTTCTCGGCTTAGGCCGGATATCGAGACTTATATAATTCAATTTAATTGAATTAATTATTTAACATGAAATGAATGTAAATGAATACCAGTGCTTATAGGACTATTTACTTTTGATTACTTCCTAGCTCACTACTTTCACTATTGTACACTGCCTGTTATATATATTCATTGATAGATCAATAAAGATATTGGGTGGTTGCCTACTGAGATTTATTCTCACACCCTATTTGAGTCATGTTTTTGGTCATAAATAGATTATATTGTTGCAGGTGTCGATAAGGGAAAGAACCCTTCTACAGGTACTTGATTTGTTGTTACGAGTAGGAGAGCATGAGACCAAGATGAGGCTTGTGATGATTTTGAGTTTATTTTGTTCCATTTTGCAATGTTGGTACTTATATTTTCTATTACTGTAGTGTAACATGTTTTGGATGTTTTCCTAGAACATGTAACATGCAACATCATATTTGTATGCTATGACATATGGTTATTTATATTATCAGTCTTCCGCTGTTTACTTCTGTTGTATGGTATTACTGCATTTTCTATTGATTTATTATTATATTCCAATGTGTTATACTCTACCAATGATGGCATAGTTTCTCCACTATAACACCTAGGCCCTCACTGCTAGTCGGAAGCCTCTAGAATTTGGGGAAATGCGCTTGAGGATATGTGGCCAACCGGGTACGGTACACCTTAAAGTGGAATCCGAATCCGAGACGTTAAAAAGTGGTATCAGAGGAGTTATTTCCTAGTTTTCCTTACTATTTTATGACATTAAATAGGGATAGGAAGGAAATGGAGTTTGGTAATAAATTGTGCTTGGGAGTATATAACGACCCATACTTTACATACATTGTTAATACTTCAAAATTGAAGCACACTTATTACATCATATGACAAAACCACAAAGGACCGTATAGGTATAGTGTCTTTAGAAACTGGGAAACATAAACAACTGGTTCATAAATCTTCTACAGTGTCTCCCATTTATTTCATCATATCTAGGGTCCCTTTTAGCATATTCTACTTAATATCCATCTTCCTGACCTGGGGAAAAGAAAACATAAAAGGGTGAGCTCAAATGCTCAGCAAGGGCAATAAAGGAAATAAAAATCATATCATATCTTTTTGAAAATCATAACCTGCAAAAGAGATCATAAAATCTTAATAAATCATAGAAGTGAAAATGAGATCCCCATAATCATAACATGAAACTTGAAACTTTGTGGCATGCACACATAATCATGGAAAATCATTTCTTGTTAGTCATGACTTATTGCCAAGACTATCTTAGTGGACAAAGTCCCTTTCTGAACCGAGTTCACTCCTCGTTTCAGTCCTGTTTCACTAAACCGAAATAACCTTCCGTTCCAGCCATGTCTATCTCATGAGATATAAAATCTTTACCCAATGCATTGGAGGGAGATATAGGTCCCACCCATCTTATAATGAATCCTTTCTTATGTGTGCCACATAATCATAAAACATACATCATTGCATAACACATGTAACAAAAATGGGATTCTTGAAACATCATGACATCATAAATCAATTCATATAAGATAAAGGAATTCATAAACATAATTCCATCACAACATAGTCAAAACAATGTAAAAATATGGATAGAAACAGAACCCTTTATTATCTTAGATGGAAAATAATTTTGATAAAACACTTGAATTGAATTCTTGAGGAAAATATCCTTTCTTCTTCAAAATCAATTTCTTTTCACAAAACATCATGCAATTTTAAAGGAAAGAGATTTTATTGAAAATAGTCATGAAATCTTTTATAGGTAGCTTCATGAAAATAAGGCTTTATAAAACAGTAGAAATCCGTTCGTGCCGTATAAGTTAAAAAAAACATTCTTCGTACTTTTGTCGGAAAAGTCAAAAAGTACCTCGTACGGAAAAACGACAAAAGATTCCTTTCATATTCTTTACTAAAAACTCACCTAAGGGTAAAATTGGATTTAAACTATTGCAAGTGGATGGAAACAATATTACATATTGAGGGAACATGGATGTGGATGATAAAATACACCCCAGTAAATACTTACGAATAAACAATCTCGGATAAAAATGAGATTGTGATATTTCCCTTACCTTAGGTCCAATTTGCTTTGTACGTGTCCGAAGCTCCTCTTCTTTGGAACGCCTCTTTGAATCCTCCACTTAAGGAACTAAGATTGGTCTTTGGAGAAGACCAGGACCTCTAGGATTATTCTAGGGAAGTGGAGAGGAGAAAATGGCAGGGGTTGGCCGAGCTTGAGTGCTCAATTTGGTGTGAGGAGGAGGGGGAGGAGGTGCCCTTTTATAAGGGAGGAGAGGGGCACCTTAGGAATTTCTCAAAATATTATTTTATATTAAAGTCAAAATCGGTTTATAATGGTTCCAAAGGGTCTTATTTCGAAGCTAAAGTGGGGAAGGGTCGAAATCCCATCAACCAATAGGATTTAGACAAGTTTAGGGTATTATTTTAACCTTATCAATTAGATTTAACTCTAAGTTAAATAATTTAACTTTTACCGTGTCTTTTTGTTTTCTTTCACTATATGGTTAATACACTTACTATAACATGCCAAACGAACCCCAAATTGTTTATTATTAATATATATATCCTTATCTAAGTCATTTGGCCGAACCTTAGATTTTTAGGAATAAAATAACAATTAATAATATAATATTTGATTTAAAAACTATTTTGTGTCAATTTTGACACTATTTGATATATGATTTTTGTGAAAGTCATAACAGAATTATATGTTCGAAACAAGTTGATTAAATCAACACTAATATATCATAGTAACCTAGAAAATTAGTGGAATTCATAAAAAGTCTCAAATTATATTTATTTTGGTGTTTATAACATCAATTAAGATAATTACTGCATCATCATTGTGTCATAAATAAATTAAATTATTTGATGTCTAAAAATTACAAATAAAATACCATCATGTAGTAAATCTTTTTATCTCTCTAATGAATATTTACAATCGAATTTATCTTATGTATAACCCCATATTAAAAATGATTTACTTATTAAACTTTGATTTTAACTATTTTAACCCTTCTTTAAATAAATTAATAATAAATGTCCTAATCTAACCCAAGTGGGCCTAAATGGTCATATTTTATTCCTAAGTTTGTTTTTGGTCGAATTACACTTGTCCAATAGAATTAGGACATGTGTTAGGGTAATATTGATATCATATTTACCCTTAGTTACCCTATTTACTATTAACCGCGGTAAAAATAGTAAAAAGTTACTATTCACCAAAAAATTATTTTCATCTCATTGAACCACATTTTAGTCCTTGATATTAACCGTGTCTCTCGGATTTTTGAAATTCCATTCACAGAAGCGGTAAAATTAAGTTTTATGCAAAAATTCAGTTTTTAACCTACCACTTAGTGGTTTCACTATTCATCAAAAATTGAAAGTTTTCAGAAAAATACCAAAATTTCACCCTAGGCTAATTTCGATATTCTGAGTCCAAAAATGAAGTCCATTTTGAAAAATTTATAAAATTTCAAAAAGTGGTTATTACTATTCATAACGGCTAGTTTTAATAGTATATTGTTGTTTAGTAAAACTCGGTATTGCGTACGACGCAAGCTATCGAGGAAGGTCGCGATTACGTGCAAAGCAAGCCAAGCAAGTGTTGTGTAGAAAAAGATTCCTTTGATGGTTTATATAACATAAAAGTCTCGGGTGTTACATTCTACCCCCCTTAAAAAGAATTTCGCCCTCGAAATTCGTCACTTTGTAACAAACAAATGAGGATACTTCTCCCTCATCATATCCTCAAGCTCCCATGTAGCTTCTTCAAGTTGGTGGTTCCTCCATAAAACTTTCACCAAGCGAGTGGTCTTGTTTCGTAGGACTTTTTTGCTACGATCCAGAATCTCTATCGGTTGTTCTTCATAAGAAAGATCTTGCTCCAGCGGTACAACTTCTGAGCTGAGTACATGTGAAGGATCTGGTATGTACTTTCTCAGGAGAGATACATGGAACACATCGTGAACTTGAGAGAGATTCGGTGGAAGCGCCAATCGGTAAGCTACCTTCCCAACACGATCCAGTATTTCGAAAGGACCGATATATCTAGGGCTCAACTTCCCCTTTTTTCCAAATCTCATAACCCTCCTCCAGGGAGATATTCGTAAGAACACTTTATCGCCCACTTCAAACTCTAGGTCTTTTCTTCGGTTGTCGGCATAACTTTTCTGTCGACTCTGAGCTGCTCTTATGTGTTGTTGAATAGATCTGACCTTTTCTGCCATTTCATCAACGAGATCAGGTCCTAATAGTTTTCTTTCCCCAACTTCATCCCAGCAAGTTGGAGTCCTGCATTTCTTTCCATATAGAGCTTCGTAAGGAGCCATCTGAATACTGGAGTGAAAGATATTATTATAAGAAAATTCCACCAAAGGTAGGTGTTGATCCCAACCTCCTTTGAAATCCATAGAGCAAGCTCTCAACATATCTTCTAGGGTTTGAATTGTTCTCTCAGACTGACCGTCTGTCTGGGGATGATAAGCAGTGCTGAAACTCAACTCTGTATCCAGAGTATGCTGAAGACTTCGCCAGAACTTCGAGGTAAATCTCGGATCCCGATCAGATATAATAGAAAGTGGTACTCCATGCAATCTTACCACTTCCTTTACATATATCCTGGCAAGCTGATCTAGAGGGAAATCCTCTCTAATAGCAATGAAGTGTGCGGACTTTGTAAGACGATCAACTATGACCCAGATAGCATTATTGCCTTTGGATGTTTTAGGAAGTCCTGTGACAAAGTCCATAGTGATGTTTTCCCATTTCCATTCGGGTATGGGTAATGGTTGTAACATCCCCTTAGACTTCTGTCTCTCAGCTTTAACTTGTTGACAAACCAAGCATCGAGAGACATATTCAGCAACATCTCTTTTCATGCCATCCCACCAGAAGTACTCTTTCAGGTCCCTATACATCTTCGTACTTCCAGGATGAATAGAGAATGATGAACTATGAGCCTCATCCAGCAGCTCCTTCTTTAATTCGGGGATGGGAGGAACACAAACCCGATTCCTGAACTTTATTATCCCATCACAATCAAGGTTGAATTCAGGAACATTTCTCACCTTCTTTTGTAACTCGACATCTTCTTTCTGTGCCTCTTTAATCTTCACATGTATAGATGGTTGAACATTCATTTGAGAAAGATAAGATTTTTCCCCTTCCATTATAATTCCAAGATCCATCCTTTGTAAATCCATAAATATTGGATCTTTTGTGATCCTCATCATGGATAAAATAGCATGGTCTTGTCGACTTAATGCATCTGCCACCTTGTTTGCTTTCCCAGGGTGGTAATGGATTGAGCAGTCATAATCTTTAATCAGCTCCAACCATCTTCTTTGACGCATATTCAACTCCTTTTGTGTGAAAATATACTTTAAACTTTTATGATCAGTATAAATATCACACCTTTCACCATAAAGGTAATGCCTCCAAATCTTTAATGCAAAGATTACCGCAGCCAACTCCAAATCATGTGTTGGGTAATTTTGCTCATGGATTTTCAACTGTCGTGAGGCATAAGCTATCACCATATCATTTTGCATAAGAACACACCCCAATCCCTTCTTGGATGCATCACTGTAGATCACAAACCTTTCTCCACTACAAGGCAGTGTGAGCACAGGTGCACTGGATAACCTTCTTTTCAACTCCTTGAAATTCTCTTCACATTCCTCTGTCCAGACAAACTTAACTCCTTTCCGAGTCAACTTGGTGAGTGGATTAGATAATCGTGAAAAATCTTTTACAAAACGTCGATAATAACCAGCCAAACCAAGAAAACTTCGGATCTCAGTTACTGTTGTTGGTCTCGACCATCTTTCGATAACCTCTGTTTTTGCTGGATCCACAGATATCCCCTCTTTTGAGATTATGTGACCCAAAAATGAAACTTTTTGAAGCCAAAATTCACACTTAGTAAATTTGGCATAAAGCTTCTCCTTTCTCAGGGTCTTCAATATAATTCTCAAGTGATCTTCATGCTCTTCCTTGCTCTTTGAATAGACAAGAATATCGTCTATAAAGACTACCACAAATTGATCAAGATAGTCTCTAAAGACTCTATTCATTAGATCCATGAAGATAGCAGGGGCATTAGTAAGACCAAATGGCATCACTACAAATTCATAGTGTCCATACCTTGTACGGAAAGCCGTCTTTGGTATATCCTCCCTTTTGACCCTTAATTGATGATACCCTGAACGAAGATCAATCTTGGAAAAGTATTGAGCTCCGCGTAGTTGGTCAAATAAGTCATCAATGCGTGGGAGAGGATATTTGTTCTTGATAGTTATCTTGTTAAGTTCTCGATAATCAATGCAGAGTCTCATTGATCCATCTTTCTTCTTAACAAAAAGAACAGGTGCTCCCCAAGGTGACGCACTAGGGTGTATGAATCCCTTATCAAGATTCTCTTGGAGTTGCTTCTTCAATTCCTGCAACTCAATTGGGGCCATCCTATAAGGTGTCTTTGAAATAGGCAAAGCACCCGGTACGAGTTCTATTGAAAACTCAACTTCACGATTTGGTGGAAGACCCGGTAATTCCTCCGGAAAGACATCATCAAACTCCCGTACAATGGGCATATTCTTAATCGTAAGTTTCTCTCCAACCATTTGAGATAAATAACCTTCATTTAGTGGAATCATGACCCATAAGATGGAAGGAATTTCCACTGGAAGGTTATGTTCATCCTTGCATTGATAGACGATCGTAGAATGATCTGGAATATGAAATGTGACTTCCCTTCTTTGGCAATTGATATGAGCTCCGTATAAAGAAAGCCAATCCATGCCAAGAATCACATCAAATTCCACTATAGGAAGGATCACAAGATTTGCAGGAAGCACTTTCCCACAAACTTCGATCGGAGAAGAATTATAAACTTTTGATGCGATTGATGTGCCATTAGGTGTTGTCACAGCTAACTCAACATCTAATTGTTGAGGTAATACGGTGATACCCTTAGAAAAGTCTTCAGAAATAAAAGAGTGGGTGGATCCAGAATCAAATAAAACATTTGCTACTTTAGAGTGGATGGTAAGTGTACCTTTCACCACATCGTTATCGTACTCCACATCGCTGGTAGAAATTGCATGTGACTTTCCTTTGTCTTTAGCCTTAAGAGTTTGTTGACGTCGACCATCATCATCAACCCTTGGATTTGGGCATTGATTGGCATAATGCCCCATCTCCTTGCACTTGAAACATTGAAGTGTAGTAGGATCATTCTGTGTATCCCTTCCTTTGTTTGCATCATTAGACATCTTCTTCCCATTATCACGGCATTCAAATGCCCGATGACCTTCTTTTCCACATTTAAAACATTTACTTGTCCCTTTAAGACAACTCCCTCCATGTTTCTTTCCACACTTTGAGCATAAGGGAAAGTTCATCTTCTTTTCAGTGTGCTCTTTAGAGTTTCCTTTGAATTCCATCTTCCTCTTCTTATCAAACCCATGTGACTGATGGGTTACTCCAATCTCCATCTCGACTTTGAGAGCACATCGAACGATTTCCTCGTAGCTATTGAAGTCCCTTATGGCTAACGCCCTTCGAAGACTTGGTTTTAAGCCACTAAAGAATCGATCGATCTTACTCTCAGGTTGGATAATAATACCAGAAGCGTACCTTGCAAGTCTTGTAAAATTTGCTTCATAGGTACTAACAGATTCATCATCCCTTTGCTTCAGTTCAAGGAACTCTTTCTCCATCTTTGTTCGGAGAATACGAGGGAAGTACTTATTGAAAAATAAGTTCTTGAACTCGTCCCATTACATAGACTCAATTTCATCCCTTTGCCTCGTATTCTTAACAAGATTCCACCATTGATCAGCATCTCCTTCTAAACGATACACTGCTAGGATGACTTTATCATGTTCAGAACATTGAAGAACTGAAAATATCTTTTCAGTAGTACTAATCCATTGTTCAGCAACTAATGGATCAGTAGACCCACTGAAAGAAGGTGGACGCTGCCTCATGAAGGATTCAACAGAATGTTGCTCCCTCCTTTGCTCGTTTGGAAATCCTGCATGATTCATAGCTTGAGAAAGTTGTGTGAGCATGGCTACAAGATTTTGCATTCCAGCTCCCATATCGTTTGGTTGCTCAGGGGGACAATCATTGCATTGCCCATCGCATTCCGTATTAACACGGTTCCTTCGGGTTCCAGCCATTGACTAAAACCAAGAAGAATAGTGTGAGCAACACTAATTATAATAGGAAACCACATAATTCAAGAATAAAATTTTCATGCTTAAGGTCTTATCCTAGGTTATTCAAGGCCATTTCTAAAACACTAAGATTGTGTTCTATGCTTAGACTTATCCTTAGGGTTTTTACTAAGGCTTTCACATCCTAGTTTCCAAAGGTTGACTATACCTTTCCTCTGATACCAACTATAACGACCCATACTTTACATACATTGTTAATACTTCAAAATTGAAGCACACTTATTACATCATATGACAAAACCACAAAGGACCGTATAGGTATAGTGTCTTTAGAATCTGGGAAACATAAACAACTGGTTCATAAATCTTCTACAGTGTCTCCCATTTATTTCATCATATCTAGGGTCCCTTTTAGCATATTCT
Organism: Viscum album; assembly: GCA_963277665.1. Classification (NCBI taxonomy): domain Eukaryota; kingdom Viridiplantae; phylum Streptophyta; class Magnoliopsida; order Santalales; family Viscaceae; genus Viscum; species Viscum album. The sequence continues at coordinate 1,106,736,555 of OY728145.1, forward strand.
ACTTAATATCCATCTTCCTGACCTGGGGAAAAGAAAACATAAAAGGGTGAGCTCAAATGCTCAGCAAGGGCAATAAAGGAAATAAAAATCATATCATATCTTTTTGAAAATCATAACCTGCAAAAGAGATCATAAAATCTTAATAAATCATAGAAGTGAAAATGAGATCCCCATAATCATAACATGAAACTTGAAACTTTGTGGCATGCACACATAATCATGGAAAATCATTTCTTGTTAGTCATGACTTATTGCCAAGACTATCTTAGTGGACAAAGTCCCTTTCTGAACCGAGTTCACTCCTCGTTTCAGTCCTGTTTCACTGAACCGAAATAACCTTCCGTTCCAGCCATGTCTATCTCATGAGATATAAAATCTTTACCCAATGCATTGGAGGGAGATATAGGTCCCACCCATCTTATAATGAATCCTTTCTTATGTGTGCCACATAATCATAAAACATACATCATTGCATAACACATGTAACAAAAATGGGATTCTTGAAACATCATGACATTATAAATCAATTCATATAAGATAAAGGAATTCATAAACATAATTCCATCACAACATAGTCAAAACAATGTAAAAATATGGATAGAAACAGAACCCTTTATTATCTTAGATGGAAAATAATTTTGATAAAACACTTGAATTGAATTCTTGAGGAAAATATCCTTTCTTCTTCAAAATCAATTTCTTTTCACAAAACATCATGCAATTTTAAAGGAAAGAGATTTTATTGAAAATAGTCATGAAATCTTTTATAGGAAGCTTCATGAAAATAAGGCTTTATAAAACAGTAGAAATCCGTTCGTGCCGTATAAGTTAAAAAAAACATTCTTCGTACTTTTGTCGGAAAAGTCAAAAAGTACCTCGTACGGAAAAACGACAAAAGATTCCTTTCATATTCTTTACTAAAAACTCACCTAAGGGTAAAATTGGATTTAAACTATTGCAAGTGGATGGAAACAATATTACATATTGAGGGAACATGGATGTGGATGATAAAATACACCCCAGTAAATACTTACGAATAAACAATCTCGGATAAAAATGAGATTGTGATATTTCCCTTACCTTAGGTCCAATTTGCTTTGTACGTGTCCGAAGCTCCTCTTCTTTGGAACGCCTCTTTGAATCCTCCACTTAAGGAACTAAGATTGGTATTTGGAGATGACCAGGACCTCTAGGATTATTCTAGGGAAGTGGAGAGGAGAAAATGGCAGGGGTTGGCCGAGCTTGAGTGCTCAATTTGGTGTGAGGAGGAGGGGGAGGAGGTGCCCTTTTATAAGGGAGGAGAGGGGCACCTTAGGAATTTCTCAAAATATTATTTTATATTAAAGTCAAAATCGGTTTATAATGGTTCCAAAGGGTCTTATTTCGAAGCTAAAGTGGGGAAGGGTCGAAATCCCATCAACCAATAGGATTTAGACAAGTTTAGGGTATTATTTTAACCTTATCAATTAGATTTAACTCTAAGTTAAATAATTTAACTTTTACCGTGTCTTTTTGTTTTCTTTCACTATATGGTTAATACACTTACTATAACATGCCAAACGAACCCCAAATTGTTTATTATTAATATATATATCCTTATCTAAGTCATTTGGCCGAACCTTAGATTTTTAGGAATAAAATAACAATTAATAATATAATATTTGATTTAAAAACTATTTTGTGTCAATTTTGACACTATTTGATATATGATTTTTGTGAAAGTCATAACAGAATTATATGTTCGAAACAAGTTGATTAAATCAACACTACTATATCATAGTAACCTAGAAAATTAGTGGAATTCATAAAAAGTCTCAAATTATATTTATTTTGGTGTTTATAACATCAATTAAGATAATTACTGCATCATCATTGTGTCATAAATAAATTAAATTATTTGATGTCTAAAAATTACAAATAAAATACCATCATGTAGTAAATCTTTTTATCTCTCTAATGAATATTTACAATCGAATTTATCTTATGTATAACCCCATATTAAAAATGATTTACTTATTAAACTTTGATTTTAACTATTTTAACCCTTCTTTAAATAAATTAATAATAAATGTCCTAATCTAACCCAAGTGGGCCTAAATGGTCATATTTTATTCCTAAGTTTGTTTTTGGTCGAATTACACTTGTCCAATAGAATTAGGACATGTGTTAGGGTAATATTGATATCATATTTACCCTTAGTTACCCTATTTACTATTAACCGCGGTAAAAATAGTAAAAAGTTACTATTCACCAAAAAATTATTTTCATCTCATTGAACCACATTTTAGTCCTTGATATTAACCGTGTCTCTCGGATTTTTGAAATTCCATTCACAGAAGCGGTAAAATTAAGTTTTATGCAAAAATTCAGTTTTTAACCTACCACTTAGTGGTTTCACTATTCATCAAAAATTGAAAGTTTTCAGAAAAATACCAAAATTTCACCCTAGGCTAATTTCGATATTCTGAGTCCAAAAATGAAGTCCATTTTGAAAAATTTATAAAATTTCAAAAAGTGGTTATTACTATTCATAACGGCTAGTTTTAATAGTATATTGTTGTTTAGTAAAACTCGGTATTGCGTACGACGCAAGCTATCGAGGAAGGTCGCGATTGCGTGCAAAGCAAGCCAAGCAAGTGTTGTGTAGAAAAAGATTCCTTTGATGGTTTATATAACATAAAAGTCTCGGGTGTTACAGAGTAGCTACCCCGCGTATAGGGAAAATCCAAATGTCCTTGAACTGACTTGTGAATTTTTTGGATTTTGAGTTGTTATAGTTGATTCAATTTCACTGTTGGGTGACACACTTATTTTGTGTTGTTATTATTAATATTATAGTGGTTATTTTTTTGTTTCAACCCGATGAGATAAGGGTATCCCATCTCATGAATCATATAGGCACTTGTTAGAAATCACATTCCATATATTTTTTCCATGCTATTTAGAGAGAATTACTGATTTCATGATGTTTTGATAGATTTCGTGCTAGATATGCATGCTGTTATGATAGGTACCGTGATAGATATGTCTGTTTTTGTGATAGGTGTATTGGTATGTGTTATGGTCTAAATTGGATGGACACCAAACATTGGTCCCTGATGAGTATGGACCCACTTGGATCAAATTTTGGTGGATCATATTTCAGCCTTAAATTATATATGATGTGCTATATGTGGGTTCCAAAATTTGATTTGCAGGGAGTATGGTCCCCCACAGATTGGAATTTAGCATACCACTAGTTTACATTTCAAGAATGGGGGTTCTAGAAAAAGTTCAAGGTACTTTCTATTCAAAAACCAGAAAACATGGCATGTGGTGCTATGAACACACGCCATGTGTTTTTCTGTTCGGGAAGAAAGACTTTTCTTAAATACACACCATGTGGTAAGTTACTGTGTGTCCAGATATGTCAGAGAGAACACAGAATGATGGGTTTTGAACTGTGCATTCTATGTACTATAGGTACACACCATGCAGTTTTACTCAGGTAGAACCTATGTGGCTCTGACCATGTAAAAGTACATGGCCAAGAGGGGAGACTTGAGTACACGTCATGTACCCGACTAACACACAGTGTACCTGGGGTGTTTACATGCCCATCCTAGTGATAGTACATGATCATGTGAGAGATTAAGGGTACATGTCATATATGGTTTCTACACACCGTGTACACATATTTTGGTACCCTTTTAGGGTCTTTCCCTATTTTACTTCCCCTTTTCCAGTTTTGGACCTACGAGCAGTCCTTTTAGTGTAGTTTTCCACATAGATCATGATGGTGAAACCCGTGAAGCATTATGAGGAATATTAATAGGTGTTTTTGAGATTCTATCTAAATGGAGAGGTTATTCCTCTACTTATCATTTTTATTTATCTCATGAGAGTGAGACTAGAGTGTAAATAATCGGTTGGGTGTTCAAACCAACCTAGTTGAGACTTCTGATCTGAGATGAGATTTGAGCTATATATCATGACCTATGATTTGAGGATGTCTCCCTTGTGAGATGTTACCTTCTAGACTATAAGTTTGTGAGATCTGTACTATCGAGGATCTGTGTAGGATGATTCAATATTTTATTTGTCTACCAAGGATCCTCTAAGGGATGCCTTTTCTTATACACTGATCAAGGGAGTCCATTGTTGGATCCCTCTCCTATGTACCGTTAAGAGGATCCCTATTGTAGGATTCCTCTGTTGTCTATCATTTGATGATCCCATGCAATATTCTTTCATTTCCTTTGAAGTAAAAATCCCATGTAGGATTCCTTCACTTTTGTTACCTGGAGGATCCCGAGTAGGATGCCTCTCAGTCTTTGACTTGAGGGACCCAATGGGTTCCCATTATGATGAGCCTTAGGCTCAGTGACGATACTTATAATGTTGTTATGACACTAGAAACTCTGTTTGGTATTATAATTGTAGGTGTACATAATTGAAATGATTTCTCCATCAATATTGGTGGGAGTCACTTTGTATAAGACCCTTGTGTAAGGATAGTTTAACTATTTAGGAACAGATATGTGAGCGATCATCTGTAGGATATTTCTTTCAGCTTTGGCTTAAATAAAATAGGATTTTGAGCATAGTGAATCTGTTTTACCATGTCCTAGTGATGGGGGTCGACTCTTATGCTTCTTAAGGGGCTAGCCCATGGTAGGTAGCTCCCTTAGAGCTTTATATCTTGTTTTCTGCTGTGAGCTTTCTAACATTGGTACCAATTAGGTGTCATTGTACTTGGTATGATGTTTGGGTTTTTTAAGAGGAAACCCTTGTTAGGATGTGTGATCATTATATCTTTACCCTTGATATGGGAATTATCATTGAGGAATGCTCTGTTCAGTAGGTTAGTCATGCCTCAGGCATGGTCAACTACTTAGTAGGTTGTGTGAACCTATCTTTCCTTAAGTGATGGGTGGATTGGTACATCATCATCCACGTAAATGGTTGTGTAGATGATGTGATTTTCATACAGTTCCTATGAGATCTATCTGGTACTAGGATTCATAGGGTGGATAGCCTATGAATAGTACCAATAATGTGTCATTTTCTCTTGTAAACTCGGGGTAGTATATGATGACATACATAGTACTAATCGAGTGTTAAATGTTAAAATGATCCATTGAGTTGGTTAAATCTTTGAGCGTTGAGCTATTGGGTATGTTCTCGGGTTATCTCTAGATTAGTGTAACTTGAGAGTTATGAAACAAAGTTTATCCCACTACTCGAAGGGACTTTTTGGGACACAGGTTTTTTGACATGATGGTTGGTTTAATTTCGGATTTCATGCTAGGTGACATAACATGATGATCATGGATCATGGAATGACACTCGTGTGTTTAATTTAGTTCTAAACTAGTGCATTTGAGAGTGGATATTCCTTCTTCTCGACTTCTAAGACACTCCTAGGTAGGGAGCATCACATCAGTTCTGTTTAAATGTGTCCTTCTAGCTAGAAATATCATAATCAAAGACCATTTGGAAATGGTCAATTCTAATTGAATAACCTTGAGGCTTGTGAGTCTTGTATCATATTGATGCCCACTTGGAACATGAATTTTTTTGTGGTTAGCTATCTGTACATCTCTTATGAGGCACTAATGATAATGTATGGACCTTGGTGGTTAAGCGTGCACTATTACAAAAACGCCTTCAGATAAAGGCATTGTGGTCGGTTAAATGACAATGTTCCAGAAGGGAAGCATAGTTTCTTTTAGGAGGTCAAACAGTAGTGGTTTGACTATCCTTTTCTAGTGATCCTTGAAATCCGCTTAGTGTGATCACCCTTAAGATATGATCATATCCCCTATCTTGGCATCGTCCTGGATGCACTAAGAGAGCATTAGTTATACGTCGTGCTACAGTTGAATGTCGTTGGGCTAGTTCGTAATATTTTTCGGTGTTGTGAACTGGATGCGTGATTTTAAATGAGGTTTGGTTAATCCTAATTGATTCTTGATTTATCGTATAGGAATTTCTTGGAAGGACTTAGGATGCCTTCCATTTTCTGTGACATGAACGACAGGAGAATGCCTCTCTAGGTTCAGTCAGTGTTCTTATGTGGAGTTTTGGCCTTTTACCAAAGCCTCACATGAAACGGGGAGTATGAACCACCTTGGTGAGTTACATGGACTCCGGGATGATGAATCTAAGGTTATATTGGACGTATAGTTAGGCTCTTATGTGATGATTTGAAAAGGGTAATGATTCTAGTGATTTGGTTATGGATTATACGTTTTCTCATTCTGTGGAATGATCTTCTTAAATGATTATTGGATGGTTTTACTCATTAACCTTATTGTTACTCAGGTATGGTTTGAATGAACCAGTTTGAACACTCTGACAGTTTAAGGTGGGTGTGGCGTAAAAGTTTTCAATGACTTTTAAGGGAATATTGCGTAACCGTTTTTGATGAGGTTGATCGGGGTTTGACCTCCCTTTATTGTGAGGCCGCTTATAAGACCTCAATTGTATTTGGGTTTGTCTGGTTAAAGGAAAATCACATTGGTAACATCAGTAGAATGTTTAGGGGTATGATTTTTGGGGTTTTTCTAGTTCTAGAGGTGTTGTGGAAATGATGTCTTCTGAGTTTTCTTAACAAGCTCGTGAATGTTTCACTTTTCCAGTCTATTAAGGAAACCTTTAGTGTCATTGAGATTTAGAGGCCGTACAGCCGTGAGGCTGTATGACTGCACAGGGTCTTGCATTCTATAATTTCATACAGGTACACCTAGTTTACTTCTTGTTTCTAGAAAGGGCTATAGTGGGCACTGGGACACAGGTGGTTCTGAGTACAACTTACCACCCCTAACAAATAGCTGGTCAGAGCGCACGATTTAGTTGTTGGAGGGAATGCTTCGGGAATGCGTCTTTGACTTAGGGGGTTATTTGGAGAAACACATACCCCTGGTTGAGTTTTCCTATAAAAATATATTTCATGATACTTTTTAGATGGTTCTATATGAGGCTTTGTATGGCAGGCCATGCTGATCACCCCTGTTTTGACTAGAGGTAGGAGAAGAAGCTATACAGGGACCTCATCTTATCCAGGAGACCACTGAACAAGTTCAGTTGATTTAGAAGCATATGGATACTGTGTAGTATTATTAGAAATCATATGACAATCACCTAAGACAACCTCTAGAGTTCAAGGTCGGGGATCGAGTTTTCCTATGTGTTACATTGAGGTTGGGACATGAGAGGATTAGAAGATAGGGTAAGATTTCACCGAGATATGTCGGGTCGTTTGAGATTCTTGAGAGAGTTGGGCCTGTTTTCTATCAGTTTTAGTTACCCCATAGGTACAAGGCTATGCACAAAATCTTCCACGTTCCTCTTTTTTGATTTTACTCTTAAGACCTGTCTCCCGCTTTTCAGCCCGAAGAGGTTGAGTTACAGGTAGATACGTCCTTTGAGGAGCATCCAATATAGATTATGGATCATAGTATGAAGATTATCCAATGCCGATCTATTCCTTTAGTATAGGTGCTATGGTAGCACAACTGTGTATAGGACGAGACCTAGGAGAGTGAGACCAATGTACGATCGTAATGTTCAGAGTTTTTCTCAGATATTTCTTCATCATCCTTGGAAGGGAAATTCATGGATGAATTGATTTAAGGGGGAAGTTTGTAAGAACCCAGTTCTTATTTTGAGGTAAAAATATTTTCTTTTCAGAAAAGAGGAGGAAAACAGACCAAGTGCTAACTACAAGATTGTTTCACAATGTGACTAGGGGTTACACACCGTGTAATCACAGTGCATGCCATGTAAGGATGTCGATAGGACTCATTTATGATGTGGAAGAGGAAGTTGGAAAAAAAGATGACCTAGAATATAAACACTATGAATTTTCATGTACACAACATGTAATATTTTTTGGCTAAAATGGACAATAGCCACATTTTATTCAGACGGACAAAACCCCTCACCTGTGTATCACGAACAACAGCACCAGAGGTCGTTTTTGCTCCCAATTTGTCATCCAAACTCTGATTCGAACACTGTTGGATGCATTGGAATCCCCTCAGTGATTTATTGATTCTTATTTATCTTGTATTCACGATTTACTCTCTCAACATAGTTATCATGACTTGATAGTTTATGCTCGTTTCAAGGTGATTATATGTGTCGAAGTGCCACACACCCATTTTTTGGGTGTCACCTCGAATGAATTTTTTCAAATGCTATTGGATATTGTTGTTTTGGTAATTGATTAATTTCTTTGAAGCATTTTAAGGTTTTTAACCTTGATTAAGGGATACCCCATGGGTGTGTTTCCCTTGTATGACCTTTTATGGGAATTTGGCCTAGGATTCCTATGAGGCATACCCTGTTTTCCCTTCTCAGGTTATTAAATATGGATTTGATTATTAGATGGAATTGAAATTGTGTTGAATTATAATTGTTTTGATTAAGGGTTTGGGATTAGCGATTTTTTGATTTTCCCCATGTTATGCCTATGCTTTTTTAAGAATGATAGGAGGGTTTTTCTCCAATTGTGAACTTTCCCACGTGATTTAGGTTATGGTAAGGATTTGTAATGGTTTAGATTACATAATCAGTTTTTTTTATGAATTGTGACCATGTGAGTTAATATTGTTTAAAACCATGTAATAGTCTAATTTATATGTGTTTCTTGTTATATGAATTTCCCACATGAGTTTATTATGGTTGAATCCTTATAATAGTTTAAATTACATGTGTTTCTTGTTGTGTGTTTTTCTCATGTGAGTAATTTAAAGTTGAAGCCTTATGAGGTAGGTGAGGCTATTATGTTCAAGCCATGAGTGAGCCATGAATGTAGTGGTCGAGATCATGGAGGCTTTAATTTTGACCCAGTGAAATATGGATCATTTATGGATGCCATGGAAGGACTCATTTGGATTTGTTTACATGTTATGAGTGATACATGGAGATTCCTTATAGGACCACCAGTAATGAGATTATTTGACATGGGCTTATACCACACCTAGAGTGATATCAGTATTCTAGAGAGGTTCACCGAGACAAGATTGTAGGATGTTGGTTGGTTTGCACCTAGAGTGATGTCGGGTTTCCTAAGAGGTTCATCGGGATGAGATAATAGGTTGTTGATAGAATTTTACCTGGAGTGATACTTGAATTACAACTTATGAATTTCATGGAAATGCTCATGATATAAATTGAATAATGAAATGGAATTACTTACGATGTGTTTTCCAAGAAAAATCACAAGCTTGGATTCGGTCTTCACTTATATTTGTTTAGATAGCCTTATGAGGTATATGTTGTTCTTATTTTACATGGGGGTTGTCGAGATTAGGCCAGATCCTAGACTTATATAATTCAATGTAATTGAATTAATTAATGGACATGAAATAAATGTAAATGAATACCAGTGCTTGTAGAACTATTTACTTTTGATTACTTACCTGTTTATTTCTTTCACTGTTGTACACTGCCTATTATATATATTCACTGATAGATTATAATGGATATTGGGTGATTTCCTACTGATATTTAGTCTCACACCCTTCTTGGGTCATGTTTTTGGGCTCAAAAAGATTATATTTTTGCAGGTGTCGATAAGGGTAAGAACCCTTCTATAGGTACTTGATTTGCTATTAGGAGTAGGAGAGCATGACACCAAGCTGAGGCTTATGATGCTTCTGAATTTCTTTTGTTCCATTTTTTATTGTTGGTACTTATATTTTTTATTACTATAGTGTAACCAATTCTGGTTGTTTTCCTAGAATATGCAACATGCAACATCATATTTTTATACCACGACATATGGTTATTTATATTATCAGTATTCAAATGTTTACTTCTATTGTATGTAATTACTACTTCCACTATTGATTTATTATTTTATTCCACCATGTTATAATCTGACAATGAGGGAATAATTTCCCCACTATCACACCTAGGCCCTCACTACTAGTCGGTAGCCTCTGGAATTTGGGGAAATGTGCTTAAGGTCATATGGCCAACCAGGTACGCGACACCTTAAAGTGGAATCTTAATCCAGGATGTTACAGTGTTGGATATTCTGGTGTTGGTATAGGTCATATAAAAAACCTATACCAATGGTTTTGAAAAACTATTATTATAGGTAATGTAAAAATAAAATCCATCTTGGTTTTAATCCAAGTACCTCCCATTTATATTCAAACGACCTAACCAATAAGGTATGATGACTTTGGTGAACATAATTTGATACATATATATAATATACATATATAATTATAAGTAATTTAAATTTTTATGTAATTAATGTTATATGAAAAAATAATCCAAAAAATATGGGTACCTATACCAATGGTTTTGAGATCCATTGGTATAGGTACTCTAATTTTTAGGACCTATACCAATAGTTTTGAAAAAACCATTGGAATAGGTCTTTATAAGGTATCAATACCAATGAGTTTGACCAAAAATGTTGGTATAGGGTCTCTACAAGGGACCTATACCAATAGTTTTTCCAAAACCATTGGTATATGGTCTCAACAAGGGATATATACAAACAATATTGGAAAACAACATTGGTATAAGGTCTCTACAAGGGACTTATACCAATTGTTTTGGACAAAACTACTAGTATAAGGTATATAAAAGGGACCTATACCAATTATTTTGAAAAAACCATTAGCATTGGGAACCTAGAACAACAGTTTTCAAAAATTGTTTGTATAAGTGTGTTGGTATAGATCTAATTGATAGTAGTGCTATTACAATACATTGCATTCATTTAAGAACCAATTGCACTAGAATACTCAAGTTGTGCTACAGCTCTTCCCGTATTCATAAATAGTTTTATAATAAAATCAAATGTTGTATATTCATCTTTGAAACCCAGATGATCAAATTTATTAGACATTTTCTTATGGCATGAGACTAACTTAATGAATAAATCCCACTATGTTTTATAACTTAAATACCTTGAATATTATCAACTATTCTAATATCATTCTTTTTAAACATAGAGGATAAATAATTCTTTGTCTCATTTAAACTAATCATATTGGTTCCAAAAATTAACATATCATCGACATATAATAAAAAAATAACTCCATATTTTTTTTGTAAACTTTGAATACACACATTTATCTGCATTTTTATGACTAATTACATTAGATAAAATAATAGAATCAATTTTTATGACACTACTTCATATTTGTTTTAGGTCCATAAAGAGATTGAACTAGTTTTCATACTTTCCTTTCATTACATTGTAAAACACACCCTTCTGGTTGCTCCATGTAAATCCCTTCATTTAAGTCTCTATTAAAAAAGAAGTTTTAATATTCATATGATTTATAGACAAATTATTAATTGATTAAAATAAAAAAAATCCATATTGAAGTAATCTGAGCTACATGTCCATAAGTAACAAAATAATAAATTCCCTTTTTTGGTCTAAAACCTTTAGAAACTGATATTTCTATAATAGTTTGATGCTACCATCAGTATCATACTAATTTCAGAAAATTCATTTACAACTAATAGATTTTAAACCTCTTGGTATATCTATAATGACCCAAGTATTATTCCCCAAAAATGTAATCCATATCATCATTATTTTCTTCTTTCAAGAAGACAACATCTCTATAAGTCATATATTCTTTATATGTCATTAAGCCATATTCTATAGTCAATACCATAGGACACTTATACATTAGATGATTATTTTTATCTCTCTAAATAAGAAAAACTATAGAATAAGGATAAATAATATATATATATATAGATGTTTCAACTTCCCATGTATTGTAATCTATTTAGGTTCAACTCAAGAATCATCATTATTCTCCACTATTATATTTGAGCTAAATATAGTATAATAGATTGGGGTATGAGAAATAAAATCATCAACACCATTTTTATAAAATTTATTTTTGAAAAAATCTACATATCTTGATTCAATAATGACATTAGATTCTAAATCCATAATACTATATACTTTTCTATTTACTGCATATCCAATAAAAGCATCTTTATTCACTTTAAGACTAATTTTAGTTCTTTTCAAACCAGGAACTCTCTAGTAAGTTAAACAACCCTAGACTTAAAAAAGGAAATATTAGGTACTATTCCTTTTCATTTCATAAGGGGATCACTTATTTTTCTAAGAATAAATCCTTTTATTAATATGACATGTAACCAATAAATATTTGACCCATAAATTTAATGGTAAATAATATCTATTAAACATGAAATTTACCATTACTACTAAAGAAATATATTTCTATTACAGTAGTCCATTTTTATGAGGTGTGTAAGGTGGAGTAAATTTAAGAATTATAAAAATTTCTTCAAAGAACTCATTAAATTAATTCATAAATTATTCAACACCTTCATTTGACAGTAATACTTTAATCTTTTTGTTTAACTGGTTCTCAACTTTAGAATTATACTTCTTAAACATATTAAATGCTTCATCAATTGTTCTAAGAGGATATATATATATATATATGATACACTCATCAATAAGAGTAATAAAACACCTTTTTACTCCATGCGTTAACAAACCATTTAATTCAAAAAATATCAGAATGTATTAACACCATTGTGGAGGGTTATAAAATAAGAAGAGGGGATGAGCTATATTCCAATGAAATAAATGATTTCAAGATTTTTTTACTTATATGGGCCTGATGGATATGGGATTTATTGGAAGAAAATTTACCTGGTGTAATAACCACAAAGACATATGGAGTATTTGGAGTAGACTCCAATACTTCCTATATATTCTTCAAGGTCTAGACTCCTTTGCATGGAAATATGTCACTCTTTACCAGATTAGTGTCAGATCACACACCTCTTTTGGTGATGCTTATGGAGGGGGAATTGGGATCTAGGAATTTCTTTTACTCTCCCAATTGGAATCGGATTTATGGTTACCTAGATATGGTCAAGGAGTATTGGGAATTATCAGAGAGGGGTACAACATAGAGTGATCTCATGAACCTGATTCAACATTTGAGAAGGGATTTATAGGAATGGTTCCCCACAAAAAACAATGATGACAAAAACTTGGAAGGATTAAAGAGTGATATTGAGAAACATTATGATAATCTCCTTGATGCATGTGATGAAAACTGATTTTCTATGCTGGTTGAGAAAAAAATGTGCTAGCTGAGAAATTATTGGTGGTTGAAAGGGCCTACAGGAAGCATTCTTGAACCATGTGGCTCAAAGTGAGTGATAGAAAAAACCACCAATTTTCAGGAATGTATAATGGAATAAAGGGTGTTCAGGAGGATTAATCATAAAATTGAAGACAAATATTTTATTTAAGACATATAAGTGGTTAGGAATATGGTGCTAGATAACTTTGATGGACTCTTGGCATGACAAAATTGTTTTATTGAAGAAATTTTATGTTTATAGGTTAGAGAGGAAGATTTTTGAACTGAATTACAAGATTGGTAGAAAACAGGGAAAATGATGATTTTTTTGGATATACTAGAGGATGAAGAGATTAAAAACATAGTTTTCAGTACAAACAAGGAAAGTGATCCTATCCCAGATGGTTTTATGAGTGCTCCTTTTTTTTCTGAATCTCGGGATATTGTTACGATTAAAGTGGGGGAAGTGGTGTAAGATTTTTTTAAAGGAGGTTCTCTAAATCAGGATGCCTGATCCTCAAAAGTTTTACTCATTACCAAAGTTAATTAACCATCCAACTTGAACTAGTTTTGACCCATATTCTTGTGGAACTTTGTTTATAAGATTATTTCCACCCTTCTCAATAAGGGACTTTGTAGTGTTATTCCAAGAATAATCTTGGGTGAGTAGCATGGGTTTATGAAAGGAATAAGTACTGAGGGGGATATTGGTACTCCCAAGAAATGGTTTATGACTTAAAAGGACATTTTCATCCAATCTAATGATCAAAGTGGATATGAAGAAGTCTTGTGATAAATTGGAATATAGATTTATTCTCAGGTTTATATGGAAATTTGGATTTCAAGAATGGTTTTTTGATTTTTGTTTTAGATTTTATGATTCTCCATGGATAAAAATTTCAATAATGGTTAATGCTTTTGCGTTCTTTAAATTGACATGTTGTGTAAGGAAAGGTGTCCCCTATCACCTACTCTATTCATTATGGCTCAAGAGGAACTTACAAGGAACATCCATCAAAATCTTGAGTATGGGAAGATCATGCCTTATCATAATAGGTTCAAGAATGGACTTGTGTCCCATATTATGCTTGATAATGATATGTTATTCTTCATAAATGGTAGGAAATGATCAATTTATGGTTTCTTCTATGTCATTTTATTATATGGAAAGTTGAGTGGTCAAAGGAACAATTCAAGAAAGAGTAGTGTTTTCACCTCTAATAAGTGTTCAGGAAGACACATCATTGCAATTCAATTCTAGTTGGGTATATAGAGGCTTCAACTACCAATGGTTTTTCTTGGTGTGCCTAAATCTAATTGAAGGGATATAAATGTGTTTTTCGATGACATCATCAATCATATCACAAAGAGAATTTGTAATTTGAAAAAGAGTTTTCACTCATTTTAAGGGAGTTTAATTTGATTAATAGTGTTCTCACTTCTATTCGATGCATGTGGAATCAATAAATAAGCCACCAAAGGGCACTATTGGGAACTTGGAAAACTTCACAACAACCTTCTAATTAGATGAAAATAAATATGGCCATTTTCACTGGGCTTCATGTAAACAAATGGAAAAGCTAGTCGATGAAGGGGAATTCAACTTATGTGATGTGGACGAAACCATGAAATCCATGCAAGAAAGGTTGGATTGGGATATCTGTGAAGGGAACTATTTATGGGAAAATTTTTATATTTATTGGTATGGGGAGGACTGAAGGAGTTGGGATATGAATTATAGGGTGTTATTAGTCCTAGAGCGGTGAATGCTTGATAATTTGGAGGAAATATAAGGGTTTGTTCGATGGACTATGGGTCATGGAGACATCAACCTATGGAAGAAAATTTGGTCGAGAGAAATTCTTCATTTACCTGGTTTCCCAACTCCAAGCATTTAATTCAAGGAGTCCAGTTTGTATTTGGCCTTCCTTGATGCTATTCTGAACGAGGAACATACGAATGTTTTTGAAAGCATCATACTAATGAATGAAACATATAGGTGTACTTTCTTGGGATCCAGTTTTATAGGTTATACAATCATGACTTCAGGATAATGATTCACTCCTGTAGTGTCATGGATGAGTGGGATTCGTTGTTTTGGTGTGTGAAGATTTTAGGTAAGATGAAATTTTTAGTATGGCATATGAGAAACTATAAGATTCTAACTGATGAGACAGTTCAAAGAAGAGTAATGGTTCTGGCCTCCCCATGTCATTACTAAATAAGGCCAAACATAGGAAACAACAAGGCATGTGTTCCTCCATGGTGAATGGGCCAAGGGGGTCTAAAACTACTTGCAGTACGGGGTGAATCTTAATGACTTTGTTAGTTCCATGTAGGTACAAATTGATGCTTGGTTTTAGGGGATTAGGGAATCATGGGATGGAGGTTAAGGTTTGAGGAATAGTTTTTAAGCTACTTGTTGGATCCTTTGAGAAGCTATAAATAAATCATGCAATGACATTAAGATCTCCATTTTTTATTTCTAGGTGTGGGTGATGATTTTAGTGTCAGAGTGGGGGGAAATGATCAAGGATGCTCATCATTATATCACTCTAAGAGGATTTTTACCTAGCTACTGCATGAACATGGTAAGAGGAAAACCTAACTAGAGAAGATATGTTGGATGGATACCCCATACATGGGGCTGAAATTGAATGTGGATGGTTCATGCCTAATTGGGGTGATGAGAGGGGGTGGGATGGTACAAGATAGTAGGGGTTACATGCTTCTCGGATTTAGTTCATTTTTTGGTGAAGGTAACTCTATTGGTGTAGAGGATAAATCCTTATCCATCAGTCTTTCATTGTGTAAGATTTTCAACATTCAAATCACAAAAGTTGAATCAGATTCTGCTGTGATGGTTCAGTTTCTTCAAGATATGGGAGATATTCCCTAGGATATGGTTTATATTTTTAGGTATTACAGGATCTATATCAACCAAAATATTCTTTTCAGGCATACATTGAGAGAAGGGAATAGTGTGATCAATTTTTTATCTAGTAAAGGCATAACAGAAGAGAGATTGATCCTTCGCACTAGCTTGGGGTCCCTACCTTACAATTTTTAGCTTATTGTTAGGAACGATGCTATTGGTCTCCATTAATTCTATCCTACCTGACTCTACATGTATAGAGAACCTAACCATTTACATATAAAATTACATGATTTTAATCATAATTATAAACCAGAGTACAAGCCAAGTATCATGAAGTCTAGTGTATTTGAAGACTAGGTACATTAAACTTAAAACCTGGGACTAAAAAAACACTTCATTATTTAATCTTAAAAAAGAGATCATAAATTCAATTATGCTCATACATCTTCATAGGACAACCTAGGGATATCCTTAAAAATTGGATGAGCTAAAAATCATAGTAATAGAGTATACATAATAATAAGGGTTTAGCACATGGGTTAGAAGGCATGACATAAGGATAACAAAAGCATGGAATATATGGAAACATAATATATAAACATGGGATCATATAAATATGAAGTTATAGAAACATGGTATCAATATAAAACATGAATTTAGTATGAATCAAAGCAAATCTCCAAGACTGTTTCCCATAGTAGCACAAGCCAAGGCTAACTGCCATGGTCGTTGCACATAGTAGCACAAGCCAAGGCTAACCTCCAAGACCATCGCACATAACGTCTCATGATACTTAACATTAAACAATGAATTAGATAAATATCTGGATGAACCCAACTTAACACATTCATGAATATTCTTTCCACATAATTAATCATACATAATCAACCATATATAAACACAAGGTTTACCCATGGAAAGAATTTGGTACTACAATCATGAAATAAAGCCTAACCAATGGGCATATCACGAAAGTGTCCATGAAAGAAAGGAATAAATGGATGTTCATAGAGTAAAATAGGAATATATCATGGTAATTTATGTCAAACATAAGTGAAAATATGTAAGAAATGTATTTGAGAAATTTTAGTATTAAAACATTTTTGTGCGGTTTTAAGGAAAGTACAATAGAGATTTTAAAATAGAAAAGGGAAGAATCAATTATATAAAACAAGAAGTGAAACAAGAAGGTTTTAATGATAAAAATACTAATTTTATAAAGTCATGGGTGGCTTAAAATAGAGTATAGAGCACACTTGACTTTGGGTAAAAATTTGGCAAGATCCCTTAAAATGAGTTTGTGTTTTGGGAAGTATCGAGTAGGGAATCACTTAAAAGCATGTATATCCCTAAAAGAGAATGAGGGTTGGTTCTTGAAACATGAGTTTGGAGAATATAAACAGAATGTAGAAGTTTAAAATAAAAATAAAATACAACTTAATTTGGGTAAAAAGAAATATAAAGCAACCTGAAGGAATAAAGGCGGTTCGGGTAGAATTCCTTACGAATTATCAGTATGGTATCAGGTGTACTTAAGAGGGATTAATGGGAGATAATGGGATTTATCATCACTTATACATCATTATGAAAGTATGGGGGAGTTGTTTAATTATACCCCATCACTAGGAATAACACATAAAAGGGCATAACATAGAGAACAATCTTGAATAAAAGTGAAACAGAGATGATCCCTTACCTAAATTTCCGGTTAATTTCTTCTCTTCTATGCCAAATGAATAATAAATTTATGTTTATTAAAACAATTATTTAAAATTTAATTATAGTAATTTTATAAAAATATTTATCAATAATATTCATTGGATTTTATTTCTTAATTTTCTTTTGCTGAAATTGATGTATTTTGATATCATATTTTACTTAAAAATTTTCGGTCTTGCGATGATTTCACTTCTTATTAAATGTAATTTATAAATTAGTATAATTAGTTTCAAAATCATACAATACATTTAATTTGATATAGATATATTTTATATAATTTATATTGTCCATACATTAAGGTGTTTGTAAAAATTATCTTGGAAACATCTCCGTAGATGGTTGATCGACATTTAACGGGACATTGTCGATAGTGAGAGAAAGGGAAGTATGACCTTTATATTTTTCATTAATATGATAGTTAAAATAGTTTAAAATCATTAATATATTTTTTAATAGAGTCTTACTCTCTCCTTGGTGTAGCTCCTCTTCCATGAAACTATAACTCCCTTGGTTATTGGAGTTGGAGGGATCTAGAAAATCACTATGTATTATATGAGGCTTTAGTGGGAGAATTTTGACAGAGATTAGGCTTAGTAATGGATGAGAGGAATGGTTTTCCAAGGGGAGGGAGAGGGGTTATTTATACTTGTGGAGGGGGTGTTTTTTGAATAAAATATTAAATAAAATAACATATCAAATGTTAGACTTGTAATAGTAGTTTTTGATAACATAAATCATATGTTAATATAATATAATTCTTTTTAAAATTTAAATCATCTTTATAATTATAATTTATTAACTTATTAAAAGGAATGCCAAAAGAAAGAGAAAATGATTTTTAAGGAATCACTTTTTGACTTTAGGTTTTGGAAAGTTCTTTCTAGATTTGAAAATTGAGTTTATTGTATTTTAAGGAAACATTTATCAAATTAAATAGAGCATGGGAGAACCTAATGCTATTAAAATTTTATGTCATCATTACATCATGAATGATGAAATTTAAGATATACCGGTTATGGAAAAACTGTATATTTACTATTCACCTGAAAAATGAAGTATTTCAGAAAATTACCAAAAAATCACCCTAACCATTTTTTGATGTGTAGAATATAAAAATGAAATCCATTTTTCAAAAATAAATTTCTAAATATTATTAATTTAATATTTAATTAAAATCACAATTTACTAGAAAAATAAGAAATTTTAAATTTAAAACTTCTTTTTTAATACTTTGAAAAATTAATTAAGATCACAAAAAATTATCTTAGAATTAAAATATTAATTTATGAATACATTTATTGAAACTAAATTTTCATTTTAATTATTAAATTAATTATAAAAGTTTAATTAAATATTTCTGACTTATAAAAATACTAACACCTTATTAATAATTTTAAAAAATATTTATTTACTTATACTATGATATAGTTATACCATATTGTCACTTATAAAAAATAATTTTTTTGTATACTTTCACAGGAGAGGTTTCTATTACATTGGTCAGTTTACTATTCATAAGGGTCACATTACTATTCCAAAGGTCAAGTTACTATTTCTTTATGTTCCTTAACTTCCAAAGATAGCTTTTATTTCACTTATTATTCACTTATAAAGTTTGTATTGTGTTATAAAAGTAATCCTATGTGATTATACTATAAGACAAAACTATAAGAAGGGAATGTCCATTGATAAAACATTGGGTCATTACATTCTTCCCCCTTAAGAAATTTCACCCTCAAAATTTTGTTTTACATCTAGTCCATAAACAGGTGTGAGAACTTTTCCTTCATTGCCTCCTCTAGTTCCTATGTTGCCTCTTCGTACTTATGATTCCTCTATTGTACCTTGACTAGGTGACTAGTCTTGTTATGTACAAATTTATCTCTACGATCCAAGATCTTCACTGGATGCTCCTAATAAGAAAGATCATCCTCCAACTGTACCACCTCTGAAGAGAGTACATGTGAGGGTTCTGTTATATACTTCCTTAAGAGGGATTCATGAAAGACATCATGTACATTGAACATGGTAGGCAGAAGTTCTAGTCTATATGCCACAACCCTGATACGACCAATAATATCGAAGGGGCCGATGTACTTGGGACTTAAATTTCCTTTTTCCCAAACCTCATGACCTTCTTCCATGGAGATATGCAGAGAAATACCATGTC
This sequence comes from Viscum album, assembly GCA_963277665.1. NCBI lineage: Eukaryota > Viridiplantae > Streptophyta > Magnoliopsida > Santalales > Viscaceae > Viscum > Viscum album. The sequence goes on from OY728145.1 coordinate 1,106,756,431, forward strand.
TCTAACTTTGAACTCAAGGTCTCATCGACGATTGTCTACATAACTATTTTTTTGAATTTGGGATACTGTGATGTGATACTGAATAGTTTTCAAATTTTCCACAATTTCTTCGACCATTTTAGGTCCTAACAACTTATACTCACTGACTTCATCATAACATGTCGGTGTTATGAACCTTTTCCCATAAAGGGCTTCTAATGGTGCCATTTGGATGCTCGAGTGTAAATTTTTTGTTGTAGGATAATTCAATCAGTGGAATATGTTGGTCCCATCCTCCTTTGAATTCCATATAACTTTCTATTAACATGTCTTCTAGTGTCTAAATAGTTCACTTAGATTGGCCATAATTTTGAGGATGATAGGCCATACTGAAGTTCAGTTCAGTGCTTGGAGCATGTTGGATACTTTTCTAGAACTTGAAGGTGAATCTCAGATCATGATTGGATACAATAGATAGTGGTACTCTATGCGGCCTTAACACTTCTTTGATGTAAATCTGTGAAAGTTGATCCAATGAGAAGTCCTCTCGAATTTCGATCAAGTGAGATGTATTTGTAAGACGCTACATAGTGATCCATATAGAATTGTTTCCTTTGGATATCCTTGGAAGTCCAGCGAAAAAGTCCATGGTGATGTTCTCCCACTCCCATGTTGGTATGGGTAGTGGTTGCATCACCCCCTTAGACTTTTTCCTCTCATCCTTAACTTGATATAATAATAGGCTTTTTGATGTATATTCAACAATCTCTCTTTTCATATTGTCCCACTAAAATTTTTCTCAGAGATCTCAATACATCTTTGTGATCCCTGGGTGAATAGAGAAGGTCGAGCTATGTGTATCATTCAAAAGATCATTATTTATCTCTGGATCAGATGGTATGAATAATCGTGAACCAAATCTTACAACTCCATCCTAGTCAATCATGAACTAATAGGATTTCCCATTTTTAACATCTTTCACATTTTTTATAATTTCCACATCTTTTATTTGAGCATCCTTTATTTTCTCTATGAGGGTTGGTTGAGAAATCATTTGAGAAAGGATTGATGATGTTCCTCCCTTAATGATTCCAATGTCTATCCTCTACAAATATAAGAAGATCAGATCCTTTTCAATTCTTATCATTGATAAATACACATGATTTTTTCTACTTAGAGCATCCACCACGTTATTTTCCTTACTGGGATGGTATTGGATTGAGAAGTCATAATCCTTGATGAGATCTATCAATATTTTCTGGTGCATATTAAGCTCTTTTTGAGTGAATGTAAATTTTAGACTTCTGTGATCAATATATATCTCAGACTTCTCCCCATAGAGATAAGGCCACAATATTTTTAATGCAAATATCACTGCCTCCAACTCTAGAACATGCGTAGGATAGTTTTTATTGTGTATTTTTATATTCCTTGAGGCATAGGATATCACTTTATCATTTTCATCAGTAAACAACCTAATTATTTCTTTAAAGAATCATTGTACACCACAAAGAGCTCTCAAATTGTTTAGAATGTGAGTACTGGAATAATGATTATCCTCTTTCTCAACTCCTTAAAGCAGTCTTCACATTCTTGAGTGCAGGCAAACATCACTCCCTTCTGTGTCAACTTGGTCATTGGGTTTGACAATTGTGAAAATTTCTTCACAAATCATCAATAATACCCAGCTAGACTGAAAAAGTTGCGGATCTCCATCATAAATGTTGGACTCGGCTACTCTTCAATCACATTTATCATGGAAGGGTCCATATATATCCCTTTTCTAGTGATAACATGCCCCAAGAATGATACTTCCTACATCCATAACTCACATTTACTATACTTTTCATATAACATATCCCTTCACAAAGTCTTTAACACAGTATGAAAATGTTCCTCATGTTCCTCCTTGCTCTTTGAGTATATTATAATATCATCGATAAAGGCTACCACAAATTTTTCAAGGTATTCTCTAGAGAATATATTCATTAAATCCATGAACATTTCTAGAGAATTAGTGAGTCAAAAGGGAATCACTATGAAATCAATGTCCATACCACATTCGAAAGGTAGTCTTGGGAATAACTTACTTCCTCACCATTATTTAGTGATATCCCAACCGAAGGTACACCTTAGAGAAATAACTATCCCCATGAAGCTGATCGAAAAGGTCATCTATCCATGGAAGGGGATACTTGTTCTTTATCGTGATTTTATTGAGCTTACGATAATCAATTCAGAGGTGCTTTGAACCATCCTTCTTCTTGACGAAGAGTACTGGCACACCCCAAGGTAAAGAACTAAGGCATATAAAACCCTTCTTTATGTTCTCCTGTAACTACTTCTTTATCTCTTCCAGCTCTACGATGACCATTCTATATGGTATATTTAATATAGGAAGTGATCCTGGAATAAGTTCAGTTGAGAACTCAACCTCTAGATCAAGAGGGAGGCCATACAACTCTTTAAGGAATACATCAGTGTAATCCCTTACGATGGGAATGCCTTCAAGAATGCTTCTCTCCTTTTTCTCAATCATTTGAGATAGAAATTATTACTCATAAGGAATTAATATCCACACTTGAGACACTGATTCTAAAGGGGATTCATCTTCTTCCTTACACTTTTAAATAATTTTAGGATGCTTCAGGATGTGAAGAGTGATCTCCCTTTCCTGATAGTTGATGTTGGCTTTGTATAAAGATAGTCAATACATGCCCAATATAGCATCAAACTCCACTAAAGGAAGTATGACAAGATTTTCTGGGAGTTTTATTCTACAAATATTAACCGAGGAGGAGTTATAAACCATGGATTCAATAGTTTCCCCATTTTCTATTCTCACATATAACTTTTCCTCTAAATATTGAGGTGGTGTTTGAATAGTTCTACTAAACTTTCAAGATATGAAAGAATGTGTAGAACCAGAATCAAATAGTACGCTCACTATTCTTGAAATAAAAAATAGAATACCTATCACCACATCATTTTCCGGCTCCACCTCAGCAGTAGTGATAACATAATCCCTTCCTTGTTGCGTTGGAGGTTGTTGTTGATTTCCTCCGACAACCATTGGCTTAGGGAAATTATTCGCATAATGCCCATGCTCTTTGCAGTTGTATCACTGCACTACAGGCTGAGTATTGATCTGAACCTTCCTTTATTCTTCCACATTAGCAGGATTCTTCACATCCCTTTGGTAGTTCTTGACCAGATGTCCCATCTTTCCACATTTGAAGCAATTCTTGATTCCCTTTAGACAGTTCCCAGGATGCTTCTTCCCACAACTTTTACAAGTGGTATATTTGGGCTTCTTTCCATCATGGGTTTTTTTTGTTGAACCACCCATGTTGTTCTCTATTTTTCGCTTCTTGTCACCAGGCACATGAGACCACTGAGAATCTCTAATCTCCATTTCAACCTTGAGGGAACAACATATAATGTCTTGAAAACTATCAAAGTCTCAAATTGTCAGCGCTTTTCGTAGACTCGGCTTTAGTTTGATAAATAATAGATCCACCTTAGGTTCGGTGTTCATGAAAAATACAAAGGCGTATCTTGAAAGCCTTGTAAAGTTTGATTCATACACCCCGATGGACTCATCTTCCTTCTTCTTTATTATGAGGAACACTCTTTTCATCTTGAGATAGAGGGTTAAAGGAAAATATTTATTGAAAATCAGCCTCTTTAATTCCTCCAAATCCATGGAATCAATTTCCTCATGGGTCATCATATTCTTGATCAGTTTCCACCATTGATTAGCTTCCTAATCAAAACGATAGACCTCTGGTACAAATTTATCTTCTTCTGAGCACTGGAGGACGGAGAATATCTTTTTAATGGAGTTAATCCACTATTTTGTGAGGAGATCAGAAGATCCACTAAACATGGGAGGCCTTTTCTACATGAAGGATTCTACAAAAAATTTCTATTTTCTTGGAGGAGGAGGGAGTTATACATGATTCAATTTATTATTCACAACTTGATCCATCTAATCAAGTACTATCATGATGTTTTGAGCACCCATTCCCATTATATCAGGAATATAATTAGGGAAATCTTCACATTGCCTATCACATTGGTTGTTGGAATGTGTTCTTCTATTTCCCTCCATCAACTAAGAAAAAATAATATATAATTAGAGGGCTTGAATACTTATCTATTGAGCATAAAAAGGAAACTTTTAATATTATAGGATAAACTTGTAAAGGAGAAGTTTATCCAAACTTGTGATTCCTTAGGTTTAAATCTAGGTTACCCTAGATCTATTTCTTAACTTATATACTTATGGGATTTCCCCCCTTTATAATGGTTTTTACTAAGCTCATGAATTTACCAAAGCATATCCCCTGAGAGTGTCAAACCAAAAATGCATCAAGGCCTGTTGTCGTGTACCAGGATACTCGGGGTCCTGGCCGAAACTATTTGTTGAAGTTTTCACTCCAAGGTACATCTATTCTAGAGACGCCTCTACCAGTTTGTATCAAGATAGGGATGCATTTTCTTGATAAACCACTTACTCTATACATACCAAAATTTAGGGGTATTTTCTCATACTTAGTCTCATCCTTAAGGTTCTCACTAAGGTGCTCTATTATTAATCCCCAAAAATAACTACACCTCCTCTAATACCAACTATAGAAACCCTAACCTTTTAAATATAACATTACATAATTTTAAGACTAATTATACATCATATTACAAGCCAAGGATCATGAAGTCTTGTGTCTTTGAAGACTAGGTACATTAAACATAAAACACGAGACTAAAAAACACTTATTTATTTAATCTTCAAAAAGATATCCTAACTTCCATTATGCTCATACATCTTTAAAGGATAACCTGGGGATTACATGAACAATGCGATGAGCTAAAAATCCCAATAAGGGAGTATACATAATAATAAGTCTTTAGCACATGGGTTAGAAAACCTGACATAAAGATAAAAAAATCATGGAACATATGGAATCATAACATATATACATGGAGTAATAGAAATGTAGAAGCAACATAAAACATGAATTTAGTATGAATCAAGGCTAACCAATAAGACTATTTTCTATAGCAGCACAAGACAAGGCTAAGCTGTAAAGACCCGTAAAATTCAAGGGAAATTTTTTCTTAATTTTCTTTAGAATTTTACAAGAGCGCGGTTTCTGACGGCACCTGATTCCGAGGCCTGGTGTGCCTGGAATTAATTTCCGAAGTTTGGCTCGAGTACGTTCAGTGAACGAACGAGCGGGAATTTCTAACTTTTGAACCAGTGCCCGGAATAGAATTCCGAGGGCACCGATGAACTCACAGCGCCGATATTCGCTTAAGGAGACCTTTTTCGAGGTTGCATTTTATGCGGGTTGAGAGTTAGTTTTGGGGGAATTTAAATGAAGTTAAATAAATTGTGGAAACATAATTTATTTTAAACCATGTTGGTTATATCCTCCCAAAGGGAGTTAGATGTGGGACCCATATCCACTTAACCTCCCTTGAGAGGATTAAGTGTGGTGGGGCCCACACGAACCCTAACTCCTCAACTCCCCTTTAAACTCCCAATAACTCCACTCAATTTAATTTTGACAACTTGAGTTTTAAATGAGATGAGTTATTGTTTTTCAAACTTTTTGAAATTCAAAGAGGTGAAGTTGTGTAAATAAAATAAGTCTTAAGCTTATTTTATTTTGGTTAGTTTTCTCTTTCCACCTTGAGAGAATTTGGGAAGCATTCTTCATCTTCTTCAACCACGACGAAGAACACGAAGAACACTTAGGCTCCGACGAAGAACGCCGTCACCATAAGAAGAGAAAGACATGTCGTCTCTTCTCTTCTTCGCAGCTGGTGTGTTTCCAAAGATCGACGACGCCGCTTCTTTTGATCTTCTTCCCGTGTCAACGAAAGGAGACGCCGCTTCCTCCTCGGACTTTCTTCGTCAGCTTACGAAGCTTCTCCAGCGACGATACCTCTTCGGACGCACCTTGACGTCAACGGAATCGACGTTCGATTACCGCGACGCCCGACCTCCGCGACGCTTGTCTTCCACGTCTTGTTGGCGTGCTCCGCTCTTGAAACCGAGGTAGGAGAATTTTTTTATTTATTTAATTATTCCGTTCTTGATTCTAGCATGTCGAACTTCGTGGATAATCGATTAAATGCTATCATTTAACGAGAGGGGGCCGGGCCGCAAAAACACGGCCGAACCCCCCTCCTTTGTTCATGATTGTTTCTTGCGGATGGAACGAGATGGTGTGGTGCCGTCGCACCACGCGGGTATCCTACGGCAAGTATTGCGCGATGCCGTCGCACCGTGACGTGGAAAGAAATCCAAGAACGCGACGCCGTCATGTCGCGTCGAAGGAAGTCGAAGGCGCCGAGGCCGGAGCGGGGCCGTGGCAGAGGGGAGCGGTGCCATCGCACCGCGCCGGACGACATAGGCCGCGGCGGAACAAGGTGACCGGTGGCCAGCTGGGCCGCCGGTGTCGGAATCCGGAAGGGGACCGGCCCTTGCCGGTCCCGTTGAGGAGGAGCTGGCCGGCCAGGTCGGGCCGGTCGGAAATGGGGAATCCGGGGGAATTAAATTCCCCCGGCCAGCACAAAACGGCCCCCCATAATGAGGGGGGGCCACAGTTTCACAAAGGGGGGCAGGTGCCCCCTGTTTTCTCAATCAGCTGGGCCGAAGGCCGAGCTGGCAGCGCGCCCAGCGCGTTAACTTGAGCCGGACCGGCGCCTGGCCGGTCCGCCAGGCCGGGCCGGTCCAACCCTGTCCGGGGCGGGTCGACCCGGTTCGGGCCAGCAGGGGGGGGGGGGGGGGGGGTCTCGGGCCGGGTTGGCCCGGGCCCGAAACCCCCGATATCGAACTTTTTAGGTTCAAATGCCCATAACTCGGGCTATGGACCTCCAAACGACGCGCTGTCAGCGGCGATGCGATCCTTGGATCGAGACAGTCGTTTTGGTATATTTCACTCAAGGTTTCAGATTACTTTGAGTTCAGACGGGTTGGTTCGTACACGAAACCATCCGGGCCCTCGGAACGGAAACACTCATATCTCGAGTTACGGGCGTCCGATTGACGTGGCGTCGACTTTGTTGAGTTCCTCTTAGTGAGACGGATCTTTTGGCATACTCCGCCCGAGGTTTGGATGCAGGTGGAGTACAGTCGGGTTGGTTTTTCCTTAAAAACCAACCGGGCCCTTGGAACGAAAAAGCCAATAACTCTCAGACCGGGCGTCCGATTGACGCGCCGTCTGTTGCGTTGAGTTCATGTTGACGATACGGAACTTTTGGATACATCAACTCTGGACTATGTGACAGTTGATGTATCAGCCTCTCGGCTTGTGGAGCGGACCCTCCCGAACGAGCTTGTTGTGTGCGGGAACCCTAGAGCTAGCTGCGACTGCTACTGTGACTGTGACGAAGACTGTGCAGAGATCCTTAGTGGATTCGACGACGACGACTACAGCACTCAACGATCCTGTGTGGATCAGTTCTACCGATCCCGTGTGGGTCCGATCCTGTGTGGGTCAGCGCTCAGCGGTCTTGTGTGAACCAGCGCCTACAGATCCTGTGTGGGTCCGATCCTGTGTGGGTCTTTGCGGGGGCTAGTACCTATCGATCCTTTGTGGGTCCGACGACTTAGATGGATCAGTGATCATCTCTATCGTCCTTGAAGAAGTATACCTGTGTGAGGTGAATCCTGTTTGCTTTCCTGAGTGGATTGTGTTGTACTATCCTGTGTGGATTACGTTTTTCTTTCCTGTGTGGAATACGTATACTTTCCTATGTGGACTGAGTTGTACTTGGGCTCGGAGGTTGGAGCGTATTGAAATGATGACTTAGGTATATGTATGGGCATATACCTAAGCAGTGTCGGTTGTTACTTCGTGTTTGTATATTTATTTTGTGGTTTATCCTTTTTGGACTTTTGGGAGACCTTCGGGGGTCTTGGGGTCCCTATTGAGTAGCTTATACTCACCCCTGCACAGGCTATGACCGCACAACGTTGTGTTGGTTGCAGACGATGGACAACGTTGATCGTGGTTGAGGCTTGTAGAGCAGGACGGTACCTGGAGGTGGACCACTGGGCGGGACGTGCTCGGAGCAGACGGTGGGACCCGAGGAGCAGTGGAGCTATCTGTACCCACCCTTCAGGTGGGATTTCCAGTGGACAGCTTGGTGTAGCAGCTTTTACTTTACAGTTGCTGTTTTCCCTTTCAGTTGTACTCTGTTTTTACTTAGTGTTTACTTTTCCGCTTGCTTACTCTGTGGTGCTTGTTTACTTTTCAAAGGAAATGCCTTCCCTTTTTACCGGGATTTACGCCTTGGTGCTAGTCGCCAGCCCCTGTCCTATGGAAGGCAGGCTTGGGGTAGTCAGAGCACGGGCCCCGAGGACGGGTCGTAACAAATTGGTATCAGAGGAGTTCGGTTCTACCACAAACTCTGATCTTTTCTATGTGAAGCAATAATGATTAGTGTATTGAGTGTGGTTATCAGTCCAGGGAGTCTAGTGTTGGTGCGGCGGCCGACATATCCGTACACCAGGACCCTGCCTTCTGATTTCCGACTTAATGCACAAAAACATAGATTGCGTGTGTGTTTCAAGTTTTCTTTGTGATTACTTTGTATCAGCTCACCAGGTATACTGTTCTGACCGTGTCGCACCTGTTTCCTTTTCAGGATGACCCCATGACGGCAGCCAGCTAGGGTTCCGAGAGTCGAGCATGATGACATCCCACTGAGCGACGAGGCCTCAGTGCATGGCCCTTTGTCAGTAGTGGCACCGGCGGTAGCACTACCCGCCGAGCCACCGATACTTCCATCACCAGCCGCTGACGATGCACGTCGCCTCAGCGCACTGCATGAGTTTCAGCACCAGCGACCACCCGGGTTTCGTGGGGAGACGGACCCCCAGGCAGCAGAGGACTGGCTGGAGGCATTCGTACGAGTTTTCAGGCTAGTGAGGACACCAGCAGACCTCATGGTGATCCTCGTGGCGAGCCTACTGCACGCAGTAGCAGGACAATGGTTGAGCTTGATGCTCCAGGTGCACGATGAGGCATCTCTACTTTGGATGGACTTTGAGAGCCTCTTCCGCTCGGAGTTCGTCCCAGCCACCCTCCGTGCGGTGCGCATTCAGGAGATTCTTCAGCTGCGGCAGGGCAGCATGACGGTCGCTCAGTACTCGGCGAGATTTACCGATCTCTCGCGCTACTCGACCGACATGGTACGTGACCCATTCTTCTGGGCCCGGACCTTTGAGCAGGGATTGAGACACGAGATCAGGGCATCGCTGATCTCCCTCAGCATACCGACTCAGAGGGGAGTACTGGAGCGGGCCCTTTTGATCGAGAGCTTTCTTGCTGAGTCTACACCAGCGCCGAGACCCACCGCAGGGCGGCATGTGGCAGAGTCTTATGCAGCTGGCAGTCGACGGATGACTCAGGGGTCCAGGAAGACCAGACCTTCAGGAAGACGACCTCAGGACACTGGCTCAGTAGTGCGGGGCACACAGCGCGGAGCCAGTCTTTTGAGAGGCATACAGTGCTACTCGTGTGGCGGGTAGGGCCACATGGCTCGTGACTGCCCGACCCGCCGTGCCGAGGAGAAGCAGACGGTTGAGGGACCACCGAGGCAGAGGCAGAGGGTCGACCGTGGCGGTCTGCAGGGAGGAGGCGGACGAGACAGAGGAGCTGGCCGAGCAGCAGGTGGTGGGCGACACTTTGAGGCTCTACCACCACCACAACCAGGAGGTCCACCCCGACCACAGGGAGCTGGCAGGCAAAGACAGGCACAACTCCAGGCAGCAGAGGCCTATGACCACGGCGTGCCAGAGATGATTCGAGGTACTATCTATGTCTATTCCACCCTTGCTGCAGTACTTATAGACACATGAGCGAGTCACTCTTTCATAGCCGCTTCCCTTGTTCGGAGCTCGGAGATTTCGATAGAGCCATTGGCTCGATCTTTACGGCTAGAGACTCCTACGGGAGCAGACTCGACGATTACACACTGGTGCCGGCAGTGTGAGCTTACTCTAGGAGGTGAGAGCTTCGGCTGGGATCTTCTTGTAGCAGCGTCGAGGCCTTACGACGTCATCTTGGGCATGGATTGGTTATCTACGGTCCATGCACAGATTGACTGTTTTAGGCGCAAGGTGCGATGTGTACGCACTGATGAGAGCATGTTCACCTTCACCGGCGAGAAGGGAGCCTTTTTAGCACAGGATGGACTCTCGCAGAGGAGAGGACAACCCATCACTCATCAGTTGGATAGCCTCATCCTAGGAGCAGTTGACGTACGAAGTCCTGGTTTTCCTGCTGTGGTGGATCAGTTTGCGGACGTTTTTCCAGACGACGTTCCAGGGTTACCTCCTCGCAGGGAGGTAGACTTTTATATTGAACTTTACCCCGGGACAACCCCAATATCGACTCCAGCATATCGGATGGACCCCACCGAGCTTTGAGAGCTACGAGTATAGTTGGAGGACTTGCATGGAAAGGGGTTTATCTGACCCAGTGTTTCACCCTGGGCTTCCCCGATATTGTTCGCCAAGAAGGCGGACGGGAGATTGCGACTTTGTGTTGAATATCATCGCCTGAACCAGGTGATAGTGAGGAATAAGTATCCACTACCGAGTATGATGACCTCTTTGATCAGCTCAAGGGAGTACGGTGGTTCTCGAAGATAGACCTCAGGTCAGGCTATCATCAGCTCATAGTTAGAGACGAGGACGTGCAGAAGACGGCCTTCAGATGTCGGTATGGCCACTATGAGTTCTTGGTTATTCCCTTCGGCGTAACCAATGCTTCAGTAGTGTTCATGGCCCTCATGAATAGGATCTTTTAGCCATACCTCGATCGATTTGTCATGGTCTTCATCGACGACATTTTGATATACCCGACGACTAAGGAGGAGCACGCCTACCACTTACGGGTTGTACTAGACACACTCCGAGAGCACCACCTTTATGGTAAGCTCTCGAAGTGCCAGTTCTGGATACGTTAGGTCCACTTCTTGGGACACGTCATCTCTGAGGTGGGAGTTGCAGTGGATCCTGCGAAGATCGAGACAGTGTTAGCTTGGGAGCCACCCAGGAGCGTGACGGAGGTTCGGAGTTTCTTGGGACTAGCCGGATACTATCAGAGATTCGTTCCAGACTTCTCTAGAGTTGCGACACCACTCTCATCTTTGAAGAAGAAGGGTAAACCCTTTGTGTGGTCAAACAGATGTCAAGAGAGCTTCCAGGAGCTGAGACAGAGATTGACCAGCGCCCCTATATTGAGGTTTTTTGAGGAGGGAGTAGGGTACGTAGTCTACTACGATGCATCAGGGACCGGACTTGGATGTGTCCTGATGAAGGAGCAGGAAATGATCGCTTTTGGATCACATCAGTTGAGGCCGCATGAGAAGAACTACGCTACCCATGACCTGGAGTTAGAAGCAGTGGTCTTCGCTCTGAAGACATGGCGACACTATCTGATGGGCGAGCGCTTTACAGTCTTTTCTGATCATCAGAGTCTCAGGTATATCTTCTCACAGAAGGACCTGAACCTAAGACAGCGGCGATGACTCGATTTACTCCAGGACTATGACTTTGAGATAGTCTATACTCTTGGGAAGGGGAACGTAGTAGCCGATGCCCTCAGCAGGAGGACGAGCATTCAGCTACTCGAGGAGGCGACAGAGCAGCTAGCCTATTTGCAGTTATCCTTTGTGGATAGAGATGGAGCAGCCTTCCTTCAGTCTCTCACAGTCACTCCTCCACTACTGCAGTTAGTCAAAGAGGCACAGCGTGGGGACGCTGACTGTGAGACGCGGTGTGCAAAGATATCCTCAGGACAGGCACCTGATGGTTTCTCCTTTGGAGCAGAGCACGACATCCTTTTCAGAGGACGTACCTTGGTACCAGTCACTTTACGGGAGGAGGTGCTGAGAGAGTTTCACACTTCTCCTTTGGCGGTACATCCTGGAGTGGTGAAGATGTACCAGGATCTCAGACGACAGCACTAGTGGCCAGGCATGAAGAAGGCTGTGGCAGAGTTCGTTTCTCGATGCCTCACCTGCCAGCAGGTGAAGGCTGAACACCAGGTACCAGCAGGCTTGGTACAGCCCTTGGAGGTTTCGGATTGGACTGGGACGACATATCTATGGACTTCATGACTAGACTTCCATGTACTTCCAGAGGTCACGACTCCATCTGGGTGATTGTCAACCGACTCACCAAGTCGACTCACTTCTTACCCATCAGAGAGCAGGGTTCAGTGGAGAGCTTGGGACGACTTTATGTTCAGGAGATTTTATGGCTTCACGGTGTGCCATATTGTATTGTCTCTGATCGAGATGCTCACTTTACTTCCCGGCTTTGGAAGGGGTTGCAGGAGGCATTCGGGACGCAACTACGTCTAAGCACAGCCTTTCACCCTCAGACGAATGGTCAGACGGAGAGGACCATTCAGAATATCGAGGACATGCTCCGCGCATGTGTCCTCGACTTTGGTCGTAGCTGGGAGGACCACCTACCCTTGGTGGAGTTTGTGTACAACAACAGCTACCACTCCACCATCGGGATGTCACCGTACGAGGCGTTGTACGGACGACCATGTAGATCTCCTTTGTGCTGGACAGACCATGGGGAGTCAGCACTTGTGGGACCGAAGATGGTCCATGCCACGACAGAGAAGGTCCAGGTCATCCAGGAGCGGATGAGGATAGCTCAGAGCCGGCAGAAGTCATACGCTGACAGGAGGCGGAGGCCACTAGAGTTAGAGGATGGCGACCACGTCTTCTTTCGGGTCTCACCTTGACGTGGTATACAGATATTTGGCCGAGGCGGCAAGTTATCTCTGCGCTTCATCGGACCCTTTCAGGTCCTCAGCAGGATTGGCGAGGTGGCTTATCGCCTGGCTCTACCACCTCAATTGCACTGGGTGCACGAAGTCTTCCACGTGTCTCAGCTGAGGAAATACGTGCACGACCCGACGCACATCATTGACCATGGGGAGCTTGACGTTGATGATGGGGGGACTTTTACGGAGGTCCCAGTGGAGATCGAGGATCGACAGGAGTGGGTCCTACTTGGACGATCTATTCCTCTAGTGCGCATCAGATGGCAGCACAGGAATCTCCAGGATAGCACTTGGGAGCGGGAGGCTTAGATGCGTGCTCAATAACCTCATTTGTTTCCCTAGTTTTGATGTATCTTTACAGGGACGTAAAGTCCTAAGGTGGGAGTAATGTAAATACCCATAAAATTCAAGGGAAATTTTTTCTTAATTTTCTATAGAATTTTACAAGAGCGCAGTTTCTGACGGCACCTGATTCTGAGGCCCGGTGTGCCCAGAATTAATTTCCAAAGTTTGGCTCGGGTACGTTCAGTGAACGAACGAGCGGGAATTTCTAACTTTTGAACCGGTGCCCGGAATCGAATTCCGAGGGCACCGATGAACTCGCAGCGCCGATATTCGCTTAAGGAGACCTTTTCCGAGGTTGCATTTTATGCGGGTTGAGAGTTGGTTTTGGGGGAATTTAAATGAAGTTAAATAAATTGTGGAAACACAATTTATTTTAAACCATGTTGGTTATATCCTCCCAAAGGGAGTTAGAGGTGGGACCCACATCCACTTAACCTCCTTTGAGAGGATTAAGTGTGGTGGGGCCCACAAATACCCTAACTCCTCAACTCCCCTTTAAACTCCCAATAACTCCACTCAATTTAATTTTGACAACTTGAGTTTTAATTGAGATGAGTTATTGTTTTTCAAACTTTTGAAATTCAAAGAGGTGAAGTTGTGTAAATAAAATAAGGCTTAAGATTATTTTATTTTGGTTAGTTTTCTCTTTCCACCTTGAGAGAATTTGGGAAGCATTCTTCATCTTCTTCAACCACGACGAAGAACACGAAGAACACTTAGGCTCCGACGAAGAACGCCGTCACCATAAGAAGAGAAAGACGTGCCGTCTCTTCTCTTCTTCACAGCAGGTGTGTTTCCGAAGATCGACGATGCTGCTTCTTTCGATCTTCTTCCCGTGTCAACGAAAGGAGACGCCGCTTCCTCCTCGGACTTTCTTCGTCAGCTTACGAAGCTTCTCCAGCGACGATACCTCTTCGGACGCACCTTGACGTCAACGGAATCGATGTTCGATTACCGCGACGCACGACCTCCGCGACGCTTGTCTTCCGCGGCTTGTTGGCGTGCTCCGCTCTTGAAACCGAGGTAGGGGAATTTTTTTATTTATTTAATTATTCCGTTCTTGATTCTAGCATGTCGTACTTTGTGGATAATCGATTAAATGCTATCATTTAACGAGAGGGGGCCGGACCGCACAAACACGGCCGAACCCCCCTCCTTTGTTCATGATTGTTTCTTGCGGATGGAACGAGATGGCGTGGTGTCGTCGCACCACGCGGGTATCCTACGACAAGTATTGCGCGGCGCCGTGGAAAGAAATCCAAGAACGCGACACCGTCACGTCGCGTCGAAGGAAGTCGAAGGCACCACGGCCGGAGCGGGGCCGCGGTGGAGGGGAGCGGTGCCGTCGCACCGCGCCGGACGACATAGGCCGCGGCCGGTTCTGGGCCACGGCGGAACAAGGTGACCGGAGGCCATCCGGGCCACCGATGTCGGAAGCTGGAAGGGGACCGGCCCTTGCCGGTCCCGTTGAGGAGGAGCCGGCCAGCCTGGTCGGGCCGGCCGGAAATGGGGAAGCCGGGGGAATTAAATTCCCCCGGCCAACACAAAACGGCCCCCCATAATGAGGGGGGGCCGCGGTTTCACAAAGGGGGGCAAGCGCCCCCCGTTTTCTCAATCAGCTCGGCCGAAGGCCGAGCTGGCAGGGCGCCCAGCGCGCTGCTTTGAGCCGGACCGGCGCCTGGCCGGTCCGCCAGGCCGGGTCGGGCCAACCCTATCCGAGGCGGGTCGACCCGGTTCGGGCCAGCCGGGGGGGGGGGGGGGGGTCTCGGGCCGGGTCGGCCTGGGCCCGAAACCCCCGATACCGAACTTTTTAGGTTCAAATGCCCATAACTCGGGCTACGGACTTCCAAACGACACGCCGTCAGCGGCGATGTGATCCTTGGATCGAGATGGTCGTTTCGGTATATCTCACTCAAGGTTTTGGATTATTTTGAGTTTGGCCGGGTTGGTTCGTACACGAAAACAACCGGGCCCTCCGAACGGAAACGCTCATATCTTGAGTTACGGGTGTCCGATTGATGTGCCGTCGACTTTGTTGAGTTCCTCTTAGTGAGACGGATCATTTGGCATACTCCACCTGAGGTTTGGACGCAGGTGGAGTACGGTCGGGTTGCTTTTTCCTTAAAAACCAACCGGGCCCCTGGAACGAAAAAGCCAGTAACTCTCAGACCGGGCGTCCGATTGACGCGCCGTCTGTTGCGTTGAGTTCCTGTTGACGATACGGAACTTTTGGATACATCAACTCTGGACTATATGACAGTTGATGTATCAGCCTCTCGGCTCGTGCGGACCCTCCTGAACGAGCTTGCTGTGTGCGGGAACACTTGAGCTGGCTGCGACTGCTACTGTGACTACGACGACGACTGTGCAGAGATCCTTAGTGGATTCGACGACGACGACTACAACACTCAGCGATCCTGTGTGGACCAGTGCTACCGATCCTGTGTGGGTCCGATCCTGTATGGGTCAGTGCTCAGCGGTCCTGTGTGAACCAGCGCCTACAGATCCTGTGTGGGTCCGATCCTGTGTGGGTCTTTGCGGGGGTTAGTACCTATCGATCCTTTGTGGGTCCGACGACTTAGATGGATCAATGATCATATCTATCATCCTCGAAGAAGTATACCTGTGTGAGCTGAATCCTGTTTGCTTTCCTGGGTGGATTGTGTTGTACTATCCTCTGTGGATTACGTTTTTCTTTCCTGTGTGGAATACGTATACTTTCCTGTGTGGACTGAGTTGTACTTGGGCTCGGAGGTTGGAGCGTATTGAAATGATGACTTAGGTATATGTATGGGCATATACCTAAGTAGTGTCGGTTGTTACTTCGTGTTTGTATCTTTCTTTTGTGGTTTATCCTTTGTGGATTTTTGGGAGACCTTCGGGGGTCTCGGGGTCCCCACTGAGTAGCTTATACTCACCCCTACACGGGCTATGCCCGCACTACGTTGTGTTGGTTGCAGACGACGGACAACATTGATCGTGGTTGAGGCTTGCAGAGCAGGACGGTACCTGGAGGTGGACCACTGGGCGGGACGTTCTCGGAGCGGACGGAGGGACCCGAGGAGCAGTGGAGCTATCTGTACCCACCCTTCAGGTGGGATTTCTAGTGGATAGCTCGGTGTAGCGGCTTTTACTTTACAGTTGCTGTTTTCCCTTTCAGTTGTACTCTGTTTTTACTTAGTGTTTACTTTTCCGCTTGCTTACTCTGTGGTGCTTATTTACTTTAAAAAGGCAATGCCTTCCCTTTTTACCGGGATTTACGCCTTGGTGCTAGTCGCCATCCCCTGGCCTATGAAAGGCGGGCTTGAGGTAGTCACAGCACGGGCCCCGAGGACGGGTCGTGACATAAGCGCCAAGACCGTTGCACATAGTATCACAATCCAATAATAATAGCCAAGACTATTGAACATAATGTCTCATGAGACTTAACCTTACCCAATTAATTAGAGTTCTATCTGAGTGCACCCATCTTAATATGTTCATGAATATTCTTTCCATATAATTAATCATACATAATCAATCATATATAAACATAAGGGTGACCCATAGAAAGAATTAGGTATTAAAATCATGACATAAAGCATAACCAATGGGAACATCATGAAAGTGTACACGAAAGAAAGGAATAAATGGACGTTCATAAATTAAAATAGGCACATATCATGGTAATTTATGTCAAACATAAACAACAACATGTAAGAAATGCATTTGAGAAATTTTAGTATTAAAACTTTTTTGTGCGGTTATAAAGAAAATACCATAGAGATTTTAAAATAGAAAATGGAATAATCTTTTATATATAACCAGAAGTGAACTAAGAAATTTTTAATGATAAAAAAATAATTTTATAAAGGTAATGGTGGCTTAAAATATAGGATAGAGTTCAGTTGATTTTGGGAAAAAATTTGGTAAGTTCCCTTAAAACGAGTTTGCTTTTTGGGAAGTATTGAGTATGAAATCACTTAAAAGCATGTATATACCTGAAAGATAATGAGGGTTGGATATTGAATCATGATTTTTGAGAATATAAAAATAATTTATAATTTTTACATAAAATTAAAAATAAAACTTAATTTGGGTAAAAATAAAGATAGAGAAAGCCGAAGAAACAAAGGCAGTTCGGCTAGAATTACTTACGCAATATCGGTATGGAATCGGGTGTAATTAAGAGGGATTAATGAGATAGAAAGATATTTACCATCACTTGTAAAACATGATGGAATTATGGAGGAGGTTTATAATTATACCCCATCACTATTAATTACACATAAAATGGAATAAAATAGAGGACAATCTGGAATAAAAGTGAAATAGAGAGGATCCCTTACCTTAATTTCTGCTTAATTTCGTCTCTTCTGCGCCACCTGAATAATAAATTTATGTTTATTAAAAAAACTATCTAAAAATTTAATTATAGTAATTTTATAAAAATATTTATCAATTATATTCATCGGATTTTATTTCATAATTTTCGTTGATGAAATTGAAGCATTTTGATATCATATTTTACCTAAAAAGTTCCCGTCTTGTGACGATTTCACTTTTTATTAAATGTAATTTATAAATTAGTATAATTAGTTTCAGAAGAATAGAATAAATTTAATTTGATATTAATATATTTTATATAATTTATATTGTCCATACATGAAAATGTTTGTAATAATTATCTTGGAAACGTCTCCACAGATGGTTAATCGACCTTTAACAGGACGTTGTCAATAGTGCGGGAAAGGGAAATATGAAATTTATATTTTTAATTAATATGATAGTTACATCAGGTTAAAATAATTAATATAATTTTAAATTAATGCATAATCAATTTTTTATCATATGTTTTTGTAAGGGATATGGTAGAAGAAAAAAGTAAGAAAAGAGAGAAGATTTAATAGAGTCTTACTCTCTCCTTGGTGTAGCTCCTCTTGCATGAAACTATAACACCCTTGGTGATTAGAGTTGGAGGGCTCCATAAAGTCCCTAAGTATTATAATAGGCTTGAGAGGGATAATTTTGGAAGATATTAGGCTTATTAATGGATGGGAGGAATGGTTTTCTAAGGGGAGGGAGAGGGGTTATTTATACTTGAGGAGGGGTGTTTTTAGAATAAAATATTACATAAAATAATATATCAGATGTTATACTTGTAATTGTAGTTTTTCATAAATTTTTCATATATTAATATAATATAATTCATTTTAGACTTTAAATCATCTTTATAATTCGAATTTATTAATTTATTAAAAGGAAAGTGAAAAGAAAGAGAAAATGATTTTTAAGGAACCACTTTTTGACTTTAGGTTTTAAAAAGTTCTTTTTAGGTTTAAAAATTGAGTTTATTTTATTTTAAGGAACCATTTATGAAATTAAATAGAATATGAACAAACCTAAAAATTTATAAAGTTTATGTCATTATTACATAATGAATGATGCAATTTAAGATATATCAATTATGGAAAAACTGTATCTTTACTATTCACCTGAAAAATGAAGTATTTCAAAACATTACAAAAAAACCACCCTAACCATTTTTTGATGGGTAGAATACAAAAATGAACTCCATTTTTCTAAAACTAATTATCTAAATATGATTAATTTAATATTTAATGAAAATCACAATTTACTTGAAAAATATAAATTTTAAATTTAAAACTGCTTTTGAAATACTTTGAAAAATTATTTAAGGTCAAAAAAAATTACCTTAGAATAAAAATATTAATTTATTAATACATTTAATGAAACTAATTTTTTATTTAAATTATTAAATTTATCATAAATTTGTAATTAAATATTCATGACTTATAAAAATACCAATACCTTATTAGTAAATTTTAAAAATATTTATTTACTTATACTATGATATAATTATACCATATTTTCACTTATAAAAAAATAAATTTTTTGTATAATTTCATTTGATAGGTTACTATTACACTGGTCAGTTTACTATTCACAAGGGTCATATTACTATTTCGAAGGTCAAGTTACTATTTCTATATGTTCCTTAACTTCTAAAGATACCTTTTTATTTAAATTATTCTTCAATTATAAAGTTTGTATTGTGTTCTAAAAGTAATCCTATGTGATTATAATATAATACATAATTATAGGAAGGGAATTTCCATTGACAAAACTTTGGGTCGTTACAACACAACCTTGGTTTCTTGTATTATTTATTAATTTTCTTGAATAAAAATTTAATTTTTAGTCAGTATTAATTAAATTATGTCATAATTTCTCTCAAAACATTACAATGGGGTTTTTAATATTTCAGATTCTACACATTTTTTACATTTATTAAATTCATTTCCAAAGATAATTAAGTTTAACTTCTTCATTAACTTTAATGAATTATAAAAAACATGTTTCAAATAATCATGCCATAAATTAGAATAATTAATCAAGTAAGAAAAAGAATTAATCATATTAATAATATATAGTTGATTTATGCCATAATTTGAGTACCTCTTCCCCACAAACATGCCTCCCTTCAACAAGATTAACTTTTCAGATTCGAATGAATCTTGAAATCCCTTCATACATAGCAGGTTTGTTCACTTTATTTAGATAGTGACATTCCTTTTCAAAATGACATAGTTTTCCATAGAAAATGTATTATCCTTTAATCTAGGAAGGATTTCCTTTCTTCTTGAATTTTTGACTATTCTTCTTGACATGTAATCTGGTGTTTTTCGGTGCCTTTCCCTCAATGATATTAACCTTGGTATCAAAATGTGAAGCCATACCCATGTCTCTCAAAAAGGATTATTCTTTAATGTAAAGAAACATCTGAAATTGTTCTCGGGAAATATACTCAGTAGTTTGAATGAGTTATTTACCATATTATTTCCATATAGGTAGAAATTTACCAATAATTTCACCAACATGGAAATTATTTGTTATATTAAATTTAAGGGAAAGAAACTTGTTTGCTATAACTTGAAGCTCTTGAACTCTATCCAATTGTGTCATGTTATCAACCATATTTAAGTTAATATGGTTTGTAATAAAAAATTTATTGGTACCTTCTTCCTCATTTTTGTACTTGAATTTGAGTGTAGCCCATATCTCCTGAGTGATCTTTATTAGGGGAAAATAGTAATAAAGGTGATTTGATAATCTGTTGAGAACATTTACTTGACCCAAAACCTCACCAAATTCCAATTTTTGTCATATTACACAAACATGTTCAACTTGAGTCATTTTAATGGGTGTTTCTTTGGGATTTGAAGCAGGCTCATCAGGAATGGAAGGAAGTTCATGATCTAAAATGTAAAAAATTTTCAATGCTATAATAAGGAACTTCATATTAGCTTACCACCCAGACAAGTTTTTTCCTTCAAAATGATCAAGATTGAAAAATCTTGGTTCATCACTTTAATGGATTCATAATCCATCTTATAGGTTCTTCCATTCTAAAAACATTTATATTTTTGTAAAATAAGAAGGAAGACTAAGAAGATAGTGGTTTTTTTAATCTTGATGCATGAATAAATTTCACTTCCCAAAAGGGTTTGATCCACCCCCATTTTTTGGTGTAATTTTATTAGTGTAAATTTCCCTTGAGGATTTCACCAAGAAGCTAGGAATGACGTACACCAAATTCCGATAGTCCCATAATGTAAATATTGGAAGAATATTTCTGGATAATTTTAGATTGAGGGGATTATATTAAATGATATCATCACCCCACTTATTTATAAATATAAAATTGGTGTGATTTACATTGATTCGATCTCACCATTTTGATTAAATGGCACTTTGATTCGATCAAAACAAAGAAAGTTTGGAGGGAGGAAACTGATCATATTTTGAATTTTTAAATTCCACCATCATGACTAATCTCTTCATTAGTCAGTTTTATAAAAAAATAATTTTTTTGTTATATATATATATAAATTATATATAATATTTTTTTACTAAAAATATATATATTTAAAATATTTTTTAAAGAATTTTGCAGTATATTTTTTTATGAAAAAATTAATATTCCCAAGGCCTATCTTTATAAGGGAGAGAACTTGGAAATAAAAACCCATGACAAATTTGGGATTCTCAAAACCAAAATAATTCCCTCCAATAAAAAAACTCCCTCATTATTTTCCAAGTGGTACAATCTTTATTTAATAAATAAAATTCATAACATATCTCTCTATCCGAAATATGAACCATGCACCATCAAATCCACCAAGGCCCACCACTAATATTTTCTACTATCGCATTTCCACAACGATACTACCACAAACCGCATGTTTGAACCCATTTCCTCCCCTCCCTCCACCTTCCATGCACCCTACCTCCCCTTCACCTACACAACATAGTCAACTACCATTGTAGTCAATCAATCATTCACTCCCACTGTAACTTATGCCCACCATTTTTGACCGTCTTCCTGACTTGACATAATCTACAAGGGCCTAACCTAGAAAACTAGTAAGTGAATGCATTACCTCAAACAATCCAAAAGGTCCCGGGTCTATGATAAGAACCGAGTAGGCATATCTTACAAGATGCATTAGTAAAAATTTCACATCATCAAGTTCTATCCTTTATCAGTGTTAGAAAAGCTGATAAAAGCGGTACCTTTGTCAACACTAAAAAATCACTAATAAAAGTGTACCATTATTAGTGCTTTATTTAACATTTATAAAGGAAACCCTTTATCACCACTTTTATTAGCATTGATAAAAGTTTACTTTTTATTAGTGGTAAATCACTTCTTTTAGCACTGATAAAAGATGTAATTCATAACAAACATGTTATATACTATTAAATATTATATATTAGTGTATAAATATTAATATATTAATATTGTTATAAAATAGTTTTTAAATATGATTTATATAAAACTAAATATGTATTTACACTTAATATGTAATAGATTTAGTGAAAAATAGTTTATATGATAATTAAAAAATATACTAATTAGTATAAAGTAAAATACATGGAATAAAAATTTCCTGATAGAAAAAAATTAACACAATAATTAATATGTTAAGATATGTTGAAAAAAAATACTTAAACTATAAATGAATTTAACGTTTGATATGAGCATTCATTTGTGCTAGACAACCAATAAAATTGAATATTGCGAAGAGATCTACAACATTACTATAAATTTTACCCAATATACACATTTTATTTTTCAAATAATTCCTCAAAGGCCTTAAAAAATGATTTTTTATTAGAGATATCATTATTTTTGAATATTTGATGTAATTTCTACTTCATTTAATATGGTATTCTAGTATTTTTTCACCATAGATTGAATTTATTCCCCTGGCTTAAATTTATATGAATATTATATTTTTAAAATCTTGTCATTTCTCAGATTGTAGTGTTATTTATAATAAATATATAAATATACATATTTTCATGTATTTACATATATAAATTTAATTTTATAAATAAATATTTCAATATATTTCAATATATAATGTCTTTAAATATATAAACCATATGGAAATAAACATTTGTCCATTTTATTTGAAATCTAAATTTATCCATTTTATTTACCTTATAAAAAGGTATGAATATATTTATATACCTATAAAAACGTATCTATAATGTATATATATATATGTATGTATATATATACATGATGCAACAAATACATATCAAAGTGTGTGCGTGCACACACACACAGGTGCACAAACACACAAACAAACACACACACACAAACACTCAAACACACACACGTCACCCACATAGACACATACAAATATATATATACCCACAAATTTGTTAGTACACACACACAAACACATAAATACACATAGAAATTTGAAAAAAACAAATATTAAAATATATATACATACATATATGAATATATAAATATATAAATATATAAATATAACATTATATAATGTATTTAAGTATATTTATATTAATATATCTATATATATATATAATATATATATAATATATATATAATATATATATATATTTTAATATATCATTATATTTCCAAAAAGTCATTTGGGAAAGTGGTAAAGAAATTCCTTCACAAAGGGGTGAGAAAGAGTTCGAATCTCATCTTTCTCGAATTAAATATGAACTTTTTGGCATGTGGTGGTCCTTTGTGGCGGGTTCTAGGTGGATGAGGCACATAGTGGGGGTCCATGGATTGGCCACATTTCCCTTTTATCAATTGAATTTATTTAAAAATATTTTAAAATCCTTTACCAGTGGTAAAAATTAGCATTGATAAAATCACCTTTAAGTAGTGCTTAAAACAAACTAATAACGACAAAAATTTATCTACATTTTTTAGCATTGATAAAGATGATTGGATTTTAAATGGTCTCGACAAATCAACACTTTTTAGAACCGATAAAATTAATTTCGAGCACTTTTAAAAGAACGACCTATAGTAGTGGTGAGACACCTTAGCCTAAAGTGTTTGTACATAACCACTAATCTCCACACATGATAACAATAATAAAAACTAGATAAATAACCAACTAAAATTCATATAAATTCATGAAGCATATTCTAAGATCTAAAAAGTAGTAACAAGTACATAAACCATGAGGTAAAGGGGAAAATTACACACCCAATAAAATCTAAAAGGAAACACTAACCTAAAAGAACCAAGGTAAAGGGATATCTACAAAAAAACTACCTATATCCTCGAATGTCTTCCACTATTATCAGATCCAGGTACCACTATTCTCCCACTCATCCAACTCTATTTCCTCCCTAATCACCACCATACTATCTATCATCTGCATAAGACACGACTTGTGATTGTGAAACATCCATGCATGGGTGAGTATATACACAACCAATAAGACAACATGAAAAACATGAAGGATTAAATAAAGGATCGATTAGCTAAAAAACAAGGTAGATGATAACCTATACAAGAAAGAAGAGCATGAAAACATGAAAACATAGATATTATTTTGTTTGAATTGTGAAATAAAGACACCATTACAACATAATGTTTTAGACCATGTTGTGGTCTACCTTATGTTACAACACAACATAATAAGCCTCACCATTCCATTTTATACTTTCATGGGATTGTCATGATATATTATATCATGCTATATTCCTCATTTTACTTACTTTAAATGTTATCATGTTCAGTTATTCATCATACGATGATGGATTTGTGGAGTTTAATGATCTCATATAATCGTTTAAATGTTAATTGATTATTAATGATATTGAACCAAATGTTTTAAGAGTTGAAACTTTTAAAGCTTTAAAAAATTCTAAATCAATATAATATGAAAATTTGATGTTCTATATGGCCTAAATAAATTGGTCCATTCCTTATATGAGTTTTCACACTCCATATTATTGAGACAAATATCAAAACCCAACAAACTAAGAAAATCATCAATATCTCATTTATCTCCTACCGTTGAATAAGTTTTTTGAAGACCATAATAAGGAGAGATATTTTAATTGAGCATTGAGTGATTCCTACAATACATGGATACCTCAAAAGGAAGAATTTTTTAGATGATTCTTAATGATATAAGTCTTACACCAGTTTGAAGTGTGGACATGACAGATTAGTTACTATATAGCATACCATTCTAGTTTTTCATTTACATTCATTCCATGTGCATAAATATATTTTAGTCTTAATGGTGTTTTAGAGTTATTATTTTACTAAATTTTTAATGTTAAACATCCCTTAAAAACCCTTAAACTTTATGGATGAGAGCACAAGATAGTAAGTACAAACTCCATAGCCTAGCTAATCAACAAAATACATCACATCAAGCAACCCAAAAATCCAAGCTACTCAGCTAAAACAAACCCATGTCATCTCACTAACAGTAGTGATGGATCTACACCTTAGCATGATATTTGTAGGTTGAGGGAGTACCAAACCCACGACAGAGGAACCACTTCTCTTTGAAAAATTTTGTCAAACGAGAGAGTACCTGACTTCATTTATGGAGGACCTATGATCGATAATTCTTGAATCACTGATCAGGGGAGTAACAAACTCTATTTAACATATGGATTACCCATGCCTTTTCAGGTACAAGGGAGTAATGACTCTATGCCTAAACTATATAGGAGCTATAAATCATGAATTTGGGGGAGTACCAAACTCTAAGACCATGTGGGGGATACACACCCTATCATCAACACACAACCTGGTGAGTACCAAACCCTAGGTCACACTCTTCTCATCACACCCCAACCCTTTTTTCATCCATATAGAGCTAAAGGCCAAACTAGATCAAAATACCATATAAAAGGCCTTATGTTTTCCAAAGGATACCACCATCATTCTGTATGTGAAAAAAATTCTTAGGATATGCTACCTACTCACCCAAATATGTTTTATATGTGGAAAATTTCTTATATTCCCACAAATGGCTTGTGTTGGGTCATGTCTCTCTAGGGATCGACATAGTCATGATGTGGGCCATATTTACACATTTCATGCTTGACCTAATGGTTTCATACCACAATCAAAACATAATACTTGTAGATTCCTACACTATTTCATAACCACTTATCCTCACTGCAACTATCATCTTCGTGTAGCTTCTAGAACCACTACGCCGTAACACATATTACATAGGATTAACATGAAACTTATTTATGTAGGTTCTGAGCATAGCGGAAGCACATGATGGGTCATGAACAACATTGGTTTTTTTGTTATGATCGATGATCAATCTGAGATTTTCACAATGATAAAAGTCACAATCTATGGAATTGAATAACATAATAGAGACAAGGGATAGAATTCCAAAACTAGAGAGAGGATCATCAAATATTATTTATAATAAATTTAATTAATTAAGAATAAACTTTTTTGAATTATTTATTATTTGATATATCTGAAAACAGATCTATTTTGTACCATAATTGCATTGTAGGAATTAGGAGAAGATTCCATATAGTGGTGATCCACATGTGTTCTACAAATCTCTGAAAATCACCGTTGGAATCGCTGGGTTCCAACATAGTAGATTCTATCGCTAGTGTCATCCACCTTTTATCTTCTCAAGAATCACTTCTAATGCATTATTCTTGATCTCTCTTGACTTGAGAGTGGGTGGTGGAGGAAGATCAGTCTTTGTTCTTTGGGTCATTATTGGAGAAGGGAGTTCTCTAGGGATTGAGAGGATTCTCCAAATCCATTGTGCAGAACCAAAAAAATGAATTTGATCTTAAAGAAAATAATATAATTGGGTTCACATACTGATAGGGTTAAAATAAAATAATTGTAGAAGTGCCCTTTATTATTTATTTAATCCCTGTATACCCCATGTCAAATAATAATAATAATAATAATAATAATAATATTTCTCGACATTATCTTATCTTTCAAATCAAATTAAATATTATTTAGTCAAATAATATTCAATATTTATTATTTCTCACTAGTCCATCAAACTTGGTCCACCATACCTCCACAATATTTATCAGGCCTTGAATAATGACAATTTATTAATTACATAAATATCAACGAATTATTCACCAATAAATAAATAAATATTATATTCACTAAATAAAATATAAATATTTATTAAATATTATTCTCATATTACATTCTAATGAATGAATGGTGATATATTATATGTGATCAAAAAATATGAATAATTATTAAACCATGTGTGAGAATAATATTTATTCAACTTGTTAAATAATAAATAATAATATATTATTTAATTGAGATTCTGGATACACTTATTGTGTTACCCTCTAGAACTCTTTCTTAGTCGCACTAAGAAAAGTAACATAATGTCCAAGGTTAGAATCAAGAAACACACCAAGGAACCCATAGAGAAATAATTTAAAGCCTTAATGACATAATACCTTAGATGAATGCTTACTGTGTAAAATAATCCCTTAATCGTTATATCTCTAATCAAGTAGGTTGAATGTGGGGGCCATCAACCAATGTGTTCGATGTCTCTTTATTCGACTTCCCAAAAATTGTACTTGCCCATAGAAAACCATTCCCATAGATTTATTAATGCTATATCATTTCCATCAAAGGGCCTGATATATCAAATTTCGTTAAAGAACATAAGGTAAAAATCCTTTCCCACATTATTCATTAATGCACTATTACTCATGACGCACCCAATGTATCCTACCTCACCATTAACATACGTCATCATGGTTTTTTCAATACAAGTACACGAATCATAATACTCATTAATAATAATATTAAAGTCTAATGATCAATACAAACATCCATAGATTGAAACATCAAATGACACATATAAATGTTCATTTATTACTCACAGATCTCGTTCTCATAACATGCTACACTGGATATTACCATAGGATTACACCATGAGAAGTTTCCACAAAGTCCAATGAGTCTCCAACCATCATAGCCTATATCATTTGTGTCCCTCAAATGATACCATCTGGTTATAGAAAATATATTCAAGAATAGTGTCATAACACTTTTGGGTTCTAATCATAGTAGGGAACTGCTATGACCTTTTAATGCGACATCTACTCTTGGGAAATTATCATATACTATGTTACACAGAAGAATAATCATGATGTGATAATAGGTTTATTAATATTAAAAACTATGAAAACATTTCATCATAACATAAATAAAAGTTGGTTAAAGGGAACCAAATCCAACATACTCCCACTTTCACTAGAGACAACTACTAACAACCTTCAGTAAAGAAGCTCTCACATGATATCATGATTCTACTGAAATATGAATTTAGTAAAGGGGTTCACCATGTTCTCTTATTTGGGTACTCTTCTTACTACACTTCACCCCTCTGATAATTTTTTTTCAAGAGGTGTTACTTTCAGAGTATATGCTTTGTCAGTTGGTGTGACCTTATCTCTTTTACAAAAGACAATGCTATAATATTATCACAATACAATGTGATTGAGTATTTACTTCTAGGTAACACATCAAGTTCTTAGAAAAAGTTTCATATCCAAATGGATTCCTTGTCTGCATCATAAGCCTTTATATTCTCAGACTCCACTGTAGAATCAGTGACAACTGGTTTCTTTGATCTCTTCCAGCTCACAACTCCTCTATTAAGACAAAAAACATATCCTCAATGTGACTTCAAATCATTATAATCTCTCTTAAAATTAGAATCCATATAACCCCTAATGACTAGATCCTTATATCCTCTATAAAACAGGAACATATCCTTAGTTGTTCTCAATTACTTAAGGATAACCTTAATAGTAGACCAATGTTGTTCTCCAAGATCAGTTAGATATCTTCTTACCATTCTCAATGAATAATAAGCATCTTGTCTAGTACATTACATGGCATACATTATTGATCCTATCACTGGTGCTTATAGGATCTTACCCATTACCTCTTTCTCATGTTGTGTGAAAGGAAAAATTTTATTGGAAAGATGTAAACCATGTGACATTGGAACCAATTCCCTCTTGGATTGTTCCATACTAAATCTATTTAGTACCGAGTCAATATATGTTTTTTCACATAGTCCAAGTAGCCTCTTGGATATATCAGGAATGATCTTGATCCCTAGAATGTAGGCAGTTTCACCTAAGTCCTTCATTGAGAAACACTTGTTTAACAAGTCTTTAATATACTATAATATTGGTACGTTGTTTTTAATAAGTAATATGTCATCAACATATACTACTAGGATAAATAATTAATTTCCACTAGACATATTGTAAACACTTGGATCACATTTTTTCTTAATTAAACCAAATTCTTTTATAGATTGATTGAATCGAATGTTCCATGAACTAGATAATTTATTTAATCCATAAATGGATATCTGCAAGATTAAAATACTTTTGGAATCACTTGGAGTCACAAACCCTTCTGGTTGTGTCATGTAGACATCTTTTTGAAGGTTCCCATTAGGGAATGAAGTTTTTATATCCATCTTCCAAATATCATAGTCATGGTAATCTACTATAATAAGTAGAATTATGATGGATTTAAACATGGAATCTGTTGAAAAGGTTTAATCATAACAAATTCCTTGATTTTTCTTAAATCCCTTATCTACTATCCTTACTTTATAGGTATTTAATTTACCTTCCATGTCTAGTTTCCTCTTGAATACATATTTTTCATCCTATGAGATTTACATCAACTGGTGCTTCAACCAGAACCCAAACCTAGTTTTAATACATGGAATGCATTTCAGAATTCATGAATTATTTCTATCTTGTATATTTTGAGCTCTTTACTACATATTTGTAGGAGATAAGTTCATCATTTTCAACCAATAATGATTCACCATATTAAGTGACTAGAAAACCATCTCTCTGGTTCTCTTACTTCTATTACAGTCTTATGGAGTACTTGTGTTTCAAGAACTACTTCTTCCACAGGGACCGGTGGAATATTTTCTATACCAACTATTGTGTATCTTGTGCATCAACTTCATCAACTTCAATATTTTCCCCACAATCCTTTTTTAGGATGTTATCCCTCTCAAGAAAGACATATTATCAAGCGATAGTCACTTTCTTGCCCAAGGGGTTGTATAGGTAGTATAATTTTGTATCCTTAGGATACCCTATAAAGATACACCTTGTTCCCTAATGTGTTTTTTATCCTAAAAAGGCATGAAAAAATTCCTTACAACCCCATACACATTTATGCAACAAAATAAGTTTCTTTCCACTCCGTAACTCAAAGGAAATTCCATTCTCCACTTTAGTTGGTACTTGATTTAATGTGTATTCTATAGTTTTTAATGAATATCCCCAAAAGGATAATGGAATATTTTCCCGTATCATCATCTATCTTACCATTTCTAACAAGGTATGGTTTATCCTTTAACTAACACCTTTCCACTATGGTGTATAAGGAGTAGTGAGTTGAGATAAAATCCCAAACTCACATAAGAAGTCGATAAACTCTTTTTTAATATATTCATCACCTCAATCTAATCAAAGTTTCTTTATCTTATTTCTAAGTTGATTCTCTACATCATTTTTTAATTCCTTGATTTCTCAAAGGACTTATACTTATATCTCATCAAATAGATATAACCATATCTACACAAGTCATCAGTAAAAGTTATGAAGTAAGAATATCCACCTCTAGATTCTACTGGAAATGGTCCATAAACAATAGTATGTATAAATCCTAGAATATCTATTTCCCTTTCACCCTATCCACTTAATAGTGGTTTGGTCATTTTCCCTCATTAATTAGAATGACGTATTTCAAATGGTTTTATATAAAATGAGTCTAAATAACCATCATGACAGAGCTTTGTAAAATGCTTCTCATTTAAATGACCAAGGCGGTGATTCCATAGCTGGGTGTTATATGAGCTGTGTGAACATGATTCATTATCAATTTACAATAATTGGTTTTAATAATTTAATACATAAATAACATTATGTAAATATTCCACACCATAACATATGTTGTCTTTATAAAAGAAACAACTTTTATTTCCATACATGAAAATAAACACAGTTGTATCTAAGCATGATACAAAAATAATGTTCTTGGAAACCATATGTGCATAATAATAATATTTTAAAACCAAAATCATCCCCATTGGAAATGAAAAGTTGTTTTCACCAATTCCTAGAGTAGCCAACCTTACACCATTGGTAGAACACATATCCACCTCTCCTCTAGAAATCTTTTAGAATCTACTTGGTTCTTATATTTGGATATAGATGTGAGAACGACAAGCTATATCTAATACCCAATGTGTAAATATTGAAATATTTAAATCTATACTGAACATATATTTATATTTATCTTGATTATAGGAGAAATTCCTCTTCTAGTGGACTGGATTTCCAAAAGAAAAACATACCACTGCCTTTTCCTTGCCATACCTCTGGATCTTCCTCTTATAGACTTATTATGATTATTTATCTCATTTCCTTATTCTTTATTTTTGGAACGCGCACCTCAACACGTGAAAGTTTTCAATATTTTTTAACCTACCAACTACTGTAGAAGTGGCGAGTAGGGTCGAACCACAATGAGAATGTGAGTAGACACTAGAAATATCCTCTTGGAAAAGTGTTTAGGAAAATGAGTTCTTCATGTGATTAATAACTAAAAATTTATAAAAACCAAATGACTAATTTAAAATGAATATTTAAATTAACTACAATTATCTAAGAGAACTAAATTAAGCTACGAAATAAACAGGAAGAGATGGAAGTGTCAGAGTCGCGACGTCTATTCAGGTGCATGCAATATCAATTATTTAATTCCCACATCTGAATAATTATTTATTCAATTATAAAAGATTATAATTTAAATCAAAATACTATCTAATCTTGTTCTCTGTTGTTATAAAGTATTCTAATTTTCTCACAAATTATTCATCATTTCGTTCTATGTCCTGACGAATAATCTCCGTGTCATTATAGCACTAAATGACTTGGTGAAATATGAAGACCCGTTTCTCACAAAGTAGAAGTATCTACCTATGTCGGGTTCACTCACATTAGATTACTGATTAAGTATCACTCATTAATTTTTGAAGGGGAGTGCCCAAAAAATATTATTTTTTTGATTAATATATTTATTTATTTAGAATTCGCTCGCGCGTGTGATCGAATTCGGAAAAAATAAATTCTCTGATGAATTCCCACCCATGATTCCTTATTAGGTATCACACAAAAAAGAACCAAAGAATGTATGCAGATCCCATATTATAATTAATTTAAACATAGATATAATTAATTAATTAAATATCCAATTAAAATTAATTTAAAAGGCAATTAGACATAGGAATAATTAAATACATGCTTTCAATGTCACATTTATCACAACTCCAACACAAAATAATTATCCTTCTATCACAATGAAAACACAACACATAAAATAAAATATAGATATCACCATGCTCGTGTCGTCCCAGTTTTCACTGCAAGTCACCACTGACAATTGCAAAATAATAATCTTCAATCCTCCGATCGCCGCAACGTCGAACCACACAATCACAAAACTACAAAAATGATTAGATTTGTATTTTATCTTAGAAAACACTGCTGATATTCAAGAGGGAAGAGAATGTCAATGACACACTCAAACCACCGCTGTACACACGTAATGAAAGAGGCTGGTCACACTGGACGTTGTTTTGGTCAGTAGAGTTGAGACCGACTGTCGTGGTGCGCCTTGGGGTTTGCTGGTGAGAACCTAAGAGGAGAGGTATGGGGGGGGGGGAAGAAGGGATAAGGGGGTGTGGGGGTGTGGGGTGATGGGAAGGGGGGAGGCATTTGGGTGTTGGGGAAGGAGGGGTGAGGTGGGTGATGGGAGAGGGAGAGGTTGGGGTGGCATGTACAAGGGGTAAGGGAGGCGCTGGGGGATATGGGGGGAGGGGGGTAGTGGGTAGGTGGGTGAGTGGAGTGTTAGGTGAGAGTAGGTTTGGGGAGGGAGAGCATGGGAATGAGGGAATAGGGGCTAGCAGGTCCAGGGGGTGAGGAAGAGGAGGCATTGCGTTATGTTGGGAGTGGGATTTGAGAGAGAAAAATAGGCGTGAATTAGGGGAGGGGTGGGGTGATTTGAGAGAGGGTGGAAGATGGGGAATGGGTAGTTAGGGGGATGTGGGGGCATGGGAATAGGTATGAGAGGGGGATAAGGGGGAAGGGGGAGGAGTTGGGGAATTGGAGAAGGATGGGTAAGGCGGGTGATGGGGGAGGGAGGGGTCGGGGTGGCATGTCCAAGGGGTGAGGGAGGCGCTGGGGGATAAGGGGGGAAGGGGGTAGCGGGTAGGCAGGTGAGTGGATCGGTAGGTGAGGGGAGGTATGGGGAGGGAGAGCATGAGGATGAGGGGAATATGGGCTGGTGGGTATAGGGGGTGATGAAGGGGAGACATTGAGTTAAGTGGGGAGTGGGATTTGAGAGAGAAAAAGAGGCGTGGATTAGTGGAGGGGGTAGGGTGATTGGAGAGAGGGAGGTGGATGGGGCATGGGTAGTTAGGGGGATGTGGGGGGCATGGGAATAGGGAGGGGAGTAGCTCAAGGGGATAGGGGAGAAAGTAAAAAATCCAAAATCAAAAACCAAAATCAAAATTTAAAAATTAAATTCTATACAAAATTTGTTAAATGTTAATAATAAAAAATACTAATATTAAATAAAAATAAAAATAATAGAATTAAATATATAAAATTCTAATTAACTATAAAAAAAATAATTAAATTAAATTTTAACTAAACTAATAAAAATAGTGTTAAATAAAATATATAAAATTAATATAAACTAATAAAAATACTATAATACTAATATAAATATATAAATTACTAAAAATTATCAAAAATGTCTAAATTACTATAAAACTACAAAAATAAGAAAACAATATAAAAAATGGTTAAACTAATTAATTAAAACTATGTTAGAAAATTATAAAAATACTATTTAAATACATGTAAATCAAATCCCCCACACTTAAACATTTTCACTCCTGGAAAAAACAATCAGAAAGAAAACACAAGTGGTCGTAGAAAAATAAAAACATCAAAATTACAAGTTTCAAATTTTTAAATATCTTTCACCCATAAAATATCATGCTTCATTTAAAACTCCAATTTTCAAAAACCATTTTTCTTCCACTCAAATTATTTCCAAAACAAGTATGTGCAATCATGTATCATGTGACCTACCTCGCCATCACTCTCATATCTCAAAATATTTGATCAATGTTTTGCTCAATTCTCATACACATTCATGCTTACCATAGGCTTGACATGATTTTCAACTCTCAACTACTGAAAATCAAAATAAAGCACCAATATCGAGTACTTTACATTTGGTTAAAATGACTTTAAGGCTGCAGGATGGTGAGTCATAAAAGAAATTGTGATCATTTTTTTGCAAAAAGGAGGGTTGAATCTTGAAATAAATGTATGATAAATGTCAATCCAAATGTACCCCTAAAACTATCATTCAACCACACTTAAAAAATTTATTGTCCCCAAGCATATGATAATCCAATGTTTCATGCTTTTTTTCTATTTTTTTTTCTGACACAACTCCCTCAAATAATATGGGAAAAAAACTAGTTAGTATCAATTCCAAAACCCAATGAAATAAGTGTTAGAAAAAAATCCAAAAAATGGTACAAGTAGTGCGTACTCTATAATATCTCAGTGAATATAATTCATATAGAAAACACTCTAGCTCCTGGAGTAATGAATCATCACTTTTATAGATATCCCTAAAAGAGAGGGTTACCACGTAATCACCACCAATGTACTCATTATTGTAACAAATAAGATTTTATATTCCCATAGAAAAATACATGTAATGAATGTATCTACTATGAAATATAACACATATTATTGGAAAGATATACTGTCAATCCATGTGCATCAAATGACTCACTTCCCACCAAATAAATCTATCCATGAGTAATCTCTCCCCAAACATAGATTGAAAATTATCATGAAAATATTCAAGAAATGGGTAGGGAAGGGTATCAGTTATGGGCTCATCCTAATAGGATTCTTCATGGATTCTAAGGGATATACGATGGAGAAAATGTATGGGTGGATCAGTGGGTGAAAGGGGATAAAGAATCAAACAGATGCCTCATTCATTTCAGTGAAACTTTCAAAATACACATCGCTTTGATGGAAAAACCTGGAAAGTTCTAGAAGAAAAAACATGGTTAAGATTCTCTCAAGAAAAATAGAAACATAAGACGATGTAAAATGGGGAAGATTACTTATTGGTATGGAAATAGAATGTTAGATGCCATAGATGAGTATGAGTGCAAATAAGTGTCTAAAAAATATAATAGTTTTTGGAAAACATTTTCAAATCATGAAATAATATCAGCAACCATCTAAGTCACGAGATCAAGGATCAAAGAATTCCAAACAAGAATCTGGTGCTCAAACTACCTAGGGACACAAGTGGTATTCCCTTGAATGCGTTACGACAAAAATTCAGTGGATTTCATGTGGGTTCATCAATGACATGAATGTTAGTTTTTATTTTCATTTTTCAAAATTTTCTTATTGTTTTTTTAGTTTACATGGTTTTTTTGGAAGCATAAATATGTCAAAAATAAAACGCTTCCTTGTGTAAGTATAGATAGACGCAGAGAGGCTGTCTATATCCGATAAAACTCTAAAAATTGTATACTTGTAAAAACTACATATTAACAATACACAATCGCATCATATCAAATAAGTCACACCATAATCAAATATATATGGATGATAAAAATATTTATGATGAATTTAAATCCACTACAGTTCGAGGGGAAAATAGATTGCGGTAAATGATTGCCTTTTTATTTTATTTTTATTTTAAAAAAAATAAATGAAATGAAATTAAATGTAGTGAAAAGAAAAAAAAACAAATGATGGGTTTCCTCCTATTGAGCACTAACTTTACTTCATCTTTAGCAAGATGTTGATAAAATTCCACTAGGATCAAATGGAAATATATACCATGAATCTGCTTCTCTTTTAGTAGACGTGTGGAATCTATTCGTTAAAAATGAATTTATCCTGAAAGGTGTACAATATCTCAACAGAAGAACATTAGAAAAATGGATGTGGGGAATGAAATAAAAATAGGCCAACTCATAAGGGAACTAATATAACTCGCTTGATGAAAGACTAACTGAATAATTGAATTTTGGGCAAAGGCCATCAGTGGAAAGATCAAGAAGAATACCTATTTGAATGTGGAAAAGTGAAAAAATGCCTTTACCAGACTCCTTCAGTGGGCATCTTATATCCATCACATCCTTGAATGAAGTATTTGGGTTGCGATGTATCCCAATTCATTTTCACACCCAAACACGATCATAAGGAAATCTATAGGTTTCCAACTCAATTCATGATCAATAGTTTCATTGATTGTTCCAAGGTCAACAATATTGTTAGCATATGTGGGTATTTCAAGTTAAGTGTTTTTAACATTGACACATGGAGAAAGTGGTGCATGATCAATTGGAGAAGATGAATCCGTTATGTCATGAATAAACTCCTTTTCAAAAGTTTCATTTATGTGGTCTTTATCATAATTCTCTGTTGGAACATCCGTCACCTCAAACTCTGGATCTTCTAGGAAATCCCACTATTCTATTGTTTATAAAAACTTATGAGTGTTATCTACCACCATTTTTGATTGATTCTCTGACTCTAGAAATGTTTTAGATGTCTCTATTTTAGAAAAATTTTTGGACTCACAAGGATTTTCAGAAAGAGGTGATTCAATATGATTCGATGTGATTTCCTCTTGCATGTGGAAATCCACTATCTCTAGGTTCAATTATGAATCTATCATGGTAAAGAATGGTCCTATTTCAATGTCCTCTTCATCCTCAAAAGGTGTGATTTTATATACATTGAAGGTGTCCTTTTTCACATTGGGACGACTAGTTGGAGAACTCATAGAAGAAGGAAATGAAATCACATTGTTTGATGGAAAATTATATTCAATAGAGTGGAAGAATAAGATCTCATATTATTGAAATGTGATTAGATTGGAAGAATTAAATTTTGATGGAGAGGTTCCATCACTTGGATGAAAAGAAGGCATATCAATCGCATCATCAGAATCAGTACATGGATGTTGTATAAATGGATCCTCTACTGCACTTTCTTAAAAATATTTTTTTTTGAATTAGATCATCAAGTGGAAATGATCTAGCTAGTTAGTAAATATGATTCATTTGATTTACTAAATTATTCAATTGATTTTCTAGATATTTTTTTTGTGGAAAGATACATTGCATTACGTTCATCTTGAAGTTCAAACCTATGATTTTTCTTTGTGATATCACAATGCAACATGTGCTCAATTATTGAATCATTTGTTTCATATGAATTATTGAGTTCAAAATTTTCATGAATGTTTTGAATTTGAAAATGATCAAATGGTGGATAAGGTCTAGCAGTAGAATATGGATCATCACACAGACTTGAATGAAAATCATTAAAACAAATAGGATTACTTGGAGAGATCATGTGCAGTGAATGATTATAATCCATACCTTGAAATTTTTGTGGGTTGGGTGGGTATTGGTTGTAACTATTTGGTGTGGCCCATGTCATTCTGAACTTATGGGTGTCTTGAAAATTTCTGCAATGAAAAATTCCCAGAGTAGTAAACTTTTATTATTATTTTTTATTTTTTTCTTTCTGACCTAAATCACCCTTTTAATGAAATCTCTAATTCAACTATTATCCTCAGAAAAGGTGATTGAAATTTGGCATGCGCGTTGTAGTGCATGTAAATTTTGAATATCTATTAACCAAAAAACTATTGTAGAAGCGGTGAGTAAGGTAAAAACATAAAGAGATTTTATTAGACACTAGAAATATCCTCTTGGAAAAGTGTTCAGAGAATTGAGTTCTTCACGTGATTAACAACTAAGAAGTTCTAAAAACTAAATGACTATTTTAAAATGACTATTTAAATTAACTGCAAATATCTAAGCGAACTAAATTATTCTATGAAATAAACTTGTGGAGATGGAAGCGTCAGAGTCGTGACATCCGTCCAAGGGCATGCAATGTCAATTATTTAATTCCTACATCTGAATATTTATCTATTCAATTATCACTAATTCCAATTTTAATCAAAATACTATATGGTCTAGTTCTCTGATGTCATATGGAAATCTAATTTTTACACAAATTATCTGTAACTTAGTTCTCTCTCCTCATGAATAATTTTTGCTTCATTATAGTACTAAATCATTTAGTGAAATACGACTACCCGTTTCTCACAAAGTCAAAGTATTTACCTATGTCAGGTTCACTCACATGAGATTACTGATTAAGTATCACTCATGAAAGTTTGAAGGAGAGTGGAAAGAAAATTTAAATAAAATTCATATATTTATTTATTCATAATTCTCACACGCGTTTGATCGAATTCTGGATAAATAAATTCTCTAATGAACTCCCACTCGTGATTAATTATTTGGTATCACACGAACGAGTACCAAAGCATGTGTGTATAGCCCAAATAAAAATTAATTTAATCACATATATAATTAATTAAATAAACATCCAATTAAAATTAATTTGAAAGCCAATCAAACATGGAAATAAATTAAAGACATGCATTCACTGTCACTTTTTTCACAACTCTGAAAATAATGAAATTATCCCACCATCATGAAGATAACACAAAATATAAAATAATAAATAGATATCAATGTGCTCATGTTGTTGTAGTTTTCACCACAAGCCACCATTGATGGTTGAAAAATCATAACTTTAGATCCACCTGCAACGTCGAACCACACCAACGCACCGCTGAAAAAATTATTGGATATGTATTCTATCTTAGCGCACACTGCCGATCTTAGATAATGAATTAAACCATCGCATATGTCGATGATGAGTTTGGATCACCACTGCACTCCCGAAATGGGGAAGGCATGGTCACTGTCCATCATTTTGGTCAACATAGGAGGTTGATTCAGCCGGTGGTTTGCCGCTGGTTGATCCTGAGAACCCAATTAGAGGGGGGATAGTGAGGTGGTGAGGGAGGAGGGGAATAAGTCTGAGAGGGGATGGGGGGGGGGTGTGGAGGGCCTAGCCGAGAGGTGATAGGGGGAAGATAAGGGGGAGTGGAGGGGTGGGGCAGGTGAGGGGGAAGGAGGGCGGGGGTAGCAGGTTAGGGAGTGGTGAGGAGGGAAAAGAGGGTAATGGGCAGTGGAGGGGAACAAATGTGATGGCTGGTGAGTGGGAAGAGGGGTGGGGTTGGGGCATTGGGTTAGTTGGAAAGAGGGAAGATGCATGGGGATAATGGGGCATGTGATTAGGGGAGTAGGATGGGTGATTGGAGAGAGGGAGGTGGATGGGGTGTGGGATGAGGGGAGGGGGATGGGTGGTTAGAGATAGAGAGGGGGAGGGTGGGGAGGGGTGAAGTTAGAGAGGGGAAGTGGTCAAAGAGGAGGGGGAGGTTGAGGGAAAAGTGGGAAGGGGTAGGGTAGATAGGAAAATACAAATAAAATCAAAAAAATGAAAACAAAAAAGAATCAAAATTCAAAATAAAAAAAAAATTCAAAATTTAAAATTAAAATAATCTACCTATCTAAGATTTAAATAATAATAATAATAATAATAATAATTAATATATATATATATATATAATTTATTCATGAACATGTAATTAAATATGATACTACTATAAAAATAACAAACTAATAAAAAGATATTATTTTATTAATACTATAAAAATAATGAATTAAAATAAAATACTAATAGGGAATTACAATATATATACTAATAAAAATAATAATAAATAAAATTAAAAACATTAGAGAAACTAATAATAATAATATAAGTTTAAATATAATATATAAAATTAATATAACTAATAAAAATTGTTAATTACTTATATTAGTATATAAATTAACTAAAAATAATCAAAATATCTAAACTACTACAAAAATAAAAAAATAAACTAAAAATATATAAATTGGTTAAAATAATTTATTAAAACTAAGTTAGAAAATTATAAAAATACATTCTAAATCCATATACATCAAATCCCCCACACTTAAACTTTTTCACTCCTGGGAAAAAAAATCCGAAAGAAAACACAAGTGGTCATAGAAAAATTAAAACATCAAAATTTAAAGTTCAAAAATTTTAAATCTCTTATATCCATAAAATATCATGCTTCATTTAAAACTGAAATTTTCTAAAAACATTTTTCTTCCACTCACATTATTTCCAAAACAAGTATGTGCACTCATGTATTATGTGACCTACCTGACCATCACTCTCATCTCTCAAAATATTTGATCAAAGTTTTTCTCAATTCTCATACACATGCATGCTTAGTATAGCCTTGCCATGATTTTCAAATCTCAACTAGTGGAAATAAAAATAAAGAACCAATATTGATAACATTACATTTGGTTAAAGTGTCTCTGAGGCTACATGACGGTGGGTCATAAAAAAAATTGTGACTGTTTTTTGGAAAAAAGGAGGGTTGAATCTAGAAATAAGTGCATGATAAATGTCAATCCAAAGGTATCCCAGAAACTCTTACTCTACCACACTTAAAAAAATTTCTTGTCCCCAAGAATATGATAGTCCAATGTTTTGCTCTCTTTTTTTATTTTTTTTTCTTTTTTTTCTCATACCCAACTCACTCAAATAAGATGGGCAAGAAAAACTAGTGAGTATCAATTCCAAAATCCCATTAAATAAGTGTTAGAAAAAAAATCCAAAATAATAGTACAAGAAGTGCATATGCTGTAACATCTCAATGAAAGTAGGTAATATAGAAAAATCTATAGATCCTAGAGTAATGGATCATCACTTTTATAGGTATCCCTAAACATGAGGGTTACCACGTAATTACCACCAATGTACTCCTTATTGGAACTAAAAATATTTTATATTCCCATAGAAAAATACATGTAATGAATGTAGATACTATGAAATATAACACATATGATTTGGAGGATATAATTTCAATCCATGTGCATTAAATGACTCACTACCCATCAAACAACCCTCTCTATGTGTAAATATCTCCCCCAAACTTAGATTGAAAATTATCATGAAAATATTCAAGAAATGGGTAGGGAAGGGTATCAGCTATGGGATCATCCTAATATTATTCTTAATGGATTATAAGGTCTATATGATTGAGAAAAAGTATGGATGTCTCAGTGGGTCAAAGGGGATAAAGAATCAAACATATACCACGTTCATTTTAGGGTAACATTCAAAATTCATATCACTTTGATGAAAAAACATCGAAAGTTCTAGAAGACAAAACATGGTCAAGATTCGCTTAAGAAAAATAGAAAGATAAGATTATGTAAAATGGGTCAGAGTCCTCACAGGTATTGAAATATAATTTTGGACAGTACAGATGAGCATGAGTGAAAATAAATGTCTCAAAAATATACAAGTTTTTGTTTTTGTTTTTTTAAAACAGGAAATAATATCCGCAATCATCTAAGTCATGAGATCAAGGTTGAAAGAATTACAAACAAGAATCAAGTGCATAAACTACCTAGGGACATGATTGGTATTCCCCTGACTGTGTTACGACAAAAATGCAGTGGCTTTAAAAATTTTATTATTGTTTTTTTAGTTTACATGGTGTTTTTGGAATCATAAAATATGGACAAAATAAAACACTTTCTTATGTAAGTGAAGATATATGTGTAAATGTTGTTTGTATCTGATGAAGATCCAAAAATGGTATACCTGTAATACATACACATTGATAGAAAATATTCGCATCATATAAAATAATCCACACTATAATCAAAAGCATGTGGATGATAAAATTATGTATGATGAATTCAAATACACTGTAGTGACAGAAGAAAATAGATTGCTGTAAATGCATGCCTTTTTATTTAAAATAAAACCAAATAAAATGAAATTAAATGTAGTGAAAAGAAAACAAACAAATTATGGGTTGCCTCCCATTAAGCACTAAGTTTACTTCATCTTCAGCTAGACGTTGTTGAAACTCCAACAAGATCGAACGGAAATGTAAAACATGCATCTACTACTTTTTCAGTATAAGTGGAGAATCCATTTGTTGAAAATGAATTTATCCTACAAGATGCACAATATCTCAATGGAAGCTTGTTTGAAAAATGAATGTGAGGAATGAAATGAAAATATGCCAAATCTTAAGGGAACAAATATGCCTCTCCTGGATAAATACTTATTGAATAATTGAATTTTGGGAAAAGTCCATTAGTGGAATGATTAATAAGATTACATATTTGAATGTGCATAGGTGAAAAAATGCCTTTACCAGACTCCTTCATTGGTCGGCTTATATCCATCACATCCTTGAATGCAGTATCTGGGTTGACGATGTATCCAAATTTGTTTTCACACCCAACCACTAGCATACGTAAATATATTGGTTTCCAACTGAAAGCATGCTAGAGGAATGAAGAAATCTGGGTGAGACTCCATTGGGTCAAGAATGACAGATTTTTATAAAGTTTATTCTATAATGCCCTCATCATATTTATCTGTTGGTACATGTTTCACCATGAACTCAGGGTCCTCCCGAAAATCCCATTCTTTCTTTGTTTCTAGAAAATTACGAGTGTTCTCTACAACCAATGTTGACTAATTCTTTGACTCCAAAAATGTTTCAGATTTCTCCATTTTTGAATAAATTTCAGACTCACAATGATATTGAAAAAGAGGTATGTCAATGTCATTTGAAGTGATGTCCTCTTGCATGTTGCAAACCACTTTTTCTTGGTTGAATTCTGAATTTATCACTGTAAAGAAGGGTCCCAGTTCAATTTCTTCTTCATCCTAAAAAGGTTCAATTTGATAGATATTGAATGTGTCCTTTTTCACTTTGGGATGTCTCGGTTGAGAACTCCTAGAAAGACTTGAAATCACATTTTCCAAGGGACCATTATGTTCAATAGTGTGGAAGAATAATCTATCATATTATTGAAATGTGATTATATTGGAAGAATTAAATTATGATGGAGAGGAGTCTTCAATGGTATAATAGGAAGAAGGATCGATCAAAGTAGTCTCATTATCAGAATCAATAACTTGGAGTTTTTCAAATATAACCTCTACTACACTTTCTTCCACAAGATTGTTCTGAATTGGATCATCAAGTGGTAGTGAGGTGAAAAGATGAACAAGATAAGTCATTTTATTTCCTAAATTTTTCATTTGATTTTCTAAATCTTTTGTCAAATATTTTAAATCTATTTTCTGATTTTCGAAATCTTTCGTTAAAGAATGTAACTTTGAATTATGGTTATATTGAAGTTCAAACATCCTATTTATCTCAATGATAACACAATACAACATGTACTCAATTATTGAATCATTTTCTTCTCATGAATTACCAAGTTCTAAATTTTCAAGAATGATTTGACTTTGAAAATGATTAACAGGTGGGTAGGAATTAGCAGAAAGATATGGAACATAACACAGAATTGAATGATAATCATTAAAATAAACAGGATTACCTTTAAAGCTCATGTGTGGTGAATCATTATACATCATACCATGAGTTGGGGCTGTGTAGGGTAGGTACTGGTGGTAATTGTGTGGTGTGGCCCACATCATTATGAACTTTTGGGTGTCTTAAAAACC
Organism: Viscum album; assembly: GCA_963277665.1. NCBI lineage: Eukaryota > Viridiplantae > Streptophyta > Magnoliopsida > Santalales > Viscaceae > Viscum > Viscum album. The sequence goes on from OY728145.1 coordinate 1,106,799,594, forward strand.
CCTTGAGTTGGGGATGCATAGGGCAGGTACTGGTTGTAATTGTGTGGTGTGGCCCACATCATTCTTAACTTCTGGGTGTCTTAAAAATCCCTAAAATGAAAAATTATCTAAGTAGTAATATTTTTTTTATTGGTTTAGTTTTTTTTAATTTAATTTATTTTATTTTTACCTATATCACTCTTTTAAAGGAAATATAATGCTACTATTATCCCTGAAAATGGCACCAGAAATTTGGCATATATATCAAAACACGTGATATTTTTTGATATTTATTAACCTACCGACTACTATAGAAGTGGTGAGCAGGGTCGAAACACAGATCGAATGTGAGTAGACACTAGAAATAACCTCTTGGAAAAGTGTTCATGAAAATGAGTTTTTCATGTGATTAACAACTTAAATGTTCTAAAAACAAAATGACTATTTTAAAATGACTATTTAAATTTACTATAACTATCTAACTAATCTAAATTATGAAACAAACTGACGAAGATGGAAGTGTCAGATTTGTGATGTCTGTTCAAGTGCATGTAATGTAAATTATTTAATTACCACATCTAAATATTTATCTATTAAATTATCACTAATTCTAAGTTTAATCAAAATACTATCTGGTCTCATTATCTGATGTTAGATGGTTTTCTAATTTTTACACAAATTATACGTCATTTAGTTCTTCATCCTAATGAATAATTTGCATTTCATTATAGTACTGAATCATTTGGTGAAATATAACGACCCATTTCTGACCAAGTCTAAGTATTTACCTGCATTAGGTTTTCTCACATGAGATTACTGATTAGTGTCACTCATGCAATTTTGAAGGAGAGTGCACACAAAATATATAAAAAATTAATATATTTATTTATTCATAATTCACTCACGCACTTGATCGAATTCAGGATAAATAAATTCTTGATGAACTCTTGCTCGTGATTCATTATTAGGTATCACATGAACATGCACCAAATAATGTGTATAGAGCCCAAATGAAAATTAATTTAAATACAGATATAATTAATTAAATATAAATACAATTAAAATTAATTCAAAAGGAAATTAAACATGGAAATAAATTAAAGACAAGAATTACCTGTCACTTTTATCACAACTCTAACAATATTGAAATTATCCCTCCATCACAACGCCAACACAACACATAAAATAATAAACAGATATTAGGGTGCTCATGTTGTCGTAGTTGTCACTGCAAGACACCATCGACAATCAAAAAAGCATAACTTTCAATCCGGCTACAATGTTAAACCACACCATCACATCACCACAAAAAATGATTGGATATGTATTTTCTCCTAGAACACATTGCCGATCTCCAAAAATAAAGCAAACTTATGTGGATGTTGATGATGCGTCTAGATCACCACTACACTCCTAGAATTGGGAAGGCGTGGTCATTGGTTGTTATGCTGGTCAACGTAGGAGGTTGATTTGGCCAGTGGTTTTCCACTGGTTGATCTTGAGAACCCAATAAGATGGGGGACAGTGAGGTGGCGATGGGGGAGGGGAAGGAGGTCGAGAGGGGCTGGGGGGGGGGTGTGGGTGTGGAGCTCCTGGCCGAGAGGGGATAAGGGGGAGACTAATGGGGAGTGGAGGGGTGGGGCGGGTGAGGGGGAATAAGGGTCAGTGTAGTAGGTTAGGGAGTGGGGAGGAGGGAGAAAGGGGGAAGGGTTAGTGGAGGGGAGCAGATGTGGCAGATGGTGAGTGCGAAGAGGGGTGGGTTTAGGGCGGTGGTTTAGTGGGAAAGAGGGGAGAGGTGTGGGGATAATGGGGCATGATATTAGGGGAGTGGGAGGGGTGATTGGAGAGAGGGAGTGGGATGGGGCGTGAGATGAGGGGATGGGGATGGGTGATTGGAGAGAGGGAGGGGGAGGGTGGGGAGGGGTGATGTGGGAGAGGGGAAGTGGGAGGGGGGGGGGGTGTGAGGGAAAAGTGGGAGGGGGTTAGGTAGATAAGAAATTAAAAATAAAATAAAAAAATGAAAAACAAAATGAATCAAAATTCAAAATTAAAAAAAAAATCAAAATTTAAAAGTAAAATATTCAACTTATCTAATATTTAAATAATAATAATAATAATAATAATAATTAATATATATATATATATATAATGTATTTATGAAAATTTAATTAAATATGATACTGCTATAAAAATAATAAACTAATAAAAAGAGATTATCTTATTAATACTATAAAAATAATGAAATAAAATAAAATACTAGTAGAGAATTACAATATACATACTAATAAAATTAATAATAAACTAAACTTATATTATAGAAACTAATAATAATAATATAATGTTAAATATAATATATTAAATTAATATAAATAATAAAAATTATAAATTACTAATATTAGTATATAAATTAACTAAAAACCATCAAAATATCTAAACTTCTACAAAAATACAAAAAAAAATTAAAATCATAAAAAATCATTAAACTAATTAATTAAAACTGAGTTTTAAAATTATAATAATACATGCGAAATCCATGTACATCAATTTTCTTATTCACCATAAGGATCATGTGTTTATCACAACCCATGTTCTTATCCACTTGGTGAATCAAGGTAAAAAGTTCCTAAAGACTCTTCTCATTATTGCACATATTTCAATTAACAATAAAATTAGAGAATATATTGGAAAATAATGAAAGTATGAAAGTATAAAAATCATCCTAGAATCTAATCTTTAATATGCATAGGCATTAAATATAGCCAATAATTTTTGAATAAGTTAGGCCCAAATGATATAGAATCCCCAAGATTATTTGTAATGAAAGCATTAGAGGTCTCATACCTCTGTTATTCCAACTTTTCTTTATAGAGATCCTGAAGGTGAGACATCATTCTATACACTTCCTTGTCTTCATGTTGCTCTAAAATTTCATTGAACATAGATGATAGCATGAAACATTGAACATATTTTGAATTTTTAAAATATTTCTTATAGAGATATAACTCTTCATCACTTGCATCATTATTATAAGCATTAGGAATAGGTTCTTCCAGCATATACAATTTTCTTTCATGGTGATGGATAATGCGTAAGTTACTCTTCCACTCATTAAAATTTATTTTACTGAGAAGGTGATCACTCACAAGTATGGATTAAAGTGATATGTTTGAATCCATTTTAATTACATTTACACTAAATAAGATGATCAGATTTTTAGTACTTTATTTGATAAAGTTTCGAAAAAGTAAAAAAAATATTATATTTATTAATATTTAACTATTTTATAGAAACCCAATATCCCTCACCATTAGATTCATAATATCATGTTTCTTAGAAATTATAGTGTCAAGGATCCATATTCCCCTTCTCATTACCCAACTTTGGTTGGTCAAACAACTTGAATGGATTTAGGTAGTCATTCCAAATTCCAACTGTATTAAATCCTAGTTCCTTGAACTGCTGAGCGGACTCCCGAATCCGAAAATCATTAAATTGGATTTCTCAACCCTTTGCCTCTTATTTAAAACCTGTCATACTTTAGTAGTCAACCCCTGATGTGAACTAATTTAAGTCAACCCAAAACTTCAAGTTATAATTCCCTGATAATTGAAATCACCTCAACTTTGGATGGTCAAGTACTTTGAACTATGGTTCAATTTTAGTTGAGGTAGTGGAAGGATATACTAACTTAATATATATTATTTAGAGATTTTACCCTTTTATGCATAAATTTCCAATTATTATCTTTTTCACGTGATTGTTAATATTAACTGTATTTACTTAAGTTATTAACCATGTCTTAGATAATATTTACGTAGAAGATAATTTATTTTAGTTCTATATTTCATGCTCATTAATTTCACTAATTCATAAGATCATGAAAAAAAATCAATAAAGAAATAACCATGAAAGTTGATAAAAATGAAAAAATAAAGTGGTATGATCATGATCTTATACTAATGGTTAGTTTATATAGTAGATAACAAACAACCCCTTGACCTAGTGGGAAAACACCTTAAACCATTTAAGGTTCATGTTACAACTTTCCACTAGTCCACATATGTATCTCTCTTGGATTAGTTTCACCTCAACTGAAAACTTGTACCGCCTCCACTAGTTTGGTAGCTCCATACATTACATTTTCTTTTACTCACATACAGATGAGAGGAAACGGGTTTACATAAAAGAAACCACAGGCACACATTCCCTTACATAATAAGAGATAAGGAATGCATGCCAACAATTTAATTTAATAATAAATTAAATAAAACCAATCAGATACAAAGGTCTAGTCTATGCTCATGTTCATCCACATACATACAAAGAATTATGCATTTAACATTTTTTTAACAGAAAAATTCAACTCCATGTTTATTTAAAGTAAAATGTAAGACAAGAAATATGGTCAGGGTCATACAAGTAGTTATTCCCTCAAACCAAGAAAAACCATAAAGAAAGAAACATCAAAGATCATAATCAAATTGATAGGTAGATTCATAGTCATCATAACAATATAATTATGAATCTAAGGTTCCATGAGACCTAGTAACCATGGTTGGATTTAGATATGAGTTGTGTTTTCTATATCTTCATTTCCTTAGATGGGCAGGTTGGTAGCCTTCATCATCCACATGGACTTTTTTTCTTTAGACAATGCCTGTATATTGGAATGATTTTTAGGGAATAATCCTATATATCATCCCATTTTCCACAGATACCCTAGGTTTCTATTAATTTATTTATTTCCCCTGGATCTTTGAAAGACTCTCACTATTACCCAGGTTGAGGTGGACCCCTATTGTAAGACCGAGGATCTGCGAAACCTACTAAACTTTCTTGGGAATTGAATTTTATTTCTCAAACCATGATACAATCAAATCAGACCTTCATTACTCAGCTAAATGGTTCAATAAATCCTTTTCATCAGACTAATCTACCAAAGTCATGATCACCATCTTTTAAGGCGATTCCTCACCCATTCAAATTGAACCATCACTGACATGTTTTTTTGTCCTTATCAAGAGGGGATCGTTTGTTGCCAATATGAATCACATTATCCCGCATTTTTTGTCTTCTCAATTTCTTCACAAAAGAATCCTCATTATTTCTTTTTAACATAAATCCTACATGAATTAATTAATTATATTCTTCAATTAATCAATTATATATCTTAATTCTCATATTAATTTCCTTAATATTCTCATCTATCATAATTTTAAACAAATTTAATAAGTTCATTTAAAATTAAATGTGGACATAAATGTAACTTGGAGGAAACACGATGAATACTCATCCAAATCTACCCAACATGTATTATACTCATATAAAGTTTACTTTTGTGACATATAGCATACACAACTTATCATATACTTTTGTGATGTGTAGTATCAACTTAATTATTACACAGATTACATGATTTTTCTGTAATGTGTAATGATTTAATGCACATAGAGTAATATCTGTCATACGAATCACACATGATATGCAAATCTTAACATTATGCATATATTAATTAAATACACACACACACACACACATATATATTAAAACCTATCACATGGTGTGTCATATCAACTTAATGACCACACACAAGCACATGTCTAGGAGGTTTACACTTTATAATAAATTAATTTTAATTCTGCATGATTTGGTATAAGTATATGGCATGTACAATTGTGCTACATGGAGTGTATGTCTCTCACCATCTATCTAATGCACACACCTAGGGACTCGGAATGTAAACCATGTCTCAGAAAAATGGTGTACACAGTGTGTATAATGGACTAAATGGTGTGTAGACTCCAAGTTACATAGTCACCATTAATGTAGGCTGTGTATAGTAATATAAATCTTATATATGACTCAAAGGTACTACACTCCATGTATCTGTCCAAACGGTGTATACTCTGACTGATCGTGCACTAGGATGGCCTAGTAATCATGTGGTGTAAGAAATAAATGAACCACATTTCATCAATGCACAAGGTTTGAATTAATTTTTGATGCATTGAACATAAGTACATGATGTGAAACCTTGGTTACACGACATGTACTCCTATATCATCTGTACTGAATCCTCAACACCTCTATATGAGTTATTTGATTTTATTTAATTCATAAAATAAATTGTATTGATTAGTTCTGTGAGAAATGAAGAATGAATAATAAGATCTCACAATTTAGATTAAAATAATAATCAAACTAGAATTGAAAACTAAATGACAAATTTGTAAATTAATCAATTATATTTAAACAATTATAAATAATTATGTGACCACTCTGTGATTACTTATAGGTTTTGAGAACAATAGAAGCAAGTGATGGGTCATGCCAAACATTGATTTTTGTCTTGATTAATGAACAATAAGATATTTACACAATGATAAAAATTGTGATCTATAAAACTGAATCAAATAATATATACAAGGGATATAATTATGGAAAAAAATAGAGGATCAACATATATTATTTATAATCAATTTAATTAACTTAGAATTACCTTGTTTTAATTGTTTCTTTATTGACGGGTTTGAGAACATATCTTCATTGTACCTTTTTTTCATTGAAGGAATGAAGAGAATATTCTCTCTAGAGATGATCCATATGTGTTCCAAAAATATATGAACATTACCATAGGAATATCTGAGTGTTAGCATGATAGATCCTACCACTTGCGTCATCCACCTTTAATCACCTCGATAACTAATTAAAAAACTTTCTCCTCAATCTCTCTTGAATTGAGAGTTATTGGTGGAGGAATATCACTCTCCGTTCTTAGAAGAATTCTTGGATAAGGGATCTCTCTAGGGCTTGACAGGATTCTCTTAATCCACTATGCAAAACCAAACAAATTAATTGTCTCTCAGATAAAAAAATATAATTGAGTTTATATACTATTAGGGTTAAAATAAAATAATTTCACAGGTGCCATTTATTATTTATTTAATCCCTACAAAACCCCATGTCAATAAATAATAATAATAATATTATTATTTCTCAACATGCGCTTAACTTTCAAATCAAATTAAATATTAGTTTATCAAATAATATTTCATATTTATTATTTCTCACCGGACTGTTAAACCCGGTCTGCCAATCCTCCACAATTTTTATTGGGGCTTGAATAATGACTATTTATTTATTAAATAAATATCACTTCATTATTCACCAATAGATAAATAAATATTATATTCGTTAAATAGAAAATAAATATTTATTAAATATTCTTCTCACATTATATTCAATTGAATAACTGGTGACGAAATACATGTAATCAAGAAAACAAGAATAATTATTAAAACACATGTGAGAATAATATTTATTCAATTTGTTATATAATAAATAATAATATAATATTTAACTGAGATTCTAGATACACTTATTGTGTGACCCTCTTGGCCTCTTTTTTAGTGGTATTAGTCAATGCAGCCTAAATTCCAGGGTTAGAATCTAGCAACACGATAAGTCACCCATAGATAAAGTAGTTAATTTCAAAATGTAATAATACCTCACACAGATGATTACTGTGTAATATAATCCCTTAATCACGATATCTCAAATCAAGTAGGTTTCATGCTAGTGCCATCAACCTATGTGCTTGATGTATCTTTATTTGACTTCTCAAAAAAGTAATCTTTTATATAGAACAAAATTTTCATGAATTTATTAAGGATATATCATTTCCCAAAAAGGGACTAAGATATCAACTTATGTTAAAGAATAGAATGAAAAAAAATCCCTTCTCTCATTATTCACTAATGCAATATTAGTCATGACACACCCAACGTATCCTACCTCATTGAGAACATATGTCATCATGGTTTTCATAAATATATCAATGTAAATGTCTCATAATACTCATTAATAATAATCTTAAAGTTTAATGATCAATATAAACATATGTAGATAGGAACATATAATCCCACATATAAATGTGGATTTCCTACTAGCAGGTATCATTCTCATAATATCCTACACTAGATTTTACCAAGGGCGTAAACCATGAGAAGGTGCCTCAAATTCCTTTGTGTATCCACCCATGATAGCCTATATCGTTTGTGTCTCTCAAATTATATCATCTATATATAGAACATATATTTAAGAATAGTGTCGTAGCACTTCTAGGTTGTCACCATAGCAGGAAACTGCTATGACCTTTTATTGTGAAAACTACTCTTGGGACATTATCATATAATATGTTATGGAGAAGAATAATCATGATATGATAATAAGTTTACTAATATTAAAAAATATGAATACATGTTATCATAAAGTATATAAAAGTTGGATCTAGGGAACCAACTCCAACACCTTATACATAATATTTATTTTAATCCCTGCTCAGTTTAACCCTTATAATATTACACACCACTAGAGAGGGTTTGGTTATAGTGTAACATGAAGTGTTTTAGTGAGATCCTCCCATAAAGCCTAATAAAAAATCATTAAACTCTACGTTGCGGCATGGCATTTCTTGTCACAAAGTAATGCAACCTAATGAAGCATATACATACTTATATTGTTATTTTCATCATATAACCTTGATCTTATGTTATACCTACACTTCTAATACTACAATTTTGTATCCCACTTTCAAAAAAGGGCCGGTGTTTGATCAAATCCTAATAAAGAGTAAGGTATTTAATAGAAATATTTAACAAAGTGGTATTAAATATAAGAAACTAATCAACAAGGGTTGGTTTCAAAAAAAATTATCAAAGTGATTGATAGGGAATCACAATGGTAATAGCATAAAAAAATTATGAAAAAATATAGATATATTCATAATTTAATCTTGTAATAATGGATAATGATGTGAGAAAAGGGTCTTATGATAAATTTCATCCTTAAATGGGGTATAAATTCATATGTTAAAGGTGATAAAGAATAACCACACAATAATCATCAGTCAAAGGATATTTAAAGAAGACTAGGGATCCAAAAAATAACCACCAGAGGCTGAGAGGTTGAGGGAGAAAAGGAAAGTATGAGGAGACAGGGTTGGAACACCAATTATGATAAAAACCCGGGCCAATATAATCACAAAGAAATGATAATGGTTTCAGAATGATTTTTCCAAATCCAAATCAACCCATGATTGAGGAAGTGATATCACACTGTAATGACCCTTAGTCCATCCATGATCTAAAAAACACAGCATGTTAAAGTACTTATGTAAATCCCAAGAAAAATCAGTTAACTCTCAAAAATTTCATGTCACTGAATCCTATTTCTACATAACATAAGGATTTATGAAGAAATTATTAAACCAATGATAATCATGACATGACCATTATGACTCACTAACCAACCCCCAATGATATCTATAAGGAAAACATACCTTCTTGAAAAAACACCCCTGTATAAGATAAACTTGACGGAACCAGACATCTTGTTCCTTCTATGTGTGATTAACTCAATGGAATAACACTCCACACATTAAAAACTAAAAACCATGACACAAGGTAACAATGAAAACACAAAATAACTCACCAATACCTAAGGTAACCACCCAAATCAAAAAATAATAAATGAATGAATAGAAAAATACAAGTCATTACGCTTATTTCCAATGCCTATTTGACATTTTTTTCTCTTTTATTATTAAAAACAACTCAAATTTATTTATCAAAAATAAAATAAAAATTATTATCATTTTATCATTTTATTTTATCAAATAAAATGATTTTATTTTATCAAATAAAATGATTTTATTTTATCCCATTATATGATAAATAATTTTGTTTGACAATGTCATTATAGAATACACATTGATATTAATTACAATTTTATGTTTCTAATTCACCATTGTATTCAAAAAGATATTTCCATAACGCTTCATCAATTTCTTGTTTTTTTATAATCATAAATTGTTTTTAATATATAAAATTCATCATGAAATGATTTATATATAATTTCAATAATATTTTGCATTATAAGTATTGAAAAGTGGAAAACATTTCATCACAAAATTTTAAATAAATAACAATTAGATTATACTTCAATAGTTAATTAAATTTAAAATTAATTAGATTTTGAATCATAATATTTTTGATTTTCTATTTGAGATTTCTATCTTCTTAAGATAACTCTATTCAAGAAATCAATGCTGAAATGGTTTGATAAATCTACAAGATAAGATTTTATTGAAACTAAATCATTTATAAAAACTCTTTTCACCTTCATTTTTTGATGTCTTGGTTAGATTAATCACACATGTAACTAGTTAAGGCATGGTTAGTGGTCCTACACAATTTAGGAACATTCATCCCATCAATAAATACTTAAATACATTGACGCAATATGTGAAAATTATTAATTTTTCTATTTTCATTTTAAATTTTTTCTTTATCACATTATTTTACATTATAGGATATACATCCATGGGTTGAAAAAAGTCATACATATTTCTAAATATTATTGGATCCATCAATCAAATTTCAACTCATTTTTATGTGATTCAAGATAAATATATATATATATATATAAATACACATATGTAATTCAATGTTTAATAAAATATATTGGTGATTTATTTTCATAACACTTTCACTGAATTAAATGAAATATAGTAATTAACATATTTTATGATTCAAGTGGTTTTACATTGACTAATGAAATTGATAAATTAACCAATAGTCAATTTATTTTGGAATAATGATATAAGATTATAGATGCTTATAAATTTCAATTTCACTTTAGAGATATTAATCTAAATTAATTAATGCAAAATAATTGTCTTAGTTATCTATCTATTGATACATGTTTTTTATTATGGTTAATTGATATACATCATCAAAATTATATATGGTCTTAGATTAAAATTTATATTGTTATTATGTTACTAGTTTTATCTAATTCATCAAACCAAGGTTTATAATTTTCAATTTACATTGATAAAATTTAATAATTTTATATAGAGGTAAATCGAGTAAGAAAAAAATATTTTTTATAGACATCATAATAAGAAAACATTTAGTCGTTTATATTTCCATTTTATTTGAACATTAAAATTGTGGTTAAAATTTCTAGAATGGGATTGTATCTAGTTAAAAGAGAGGAGAACAATATTATTACCTTTTCCAAGAAAACAATTGAATAAAACACTATATCTATATAAGAAAAATATATTCCGTGGTTTAGGGTGGACATTATATAAGATACCATTGATTTTCATGATTAATGAAATATTTACCATAATTTACAATTTCATTTATATTTACAAATTTTTTATAATTATTTAAATACTTTTAAACTAATTGTAAATGTATTTCACCTAATAACTTTATTTTATTTTTATGATTACAAATATTTCACATTACTATTGATATAATTTAATCACTACTGGAGAGGTTCCACCTATAGTTCCATCCAATGGTGACATTATTGATGAGTTATTTTGTATATATAATTATTATCTCCCCTTTCTTTATGTGCGATTGTGCATTCTTTTGTATTTAAATTTTACTTGTAAAAATAAATTCACACATTTTTTGTAATATTATGAAAATTTGTTTAGATGGTTATAGTCATTATTATTCTAGTTGTAAGGGCCAAGGTATATGGATCTGGTCATGGGATTTTGGAAACATTATTAATGAATTATTTGATGATATTTTCATCCAGTTATATCAATGAAGATAACAATTATTTATCAGTTTGGGTATATGATATGTTATCCCCACATATTCTCCCTGATAACAAGTGATTTAGATTTTTTAACTTAGGAGAAAATGGGTAGAATTTATAGAGCGATCTAGGTATGATTAAAAATTATTATTTTTTATTTTACATAATATTTATTCTAATTAAGGACAATTTTTTTTATAGAGGATAATTTTATATTATGCCTTGGTGTGTTTCACATACTTTCCATTTTTATGTGTTGAATTTTTACAATGATTAAAATGGATGGATAAAGAGGGATAACTAGAGAAACATGTTGAGAACACTTATCTGCACCCATTTCATGGTGTACAAAATTTATAATTTATATTTTTCTATAAATGAAATTAATAGGTAGTTATTGGAAGAAGATGTTCAATCCCACGTAGAGAGATTCTTATTGGATGTTGGTCAAAGATAATTAATTTTTTTTATTTAATTAGGTTGATAAATAGATTTTTGGTGAAAGTTTAGTAAATTGATTTGATGAAAAAAATAAATTAAAAAATCCATGGGTTATGAAATTTAAAATAGGTAAATAATATAGAATTTATATTTTTCATTACAAGGTCAAAATTATTATTATTACCTTTAAGAGTGAAATATAAAAATCATCATGCCAATCAAGTAATTATATACCAACAATAACTTCAACTGATCCTTGGTCTAATATTAATTAAATTTTAAAATTGATAATAGATTTTATACTGTAACGAACCAATCTTTTTGAGTAGTATATTAACTAACTCTTATTGATTTAATAAGATGTTAATGGTTAATGCAGAAAGAGGAGTCAATGGCTTCATCCAGTAGACTCAACCCTTATGAAGCCCACTTATCAGAGCTTGAGAACGAGGTAGCATCTGTGGGCTTCTCTTTGGACCAAGCCCAACCCGAACTCCAGCGTGTCAAGCTTGAACGGAAACGCCTGCGGGAGAAGTTCAAGTTAGTAGAGATTACTAATAGGGAAATGTTATCTGAGACTCCCTCAGACTCTCTCACCATAGCACACCTTACACTTAGGTCTTATGCCGGTGTTATAAGGGGCTATGTGACGAGACCCTAGCTTCCTTGTGTAATCCTTTTGGGTGAATAAATTGATATTTCTTCCTTTAGTGATGTTTGTGAAATTTCAATTGTCTAGATAATTTTAGAATGTATTTTATTGATGAATTTTGAAAAAGGGATATTTTAAAATATTTATGTAAACCCTAAATAACTAATGATGTGTAATGATTTTCAAAAAAATGGTCTTCTACAAAAGTGTTCAGTAAGGAATTTGGAGTCTAATAAGATCAACTTAATTTTTGATGAATAATAAATTATGAATAGTGATTTTACGCTTAGGATTAGTAATGTGACCAAATGGATTAGTAATTTCACTCAAAGAAAGTTTTAATATAATTTGGACACCTAGATTAAGTAATGTGATTCAATAAAATGGGTAAATAACGGTTTCATAAATGATTAATCAAGTATTATTTTTTTCAGGTGAATAGTGTTTTTTAATTAAAAATTTAATTAAAAATGATTAGAAAATTATTTTTATAAAAATGACTTTATTTTTGAACTCAGAGCATCGATATTGTGGTAAGGTAATTTTTGGGGATTTTTCTGAAAAAAATGAATTTTCGATGAATAGTGATTTTATTTAAAAATTAAATTAAAAATATTTGGAAAATTATTTTTATAAAATGGAGTTCATAAATGTACTAAGAGCATCGATATTTGGTTAAGGTGAAATTTTGGGATTATTCTGAGAAAGTTGAATTTTCAGTGAATAGTAAAAATACAGTTTTAGGGTTTCTGTATGTTTAATGAAATCATAACGGTGTCATGATGATGTCATGAGATCTTTTGAGGGTTGGCCGACCAAGGGTGATGAATTATTGTTTTGGGGGCCCCATGTGGCCTAACTCCATGATAAATTCCAAGGGAGAGCACATGGGTTTGAGAAAAGCACATGTGAGGTGTCCCTTGGCCATTAATGCCTTGTCCCCTCACTTTACCTATAAATACCCACCCTTTCCTCCTTTAGTTTTCACTCCCAACTCTCCCCCAACGAAGTTCTGGTCTTCTTACCTTCCAAGGAGTCCTCCCAAGGTGCCCCGAAGCCCTCAAGGTCCAATCCTTTGAGTTTCAAGAGTCACGTTTTAAGGTAAGGGATCCGACCCCTCTCTTTCCTTTCATGTAATCTCTTTTATGTCATTCCTTTTATGATCCATGTTATTATGTGAGAGGATGTGCTTTTATATTCCTTTTACTGCCCCTTTCATGTTTATATGATGATAGATCCCCTCTTACTCTCATCATTTCGTTTTATGAAAGTTTAAGTGACGCCGTTAGGCTGCCGAATGTTTAAGTGATTCTTTCACCCTTCTCATTTTTCAAAGTTCGATTTTCATGTCAAATATTTGAAGTTCCTTTTTATTATGTTGGGGTATGATCTATATATCTATCATACTAATCTCTTATGATCATATGATGAGAGACCCTATTTTATTTGTTCAATTCATTTTTGTTGTAGTTTAAGTGACGCCGTTAGGCTGCCGAATTTTCATAAGAGGAATCAAATTTTTGTCTTCCTCCCATGTTTTTCATTTCAAATGGTATTTCCTTGAAATTTCATCACCATGTCCATATATCCTTCTTATTCTGTCCCTATATTGTTTTATGGGTCAATTATTATTGTTCAACCCATGTTCCCTCTCTTTTCAAAGTTTTCTAAAACCTTGTAACATAGCCGTTATGCTGCAGAATTTTCGTCTCAAAATGCCTCTCTTTTCTCAAAATTAATTTTTTGTTATAAAGTAAATACTCAAAGATCTTATTTCTACAGGGGTATTCACATATATATCAAAATGTTCTATTTTAAATTCTGGGATTTACATACATGAAACCCTCTTTCCCTTTCTGTGGGTTTAAAGTGACGTTAAGATCATGTCTTTAAAGAAGTTTTTAAAACGTTATGATTATGAAATGAAACCCATTTATTTTATGCTATATGGGTTATTTATGAAATGTTTGATGATGATATATGTGGCTCACATGATAATAAAGGCAAATTTAAGGGTGCGCCCTGATAGCGCTCCAATGCATTGGGTAAAGACTTAATCTCTAGAGATGACCATTTTAACGACGCCTTGGTGAATAACCTTGGTAATTTTTAACGACACCTTGGGGATGGACCTTGGTGAAACGAAACGATTGTCAATATTAAATGTTGTATCCACATCTTCAAGTTATGAAAAATGTTATTTTTATTATGATGTATCTCATGATTTCTTTCTCATGCCCTAAAGTTCTTTTCATGTGCTTATTGAAGTATCTCAAGTTCACTTGTAAAATGTTTCTCTTGTTTCCCTTACTGGGCCTTCTGCTCACCCTTTCTTTTGATGTATGTCCCCAGGTTATGAGATGCATAATGAACATAGGATGAACTAAAGGATAAGCCTTTCAAGTGTTTAAGAAGAATGTTTTATGTTTTTTTATGTATTATGATCCTTGTTTCCAAGACACTAAACCTTAACGATCCTCAGTTTTGTGTAATGTAATGAAAGTTTATGTTATAAAAAGACGGGATGATATAGTTGGTATCAAAGGATTTTTTAGTTATTTGTGGAAATTAGGATATAAAAACTTTAGGAAGAACCCTATAGAAAAGTTTAAATATAGGAAAACTTCCTGGTATTTTGGTAAGTATTGAGTAAGTGGTTTATCAAACAAATACATCCCTGTCTGGATACGAGCTGGTAGAGGCGGCTCTGGCACAGATGTACATAGGGGTAAAACACGAAAACACCGCTTTGAGCTAGACTCGAACGGGAACTGGTGCACGATAATGGGCCTTGCTGCACTCTTGGTTACGACACTCCCGGGGGATATGTTTGGTTAATTACAAGCTTTTTATGAATCATTATGAAGGAATTATAGAAAAGTGTAATTGTCTAAGCATTAAGTCTTAGTTAAAAGATTCATAAATGAAATAAGTTTCTTACTAAGGTTTTATTCTTTTAGAAAATGGCGGGAAATAGGAGGAACCGTGCCAATGGTGACCGCAATGCACCATGTGCTGACGACCCTCCGATGGAAGCCGGAATGGAAACATTCATGCGAATGATGAACCAACTGACTCAAGTTATGAGTAATAACTTGAATCAAGCTGAGAGGCCGACCTCAACACGAAGGGAACAACACTCTGTTGAGTCCTTCATGCGTCAACGACCGCCAACATTCAGTGGATCTACTGACCCATTGGTTGCGGAACAATGGATAAGCTCCATTGAAAAGATCTTTTCTGTACTTCATTGTTCGGAACAAGAAAAAGTCACCCTTGCTGTTTACTGCCTAGAGGGAGAAGCTGATCAGTGGTGGTCACTGATCAAAAACACGAAGCCACGAGGAGAGATAGAAGCTATGGAGTGGGAATAATTTCGGGGAATTTTCCTCAACAAGTATTTCCCTCGTTCCATGAGAACGAGAATGGAGAAAGAGTTTCTCGAGCTGAAGCAGAAGGAGAACGAATCTGTCGGAAGCTACGAGATGAACTTCACAAGGCTTTCCCGTTATACCTCAAGCTTTGTTATGGACCCTAATGGGAAGGTTGATAGATTCTTTGGTGGACTACGACCTCATCTGCGGAAGAATATAGCCAACAGGGACTATGATAGCTATGAAGAAATAGTTCGAAGTGCTATGAAAGTCGAGCTGGAGTTTGGTGAGACACAGTGGTCTCATAAGCCAAATGAAAAGAAGAGATCGTTGGAGCCCAGTTTAGGGAAGTCTTTTGATCAGGGAAGAGGTGGAAAGCAAATGAAACTTACCACATGCAATAAATGTGGGAAGAATCATCTGGGGAACTGCTTGAACGGAAGTGGAAAGTGCTACAAGTGTGGAAGAGGAGGCCATATTGCTCGGAATTGTCATAGTGAGGTGAAGCCTCAGCTTCCCAACACTAACGACAGAGGAAAGATGGTTCTGGCCCTACCTGAAGTCACATGCTTCAAGTGTGGACAGCTTGGGCTCTTTACTAACCAATGTCCCAATCCGAGGGCGGTGGAGGGGAATCACCACCAACCTCAACAGAGGCCAAGAGAGCAAGGTCGTGATTTCGCTATCACAACAGCTGAAGTTGAAGTCCCAAACGATGTGGTAGCAGGTACTCTTATTGTCCTCTCAAAACTAGCAAGTACTTTATTTGATTCTGGTTCTACGCATTCCTTTATTTCCTCCAAGTTTGCAAGGAATATAGAATCAATCCCCGAACTGCTAGAGGTAGTGTTGTCTGTCAAGACTCCAAGTGGGATTATCCTTGCATCAACAGTATTTAGAGACTCTAGTGTTTACTTTAGTGAGCACAATCTTATCGCAAATCTAGTAGTCATTCCCATGATGGAATTCGACATTATACTAGGGATGGACTGGCTCTCAAAGTATAATGCTAAGATCAAATGCAGGAGTAAGGAAATCTCAGTAGTCTTGAATGAATGACCTACAGTTATCTTCCAAGGAGAGATATCCCGAACTGATCCCTATCTAAAAGCACCTCCTATAGCATTCTTTATGGAGTTAATCGGTGATGATGAAGAAGGAAAAGGGAGCATACAAATAGAAGATGTTCCGATTGTTCAGGAATACATGGATGTATTTCCTGAGGAGTTACCTGGACCTCCCCCAGAAAGAGAGGTAGAGTTCTCCATTGAACTCGTACCCGGGTCCCAACCGATATCAAAGACTCCGTATAGAATGGAAAATGTGGAGCTAGAAGAGTTAAAGAAACAACTCCAAGACTTGTTGGAGAAGGGGTTTATCCAACCGAGTGTGTCTCCTTGGGGAGCACCAGTTCTCTTTGTGAAGAAGATGGATGGATCAATGCGGTTATGCATCGATTATAGAGAACTGAACGAGGTCACAGTGAAGAACAGATATCCTCTTCCAAGAATTGATGATTTATTTGACCAACTTCGTGGGGCTCAATTCTTCTCTAAGATTGACCTTCGATCTGGTTATCATCAACTGAGGTTGAAGAAGGAAGATATTCCAAATACTGCCTTCCGATCAAGATATGGGCATTATTAGTTTACTGTTATTCCCTTCGGCTTGACTAATGCTCCTACTATTTTCATGGATTTGATGAATAGAGTCTTTAAGGACTACCTTGATAACTTTGTGGTAGTTTTTATTGATGATATTTTGATATATTCAAAAAGTCGTGAGGAGCATGAAGATCATCTAAGGGTTATATTGAAAACTCTGCGGAAGGAGAGGCTCTTTGGGAAGTTCAGCAAGTGTGAGTTTTGGTTACAACAGGTGGCTTTCTTGGGGCACATCGTAACCAATGAAGGAATCTCGGTTGACCCTGCAAAGACAATGGTTGTGGAGGAGTGGCCTCAACCCACAACAGTAACTGATATTTATAGTTTCCTTGGTTTAGTAGGATATTATAGGAGGTTTTTGAAAAACTTTTCACGGCTTTCTAATCCACTAACCAAGTTGACTCGAAAAGGGGTTAAGTTCATCTGGACAAAGGAATGCGAGGAAAGTTTCCAAGAGCTGAAGAAGAGATTGGTTACTGCACCGGTGTTAACACTAACCTCTATCAGAGAAGGATTCGTTATTTTTAGCGATGCATCTCTGAAAGGGCTTGGGTGCGTCCTCATGCAAAATGACAAGGTAATTGCTTATGCATCTCGACAGTTGAAGATTCATGAGCAGAATTATCCTACGCATGATCTAGAGCTGGCGACAGTTGTTTTTGATCTAAAGATATGGAGGCACTATCTTTATGGGGAGAAATGTGATATATACACTGACCACCAAAGTCTAAAGTATATTTTCACACAGAAAGAATTGAACATGAGACAAAGGAGATGGTTGGATCTTATTAAAGACTACGATTGTTCAATTCATTATCACCCGGGAAGAGCAAACAAAGTCGCGGATGCATTAAGCAGGAAAGATCTTGTTGTTTTGGCAACAATGAGGATCTTAGGAGATCCCTTGACTAAAGATCTAGTAAAACTGGACATGGGAATTATAAGGAAAGGGACATCATCAACCCTATTCCAAATGATTTCTCAACCTTCATTACTAGAGAGGATCAAGAAGGCTCAAAAAGAAGATCCTTTGCTGCAGGAGAAGTTCGAGGCTGTAAAGGATGGGAAGTTCCCTGATTTCAATATTGATCAAGAAGGTGTATTGAAATTTCGTACAAGACTATGTGTTCCATATATTCCGGAGATAAAGAAAGAACTGATGGATGAAGCTCATAGCTCTACATTCTCTATACACCCGGGAAGCACTAAGATGTATAGAGACCTTCATGATCATTATTGGTGGGATAACATGAAGAGAGAGATTGCTGATTACACTACAAGGTGCCTGGTGTGTCAGCAAGTAAAGGAAGAAAGACAACTTCCTAAGGGGGTATTACAACCACTACCCATACCAGTATGGAAGTGGGATAATATCACTATGGACTTTGTAACTGGTCTCCCAAAAAAATCCAAAGGAAACAATGCGATATGGGTTATTGTGGACCGTCTCACCAAGACAGCCCATTTTATCTCTATTCGGGAAGATTTATCTCTGGATCAGCTTTCCAAGATATACGTGAAGGAAGTGGTAAGGCTGCATGGGGTACCACTATCCATCGTATCTGATCGTGATCCAAGATTCACATCAAAATTCTGGAGAAGTCTTCAGCATGCTCTGAATACTGAATTGAATTTTAGTACGGCCTATCATCCTCAAACTGATGGCCAATCTGAAAGGACTATTCAGACACTCGAAGACATGTTGAGATTATGCTCAATGGAATTTAAAGGTGGATGGGATCAACACCTTCCATTAGTTGAGTTCTCCTATAACAACAGCTTCCATTCGAGTATTCAGATGGCACCCTATGAAGCTCTATATGGAAAGCGGTGTAGAACTCCTACTTGTTGGGATGAAACTGGTGAGAGGAAGCTTCTTGGGCCTGATCTCGTGCAAGAGATGACGGAACAGGTTCATTCCATCCAACAGCACATAAAGGCTGCTCAGAGTCGGCAGAAGAGCTATGCTGACAATCGTCGAAGGGACTTGGAGTTTGGTGTTGGTGACAAAGTCTTCCTTCGAATTTCTCCATGGAAGAGAGTCATGCGGTTTGGGAAGAAAGGGAAGCTCAGCCCTAGGTACATTGGCCCCTATGAAATCCTTGATCACACAGGAGCAGTGGCCTATAGTCTAGAACTTCCACCGAACCTAGCTCAAGTTCATGATGTCTTCCATGTATCTCTCTTGAGGAAGTACATACCCGACCCTTCGCATGTACTGAACCCAGAGGTGGTACAACTGGAACATGACCTCTCTTACGAGGAGCAGCCAGTGGAGATCTTGGACCGTAGAGACAAGGTCCTACGAAAAAAGACTACCCACCTTGTGAAAGTGTTGTGGAGGAATCATAAGTATGAAGAAGCGACTTGGGAGCCTGAGGAAACAATGAAGCAAAAGTACCCTAACCTTTTCGACTAGGCCTCAAGTGTAAATTTCGGGGACAAAATTTCTTAAGGGGGGAAGAATGTAACGACCCAATCTTTTTGAGTAGTATATTAACTTACTCTTATTGATTTAATAAGATGTTAATGGTTAATGCAGAAAGAGGAGTCGATGGCTTCATCCAGTAGACTCAACCCTTATGAATCCCACTTATCAGAGCTTGGGAAGGAGGTAGCATCTGTGGGCTTCGCTTTGGACCAAGCCCAAGCCGAACTCCAGTGTGTCAAGCTTGAACGGAAACGCCTGCGGGAGAAGTTCAAGTTAGTAGAGATTACTACTAGGGAAATGTTATCTGAGCCTCCCTCAGATTCTCTCACCATAGCACACCTTACACTTAGGTCTTATGCTGGTGTTATAAGGGGCTATGTGACGAGACCCTAGCTTCCTTGTGTAATCCTTTTGGGTGAATAAATTGAGATTTCTTCCTTTAGTGATGTTTGTGAAATTTCTAATGTCTAGATAATTTTAGAATGTATTTTATTGATGAATTTTGAAAAAGGGATATTTTAAAATATTTATGTAAACCCTAAATAACTAATGATGTGTAATGATTTTCAAAAAATGGTCTTCTATAAAAGTGTTCATTAAGGAATTTGGAGTCTAATAAGATCAACTTAATTTTTTATGAATAGTAAATTATGAATAGTTATTTTATGCTTAGGATTAGTAATGTGACCAAATGGATTAGTAATTTCACTCAAAGAAAGTTTTAATATAATTTGGACACCTAGATTAAGTAACGTGATTCAATAAAATGGGTAAATAACGGTTTCATAAATGATTAATCAAGTATTAGCTTTTTCAGGTGAATAGTGTTTTTTAATTAAAAATTTAATTAAAAATGATTAGAAAATTATTTTTATAAAAATGACTTTATTTTTGAACTCAGAGCATCGATATTGTGGTAAGGTAATTTTTGGGGATTTTTCGGAAAAAAATGAATTTTCGATGAATAGTGATTTTATTTAAAAATTAAATTAAAAATATTTAGAAAATTATTTTTATAAAATGGAGTTCATAAATGTACTAAGAGCATCGATATTTGGTTAAGGTGAAATTTTGGGATTATTCTGAGAAAGTTGAATTTTCAGTGAATAGTAAAAATATCGTTTTAGGGTTTCAGTATGTTTAATGAAATCATAACGGTGTCATGATGATGTCAAGAGATATTTTGAGGTTTGGCCGGCCAAGGGTGATTAATTATTGTTTTGGGGGCCCCATGTGGCCTAACTCCATGATAAATGCCAAGGGAGAGCACATGGGTTTGAGAAAAGCACATGTGAGGTGTCCCTTGGCCATTAATGCCTTGTCCCCTCACTTTACCTATAAATACCCACCCTTTCCTCCTTTAGTTTTCACTCCCAACTCTCCCCCAACGAAGTTCTGGTCTTCTTACCTTCCAAGGAGTCCTCCCAAGGTTCCCCCAAGCCCTCAAGGTCCAATCCTTTGGGTTTCAAGAGTCACGTTTTAAGGTAAGGGATCCGACCCCTCTCTTTCCTTTCATGTAATCTCTTTTATGTCATTCCTTTTATGATCCATGTTATTATGTGATAGGATGTTCTTTTATATTCCTCTTACTGCCCCTTTCATGTTTATATGATGAGAGATCCCCTCTTACTCTCATCATTTCGTTTTATGAAAGTTTAAGTGACGCCGTTAGGCTGCCGAATGTTTAAGTGATTCTTTCACCCTTCTCATTTTTCAAAGTTCGATTTTCATGTCAAATCATTCAAGTTCCTTTTTATTATGTTGGGGTATGATCTCTATATCTATCATACTTATCTCTTATGATCATATGATGAGAGACCCTATTTTATTTGTTCAATTCATTTTTGTTGAAGTTTAAGTGACGCCATTAGGCTGCCGAATTTTCATAAGAGGAATCAAATTTTTGTCTTCCTCCCATGTTTTTCATTTCAAATGGTATTTCCTTGAAATTGCATCACCATGTCCATATATCCTTCTTATTCTGTCCCTCTACTGTTTTATGGGTCAATTATGATTGTTCAACCCATGTTCCCTCTCTTTTCAAAGTTTTCTAAAACCTTGTAACATAGCCGTTATGCTGCAGAATTTTCGTCTCAAAATGCCTCTCTTTTCTCAAAATTATTATTTTTTTATAAAGTGAATACTCAAAGCTCTTATTTCTACCAGGGTATTCACATATATATCAAAATGTTCTATTTTAAATTCTGGGATTTACATACATGAAACCCTCTTTCCCTTTCTGTGGGTTTAAAGTGACGTAAAGATCATGTCTTTAAAGCAGTTTTTAAAACGTTATGATTATGAAATGAAACCCATTTATTTTATGCTATATGGGTTATTTATGAAATGTTTGATGATGATATATGTGGATCACATGATAATAAAGGCAAATTTAAGGGTGCGCCCTGATAGCTCTCCAATGCCTTGGGTAAAGACTTAATCTCTAGAGATGACCATTTTAACGACGCCTTGGTGAATAACCTTGGTAATTTTTAACGACACCTTGGAGATGGACCTTGGTGAAACGAAATGATTGTCAATATTAAATGTTGTATCCACATCTTCAAGTTATGAAAATTTTTATTTTTATTATGATGTATCTCATGATTTCTTTCTCATGCCTTAAAGTTCTTTTCATGTGCTTATTGAAGTATCTCAAGTTCACTTGTAAAATGTTTCTCTTGTTTCCCTTACTGGGCCTTCTGCTCACCCTTTCTTTTGATGTATGTCCCCAGGTTATGAGATGCATAATGAACATAAGATGAACTAAAGGAGAAGCCTTTCAAGTGTTTAAGAAGAATGTTTTATGTTTTTTTTATGTATTATGATCCTTGTTTCCAAGACACTAAACCTTAACGATCCTCAGTTTTGTGTAATGTAATGAAAGTTTATGTTATAAAAAGACGGGATGCTATATATACAAAAATAGATATAATGGAATTATAATAGTCGCATAATTTTATACTAAGAAATAATTGGTTTCATACTCTCAAATAAAATTTATCCATATAATTAGGTAAAAAGGATTTTTAAAAGTAAAAAAATAAAAAAACTAATAAAAAGTAATTACAAATAATCTGAAATAGGAAGAAAATTCACTTAAAATAACTTATTAAAATTATTGGGAAAAATACCCCTGGATGTCATTTTAAGGTTTTGGGGTTGTTGTGTTCATTGACAATATGGTGAAAAATGTTCCAAGATCATGGAAACCTTGCTACATTTATGAAGAAGGGTTTTGGAAGCCATATAAAATATTTAGGGAGTTTTAATGAAAATTAGATCAAATGAAGGATTTTCACACAAGTTAAAATTTATGCGTACAGAGTGATTCAAAGATACCTCATTTAGAATTTGACAAAGGAATGATTTTCTCACAATATTAGAAGAGTCATAGAAGTGGGGTTGTGTGAACATGGTTCATGAAGAAGTGATGTTGTGAGAAAATGATGAGTTGGAAATAAAAAACATAAATAGAGGAATCTTGTTTTATATGTGTGTAAAGTTGCGTGAATGGTTGGAAACACTTATAAATAGGCCGCTTCCTCATCATTTGAAGGGAGTATAACATAGGGAAAAAATCACAGGGCTGTTTTTTCACGTAATACTTACGTGAACATACTTTTTACATGAAACAATTTACATGAACATTAGTATCACAAATAAAGGATATTGTTTTTCATGAAAAAGGGAGTTCTATAAAAGATCACGACTTTCATGAAATACTCAGAGTTGTGAAAAAGTGTGGCGGTTTTTTGAAAGTTAAATAAAGGATTCATGAAATAAAGATGAGTGAACTTCAAGGGAATTAATATAATTTCTATGTTAAGTAGGTGTTTATCATTTGGATGAAATAAAATCTCCATGAAAGACCCATTGTGGTGTAATAAAAATTGATTTATCTTATTAGAGGTTTCTATTAAAGGAAAAGCGAGCACACTTCAGTAGATAGAGAAGTGAGCTTTAAATAGGTGTGTGGTTTTAAATCAAGAGGGACAATTAGTCTACTATTAACATTATAATAGTAGTGAAACTTAATGATTCTAATATTTTTTCAATTCATTTTTATTATCTTTATTTTATCTTGATTGGGGTGAACCAAGAAAAAATATTTTGTCACATCTATGATTTCATTTATGTTTTTATATTATTGTGAGAAGAAGTGATATGATGAATTTGTTTCACAGAAATAAGGCCAAAAGGAGAAACTTTTCTAATTCATCATACCCTAATTTAACCCCCTCTCCGGGTATTTAACCAAGTGGATACAATAATAGGCATCATAAATAAAGTTTAAGGTTATTGGTTTTCTCTCTCAGTGGAATCAATAGTTGTAATCAATCACAAAGGGATTCCAATTTTTAAGGAAAAATATTTTAACTTTGGAAGAATTAGATGCAACACTATATCTAATACCTATACATATATTTAATATATATATATATATATATACTATTCATGGTATTTCAGTCAATATGGGCAGTGTGGTTTTATCAAAAAGAGACCATAAAGAACTAGATGCTTATGCGAGAGGAATTATTTTTTTAGGGTATCTTTATCTATAATGAACCAAAATTTTATTAATGTAAATTCCATTATTATAATTATTTTATATAGAATAAATCACAAAAAAACACATATATAACAAAATAAAAACTTTATAAATGAATAATGAATGAAATAAGTAGCATTTTCAAAAATTAAGGAGCCTATACCGATGGAATAATAATTTGAACATTAGAATAGTAATGTAACTTTTAAGAATAGTAATCTTACCAATAGAATAAAAACCTCACCAATTAAATTATATATAAATCTCTGCCATATTATAAATTAAAATATGATATAGTCATATCATAGTATACGTAAATAAACGTTTTAAAAATATTAAATTAAGTATTGATATTTTTGTGAAACATAATTTTTTATTTAAATTTTTATCATTATTTTGATGTTTTTAAATCAAATTTATTCATGAATTAGTATTTAATTGTATTATGATTATAATATAATTTAATGAGACCGTAATTAATTTTTCAAAGTGTTATAAAATCAGTTATAATTTTAATATTTTTATTTTTCAAATAAATGATGATTTTATTTAAAAATTAAATTTCTCATATTTAGAAACTTATTTTCATAAAATGGAGTCCACTTTTTAATTATACAGTTAAGAAAATGTTTTAGTTTATTTTTTGTGATTTTTCTAAAATAGTTGTTTTTTGGGGAATAGTGAAATACAGTAATTTACGATATAAGATAAATACATGAATTATCGAGTCATAGATGATGTGTGGATGATGTAAGCCTAGAATCTAGAAATAGAATTAATTATTTTAATATATTTAGTGATAATACTAAAACTATTCATATTCTTGAGCTAAAATAATAAACTAATGAATAAAATAATGAGAAAACACAACTCTCCTCCACTATAAATACCACCCCTCACCACCTCTTCACATCACACCTCTAAAGACTTGAATATTATATCATTTATACCCAATAATCTCCCAAAACTCTCCCCTAATTTAAATGTGCCTTTGGTCTCAAAAAAATACCAAACCCTTTTCCCTAAGTAGGTCCTCAAGGAGAAGAAGTTGAAGAGGTAAAACCCTTTTTACATTTTCTTTAATTTCTTTTCAAGTTATTTTATTTTCTCTTCCTATCCTCACATACCATTATAAAAGTGGAATGATAAATCTAGTACCATTTATATAAAGGAATTATATTATGTTAATGGAATATCCATCATCAAAATCCTACCCCCTGCTTTCTCTTTTATTCTATAAATGAAAATACCGCTCCTGATGTGTCAATTTTTGGACATCGTGGATGATGCATTTTAATTTTCCTTTACTGTCATTAGGTCTGATAAAAAAACTAATTTTATGGTTAAAAAAAATTATAATATATGTATTAAGACCTATTTTATGTTCTGAACTAACATATTTACATAATATTAAATAATAAAACAAATATAGTTTTTATTGATGAAAAAACCACCAAAATAATCTCAACTATTATAACTAATGTTTTATCTAATGATTCATCCACATAACATATAATAAAATGATACAAATAACCATTTAAAATTTTATAAGTTTATTAATAACATATCATTTCAATTCTATACAATTATTCCCATTTTACATGATCTTCCATACAAGAATATAAGCGAACCGGTCACAAAAACAAGGGAAACAAATGCTCTCGAAAAACAAATTGTATCTTATAACTCATCAAAAAACCCCAAATGAACATAATAAAATTATAAAAAATGAAATAAATGAAATAAATGTTTAAAATGTTCTTAATTATTTAATTAATGGATTTAATTTTATTATCTAGGAGATTAATTACAACTGTAGAACACTTTCAAACATAAGGTAAGGGATTCTACCAGAACCTCCATTTTTTCCTCTGGGTTACTCTTTATTTCTCTTTATCCCAATGTAATTAATATTTATTTTTATATATTTATTATAAATTATGTATATATATTTGATAATCATGTATCTAGATTAGATCATCCTTATTTTACAGGGAAATAATTTTTTTAAAAAGGCTCCCTTCTCAATTATTCCTGATAATCAAGCCCGATTAAAGGGAACTTTCCAACTTCTTACCCATTTTAAAGTGAACTCCATAATCTATTTTAAGACACCATTATTTCTATTAAATCACTCATTTTATCATGAAAAACCATCTCAGATCAATTCTTTTTTTATATAAAATATTTTTCCTTTTCATCTTTAAATGATCTTTAATATTTTCTTTGAACCACACTAAAATGTTTTATTTCTAAATATTCGTAAACACTATTTTTACATGTTTTTACTCCAGTTTGAAGTAACTTATGATTATCAATACCTATTTTTCCTTATTAAGGTACATGTATGATTTAAATCCATTCTTTCATAGACACCATTAAGATAGTCCCTTTGGTTATGACTTTTGACATGATCATGATACCCAATTCTTTCCATGGGTAATCCTTATGCTTATGTTTGATTAATTATGTATTATTTATCATGTGTAACACATATTCATGAACATGATATTATGGGTGTACACACACACATATATATATATCCAATTCATGGGGTAATATTTAGTCTCATTAGACGTTATGTGCAATGGCCTTGGTGGTTAACATTAACTCATGCTCCATGTGAAATGATCTTGGTGGTTATGCTTGAGTTGTGCTCCATGTGAAATAGTTTTGGTGGTTAGAATTTAATCATGATACTTCATGTGAAATTATCCTTTAATCATGTTTATTTCATGTTTTATGTTGTTTCCACATCTCATATAATACCATGATTATATATGTTATGCTTTCTTATGTATATTCATGCTGTTTTATGCTATTGCTTCTAATCCATGTGTTATGATTTATTCATATGATTATTCATTTAATAATATTTATAGGACATGCCTTTGTTCATTTATTCACTTGGATATCCTATGAATATGTAAGGGCTCAAATGAAGTTAGGATCTCATCACTGAGTTTAAATAAAAGGTGTTTTTGTCCCATCTTTTCAGTTTTATGTACCTAATCTTCTAAAGACACTAGAATTTAGATCCTTGGTTGAATTTTATGGTTAAAATAATGTAATAATATGTGTAAAAGTCTAGTTCCATTATATTTTCTAACATGATTTACATAATGGTAATAAAATGTAAGTCCTCATATGAACTGTGAGAAAAGATGCTTAATATCTATGAATGTGATTCAAAACTTTGAGGATGCACCCGAAAAAATCCATTGATACATTCTTCAATATAGTTTATCTTATAGTGGAGTATATATTGGGTTTTAAAGAAACAATCAGTGATGTAAATATCATTAAGTGCATCTTGATGAGGTTTCCACCATAGTTCAATCCAAGAGTTTCTATGCTTAAGGATAAATATCCAAAGAAGCTTACTTTGGATAGTATTAATAGTAATCTGATTACATATAAAATGAGAAATGTTGATAATGAGGCTATAGAAAAGGGGAATTAAAATGATGTGTAATTTAATTCATTGATGGAACTTACTATATATGAAGATAAAAAATATGAATAGGTGTATGAATTAATGTCATTACTTTACTCAAATATGAAAAGGTGATATAAAATTTTTAATGGGAAACTTATGATCATGTTATTTTGATGTGGAAAAGTTGAGAACCTTATATAAAAGTTTCCTTATAAGTATCATGAGGATGATGATGATGATGAAGTTCCCATGAAGAAATATTTATCCAACGTTAAAGGTATGAGACATCATAAACACAACTCCTTCATGAAAAGAAACCTATTTTCAAAGGAGTAAAATATTTTGAAATAAAATGAGGATGGATAGATTAGGGACTACAAGACCGCAAATAATATTACCTTTTGGTTATTATTGATAGTTCTATAATAAGGGAAGAGAGTAATGATAAGGAGAAATGTAATTAAAATTCGATCTATAATAAGAATTAGTGGCTAATACTGGAGAGATAGATGTTTGTAGAGATAAAATGAAGAAATATAATAAAGTTATTCATGATGTCATACTCTATTTTCAATAATAATAAGAGGATAATTCTAGGTTAAAGGTAAAAATTTATAATCTTAAATATGTAAATATAGAAAAATCAGAGAGGTTAATTGAGTATAATGTTTAAGAACATACTATGGTTATTTATGGTTTGACTAACATAGTGAAATATCAAGACGAATGTGTGGAAGATCATGATGAGGAAGTTGTTAGCAAGTGATGAAAAGTGAAAGACCATGAGAGACTCTCGACTCCTGATATGACATCAGAAAAAAACATCAAACATGCAACATAATGTGTGAAATTTGAGCATGGAGGGGAAAAAATATAGAAAATGTGTTTTTTGGAAAATTGAAGGCACGTTAGAAAAAAAATATGGTATATATATTTTTTGAAAATAGAAATAAGTGATGGTTGAATCCAAGACACAAGCACCCAATACTTAGTTGAAGGATGATTTTTTTATAACTCAGAATCAAAAAACTCAGAGAACCTAAGATAAAACTAGAATTATAGAATAGACACATAAGAACTCATCTTGTATCAGGTATTGTTTTTATAGAAATACAATACATTCTAATTTTTTTGTTACTTAGATAATAGGAACTGAATGACAGAATAGCAAGAGAGGAAACCAAAAAGAGTATAATATTCCATGAATTTCATTAATGGTTGAAATAATCCATAAATGCATAATATATTTTCAATATCTAATTAATTTTATTCCATCATATTTTTTTTAATTATAATGGGTTTGGGAGTT
Source organism: Viscum album (assembly GCA_963277665.1). Lineage (NCBI taxonomy): Eukaryota > Viridiplantae > Streptophyta > Magnoliopsida > Santalales > Viscaceae > Viscum > Viscum album. The sequence goes on from OY728145.1 coordinate 1,106,829,063, forward strand.
TAAGTTTCAAATCATTTGATTGTGTGAATATTTTTTAAAATGAAGAAATTGAAATTGAAATTTAGTTATTTCATTTTAGAGTAATATGAATGGAGTGATATTGATTTTTATATATCCATTTATTTTTAAGTATTAGAGCATAGACTGTGTCATTTAATTTCATGATTGATAAGGAATTTGTTAAATAAAGTGGCGATTCTTTGATGATTTTGTTAGATTCACCCCCAAGATAACATAAAGAAATGAAAAAGGTATTGGCTACGTAAGAATCAAATTTATCTTAGGGGTAAGATTTGGAAAAGGGACCAGTACTTCATACGAATTAGAAAATATGTATATATTTTTATATAATAAACATCTACACTCTATGTAACCATCATTATTACCCTTTATAACCATCATCTAGCACACTGTAAGAATCAAACATGCCGACATGTCTCCGTAAGCATCATACAAGTCCTTGATATGTATTCATAGGAATCAGGAAAGCCTACATATATAATATTCTTGATCTATGTAAGTATGAATTTCATATGTGTAACCATGATTTATTGTCTATGTATGCATAATGTTTCACCTATATTCACATCATTTTGGCATGTATAAGAATAATTGTTGTTATGTATACATCATTCCTTTGTAAAAATCAGTGGTAGGATGATGTGTTAAAGGGACTTAATAGGGATCATCTATACTTAAAGATAATTATTTAGGATTCCACATTAGAATTAATGAAACTAATTGGAAGAGACCACAGGGATTATGATATTTATGATATTTTGATCAAGAGACAAATATATTAAGCTACATATCTTTTTAGAAGACATGATCATGATTGGGAATTAAATTTAATGAAAATGGAAACTTTTTAAATATTAAAAACAATCTCATAGGTTTGACCATATAAAATAGAAGGAAACAAAATCTCTTAAAAAGGGGGATGATTCTGAAGTTGGAAATTGGTTTGATGGAGTGTTCATACTGGAGAACCACACCATCGAAACTTAATTTTTTCCTTATTTTTTTACTTTTGGTTTTTTTCTTTGATTCGGTAATTCTATATTCATATTTTTTTCTATATTACCCATAAAATAGAGGGGTAAAACTTGAATTATCGATAATGGAAAGGAGATACATTTTAATGATTGAGTCCTACACTTGAGGAATACAACTATTTTCTTTTAATAATATTGTGTTTAAGGTTATAATTTTTTTACTATTTAATAATTATTGTGATAATTTATAATCTCCCACCACCCAGTATAGTTTTTTTATGAAACAAACATTATATATTGGGTGGTGAGTGTTTATAAATTTTTAGTGTATGTGTGAAGGCACTAAGTTAGCTCTAAATTTTCCAAGAGAACAAAAATAAATGGGGTTTTACCTTGGTAGTTTAAGAGAAATTTAATGTTTCAATATCTCTAATACTTTTCACACACATGGGAGGTGGTTTTGACCAAGTATTAACCACTATTACATTATTATTTTCAATAATCTTCGACCTTGGGTGTTTGATCAATTAATTTAAGAATATTTCATTTTTTATTAATATAAAGATATTTAAAACTATTTCAAAGACTATGAAAACATTGAAAAAAGAAATCCAACCCAAAACCCATATATTTCTTCATTATTCTTGTTTTCTATATCTCATATCATTAATTTACTTTGTTTTTAACACTAAAGAATCTCAAAATAACCATTTTTTCTTATTTGAAAAATAATTTTTGAGAACACCACTAAACCATAGGTTACCACTATAACTAAATTTAACTTAGGAAAATAATTTATTTCTATACACCCCAAGATAGGATTGTGAAAAGATTTGGTTCCTTTTTCAGGGAGGTAGAGGCGGAATTTTACTTTCAAAATTGCATGACTTATCTTATACTAACCAACTTTTCTGTTTGACTTAGAAATTAAAATAACTATAATAAAGAAATTGTGACATTTAAATTTAAACCTTAAATTTGAGTAATTTTCCTTGAAATAATCAAGGTATAATTTATGTTTTCTCCTTGATCCTTCCCTTAGGGAAGCCAACCCTGACCATACCCTGAGATACTTATGTACTCTATAATTCATCTATCAGAATAATGAAATTTCCATGACTATTCTATATAATTGTTTGGAATTTATAACAGTAAAATAAAATTTCTAAAAAATTTATATGGTATTTTAGGTGAAGGTGTAAATAATCACATAAAAGAGTTCACAATGGTCAACTTCACTCTCAAATCAAGATGAGCGGAAAAAGAGAAAGTCAAGTGGAGTGTATTCCCCTTTTAACTTGAAGGAGTATCTAAAGAATAGTTTTAAAACCTATAAAAAGGTGAATTTATTTTATGGTATAACCTAAAAAGACCATTTCATCAAATATTTTTTGCTAATTTCATAAGTAAAACTATTAAGAAGGAGTTTTATGCCATACAAAATCTTCATGAGTGACTCCCTATGAGTACTGAGAGTGGTTTAAGAATCTATGCACAAGTTTCCCACATACTACTATAGAGGAGCATCAAATCCTTGTATTATTTTATCAAGGATTATTATAAAAATGATAGACACTTTCAAAATGTATCATTGGAGGATATTTTATAGACAAATAACTAAAAAAATACAAGGGAGTGATTGAGAATATTTCCCAAAACTCACAATAGTTGAACACAATAGGCACAAGAACAAGAGGGATACATGAGGTAAGAACCTCTAGATCATGTCCATTTTTAGAATCTAAACATAAATATGTAACCAATATTTATAGGAAAATAGATTTGAAGAAAAAAAGTGAGAAAAAAGCATCATCTAAGTTAGGAGGTTTATGTTCACCCCCTCTTTACTGACTTGTGTTTTAAGGTACAAGGAACTGAGAATTGCGTAGAAACATTCCATCCAAGGAAATTCCAATAACTAGCTCATGGATGGAGAGAAAATTGAAAATTCCAATATATATTTTCGAACCAAAAAAATAAGTCTATACCACCATACCAAAACATATACCAATAAAAACCACCCATTTAGTAGAAAAACCCAACATTCCATAACTTAACACCTTTTAAAAAACAATTCAAATAAACCCACAATCAACTAGATTATCTTCCCACAAAATTAAAACATAAGAGGACCTATAAAAAACCCTCAACCAAAAAAAAAATAATATGTACAAAAGGATCTATGATCTAAGGATGATGAACTTAGAAATAATATTAAGGAGTTGGATAATCAACTTTGAAATCTGGTGGATACAACATCCAAATTCTCTATGAAGCCACTATCCCAATCAGTATATAACCCCAAGGAAAATGTTATCATAGTGACTAAAAGAAGAGTTAAGGAACATTATTCCCTATCCACCCTTAAACCGGAACCAAGATAAAAACATGATGAAATTGAAATTGAAAAATTTGGATAGATTTTTGAAAACCAGTCTAGGGAAGAAGAAGACAAACAAGAATAAGAGAAAGATGGACTAAGAGGAAAGATTCCAGAAAAAACATTTCAAAGGAAGAAAAGGGTGAATAAATACCTTCCACTCCCATTTCCATCTAAGATTTTCCAATCCAAGAAGATCAATGATGGAGTTTTTTAAATGGAAATTATTGAAACATTCTCGAATATTGAGATAAATATTCCCAATTTAGAAGCACTCCATAAAATTCCAAAGTATGACAAGTTCTTCAAGGAACTCTGCACCAGGAAAAGGATAATTCAAGGGAATAAAAGTGTTAATTTTGTAATAAGTGTCTCAAACCTAATTACAAAAGGTACCCAAAAAATATCAAGATCCAACGACCTTTTCTATCCCTCTCACCATTGGTTCCATATATTTTTCTAATGATTTATGTGTTTTAGGTGATTCTATTAAATTAATGCCTCACTCAATGTTTAATTCTTTATATATGTGTTCATTGAAGAATTTAAGAGTTTTGGAACTACTTTAAATCCAATCTCATACATTTTCAGTAGTATTCTTGGACTTTGTTCTAGTAAGAGTGAAAGAATTTATCTTTCTAGAAGACTTTTCAATATGGAGAAAGATAGACCACAGAGTTGCTCACTCATAATTATGGGTAGACCATTGAAAACAAACCTATCATGGGGTGTGAAAAATCAATTTTTTCCTAGGTGAAATATAGTATTATTGCTAACCCTAGTGTTGTATCCAGAGAGGATTTTCCAAAAAGCTGTTGTCACTTTTGTTAGAGAAAAATGGGGGTGTTTTTAATTGTTTGGTTAAAAGAAAATAAAGTAGTGAAATAATAGATTGAAAATAAAATTATGAAAGGGTGATTAGGAAATGGTTTTCTTTCTAATTAAAATTCTATTATATTTCTTAAATTATTGGCTCTTATTATTATTAATTGATAAATAAAAGGTTCGAAAATCTTTTCACCTCTCACCCTTGGTTGAATAGATTTTTTGAAGATTAACTTAACTAATATCATTGCATAGGTTTACCCTCCTTCCTATGTGTAAAATTTTAAAAATTAAATCAGCCATAGATACATTCAGAAATACCATATTAGGTCATTTTATTCCTAATAAACTAAGATAACCCAATTCCATTACCCCATGATCCAATAATCTCTAAGATCTCCACCACTTAACTCTTAACTATTACAGCGTATATAGAATAGAACTTAGTGAAGAGTGATTATGGATCACTAAACTAAGTAATAAAAAATAATAATGATTAAATCAAACAAAATTTAATATGATATTAAAAACTACCACTTAATACTAAAATAAGTTAAAAAATAGAGATATTTTATTCAATGATGTTTAAAGTCTTCAGTATTATAAAAGAAGAACCTTCCCTTAACCGATCACTCAAATGCTTACCCCTCTATTCAAAGTGCAAAAAACGATTAAGGGGAAATAAGAATTCATTATGGAAAATTAGAAAATAAAAACTAAATTATAAAAAATTAATAAAAATGAACTCTCTAATATGAACTCTCAACTCCTCAAACTCTCTTAACTTCATCATCTTTGAAGATCAATAGTTTCCTTATCTTTCAGCTGGTCAAACCTATGAGTTCTAGTTTTCTTATTAATAGAAATTGAAACCTATAATAGCATGAATTAACGATTATGTTAATTCATAAAAACTTGGATTTAAATGTAGATAATCTATATGAATACATGTTTGTGTATTGACTAACTCTTATAGTGAGGTTTCTAAGATATGTACAATGTTTACGGTTCCCACAATGATATTTACATAGTTTGGAGAATATTTTTTATCTATTTCAGTAATGATTAATATTTAGGTTACCATGTTTATAAATAACTAAAAATAATTTTTATATAGATGGATGATGCTTATGTAGATGAAGATGATGTTGATGTCATCCCCTAAAGATTCTTATGGAGGTGAAGGCCATATTTATGAAACATTTAAAATCATGTTTTTCACAGGAAGAATGATGCTTATGAATAAATTTCTAGGACTTTTATGATGTTTAATAATTGAAATAATTATATATTATGGTTATATATATTTTTAGATGATTATTACACAACATTAATTCATGCTTATGGTTCCAATGCCTTTTACCTTTCTTCAATATTCCTTATATAATGAGTCCATAACAATTCTCTATACATCACCACTTCCTTTATCAACTATATTATCAAGAATGAAATAAAATTTCACATAATATGCTCTAAAAATTCACATTAAAAAGATAAATAATAATTAGTATCAACCCATTCATATTAATTCAAAAATAAATAAAATGAATTTAATTTCCAAATACATTGTAAACAATTTCCACATAATCAAATGATTTGACACATTAATTCCAAAAATCATTAGAAATTAATGAATTTATAAATATAAGAGAATAAAATGAATTAAATATCAAAAAAATATCATGAATTTATTAACTATGTCAACCTTTCTTGAAGACAACAAATACTATCATCAATATGCTTTAATGAACCCTCACTATAGAGTTTTAAGTCAACATTCTCCACCTCAACATATTTTTCTCCATGAGTAACCCTTGAGAATAATTCCCTAATCACACATTACCACATTAAATAGGCTTAACCCAGTTAAGATATATGTATGTTTCATATGATCTTATCTTTAAGGAAACAGACACTTATTTAAAACACTATGGAGAAAGAAAATATTCAAGAATCTAGAACAACTTTTTATAGTTTGAAATAATAGGTAACCCAAATATTATTTGATGGATTTTATTGTTTATTTAATAATTAGGTAACTTATATTTCTTCTCAAGTTCATGAAATACAATAAATGAAAGTGAGAAATCCCAATCGTATTTCAAATTTAGATCAACTCCCAAATCTAGAAATAAAAATAATTCCTAGTGATAATTATTAATGGAAGGAGAAAAATTTCTCCTAATATTTGTTAATAACCTAACCTAAAACCATGTAAAAAATATGGTTGAAATTTTATGGGAGAATGTGCAAGAAATAGGTTGGAGTTTAAGTTATATCCCTTACATTAATCCCAAAATCTGCATGCATAAAATTATGATTATGGAAAATTCAAAACCTATTAATAATCCCTCAATGAATATGAATATCACTATGATAAATGTATTTAAGAATAATATAGAGAATAATTTAGAGGAAACCATCATCTGACCCATTTCAAACTCAAAATGGGTCAACCGAATTCAAATTGTTCCCAAAATATCTAGATTGACCACAGTGAAGAATGTGACAAACAAGTTGATACCTATTAAAATTCAAAATATACAAAGAGTTTTTGTAGATTATAGAAAACTAAATCTGTTCACTAGGAAAGGCAATTTTCCTATCCCCTTTATTGACCAAATGTTGAAGATATTTGCAGGCCAAACTCACTATTATTCTCTAGATAGTTTTTAGGTTATTTATAGGTACCCATTTCCCTATAGAATAATGAGAAGACACATTTTATATATCCCTTTAACACTATTACTTATTGAAATATTCTATTTGGATTTCATAATGCTCCAGGTACATTTTATAGGTGTATGATAATCATATTTTCTGATCACATTGATGAATTTTTGGAGGTATTTTTAGATGGATTCACTATTTTTGGAGATTATTTTGATCATTATTTTAAAAGGATTTTTTTTAAAACGTGAATGGAAATTTACTTGGTTTTGAACTTTGAAAAGTGTAATTTTATAGTGGATTGAGGAATCGTCCTTGGGCATGTCGTTTTTTAAAAAGGAACAAAGGTGGATAAGTCCAACATTGAAGTGATAAATTATTTTACGTTATCCCACTTATGTGAAACATATTAGATACTTTCTAGTAAATATAGTATTTTATAGGAGATTGATAAAGTATTTTAGAATTATTTTTCCTCCACTTTACAGTTTAATTATGAAAGATAATAAATTTAATTTTAATGATTATTTTATGTAAGTATTTGATTAATTGAATAATGGACTAATCAAACCATTAACGATGAAGCCACCAAATTGGAAATAACCATTTTAGTTACTTTGTGAGGCTTTCAATAAAGTAGAGAGAACAGTTATATCCTGAAATATTTAAATAAAATCTCAAGACATTTCATATATATCAATGACACTAGATGATTCATACCTTAACTACACAACCATTGAAAATGAGTTCTTATTTGATTTCATTTCTTTGGATAAATTCAAATCATAGTTTTTAGGAACTAAAGTTATATTTTTTCTTTTCATAAAACCGTTAGGTACCTGATGAAAATTGAAGGATATAAGACTAGGTTTTTGAGGTGGATAGTGCAACTTAAATAGTTCAATATAGAAATAAAATAAAATAACAGAACTAGGAACCAAGTGGATGATCATGAGAGTAGCTTACCCATTATAGTATAAGTTGAGATTTAAAACCAAGAACCAGGGAATGGCCAAATTATAGGAGAAAAACATTGCATGGTTTAAGGATAAGTACCTTGGTGTGAAAACATGGTCAACTTTTTGGTAACTTCTCAAGTCACATATCACTTAAACCCTTAATAAATTCTTAGGAACAAATCCAAATTAAAATTTTACATTTTGAAAGATCATTATCTATGGAAAATAAATAATGTAAAAGTGATAAGAATATTATTACCTTGGAGCTAGATAAAAATTGTTTTAGAACATTTCTAAAATCTAAATTATTAAGGAAAATTTGGACACCAATTTACTAATATTATAGTTTTAGAATTATAAATTTATTGTCCTACATTGATTAAACATAAACCTTATTTTTGTAAGAAATGCGAGAATTTCAACTCACTAGAAACATCTCAAAATGATAATGAATACCCTAAAAACCAATATGATATTGTGATGTTTTTGAATAATAGGGAAAATATATCATGTGATCCATTATAATGTAATTTGTTAACTTGTAAATTTTTCTCATAGCTGATTTTGTTACAAAATGGGTGGAATATAAGTCCACTAATACTGATGATACTAATACTATGTGTTATTTTGTTAGGGTTATTTTTTTTTATAGGTTTGGAACCCCAATATCCATATTTTTTATCAATGAATCAATTTCTATAATAGATCCATGTAAGATTTTATGAGGAGGTATGTAGTGAATCACAATACATAAGCACCCAACCATCTATAAAAAAATAGGGTAGATGAAATTTCAAATAGAGGAATCAAAGCGATTTTGGAGAAAACTGCTAAAACATACAAGAAAGATTAGTGAAAAAGGTTGGAATCCACATTATAGGCCTAAAATACATCTTACAAAATCCTCCTTATAATGATTCCATACATGGTGATTTATGGAAAGATCAATCACTTACCTATGGAGATAGAATGCAAGGTATATTGGATAGTGAAAGAGATGAATTTAGACCTAGACAAGGATGTAAAATAAACGAAACTACAAGTATACAAATTATAGTAATTTTGGAGATAATCCTTTGAAAATTTAGAAATTTACCAATAAAAAACATAAGTGGATCATGATATATTAATTCAATAAAAAGTATTCAATCTAGAGGACCAAGTGGTGTTATGAAACTCAAGAATTAATCTAATTCTAGGTAAACTTCATTCTAGACAGGAAGGTCCATTTATAGTTACTAATGTATATCCATTAATTGTTGTTTATATCACTAGAGAAGTACATAAGAACCTGTTCAATATTAATGAGAACATGATTAAGAAGTATAATGGAAACTTTTCTTGGGAACCAATGAAGGATATCACACTCTTCCAACCTACTTATAACTGAAAACCATCATGTTATACCTATCCTTGAAATTTATTTGATTGTTGTGATTCCATTTAAAAAATCTATTTTACATTATAAACCTATTATAATGAATTGAGGATACTGCATAAATTATGTTTGTCATAGACAAACTTTATAGTTTTTTATTTTCAAATATATTTTTTCTTTTTTAAAATTTTTGTGTCTTGTTTAAGTTTTTAATGTGTGTTATTTTTTCATTTTAGCGTGTTTTTAAACAAATTGAGCATAATTTCAATTCCCTAAAAAACTTTGAATCTATTCTAATGTTGAGGAAATGACTTGACCCATTTAATCATCTCATATGAATGTTTAAATGAACATATTTTCAACTTCTATGTGAGGGAAATTTATGAAAGGATCATTGATTTTTGAATCCCATTCCATGAAATATGACCTATATTTTAATTACTTACCTGATAAGTTTATAAACCTATTTTGACATATTATTCCATTTACACATCTTTTTATATTACTTGGAAATACAAGAATAACTAATACATTTTTAATAATCTAGTAGAAAACTTGGAGTATTGTGAATTATTGGTTATAAATTATTGAGGCATTCTTTGGATTTTAAATCCCCTTTTACAATGAATCTAAATTCTATGATACCATTTGATTTAATCCTTATATCCCTAAAGATACATGAATTAACTTATTTTTACGTCACATTATAAGAAAAAACGTTTATATATACCATACTTTATAAGTGGATTCATGATCTAGATTGAATTCATGTTTGTAAAATGGAGAAATTGAGATGGAACATGCGGTTTTGAATAATCTTCTTGATTTGACATTTGAGGTAATAAAAATTATATACTATGGATGTATGAAATAAAGCATGTTTGGAAGGATGGGAAGAATAACTAGTTACCATTAAAATCTAGGCATGGAAGTATATAATTGTTTTAAAGTCAAAATTTGACTCAATTTTCCTAAAAAATTCAATTCTAGATAGAAATTCATGGTTTGAATTCAAGTTGAAACAATGTCAAAAAGGGGGAAATAATGATGAAATATATAATTTAAGATGAATTTATTTTAGGAGGACTTCCCAAGAATATTTATAGTAGTTTTTATAATAACTGATGTTGTTTGGAAGTTTAAATCTATATTTCAATTTAACATACACGTGCTTTGTAGTAGGAATTGTTTCAAAAGAAGTACCGATTCTATTAGAGAAAGTTATTTGAATACATCCAAATGGAGGAAAATAATTCCTAATCTATGGAAAGTTATATCTCACACCAAAAAATGAGATTAAAAGTCCTTCTTTACCTTCAATAGAAGAACCAAATTAATTTTGTTTTGAAATCCACTGATGGAAATAAAGAAGGGTTTCTACTACAAAAATGATCAATGTGTGATATTTACTTTTATAACTCATAGGGGTGAATCCAAATCAATTTAAGGGCGAGTGAAGGATGATTATATTCTTAAAGGAAACTAAAAGTTATGCATCTTGCTTCAATATTAAGACAAAAATCCCAATCTTCCTTAGAATATTTTCAATTTAACCCACAAACCATAATGCATAGAACATTTCTAAAAATCCCCCATTATATTTGAAAATACTTGAATAATTGGGTATATATTTAGAAATTATTAAATCCTATATAGAACCATTCATCATCTTGTCATAAGGAATACATTTCTTAAAATTCATACTTGAGTTTTGAGTAAAACATTCCCAATAATGTATGTATAAGTATGAATGTGAGGATAAAAGATGGGAAAATTAGTTATTAATGAAAATGATAGAACTTTTAAAATTAATAAGACATGATATTTTTGAAACCTATAGTGTTGAAAATGTGAATTTCATTTGGGATAGTGACCGATTTTTTCTTGCATAATATTTTTGAGGATAAATTATCTAGGAGTCCAAGGATTAAGTGTTAGGGAAATTACATAGTCTATAAATTCATAATATATTGTCAATATTCATTTAATTTTGTTACCTCATATGTATTTATTGTTTAAATTATACTATTTTTTGGAATTTAATTGTCAAATCATTTGACTACGTGTATAATTTTTAAAAATGACAAATTTGGAGTTTAATTTACTTATTTGATTTTTGGAGTACTCTGTATAGAGTGATAATGATTATTCAATATATTTATATTTTGAAGGATTGGAGTATGGAGTTTGAAATTAGATTTCATGCTTTATATTTTAGTTATTAAATAAACTGGTGACACTCAGAGGATTTTTATATATTCCTCCCCAATAAAATATAAATAAATGACAAATAAATTGTCTATATTAGCATCATTTCTATCTTAGGGATGGAATTTTGAATTGGGAAAAGTGCTGTATAAGCATCAAACAAGCCATAGACATTTCTGGTTAACCATCGACCAACCTCTATGTGACCATCATTCCATACCTATGTAACCATCATCCAGTGCACCCCAAGCATCATAAAATCCAAAAATGTACCCATAATTTTTAGAAAAGTTCCCAAATTGATTTCATAGTATATAAAAAATTCTATGCATATATGATTATTGTTATGTGTAAGTATGAATCCCAACTACATAACCATGATTCTTAGGCTACTTATTCATCATTTTCCACCCTTGTACACATCATATTGGACTACATAAACATTATTATTGCTGATTATTCATCAGGCCTTTATTAATATTAGTGGAAGTATAATGGGTCAAAGGGAATTCATAGGGATCATCTATACTCAAGCTGAGTTTTTAGGAAAACACATCATAATTCATGAATTCAAATATATGAGGCCATATAAATTATAATCTTCATGATATTTCAACCAAGAAACAAAATAAAAAAAATTGTAGACTTTCATTAAAGAGAAGATCAAAGATGGGAACTAAATACAACAAAGAAGGAAACATTATAAAAATTAAAAAAGGAATAATCATGGAGGGTTGATCATTTAAAAGATAAGGAAACTAGATTTATTAAAAAGGATGATGACTTTTAAGGTAAAAGAAGGATTAATGGAGAGTTCATATTGGAGAACCATGCTGCTAATATTTTTTATTTTTTTAACTTTATACTTTTTTATTTAATTTTAATTTTCATTATTCTTACTCTTTAATATATATTAACCTTAAAATTAAGGGGTAGTACTTGATTTATTGGTTAAGGTAAAAATATCCATTGTAATACTTGAGTCTTTTACTTGATGGATAAAACTCTATTCTGTTGATTGATGTCATTTTTAGAGAATATTAGGCTTTTAATATGACTATCTTTAAGGTTGTAAACTTATTCATTGTTTAATTATTAGGTTTATTTTTATATTATACCTCTAACTAATACAACTTTTCAAAGAAATGAACATGAAATATTGGGTGGTGGGTGTCTAATAATTATTGGAACTTGTGTGAAGGTAACGAGTTACCTATAAATTTACCAAGTGCACTAAATCCAAATTGGGTATTTCCTTGGTAGTTTAGGATTGGTTTACTATTTCAATATATTTGATACTTTTCACACACCTAAGAAGGGGTATGATCAATTTTTACTCACTTTTATACCAATATTTTTAATAATATTCAACCTATGGTGTTTGATGTATTAATTGAGGAATATTTCATTTATAAATTAACAAGAAGAAAAGTAAAACTATTTTAAAGAATATGATGGAATTTAAAATTTAAATCAATCCCAAAATCATAAATTTCTTCATCATTCATGTCTTTAATATGTTGTCTTAGTAATTTAATTTTTTTTTCAAAACCAAACAATCTAGAAAACACTCTCTTTTTTTAAGGGAATACCATTTTTTGAGAAATCCATTTTAGAGACTAACTTAGGCTACCACTATAACTATATTTAAACTTGAAAAATAATAGATATTTCCACGCCCCATGATAGACCAATGTCAATGTTCACTATTTATGGTGCGGAGGATTTGGATATATATCCAGGAATTTCCTATTAATAATATAAAGGAATGTGCATATGAAGAACCAAAATGGATAGACCCAAGAACATAATGGTTCATCAGGTGGGATGAAAACAAAAAATTGATTTTCAAAATTTAAATATTAATTTGATCAACAATACTATAAGGATTTTAAATAAAATAAATCAGCATTAGGTATGAAACTGAATACATGGATACAAAATAAGAGAACTAAGAAGGTAGTCTTTGTAGATACTTTTTTAAAAGAATAATATTGTGATAGTGTATGGATCATTGGAAGTAACTAAAATTCTTATATGTTGGGAAATAAGAATATTTTTTACATTAATTAAGTATAAAAGATAACATGTCATTAGATTTAGATATGATAAATACTAAAATATTATTATCTCTTTGAAAACCAAATCTAGGGGAAAGAATATGAAACGTGAAAATATCTTAGCTGTAGAAGGTCTCAGTTACAATTTTATAAGTATTATTTAACAATAAGACCTAGTAATGTTATAAAATTTTACAAGAATACTTGTATCACCAAGTAATTGTACTTTATAGTTTTTATGTAGGGGAAGTGAATGAAGGGGAATCTCAACCTTGTTAGTGGATAATAATATACGTTCTTTCTGTCTGATTAAGAAGAAAAAATTATGTTATAAAAACTTATATATTTGAGGGAACAATCCTCGAAATATCTAGTAAAAAATGATTGAGCTCATGATCTCCCTTAACTATCATTTTATTATACTCACATGTGAGATATTTTTTATAAATGGGAACATTATTAAAAATATATAAAAGGAAAAGGAAAAAAATTAGACAAGGGTTCTTGAATTGGTGCATGTGGATTTGTGGTCTAATATCATTGAGGTCCATTGTTGGGAAGAGGTATTATGTTATTTTTATTTAATATTTCATAAGGATGGAATGGATAATGGTTTAAATGGACCAATCATAACACATATAAAAATTACATCATTATAAATGAATATTCAATACATATCATATTAGTACACATCTGAGGACCATAAATGTTTAGTGTATTTGGAGACTAGATATATAATCTTATTTTAGAAAATATATTCAATAGATGCCAACAAATAATTCAAACATAATACCCTTCTAAGTCGTACACTACTTAAAAACATTCTTCATAACTCAGAGAAATGATAAATAAGAAAGGGAGAGCTTAGACGCTTAATAAGGGTAAACATGTGAGATATCATTCAATGATAATAAGATATCAATAAATGTATGAGAGAATGATTATAACATTATAAAATCATACCAAAAAATTCACAGATCATAAAAAATAATTGTGGAATAAATCTTTGGATGTTCATAAGACATGAATAATAAGAGAATAAAGGATCATAGTCCATGAGAATATAATATTTTCATAAGAACACATCATAAGACATTGGAATACACCTAATCAAAGAAATAATTTGTATGTATATCTACAAAGACATTCATCACATTTTGGTCTTGTGATAACCACCTGTGTACCATCTTTTCTCTTGGGATAACCTACTGTATACCCTCTTTTGGTCTTTAGATAACCTCTCATCCACCCTCTTTCTGGTTTAAGAGAACCTACCATATACCCTTTGAGAATATAAAATTTAAACAATTCCCAATTCAATGTAGTTCTATAATGGATACACCCATCACATAATTATAATCCATTCATATATATTCCACATAAACATGGAAATATATATCATTTTTCCTCGGTGTAACCCATGGAATAAAAAAATATTTTCATCTAGATTTCATCATGATACTTTATAACCATCCATAGAAATAATAAAGATATAATCATTATAGTATATCCCAATTTAAGTATAAGTAATGTTAATGGATTATTTCATAGATTAAAATACATTCAAAATATCACTTGAAAATTTATAGAGGAGAATAACCTTATCATCTAGAAAAAACTTATTTAAAATATAAAAATTTATAGAATATTTTATAAAAAAATTTGTTTGAAAAGAACTATGGAAACTTTTTATGGATACATAAAAAGAAATAATATTCATAATTATGTGAAAATCCATTTGTTTTATAAATGTTAAAACAAATATTTCATTCACACCTTTGGTAAAAAGTATCTCATTTTGAAAAATAAAAAAATATACCTTTTAATATTTTTTTATAAAAGGTAAAAAATGTTTAAAAATTACTATCATAAATCATTTTATAATAGAAAAAATATTCTTTAAAACATTTTAAAGAAAATTTGTACATGTGTAAAAATATTTCCTACTAAATGGAGAAACAAAGTTGGTTTTCCTTAAACACATTTTCAGAGTTTTGAGTACTTAGAGAGAGGTAAATGAAATGAAAACGTGTAATATATATAAATAAATAGATAGTAAGAAAAATAAAAATTTGTGAGATATGGATCATATAATTTCATCATCATAAATTTGAACATAAATAATCCTAATAAAAACAGAGATTCTAGCATAAAACCCTTACTACTTTGGTAACGTTTGAATCATAAACCCCATGATTGAAATAAATTTAAATAAAAATCTATATAACATTAATATTAATAGATTCATGATATAACATATAAAAGAGGTAGTATTTCTACTAAATAAATGAAAAAAGTGTTGAATATGACATATGTATCACAAAAACAAAAGTGAGATGAAAAACCCTTACCTCATGTCCAAATTACTTCATAAGAACTCTAAAATAAATAATTGTACATTTAAATTTATTATAATTCTATACCAGATCCATATTCATACTTAAAATACCATACTTGGTTTAATTATAACATATTATCACCTGTTTATTAAAAATCTTTCATTTTCATCATTATTTTAGGTGTTAAATGCTTCATTTCTCATATATGTTTCGGTTTAATAGTTGTGGTCCTTATAAATTGACAATTTTTACAAAATATTCATAAAATTAATATTTTAATAAGTATTTGATTTAGTAATTATATACAATTTTATAACTATTTATATAAATCAGGTATGAAAAAAGAATTACATCATTTGTGGAGATGGTAGTCCGTATGTACCCACGAGTGATGTTTCCACTTTTTGATGGATGGAATAAAAGAAAGTTAAATTATAATTAATATTTATATAATAATTATTATATAATAAATATAATATATATTCATGTAATCTATCCTTATTACCATCTATGTAAATCAAAAATGAGAAATGACTCACATCGCGTCGTGGAGGTGGTAGTCCACACATTCATATGATCAACATATCATTTTATGATGGAAGAGAAGGTAAGAAAGGTATATAAGATATCATAATTAAAAAATCATAATTATTAAAAAAATATCATATATAAATATTAAATACATCATAATAAAAAATCATGAAATATGGTTATGTAAAATTAATCTTATCACTACATTGAGGCGGTGGTCCACATGTACACACGAGTGATAATTTCATTTACTATTTGAAAGAATGGATGTGTAAAATGGTTATACAATAACCATAGAAACATCTAAATATATTTATTACACTATATAAATCATTTTTGGATGGATAGAATAGATTTATTAGAAGTATAAGAATAAATAAACATTGAAAGAGTTGATAAAGATGATTACCTCTTCTTTGAGAGACCTCCTTCAATTTACACCATAACCCTTTGTTGGATGGTCTTAGGGTAAGACTAGAAGCTTACTAATGAAGGGAAAAAATATATAAAGGTATTTTTATAGGTATTTCATAATATAGAAGGCTAAAATTATAGGAATGAAAGAGGATAAGAGGTTCCCTTTTATAAGTGAGGGGAAAGACCCTCATGGAATTACTTAAAAAATTTAAATAATTTATGTCACTTTTGGGTGAAAGTGGAAAAAAATGAAAATTATTTTATTTTAAATTAATATAAGGTCTAAATATATCAAACCAATAATATTTAGGCAATTTTTAGTGGAATTTGTACCTTTATCTCTTAGTTTAACCCCTGCTAAACCCGTTTTAACCCAGATCATGATTTTTTTTACCATTTTACTATAAATTATCACCAAAAATGAAATCATAATCCTTAAAAAACTTCTTAATTATGACTAAAAATATGGAATATATTTTATAAAATTCAATTTTTATCATTGGGAGAAATTAATTTTAATATAGTCTCACAAAATGCAATAATAAAACCATTTTTTGGAAATATTAAAACCAAATTTAGTATCATCACTTTACTATTATACATAATTATATGAATTTATAAATATTTTATACAATATATATTATATAAATTTCATTAAAAATAACTAATAAATAGTGATTTATTTAATTTATTAAGATAAATACACCTTGCACACATAAAAGCAGTTTTTCAAAAAATAAATCTTTTCACCTTTAAAATATTTTATATTTATTCTTAAATATTAGATAACAAATTTATGAATTACTATTCATACATTAAAAATAAATTTCATTGAAATAAATTTTTAATACTGATCAATTATAACACCCTGATTTTTTGTGATTTTTTTTTTCAAATACATTAAATTTCATTGATAGCTTGCATTACACATAAAACCCAGTTAAGATTGTACTTTATAAAACCTTGGTTTAGATTGAGTTTCATAAATCACTATGTCAATATTTTTCTATACGCAACACTATGTTAGCTTGCGTTACACATGACACAAAGTTTTAACAAAACCATGATATTTTATTAATATAGTTATTTAAATATGATTTTTATAACCTATTCATTAAACATAGCGAGATGAATAATAATAAATAATTTTTCAAATATAATTTATAAAGGTTTTATATAAGGAAAATATATTGATAAAAATAGACTTAAATTTTGGAAAATTCTTTATATGTTTTAAAAATACTATTTTTAAAAAATATCTTTTGTTACTCCTTATGAATATTAATAAAATTAATCTTTTAAACTTTTAGAAAATTAATTTGATAAAATAATATTAATTTTTTAATTAATCTTGTAAAAAATATCATAGGGTGAATTTTTGGGCTTTTTTTTTCTGAAAAGTTCCATTTTTTGATGAAAAGTGAAATATATAGAATTTTAATTGAAAACTCCTTATTTGTTTAATTTATTTTTAAAGATAAATTATATTTTAAATTTATTCTAAGGTTGAATTAGTTCAATTATACATCAATTAATCTAATTTAAATAATTTTTTCAATTTTTTATTGAATTTTGATATAAAAACATTGTAAACTATTAAAAATTTTCTGAAAACATGCTTCTTATCGCGTCTGTGGAATTAAATTTTCCTCTTATATGAATGGAATTAAAAAAAAATTTATTCCATATTTTGAATGAAAATAATTTTATATTATCTAAAAATATAAAAATATTTTTTACCAAAATGAATAGTGAAAATAGTAAAAATTAATTACCAAAGTCAGGGTAAAAATGGGTTTATCAGGAGTTAAAATAAATTGATAAGGGTTACAATAACATATAAATTTATCTAAAAACTTTTTTATGGACATATTTTACCCCTATATATTATAGTCTCAAGAATTTTCCAATATTGGGGTCTTATTTCATAAAAGAAACATTGGTGAAATTCTTTATTTTCAAAAATTACAAGTGTGCCACCCATCTAACTAATCAAAGGCCACACCTCTCCTATCTTATTAACACCTTGAAATCATTTTTTCTTGTCAAATTATGTCTCTAATAACTTCTAAAATTTTCTAATATAATCTTAGAATCCATATTTTGGACAAAAATCCAACATAGGAAGGCTTTTGGTGGAAATATAAGGATGATACCTGAAGAAGAGGTAACATTCATCAATGAGAATTTTTGATTTATTTCTTCCTCCCAATACTTAAATTAATATTATACAATGATGATATATTATCCTCAGTATATTCTATATACTAGAGTGTTTTTATGTTATGTACATGACCTACAACTATCTCCACTTCCATCGAATGGGTTGCGAAATCATCATTGATGTGTACAGAGGAATTCCACCTCATGAACTGATATCAATTTTTTCTCTATTAAAACCTATAAGGGATAGAAATAATTATGGATTCATTGGTATATATTTTATTTATAGTATTTTGATGCTTATTTAATTATTATATCACACATATCTTCATACTTTATATTCTATGGAAATACGATAACATTGCTTGTGTGTATGTTGGACTACCACCTCATGAAGCGATGTGATTTGTTCATGATTCACATTGAAGGTATTAAGGATGAGATTAATGGAAATGTGTAGTATATTTTAAATAAAATTTTTTCTAGTATAATACTATATATAATTTAATTTTCTTTCATTCAATTTGAAAAGAAAATGGAAATAACATTCAAACGTACGTATGACCTATCGTCTCTATGAATGGTGTATTTCATTTCATATCACCAAATTTTATGAATTTATATAAATAAATATATTGTAAAGATATATGATATTTATATCATGTTTCAATTTTTTGATATTATGAAATAATGTTCATTTTAAGAGGACAAAAAATAACAAGTCAAAACGTACAAAAATACAATGTAGTTATTTCCAAAAACACTATTTTAACAAGGGGTTGTTAATAAAAGGGTAATAAAATTTCATAAGAAATTAATGTATGGGATGATATATAAAAATATTTTCATTTAATATATGTATAAAAAACATATATTTATTATATAGAATGTTTAAATGAGTATAATAGAAGTCAAGGCTTATGGTATGGGATTTATAGTCTCTCTTTTATTTCTTAGAGACATATGAAAATTCCCCCTAGTTTATTTGTGTGGTGTATATACTACAACTTTGAAATGTTATATAATGAATACCATAATTTTAATGATATTTATAGTTTAATATTATGTTATGAGATATTAGGTCTTATGATTTAAAAGGTTACTAAAGAGGTAAGGGATTACCCTCTCCATTTTTACTTCTATGAGGCACATTCCATATTCAACACCAATTTCATTTTTGTTCTGTATATACTTCCCCTGAATATATTTTATTATTATTATAATTTAAATTATTTCTATTTATATATCATTTTTTTATATTTCGTGGGTTTTATGGTTCAAAATTTAGAAAAGTAGTAATGTTTTTTGTCCCAATTTTCCTTCTTCGAGACATATGGTATGTTATGAACCTTTCAAGAGGTTTATATAAAGACAATTTGAAATGTAATATCATTAATTTAATTTTACTAATTATATTTTAAGATCCATTATATTTTACTCCTTCATGGTTATTATGATTCAAAGATACCAAAGTGGTAATGATTTTATGTTACAATCTCATCATTTATCAGGATTGTTTATGATTATGTTTCTAATGATAAACTTTTAGGATATATATGTCAAGAAGATCATAAATTTTATTATAATATACTTATTTATGTTATTTTTGATTAATAGTACCATTTACTCTATTTTTTACTCAAAATAGTTGATAAAATGTTTTTAAGAAAACCTAACTTTATTTCTATCTTCGATCAGAAATTGGTTTTCTTCCAAAACCAGATTTTCTAAAAATGTTTTCAAAAAACTGTTTTTTTATTCTAATACAATTTTAATTTTTTTTACCCATGTTTTATTTTACTTAATTTTTTTAAAAGGAATCTTTAGGTCATTTTTCTAACAATGCCTATTTGGCTTTTATAAAAAATGTGAAAGGAATCTTTATTTTAATGTGCACGGTATAAGAAAAAATTACATTATTCATGAAAATTTTTTGTTTTAAGGATTAGTTTATAAATTTTTAAGTTTATTGTCATGACCCATCCTTGGGACCCGTGTCGTGACTACCCCAAGCCCGCCTTCCATAGGCCAGGGGCTGGCGACTAGCACCAAGGCATAAATCCTGACAAAAAGGGGAAGGCATTGACTTTATAAGTAAATAAACACCAAAGAGTAAGCCAGCAGAAGTAAACACTAAGTAGACAGAGTACAAGTAAGTGCGGAAAGTAAATGGGCCAGAATACAAACCCAAAATGAAAGTAAAGTACAACTGGAAAGAAAGTACAACAACTGAAAGTAAAGAAGCAACGTCGAGCCGTCCACTGGAAGTCCCACCTGAAGGGTGGGTACAGATAGCCACCTCTGCTCCTTAGGTCCAGCCGTCCGCTCCGTATACGCCCCGCCTAGTGGTCCACCTCCAGGTACTGACTACTCCTCTAGCCTCTACCACAATCAGCACTGTCCGTCGTCTGCATCCATGACAACGTAGTGCGGTCATAGCCCGTGAATGGGTGAGTATACGCTACTCATTAGGGACCCCGAGACCCCCGAAGGTCTCCCAGAATACACAAAGGATAATCCACAAAAGAAAGATACAATCACGAAGTAACAACCAACACTACTTAGGTATATGCCCATATATACACCTAAGTCATCAATTCCAGTTCGGCTCCTGCATCCGAGCCCAAGTTCGATCGCGTCCACATAGGATAACACAACACAATTTACATAGGAAAGAAAGTCAATCACATCGAAGATAACGATTCAAAGTCAAGACTCATCTCACACAGGTATACTTATTAGGTGATAGAGATGATCAGATATAGCCAGTGATTCATCTAAGTTGGGACCCACGTAGGATACTAAACCAGCTACTCTGCCAGACCCACATAGGATAGCAAGAACAGAGTCAGACACTGCTAGACCCACATAGGATACAAGAACAGTAGTTAGTGCCGTCGAACCCACATAGGATTTCAGTATGATCTTCATCGCGGCCGAACCCACATAGGATTTTAGTGCAGTCTTCATCCCCGTCGAACCCACATCGGATTTCAGTACGGTCTTCATCGCTGCCGAAACCACATAGGATTTCAGTGCAGTCTTCATCCCCGTCGAACCCATATAGGATTTCAGTAAGGTCTTCATCGCTGCCGAACCCACATAGGATTTCAGTGCAGTCTTCATCCCCGTCAAACCCACATAGGATTTCAGTACAGTCTTCATCGCTACCGAACCCACATAGTATTTCAGTGCAGTCTTCATAGTCGCAGCCAGCTCTAGGGTTCCCGCACACAGCATGCTCATTCCGGGAGGGTCCTCTCCATGAGCCAAGGGGTCGATACATCAACTGACATGTAGTCCAGAGTAGATGTATCTCAAAGTTCCATCTCGACTAGAGGAACTCAACGTGACAGACAACGCGTCAATCGGACACCCGGTCTGAGGGTTATTGGCTTTTTCATTCCAGGGGCCCGGTTGGTTTTTAAGTCAAAAACAACCCGTCCGCACTCCAACTGCATCCAAAACTTGAGCGGAGTAAGACAAAATGTCCGTCTCACTAAGAGGAATCCAACAAAGTTGATAAAACGTCAATCGGACGTCCGGAGCTCAAGTTATAAGCGTTTCTGCTCCGAGGGCCCGATTGGTTTCGTGTTCGAACCAACCCAGCCATACCCAAAGTTCTTTGAAACCTGCAGTGTAATATACCAAAACGACCGTCTCAATCCATGGATTGATACGAAACTGACGGTGAATCGATCGGACGTCCGTAGCCCATGTTATGATTTAAAGACCGGAAGTGGTCTGAAAATGGGGGGGGGGGTCTGGGCCCGGACCGACCCGAGCCAACCCCCCCTTGGTCGGCCCGAACCGTGTTGACCCGAACCGGGTCCGGACCATTAGGGCGCGGCGCGGCCCGGCCTGGGTGGCCCGACCCGGTGTGGCTGGTCCGGCATGGGGTGGCCCGGCGCTGGCCGAGCGGGGTAGGCTCGACGCTGGCCGAGCGACCATGCAAAGGGGGCACTGCCCCCTTGATTGGAGCCGCGGCCCCCGTGTAGGGGATGCTCCTTGCCATTGGACGCGGCCCGGCGCCGCGTCGCCCACGGTCCCGGGCGGCCGCGGGACCAGCCGCCTGCCGCCACGGGAACAGCGGCCTACCGCCGCGGCTGAAGCCGCGACGGCCCTTCTGGCGGCGCGCCAGGCGCCGCCGCCTCCTGGCGGCTGGCCCGTGCCAGCCGCCGCCTTCAGCCGCCGGTGCTGCCGTGCCGACGTGACGCGTCGGCAGGGTCTTTTGCGGTCCACTAGACGTGCTCCAATGGTCCGTTTTGCCTGCCATCTTCACCAGCGGTCCTCTTAGGACCGACTGTTCACTGCAAAGACCTCAAAACGCGCTTGCGGCCTGCTTCGTCGCCGCCCGTCGATCCGCACACCAAGAACAAAGAAACGGATGGTTCATACTTGTTCGTTGGTCCTCACCCACCGTGTTATCCGTTCAAACGACTTCCGACAATTAAACACATGTCGAGGATATAATTCAGATAGATTTAATTGAACCAAAAACCCCTACCTCAAGGTGTTGATGAACGAAGATCGTCGCGGGAAAAGGCGTCGCGGGAGACGGCGTCGCAGAAGAGGATCGTCGGCGTCTCAGAAGAGGATCGTCGGCGTCGCAGTACATGACGTCACGTCATCGATCTCCAGGGAACTAGCATTCTTCGTCGTCTTCCATCGGAGGCATGCGTTCTTCATCGTTCTTCGCGTTCTCTAACGAAGAAGATGAAGATTCAAGGCTTTGAGTAAATCCTCCCCCAAATCTCTCGCACGAAACAACAACTATAATAAAATAAGGCCTTGCCTTATTTTATTTCCCACGCCAACAGTTTTTGAAATTCAAAAACAGATCCCGCTTTAATTATCGAGCGTTTCCCAATTAATGAGGCATTGAATAATTCTATTAAATGTGAGAGCTGACTTGGCATTTAAGAGGGGGGTGCATGTGAGTTACCACATTTAATGCACGTGGAAGGTAAAAGGAAATAAAGGGGTGGGGCTCGTGCGGGACCCACCTCACTAATATCCTACCTAGGAGTTAGGATATCAGTGGGTCCCACTCCAACCGCCATGCCAAGATTAACACTGCTTAGAATAAAAATAAAATCTGTTGCACATTATTTTATTTGATTCTTTAGTTAACCCAAAAATTTATAAACCTCACCCGAGCATACGCAACTCCAGAAAAGGCATTCTTAAGCAATTACCGGTGCTGCGATTCCATCGGTGCCCTCGGAATTCGATTCCGAGCACCGGTTCAAAATATAAGAAAACTCGCTCATTCGTTCACTGAACGTACCCAATCGAAACTTTGGAAAATGATTCTGGGCAAACCGGGCCTCAGAATTAGGTGCTGTCAGAAACTGCATTCTTGTAAAATCCAAAGAAAATTAAGAAAAAAATTTCCCTTGAAATTTACGGGTCTTTACATTTATTTTAAAATAAAAATATTTTCAAATTTTTTTATATTAAAAAAACAAACTTTTAAATAGGAATGTATATTTTCCTCAAGAAAAATATAAGGCATTCAGGCCATTTAGGAAGGTATGCTGTGATGAAATGATTATGAAACATGCATCTTTTTTATAGGTTATGATATGATGGAATATTTATGAAACCCAGTTCATTTCATCGGATATGATATAATGAATGTGTTATGATCTTTTTACACACATAATTATGGTATTCATTTTGAGATGTGTGGGACCTATATTTCCATCCAATTCATTGGGTAAATATTTATATCTCATGAGATAGATAAGACTGGAACCGGGAATGAACCCATTTATTAAATGGAATTTCTCTACTATAATGGTATTGAGAGTGAACCTTGACTACTATGGTGGTATTGGGAGAGAACCCATTCCACTATTATTGCCTTGTAAATGATCCATGACTAATATGGAGATGATATTATATGATTATATGTATGCTAAAAATCCATGACTTGTGCCATTGGTATTCTCTCATGGATCATGTTCTTTGATTCCCTTATGATTCAAATTTTTTGAATTTACAATATTTATTCCTTGAATCATTATTATGATATTTGATATATAGGTTATAGTTTTATAATGTTATTATCATTTTATGATACCCTTGAAATCATGCTATTCTTATATATCTCCTTTGTTTACCCTTACCGAGCTTTTGAGATCACCATTTCTTATGTTTCCTTTCCCTAGGTTTTAAGGAAATATATTATGTATGATAATTATAATAAGGGATCTAGTTATTAAGATCATAGTGGGAGATGATGTAGTTTACCAATGGACTAGTTGTTTGTGTTTCTATATTTATAAATACATTAAACTAAGATAGTCCTCAGGTGTGTTTTTGTATAATGTAATGAATATTCATAAAAAATGATGTAATATTTATGTATAGTAAGCCTGGGTTACTATAGTTGGTATCAGAGGATAAGTTTATTTATCCTTTATAAATTGGGATGATAAAACTTTAATGATATCCCTAGGGATATGTGTTGGGATAAGTTTAAGGATAAGTACAAGTACAGGAAAATGTATTAAAAATTGTTAAAGGATAGAGGGAGTGGTTTCCACAAAATTAAATCACTTTTTTGGACTCTACAAGTAGATGTGGATTTTTCATTGAGGTACCTAGTGGTAATAACTCTTAAATGGGTGCATTGAGAAGGACTCAATCATCACCTAGTACATGACAATAAGCCTTTTCATACACCAAGTTTTACCTTCCCAAGGGATATGCTGTGAAAATTCAAAAACTATTTTTGAGCCATCATGAAGGATTTAAATTGAAGACGACTATGAATAAACTAGCTATAAACCTATGGTTTCATGGATTTAAGAATAAGGTTTCATGATTTAGATATCTTATAAGTTATTTTTCATGATTATGTGGTTTCCCACTTTGATTATAATTTCATACACCATGATTTTTGGTTTTAGTCAACGGTTAGAACCTGATGGAACCATGTTAAGGAAGAGTACAATACAAAATGAAATGAATTTACTCATGGGAAGCCACATAATATAGGATTTTAAATAAAAAATCTCATTACTGTACTCAAAAAACGTTCTCAAGCTATGAATCATGCTTGAATTCCCAACAAAAAAAGGAGGTAACGACATAATACTGAGTCATCCATGAGGAAACTTTCACCTTATTTAAGTAGAAACGATGATATTATAAGGGATGAGAAATGTATTATTAGCACTTAGAATATATTTTCAATTATCTAGTTTTTAGAACATGAAAAATTCATTTTTTTATCTACTATTTGGAAGGTGAAGCTGATCAACGGTGGGATCTTATTAAGAACAAAACACAACATGATGAAATTTACTCCCTTGATTGGAATGATTTTAATAAATTCATTTTCAATAATTACATTACCCATATTATCCATAAAATTATAGATAATATTTCCTTGAGTTAAAGAAAAAGGATAATGAATCTATTCATACCTATGAGAATAATTTTACAAGACTTACGAGGTATGATTTGGGTATTATCATCGAACCTAAAAGTAAGGTTGATCAATTATTTAGTGGAATAAACCAGTATCTATATCATATTATCCATAATATACTTTAGTTTCTATGAAGATATTGTTCTATATTATATCAAGGTGGAAATAGAGGTTGGATTTATGTATTAATCTCATGGGTTTGACACAAAATGGAAGATGAATTTAAAAGGAAATTAGAAAAACCCTGGAGAGAAGAAGATGATATTTCCTTTATGTTAAATGTGTGGTAAGAAATGTGAAGGAAATTGTCTTAAGGGTATTGGTAAATATTTCAAGGTTAGATGGAAATGTCATTAGAAAATTTATTGCCAAATAAATAGGAAGAAGTTATATAATGATGAAAATAAAGAGAACATTTCATAGAATACACCACCCACACTCTAGTGTTTCAAATGCAATGTGTAAGGTCACTATGATAACTAGTGACAAAATACGAATTTTAATGATGATGATCAATGTCAATAACCTCTATAACTGGTAATGTATTATTTGACTATTGATCTACCCATTAAATCATATCTAATGGATTTTCTAAGGGTATCAATATTCAACCCAAACTATTACATGTGGAATTATTAGTGAAACCCCCAATGGTAAGATGTTTTCATATCAAATATATGATTCTTATATAGTTGAAGTTTGTGGGAATTTTCTACCTGTAAATCACTTCATTCTTCTTCTAGTCGAATTTGATTCTATATTAGGAAGGGGTTGGATTTATATACATAGATGCCACATCAATTATTGGGGAAGGGATGCCACATTTGACAATCTAATCCATCCTATGACCAGATATCAATGTGAAGATAAGTATAAACTTCTATTGGAGATTACATAAACTCTATGGGTCTTAATTCCCATTCATAAGGGGTTTTTATCTCAAATGGTTGTAGAGAAACTCGACATCGATGATATGCCTAATATTATGGAATTAATTGACATATTTTTGGAGGTGTTTCATAGTCTTCCACCTAAACATTAAGTTTAGTTTTGAATAGAAATCATACATGGTTCCACACCTATTTCAAAGAATACCTATATAATGAACCTAATTGAGATACATGAATTAAAGAATCAACTCTAAAAGAACCTTGAAAAGGGATTAATTCATCCAAGTGTATCACCTTGGGGTGAACTTGTTCTTTTTGTTAAAAATAAGGATGTTTTTATTAGAATATTCATTGATTATAAAAAGTTTAACAAGATCTTGATAAATAATAAGTATGCTCTACCCCATTTAGATGACCCATTCGATCAAATACATGGATCTCAATAATTTTACAAGATTGAAATTCATTCTGGATATCATCAATTTATGGTGATGAAGGAGTATGTACCTTATATAACATTTCATACAAGTTATGAACACTATGAATATATAGTGATGCCATTCGGTCTTACTATTTACCCCACTATCTTTATCTCTTTAATGAATAGAGTGTTTAGAAATTACCTTGAACAATTTGTGGTAGTCTTTATTGATGATATTATTATCTATTTAAAGATAAAGGAATAGAATTAAGATCACATGATAATTTTACTAAAGACCCTAAGGAAAGATAAAATATATGAAAAACTGAAAAGAGTGAATTTATGTTGAAAAAGGTTTCATTTTTGGGTCATATAATCTCAAGAGAGGGTATATCTATAGTTTAATCAAAGGAGGAAGCTATTAAATGTTGTCTTAGACCAACCATGATGAATGAGATAAGTAGTTTTCTTACTTAAAATGAATATTATCGATGGTTTTTACATAATTTCCCATTACTATCTAATCCTATGACAAAGTTAACTCAAAAGGGATCCAAGTTCTTATGTAAATATGAATGTGTGGAAAATTTCAAGGAACTGAAGAGAATATTAGTCAACGTACCTATTATTACATTACCGTATAGTGGAGAAGGGATTATAATCTATAATGATGCATCCAAGAAGGTATTTTTATGAGTTCTTATGAAGAATGAAATGATTATAGATTATACCTTAGGAAAATATAATGTTCATCAAAAAAATTACCCAAATCATGATTTTGAGTTAGTTGTGATAATTTTCACATTAAAGATATAGTGGAATTATCTTTATATAGAAAATTGTGATATATATACTGATCAAGAAATTTGAAAGAATATATTCAGACAAAAAGAGTAAAATATGTGCTAAAGAAGATGGTTAGAGATAATGAATGATTATGACTACACAATATATTACCACTGTGGTAAAGTGAACATGGTGGTAAATGATTTTAGGTTAAAGGATTATGCTAGCTTTTACATGATGAAAAGACATAGTATTTATGGATTTTAAAAGAATGGATCAAGAAATTTATATGTATTAGGAAAAATCTTATCTTTCTCAAATGAATTTTCAACCATATTTCCATGTGAACATTAAAGAGGCGTAGAAGGAAGATGTAGAGATGCAAAAGAAGGTTAGAAATTTTCCCAAGTTTATCCTTGATAATTATGTAATGATAAGTTTTAGGAACCGTGTATATGTTCCATCCATTCCACAATTGAAAAATGAGTTGTTAGAAGAAGCTCATAGTTCTTAATTTTCTATTCATCTAGAAAGTATGAAGATTTATATTTTTTTGAAATAGTAATTTTGGTGGGATGGGA
Organism: Viscum album; assembly: GCA_963277665.1. Lineage (NCBI taxonomy): Eukaryota > Viridiplantae > Streptophyta > Magnoliopsida > Santalales > Viscaceae > Viscum > Viscum album. The sequence continues at coordinate 1,106,858,110 of OY728145.1, forward strand.
TAAATAGAGATATTTGAGAGTTTGTATCTTGGTTCTTGGTATGTCAATAAGTTAAGGATGAAAGATAAAATTCTAAGGGTATGTTACATCCATTACCCATATTGTAATGGAAATGAGAAAACATCACGATGAATTTTTTCATTGGACTCCAAAAAATGTCTAAAGAGAATAATGATATATGGGTTTTCATTGATTTCCTTACAAAGTCAGCACACTTCATAACTGTTAGATACGACTTCACTCTAGTCATATTACCAAGATATTCATTAAAAAAGTGGTAAGGTTTCATTGACTACCACATTCTATTATGTCTGATTAGGATCTGAGGTTTACCTCAATGTTTTGGAAAAGTATTCAGCAATATCCTAATATGATGTTGATTTTTAGGACCATGTATCATCCTTAGATAGATATTTATTTTTAGAGAACAATTTAAACCCTAGAGGATATGCGGAGATATTATTATTTTATTTTCAAAGGTGGTTGGGATAAACACCTTCCTATAGTTGAGTTTTCTTACAAAAAAAGTTTTTACTAAAGAATTCATATGTATCCTTATAATTCCATCTATGGAAACAAATTTAGATATATAACATTATAAAATGAATTTGTATAAGGAAATGTATTGGGACCTATGATAGCTGAATAAATGGCAGAGAAGTTTAAATCCATTTGAAAAAACATCATGGAATATCAGAGTTAGAAAAAAACCGATGTTGATAATTAACAACATGATATAGAATTTGAAGTTTTATGTAATTTTTTTATAATAATTTCTCTACGGAATAAGGTTATGAGATTCAGGAAGAAAGGTAAAAAGAGCCATAGGAATATCAGTCCCTTTGAAATTGTTGATTTATCAAGATGATAGTCTATTAGCTGGCCCATCCACCAAACCTATCTCAACTCCATGATGTGTTCCATGTATTTCTCCTAAGGAATTAAATACCTGACCCTTTACATGTAATAAAATTATAGTTCATACCAATAGAGAAAGATATTTGTTAGGGGGAACACCCGGTGGAGATTATGGATCAGGCAAAGAAAGTTTTTTGTGGAAAAACAACCAGTTTATAGAAGCTATATAGAAACTATAGGACATAATTATGTAGAATTATACTCATTTTTTTATATCTATGTGATGAATCTTGAGGGATAAATTCATTTTAAGGTGGTAGAATGTAACACCCTAAGTTTTTGTGAGTATTTTCATATAAATTAAATTTATTTGATAGATTTCATTACACAAAACCACAATTTATGATTATTACACATGAAACAATATGTTATCTTTAATTACATGAAACAATAATTTAAGCATTGAATACATGAAACACAAGGTTATCTTTCATTACACACGACACTAAGTTTTAACAAAACTACGATATATTAATAATATAGTTATTTAAACACAACTATTATAACCTAGATGTTAAACACAAGGAGATGACTAGTAATAACTAAATTTTAAATATTATTTATATTGGTTTTATATAAATAAAATCTATTGATAAAAAAGTACATAATTTTCAGTAAAGTCTTTATATGTTTTGAAAATACTATTTTCTAAAAAAATGCATTTTTTTATTTTTTTGAATACTAATAAAATTAATTTTTAATAATTTAATAAAATTAATTTGATAAAATAAAAATCATTTTTAAAATAATTATTTCAAAATTATATTAAGGTGAATTTTGGGCTTTTTTTCTGAAAAGTTTCATGTTTTGATGAATAATGAAAAATAGTGAATCTTATAAAAAATGCATTTTATTTTAATATATATAAATTTAAATTATATATTAAATTATTTTTAAAGTAAAATATGTTCAACTATATTTCAATTAATCTAATTTTGTTCATTATAATCAATTTCTTATTGAATTTTGAAATAAAAACTCTGTAAACATTTGAACATTTTTCCTTTAAAAACCCGCATTCTCATTATGTATATGAAATTAATTCTGAAATAAATTTTCCAATACTAAAAATGGAATTTGGAGATATAGATTCCATATTTTTAATCATAATAACATATATTATCTAATAATTTCAACATAATTTTTGACCAAATGAATAGTGAAAATAGTAAAAATTAAATACCTCGATTAAGGTAAAAAATGGGTTTACCATTGGTTAAACTAAAAAGATAGGGGTTAAAATGACCTATAAACTTGTTTAAAACTATTTTATGGACATATATAGAATTATAACTTTATAGGATCTATAATGGAACATTATTTGAGCCTTGTGACATGAACATATTGGTGATGGAATACCTTCTTTTCAAAAATTACAAGTATTCCACTCACCTCACTTATAAAAGGCCACAACCTCTCTTCTCTTATTTACACATTCAAACATTTTTTAGGAAAATTACCAAAAACGTAAATTATAAAATTACTTTATATAATCCTAGTATCATTATTTATGATATAAATCGAACCTAGTGAGGATTTTGGTGCAAACCTAAGGAGGATACCCAAAGAAGAGGTAACATTCATCAATGAGTGTATTTGTTTTATTTATTCCTCCTCATACTTCAATTATTATTATACCATGATGTTATGATAACCTGAATATATTACATATATCGTTATTTTTTTTGTATTAAGATAATTTCATATAACTCTATCGAATTCCATCAAATGAATTATGAAATCATCTTTCATGTGTATGACTAACTACAACCTCCTAAACCGAGGTCATTATTTTCTCCATCACCACATGTCAAGGATGAAAATAATTATGTTTTTATTATTTATATATATTATATATATATGATATTATTATTCTTCTATAATTATTATATCACACATACCTTCATAATTTCTATTTTTTTGGAATATGTTAACGTCACTTGTGTGTTTGACGAACCACTGCCTCGCGAAGCAATGTGATTCATTCACACTTTACATGGAAGATATTAAAGAATATTTTAATGAAAATATGTGATATATTTGACATAAAAATTATTATTTAAATAAAATTTTTATCATTAACTTTTATTTTATTCAATATGAAATGAATGTGGAAATATCATTCATTTGTATGTTCGACCAACCATCTCCATGAATATTGTATATCATTTCCTATCACTAAATTTTATGGATCACTAGAAATAAATATATAATGAATATATATTAATATCATATTTTAAATTATTTAGATGATTAATCCTTGATCTATGTAATATTACTAAACCTAAAAAGTGAAAATATACATGAAAAACAAAACAGTTATTGCCTGAAATGTGACTTTAACATGGAATTGTTAATTAAAAAGTAATAGAATGTCATAATAAAATCATATATGGTATGTGAAATATAAATATTATTATTTAATATATGTATAATAAAATTATACTAATTAAATATTAATTTTGAATGAGTACAACAGAATTCAAGACTTAAGGTAAGAGATTTCTAGTCTCCCTTTTTTATTTCTTGGTGACATATAACAATTCACCAGTTTTTTGTTTTCTGAGAAGTATATACTACCGATTTGAAATGTTATATCATTAATATAATAATTTTAATGATATTTATTTTTTAATATTATGTTATTATTTATTATGGATTATGATTCAAAAGATTACCAAATAGGTAAGGGATTACTACCTAACTTTTTTACTTTTGTGAGAGAAATTCCATATTCACAACCTATTTATTTTATGTGGTGTATATAATACCAATGAATTTATTTTATTATTATTATAACTAAAATTATGGGGATTTATATATCAATTTTATAACTTCTATTTCATGGGTTTTATGGTTTAAAAGTTAGTAAATCAATAAGGATTTTTTGTCTCAATTTTTCTTCTTGGGACATATATTATGGTATCCACCTATATTCTTTCACAATGTGTATATAAATACACTTTGACAAGTATTATCATGAATTTATTTATCATAATTATATTTAAGTTCCATTATATCATATTATTTCATGGGGATTATAATTCAATGGAACAAAAGTGGTAATGATTTTATGTTACAATCTCATCATTTAGTGGGATTATTTATGATTATGCTTACAATAATAAAATATTCTGACATATATCTCAATAAAATCATTAATTTTTCTATAATATGGTTATTAATGATATTTTAATGTAATAGAATCATTTTACCACTCATTAGTACTAAAAATAATTGATAAAACGTTTTTAAGAAAATCTAAATTTATTTCTCTCTTCGATCAGAAATCTGTTTTCTTCCAAAACCATGTTTTCTAAAATTTTTTTAAAAAATATTTTATTTTTCTCCAATAAATTTTAAATACTTTTACCCAATTTTGACTTTTCATACATTTTTTTGAAATGAATCTTCATATTTTTTTGAAACATTTCCTGTTTGGATTTTACTGAAAATCTGAATGGAATATTAGTTTTATCATGTATGACATGAACAAAACATCTCATTATCATGATCATTATTTTATTTGAAGATTAATTTATTTGTTTTAATGTTATTTTCAAATAATTTTTTTTAAAATGTTTTATGTTAATTTTCTTCAAAGCGGAAAAGTTATTTTTCTCAAGAAATTTTTTAAATGATTGATCAAATTTTTTTTCCATCTAAGATAAAACTCATTGATGTTACCTATGTCTTAATGGGGATGTGATCCAAGAATAACAACATTAGTCTTTATCTTAATGATTTATGTTTATTCTTAAATTATTTTTATGAAACCCATTTATATTCTACTGGTTATACAATGATAAAATTATTATGAAACCCTCCCATTTTTCAATGGGTTATGTTACAGTGAAATAATAAAATGATCATGAAACCTGTCTCTTTTCTATAGGTTGTGATATGAAGAAATTTTTATAAAACTCAGTTCATTTAATGGGTTACGATATGATGAATATTTTATGATCTTATGGCACAAATAAATATGGTTTTCATTATGAGATGTGTGGGAACTATATATGCCTCCAATTAATTGGGAAAATATTTGTATCTCATGTGATAGATATGACTGGAATAAGGATTGAGCCCTATTAAGTAAGGGACTATGTATGCTATGATGTTTTAGGGACTGAAACTTTACTATTATGATGATTATGGGAGTGAAACCATTCCACTATGATTTCCTTGTCAATAATACTTAACTAATATGGAAATGATTTTCTATGTTTATATGTATACCAAAAATCTATTTCTTCTACTAATTTTATAATATCATAGATTATGTTCTTATATTCCCTTACGATTCTGGTCTTATGAACTGATAATATTTATTCAATGAATCAGTATTATGTACTTTGATATAAAGGGTATGGTTTTAAAATGTTATGCTCATGTTCTCATACCCTTATGTTCATGTCGTTCTTACATATATCCCTTATTTACACTTACATAGAATCTGTGATCAATATTTCTTATCTATCCTTTACCCAGGTTATGAAGAAATGTATTACATATGATACGTCTAAAATGACTACTAGTTATAAAGATCATAGTGTGAGATGATGTAGTTTACCTATGATATAATTGTTTGTAATTATAAGTTTTTAGAGACATTAAACTATTATAGTCCTCAGGTGTGTGTTTATATAATGTAATAAATATTTAAAAAATGATGTAATATCTATGTATGATAATCATGGGTCTCTATATCCATATATATTTTTATTTAAAAATTTATAACTCTTATAAAAATAAATTTCTTCAAAAATTCATGTCTTTTAGTCATAAAATTATTTTATTAAAATTTGGTTATTATTTATTTGGTGTTAATAAATAAATTTGGGTTAAGAAAAAGTTTTCAAACTATATTTTATAATGTGGTTAATACTATTCATACCCACCAATTGAACAACTTAGTTCTAAAGTCCAAAATAAATTATGGTTCATTTAGAACCATGGTTTCATGTTAAGAAAGCAATCGAATAATTTAAATTTATTTCAATGAAATACCAATAAAATCTTAGGGTGTTTCTTTATAGCTCCATTAAAATGAATATATCCCTTAAAATTTATTCACTATGATGAAAAAATGATGATACTTCTATTATATCACATCCTCAAGTTCCCTGATAGCATAGTTGATGTTCTAATTCATCCATAGAACAATCACCAAGTGATTAGTCTTTTACTATAGAACTTTATCTCACTGATCTAGGATTTCAACATGTTTATTTTCATAGGAAAGATCATTCCCCAATTATAAAATCTATGAGTTTAGTACATGTGAAGGATTAGGTATGTACTTTCTCAAAAAAAGATACATGGAATTGATAATGGACTTTAGAGAGGTTTGGTGAAAGAAACAAAAGATAAGATACTATACACAATCAATCAAGAATATCTATGTGTAAAATATACATAAGCATCAGTTTTTTATTATTTAAAAATAGCACAACCTTCTTCCATGGGTAAATTCATAGGAATAATTTCTCACCAAATTTGAATTCTATATCTCACCCATGATTGTCAGAATAAATATTATGTCAACTCTGAGCTACCTTGATGTGATACATAATGACTATAACCTTCTCTACCATTTCCTCATCTAGATATGGTACCAAATAATATCTATTATCTAACTCCATCCTAGAATGTTAGAGTTATTCACTTATTTCCCTAGATGGATTCATAAGGGCTATCTAAATGATTGATTGAATGCTATTGTTATAAGAAAATTTGAAAAGAGGAAAGTGTTTATCCAAAACACCTTTGAAATATAGATAACATGATATTAAGATATCCTCTAGCTTTTGAATGGTTCTCTCAAACTAACTATCTATCTGGGGATGATGGGTAGTACTGGAACACAACATCGTATTTAGTGATTGCTGAATACTTCTACAAAATATTAAATAAAACCATGAATCTAGATCATATACAAAAAATGTTGTTCTCCATGTAAATTTTCCACCTACTTAATGTAAATATAGATATGATAATAAATAAATAAAAATTCACTGATATAAATGAAATGTATTGTCCTTATAAGGTTATCGACTATAATACAAACAAGATTATGACCTTTAGATGTCATGAGGTGTTCTATGATGAAATCCATGTTGACTTTTTCCAATTTACATAGAGGCTTGGGAAATTGTTATAATATACCCTTAAACTTATATAAATCAAGTTTAACTTCTTGGCATACCAAGCACTGAGATACATACATCATAATACATCTCTTCACATTATTGAACCAAAAATTATTTTTAAAGTTTATATAAATCTTTATACTTCCAAGATAAATCGATAATGATGAGATATGAGCTTCATCTAATATCTAATTATTTAATTTTGGTACAATAGAGACACACACTCTATTCCAAAAACTTATCATTCCATAATAATCAATGTTGAACTCATGAATATTTTTTATCTTCATTTACTGTTATGTGTGTTCCTTATATAACTATTTAATCTTCACATAGATATATGGTTTGCCACTTATTTTTAATTGATAATATTTATCCCCTTCCTTTGTTATTTTATGGACCAAATCATGAAAATGCATAAATATTGGATCTTATATGATCATCATCATAGATAAGCTAACATGATACTTTTGACTCAAAACATCAGCCACCTTGTTCACTTTTATTGGTGGTAATGTATTGAGCAGTCATAATATTTAATGTAATCCAACCATATTCTCTGGAGTATATTCAAATGTTTCTAGGTAAAGATATACTTTAAATTTTTAATATCAGTATATATATCACACCTTAATCTATAAATATAATTACTCCATATTTTAAATGAAAATATTACCACTACTCACTCTATGTCAAGTGATAAGTAATTATTCTAATGAACCATTAATTTATGAGTTTCAAAATCTATCCCCATGACATTATATAAAATAAAACAATATAGTAACTTATTATATTCATCAAAATTGATCACAAATACTTGTTAACTTCAAGGTAGTGTGAGTATAAATGCACTCACAAACATTCTCTTCATGTCCTTAAACTTTTCTTCACATTCATCAGTCTAAATGATCTTGACTCCATTACATGTTAACATGGTGAGTGGGTTAGATGGTCATAATAAATTATTCAGAAATAATTAATAATATATATCCAATCCAAGAAAACTATATATCTTATTCATAGTGGTTAGTCTAATAAAATGTTCAATGAGTTTCATCTTTGAAATATCTAATGAGATACACTTTCTTGTGATCATGTGTCCTAAGAATAATACTCTATGTTACCAAAATTCATGATCATTGAATTTGGAATATATTTTGTCCTTCCTAAAGTTTTTAAAAACAATTATTAAGTGATCATAATGCTCTTTATTGAAGTTTGAGTATATAATAACATCATCTATGAAGACTACAACCACTGATTGAGATAATCTCTAAAGTCTCTATTCATTAAATATATGATTATAGTGGGGGAATTAATAATTCCAAATTGAAATACTATTAATTTGCAGCGTTCATACCTCAAAAATAAAGATGTAGTAGTTATGTATTCACTTTTTACCCTAAATTTAAAGCTATAATTAAGGTGAATCTTTGAGATCAATTTCAATCAACATAATTGATAAAAAACTCTTCAATATGGGGTAAAGGATACTTATCCTTGATCTTGATATCATTAAGTTAACGATAATTAATGAAGACTCATATTGATATATATTTATTCTTAATAAAAGAATAATTTCACTCTATGGTGGTGGAATTGGTTGAATAAATTACTTATCAAGATTCTCATGGAGTTTCTTATTCAATTCATGCAACTCAATTGGGGACATTCTACACAGACTCTTTGAAATAAGTGTAACACCAGGTATGAGTTCTATTAAAAACTCAAGATGATAAATTGGAAGAAGAATGAAAAAGTCTTAATGAAATGCATAAAAACTCAAATAAAATAGGAATATATTTGAGTTTGAATTTCCCCTTAACCATATGAGATAAATATCCCTTATTAATAGAAATTAGTACTCATAAAATGGAAGTAATTTCCATTAGATGATCAAATTCATCTTCACACAAATAAATGATTACATGTTCATTCATAATATTAAATGTAACTTAAATTCCATGAAAATTGATATGATATCTATAAAAATAGAGCCAACCCAGTACCAAAATCACTTGTAATTAAATTATGGGGAGAATACCAATATTTGTAGGAAACTCATTACCATAAAAATTAATCAAAGAAGAATCCTAGACTTGTAATGCAATATTTATACCATTTATAGTTTTTAGTGGTAATTAAATATTTAATCATTATAGTGGTAATGTGATACCCTTAATAAATTATTAAAATATCAAATAGTATAAATAACTTGAATAAAATGAGACATTAATAGTTTTAGAGTAGATATATGTATACTTTTCACAATTTTTTTTCACAAAAACCACATCAGCAAAAGTGATCACAACATGTAACCCTTTGTCTCTAGTATTAAGAGGTTTTTTATATTGATCAACATTATTAACCCTTGTATTAGAGAACTAGTTAACAAAATCCCCACACTCCTTGCATTTTGAACAATGGATTGCATATTGTTTATTATATGGTTCTTTATCTCCATTTTCAAAATTATCTAAATTATTACCATCAATTGAACATTAAACTACCTGATGAAATTACTTTAAAAAATTAATGAATTTATTTTTCCCCTTGAGAAAATTTCCTATATTTTTCATTCCACACATCTAGAAAAAAGAAAAAATAATATTCTTTCTTCCACAGTTCTTATTATTATAATTCACTTTGAATTCCCTATTACCATTATTATAAAAACCATGATATTTATGGGTAACTTTGATACCTATTTCTACGTTGGGAGAAAATAATTCTTTTTTCATTACTACTAATGTCTCTTAAGGATAATTAACTTTAGAGACTCGGTTTCAAGACATTGATGGGGTGATCAATATTTCTTTTAGGTTGGATAATAATAATATAATCATACCTCATGAATCTTGTAAAATTAGAATCATTGGAAATAATAGATTCAATATTCATATTTTGTAGATCAAGTAATTAATTCTCCATTATCATATGAAGAATAATAAATAAGTACTTATTAAAAAATAACCTCCTAAACTCATACTAATCCATGGAGTAAATTTATTCCTATTGCCTCATGTTCTTGGTAAGAGTTTACCATTGATATTATTCACATTGAAAATGATAAAAAAAGAAAAGAAAATTTTAATTCACCATGAATTGGAAATATGAAAATTATATTTATAGTGTTACTAATCCATTTCTTAGAAATTAATGGATTAATAGGCCCACTAAAATAAGGAGGATATTTCCTCATTAATGAACTAACAATATATTTGTCCCAATTTTTCTCATTTGTAAGATCTAAATGATTAATGGCTTGTTAATGTTTCATAAGTATAATAAGAATATTTTTAACTCCATAAACTATATCATTTGGTTTCTTAGGAGGAAAATCATTGAATTTTCCATTACATTCAGTATTGACATGATTCATCTTTGTTACATACATTGAATGAAAATAAAAAGCATAGTGTGAGTATAAAATGTTAATAATGAGAATAAGAAATGATATGTCTATATAAATCATTATTTGGATATCCTAAATTGTTACACCTTCATTAAACTCATGAAACTTTATGACCATATCATATCAATATATCTTTTCATAGGTTCTATCCTCTTATTCATCATAATGGTTCCTAAGGAAAATGTGAACTAACCCAAGCATATACCCCAAAAGTTTTTAGAGATTTGTGTAGTTTTAGGGCCACTAATCATGAAATGGTTATAATCAAGTTAAACAATAATATTCACGTTTTAGAGTTTTTACCCATAGTTATATCTATGCCACAGTCACAAACACTTTCTAGTATCTATACAAGGATGGATTTCTAAGAAAACCACACTCATTTATTTACCATAACTTTCAATATTATCCTATACTTAGTCTTATCCTTAGGGTTATACTTAATGTTTTATAAAAAAATATCTAAAAAAATAAGAATATCTATTATTCCAACTGAAATGACCCAAACATTATGTACATAAATATTACATCATTTTATATGTATATTAAATGCATCTAATAATAGAACACACCCAATGACTGTAAAGGTTTAGTGTTTTTTCAGACTAGATACATACTCATATTATCTTATAAATGATCTTAAATATGTCCCAAAAAGTCAAATAATATAGTACACTTATTTTTTATTGACTACTTAAAAACATTATTCATAACCTAGATAAAAAAAAGTATATAAAAGGGAGATATAAAATTCTAAGTAATGGTAAACATGAGAGGTAAATATCAATTATCATTATAGAGAATAAGATAAGAATAAGGGTTTGAGAACATGATATTTTTATACAAAAATAATAACCAGAAATTCATAGATCATAAAAATGAATAAAGGAATAAAGATTTGGAAGTTAATAAGACATGAATTATAATATAATAAAAGATCACGAGCCATGATAATATAACATTGGTATAAAAACATTTCATTGGAGTGGGAATAAAGTGTGGAATAATCATAATCGTAGAAATCATTTTTCAACATTACCTACCAAGAAATTCATCACAATTTTGTCATGGGATAACCACCAGTGTACCCTATTTAGGCTTGGGTTAACCTCCCATGTACCCTCTTTTGGGCTTCAGATAACCTCCCACATACCCTCTTTCAGGTTTGGGATAACCTCAAATGTACCCTTTGATCTACTTAAACTTTAAACATTACCCAATGCATTGGAGCATTATAATAGACCCACCAATCAAATAATCATATTCCATAAATATATATACACAACATAAGATCATGGAAACATTTATCATTTCATCACACCTTAGCCAGTGGAAAATAAAATAGGTTTCATCAATATTTCATCATCAAAATAAATAACCATATAGAGAAAGAATAAGGATGGTATCATTTGATCATATTCCTAATGAATCATAAGTAACATTAAAGGATGTTTTCATAGTTTAAAATTACTTTTAAATATCACTGGAACATTTCTTAATGAAAATACACTTTTCATTTTGAATAAATATATTTAAAATATAAACATTTATAGAATATTATGAAAATATACTCAATTAAAAGAACTATGGAAAATTTTAAAGGAATATTAAAGGAAAAGATTAGTCATGATAGTGGGAAAAGTTGTTTGTACAATAAACGTTAACATGGAGATTCTATTCACACCTTTGGTAAAAAGTACCTTGTCCAGAAAATGATCAGAATATTCTATTTAATAATTTTTAAATAAAGTAAAACATTGAAAAAAAAACTAATTTAATAAATCAATACAGAATATTAAACACATTTTGAAATTTTTTTTAATGAAAATATGGGCATAGAAGAAAATATTCCTAACTGAATAGAGAAACAAATATGGGTTTCCTTAAAAATATATATAAGAAACCTAATTGAACCACAAGGCCTGATCTAGGATACTAGAAAACCTTATGCATGCCTCCATATATGAAATAGGTTTCCGACACATAGTGAGGGCCAAAGGAGTTCTATGGGGAGGTTATGTCCTCAGTACCAGGTAAAACATTAGAGTATAATAATGGAAGTGATAACCACAAACCAAATAATAATGAATAAATAAATAAATAAATAAATAAATAAACCAACTAGGTAGTAATATATTTTAAAATAAACAACCAATATAGTTTCAATGGGGTATGTCAAATGTATAGGAAAAAATTGTATAAAAGGGGTTCCCCACAGATGGTGGATCAAAGTATAAAGTGAAGTAGATGAAAAAAATTGAAGAAAAAATGAACCTTGAATCTTATCCAGTAAGGCCTGTATATTCTAGATAAACACACTAAATCATCTACTAAATAACATTTTCCATTCTCTAGAATAGTACTAATTAAATCAAAAATTGTACAAAAATTAAGGGTTGGGGTTTTAGTATTTGAATCAGTAGGTCACCCAAACAACCCTTAATATAAAGGTATACAATATATTTTCACATTACATAAAAATAAATAGAATAAATATAAGAAGAAACTTTATCACAGATGAGAAAATGTTATGAGGGGTTTTCAGAGACTGGTTCTACCTACTTCATCTCCATGTTAGAAGGAACATCGACCCACAACCTAACACATCCCTCTTGATAAGATATTCCAAAAAAATACTGACACACCCCCTTTTAAAGGGACAATCCAATGCATTTAGACCTATCATCTAAAACAACCCTCCTGGGTTATTGTTCATTAGGCTCAGTATGTATGCTCAAATATAGTACAAAGAAGAAAAAAACTTACGATACATTATATAAGTTATATATTATAAATCATTTAAAGTTAAACTAGTACCATAATAATCACAACCCACTAGCAAGAAACACAATCACAATTATTTGGGCCACACACACACACAATGAGATCAAGCATCAAACATAGGTCTCATGTTCTACACATTAATTCCAAAAATCATGACAGTAATACATATAAAATATGTGCTAATTTTACGGCCTTCAAACCATAGGTGTAAAGAATATCATCAAAAAGGGTCACCGTTCGAGTCCAAAATCACCATCATGTCCTAAAACCAAACCCAAAATTAAAAACCTTTGACTATCAGGTTCATGGTTAAGGTTAAAAAATACACTAAAAGTAGGTCAAGGTAAAATATATCCAAGAATACCTGCAATGCGTGGATGCGAAAAACATGAATTTGGGTACTAATTCTGTCAATGATCAGTGAATTTCTTTGTCAAACCATTCCAAAACACTAATATTTAATCAAGAAATAAGTAATATAATTTGGTTTTACCAAGGTGAAAATATGGAAATTGGTCAAGATTAAGAAGTAACTTTCCAAACTAAGATCATAGGATTGATCCATTGTTTAGTATTTGAATAGATGATTTATAAAGGAGGATAAGGCCCCAAAATCACTGGAGAGGGATCCTTGATAAATAAGAGTCTAGAGATAACTAATATAATGAGAAACATTAAGAGAATATTAGGTTTTAAAAAATATTTATAAACTCGATATCATCATTGGTCTCTAACTGAAACCACTTGATGGCTGGTGGCCACTAGGAAATTCTGGTTCTGCCTAGGGGCCCAACCAATGGGTCAGTAGTCTCCATTATATAGATAGTTGTTTGGGGAAGAATCAAATATTCCCATGAACTACACAAGTGATCTGATGGCTTCCCACTTGCTAGCTTATGGGACTATTGTAGATTCAAAGATACAACATGCCCACCTTCCCCACCTCAGCTTAGTTTTAACCTCCAAAATGCATCTAACCCACCTCTGAACACTTAAAAACTTTCTCAAAATCTATGTTCAATTTTAAAAATCCATACATGAAATAATGGTGTCACAATTCTCCCCCTCCCATGTCTTCTCATCATCAAGAAGTATATCTAATGGTCTGCTCGAACAACTCAAGCTGTTATACATGAATGTATGCTTCATACTCCCACCTCTATTCCTAAATATGCCCGTGAAAACATTGAAACTAAACAAGAATAATTGTATTTACTCAAATAAAATTCATTATTTTTTATACACTCTAAACATGTATAACCATAAAATATTTTTCTGACTCCAAATCAACATCCTTACAGTCAAGCACATGCTTAGGTACAAACTTTTACATCTAAAGCTTAGACACATGGAACACATTATTCATACCTTGACACCATGGAAGAAGATACAACTAATAGTCCACCATACTAATGTGTTATAGGATATAAAAGACCCAACATATCATAACTCTAACTTTCTTTTCCTCTAAAATTCATATTCTCTAACTAAGGGGACTCCCACAAAAAATCCTTTTTCACCCATAATGAACTCCTAGGGTTTTATTCATTGGTCAGAATTAGACCTCTACCTATTCAGAGATATAACCAACCATTTGTGAATCAACTGAACATGCATCAAGTTTTAATGTACCATATTTGACCCAAAAACTGTAGATTCACTTGCATTATTCTCGTATAGCGGTGATCTATATGGCCACCCATACAAAGCCAAGAAACGAGGCATCTGAATCAAGGATTGTAATATATTTTTTTAGGATAACTTTACCTTAGCCAAGTGATCATACGAATATCCTCTGAAATTTGGAGTACATGCTCATATCATACCCACTAGAGTTTGGATCATTATCCTATACTACCTTTTGATCCGAGGATGAAAGGTCATACCCAGCTTCAATTTAGTTCCCATCACCTTATCAAAGCCCTTACAAATCACAATGCAAACCTTGCACCAATTTTAGATATCATTCTTGAAGTAACACTATAAAACCACTTGTTATTTTGAATTTATAGCTTTCCTATATCATCCACTAAGTTAGTATCTTAGATCAACATTAACTAAGGCACGTTGGTCGACTGATCCACTACAACCCAAATGGTATGTTGAGCTCTCAGGGTTCTAGGAAACCCTATAACAAAGACTTTCATTAAATAATCCCTCTTCCACATTGGAACTAGAAGTGGATAGAGTAACCCTATATGAAATTTATGTTTAACCTTGATCTTTTGACAAGTTAGACAATGGGAGACAAATCAAGCAATTTCCATCTTCATGCTAGGAAACTAGAACTACCACTTGATATAGTGATACATCTTGTTAAATCCTAGGTGCACTACCCACTGTAAATCATGATAGGATCTAATCACATCATTTCTTATTTAATATGGAATAATAAACCTTCCATGAACTATAATCACTCTACATATATCTAATATACACTTAAGAGAAGATCCACTTGCTTCCAACCCCTCATGCATCGTGTCACACTCTATATCAAGCTCCATATTGTTCATTACTCACTCCACAAATGAATATTTGATCACCAAGTGTGTATGAACCACTTTCCCTCGATCCTATGCTATAGTCACATACTAGTATCCAATAAGTCTATGATATTCCATTCTACTTCTAATGTATGTTGTCCCACTTCTCGTGTCTTCCTTGTCATCACACATGCAACCAAATTTCCTTTTCTTAGATCACACTCCATATCAATGTAAAGATTATATAAGTAATCTACCCAAAATATCTTTTGGTGATTCAGGACACATTGTAAGAATATATAATGGAGACTCTTGTGGTCTGTATACATGATAAATATCTCATGAAAGAGGTAGTGCTTCCAAAATTTCAAGGCATGGACTATAACTTCATACTTTAAGTCATGAGTATGGATGTTATGATCATGAGGTCATATTAAAAGTAGACCATAAACAACTAAATTATAAAAAATGAATTAAAAAAACTCATAAGACAATGATAGATTCATCAAAAAGCACTACATACCGAAATCCAGGATTAGAGATAGTCATAATCAGAGATGACATAAAACAATTATTCTACTCTAAGAATAATTCTTCACACTATTATGTCCACTAAAATTTGACTTCCTTATTGGTAATTGTGGTTAAGGGTGACCCTGGGTGACAAAAGTTTAAAAAAACCACCCATAGTACCCTTCCAACCTAAAAAAACTTAGAATCTCAAACACATTCTACGTCCATGCCCAGGACAATATTGCATCAACATGTAATTACCCAGCTAGGATCCATGTATCATTGATAGGGGGAGGGTTAAATCAGTGATATCTTTTTATTTTATGTTTCCTTTCTATTAAAACAACCTTAACCTCTTATTAAACAGTTATCACCTTGATGAAAACCAAACAATCACATATCTACAAGAACATAAAAACTTAAAATGTTTACTAATCAATAAGAGTATCTACATACTTGTTATGGTTTGGATATAATATAATACCAAAAAATCCACTATAAAACAATAATTTTATATGGATAAAACAAAAAGGATATACCCTTACACTTCTGTAGAAATATGTTCAACAAAATAGTGTGTGTGCTTCAAGTAGCACAAAATGATGTAATACAACTTGTGTAAAAAGTTATGAAACTTTCCCTAGTTGGTTTAGAAAAAGTTATCGTGCTACCTTGTCAACATTCAAAAATATAATCTTCAAAAATATTATTCACTTTCCTACCTAGCCAAAGGTATGAAATTATATGGACTTCGTAATGATACTCATTCTAATACCAATTCTGATTATTCTGTCTAAATAATACTATATCGGAATACAAGTGAAAGAATTCTGAACTACTTCTATCTCAACTTAGAATCCCTAATCCTAATTTCCAATCCAATAACCCATTACATTATGAGAAAGTATGAATATGATCTTCCTTTTTCTTATACTCCTATCCTGAAAACTTCCTCATCAATTATCAATCCAGAAACTTCTTCTCTCTAGAAACTTATAGTGCTCCGTGTTGTCTTTACACCCATGAACAATACCTACGTTATAAGGTACAAAGTACTTACCAATATTTATAGGTTCACCAAATTTGGTTTAGGTGGTATTCTAAAATATTTCATAATTAACCAAATTTACCTAATCTTGAAATTTCCCTTAAATTTTGGCTCCACCATTAACATCTTAAACACTTCTTGACTCTTCCCATTCATTCTTGAACTTTCTTAAATCTTCTCAAAAATTTATCTCACTTCATACATTCTAAATTAATTTAGTCTAATTTATATGGTCATTCTAATTTCATCATTATGATGAATAAATATTTTTCAGTAGTATATTCTTCATTGTGTTTCTCCACACCAATTTTAGACTATGAAAAACAAATATCTTCAAATTAATATTATCTAAAACAATTGAAACAATACGCCAATTCCATTGCATCGTACCAACTATTAGATATAAAACATTGAAACCATTTTCCCATAACAAAATTTTCAACTTCATTAGACTTTAGGGAACTTTCTTTCTTTATAAACATAGCGGAATCTTCTAAAGATTCCAATACTTCTTGGTAGCACATCAGCGTCAGCTTAAACCTTGATGAATTCTCTTGAAAACTCTTAAAGAGGTTTACCTTTTATTATTTAATTATCTTTCTCAGGATGGTGATTATATATTTGATGACTATATCGGTGTCAGTTTAAACTTGATGAACCAGTCCTCTCTTCAATTTGATACACAGTGTCAGCTCCAGTTCGATGACTCTTTAACCAATTGAAAAATAACTCAAGACAATTACTTTTATCTCTTGACCCACTTAAAAACCATATCAGATTTATTTTAACATTTTTCATCTAAGTGAAAAAGAAAAAAAAACAATTCAAAATTATAAAAATGGCAGACTACATTGTTGATCATTATCTATCTTTCTTCTATGCATTAGCTTAACAAACTTAATTCTTTTCTTTTTAACTAGTCCTAATAGCTTTCAAGAAAAATGATTCGGCATCTGATTGATCAGTGGCACACTGCATCTGATGGTGCGATATTAGAAACTCCAACCTCAAAAAATTCTTTCTTCTTCTGATTATGATACCCATAAAATTATTTCTCCCAAAACACAACAACATTCAAATAATTCTGCATTCAGAGATCTCAGATCAATGAAATGAGACGAGAGATATTTGTCTTCATCAAATTTATTCTCTTACAAACTTCGTATTTTAATCATGATTTTCATAATTACTTTGAGAACATATATGATTGGTTTCAACGTCATCTAACTTACATCAGAATTTATTGTAAGTTACCATACTTACATTAATTTCTTCTTTTCCAACCAATCTTTAATCTGATTGGTAACACATGCTCTCCCCTTTCCTTTATAAGGTTTTCATCACAAGTTTCCAAGATAAATTAGGATATTTTTTGAATTACAAAGAAGAAAATCATCGTCATGTTTTTTTTATCGAAGGCATAAATAACCTAAAAGAACTTACCAATACGATCATAAATTTCTCTTTGAAACCCAAGATGAGTTTTATGGGCCTTCAATTCCTGAAAACTTCTTCACAAAACACTGAAATTTCTTATGATTTTTGAGTTAGATCTCCTAGTTAATATTGGGAGTCTACTAACTAACATTTTACAATGTGAGGTAATTTCTTAATATCCTTATCATGATTGGATGTAATAGAAACATTTTTAGACTCATAATTTTTAGAAACCTTTGACTTCTATAGTTTGTTTATTTTTTCCACATACATTACTTTACTATCTTTATTGTTTTTAGAAACAATTTCAACTTTCTTATCAAAATTTGAAGCTAATTTTTATCCTTCCTAAATGGTTTAAACACAATTATTTAGTGATAATAATTCTATTTATTGAAGTTGGAGTATATAATAGCATCGTCTATGAAGATGAAACCTAATTGATTGAGATTATCTCTAAAGTCTTTATTCATTAAATATATTATGATATTGGGAGAATCAGTAATTCCAAATTGAATCACTATTAATTTGTAGCATCCATACCTCATACATAAGGATGTTGTATTTATGTATTCACTTTTTTACCCTAAATTTAAAGAATCTATAATGAAGGTGAAAATTTGACACACTTTTCAATCAACATAATTGATCAAAAACTCTTCAATATGGGGTAGAGGATACTTATCCTTGATCTTGATCTCATTAAGTTCACAATAATTAATGAAGACTCATATTTATCTATATTTATTATTAGGAAATGAATTATTTCACTCTATGGTGGTGGAATTGGTTGACTAAACCACTGATCAAGATTCTCATGGAGTTTCTTATTCAATTAATGCAACTCAATTGGGGCCATTCTACATAGACTCTATAAAATTAGTGTAACACCTAGTGTGAGTTCTATTAAAAACTCAACATCATAAATCGGAGGAAGAAAGAAAATGTCTTCATGAAACACATAAAAACTCTAATAAAATAGGCATATATTTGAGTTTGAATTTCCCTTTAACCATATGAGATAAATTTGCCTTATTAGTAAGAATTAGTACCCATAAAATGGAAGTAATTTCCATTAAAAGAAAAAATTCATCTTCATACCAATAAACGATTATATGTTCATTCAGAATATTAAATGTAACTTCAATTCCATGATAATTGATATGATATCTATAAAAAGAGAGCCAACCCATTACCAAAATCACTTGTAATTAAACTAAAGGGAGAATACCAATATTTGTTGGAAAATCATTAGTATAAAAATAAATCTGAGAATAATCCTAGACTTGTAATGAAATCATTATACCATTTAGAGTTTTTAGTGGAAATTAAATATTTAATCATTATACTGGTAATGTGATACCCTTAATAAATTCTTACAATATAAAATAGTAGAAATAACTTGAATAAAATGATACATTAATAGTTTTAGAGTAGATATAAGTATAATTTTTCAAAACTTTTTTCTCAAAACCCACAAAAGCAATAGTGATCATAACATGTCACCCTTTGTCTCTAGGAATAAGTGGGTTTTTTATTGATCATCATTATTAACCCTTGGATTAGAGAAATAGTTAACACAATTCCCACACTACTCGCATTTTAAAAAATGGAATGTGGATGGTTTATTATATGGTTCTTTATCTCCATTTTCAAAATTATCTATGTTATTACCATCACTTGAACATTCGACTATCTGATGAAATTACTTTCAAAAATTAAAGAATTTATTTTTCCCCTTGAGAAAATTTATTATATGTTTCTTTCCTCACATCTAGAAAAAAGAAAAAATAATATTCTATCTTCCATGGTTTTTATTATTAGAATTCACTTTGAATTTCCTATTTCCATTATTATAAAAACCATGAGATTTATGGGTAACTTGGATACCTATTTCTACCTTGGGAGAACATAATTTTTTTTCATTACCACTAAAGTATCTTAGGGATAATTAACTTTAGAGACTTGGTTTCAAGACAATGATGGGGTGATCAATGTTTCTTTTAGGTTGGATAATAATAATATAATCATACCTCATGAATCTTGTAAAATTAGACTCATTGGATGTAGAGAACCAAATATTGGCATACAAGGAAATTATATTACTTTTTCGGAATACTTAATACATAAAAAAACCAACACTCAAGGATCGTAATAGTTTAGTGTCTTTGGAAACTCGGAACAAAATCTTCAAATCGTTGTGAAAGATCTTCAACATCTCCCATAAAGATCTTCCCCTTTGGTTTTCTTACCTAAAACTTTTCTTTATATCATGGGGAAAAGAAAACATATAAAGGGTGATCTCAAATGCTCAGTAAGGGTAAGCATTGAGAGAATAAAACAAACCGTATACATTTGAACTTAAAGCATGAGCATAATGTTTAAACATCAAAATCTTGAGCAATGACATAAAACATAGCACTACATAAGGCATAGATACATCAATAATGATAAAATATCATGGGAATAAAACATGTAATTGTGGAAACAATTAAGCACATTATATTATTTACATAGTAGCCAAGAATTGCTGCCAAGACCATCTTAGTGGACAAAGTCCCTTTTGGAATCGAGTTCACTCCTCGTTCCAGTCCTGTAACGCTGAACCGGATTAACTTACCGTTCTAGCAACGTCTATCTCAAGAGATATAAAATCTTTACCCAATACATTGGAGGGATATATAGGTCCCACCCACCTCATAATTAAATCATTCTTACTTGTGCCACAAAATAATCATAAAACATTCATCCTAACCCAAAGAATAAAATGGGTTTCATAAAAATCATCCCATCATCACACAATCCATATAAAACAAAGGGACATTTCATCATAAGAAAAGTGAAACCATGTAAATCATAGATAAATTATACTTGAAACATACACATATGAAATAATTCCATCTTAGATGGAAAATGGTTTTGATAAAACACTTGAAATGAATTCTTGAGGAAAATATCCTTTCTTCTTCAAAATCATTTTCTTTTCACAAAATGACATGCAATTTTAAAAGAAAATTATTTTGTTGAAAATATATATAAAATATTGTAGAGTAAGCTTCATGAAAATAAGGCATTATGAAACTGTAAAAATCCATTCAAGCCGTATAAGTTAAAAAAAACATTCTTCTCGTAATTTTTCCGGAAAAGTCAAAAAGTATTTCGTATGGTAAAAAAAAGAAATATTCCTTCCATATGATGTGGTAAAGGTAAAAATGACTTTAAACATACATAGAATAAAATTATACATTTTATGAAAATATTTTGAGAACATATGGACATTGATAATAAATATAACCCCAGTAAATACTTACGAATAAACAATCTCAGATAAGAATGAGATTGGAATAATAATCCCTTACCTTAGGTCCGATATGCTTCGTACGTATCCGAACCTCCTGTATAATGATTTAAATAATGTCATTTAATTATTAAAATATCATATTCATTGTTATTGTATCATATATGGTTCACTTATGACTCTATATTACCCGTTCTTTTGTAAATTCCATGTTAAAGTAGCGTTTTGGGTAAAATCGTTTTATTTATTGCACTTGTTTGGACTTGTTGTTCTTGATATTATTATTAATTATATAATGATTTAATTACTTCCAAAATGTAAATCATGATTTATATATCATATATATTCATTATATATATATATTATAGATAGATAAATGAAATGAAATACACCATTCATTGAGACGGTAGGCCGTACGTACGCATGAACGCTGTTTTCCTTTCCTTATTAACTTGAATGGAATTAAGTAGATGACATAAATATATATATACATAAATCTAGTAGCATTATTTTGTCATATATTTCATGAATACTTATTATATATACTTTATAATCATTCTTGAATTGTTAACATGGAAAATGAATCTCATCGCATCGTGGAGACGGTAATCCGTACGTACGCACGAGCGATGATATTATTCCCATATTTATTGAATGGAATTGAAGTGGATGATATAATATATTAGAATAAGTATGATGTTATAATAATCACATATAGTAATTCTTTTCACCATTATAACCATCCAAGTATGGTGGTGGTGGAAGAACTAATTACACCACGACATGGAGACGGTATTCCGTACGTACGCACGCGCGGTGATTTCTTTTTCCGTAGGATGGATAGAAGGTGAAATAGGGTTGTTTCATATTTATAATAACATATCAGTATATAATTAATACTTATGTTATTAATTTATAATGAAACAACTAAATAAGATGAAGTAGAAGAAGAAAGAAACTTGAAAGAGTCGGTAGAAGAGATTACCTCTTCCCCGACGTACCTCCTTTAAACTTCTTCTTAGGGCACTAGAGTTAGTATTTTGAGGAGACCAGAACCTATATTATATAAATAGAGAGTTTTAGAAGAGTAATTTCTAGGGTTTGGACCCGGTTCAACTCTCAAAAGGGTGTGAAGAGAAGAGGGAAGGGGTGCCCTTTTTATAAGGGAGGAGAGGGGAACCTTTGAAAAAACTAAAACAATTATTTTATAATAAAGTCATATTCGAGTTTTAATAGTTTCAGATTGATTTATTTCTAAGATAAGGTTGGGATGGGTCTAAATCCTCTCAACCAATAGGTTTTAGACAAGTTTAGGTTACTATTTTATCCTTATCATTTAGATTTAACTCTAAGTTAAATAATTTAACTTTTACCATGTCTTTTTGTTTTCTTACACTATATGGTTAATAAACTTACTATAAAAATCCAAAGGAACCCCAAATGGTTCATTATTAATATATATATACTTATCTAAGTCATTTGGCCGAACCTTAGATTTTTAGGAATAAAATAACAATTAATAATTAATATTTGTTTTAAAAACTATTTTATGTCAATTTTGACACTATTTGGTAATTGATTTTTTTGAACATGATAACAGAATGATTAGTTCAAAAAACGTTAATTAAATAAATAATAACATGTCATATTAACCTATAAAATTATCATGATTCATAAAAAGTCTAAAATTACATTTATTTTGGTATTTATAACATCAATTTGTTAATATTTCATTAATAAGGTAATTACTGCATCATCATTGTGTCATAAATAAATTAAATTATTTAATGTCTAAAAATTATAAATAAAATACCATTATATAGGAAATATTTTTATATTTATAATTAATATTTATTGTCTAATTTATCTTATGTAAAACCCTATATAAAAAATGTTTTAGTTATTAAACATTGAATTTAACTATTCTAATTATTCTTTAAATAAAATAATAATAAATGTCCTAATCAAATACAAGTGGAAATAAAGGGTAATATTTTATCAATAAGGGTTTTTTGGTCTAACTAAACTTATCCAATAGAATTAGGACATGTATTAGGGTAATAATAATATCATTTTTACCCTTAATTACCCTATTTACTTTTAAACGTGGTAAATAAATGTAAAAAGTTACTATTCACCAAAAATTATTTTTATATTATTGAACCACATTTTAATCCTTTATATAAACTGTGTCTCTCATATTTTAAAAATTCTACTCACAAAAGTTGAAAATTAAGTTTTATGTAAATTTTCAAATTCTCCTAGGAGGTGGGTAAAAGACGGTGAAAAGTTCAATAAAATTTTTATATATCTAAAATTATTATAAAATGACTAAAATGAATTACATTGAACTTATATAGGTATTATGTATCAATTTTAACCTAAAATAAATTTAAATAAAATAAATAATTATTTAAATAAAAAGTCGGTTTTTAAATAGTAACCTAATGTTTTCATTATTCATCAAAAATTGATAGTTTTCAGAAAAATACCAAAAATTCACCTTAGGATAATTTCGATATTCTGAATCCAAAAATTAAGTCTATTTTGAAAGATAAAATTTATAAAATTTTAAAAAGTGTGTATTAATATTCATAATGGCTAGTTTATATAATATTTTAATAACATATCGTTATTTAGTGAAACTCGGTATTGCGTACAACTCATGCTATCTTGGAAGGCCGCGATTGCGTGTACATCAAGACAAGTTAGGGCTGTGTGTAATGCAAGCTACTTTTTGTGTAGTTTAAACCACAAGACTTCAATGAAATTAAAAAGAACATTTTTCATAAAATCTCGGGGTGTTACATTCTACCCCCCTTAAAATGAATTACGCCCTCGAAATTCGTCGGGGTTATAAATGGTTTACTACTCGAAAGTTTTAATAGAAACCCACATCATAAAAAGGAATACCAAAACTTATCTTAAAAAACTAAAGTATGAAACATAACGGTTACCCAAATTAACTAATCACTGGGTTTCCACATAGGATAACATAGGTGAAAATATTGATATAGAAGAAAAATCAAACCATAAAGTTCTGATGGAGAGTGGTAGAGAACATGGCTATGAAAAAGCCAAAAATCACAAAGCCAAAAATTTGTGATGATTTAAGGTACCATCTGATTCATCAGATATAAGGACAATAGGACAACATTTGTTTTTGTTTTCAAGATAATTTCCCTAAATTTGAAGAATTGTTGAATTAAAAGAAATATTTACTTGATATTGGTACAATATTTATGTTGTTTGTGCCTTGAAAAATTTACACTTCATATCCTAAACAAATGAAGTTTAATTTGTCTTCTGTGAAGTGTTAGCAGATCATGTGATAGAATGATAGGCCATTCCATCTATCTAAAACAAAAGGATAGCAATAGTTATTAAATATAAATAAGTCTATCTATAGTGAGATTGTGCTTAAACTTCATATATCATACCGCTTAATATAATAAAACTAGTTTCTACTAACTAGGGACTTCTTGTAGGCCAGTGGAAATTGATAAAGGCCTGTCGCACTTTGGTTGTGGGTTCGATTCCCACAGCCTTGTCCGACGCGACGAGTAGTCACCCGTCCTACAAGTTGTCCTTTTTCTAAAACTATACTACTACAACATTCCAAAAATAATATCAAAAATTTCTAGCCATAAAAAATACTCTCTGATGTCCAACATAATGCATTCCAATCTTTAGACTTATCCAAAATACATCTATCCAATCTCATAGTATAAAGAAAATGATTACTGGAAAGGTCACATAACAAGCACGTGAATACCATCATTTATCCCCCATATATCATAAGATATATTTTTTTTGACCGCATTCCAAACATGTGAATACCTTAATCATGTATTCTATTGAAAAATTAATACCCATTGAACTTTAGTAAAAACATGAATGATGTCAAAAGTTAACTCTTTCCATATACCAAAATCCCAAAATTTCTATATACTCAAACCATGATATCACTTTGTCCTTATATCAGTCATGATCTCATTAATACTATCAAACATCTCATTATCTCCTTATCCTTTCATTATGCACATATCATCTACCTTCCAAAAATATTTGAATAACCTTTCATGGTTACCAGTACCATTCATCATATACTTTCAAATACATAAGGAAAAAGAATAGTGTACCAATCCTTAGATGTCTCATTATTCCATAGTACCATGAGATTACTTATACAACATTACTCTTGATAAACATGTAATAATTCCACTACCTTCTTAAACCATGGACCAATCTTGAACAATTATTTCGTATCAAATATCATTTTTAGTCTCATCATCATCATCAATATAAATACTACCCATACAACTATGATGATTCTCTTCATGAGGTTTTCCCTTAGGGCATTAGTTTGTATAATGCAGTTACAGGATTTGTGTCCTTCCTTTCCATACCCAAAGCATCTACCAGTTCCTTTGAAACATTCTCCTTGATGCTTCTTCCCACATTATTTACATGAGGGAAATTGAACTTTATTTCCTCTATGATCATCATGAAACTCCATCTTTCTCTTATTAGATGAGTCGGGAAACTTACCAAAGTTGAGATTATTGATCATATTATGAGATTTCTGATTAGGCATAATAACGATGTTTGGACTTCCAAATCCCGTTTCATTTGGTTTCTCATGAATAATATCATTCCATTTTCCATCATATCCTCCATTATCATGAATCTTCCTGTTTTATTCCATTTTCTAAAACCCAAAAAGAATAGTGTGAGAGGAAAAACTCATGCTAGGGAAAACTACATAATAAAGGGGGAGTACCTTCAATATCCAACATCTTAGGTTAAATTCTATGATCGTTACTGTAATTCTAGGACTATAACCTATACATATACTTATCCTTAGGGACATCCCTATACATACCTTAGAAATATCTCTAGGGATCTCACTAAAATTTTCGAATCCTAGTTTCCAAAGGTTAACAAAACCTTTCATATCATACCAACTGTAGAGACCCAAATATTGGCGTACAAGGACATTACATTACTTTTTCGAAATACTTAATATATAACAAAAACCAACCCTCAAGGATCGTAATATTTTAGTGTCTTTGGAAACTCAGAACAAAATCTTCTAATCATTGTGAAAGATATTCAACATCTCCCATAAAGATCTTCCCCTTTGGTTTTCCTACATAAAACTTTTCTTTATATC
Source organism: Viscum album (assembly GCA_963277665.1). Taxonomy (NCBI): domain Eukaryota; kingdom Viridiplantae; phylum Streptophyta; class Magnoliopsida; order Santalales; family Viscaceae; genus Viscum; species Viscum album. The sequence goes on from OY728145.1 coordinate 1,106,885,334, forward strand.
CTGGGGAAAATAAAACATATAAAGGGTGAGCTCAAAGACTCAGTAAGGGTAAGCATGGAGAGAATAAAACAAACCATATACATTTGAACTTAAAAACATGAACATAATGTTTAAACATCAAACTCTTGAGCAATGTCATAAAATATAACAGTACATAAGGAATAGATACATCAATCATGATAAAATAGCATGGGAATAAAACATGTAATTATGGTAACCATTAAGAACATGATATTATTTCCATAGTAGCCAAGGAATTTCTTCCAAGACCATCTCAGTGGACAAAGTCCCTTTCTGAATCGAGTTCACTCCTCGTTCCAGTCCTGTAACACTGAACCAAATTAACATACCGTTCCAGCCATGTCTATCTCATGAGATATAAAATCATTACCCAATTAATTGGAGGGATATTTAGGTACCACCCATCTCATAATGAAATCATTCTTACTTGTGACACAAAATAAACTCAAAACATTCATCATAACCCAAAGAATAAAATGGGTATCATAAACATCATCCCATCATCACATAATCCATATAAAACAAATGGATATTTCATCATAAGAAAAGTGAAACCATGTAAATCATAGAGACATTATACTTGAAACATAAAAATATGTAATAATGCCATCTTATATGGAATTTTTTTTGATAAAACACTTGAAATGAATTCTTGAGGAAAATATCCCTTCTTCTTCAAAATCATTTTCTTTTCAAAAAATACCATTAAATTTTAAAAGAAAATTATTTTGTTGAAAATATTTATAAAATTTGGTAGAGTAAGCTTCATGAAAATAAGGCGTTATGAAATTGTAAAAATCCATTCACGCCGTATAAGTTAAAAAAACATTCTTCTCGTACTTTTGCTGGAAAAGTCAAAAAGTACCTCGTATGGTAAACAAAAGAAAATTCCTTCCATACGATGTGGTAAAGGTAAAAATGACATTAAAAATACATATAAGGAAAGTAAACATATTATTAAAACATATTGAGAACATATTGACATGGAGAATAGACATTACCCCAGTAAATACTTACAAATAAACAATCTCAAAAAAGAATGAGATTGGAATAATTATCCCTTACCTTAGGTCCGATATGCTTCGTACGTATCCGAACCTCCTGTATAATGATTTAAATAATTTCATTTACTTATTAAAGAATCATATTCATTGTTATTATATCATATATGGTTCACTTATTACTTTATATTACCCGTTATTTTGTAAATTCCATGTTAAAGCAGCGTTTTGGGTAAAATCGTTTTATTTATCGTACTTGTTTGGACTTGTTGTTATTGATATTATTATTAATTATATCATGTTTTAATAACTTATAGATTTTAAATAATGATATATATATCATATATATTCAGTATATATATATATAATAGATAGATAAATGAAATGAAATACACCGTTCATGGAGACGGTAGGCCGTACGTACGCATGAATGCTGTTTTCTTTTCCTTATTGACTTGAAAAGAATTAAGTAGATGAAATATATATATATATACATATATAAATAAATCCAGTAGTATTATTATTTCATATATTTCATGATTACTTATTATATATACTTTATAATCATTCTTGAATTGTTAACATGGAAAATGAATCTCATCGCGTCGTGGAGACGGTAATCCGTACGTACGCACGAGTGATGATATCATTCCCATATTTATTGAATGGAATTGGAGTGGATGATATAATATATTAGTATCAGTATGATGTTATAATAATAATATATAGTTATTATTTACACCAATATACCCATCCAAGTAGGGTGGTGGTGGAAAAACTTATTACACCACGACGTGGAGACGGTATTCTGTACATACACACGCGCGGTGATTTCATTTTCCAGAGGATGGATAGAAGGTGAAATAGGGTTGTTTAATATTTATAATAACATATCTGTATATAAGTAATAATTATGTTATTACTTTATAATGAAAAAACTAAATAAGAGGAAGTAGAAGAAGAAATAAACTTGAAAGAGTCGGTAGAAGAGATTACCTCTTCCTCAATACACCTCCTTTAAACCTCTTCTCAGGGCACTAGATTTGGTCTTTTGAGGAGACCAGAACCTCTATGATATACCTATAGAGGTTTATAAGAGGAATTGGTAGGGGTTGGATGATATTCAAGGCTCAAAAGGGTGTGAAGAGAAGAGGGAAGTGGTGCCCTTTTTATAAGGGAGGAGAGGGGCACCTTTGGAAAAACAAAAAATATTGTTTTATAATAAAGTCATATTCGGTTTTTAATAGCTCCAAATTGATTTATTTAGAATCTAAGGTGGGTATGGGTAGACATAATCTCAACCAATAGGTTTTAGACAAGTTTAGGTTACTATTTTAACCTTATAATTTATATTTAACTCTAAGTTAAATAATTTAACTTTTACCGTGTCTTTTTGTTTTCTTACACTATATGGTTAATAAACTTACTATAACAAGCCAAAAAAACCCCAAGTGGTTCATTATTAATATATATATATCTTTATCTATGTCATTTTCCGAACCTTATATTTTTAGGAATTAAATTAAAATTAATAATATAATATTTATTTTAAAAACTATTTTATGTCAATTTTGACACTATTTGGTAATTGATTTTTTTTGGAAAATCATAACAGCATGATTAGTTCAAATAAAGTTAATTAAATAAATACTAACATGTTATATTAACCTAGAAAATTAGTGTAATTCATAAAAAGTCTAAAATTACATTTATTTTGTTATTTATAACATCAATTATGTTAATATTTCATTAATAAGGTAATTACTACATCATTATTGTGTCATAAATAAATTAAATTATTTAATGTATAAAAATTATAAAAAAAATAAAATTATGTAGTAAATCCTTTTATCTTTCTAATGAATATTTATAGTCTAAGTTATCTTATGTATAACCCTATATAAAAAATGTTTTAGTTATTAAAATTTGATTTTAACTATTTTCATTTGCCTTTAAATAAAATAATAATAAATGTCCTAATCTAATCCAAGTGGACCTAAATGGTAATATTTTATTACTAAGGTTGTTTTTGGCCTAAATAAACTTGTCCAATAGAATTAGGACATGTTTTAGGGTAATAATAATATCATTTTTACCCTTAATTTCGATATTTACTTTTAACCGTGGTAAATAAAAGTAAAAAGTTACTATTCATCAAAAATTATTTTTATCTTATTTAACCACATTTTACTACTTGATATTAACCGTGTCTCTCGGATTTTTGAAATTCCACTCACAGAAGCGATAAAATTAAGTTTTATGTAAATTTTCAAATTCTCCTAGGAGGTGGGTAAAAGACGGTGAAAAGTTCAATAAATTTTTTATATATCTAAAATTATTATAAAATGACTCAAATGGATTACATTGAACTTATATAGGTATTATGTATCAATTTTGACATAAAATAAATTTAAATAAAATAAATAATTATTTAAATAAAAAGTCGGGTTTTAAATAGTAACCTAGTGTTTTCACTATTCATCAAAAATTGAAAGTTTTCAGAAAAATACCAAAAATTCACCCTAGGATAATTTCGATATTACGAATCCAAAAATTAAGTCCATTTTGAAAGATAAAATTTATAAAATTTCAAAAAGTGGGTATTACTATTCATAACGGCTAGTTTATATAATATTTTAATAACATATCGCAGTTTAGTGAAACTCAGTATTTCGTACAACACACGCTATCGTGGAAGGTCGCGATTGCATGCACAACAAGACAAGTTTGGGTTGCGTGTAATGCAAGCTAATTTTGGTGTAGTGTACAACACAAGACATCAATGAAATTAAAAAGAACATTTTTCAAAAAATCTTGGGGTGTTACATTGGAAATAATAAATTCATTATTCATATTTTTGAGATCAAGTAATTAATTCTCCATTATTATATGAAGAATAATAAATAAGTACGTATTAAAAAATGACCTCCTAAACTCATACTAATCCATGGAGTAAATTTATTCATGTTGCCTCATGTTCTTGGTAAGAGTTTACCATTGAACTTATTCACATTGAAAATGATAAAAAAATAAAAGAAAATTTTAATTAACCATGAATTGGAAATTGGAAATTATCTTTGTAGTGGTACTGATCCATTTCTTAGAAATTAATGGATTAATAGACCCACTAAAATAAGGAGGATATTTCCTCATTAATGAATTAACCATACATTATTCCCAATTTTTCTCATTTATATGATCTAAATGATTAATGGATTGTTAATGTTTCATAAGTATAATAAGAATATTTTTAACACCATAAACTATATCATTTGGCTTCCTAGGAGGAAAATAATTGAATTTCCATCACATTCAGTATTAACATGATTCATATTTGTTACATCCATTGAATGAAAACAAAAATCATAGTATGAGTATAAAATGTTAATAATGAGAATAAGAAATGATATGTCTAAAGAAATCATTATTTTGATATCCTAAATTATTAAACCTTCATTAAACCCATGAAACTTTATGACCATATCATATCACTATATATTTTCATAGGTTCTATCCTCTTATTCATCATAATGGTTCCTGAGGAAAATGTGAACTAACCCAAGCATATAACCCAAGAGTTTTTAAAGATTTGTGTAGTTTTAGGGCCACACATCATGAAATGGTTATAATCAAGTTAAATAATAATATTCACATTTTAGAGTTGTTACCCATAGGTACATCTATGCCATAGTCACAAACACTTTCCAGTATCTAGACAAGGATGTATTTCTATGAAAACCACACTCCTTTCTTTACCATAACATTCAATATCATCCTATACTTAATCTTATCCTTAGGGTTATACTTAATGTTTTATAAAAAATTCTCTAAAAAAATAATAATATCTTTTATTCCAGCTGAAATAACCCAAAACATTATGTACATAAATATTACAACATTTTACATGTATATTAAATGCATCTAATAATAGAACACACCCAAGGACTGTAAAGGTTTAGTGTTTTTTCAGACAGGATACATAATCATATTATCTTATAAATGATATTAAATATGTCCCAAAAAGTCTTATAATATAGTACACTTATTTTTTATTTATTACTTAAAACCATTATTCATAACCTATATAAAGGAAGTATATGAAAGGGAGAGATAAAATGCTATGTAATGGTAAACATGAGAGGTAAATATCAATTATCATTAGAGAGAATAAGATAAGAATAAGGGTTTGAGAACATGATATTTTTATACAAAAATCATAACCAGCAATTCATAGATCATAAAAATGAATAAAGGCATAAATCTTTGGAAGTTAATAAGACATGAATTATAAGATAATAAAAGATCATGGGCCATGATAATATAACATTGGAATAAAAACATTTCATTAGAGTGGGAATAAAGTGCGAAATAATCATAATCGTAGAAATCATTTTTCAACGTTACCTACGAAGAAATTCATCATAATTTTATCATGGGATAACCACCAGTGTACCCTCTTAAGGCTTGGGTTAACCTACCATGTACCCTCTTTTGGGCTTTAGATAACCTCCCACATACCCTCTTTCAGGTTTGGGATAACCTCAAACGTACCCTTTGATCTACTTAAAATTTAAACATTACGCAATGTATTGGAGGTTTATAATAGACCCACCTATCACATAATCATAATCCATATATATATATATATATATATATAAATAACATAAGATCATGGAAACATTTATCATTTTATCACACCTTAGCCAGTGGTAAATAAAATAGATTTCATTAATATTTCAACATAAAAATAAATAACCATATAGAGAAAGAGTAAGGACGGTATCATTGGATCATATTCCTAATGAATCAGAAGTAACATTAAAGGATGTTTTCATAGTTTAAAATTATTTTAAAATATCACTGGAACATTTCTTAAAGAAAATAAAATTTTCATTTTAAATAAATATATTTAAAATCTAAACATTTATATAATATTTTGAAAATATACTCAATGAAAAGAACTATGGAAAATTTTAAAGGAAGATCTAAGGAAAATATTAGTCATGATAGTGGGAAAAGTTGTTTGTACAATAAATGTTAACATGGAGATTCCATTAACACCTTTGGTAAAAATTACCTTGTTCAGAAAATGATCAGAATATTCCTTTTAATCATTTTTAAATAAAGTCTAACATTGAAAAAAAAACGAATTTAATAAATCAATAGAGAATACTAAACACATTTTGAAAAACATTTTAATGAAAACATGGGCGTAGATGAAAATATTCCTGACTGAATAGAGAAACAAATTTGGGTTTCCTTAAAAATATATATAAGAACCCTAATTGAACCACTAGTCCTGATCTGGGATAATAGAAAACCTTGTGCACGCCTCCATATATGAAAGAGGTTTCCGACACATAGTGAGGGCCAAAGGAGTGCTATGGGGAGGTGGTGTCCTCAGTACCAGGAAAACAATTAGAGTATAATAATGGAAATGATAACCACAAAACATATAATAATAAATAAATAAATAAATAGATAAATAAATAAATCAACCAGGTAGAAATATATTCCAAAATAAACAACCAATATAGTTTTAATGGGGCATGTCAGATGTATAAGAAAAAATTGAATAAAAGGGGATCCCTACAGGTGGTGGATCATTGTATAATGTGAAGTAGATGAAAAAAATTAAAGAAAAAATGTACCTTTAATCTCATCTAGTAAGGCCCGTATATTCTAGATAAACACACTAAATCGTCTACTAAATGACATTTTCCCTTCTCTAGAACACTATTAATGAAATCAAAAAGTGCACAAAAATTATGGGCTGGGGTTGGAGTATTTGAATCAGTAGGTCACCCAAACAACCCTTAATAAAGGTATACAATATATTTTTCATTACAAAAAAATAAATAGAATAAATATAAGAAGAAAGTTTATCACAGATGAGAAAATGTTATGAGGGGTTCTCAGAGACTGGTTATACCTACTTCACCTCCATGTTAGAAGGAACATCGATCCACAACCTAACACATCCTTCTTGATAAGATATTCTAAAAAAATACTGACACACCCCTTTTTAAAGGGACAATCCAATGCATTCAGACCTATCGTCTAACACAACCCTCTTGGGGGTATTGTTCATTAGGCTCAATACGTATGCTCAAATATAGGACAAAGAATAATGAAACTTACGATACATTATATAAGTTATAGATTATAAATCATTTAAAATTAAGCTAGTACCATAATCATCACAACCCACTAGCAAGAAACACAATCACAATTATTAGGGCCACACAGACACACAAAATGTGATCAAGCATCAAACATAGGTCTCATGTTCAGCACATTAACGCCAACAATCATGACAATAATCCATATAAAATATGAGCTAATTTTACGGCCTTCATACCATAGGTCTAATGAATATCATCGAAAAGGGTCACCGTTCGAGTCCAAAATCACCATCATGTGCTAAAACCAAACCCAAAAAATAAAAACTTTTGACTATCAGGTTCATGGTTAAGGTTAAAAATACTCTAAAAGTAGATCAAGTTCAAACATATCCAAGAAGATCTGCAATGCGTGGATGCGAAAACCTTGAATCTAGGTTCTAATTCTATCAATGATCAGTGAATTTATTTGTCAGACCATTCCAAAACACTAATATTTAATCAAGAAATAAATAATATAATTTGGTTTTACTGAGGTGAAAATATGGAAATTGATCTATATTAAGAAGGAAATTTCCAAACTAAGAACATAGGATTGATCCATTGTTTAGTATTCGAATAGATGATTTATAAAGGAGGATAAGGCCCCAAAATCACTGGAGAGGGATCCTTGATAAATAAGAGTCTATAGATAACTAATATAATGAGAAACATTAATAGAACATTAGGTTTTAAAAAACATTTATAAAGTCGATATCATCAATAGTATCTAACTGAAGCCACTGGATGGCTGGTGGCCACAAGGAAATTCTGGTTCTCCCTAGGGGCCCCACCAATGGGTTAGTACTCTCCACTATATAGATAGTTGATTTGGGGAAGAATCAAATCTTCCCATGAACTACACAAGTGATCTGATGGCTTCCCACTTGCTAGCTTATGGAACTATTGTAGCATCAAAGCTACAATATGCCCACCTTCCCCACCTCAGCATAGTTTTAACCTCCAAAATGAATCTAACCAACCTCTAAACACTTAAAAACTATCTCAAAATCTTTGTTCAATTTTAAAAATCCATACATGAAGTAGTGGTGTCACAATTCTACCCCTCCTATTACTTCTCATCATTGAGAAGTATTTCTAATGGTCTGCTCGAACAACTCAGGCTGTTATACATGAATGTATTCTTCATACTACCAACTCTATTCCTAAATATTCCCATGAAACCATTGAAACTAAACTAGAATAATGGTATTTACTCAAATAAAATTCATGATTTTTAAGACACTCTAAACATGTATCACCATAAAATATCTTTCTGACTCCAAATCAACATCCTTACAGTCAGGAACATGCTTAAGTACAAGATTTTACATCTAAATCTGAGACACATGGAACACATTATTCATACCTTGACACCATGGAAGAAGATACAACTAATATTCCACCATACTGATGTGTTATAGGATATAAAAGACCCAACATATCATAACTCCAACTTTCATTTCCTCTAAAATTCCTATTATCTAACTAAAGGGGCTCCCACAAAAAATCCTTGTCACCCATTATGAACTCCTAGGGTTGTATCCTTTGGTCAGAATTAGACCTTTACCTATTAATAGATATAACTAACCATTTATGAATCAACTGAACATGGATCAAGGTTTCATGTACCATATTTGACCCAATAACTGTAGATTCAGTTGCATTATTCTAGTATAGCAGTGATCTACATGGCCACCCATAAAAATCCATGAAAAGAGGCATCTGAATCAAGTATTGTAATATATTTTTTTAGGATAACTTTACCCAATCCAAGTGATCATCCCAATATCCTATGAAATTTGGAATACATGCTCATATCATACCCACTAGAGTTTGGATCATTCTCCTATACTACCTTTTGATCCGAGGATGAATGGTCATACCCAGCTTCAATTTAGTTCCCATCACCTTCTCCAAGCCCTTCAAAATCACAATGCGAACCTTGCGCCAATTTTAGATATCATTCTTGAAGTAACACTATGAAACCACTTTTTATTTTGAATTTATATCTTTACTATATCACCCACTCAGTTAGTATCTTAGATCGACATTTAATCAGGCACATTGGTCAACTGATCCACTACAACCCAAATGGTATGTTGAGCTCTCAGGGTTCTAGGAAACCCTATAACAAAGACTTTCATTAAACAATCCCACTTCATCATAGGAACTAGAAGTGGATAGAGTTACCCTATAAGAAATTTCTGTTTATCCATGATCATTTGACATGTTAGACAATGGGAGACAAATCAAGCAATTTCCCTCTTCATGCTTGGACACTAGAACTACCACTTGATATAGTGATACATCTTGTCCAATCCTAGGTGCACTACCCACTGTAAAGCATGATAGGATCTAATAATCTCATTTATTATTTAATATGGAGTAATAAACCTTCCATGAACAATAATCACTCTACATCTATCTAATATCCACTTATGAAAGGATCCTCTTGCTTCCAACCTCTCATGCATTGTGTCACACTCTATATCAAGCTCCATATTGTTCATTACTCACTCCACCAATGAAGATTTGATCACCAAGTGTGTACGAACCACTTTCCCCTGATCCTATGATATAGTCACATAATTTTATTCCAATAAGTCTATGATAATCCATTATACTTCTAATGTATGTTTTCCCACTTCTCGTGTCTTCCTTGTCATCACACATGCAACCAAATTTCCTTTTCCTAGATCACACTCCATCTCAATGTAAATATTATATAAGTACTCTACCCTACATCTCTTATGGTGATTCAGGACACATTGTAAGAATATATAATGGAGACTATTGTGGTCTGTATAAATGATAAATATCTCATTAAAGAGGTAGTGATTCCAAAATTTCAAGGCATGGACTATAACTTCATACATTAAGTCATGAGTATGGAAGTTTTTATCATGAGGTCATATTAAAAGAATATAATAAACAACTAAATTATAAAAATGCATTAAAAAACTCATAAGACAGTGACAGATTCATCAAAAAGCACTACATACCGAAATCCAGGATCGAAGATAGTCATAATCAGAGATGACATAAACCAGTTATTCTACTCTAAGAATAATTCTTCAAACTGTTATGTCCATTAAAATTTGACTTCGTTATTGGTCATTGTGGTTAAGGGTGACCCTGGGTGACAGAAGTTCAAAAAAACCACCCATAGTACCCTTCCAACCTAAAAAAACTTAGAATGTCAAACACATTCTACGACCATGCCCAAGACATGATTGCATAAACATGTAATTACCCAGCTAGGATCCATGTATCATTGATAGGGGGAGGGTTAAATCAGTGATATCTTTTTATTTTATGTTTCCTTTCTTTTAAAACAACCTTAACCTTCAATTAAATAATTATCACCTTGATGAAAACCAAACAATCACATATCTACAAGAACATAAGAACTTAAAAGGTTTACTACTCAATAAGAGTATCTACATACTTGGTATGGTTTGGATATAATATAATACCTCAAAATCCACTATAAAACAATCCTTTTATGTGGATAAAACAAATAGGATATACCCATACACTTCTGTAGAAATATGTTCAATAAAATAGTGTGTGTGCATCAATTAGCGCAAAATGATGTAATACAACTTGTGTAAAAATTTATGAAACTTTCACTAGTTGGTTTAGAAAAAGTTACTATACTGCCTTGTCAACATTCAAAAATATAATCTTCAAAAATATTATTCAATTTCATACCTAGTCGTTGGTATGAAATTATATATACTTCATAATGATACTCAGTCTGATACCAATTCTGATTGTTCTGTCTGAAAAAAATACTATATCGGAATGCAAGTGAAAGAATTCTGAACTACTTCTACCTCAACTCGAAATCCGTAATCCTAATTTCCAATCCAATAACCCATTCCATTATGAGAAACTGTGAATACAATCTTCCTTTTTCTTCTTCTCCTATTATGAAAACTTCCTCATCAATTATCAATCCAGAAACTCCTTCTCTCTATAAACGTTTAGTGCTCCGTGTTGTCTTTACACCCATGAACAATACCTACATCAGAAAGTACAAAGTACTTACCACTATTTATAGGTTCACAAAATTTGGTTTAGGTGGTATTCTAAAATATTTCCTAATTAAAAAAATTTCCCAAATCTTGAAATTTCCCTTAAATTTTGGCTCCACCATTAACATCTTCAACACTTCTTGACTCTTCCCATTCATTCTCAAACTTTCTTGAATCTTCTCACAAATTTATCTCACTTCATACATTCTAAATTTGTTTAGTCTAATTTAGATGGTCACTCTAATTTCATCATTATGATGAATAAATATTTTTCAGTAGTATATTCTTCATTGTGTTTGTCCACACCCATTTTAGACTATGAAAAACAAATATCTTCAAATTAATATTATCCAAACCAACTGAAACAATATGACAATTCCATTGCATCATACCAAATATTAGATATAAAACATTGAAACCATTTTCCCATAACAAATTTTTCAACTTCATTATACTTTAGGGCCTTTTATTTCTTTATAAACATAGTGGAATCTTCTAAAGATTCCAATAGTTCTTGGTAGCACATCCGCGTTAGCTTCAACCTTGATGAATTCTCTTGAAAACTATTAAAGAGGTTTACCTTTTATTATTTCATTCTATTTTTAGGATGGTGATTATATATTTGATGACTATATTGGTGTCAGTTTACACCCGATGAACTATTCTTCTCTTCAATTTGATACACAATGTCAGCTCTAGTTTGATGACTCTTTAACCAATTGAAAAAAAAACTCAAGACAATTACTTTTATCTCTAGAACCACTTAAAAACCATATCAGAGTTATTTTTTCATTTTTCATCTTAGTAAAAAAGAAACAAAACAATTCAAACTTATAAAAATGGCAGACTACATTGTTGATCAATCTCTATCTTTCTTCTATGCATCAATTTAACAAACTTAATTCTTTTCTTTTTCACTGGTCCTAATAGATTTCAAGAAAAATGATTCGCCATCGGATTGATCAGTGGCACATTGCATCTGATGGAGCGATATTAGCAACTCCAACTTCAAAAAATTCTTTCATATTTTGATTATGATGCCCATAAAATTATTTTTCCCAAAACACAACAACCTTCAAACAATTCTGCATTCGGAGATCTCAGATCAATGAAATGAGACGAGAGAGCTTTGTCTTAAAAAAATTTATTCTCTTACAAACTTCATCTTGTAATCATGATTTTCATAATGACTTTGATAACATTTATGAATGGTTTCAATGTCGTATAACTTACATCAGAAATTATTGTAAGTTACTATACATACAATAATTTCTTCTTTTCCAACCAATATTTAATCTGATTGGTAACACATGCTCTCCCCCTTGCCTTTATAAGGCTTTCATCACAAGTTTCCAAGATAAATTAGGATATTTTTGAATTATAAAGCAGAAAATCATCGTCATGTTTTTTATCTAAGGTATAAATAACCTAAAATAACTTACCATTACAATCATAAATTTTCTTCCAAACCCAAGATGCGTCTGATGGGCCTTCACTTCCTGAAAACTTCTTCACAAACCACTAGAATTTCTTATGATTTTTGAGTTATATCTCCTAGTTAATATTGGGAGTCTAGTAACTAACATTTTACAATGTGAGGTAATTTCTTAATAGTCTTATCATAATCAAGAGCAATAGAAACATTTTCAGACTCATAATTTTTAGAAACCTTTGACTTCTATAGTTTGTTGATTTTTTCCAAATACATAACTTTACTCTCTTTCTTCTTCTTAGAAACAATTTCAACTTTCTTATCAAAATTTGAAGCTAATTTTTATCCTTCCTAATGGTTTTAAACACAATTACTAAGTGATCATAATGCTCTTTCTTGAAGTTGGAGTATATAATAACATCGTCTATGAAGACTACAACCAACTGATTGAGATAATATCTAATGTCTCTATTAATTAAATATATTATGATAGTGGGGAATTAGTAATTCCAAATTGAATCAATATTAATTTGTATCATCCATACCTCATTCATAAGGATATAGTAGTTATGTATTCACTTTTTACCCTAAATTTAGAGAATCTATAATGAAGGTGAATCTTTGAGACACATTTCAATCAACATAATTGATCAAAAAATCTTCAATATGGGGTAGAGGATAATTATCCTTGATCTTTATCTCATTAAGTTCACGATAATTAATGAAGACTCATATTGATATGTATTTATTATTAAGAAAAGAATAATTTCACTCTATGGTGGTGGAATTGGTTGAATAAACCAATTATTAAGATTCTAATGGAGTTTCTTATTCAATTCATGTGACTCAATTGGGGACATTCTACATAAACTCTTTAAAATAAGTGTAACATGGTATGAGTTCTATTAAAAACTCAACATCATAAATCGGAGGAAGAATGAAAATGTCTTCATGAAACACATAAAAACTCTAATAAAATAGTTATATATTTGAGTTTTAATTTCCACTTAACCATATGAGATAAATTTCCCTTATTAGTTGGAATTATTACCCATACAATGGAAGTAATTTCAATTAGAAGCTCAAATTAATCTTCATACCAATAAATGATTACATGTTCATTCAGAATATTAAATGTAACTTCAATTCCATGATAATTGATATGGTAACTATAAAAAGAGAGCCAACCCAGTACTAAAATCACCTGTAATTAAACTATAGGGAGAATACCAATATTTGTAGGAAACTCATTACCATAAAAATAAATCAGAGAAGAATCCTGGACTTGTAATGCAATCATTATACCATTTAGACTTTTTAGTGGAAATTAAATATTTAATCATTATAGTAGAAATGTGATACCCTTAATAAATTTTTAAAATATAAAATAGTAGAAATAAATTGAATAAAATGATACATTAATAGTTTTAGAGTAGATATAAGTATACTTTTTCACAACTTTTTTCTCAAAACCCACATCGGAAATAATGATCATAACATGTCACCCTTATCTCTAGGATTAAAAGGTTTTTTATATTGATCATTATTATTAACCCTTGGATTAGATAACTAGTTAATATAATTCCCACAATCCTTGCATTTTGAATAATGGAGTGTGGATGATTTATTAAATGGTTCTTTATATCCATTTTCAAAATTATCTAAATTATTCCCATCACTTGAAAATTCGACTACCTGATTAAATTACATTCAAAAATTAAGGAATTTATTTTTCCCCTGGAGAAAATTTCTTATATGTTTCATTCCTCACATATAGAAAAATGAAAAAAATAATATTCTTTCTTCCATGGTTTTTATTATTAGAATTCACTTCGAATACCCTATTTCCATTATTATAAAAACCATGAGATTTATGGGTAACTTGGATACCTATTTCTACCTTGGGAGAACACAATGTTTTTTCATTACTACTAAATTATCTTAGGTATAATTAACTTTAGAGATTTGGTTTCAAGACATTGATGGGGTGATCAATGTTTCTTTTAGGTTAGACAATAATAATATAATCATACCTCATAAATCTTGTAAAATTAGACTCATTGGAAATAATAGACTCATTATTCATATTTTGTAGATCAAGTAATTAATTCACCATTATCATATGAAGAATAATAAATAAGTACTTATTAAAAAATAACCTCCTAAACTCATACTTATCCATGGAGTAAATTTATTCTTGTTTCCTCCTGTTCTTGGTAAGAGTTTACCATTGATCTTATTCACATTGAAAATGATAAAAAAAGAAAAGAAAATTTTAATTCACCATGAATTAGAAATTGAAAATTATCTTTGTAGTGGTATTGATCCATTTCTTAGAAATTAATGGATTAATTGACCCATAAAAATAAGGAGGATATTTCCTTATTAATGAATTAACAATACATTATTCCCAATTTTTCTCATTTGTAAGATCTAAATGATTAATGGTTTGTTAATGTTTTATAAGTATAATAAAAATATTTTTAACTCCATAAACTATATCATTTGGTTTCCTAGTAGAAAAATCATTGAATTCTCCATCACATTCAGTATTAACATGATTCATCTTTGTTACATCCATTAAATGAAAAAAAGCATAGTGTGAGTATAAACTATTAATAATGAGAATATGAAATGATATGTCTACAGAAATCATTCTTTTGATATCCTAAATTATTACACCTTCATTAAACCCATGACACTTTATGACCATATCATATCACTATATCTTTTTATAGGTTCTATCCTCTTATTCATCATAATGGTTACTGAGGAAAATGTGAACTAACCCAAGCGTATACCCAAAAAGTTTTTACAAATTTGTGTAGTTTTAGGCCCACTCATAATGAAATGGTTATAATCAAGTTAAATAATAATATTCAAATTTTAGAGTTGTTACCCATAGGTACCTATATGACACAGTCAGAAACACTTTCCAGTATCTAGAAAAGCATGATATCTAATAAAACCACACTCCTATATTTACCATAACTTTCAATATTATCCTATACTTAGTCTTATCCTTAGGGTTATAATTAATGTTTTATAAAAAAATCTCTAAAAAAATAATAATATCTTTTATTCCAACTGAAATGACCCAAAAATTATGTACATAAGTATTACATCATTTTATATGTATATTAAATGCATCTAATAATAGGTCACACCCAAGGACTGTAAAGGTTTAGTGTTTTTTCAGACTGGATACATAATCATATTATCTTATAAATGATCTTAAATATGTCCCACAAAGTCTTATAATATAGTACACTTATTTTTTATTGACTACTTAAAACCATTATTCATAACCTAGATAAAGGAAGTATATGAAAGGGAGAGATAAAATGATAAGTAATGGTAAACATGAGAGGTAAATATCAATTATCATTAGAGAGAATAAGATAATAATAAGGGTTTAAGAACATGATATTTTTATACAAAAATCATAATCAGAAATTCATAGATCATAAAAATGAATAAATGCATAATGCTTTGGAAGTTAATAAGATATGAATTATAAGATAATAAAAGATCATAAGCCATGAGAATATAACATTGGAATAAAAAAATTTCATTGGAGTGGGAATAAAGTGTGGAATAATCATAATCGTAGAAATCATTTTCAACATTACCTACCAAGAAATTAATCACAATTTTATCATGGGATAACCACCAGTGTACCCTCTTTAGGCTTGGGTTAACCTCCCATGTACTATATTTTGGGCTTCATATGACCTCCCACATACCCTCTTTCAGGATTGGGATAACCTCAAATGTACCCTTTGATCTACTTACACTTTAAACATTACCCAATGCATTGGAGGTTTATAATAGACCCACATATCACATAATCATAATCCACACACATATATATATATATAACATAATATCATGGAAACATTTATCATTTCATCACACCTTATCCAGTGGAAAATAAAATAGGTTTCATCAATATTTCATCATCAAAATAAATAACCATATAGAGAAAGAATAAGGACGATATCATTGGATCATATTCCTAATGAATCATAAGTAACATTAAAGGATGTTTTCATAGTTTAAAATTACTTTAAAATATCCTTGGAACATTTCTTAATGAAAATAAACTTTTCATTTTGAATAAATATATGTAAAATCTAAACATTTATAGAATATTATGAAAATATACTCAATTAAAAGATATATGGAAAATTTTAAAGGAATATTCAAGGAAAAGATTAGTCATGATTGTAGGAAAATTTGTTTGTACAATAAATGTTAACATGGAGATTCCATTCACACCTTTGGTAAAAAGTACCATTTTCATAAAATGATCAGAATATTCCTTTTAATTATTTTTAAATAAAGTCAAACATTTGAAAAAAAATAATTTAATAAATCAATAGAGAATATTAAAAACATTTTGAAAAAAAATTTAATGAAAATATGGGCATAGATGAAAATATTTCTGATTGAATAGAGAAAAAAATTTGGGTTTCCTTAAAACTATATATAAGAAACCTAATTGAAACACTAGGCCTGATCTGGGATACTAGAAAACCATATGCATGCCTCCATATGTGAAAGAGGTTTTCGACACATAGTGAGGGCCAAAGGAGTGCTATGGGGAGGTTATGTCCTCAGTACTAGGTAAAACATTAGAATATATTAATGGAAGTGATAGCCATAAACCAAATAATAAAAAATAAATAAAAAAATAAAAAAATAAATAAATAAATCAACCAGGTAGGAATATATTTCAAAATTAACAACCAATATAGTTTCAAAGGGGTACGTCAAATGTATAAGAAAAAATTGAATAAAATGGGATCCCCACATGTGGTGGATCAATTTATAAAGTAAAGTAGATGAAAAAAATTGAAGAAAAAATGTACATTGAATCTCATCCAGTAAGGCCCGTATATTCTAGATAAACACACTAAATTGTTTACTAAATGACATTTTCCCTTCTCTAGATCCCTAGTATTGAAATCAAAAAGTGCACAAAAATTACTGGTTGGGGTTTGAGTATTTGAATCAGTAGGTCACCCAAATAACCCTTAATATAAATGTATACAATATATTTTCCTATTATATAAAAACAAATAGGATAAATATAAGAAGAAAGTTTATCACAGATGAGAAAATGTTATGAGGGGTTCTCAGAGACTGGTTCTACCTACTTCATCACCATGTTGGAAGGAACATCGACCCACAACCTAACACATCCATCTTGATAAGATAGTCCAAAAAAATACTAACACCCCCCCATAATGGGATAATCTAATGAATTCAGACCTATCATCTAACACAACCCTCTTTGGGTATTGTTTATTAGGATCAATATGTATGCTCAACTATAGGACAAAGAAGAAAAAAACGTATGATACATTATATAAGTTATAGATTATAAATCATTTAAAATTAAGCTAGTACCATAATCATCACAACCCACTAGAAAGAAACACAAACACAATTATTAGGGCGACACACACACACAATGTGATCAAGCATCAAACATAGGTATGATGTTCTACAAATTAACACCAATAATTATGATAGTAATCCACATAAAATATGTGCTAATTTTACGGCCTTCATACCACAGGTGTAAAGAATATCATCAAAAAGGGTCCCCGTTCGAGTCTAGAATCACCATCATGTCCTAAAACCAAACCCAAAATTAAAAACTTTTAACTATCAGGTTCATGGTTAAGGTTAAAATATACTCTAAAATTAGGTCAAGGTCAAATATATCCAATAAGATCTACAATATGTGGATGCGAAAAATTTGAATCTAGGTACTAATTCTATTGATGATCAGTGAATTTCTTTGTCAGACCATTCCAAAAAAATAATATTAAATCAATAAACAAATAATATAATTTAGTTTTACCAAGGTGAAAATTTGGAAATTGATCTATATTAAGAAGGAAATTTCCAAACTAAGAACATAGGATTGATCCATTGTTCAGTATTCGAATATATGATTTATAAAGGAGGATAAGGCCCCAAAATCAATGGAGAAGGATCCTTCATCAAAAAGTCTCTATAGATAACTAATATAATGAGAAACAATAAGAGAATATTAGTTTTTTTAAAAACATTTATAACCTTTATATAGTCATTGGTCTCTAACTGAAACCACTGGATGGCTGGTGGCCACATGGAAATTCTGGTTCTACCTGGGGGCCAACCAATGGGTCAGTAGTCTCCACTATTTAGATAGCTGGTTTGGGGAAAAATCAAATCTTCCCCTAAACTACACAAGTGATCTGATGGCTTCCCGCTTACTAGCTTATGGGACTATTGTAGCTTCAAAGCTACAACATGCCCACCTTCCCCACCTCAGCTTAGTTTTAACCTCCAAAATGCATCTAACCCACCTCTAAACACATAAAAACTTTCTCAAAATATATGTTCAATTTTAAAAATCCATACATGAAATAGTTGTGTCATAATTCTCCCCCTCCCATGACTTCTCATCATCGAGAAGTATCTCTAATGGTATGCTCGAACAACTCAGGCCGTTATACATGAATATATGCTTCATACTCCCACGTCTATTCCTAAACATGCCCATGAAACCATTGAAACTAAACAAGAGTAATAGTATTTACTCAAATAAAATTAATTATTTTTTATACACTCTAAACATGTCTGATAATAAAATATGTGTCTGACTCCAACTCAACATCCTTACAGTCAAGAACATGCTTAGGTACAAGCTTTTACATCTAAATTTGAGACACATGGAACACCTTATTCATACCTTGACACCATGGAAGAAGATATAACTAATAGTCCACCATCCTGATGTGTTATAGGATATAAAAGACCCAATATATCATAACTCCAACTTTCATTGCCTCTAAAATGAATATTCTCTAACTAAGGAGACTCCCACAAAAAATCCTTGTCGCCCATAATGAACTTTTAGGGTTGTATCCTTTGGTCAGAATTAGACCTTTACCTATTCAGAGATATAAACAACCATTTATGAATCAACTAAACAAGAATCAAGGTTTCATGTACCATATTTGACCCAACTACTATAGATTCACTTGCATTATTCTAGTATAGCAGTGTGCTACATAGCCACCCATACGAAGCCAAGAAAAGAGGCATCTGAATCAAGGATTTTAATATATTTTGGTAGGATAACTCAACCTGATCCAAGTGATCATCCCAATCTCGTCTCAAATTTTCAATACATGCTCGCATCATACCCACTAGAGTTTGGATCATTCGCCCATACTACCTTTTGATCCGAGGATGAAAGGTCATACCCAGCTTCAATTTAGTTCCCATGACCTTCTCCAAGACCTTCCTAATCACAATGAGAAACTTGCACCAATTTTAGATATCATGCTTGAAGTAACACTGTGAAACCACATGTTATTTTGAATTTAGATCTTTCCTATATCATCCACTAAGTTGGTATCTTAGATCGACATTAACTGAGGCACATTGGTCGACTGATCCACTACAACCCAAATGGTATGTTGACCTCTCAGGGTTCTAGGAAACCCTATAACAAAGACGTTCATAAAAAAAATCCCAATACCACATAGGAACTAGAAGTGGATAGAGTAACCCTATAAGAAATTTATGTTTAACCTTGATATTTTGACAAGTTAGAAAATGGGAGACAAATCAAGCAATTTTCCTCTTCACGCTAGGACACCAGAACTACCACTTGATATAGTGATACATGTTGTTCAATCCTAGGTGCACTACCCACTATAAATAATTATACGATCTAATAATCTCATTTCTTGTTTAATATGGAACAATAAACCTTCCATGAACTATAATCACTCTACATCTATCTAATATCCACTTAAGAAATGATCCACTTGCTTCCAACCCCTCATGCATCGTGTAACACTCTATATCAAGCTTCATATTGTTCATTACTCACTCCACCAATGAATATTTTATCACCAAGTGTGTACGAACCACTTTCCCTCGATCCTATGATATAATCACATACTAGTATTATAATAAGTCTATGATATTCCATTCTACTTCTAATGTATGTTTTCCCACTTCTCGTGTCTTCCTTGTCATCACACATGCAACCAAATTTCCTTTTCATAGATCACACTCCATCTCAATGTAATTATTCTATAAGTACTCTACCCAACATATCTTATGGTGATTCAGGACAAATTTTAAGAAGATATAATGGAGACTCTTGTGGTCTATATACACGATAAATATCTCATGAAAGATGTAGTGCTTCAAAAATTTCAAGGCATGGACTATAACTTCATACTTTAGTCATGATTATGGAAGTTCTGATCATGAGGTCATATTAAAAGAAAATCATAAGAAACCTAATTATAAAAATTCATTAAAAAAACTCATAAGACAATGAAAGATTCATCAAAATGCACAACATACCAAAATCCAGGCTTAGAGAGAGTCATAATCAGAGATGACATAAACCAGTTATTATACTCTAAGAATAATTCTTCACACTGTTATGTCCATTAAAATTTGACTTCCTTAATGGTCATTGTGGTCAAGGGTGACCCTGGGTGATAAAAGTTCAAAAAAAACCACCCATAGTATCCTTCCAACCTAAGAAAACTTAGAATCTCAAACACATTCTACGACCATGCCCAAGACATGATTGCATCAACATGTAATTACCCATCTAGGATCAATGTATCATTGAGAGGGGGAAGGTTGAATCAATGATATCTTTTTATTTTATATTTCCTTTATTTTAAAACAACCTTAACCTTCTATTAAATAGTTATCACCTTGATGAAAACCAAACAATCACATATCTATAAGAACATAAGAATTTGAAAGGTTACTACTCAATAAGAGTATCTACATACTTGGTATGGTTTGGATATAATCTAATACCGCAAAATCCCCTATAAAACAATACTTTTATGTGGACACAAAAAAAGGATATACCCTTACACTTATTTAGAAATATGTTCAATAAAATAGTGTGTGTGCTTCGAGGAGCACAAAATGATGTAATACAACTTGTGTAAAATGATAAGAAACTTTCACCAGTTGGTTCAGAAAAATTTACTCTACTGCCTTGTCAACATTAAAAAATACAATCTTCAAAAATATTATTCACTTTCCTACCTAGACGTAGGTATGAAATTATATGGACTTCATAATGATACTCAGTCTGATACCAATTATGATTGTTCTGTCCAAAAAAATACTATATCGGAATACAAGTGAAAGAATTCTGAACTACTTCTATCTCAGCTCGGAATCCCTGATCCTAATTTTCAATCCAATAACCCATTCCATTATGAGAAACTATGAATACGATCTTCATTCTTCTTCTTCTCCTATCCTGAAAAATTCCTCATGAATTATCAATCCAGAAACTCCTTCTCTCTAGAAACTTTTAGTGCTCTATGTTGTCTTTACACCCATGAACAGTACCTACGTTAGAAAGTACAAAGTACCTACCACTATTTATAGGTTCACCAAATTTGGTTTAGGTGGTATTCTAAAAGATTTCATAATTAACCAAATTTCCCTTAAATTTTGGCTCCACCATTAACATCTTCAATACTTCTTGACTCTTCTCATTCATTCTCAAACTTTCTTGAATCTTCTCACAAATTTATCTCACTTCATACTTTCTAAATTTATTTATTCTAATTTAGATGGTCACTCTGATTTCATCATTATGATGAAGAAATATTTTTCAACAGTATATTCTTCATTGAGTTTCTCCACACTAATTTAAACATTGAAAAACAAATATCTTCACATTAATATTATCCAAACCAACTAAAAAATACGCCAATTCCTTTGAATCATACCAACTATTAGATATAAAACGTTGAAACAATTTTCCCATAATAATTTTTTCAACTTCATTAGAATTTATGGCCCTTTATTTCTTTAGAAACATAGTGGAATCTTCTAAAGATTCCAATACTTATCGGTATCACATCAGCGTCAGCTTCAACCTTGATGAATTCCCTTGAAAACTATTAAAGAGGTTTACCTTTTATTATTTCCTTCTCTTTATCATGATTGTGATTATATATTTGATGACTATATCGGTGTCAGTTTACACCCGATAAACCAGTCCTCTCTTCGATTTGATACACAGTGTCAGCACCCATTCGATGACTCTTTAACCAATTGAAAAAATAGTCAAGACAATTACTTTTATCTGTTGACACACTTAAAAACCAAATCATATTTATGGTTTCTTTTTTTATCTGAGTGAAAAAGAAACCAAACAATTCAAACTTATAAAAATGGCAGACTACATTGTTGATCAATCTCTAGATTTATTCTATGAATCAGTTTAATAAACTTAATTCTTTTCCTTTTCACTGGTCCTAATAGATTTCAAGAAAAATGATTCGACATCTGATTGATCAGTGGAACACTACATTTGATGGTGTGATATCAGTAACTCTAACTTCAAAAAATTCTTTCATATTTTGATTATTATACCCTTAAAAGTATTTCTCTCACTATGGTAACATGTGGATTTAGTGGCATCATCTAACTTACATTAAAAATTATTTTAAGTTTCCATATATATAGTAATTTCTTCATTTCCAACCAATATTTAATCCGATTGGTAACACATGATCTCCCCTTTCCTTTACAAGGCTTGCATCATAATGTTTCAAGATAAATTAGGATATTTTTTTATTACAAAGCAGAAAATCATCGTCACATTTTTTTATCAAAGGAATACATAACCTAAAAGAATTTACATTATGATCATAAATTTCTTTTCCAATCCCAAGATGAGTCTGATGGGCCTTCACTTCCTGAAAACATCTTCACAAACCACTGGAATTTTTTATGATTTTTGAGTTAGATCTCCTAGTTAATATTGGGAGTCCAATCACTAACATTTTAAAATGTGAGGTGATTTATTAAAAGCCTTATCCTAATTAGAAGTAATAGAAACATTTTCAGACTCATAATTTTTAGAAACCTTTGACTTCTCTAGTTTTTAAATTTTTTCCACATATATAACTTTACTAGATTTATTCTTCTTATAAACAATTCAACTTTCTTATCAAAATTTGAAGCTAATTTTTATCCTTCCTAAAGGTTTTAAACACAATTATTAAGTGATAATAATGCTCTTTCTTGAAGTTGGAGTATATAATAACATCATCTATGAATAATACAACCAATTGATTGAGGTAATTTATAAATTCCCTATTCATTAAATATATGATGATAGTGGGGGGATTAGCAATTCCAAATTGAATCACTATTAATTTGTTGTGTCCATACTACATTCATAAGTATGTAGTAGTTATGTATTCACTTTTTTACCCAAAATTTAGAGAATCTATAATGAAGGTGAATCTTTGAGACTTATTTCAATCAACATAATTGATAAAAAACTCTTCAATATGGGGTAGAGGATACTTATCCTTTATCTTGATCTCATTAAGTTCACGATAATTAATGAAGACTCATATTAATCTATATTTATTCTTAAGAAAAGAATAATTTCACTCTATGGTGGTGGAATTGGTTGAATAAATCACTTATCAAGATTCTCATGGAGTTTCTTATTCAATTCATGCAACTCAATTGGGGACATTATACAAAGACTCTTTGAAATAAGTGTATCACTAGGTATGAGTTCTATTAAAAACTCAACATCATAAATCAGAGGAAGAATGAAAAATTCTTCATAAAACACATAAAAACTCTAATAAAATATGA
This sequence comes from Viscum album, assembly GCA_963277665.1. Classification (NCBI taxonomy): domain Eukaryota; kingdom Viridiplantae; phylum Streptophyta; class Magnoliopsida; order Santalales; family Viscaceae; genus Viscum; species Viscum album. The sequence goes on from OY728145.1 coordinate 1,106,909,683, forward strand.
ATATATTTGAGATTTAATTTCCCCTTAACCATATGAGATATATTTCCCTTATTAATAGGAATTAGTACCCATAAAATGGATGTAATTTCCATTTTAAGATCAAATTCAGCTTCACACCAATAAACGATTAAATGTTCATTCAGAATATTAAATGTAACTTCAATTCCATGATAATTGTTATGATATCTATAAAAAGAGAGCCACCCCAGTACCAAAATCACTTGTAATTAAACTAGATGGAGAATATCAATATTTGTAGGAAACTCAATACCATAATAATAAATCAGAGAAGAATCATAGAATTGTAATGAAATCATTATATCATATAGAGTTTTTAGTGGTAATTAAATATTTAATCATTATAGTGGTAAGGTGATATGATTAATAAATTCTTAAAATATGAAATAGTAGAAATAACTTGAATAAAATTAGACAATAATACTTTAAGAGTAGATATAAGTATACTTTTTCAAAACTTTTTTCTCAAAACTCACATCAGCAATAGTGATCAGAACATGTAACCCTTTGTCTCTAATATTAAGAGGTTTTTTATATTCATCATCATTATTAACCCTTGGATTAGAGAACTAGTTAACACAATTACCACACTCCTTGCATTTTGAACAATAGAGTGTGGATGGTTTATTATATGGTTCATTATATCCATTTTCAAAATTATCTAAATTATTACCATGACTTGAACATTTGACTACGTAATGAAATTACATTAAAAAAATTAAAGAATTTATTTTTTCCCTTGAGAAAATTTCATATATGTTTCTTTCCACAATTCTAGAAAAAATAAAAAATAATATTTTTTATTCCATGGTTTTTATTATTAAAATTCACTTTGAATTCCCTATTTCCATTATTATAAAAACAATCAGATTTATGGGTAACTTTGATACCTATTTCTACCTTGGGAGAACATAATTTTTTTTCATTAATACTAAAGTCTCTTAAGGATAATTAAATTTAGAGACTTGGTTTCAAGACATTGATGGGGTGGTCAATATTTCTTTTAGGTTGGATAATAATAATATAATCATACCTCATGAATCTTGTAAAATTATACTCATTGGAAATAATAGATTCATTATTCATATTTTTTAGATCAAGTAATTAATTCTCCATTTTCATATGAAGAATAATAAATAAGTACTTATTAAAAAATTACCTCCTAAACTCATACTAATCCATGGAGTCAATTTATTCCTGTTGCCTCGTGTTCTTAGTATGAGTATACCATTGATCTTATTCACTTTGAAAATGATAAAAAAAGAAAAAGAAAATTTTAATTCACCATGAATTGGAAATTTAAAATTATATTTATAGTGGTACTGATCCATTTCTTAGAAATTAATCGATTAATAGAACCGCTAAAATAAGGAGTATTTTTCCTCATAAATGAATTAACAATACATTATTCCCAATTTTTCTCATTTGTAAGATCTAAATTATTAATGGATTGTTAATGTTTCATAAGTATAATAAGAATATTTTTAACTCCATAAACAATACCATTTGGTTTCCTAGGAAGAAAATCATTGAATTGTCCATCACATTCGGTATTAACATGATTCATCTTTGTTACATCCATTTAATGAAAACAAAAAGCATAGTGTGAGTATAAAATGTTAATAATGAGAATAAGAAATGATATTTCTAGAGAAATAATTCTTTGGATATACTAAATTATTACACATTCACTAAACCCATGAAACTTTATGACCATATCATATCACTATATATTTTCATAGGTTCTATCCCCTTATTCATCATAATGGTTCCTGAGGAAAATGTGAACTAACCCAATAATATACCACAAATGTTTTTAGATATTTGTGTAGTTTTAGGTCGACTCGTCATGAAATGGTTATAATCAAGTTAAATAATAATATTCAAATTTTAGAGTTGATACCCATAGGTACATCTATGCCACAGTCACAAACACTTTCTTGTATCTAGACAAGGATGGATTTCTAAGAAAACCACATTACTTTATTTACCATAACTTTCAACATTATCCTATACTTAGTCTTATCATTAGGTTTATACTTAATGTTTTATAAAAAATCTCTAAAAAAATAAGAATATCTTTTATTCCAACTGAAATGGCCCAAACATTACGTACATAAATATTACATCATTTTATATGCATATTAAATACATCGAATAATATAACACACCCATGGACTGTAAAGGTTTAGTGTTTTTTGAGACTGGATACATAATCATATTATCTTATAAATGATCTTAAATATGTCCCAAAAAGTCTTATAATATAGTACACTTATTTTTTAATTACTACTTAAAACCATTATTCATAACCTAGATAAAGGAAGAATATGAAAGGGAGAGATAAAATGATAAGTATTGTTAAACATGAGAGGTACATATCAATTATCATTAGAGAGAATAAGATAATAATAGGTTTTTGAGAACATGATATTTTTATACACAAATCATAACCATTAATTCATAGATCATAAAAATGAATAAAGGCACAATGATTTGGAAGTTAATAAGACATGAATTATAAGATAATAAATGATCATAAGCCATGAGAATATAACATTGGAATAAAAACATTTCATTGGAGTGGGAATAAAGTGAGGAATAATCATAATCATATAAATAATTTTTCAATGTTACCTACCAAGACATTCATCAAAATTTTTTCATGGGATAACCACTAGTGTACCCTCTTTAGGCTTGGGTTAACCTCCCACATACCCTCTTTCCGATTTGGGATAACCTCAAACATACCCTTTGATCTACTTAAACATTAAACATTACCTAATGCATTGGAGGTTTATAATAGACCCATCTTTAACGTAATCATAATCCATATATATATGTACACAAAACATAAGATCATAGAAACATTTATCATTTCATCACACCTTAGCCAGTGGAAAATAAAACAGATTTCATCATCAAAATAAATAACCATATAGAGAATGAATAAGGAAGGTATCATTGGATCATATTCCTAATGAATCATAAGTAACATTAAGCGATGTTTTTTTAGTTTAAAATTACTTTAAAATATCACTGGAACATTTCTTAATAAAAATACACCTTTCATTTTGAATAAATATATTTAAATTCTAAAAATTTATAGAATATTATGAAAATATACTAAATTAAAAGAACTATGGAAAATTTTAAAGGAATATTCAAGGAAAATATTAGTCATGATAGTGGGAAAAGTTGTTTTTACAATAAACGTTAAGATAGAGATTCCATTCACACCTTTGGTAAAACGTACCTTATTCCGAAAATGATCAGAATATTCCTTTTAATCAGTTTTAAATAAAGTAAAACATTAGAATTTTTTTTAATTTAATCAATCAATAGAGAATATTTAAACCATTTTGAAAAACATTTTAATGAAAATATAGGCATAGATGAAAATATTCATGACCGAATAGAGAAACAAATTTGGGTTTCCTTAAAAATATATATATGAAACCTAATTGAATCACTAGGTCTGATCTGGGATACTAGAAAATCTTATGCATGTCTCCATATATGAAAGAGGTTTCAGACACGTTGTGAGGGCCAAATGAGTTCTATAGGGAGGTTATGTCCTCGGTACCAGGTAAAACATTAGAGTATAATAATGGAAGTGATAACCATAAACCAAATAATAATAAATAAATAAATAAATAAATAAATAAATAAATAAATAAATAAATAAATTAATCAAGTAGCAATATATTCCAAAATTAACAAAAAATATAGTTTCAATGGGGCATGTCAAATGTAGAATCCAAAATTGAATAAAAGGGGATCCCCACAGGTGGTGGATCAATGTATAAAGTTAAGTAGATGAAAAAAATTGAAGAAAAAATGTACCTTGAATATCATCCAGTAAGGCCCATATATTATTGATAAACACACTAAATCATCTACTAAATGAAAATTTCCCTTCTCTAGATCCCTAGTAATGAAATCAAAAAGTGCACAAAAATTACTGGCTGGGATTTGAGAATTTGAATTAGTAGGTCACCCAAAAAACCCTTTATATAAAGGTATATAATATATATTCCCATTACATAAAAATAAATAGAATAAATATAAGAAGAAAGTTTATCACGGATGAGAAAATGTTATGAGGGGTTCTCAGAGACTGGTTCTACCTACTTCATCTCCATGTTGGAAGGAACAACAAACCGCAACCTAACACATCCCTCTTGATAAGATAGTCCAAAAAAATACTAACACACCCCCCTTTAAAGGGAAAATCCAATGCATTCAGACCTATCATATAACACAACACTCTTGGGTTATTGATCATTAGGATCAATATGTATGCTCAACAATAGGACAAAGAAGAAAAAAACTTACGATACATTATATAAGTTATAGATTATAAATCATTTAAAATTAAGCTAGTACCATAATCATCAAAACACACTAGCTAGAAACAAAATCAAAATTATTAGGGCCACACACACACACAATGTGATCAAGCATCAAACATAGGTATCATGTTCTACACATTAAAACCAAAAATCATGACAGTAATCCATATAAAATATGTGCTAATTTTACGACCTTCATACTATAGGTGTAATGAATATCATCGAAAAGGGTCATCGTTCAAGTCCAAAATCACCATCATGTCCTAAAACCAAACCCCTTAATTGTACATGAAAAATGGGGGTTCAAAACCCATTGCGCGTAGGTACTGTAGCAGTAGTGTAGCGTACTGTAGTAGCGGTGACACTGTAGCAGCGACATGAACTATATCGGCGACAGGTTTCTATAGCGGCGGCGGAGTACTGTAGTAGCAGCAGGTACTGTGCAGTACTGTAGTAGCGTAGGGTACTGTAGCAGTACTATTTACAGAATGGGCTTTGGGCCAAAAAATGGGCCTACGGTCCATGTAATGGGATAAATGCCCACTGGGCCTTCGGGCTATGTAATGGGACTCCCTCTACCTAGTTAAAGAGGTCTTCACTTTGATTTAATAATAAATGGGGCTTCAGCCCCAACCTATAAAAAAGGATAAAAAATACTCTAAAAGTATGTCAAGGTCAAATATATCCAAGAATATCTCCAATGCATGGATGCAAAAACCCTGAATCTAAGTACTAATTCTATCAATGATCAGTGAATTTCTTTGTCAGACCATTCCAAAACACTAATATTTAATCAAGAAATAAATAATATAATTTGGTTTTACCAATGTGAAAATATATAAATTGATCTAGATTAATAAGGAACTTTCCAAACTAAGAACATAGGATTGATCCATTGTTTAGTATTCGAATATATGATTTATAAAAGAGGATAAGGCCCCAAAATCACTGGAGATGGATCCTTGAACAATAAGAGTCTAGAGATAACTAATATAATGAGAAACATTAAGAGAATATTAGGTTTTAAAAAACATTTATAAACTCGATATTGTTATTGGTCTCTAACTGAAACCACTGGATGGCTGGTGGCCACTTAGAAATTCTAGTTCTACCTAGGGGCCCCACCAATGGGTCAGTAGTCTCCACTATTTAGATAGTTGGTTTGGAGAAGAATCAAATCTTAACCTAAAATACACAAGTGATCCGATGGCTTCCCACTTGCTAGCTTATGGGACTATTTTAGATTCAAAGCTACAACATGCACACCTTCCCCACCTCAGCTTAGTTTTAACCTCCAAAATGAATCTAACCCACCTCTAAACACTTAAAAACATTCTCAAAATCTATGTTCAATTTTAAAAATCCATACATGAAATAGTGGTGTCATAATCCTCCCCCTCCTATGACTTTTCATCATTGAGAAGTATCTCTAATGGCCTGCTCGAACAACTCATGCTGTTATACATGAATGTATGCTTCATACTCCCACCTCTATTCCTAAATATGCCCATGAAACCATTGAAACTAAACACAAGTAATGGTATTTACTCAAATAAAATTCATAATTTTTATACACTCTAAACATGTATCAACATAAAATATGTGTCTGACTAAAACTCAACATCCTTACAGTCAAGCACATGCTTAGGTACAAGCTTTTACATCTAAAGCTGAGACACATGGAACACATTATTTATACCTTGACACCATGGAAGAAGATATAACTAATATTCCACCATCCTGATGTTTTATAGGATATAAAAGACCCAAAATATCATAACTCCAACTTTATTTACCGCAAAAATTCTTATTCTATAAATAATGGGACTCCCACAAAAAATCCTTGTCACCCGTAATGAACTCCCAGGGTTGTATCCTTTGGTCCGAATTAGACCTCTAACTATTCAGAGATATAACCAACCATTTATGAATCAACTGAACATGAATCAAGGTTTCATGTACCATATTTTACCCAACAACTGTATATTCACTTTCATTATTCTAGTATATAGGTAAGCTACATGGACACCCATGAAATGCCAAGAAAAGAGGCATCTAAATCAAGGATTGTAATATATTTTTGTAGGATAACTCTACCCGAGCCAAGTGATCATTCCAATCTCCTCTGAAATTTGGAATAGATGCTCACATCATACCCACTAGAGTTTGGATCATTCTCCCATACTACCTTTTGATCCGAGGATGAAAGGTTATACCCAGCTTCAATTTAGTTCCCATCACCTTCTCCAAGCCCTTCCAAATCGCAATGCGAACCATGAACAAATTTTAGATATCATGCTTTAAGTAACACTATGAAAACACATGTTATTTTGAATTTAGAGCTTTCCTATATCATCCACTAAGTTAGTATCTTAGATTGATATTAACTGAGGCACATTGGTTGACTGATCCACTACAACCCAAATGGTATATTGACCTCTGAAGGTTCTAGGAAACCCTATAACAAAGACTTTCATAAAAAATCCCTCTTCCATATAGGAACTAGAAGTGGATAAAGTAACCCTATAGGAAATTTATGTTTAAACTTGATCTTTTGACAAGTTAGACAATAAGAGACAAATCAAGAAATTTCCCTCTTCATGCTAGGACACCAGAACTACTACTTTATATAGTCATACATCTTGTTCAATCATAGGTGCACTATCCACTGTAAAGCATGATAGGATCTAATCATCTCATTTCTTATTTAATTTAGAACAATAAACCTTCGATTAACTATAATCACTCTACATCTATCTAATACCCACTTAAGAAAGGATCCACTTGCTGCCAACCCCCCATGCATCGTGTCACACTCTATATCAAGCTTCATATTGTTCATTACTCACTCCACCAATGAATATTTGATCACCAAGTGTGTGAAAACCACTTTTCCTTGATCCTATGATATATTCACATAATAGTTTTCCAATAAGACTATGATATTTCCTTCTACTTCTAATGTATGTTGTCCCACTTCTCGTGTCTTCCTTGTCATCACACATGCAACCAAATTTCCTTTTACTTGATCACACTCCATTTCAATGTAAAGATTCTATAAGTACTCTACCCCAAATATCTTATGGTGATTTAGGACACATTGTAAGAAGATATAGTGGAGACTCTTGTGGTATGTATACATGATAAATATCTCATGAAAGAGTTAGTGCTTCAAAAATTTCAAGGCATGGACTATAAATTCATACTTTAAGTCATGAGTATGGAAGTTATGATCATGAGGTCATATTAAAAGAAGATAATAGACAAATAAATTATAAAAATGCATTAAAAAAACTCATAAGACAATGACAGATTCATCAAAAATAACTACATACCAAAATCCAGGCTTAGAGAGAGTCATAATCAGAGATGACATAAACCAGCTTTTCTACTCTATGAATAATTCTTCACACTGTTATGTCCATTAAAATTTGACTTTATTATTGGTTATTATGGTTAAGGGTGACCCTAGGTGACAAAAGTTCAAAAAAACTACCCATATTACCCTTCCAACCTAAGAAAACTTAGAATCTCAAACACATTCTACAACCATGCCCCAGACATGATTGCATCAATATGTAATTACCCAGCTAGGATCCATGTATCATGGAGAGGGGGAGGGTTGAATCACTGATATCTTTTTATTTTATGTTTAATTTATTTTAAAAAAACCTTAACCTTTTATTAAACAATTATCTCCTTGATGAAAACCAAAGAATCAAATATTTACAAGAACATAAGAATTGAAAAGGTCTACTACTCAATAAGAGTATCTATATACTTGGTATGGTTTGGATATAATATAATTCCACAAAATCCACTATAAAACAATCCTTTTATGTGGATACAAAAAAAAGGATATACCCTTACTCTTATATAGAAATATGTCCAATAAAATAGTGTGTGCGCTTCAAGCAGCACAAAATGATGTAATACAACTTGTGTAAAAAGTTAAGAAACTTTCACCAGTTGGTTTAGAAAAAGTTACTATGCTACCTTGTCAACATTCAAAAATATAATCTTCAAAAATATTATTCACCTTCCTACCTAGCCGTATGTATGAAATTATATGGACTTCGTAATGATACTCAGTCTGATTCCAATTCTGATTGTTCTGTCCAAAAAAATACTTTATTAGAATACAAGTGAAAGAATTCTGAACTACTTCTATCTCAGCTTGGAATCCCTGATCCTAATTTCCAATCCAATAACCCATTCCATTATGAGAAACTATGAATACAATCTTCCTTATTCTTGTTCTCTTATCTAGAAAACTTCCTCATGAATTATCAATCCAGGAACTTCTTCTCGCTAGAAACATTTAGTGCTCTGTGTTGTCTTTACACCCATGAACAATACCTACATTAGAAAGTACAAAGTACTTACCACTATTTATAGGTTCACCAAATTTGGTTTAGGTGGTATTCTAACAGATTTCATAATTAACCAAATTTCCCAAATCTTAAATTTCCCTTAAATTTTGGCTCCACCATTAACATATTCAACACTTCTTGACTCTTCCCATTCATTCTCAAACTTTCTTGAATCTTATCACAAATTTATCTCACTTCATACAATCTAAATTTATTTAGTCTTATTTAAATGGTCACTCTGATTTCATCATTATGATGAAGAAATATTTTTCAGTAGTTTATTCTTCCTTGTGTTTCTCCACACCAATTTTAGACTATGAAAAAAAATATCTTCACATTAATATTATCCAAACCACCTGAAACAATACGTCAATTCTATTGCATCGTACCAACTATTAGATATAAAATATTGAAACCCTTTTTCCTTAACAATTTTTTCAACTTCATTAGACTTTAGGGCCCTTTCTTTTTTTATAAACATAGTGGAATCTTCTAAAGATTCCAATACTTCTCGGTAGCACATCAGCGTTAGCTTCAACCTTGACGAATTCCCTTGAAAACTCTTAAAGAGGTTTACCTTTTATTATTTCCTTCTCTTTCTCAGGATGGTGATTATATATTTGATGACTATATCAGTGTCAGTTTACGCCCGATGAACCATTCCTCTCCTCAATTTGATACACAGTGTTAGGTCCAGTTTGATGAATCTTTAAGCAATTGAAAAAAAACTCAAGAAAATTACTTTTATCTGTTGGCCCACTTAAAAACCATATCAGAGTTATTTTTTCATTTTTTATCTGAGTGAAAAAGAAACAATACAATTCAAACTTATAAAAATGGCAGACTACATTGTTGATCAATCTCTAGCTTTCTTCTATGCATCAGTTTAACAAACTTAATTCTTTTCTTTTTCACTAGTCCTAATAGCTTTCAAGAAAAATGATTTGGCATCTGATTGATCAGTGGAACACTGCATCTGATGGTGCGATATCAACGACTCCAACTTCAAAAAATTCTTTCATCTTCTGATTATGATACCCATAAAAGTATTTCTCCCCTGCCCATGCCCATGCCCATGCCCATGCCCATGCCCATGCCCATGCCCATGCATCTGATAGATTTCAAGAAAAATGATTCGGCATCAGTTTAACAAACTTAATTCTTTTATTTTTCACAGGTCCTAATAGCTTTCATGAAAAATGATTCGGAATGTGATTGATCAGTGGCACACTGCATCTGATGGTGTGATATCAGCAACTCCAACTTCAAAAAATTCTTTCATCTTCTGATTATGATACCCATAAAAGTACTTCTACAATGCCCATGCCCATGCCCATGCAATATAATGAAATACTGCATTTGGTGAGATTTGAACCCCTGACCTCTTGCATATTTTCCAAACACTTTACCACTCCAGTAAGCTCGTCATGTGGTTAATAAGTAGAATTTAATATACTTATATATACTAATTGAAAAAACAAATAATACATAACTAATAGATATAAAATCAATAATAATTAAACAATAAGCAATAATCAATAATTAATAATCAATAATTATTAGTTATTTATTGAGTTATTTATTTATTTATTATCATTTACTTTTTATTATAATAAATAACAAATAAATTATAATAATATTTACAAAAAATATAAAATTATGAAAATAAAATAAAAAAATAATAAAATTACGAAATTTAAATAGTAAATAATAAATAATAAATAATAAATAATAAATAATAAATAATAAATAATAAATAATAAATAATAAATAATAAATAATATATAATAAATAACAAATAATAAATAATAAATAATAAATAATAAATAATAAATAATAAATAATAAATAATAAATAATAAATAATAAATAATAAATAAAAAACAATAAATAAAAAACTATAAAAAATAAATAATTAATAATAATAAATAATAAATAATAAATAATAAATAATAAATAATAAATAATAAATAATAATAAATAAAAAAAATAAAAAATAAAAAATAAAAAATAATAAACAATAAATAATAATAAATAATAAATAACACATAATAAATAATAAATGATAATTAATAAATACTAATAATAATAAATAACACATAATAAATAATTATAAATAAATAAATAAAAAGCAATAAGTAATAAACAATAAACAATAAATAATAAACAATAAACAATAAATAATAAATAATAAAAAATAATAAATAATAATAATAGTAATAATAAATAATAACTAATAAATAACAAATAATAAATAATAAACAATAAAAAATAAACAATAAAAAATAAACAATAAATAATAAATAATAATAAATAATAATAAACAAATAATAAAGAATAAAGAATAAATAAAAAATAGAAAATAATAAATAACAATAAATAATAAATAATAAACAATAAATAATACTAAATAATAATAAATAGTAAATAAATAATAAAAAATAAAAATAAAAATAAAAATAAATAATAAATAATAATAAACAAATAAATAATAATAAATAATAAATAATAAATAATAAATAATAAATAAAAAATAAAAAATAAAAAATAAAAAATAAAAAATAAAAAATAAAAAATAAAAAATAAAAAATAAAAAATAAAAAATAAAAAATAATAATAAATAACACATAATTAATAATTATAAATAAATAAATAATAAATAATAAATAATAATAATAATAATAATAATAATAAATAATAATAATAAATAATAAATAATAAATAATAAATAATAAATAAAAAATAAAAAATAAAAAATAATAAATAACAAATAATAAATAAATAATAATAAATAAAAAATAAAAAATAAAAAATAATAATAATAAATAACAATTAATAATAGATAATAATAAATATATAATAAATAATAAATAATAAATAATAATAATAAATAATATTAAATAATAATACAAATAATAATAAATAATAAATAATAAATAATAAATTATAAATTATAAATAAAAAATAAAAAATAAAAAATAAAAAATAAAAAATAAAAAATAAGAAATAATAAATAACAAATAACAAAAAATTAATAACAAATAAAAAATAAAAAATAAGAAATAAGAAATAATAGATAAGAAATAAGAAATAAGAAATAAGAAATAAGAAATAATAAATAAGAAATAATAAATTATAAATAATAAACAATAAATAATAAACAAAATATAATAGATAATAAATAATAATAAATAAATAATAATATATAATATATAATATATAATATATAATAAATAATAAATAATTAATAAAATATTAAAAATAATAATAAATAATAAATAATAAATAATAAATAATAAATAATAAATATAATAAATAATATACATATAAAATATTAAATAATAAATAATAAATAATAAATAAATATAAATAATAAATAATAAATAACTAGTAACAAATATTATTATTAAAAATATTATTTTATTAATAATAATAATAAATAATAAATAATAAATAATATAAAATAAATAATAAATAATAAATAATAAATAAATATAAATAATAAATAATAAATAATCAATAAAAAATAATAGATAATAAATAAATTAAAGTATATTATAAATAATAAATAATAAATAATAAATGAAACACATGAAAAAGTATGAAAATGCGTGATAAGGGATGAAAAATCATGAAAATGCATGAAAACGGATGGAGAAGCATGAAGAAGGAAGCATTAGAAAGCATGAGAACGCATGAAAACTCATGAAAACTCTGGAAAACCCCTTAAGAATTCAACATAATCATAATAATAACCCACAAAAAACCATTGATAAAGATAACAAGTCATAGAAACCCAAATAAATAGTAATAAATGGAGCAACCATTAAAACCCGTCAAAACGGTCATAAAGTGATAAAAACATTGGACTCACATTAATAGAGATAACTTATGATCCGAGAGTCTGTTCCAGATCTACGACTAGTCGAATCAAATATCCTGAAACGATCTTCGAGCTAATAGGTGAAAGAGACTGAATGGACCGACAGATCAGATGTTACGACCATTTAAAAAAAACCTGATGGGGAACGGGTGCTAGAAATGAGGCATCGAAAAACATAACAAACCCGATACCCACAAAAAGGCCAAAACTTATGATCCAAGAGTCCATGTGGGCGTCACAACCAATTAAACTGAAGTTCATAGAACGAACTATGATCTGGCAGGCGGAGGAGTCCAAACTGACCTGCGGATCGAAAGTTATGTCTGTTTGAAGACAAGTTCGACGGGACACCTATGATAGAAACATGGTTTTAGAGGCCTTCAGAGGGATTTTGGGGGTTAAAAAACATGACAGAAGATTGCTTGTGTTGAACCAGTGCGTATCTTTTTTTTTGCTGGCTTTGATTTGATATGTGGTAGTACCCAAACGGACACCCGGAGTGAAAGTTATGGCCGTTTGAAGTTGGAGTACTTTTTTCAACTTTTTTATAACTCTCATATCTTCCACACCTTAGACTGTCTCACAATTTTGATTATATGTGCCGTTATATCTCTTCATGAGCTTTGATTTGACTGGTCGTGGTTCTCCAACGGATGCTCGGATCAAAAGTTATCGTCGTTTTAGTGATTTCAGAGTTTCTCATGTTTTTTATTTTCTTCCTTTCATTTCGCGGTGGTTTACCCAAACCGCCCCTATTTAAAGACAGTTTTTTAAAAAACTATTGCTAATCATCGAAAAAATAAAAAACAAACAAATAAAAAAAATTACACATTTCACGGCGGTTTTTGAACCGCCGCGAAAAAACCGCCCCGAAATAGTAGCCCGAAAAATATTTAGTGGCAGTTTTTAAAACATCCGCGAAACACCCATTTTCATGTAGCGTCCCAAAACAAAAAAATCTTCAAACAATTATGCATTCGGTGATCTCAGATCAGTGAAATGAGACAAAAGAGCTTTGTCTTCAACAAATTTATTCTCTTGCAAACTTCATCTTGTAATCATGATTTTCATAATGACTTTGAGAACATTTATGATTGGTTTCAGCATCATCTAACATACATTATAAAGTATTTTAAGTTACCATACTTACAATAATTTCTTCTTTTCCAACCAATATTTAATCCAATTGGTAACACATGCTCTCCCCTTTCCTTTATAAGGCTTTCATCACAAGTTTCTAAGATAAATTAGGATATTTTGGAATTACAAACCATAAAATCATCGTCATGTTTTTTTATCGAAGGAATACATAACCTAAAATAATTTACCATTACGATCATAAATTTCTTTTCCAAACCCAAGATGAGTCTAATTAGCCTTCACTCCCTGAGAACTTCTTCATGAACCACTGGAATTTCTTATGATTTTTGAGTTAGATCTCCTAGTTAATATTGGGAGTCTAATCACTAACATTTTACAATGTGAGGTGATTTCATAATAGCCTTATTATAATTAGAAGTAATAGAAACATTTTTAGACTGATTATTTTTAGAAACCTTTGACTTCTATAGTTTGTTGATTTTCTACATACATAACTTTACTAGATTTCTTCTTCTTAGAAACAATTTCAACTTTCTTATCAAAATTTGAAGCTAATTTTTTATCCTTCTTAGGTATACCCTTTCCATAGATTTCACCAACTTTGGAGATAGAATTATTGAAACTACTAATCCTCATCTCATCTTTAGAATATTTTTATTGGAAAATTTCCAAACCTTTTTATTTTACCTTAAACATAACTTTCAGATGTTCATTTGGATTATTTTATTTATCAAGGGATTTATTCCAATCATCAATCTCTTTCAACTACTTAACTTTATTATTAGGTTAACATTCCTGATTTTTTGTTGAAAAAGTTTCATTTTTCAACTTCTAGATTTCCTTTTCAAGCCTCCCAATCTTGTTTTGACATTATTACAATTCTTCTTTTAGATAAAATTATAATTGGGTTACTTATTATTTATAACCAATGCTTCCAAACTATTCATTGTTAATTGTTTCAATTAAAGTATTATCTCTATCATTTTTAGTAGTATTTTCAGATTCAACTTCAGTATCTTCTTCATCACCTTCTTTATACAAAATTATTCTCCTTTTGGATTTAGATAATGTTCTATATCTCCCTATGGAATAAGATTTAACGTTATCACCCAGTTTCATCCAAAATATTCTTGGTCTTCTTTCATCTTCATCGCTATATTTTCTTTTCTTTCTTTGAGTACAATTAGTCTCAAAGTTCCCAACTAATCCACATTCAAAACATTTCATGAAACATTTCCCCTTATAATTTCCTATACTAGTTTTCACATTTTTAGAAAAAAGGATAAAAATTCATCATGATTTTTACAGTCCCCATTTTTCGAATCAGAGTCAACAACTTCATCTTCTTCAAGAACCTTCTTAGAATTTATTTTCATGGAATTCTTGAAGTACCTTTCTTGATCATTCTTCTTTTACTTTCATAAATTTATCCCTTTTCATTTCATATGTAATGGGAGTACTATAAAGATAATCCATAGATAGAGTTTCAAGATATTTATCTTCCAATGAGAAAACATTGGCCTAAAACTTTTCAAGAAGGATTATCAATATCTTTTCAACAATAGTTGAGTCATAAAACACTTCACTACAATATTCAACAGTTATAACAATTTCATTAACCCTCGTAATGAATTTACCAACAGATTCATACTCACCCATCTTGAGATATTCATATGTCATAACCCAGATTTGTGAAGTGTCCTTAACTTTTATATTACCTTTATAAATGTTATTCAACTTATCCAAGATACCTTTGGTTGTGAAAGACCATTTAATATAAGGAAATCACTTTTAGAAAGTGATGATAGTAAATAATTTTTTATCACCTCCATCATTCTCAAGACTCTTCTTGTCAAAATATGAGAACAACCTAGACATCTGGAAAAAAATATCTTTCTTTATTATCGACATAAGAAATGTTCATTTATAATTCTTGAAATATATATGTTAATAAAGATAAAGTGAAAGAGAAAGATATTATTATAAAAACCACTCTCAAAGATATAAAAGGAGAATAACCTTAGATATTAGATAGTGGGTGTACTTATCATATGATATGATACAAAAACTTTCTGAAAAATGTGAAAAAATTAAAGGGACAATGACATATGACAATGATGAGTCTCTCAGAATAAAATGTTTTGGATAAGCCATCATTAGGGAAGAAATACTGATATCTAAAAAGTATTTTTTTATTTATAGGATGAAAAAAACATGATAAGTGCTACAAACCTATGTAATGAAGGTAACAAAGTTGTTTAAAAAATGGGTTTGTTTTGAAAATAGTGTAAGACTGAAGTATAGTTATAAGAGGCCAACATACAAAAGGAAAGTTGTTCCAATTTGGTGATGTTTAAAATTCTTGTTACTTAAGAATGATTGAAGAGAATAAATTGTGGTATAAAAGTCTAGGAAAAAAGTGTCAAAGAAACATGAGTATGTTATCATAAAAAGAGAGTGTCCAAAGAATTATTGATATGTTATGAAGAAGATATTTTCATTGCAAAATTTTCTAAAAAGGCAATATTACAAACTCTATTTGTAAGAGAGTTGGAATTCATTCAAAAAAACCATGGAACATAGTCACTCCAATATCTGTGGTCCAATGAGAAAAAAAATCAACATATAGAGATAAGTACTTCATTACTTTAATTGATTACTTTACTAGAATTACTTGTATTATGTATATGAAAAATTATTCAAATTCTACAAAAATGTTTAAAAGTATTAAGTGGAAAGATGAGAAATAATGTGAGTATTATGTAAAGAAGTTGAGAATAGAAAATAGTGGTGATTTTAAAAATTCATATATTTAAAGTTATCTTGAGAAACACAGATTTCAACATGAGTTCAATACACCATATACTCTTAAAAAAATGGTGTTGCTGAAAAGAAAAATAGAATTTTGGTGGAAATGGGATGAACTATGTTACTTGAACATGGTCTCTCTCATTACTTTTAGTGGGAATACATGATCACTACTATTTATATTCAAAACTAATGTTTCTAGGGAACAAGATAAAATATGACTCCATATGAAATGTTTTATGAAAAAACTACATGTTTTAAACACTTAATAGTTTTTGGGAGTCCATACATCATAAAGAAGAACGGTGTAAACATCAGGAAGTTTGAGCACAGAGGTCAAGATGGAAAGTTTCTTGGATATGATCTGAAAGGAGATGATATAGACGTTTTAATAAAGTAACAAAAAGATTATTTGAATCTATTTATGTGACTGTTTTTTAAAAATCATAGGAATATATTAAATATAATTAATATGATATGGATGATGAACATAATAAATGAATTTTTATTAAGATTTATGTTCAGGATTAAAAAAGGTGAAACTACTCAAGAATAAGAATTAGAATCAACTATCTTATATGATGAGGAAGAATTCAAAAATTTCATCCCAATATTAGGAATAAAGTGGAAGGTCAAAACATTATTTATGATCAACATCAAAATGTTCAAACAAGAAGAACACCCCAAGCTATTACACATAATTCTTTTTATTCAAAAAGTCGAGCTGAAATACGTGAATAAAGACTTTGAGTATCCAGATTAGATTTCCACTATTAATAATGAAATGAATCAAATTGAAAATAATGATACTTGGGAACTCATACCTAAACTAAATGAAAATTTTTTATTGGTACAAAGTGGGGTTTTCAGAACAACTTGAATGAATATGGTAAAGTGATATAAAATAAAAAATATTAATGTGTAATGGTTACTCACAGATAGAGAGAATTGAATTTGATGAATCTTTTTCTCTAGTGGAAATATATGAAACAATCCGGACATCCATTTATATTTCTTCAAAATGAATTTAATTTTTTTATATGGATGTGAAATCATCATTTTTTTAATGCTGATCCTAATGAGGATGTTTATATTAAACAACCATGTGGATTTTCTATTGGGAAGGATGAATGCTATGTGTGTAAGCTAAGGAAATTATTGTATGTGATAAATAAATATCCAAGGTCCTGGTATTAAAAACTGTATACTTTCTTGAGGAAGATGAGTTTTAGGAAGGGAATAGTTGATAGTAATCTATAAAACAAAGAAAGTCTTGATTTTTTCCTCATTGTAATTGTTTATGTTTATGATATTTTATTCTCTAGGAATGATGAAAGAACATGTGAAATACATTCTAAATAGATAAAAAATTGTTTTAGATGTCCCTGATGGGTGAAATGAAATACTTTATCTGGTTATAAATTTCACAAAAAAAGAAGAAAAATTCTCTTTTTAATGAAAATAATGCTAAGGGACTTCTTACAAAGTTCAACATGGAAAATTCAAAAATAGTTTCCACACCAATTTCAGTGGGAACCAAGTTCTCTAAATATGGATAAGGAAAGGAAGTTGAATTTAATGAGTTTTAGAAGATGATTGGAAGTTTTTTGTTTTTAAATACCTAAATAACCAAAATTATTTATTTTATAACCGTATGTGCATGATTTTAGAGTGTTTGAAAAGAATTAAATTTACTTGCTGGAAAAATAATGACCAAATATATGAAAGACGTTTTTTTAGAATTAGGTGTGATTGCTTAGAAAATATTTACGTGTCTGTATTTATATATTGATGGGGAAGAAAATGTTTATGATTGAAGATCAAAATATGGTGGAATTTTCTTTCTAGGGAAATGTTGTGCTAGATGGAATTCTAAGAAACAAAATTTAGTAACTCTTAGAATGATTGAAGTTGAGTATGTTACTTCCACTCAAGATGATACCCAACTGATGTGGATAAAGACTCCATTGGAAGGCTTACTAAAGTGAATTTAACCTTACTCTTGGGTTCTGATAGTCAAAGTGAAATCAAAATTATATGAAACCCATTACCACATTCTCATTCAAAAAATATTGATATTAAAAATAATTTAATCAAAGAGCACATGGAGAATAGTGAATTGAATCTGGAGTATGTTCCTATGTTGGAGGAAGTTGTTGAAATTTTCAAAAAACGTTCACTAAAATAATATTTTATAAAATGAGGTTCAACATAGGAATACAAAATATTTCTCATAAAGTTTTCGACATTTATTTTTTCCCTCTCCCATCATGTGTTAGGATTGTTTTTTCAAGGGGGAGAATGTTTTCATAAATCTATCCATTTATATGTGCTAAAAATTTTATAGAGTCATGTATGTAGGGAGATTTTTGGGTACGATGTGAAATGAGAATGTAACTATTATAACATTTTGTTGGAGTAGTTGATGGAATTTTTTTACAAAAAACTATAAGAAGTGAATAAAGGTGAGAAGAAAAGATAAATATAATCAATGGGTTAGTAATTTTAGATATTATGGTTTTTTTGTCAATGACTCTTGTTTCATATAATGAGTTATCTCATGTAAGATCAGAATTTGTGATATGTAATCTATATATTTATGTTACAATGTTCCTTGATTTATGAACCTCGGTTGACAAAAAAATCTAAAACATTCAACAAAAATATCTTTCAGCTTTCAAAAACAACTTCTTTCCAACTTGTCCCCAATAGAAACTTCTTGAGATTAACTAATATTTATACTTGAAAAACCTCATTCCAAGTAAAGAACACCTCTACTATCCAAAATTGACACTTTATATACTTTTTGTAAAGACGATTTTCTCAAAGTGTTCACAATACATTATCATAGTATCTAGCATGTAATTTTGATATCTTGGAATATATCGAGATTTCATCAATGAATAGAATAATTAAGTAGTCTTAGTCTAGGGGAAATATTTTATTCACGAGAGGCATGAACAATGTAGGAGTATTTATTAGTCCAAAAGGAATAATGAGATACTCATGAGAACTCTATCTACTCATAAATTATATATTCTATATGTATTCCTATATAACATGAAGCTAATGATATCAATAATGTAGATCAATCTTTTTAAACCACTATGATCCCATAAACTAATCAACCAAGTCATAAATTATTGGAAATGGACACCAGTTCTTCATAGTGACTTGATTCAAATTACAATAGTCCACAAAAGGCTGATGACTACCATACAACTTCCTAGAGAACAACATTAGAGAACCCCAAGGGGAAGTTCTCAGTATGATGTATCCTTTATCCTTAAGATCTTTTTTATACCCCTTTAGTTCCTTCAACTCATATAGTTTCATATGATATAGTGGAATCATTATGGATCATACATCCACCCCCATATCTATCTCAAAATAAAATCCAATGCATGGAGGAAACCTTGAGAAATTCTCTAGAAAGACCTCTCTATATAAGTCTACCATGGAAAAAAGAGGGAGTCTCCATATAATCCATTTTAACGATCATACTAGAAACTAAATCTGAAAATAATTTTCTTTGACAAGGATTTGGTCCCACTCTACCCACCTCAATATCCTAATCACTAGTCAATACCAATTGTTTCTCTTTATGTAATATAAAGGTTACTAGTCATTGATAAAAATTGTTGTGTTCATAGTATCCATGGAGACAATCCATCCCAGGTATCAATTCAAAACATGTCATCTCTTAAATTGTGAACCACTAAACATGAAAAAATCCAAAAACCACCGTCAAATAGTTTACATAGATATGAATATGATCCATATTATTTTCTTGGGATATATCAATTGATAGAAACTCATAAGAGTATTTAACTGCTAAATATAACCCAAAAACCACTTGGATTAATAAGAATGAATGTGAAGTTCATGTATCAAACAAATAAATAGTTTGTATAAAATAAATCAAAACCATAACTCAGACTCTTGAAGGTCCCTCTCCACTATCATCTAAAGCCTGATCAACATCATAAGACTAGGTAGCCACTACTCCATGACTTCCTAGAGGTTGGTAGGTCACTGGATTGAGAACCCCTTATAGGTTATAGAATAGATACTGAAGTTTAAACCCATCCTTATATGTATGAATATGTGAATCCCTATCACAAAACCACTTCAGATGACTGGTCTTGACACACCAATAAAAATTTCTAAGGGAAAAGTTATAATAAATGATAAAGTGTCCCTTCCTCCAACATTTATTTGAAATAATAGATTGATATCACACATTAAAAGTTAAGGAACATATAATCTACTTTGAATGTAGAAAAATTCCCTCATTTACATCCTTTAACCTTATTTTCTTATGCACAAAAAGTCAAAATTGGGGTTGAACTAGAGAAAGTACTTTATGTACCACTGATATTTAAAATAATACCAACAACACTTCCTTTCTCAATTCCCCTCTTAATCGGCAATACATTATGAATAACAAGAGTATAGTTCATCAGATCAAAGATCCTAACTTTTAATTTTAGCACTGGAAAAAGGCTGATCTCAAAATTTGTAGCCTTCCACACCTCATTCCCCATAATATAATAAAAAAGGAAAATCATATCAGGGAAGCATGTTGAATTGGCCATATTTTTTGTTTTCCCCCTACTGCAGCTCTATGAACTTCTAATTATGGTCCAAAATCAGTAAAACTAAAATTAAATCTTCATGGAAGAGATCCTTTAATGTCCCTAATGTCATCCATTTAAGTCAACCAGCTTGTAGAAGGACATCCCACTATTATCCAGCTGCGCCTTCTGGAATAAATTTCATAATATTAACCTTCCAATCCTCTGGGGTATCTACTAGGTGAAAAATAAACTCAATGAATAGTATATATTCCTCTATATCCTATGGATCTATAGTTACCTAGAATGATAGGTGGTGTTGGAGCTTGAAGCTATGAACATAACCAATCATCCATATCCTGCCCCATTGGGATCCTCTATACTAAATAATAATGATTAGAAAGAGACACGTCTGGACCGATTCTATAGCCATACCCACTGGAGAAACTGAGGGAGTATTTTTAGTTTCATCTTCTTTCACAATTGGAAGTGTAGCTGGATGTACTATATTTCAATGAGGTGGAATTTTCTAAAATGGTTGGGAGAACCTTAAAAAATAAAATAGCTAAAAGAAGAAGACCATTGATAGATTATATGCCTATACAAGGCTTCACAACAAGGTTAAACCTAAGAATCTACCCACAAGAACAAGTCATAACCCCCTAAGCACTACCCATAACCCAATCAGAGCCTCCAATACTTTCACTTTAGTCAAAAACACTTCTAAAAACTCAATCATAGATTAAATAGGCTCAAATAAAATAATGTAATAAAAAATACACAAAAATAACATATCATATATTACAATAGCCATTTTAAATATTTGGTCCATATCAAATGAAAGAAATATGCATATAGAATGTGATTCTATGTGCCAAACATGATTCATAAACATAAAAAATCCCATAAATTAGAATAAAAAAATTATTCACATCACCTAAGGTGAATTTTAAATCAGTGGTAACACCGAATAACAATAACATATATTCAAATTTTATGGAAACTCAGAGGACCTTTATAAATTGATGTCCAAAAACTGACATAGTTCCCCTGCTTGAGTCATTTCTTTCTTATCTCCCATCCACCCTATCTCAAATCATTTAAAATAGAAGAAACTAGTTATTAAACATAATCCTTAGATACTAATTTTTAGTACCATAATATAAAACATCTAGTGTGATCTAGGATGCCACACGACCTCATGTACACCTCCCCATATACAATAGGTTTCTAACTAGTAATGGGGGAGACCTAATTTTAGTACCAATTAAAACATTAGATTATACTAATTTAATCAATAACCATATACCAATTAATAATAAATAAATAAATAAATAAATAAATCACCTTGGTAAAAGCTTACACAAAACGTTGCAACCTTTGTAGTATCAATATGGAAGGTAAGGTTCCAAAACCATAAAATAAAATAATTGGGGATCCCCACATATAGTGGATGAAAGTATTATGTAAAGTACCTAATGAAAGATATATCATTATCCATCCCGAGGCACATCTAGAAATCTGTGAATCCTCAAACTAAACCTTCTCAAACATCCACCATAGGGCCCTTTACCTTAACTAAATCCCTATTCATGAAATCTATAATCACACTAAAATTATTTAGTAGGCTGTGAGAATAATACTATATCCACAAAAAACCCTTAATATGAGTGTATAATAAATACTGATGCATTACAAGAAGGTAAGCATAATATATATAAGAAACAAGTATATAACACAAGCACAACATATTTGCTGGGCCATCATAGAGTGACCCAATATGCTTCAGGATTATGCTAGAATAAACATTAACCCACATCCTGAAACATCCACCTTGACGGGATAATACCAAAATATAGTCAACAAATCCCACTTCTAAAGGATAGTCCAATTTATACCAAACTATTTTTGGACATAATACTATCATAGGATAGTCCATTAGGCTCAACATATATTCTCAATTGTAGTATATATAAGAAAAAACCATAATATACATGATACATATAACATATAAAACATTATATCAAATCAAGATAATATTATACTCTTTACAACCCACATGCATGAAATACAAGAACAAGTATTGGGGAAACACGAGCACACATCATGTGATCAAGAATCAAATATAGGTCTCATGGGATACACATTTACACTAATAATCATGATAATAACTCATATAAAACATATTCTAAATTCATGGGATTCCTACCGTAGGTGAAATTATGATTGATTTAATGGGTCATCGTCCAAGTCTAGAAGCACCACCATGTCCTATAACCAAACCCAAAACCAAATGATTTAGAAGAATAATATCAAATCTGAGGAGAAACCACACCATAAAGGTAGGTCATGTTCAAACATGCATGAGAATATCCACTACCTATAATGATATTGGTATGATTGATGTGAAAATTCTAAATCCATAAATCCAAGAGCCAATTCTATGAACAATCAATGAACCCATTGTTAGACCATGCCAAAACCCTTAGATTCAATCAATACATAAAGAATCAAATTGGTTTTGACTAAGGGTATATAAATACCCAAACATTTTATAAGTAAATATTATTTATTTTAATATTAATATTTAATACATAACATTATGATCTATGATATAATCGAAACGGTTTAGTATCTTTAAAAATTTGGATACATAAAAAACTTGTTCATAAGATATCTATATAATATCCCACTATGCTCTATATAAATATCATCCATTTTAAGGATATCATACATAAAAAAACTTTTTTCATAACATGGGGAAAGGAAACATAACATAGGGTGATATCATATGCTCAGTAAGGGTAAACAAGTGATATATCAATGATTACTAATGCATAACATGAGAATAAGGGGATGAGAATAGTATACAAACATTTGAAAACCATACATATTATATCATAGATCATAATCATGAGTCATTTCATATATCTTGAAAGTTTATAATACAAGAATCATAAATGAATTAGAGAACATGTGCTATGAGAGAAAAACATTCATGTAAGACATAAGTTTTTTGGCATACACATAATCATAGAAGCCATTTATTTTTTCAAGGCTCACAACCAAAACTATCATTGTGGATCCATATTATCCTTAGACAAGGTTTACTTCAAAAACTATCATAGTTGATAAAGTACCTTACTAATCTAGTTTCACTACCCATTACAATCATTATCATCTCATGATATATGCAAATTTACCAAATTCAATATAGGAATAAATATTTATAGTCCCACTCATCATATAACGAGAGTCATACATATGTGTGTGATAAGATTATTTATCATTAATCATAAATCGTAATCTGTGGAAATGAAATGAGTTTTATAAACATTTCAACATATCATCATAACATAAACCATGGAAAATAAATGGGTTTCATATATATATCATAATAATAATCATAAACCATACATAGAAATAATAATGGTGGTATCATTTAATCTTTTCCCCAATAAATAACAGGTAATATAAAATGATGTTATCATAGATGAAAAATTCCTTTAAAATATTAATTGGAATACTTATTGAGGAAAATAACCTTTTAAATTTTAAATCAATTATTTATAATAAACAATTTACAATATATTATGGAAAAAATTTAATTTTAAGATAAACATGAAAACTTGTAAAGGTATATTTAAAGCATTGAGTGGTCATGATGATGGGTAATTCTGTTCATATTGTGTATGTTAAAATAATGTTTCCTTTCCCATTTTTGATAAAAAATCATATGTAACTTATTCAAAAAATGAAAATAATATTAATTTTAATTATTTTGGGAAAATTAAATCATGGGTAAAAATGAATTTAAAAAATACAATGAGAATATAGATAGATCTTTTAAAAGAATTTCTAGAAAACCTAGATATGGGAAAAACTAATTTTCAACTGAAGAGAGAAATAAATTCAGTTTTCCTTAAAAATATTCCTCTAGTATATTGAGTTAAAAAATTGTGTAAAATGAGAGAAAATTATGCAATATCTAGAAATAATTTTAGGATAATAAAATTTATGATTTTATTGAGAGGTATATCATAAAATTTAATCCTTAAAAACTCAATCATAAACTATCTCAAAAAACAATTAGATCATCACATAAGACCCTCACAACTTTGGTAATCTAGATATTAAAACATCATGAAAGATATAACCTTATATGTATGTTTCAATCCCCAAAATTTTATTTAAATCATTATAAAATATATTCATTGGTAGTATATACACAACACAAAGTAATCAAGTAGTGAATATGGCATAAGTCTCTTAGAAATAAAATCGAGATGAGAAACCCTTACCTCAAGTTTGACTTGCTTCGAAAGTGATCTACACTAACATATAATAAATTTAAAATTATTATAATTATATACTCTAATCATTTAAAAACATATAATAACAGTATTATCCAAATATATCATTTCAACTCCCATTTATTAATAATTCTTTATTAAAATCATCATTCCACACGTGTTAACTGTTTCATTTTTTAGGGGAGTTTTGGTTTGGTATTTATACTCAATGTAATTTGATCATGGTTTCATCATATCCAAAATTTTAACCATAATCTAGATATAATATATATAAATTATATATATATATATTCATCCATAAAATATAGGGATAAAAAATTAATTGCACCATTAATAGAGAGATAATGCTATTTTAATTTTTCGACGGATGAAGAAAAAAAGTAAATAATAAATCAAGTTTCCAGGATCATTTTTATATAATATATATCTTATATATTTATTAAATATATCCATATTACAATCCATGTAAAACATAAATGAAAAAATAATAATATCACTTTTTGAAGGTGGTAGTCCACACACATGTACAAGCGATGTTATCATTTTCCAACGAATGGGAAGAAGGTTGATTATGGTTGTTACATAATCATAATAATTATGAATATTTAAGATTATAAATTAATTATTTTATAAGTGATACCATATATTTATAGTAGTTATAATAAGAAATAAAATTTAAAATTCTCCTTTAAGAGTTATACCTTTTCGTTGAGAAACCTCTTTTGGTTTACACCATCATCCTTCAAAGGATGGTACTTTGGAAAGAAAAAAAGCTCTATAATGTGGTTAAGTAATATAATAGGGTATTATGGAAGTATTTTATGGATAAATAAGACTTAATAGATATTATGAAGGGAGTATAATAGGTTCCCTTTTATATGTAAGGGCAAGGGAACTCTTAGAACTATATAAATTATTAAATTAATATATTTTTAATTTAATAAAAAAAGATCCAAATTGATATAATTAATATATATGATGATAAATATTCTAAATAATCTCATAAATAAAATTTGGATAGGTTTTGGTTATGTTTTCACCCATATTTCTTAGTTTCAAACCTCTCTTAACCCTTTTTACAATTACTGTGATATCAATGTTTTTTTACTATTTAGGGGTGAAGAAAGAAACCATAAAAAGTAAAGTTTCCCATAAATGAGATTTGGTTGATATGTTTAACCATATAGAATTAATTTTTCTGAGGATATTGTTTTTATTAATTTTAAACCATTGAATAAAATATTATTTTTTACAAAATATCATTAATGTCATTTTTGAAAAAACATGAAATATTATATTATAATACATGTCTTACACATGTAAAATGGTTCCAAAATATCATGCATTAAAATATAAGGAATATATGGTCTTAATATAATCATCTAATCCAATATTTACTAATCACTAGAAAATAAATCTTTTTAAAAAAATCCAAAAAAATAAACCTAAGACAGTTTTGATATGATGATTTAAAAAATTATATTATTTTTATAAAATAAATGTTTAAAATTTATAGAAATAAATTATATTATTCTTTCACAAAAAACAATAAATACCATTTTTGAAGTTAACATATTTTGAAGAATAAAATGTACTTACTGAAAATTAAGTGATTATTTCCTTATAATTTATCAATAAAGTTTTCTAATTATGAAGTTTATATATATTTTATAACATGT
Source organism: Viscum album (assembly GCA_963277665.1). Taxonomy (NCBI): domain Eukaryota; kingdom Viridiplantae; phylum Streptophyta; class Magnoliopsida; order Santalales; family Viscaceae; genus Viscum; species Viscum album. Next base: position 1,106,936,789 of record OY728145.1, read on the forward strand.
TTACTTATATTCATACCTTCTAATTGAATGGATAAGTTATAATAGTCATAAAATAATAATATTTTTTGGTTCGTTAAATGTCAATGTTTTATGTTGTATAAGCTGTCAAACATAGTTTTATTTTAAAATCATAAGTTTTTACATTGTATCCGTTTTAATATATTTCATACTAAATTTTTTTACTTTTTCTTGGTTATCAAGAGTTTGATATTTTAAAATTCATTTTTTGAAAACCCACATGAAAAGGTTTAATAACACTTTCTCTTGAAAAAAGGGAAGTGGGAATATGAACGTCATCTAGAATAAATGATAACTAGGTTTCCAAAAAATAGAACATTAGTGGGGAGTGAAAATATATAAATACTGGAAAAAATTAATTTCCAAATAATGATAGAGAGTTACAGATATCATTGATAACATAAAAGCGAATGATCATGAGAGTGTTAATGACCACAAAACCATAAATCATTGAGGTGTAAAAAAGATAATCGATTCATCATAAATGAATGTAATAGAATAATTTTTTTCTTTCAAGATAATTTTCTTAGATTTGAGGAATTAACTTACCATATATTATAGTAAAATAATAAAATATACTTAATTGACAAGTAGAATTTTACCATTTAATAAATTTCCACCAAAATATCATATTTTTCTACAAATGATGAGTATTCATGATATTTTTTATGCCTAAATCAATAAAAACCACTTATAATGGATTAAAAAAAATCCACAAATGATAAAAATATATCCGTCTTGTCTTTTAATATTCAATAACACTAAATTCATGAAACCAAGTTAAGATAGTATCCAAAATACATTAACCTTCATATGAAGAAATACTAAATTTTACTTCCAAATTTTCACAATAATCCCAAATATTCTACTTAAATTATTTAATAAATAATTAAACCTAAATTCAAAATAACCATAGTAACCTCAACATTAAATAATTATTTAACCCCCAAGGTAATCTCATACCTTTCAATATACATCCCCAAAAATTTAATTTCATTATTCACAAATAATATTTCATGGTAAACCACATGTTAAAAGTATAGATTGCATATATCTCAACCTAATGAGTTATATCCCAAAATACAATTAATAAACATTAAAAATAAAAAAATAAAATTATAATGAGTTAAATTCAAAATAATATCATGAATTAATTTCAGATAATAATTTTTAGGGAGATTCTTAGCTTGACCAGAAATATGTATAAAACTAACTCCTTATCAATGAATCACTTTTCAAACATCAAGATTATATTTATCGCAATATATAATTGACAGTTATTAACTTAACATGAAATCATATACTAACCCAAGGGTTTATTTGAACATCGATAGAGTATTTGTACTAAAACCTACTAAAAATTTAAAATCACCTAAAAATATTATCACTTAAACCCATGAAAGTGGTATCTATGCATTTTAAATTAGGATAAAAAAATATATAAATCTATAATGGTGTCTATAAATATTATGTTAACCCCACAAGAAATCATATATTATTCCAAAAAATGATACTATCCTTATTCCTAAGATAAATCTTAGACTATTTCAAAAAATCTAAAAAATAAAATACATTTAATCCAATATGAAATAAATCATTTTTTAATAAAATAACTAACCATTTTGAAGGTCCCCAATAATATACTATTTATTTCATCAATTATAATCATATATTTATCCCAAATAAACATTATCACCTTAACAGTAAATAAGTTTTCTTATTTGTAATTACCTATCAACAAATGTTTTCAAATACTTAAATAAAAACTACCATGTAATGATCCTTAGATGTTTCATGGTTCTTATATGTAGAATATCATTGATACAACACTTATACAACATAATTATCAAATCTCAATACATAAACACATCATTACTTACACTTAAATTATTTAAATAGCATAATTCCTTCCTTGGTCCAGTATTTAACCCTTATATTAGGACATTATCTAGGATAATTCCTTTATTCTACACACATAATACCTTGAACTATAAATGGTACCTTAGTGTGAAATTTATTTCCCCAATAAAACTTTTCATTTTTCCTCAGAAATTACTTTCTCTATGCCCATACATTCAAAACATAAAGCATAATCTCATTCCACAGATACATTTCCTTGAGAGATTCTTCCCATATACTTTACATGTTTGAAACTAAATCTTATTCCCTCTTAGTGTTCCTAAAAATATTTTTTATCTTATTAGGTGTGTCAGGAAACTCACCCAGGTTTATATTTTTATCATATATTTAGACATATTATTAGGCATAATCACAAGGTTTCACCTTTAATCTCTCATTTCATTTAGTTTCTCATGTGGGAAATTATTCCATTTAAAAACACATTCTACATTAACAAAAATACTCCTATTTCAATATATTTACTAAAACCAAATAGCATAGCATGAGGAAGAGTAGTCATAATAAGGAATCATATAATTTTTAAGAATCATTCATATAATGTCAAAATATTGACACTATCTTTTAAATATATGAAAAATTAGGTATATCTAAGGCCATCCTTTATTATCATATATTTAATAAATTCATAGTAGTTTAAAAGGAAAATTTGGGTAAATTAAAACATATCCCCATAGGAGTGTCAAAATAGGTTCATAGTAATGAAACACTCACCATAAACCATAGTGATGGAAAACATATACTTCATCCAACTCTTTTTTGGGATTATTACCCTAAGATGAATATGTTCCAAAACCAAATCCACTTTTATTTTCTAGAAGTGGATGTATTGTTTGGAAAACTACATAATATCTATCTTATCATGACTAATAGATGTTATCCTATACAAAGTATTGGGATTTAAATCCATCTATTGTGACATCCTCCTCACTGTCAACCGAAATCAAATTGGAGGCATCATCACTCGAATTTTCCACACGTAAAATAACCATACTTATTTATGTCTACCTATTATGGATAAAAAATATCCAGATCCATCTTCTCAAATCGCATGGCATCAAACCAATTTTCAAGCTTTAATACTGGCGCCACTATATTATGACTGCACCCATCCACTATATATGCCCATCCCTCTGAGCATTGTAGTTGATTCAACCTTACCTCACTACCTAAAGAGCCCTTCATGTTGGACACTTTAAACGATTTTCCAGGATTTTAAGCAATGCCATAGTGAACTTCCCCAACATAGGATAAACAATTCTGATAGTTAGCACTAGGATAAAATACCACATACACTCTCACGCCTTCCACTAAAACCAAAGGTTCTTGAATTGGATTGGGAACATCCAAACTGTTTCTCAAGTGATTGAATACAAATGATATCTTCAGATTATAATTCATGGCCCTCACATATTCCTAAGATAAAATTGACTCACAATTATCAACCAGGCCCACAGATATCATAGTGGAATTCTCATCTCCATTCGACCTCAAAATGGGAGCCCAACAATCCTATTAATTCCCTATATGACATGAAGATGGTCAGTGACCCAAACACCTTCACGACGTAAAAACATCCATATAGGACAAAAAACGTCTTTCTAACATCAGAATTTCTCCCTAACAGTGATCTAAATCCATTCCACCAGTGGATTGGAGTTGTCCACTTCAACAAGAATGTAGGGAGAGATCAGGTGGCATACCGAGCTCATCCTTCTATCTAAACAAAAATGGAATCCCACTATATTTTCTAACAAACATATGATTTGGTCCCACTCTACCGACCTCAATATCCTAATCACTAGTCAATATCAATTGTTTCTTTTTATGTAATATAAAGGTTACTAGTCATTGATAAAAATTGTTGTGTTCATAATATCCATGGAGACAATCCATCCCAGGTATCAATTCAAAACATGTCATCTCTTAAATTGTGAACCACTAAACATGAAAAAATCCAAAAACCACCGTCAAATAGTTTAGATAGATATGAATATGATCCATATTATTTTCTTGGGATATATCTATTGATAGAAACTCATAAGAGTATTTAACTGCTAAATATAACCCAATAACCACTTGGATTAATAAGAATGAATGTGAAGTTCATGTATCAAAGAAATAAATAGTTTGTATAAAATAAATCAAAACCATAACTCAGACTCTTGAAGGTCCCTCTCCACTATCATCCAAAGCCTGATCAACATCATAATACCTGGTAGCCACTACTCCATGACTTCCTAGAGGTTGGCAGGTCACTTGATTGACAACCCCTTATAGGTTATAGAATAGATACTGAAGTTTAAACCCATCCTTATATGTATGAATATGTGAATACCTATCACAAAATCACTTTAGATGACTGGTCTTGACACACCAATAAAAATTTCTAAGGGAAAAGTTATAATAAATGATAAATTGCCCCTTCCTCCAACATTTATTTGAAATTATAGATTGATATCACACATTAAAACTTAAGGAACATATAATCTACTTTGAATGTAGAAAAATTCCTCCATTTACATCCTTTAACCTCATTTTCTTATTCACAAAAAGTCAAAATTGGGGTTGAACTAGAAAAAGTACTTTATGTACCACTGATATTTAAAATAATACCAACAACACTACCTTTCTCAATTCTCCTCTTAATTGTCAATGCATTATGAATAACAATAGTATAGTTCATCAGATCAAAGATCCTAACTTTTCATTTTAGCACTGGAAGAAGGCTGATCTCAAAATTTGTAGCCTTCCACACCTCATTCCACATAATAGAATAAAAAAGGAAAATCATATCAGGGAAGCATGTTGAATTGGCCATATTTTTTGTTTTCCCCCTACTGCAGCTCTATGAACTTCTAATTATGGTCCAAAATCAGTAAAAATAAAATTAAATCTTCATGGAAGAGATCCTTGAATGTCCCTAATGTCATCCATTTAATTCAACCAGCTTGTAGAGGGACATCCCACTATTATCCAGCTGCACCTTCTGGAATAAATTTCATAATATTAACCTTCCAATCCTCTGGGGTATCTACTAGGTGAAAAATAATCTCAATGAATAGTATATATTCCTCTGTATCCTATGGATCTATAGTTACCTAGAATGATAGGTGGTGTTGGATCTGGAAGCTATGCACATAACCAATCATCCATATCCTGCCCCATTGGGATCCTCTATACTAAATAATAATTATTAGAAAGAGTCACGTCTGGACCGATTCTATAGCCATACCCACTGGAGAAACTGAGGGAGTATTATTAGTTTCATCTTCTTTCACAATTGGAAGTGTAGCTGGATTTACTATATTTCAATGAGGTGGAATTTTCTAAAATGGTTGGGAAAACCTTAAAAAATAAAATAGCTAAAAGAAGAAGACCATTGATAGATTATATGCCTATACAAGGCTTCACAACAATGTTCAACCTAAGAATCTACCCACAAGAACAAGTCATAACCCCCTAAGCACTACCCATAACCCAATCAGAGCCTCCAATACTTTCACTTTAGTCATAGACAATTATAAAAACTCAATCATTGATTAAACAGGCTCAAATAAAATAATGTAATAAAAAATACACAAAAATAACATATCATATATTACAATAGCCATTTTAAATATTTGGTCCATATCAAATGAAAGAAATATGCATATAGAATGTGATTTTATGTGCCAAACATGATTCATGAACATAAAAAATCCCATAAATTAGAATAAAAAAATTATTCACATCACCCAAGGTGAATTTTAAATCAGTGGTAACACCAAATAACAATAACATATCTTCAACTTTTATGGAAACTCAGAGGACCTTTATAAATTGATGTCCAAAAACTAACATAGTTCCCCTGCTTGAGTCATTTCTTTCTTATCTCCCGTCCACCCTATCTCAAATCATTTAAAATAGAAGAAACTAGTTATTAAACATAATCCTTATATACTAATTTTTAGTACCTTAATATAAAACATCTAGTGTGATCTAGGATGCCACACGACCTCATGTACACCTCCCCATATACAATAGGTTTCTAACTAGTAATGGGGGAGACCTAATTTTAGTACCAATTAAAACAATAAATTATACTAATTTAATCAATAACCATATACCAATTAATAATGAATAAATGAATAAATAAATAAATCACCTTGGTATAAGCATACACAAAACGTTGCAACCTTTGTAGTATCAATATGGAAGGTAAGGTTCCAAAACCAAAAAATAAAATAATTGGGGATCCCCACATATAGTGGATGAAAGTATTATGTAAAGTACCTAATGAAAGCTATATCATTATCCATCCCGAGGCACATCTAGAAATCTGTGAATCCTGAAACTAAACCTTCTCAAACATCCACCATAGGGCCCTTTAACTTAACTAAATCCCTATTCATGAAATCTATAAGCACACTAAAATTCATTAGTAAGCTGTGAGTATAATACTATATCCACCAAAACCCTTAATATGAGTGTATAGTAAATACTGATGTATTACAAGAAGGTAAGCATAATATATATAAGCAACGAGTATATAACACAAGCACAACATATTTACTGGGCCATCATAGAGTTACCGAATATGCTTCAGGATTATGCTAGAATAAACATTAACCCACATCCTGAAACATCCACCTTGACGGGATAATACCAAAATATAGTCAACAAATCCCACTTCTAAAGGATAGTCCAATTTATACCAAACTATTGTTGGACATAATACTATCATAGGATAGTCTATTAGGCTCAACATATATTCTCAATTGTAGTATATATAAGAAAAAACCATAATATACATGATACATATAACATATAAAACATTATATCAAATCAAGATAATATTATACTCTTTACAACCCACATGCATGAAATACAAGAACAAGTATTGGGGAAACACGAGCACACATCATGTGATCAAGAATCAAATATAGGTCTCATGGGATACACATTTACACTAATAATAATGATAATAACTCATATAAAACATATTCTAAATTCATGGGATTCCTACCGTAGGTGAAATTATGATTGATTTAAAGGGTCATCATCCAAGTCTAGAAGCACCACCATGTCCTATAACCAAACCCAAAACTAAATGATTTAGAAGAATAATATCAAATCTGAGGAGAAACCACACCATAAAGGTAGGTCATGTTCAAACATGCATGAGAATATCCACTACCTATAATGATATTGGTATGATTGATGTGAAAATTTTAAATCCATAAATCCAAGAGCCAATTCTATGAACAATAGATGAACCCATTGTTAGACCATGCAAAAACCCTTAGATTCAATCAATACATAATGAATCAAATTGGTTTTGACTAAGGGTATATAAATACCCAAACATTTTATAAGTAAATATTATTTATTTTAATATTAATATTTAATACATAACATTATGATCTATGATAGAATCGAAAAGGTTTAGTATCTTTAAAAATTTGGATACATAAAAAACTTGTTCATAAGATATCTATATAATATCCCACTATGCTCTATATAAATATCACCCATCTTAAGGATATCATATATAAAAAAACTTTTTTCATAACATGGGGAAAGGAAACATAACATAGGGTGATATCATATGCTCAGTAAGGGTAAACAAGGGATATATCAATGATTACTAATGCATAACATGAGAATAAGGGGTTGAGAATAGTATACAAACATTTGAAAACCATTCATATCATATCATATATCATAATCATGAGTCATTTCATATATCCTGAAAGTTTATAAGAAAAGAATCATAAATGAATTAGAGAACATGTGCTATGAGAGAAAAACATTCATGTAAGACATAAGTTTTTTTGGCATACACATAATCATAGAAGCCATTTATTTTTTCAATGCTCACAACCAAAACTATCATTGTGGATCCATATTATCCTTAGACAAGGTTTACTTCAAAAACTATCATAGTTGATAATGTACCTTACTAATATAGTTTCACTACCCATTACAATCGTTATCATCTCATGATATATCCAAATTTACCAAATTCAATATAGGAATAAATATTTATAGTCCCACTCATCATATAACGAGAATCATACATATGTGTGTGATAATATTATTTATCATTAATCATAAATCGTAACCTGTGGAAATGAAATGAGTTTTATAAACATTTCAACATATCATCATAACATAAACCATGGAAAATAAATGGGTTTCATATATATATCATAATAATAATCATAAACCATACATAGAAATAATAACGGTGGTATCATTTAATCTTATCCCCAATAAATAATAGGTAATATAAAATGATGTTATCATAGATGAAAAATTCCTTTAAAATATTAATTGGAATACTTATTGAGGAAAATAACCTTTTAATTTTGAAATCAATTATTTATAATAAACAATTTATAATATATTATGGAAAAAATTTAATTTTAAGATAAACATGAAAACTTGTAAAGTTATATTTAAAGCATTGAGTGGTCATGATGATGGGTAATTCTGTTCATATTGTGTATGTTAAAATAATGTTTCCTTTCACATTTTTGATAAAAAATCAAATATAACTTATTCGAAAAATGAGAAGAATATTAATTTTAATTATTTTGGAAAAATTAAATCATTGGTAAAAATGAATTTAAAAAATACAATGAGAATATAAATAGATCTTTTAAAATAATTTCTATAAAACCTAGATATGGGAAAAACTAATTTTCAACTGAAGAGAGAAATAAATTCAGTTTTCCTTAAAAATATTCCTCTAGTATATTGAGTTAAAAAATAGTGTAAAATTAGAGAAAATTATGTAATATCTAGAAATAATTTTAGGATAATAAAATTTATGATTTTATTGAGAGGTATATCATAAAATTCAATCCTTAAAAACTTAATCATAAACTATCTCAAAAAACAATTAGATCATCACATAAGACCCTTACTACTTTGGTAATCTAGATATTAAAACATAATGAAAGATATAACCTTATATGTATGTTTAAATCCCCAAAATTTTATTTAAATCATTATAAAATATATTCATTGGTAGTATATACACAACACAAAGTAATCAAGTAGTGAATATGGCATAAGTCTCTTAGAAATAAAATCGAGATGAGAAACCCTTACCTTAAGTTTGACTTGCTTCGAAAGTGATCTACAGTAATGTATAATAAATTTAAAATTATTATAATTATATACTCTAATCATTTAAAAACATATAATATCAGTATTATCCAAATATATCATTTTAACTCCCATTTATTAATAATTCTTTATTAAAATCACCATTCCACACGTGTTAACTGTTTCATTTTTAGGGGAGTTTTGGTTTGGTATTTATACTCAATGTAATTTAATCATGGTTTCATCATATCCAAAATTTTAACCATAATTTAGATATAATATATATAAAAAATATATATATATATTCATCCATAAAATATAGGGATAAAAAATGAATTGCACCATTAATAGAGAGATAATGCTATTTTAATTTTTCGACGGATGAAGAAAAAAAGTAAATAATAATTCAAGTTTCCAGGATCATTTTTATATAATATATATCTTATATATTTATTAAATATATCCATATTACCATCCATGTAAAACATAAATGAAAAAAATAATTATATCACTTTTTGAAGGTGGTAGTCCACACACATGTTCAAGCGATGTTATCATTTTCCAACGAATGGGAAGAAGGTTGATTATGGTTGTTACATAATCATAATAATTCTGAATATTTAAGATTATAAATTAATATTTTATAAGTGATACCATATATTTATAGTAGTTATAATAAGAAATAAAATTTAAAATTCTCCTTTAAGAGTTATACATTTTCGTTGAGAAACCTCTTTTGGTTTACACCATCATCCTTCAAAGGATGGTACTTTGGAAAGAAGAGAAGCACTATAATGTGGTTAAGTAATATAATAGGGTATTATGGAAGGATTTTATGGATAAATAAGACTTAATAGATATTATGAAGGGAGTATAATAGGTTCCCTTTTATATGTAAGGGCAAGGGAACTCTTGGAACTATATAAATTATTAAATTAATATATTTTTAATTTAATAAAAAAAGATCCAAATTGATATAATTAATATATATGATGATAAATATTCTAAATAATCTCATAAATAAAATTTGGATAGGTTTTGGTTATGTTTTCACCCATATTTCTTAGTTTCAAACCTCTCTTAACCCTTTTTTCAATTACTGTGATATCAATGTTTTTTTACTATTTAGGGGTGAAGAAAGAAACCATAAAAAGTAAAGTTTCCCATAAATGAGATTTGGTTGATATGCTTAACCATATAGAATTAATATTTCTGAGGATATTGTTTTTATTAATTTTAAACCATTGAATAAAATATTATTTTTTTACAAAATATCATTAATGTCATTTTTGAAAAAACATGTAATATTATATTATAATACATGTCTTACTCAGGTAAAATGGATCCAAAATATCATGAATTAAAATATAAGGAAGATATGGTCTTAATATAATCATCTAATCCAATATTTACTAATCACTAGAAAATAAATCTTTTTAAAAAAATCGAAAAAAATAAACCTAAGATAGTTTTGATATGATGATTTACAAAATTATATTATTTTTATAAAATAAATGTTTAAAATTTATAGAAATAAATTATAATATTCTTTCACAAAAAACAATAAATACCATTTTTGAAGATAACATATTTTGAAGAATAAAATGTAATTACTAAAAATTAAGTGATTATTTCCTTATAATTTATCAATAAAGTTTTCTAATTATGAAGTTTATATATATATTATAACTTGTTTACTTATATTCATACCTTCTAATTGAATGGATAAGTTATAATAGTCATAAAATAATAATATTTTTTGGTTTGTTAAATATCAATGTTTTATGTTGTATAAGCTGTCAAACATAGTTTTATTTTAAAATCATAAGTTGTTACATTGTATCCGTTTTAATATCTTTCATACTCAAAATTTTTACTTTTTCTTGGCCATCAGGAGTTTGATATTTTAAAATTCATTTTTTGAAAACCCACAAGAAAAGGGTTAATAACACTTTCTATTGAAAAAAGGGATGTGGGAATATGAAGGTCATCTAGAATAAATGATAACTAGGTTTCCAAAAAATAGAACATTAGTGGGGAGTGAAAACATATAAATACTGGAAAAAATTAATTTCCAAATAATGATAGAGAGTTACAGATATCATTGATAACATAAAAGCGAATGATCATGAGAGTTTTAATGACCACAAAACCATAAATCATTGAGGTGTAAAAAAGATAATCGATTTATCATAAATGAATGTAATAGAATAATTTTTTTCTTTCAAGATAATTTTCTTAGATTTGAGGAATTAACTTACCATATATTATAGTAAAATAATAAAATATACTTAATTGACAAGTAGAATTTTACCATTTAATAAATTTCCACCAAAATATCATATTTTTCTACAAATTATGAGTATTCATGATATTGTTTATGCCTAAATCAATAAAAACCACTTATAATGGATTAAAAAAAATCCACAAATGATAAAAATATATCCGTATTGTCTTTTAATATTCAATAACACTAAATTCATGAAACCAAGTTAAGATAGTATCCAAATTACATTAACCTTCATATGAAGAAATACAAAATTTTACTTCCAAATTTTCACAATAATCCCAAATATTCTACTTAAATTATTTAATAAATAAATAAACCTAAATTGAAAATAACCGTAGTAACCTCAACATTAAATAATGATTTAACCCCCAAGGTAATCTCATACCTTTCAATATACATCCCCAAAAATTTAATTTCATTATTCACAAATAATATTTCATGCTAAACCACATGTTAAAATTAAAGATTACAAATATCTCAACCTAATGAGTTATATCCCAAAATACAATTAATAAACATTAAAAATAAAAAAATAAAATTATAATGAGTTAAATTCAAAATAATATCATGAATTAATTTCAGATACTAATTTTTAGGGAGATTCTTAGCTTGACCATAAATATTTATAAAACTAACTCCTTATCAATGAATCACTTTTCAAACACCATGATTATATTTATCGCAATATATAATTGACCGTTATTAACTTAACATGAAATCATATACTAACCCAAGGGTTTATTTGAACATCGATAGAGTATTTGTACTAAAACCTACTAAAAATTTAAAATCACCTAAAAATAATATCACTTAAACCCATGAAAGTGGTATCTATGCATTTTAAATTAGGATAAAAATATATATAAATCTATAATGGTGTCTATAAATATTATGTTAACCCCACAATAAATCATATATTATTCCAAAAAATGATACTATCCTTATTCCTCAGATAAATCGTAGACTATTTCCAAAAATCTAAAAAATAAAATACATTTAATCCAATATGAAATAAATCATTTTTTTCATAACATAACTAACCATTTTGAAGGTCCCCAATAATATAATATTTATTTCATCAATTATAATCATATATTTATCCCAAATAAACATTATCACCTTACCACTAAATAAGTTTTCTTATTTGTAATTACCTATCAAAATATGTTTTCAAATACTTAAATAAAAACTACCATGGAATGATCCTCAGATGTTTCATGGTTCTTATATGTAGAATATCATTGATACAACACTTATACAACATAATTATCAAATCTCAATACATAAATACATCATTACTTTCACTTAAATGATTTAAATAGCATAATTCCTTCCTTGGTCCAGTATTTAACCCTTAGATTAGGACATTATCTAGGATAATTCCTTTATTCTACACACATAATACCTTGAACTATAAATGGTACCTTAGTGTGAAATTTATTTCCCCAATAAAACTTTTCATTTTTCCTTAGAAATTACTTTCTCTATGCCCATATATTCAAAACATAAAGCATAATCTCACTCCACAGATACATTTCCTCGAGAGATTATTCCCATATACTTTACATGTTTGAAATTAAATCTTATTCCCTCTTAGTCTTCCTAAAAATATTTTTTATCTTATTAGGTGTGTCAGGAAACTCACCCAAGGTTATATTTTTATCATATATTTAGACATATGATTAGGCATAATCACAAGGTTTCACCTTTAATCTCTCATTTCATTTAGTTTCTCATGTGGGAAATTATTCCATTTAAAAACACTTTCTACATTAACAAAAATACTCCTATTTCAATATATTTACTAAAACCAAATAGCATAGAATGAGGAAGAGTAGTTATAATAAGGAATCATATAATTTTTAAGAATCATTCATATAATGTCAAAATATTGACACTATCTTTTCAATATATAAAAAATTAGGTATATCTAAGGCCATCCTTTATTATCATCTATTCAATAAATTCATAGTAGTTTAAAAGGAAAATTTGGGTAAATTGAAACATATCCCCATAAGAGTGTCAAAATAGGTGTATAGTAATGAAACACTCACCATAAACCATAATGATGGAAAACATATACTTCAACCAACTCTTTTTGGGATTATTACCCTAAGGCGAATATTTTACAAAACAAAATCCACTTTTAATTTCTAGAAGTGGATGTATTGTTTGTAAAACTACATAATATCTATCTTATCATGACTAATAGATGTTATCCTATACATAGTATTGGGATTTAAATCCATCTATTGTGACATCCTCCTCACTGTCAACTGAAATCAAATTGGAGGCATCATCACTCGAATTTTCCACAGGTAAAATAACCATACTTATTTATGTCTACCTATTCTGGATAAAAAATATCCAGATCCATCTTCTCAAATCTCATGGCATCAAACAAATTTTCAAGCTTTAATACTGGCGCCACTATATTATGACTGCACCCATCCACTACATATGCCCATCCTTCTGAGCATTGCAGTTGATTCAACCTTACCTCACTACCTAAAGAGCCCTTCATGTTGGACACTTTAAATGATTTTCCATGATTTTAAGCAATGCCATAGTGAACTTCCCCAACATAGGATAAATAATTCTGATAGTTAGCACTAGGATAAAATACCACATACACTCTCACGCTTTCCACTAAAACCAAAGGATCTTTAATTGGATTGGGAACATCCAGACTGTTTCTCAAGTGATTGAATACAAATGATATCTTCAGATTATAATTCAAGGCCCTCACATATTCCTAAGATAAAATTGACTCACAATTATCAACCAGGCCCACAGATATCATAGTGGAATTCTCATCTCCATTCGACCTCAAAATGGGAGCCCAATGATCCTATTAATTCCCTATATGACATGAAGATGGTCGGTGACCCAAACACTTTCACGACGTAAAAACATCCATCCAGGACAAAAAACGCCTTTCTAACATCAGAATTCCTCCCTAACACTGATCTAAATCCATTCCACCAGTGGATTGGAGTTGTCCACTTCAATAAGAATGTAGGGAGAGATCAGGTGGCATACCGAGCTCATCCTTCTATCTAAACAAAAATGGAATCCCACTATATTTTCTAACAAACATACGATTGTGGGATTTTGGAATGGAAGTGGTAGTTTAGCAGCATATCATTACCCAAAAATAATGCAATGTTACCTTGATATATTTTTTCCTTAGAATACCCCCTTTGGGTTTGTTGACAAATATTTTTATTTTGATACCTTATTAAATCTTCTTCCATATTATTCGAAATTGTTCTTCTTGCAGTCTAAATAGTGATAAAAAACATACTCAACACACACTCTAAGAACACATGAGACATGATCAACATGAGAAAAAATAGTATCATGAAATGTTCATCAATAAATAACTTCATTCGAAAACCACTCATATGATTTTTTCAAAAATCACATCTATCGTGAAATATAACCTTTGACCAAAAATCTTTAGCATTGTCAGATTTAAAACTCCACCGAATTCAGTGCCCCCCTATCAGATTCTCCCCCTATTTTGATTAATATATTTTCTACCCCTTTTATAGATATAACTTCTCCCTCTTTGCCAAATAACCCAAAGGCCACTCCTATTTGATCTTTCATAGTGTAAATAAAAAATACCATTACATTAGGCAAAAAACACATCATAACATAGGTAGAGGGGGTAACATACTAAAACTTTCAAGTGTGATGTGTTGATTGAACTCTTAGAGCTAGTCAATATTATTCAAACAAATGTTTTGGAAATTTATTTATTAGAATGTGCCTGAACTATAGTTCGGTAGGCATGTACTATGACTTCACAAACCCATGCTCCACCTTATCCTTGATAAAATGATTATTTATTTCAATGTGATTTGTCCTTGAGTGATGGAATAGGTTTTTTTCTATGGTTTATAATACTTGTATTATAATAATGTATTTTGATTGGAGACTTCACTTCAAGTTCCTTATCATCATGCTGCTTATCTATCCACAATAACAGCATACATGCTTGATTTGACTAAATATATAATGCTTCTGTGATTATATATGAAATGAAATATTGTTTCTTTATTATCCAATAAATAAAAAATACACCAAGATAGAATAAAGCACTTGACATTGATTTTCTATCATTTTTCTGATCCATTCCAATATACATTTGTATATCCCAATAATTCTTGATTATATTTGTGATTTTACATTAAACTGAAATCCACCATTCCCTTGATATAATGAATTATTATTTTCACTATAGGAAAATGGATATACTTGGGATTTATTTGATATATTCCTACTTGGAATGTGGAAAAAACAATATCAGGTCTTGTTATAATCAAATATAGTTAACAGCTAATGATGTTCCTATATTCTGTGACATTAACTACACTGCCTTCATCATCCCATGATACTTTTATCTAAGTAGCCACCAGAGTCATCATATAATATTAATTTTCCATTCCAAATATTCTCAAAACTTCCATGACATATTTATATTAAGAAATTAAGGTGTTATTATTTCATTTTGTCACCTGGAAACTAAAGAAAAAATTTCAGTTCACCAATCATTGGCATTTCAAACCAAATTTTCATGAATTTAGAAAAATTTCTACATTACACATCATCTAATCCACCAAATATTATTTGACTAGAAAAAACTATAACCATCATCATTTGATTACTATCATTGTTAACATAGATATTGTAATCAACTCTACCACGTTGGAAGCTAATATTTTTTAGAAATTGATCCTCTCTTGAATATCATTCTCTCAATGCCTGTTTCAACCCATATAATGACTTTCTTAGATGAAAAGATATATTCTCATATTCATGGATAAGAAAACCATATGGATTATCAATATAAACTTCTTCTTTCAAAACCACATTTAAAAATTCTGACTTGATTTCCATCTGGAAAACATTGAACCTACTTTACACTACTATGGGAAAAAATAATCTGATTGCCTTTAGCCTTACTACAGGTGAAAATGCATCCTCAACATTGATACCCTATATCTGAGAGTATAATTATCATAAAATTCATTCTCTATTTTTGATAACTGTACCATCCTCATTCATATTATTGAGAAATACACATTTAGTTCTGAGGACAATCTTAACTATTAGTCTCGAAACAATATACAATGTCAAATTCTTCTCAATTTTTTTAAGCTCTTAATTCATAAACTAAACCCACTTATCATCTCTAGTTACTACATCAAAACATTTAGTCTCTACCTGAGATAAGAAGGATAACTACTGTAATGAATTCATTCTTCATGTTTGAACAAGCACTTCCTAGTCACTAATAATATTCTATACATTAATTTCAGATAGAATCTTTGATTTTCCTATAGATATAGATCTGAATTCCTCATATGCATCATCAATATCTTCTTTTGAATCAAAATTTTCCACTTATAATTCCTTGGTAGTTCTTAGTTCTTCAGCACATTCATCAGAGAACTATTCAATATATTGTTTAATTTTCTCTTCATTCTCTACAATTGTGAAATCATTGCATTCAACTACCTTTCCAAGCCTCTTATTGAAACATTTACATGCTTTTATTTTTCCTAAATATACAAGAAATATACCATCATCTCATCTTGATTCAAATTTACTATGTTTCTACTTTTGGATAATAAAACATTTACTTCCATATATTGGAATGTATTTTAATGTTTTTTTCTTCACATACCACATCTCATATGAAGTATTTTCTTACTTTGGACATAATAGATCCTATTGGATATGTAGATCGACGTCAAGACTACTTCCTTATATACTTTCTCTAGAAGGTACTTTTCAATAATCATTGTTCTATCCATGTTGTTAATGATCCGATTTATCCTCTTAACCACTCGATTTTTTTAGGATTTATCACTACTAAAACATGATGACTTATCTCATGTTTCTCAAGATAATATTTCACTTGATTTTTTTTAATTTTGTGGCATTGCTAGTATGAAACTTCATAAAATTCTTCCCAATCATCCTTTTAGATTCCCTCCAATATTTTTTTATGCAACTAGACACATCATACTTGTAGGAAATTAAAAACACCCATGCTATCCTACTGATATCATCGATGAAAAACACAATACCTCTTCTAATTAATAGATCATGGTGATATTGGACCACATTCATCTGTATGCACTAATTCAAGTAATCTGGTTGAATTTTGTTCTTTTTTATTATGGGTATTTTTGATAATCTTCCCTTCTTGACAAGTATCTCATATGTGATTACGATCATGTGATAGTCTGGGGGAGATATCAAGATGCATCACATTTGACCAGATCTTCCAGGGATGGTTGACATAGTTGTTGAAGCCATTTATTCCAGAATTTTTTTTCTTTCACTCTGGATAAAAAGTACATATCTTCTTCTTCACTTACAAGGTATAAATCCCCCTTCGTTATTTTTCCCTATAGAATAATCACACCATCTCTTCCTTTGATGGCACACATCTTCTTAATAAAGCTAATAGTGTGCCCCAAGTCACATAGTTGACTGAAACTAAGAAATTTATTCATGATACCTTCAATAACTAAGACATAATCACTTCTCATTTCTTTACCCTTAAATTTGCGTTTTCTTGAGCCAATAATTTTCATGCCTTTATCATTTCCTAATTTTAAAACACCTTCTTTTTCATATTTTTTAACTGTAACAAGATAATTCTTACCTACCATATGGGATATACATCAACTATCAAGGATCCATACACTATAATGATATGATTCTTTAAGGTAAATCTCTTCAACCAGTACCTGATCAACTCTCTTATTTTTGATCCATGTTTTTGACTTAATAACCAGTATGGATTGATAATCTTGATCATCCTTAGAGTATGATAGACCAAATTAAACTAGAAAAATATGCACATCAATTTTTCATTTTCTACATATTTGATGATACATTGAGATACTACTTATGAACACATTTATTTTGCTTCGGTACATTCATCTACATTATTATTGAGAAATATATTTCCATGTTTTTGAATCCTCTACACATGAAACAATGAACATCAAATGATATCCTATAATATTGATCTCTTTATAGAATAATTTTTTGTTCTTTTTCCCCTTGGTACCTCTTAGATATGCAACATATATTTTGTGAGTGTCCCATATTTCCACAACAATAAAATTTAATGCAGGGTCTATTCATGTGTGTCACTACAACACTATTGGTTTTCCCTTGGGTTCAATAAATCCTTGGATTCTAATTCTTACCCAAAGCAGTATTCAATCTTGGAGAAAATTCTTGTGGCCTAAATTCAACCATTACAACTTTCTATATTCAATAAAACCCCATACTAGCTGTATAGTTTAGATCTATTATTTTCTTCTCATGAAAATACTTTGTCAATTTAATTGGAACTTAAAACTATAATTTTCCATTTTTACTTATTTTATGACCTACATTTCAAGAGTCCCAAGTTTCTCCTAACATTTCAGTTTCCTTCACAGAATGAAAACCTCCTCCCCAAGTTTTTTGATGTGTTTGTATTGATATTTTACTATATTATTCAAATCATTGATCACCGTTTTTTGTTCTTCAACTTTGATCATGTACTCACTGATCATTTTAGAGTTCAATAGTATTGAACACTTATGCATTTTAATTTCTTATATTAAATCAGTTTTCTCTTCTTCCTACTAATGTGTAACGAATTTAGCATCCTGAACCACTTTGTTGTATTTATTCATTTTGGCTCCCCAAACATGTATCTCTTCAAGAGATGAATCTAATTTAGCCTCAATATCAACTCTTCCTTCAAATTATTCATCATCATTTTCACTTTATTACCCTTTATGGGAGAAAACTACAACTGCCACCAAATCATTTTTTTATAAAATATGTTTTGTTTTCCATCTCTTCAACCTCATATTAATCTGAAAATTTATTTTCTTGTGAGAGGATATTATTATTTTTAATGAAATATATCTTAAAAAATTTCTTACCTTTCACATAGGATAAAGACTTCTTCATGTGAATTTTTAATTATTCATCATCATAATCTTAAAATTACTTAGGAAACCTTGTTGTAAGATGTTCAACCTTTCCTCATCAAAATCATGAAAGTGGAAGTTTCCTTTTGAACATTCCTTTTCTTATTTGTAAATTTGATGAATGGATTGACATGAATTAATCTATCACTTCTTATTACTCCCATTCTTAAATAGTGATATTCTTTATAGCCTTCAATTCCATGTCTTTAGACTTCCCTTTTTCCATAGGCTTGTTATCATCATTTGTCATCTGATATGAAAAAGTGCACTATGAAATATTTTGAATGTCATCCCCTTTGGATAAATACCTTCCCATAAAAAATCATTTATATTTAACCAAGTTGGATGTATTCTCAAGATGCGCTTAGATATTAACATCTTCAATAATTTTTATAAGACCACACATTTTTTCCACAACAACATTAACTCAGTCAAATAATTTATCAATAGACTCATTATGGTGCGTTATGATATCCCCATACCTATTCTATGGAACCTACACCTTTTATTCTCTGAATTTTGAGTCACCCTCATAAATATTCATCCACTTTTCCCACAATGTATACGATGACTTACATGACATCAACTTTGTATAGATTTCAATAGATAGAGATCCCCCTAAAGAAATGATTCATTTGGAATCAGAACCCAATTCCCTTCATCCAACTTATTATAAATCACCACATTCCATACTGATAAAAATTTCAAGAATATTTCTATAAATACATCCATTTCTAAAGATATAAAGTATTAATGCATCCAATTTTTCCAAAAATGAAAATTTCTCCCATCAAATATCTGAATACCTTTGTGATTGATAACCTCCATTGAAACCCTTTAGAGAGACAAAATGATATTAAAATTTCCTTATGATACCAATTGTTAGGAAAAATAGGTTAAATGTGTATTAGGGTATGAAATATTAAAACAAATACCCCTTCGAGCCTATTTTATTCATAAAAAAACTATCATTTATCTTTCCTATAACAAAGTGTGAACAAAAATTAAAACATGTACAATACACAACAATTTTACTTAGTTTACCCTCACTGGGATATGTTCAAGGAGTATATAATGAAAATGTTCCATTTTACCAATTCCACTGAGGTTCAATGCCAAAATAAGGTTTTTGAAAGATCACTTATATACCCAGACTCACTGCCTTTACAAATTTTGGAGTGGACTCATAGTACTTCCTGGTTTACAACCAATTACAATTTGAAAGATCATTGCTATCTGAACTAAAGTGTGGTCACATATCCTGCATAAGAATATTATTTTGATCACTTATATAAATATGTTTCACAACTCATTTGGTTAATCATTATGTTCCACTTTCATCCAATTCATTAACACACCTTTACAACAGAATCACTTGGAATCTCTTTATATGTTCACACATCTTTTTATTTCACGCAAGCTTGGGATGTATTGTGTGAAACCTTATCACCTATCATGCAAAATTTATGTTTAGTCAAATAACTCCCAACATTCATGAAAATTTTGTTTTATCATGGAACTTTATCTTGCTTTCAACACTTACAATTTTCATTCACCTCCCTTGGTCATCATGGCACAAGTCATTTTCTACACTAGAAAAAAATTTCAGTTGTTTCCTCGCACAACCCTCTTTGTGCAAAATGTTTATTCTTTGTGCGCAACACTTACATGATCCAAAGCCTATATTTTCTCTATAATTTGAGATACATAAAAGAGAAGAGAAGCCAGTAATTTATTAACACTAATTTCCCTATGCATAACTTTCATGTTCACCTTCCACTGTACATGCAAGAAATCAATTTTAGCATGGAACTCCTTCCTTGCATGAAACTTTATTTAAGTAGTAAACTTTATGATTTGACATTGTATTTGGAGAATAAGCTTGTTTCACACCTACTACTGCTCACAACTCCTATGTTTTACAAAAATCGATATTTCGTTCAATTTTATATCTTACACCCACCTTTTTCATTATCCATATTTTGATGTGGTGATCCTGAATCTTGATTTATGCACAACTTTATGAATCACCATCACCCTTGTTCAGAACATAATAATTTGACACTAAATTACTTAATTTTCCAAAAATACCTCATTCCATATTCCAGATTTTTGACCCCATTTTTTTTGAAATTAATAGGAAATGATTCGACCATATATACACATATTATATGCCGCCTCTAGAGAATAAATTTCTTTTTCTTGGGTTTTTGTCAACACATCATATAAAAAATTTATATTCCACTCCACAACTAAGCATGTCAACATGATTTTTCAACAAACATAATTAACCCAAAAATACTACAATTTTACCTTGATGGATTTTTTCCCAACGTAATGTTTTTTTGATTTAATTGAACATTAATATTTATTAAAATATATAATATTTCAAAAAAAATTATTTTCAAAAAGTTTACGTAATAAAATCTGATTATGTGTAAAAAAATTGTCATATATTAATAATATTACATAGAATAAATAATATTAATTAATTTTAAATAATAATATTTGTTATGTAAATTAAATCACACAATACGTGTAAGAAAAAAATTAAATTCACAAGGATGGAAGGGAATTTGAAATCACGTACCATAACTGATCCTTTTTAGGTTTAGTTTGATCACTTTTAAAAAATAAAAATATTAAAAAATAACTTTTTGGTACATATATTAGCGATTACCTGCTAAAGAGAGTGTTTATATATAGATTACACTATTTATAACTATTTTAACTTACTCACTTAATCCACTAAATCAACAAAAAACTCAACTAGTGTGAAATAACCATAAAATCATACTTCATTATAAGTTCTCCATTTTATGATCAATGATTTCATTTTTTCTAATATGAGTTCATTCCATTGTTCGGAATGATTATTTTTCTTTTGGGTAAAAAAGACCAAAATGACTATAAAATTTCATAAAATCAAAATCAATAATTTTATGGGAATCCTTATACGCTCCGTAATTTCATTATAAATTTAAAAAATATTTTTATTGTTGAGATCATTTATCATTGATGCATCAAACATTATACTCATATAAATTTCAATCAAACCTTTTTTTCTTTAGGGAAGGGATCCTTTTGTATACCTGAAGAAATATACAGATCATAAGAGAAATTGTAGTTAGTAAATCATGACTGAAATCAAGTGAAAGAGTTAAAATGATGTTTGGAGGGAAAAAAATTATCAAAAAATAATTAAAATTAATTAGCATGATTTTAAAAAATTACTAATTGTGATGTAAATAATGTTAAAATTTTACCTGGGTTTAGTATAAAAAATATTTTTTAGAATTAACAATTTTTATATGAAAATGATATTAATATAACTTAATAATAGAAAAACATGTATAAATTTAATAATTAAATATGACATATACAAACAAGTAAAAATTCATATTTTTTAGAGAACAAGAGCCTCAGACCAGTTAGTAAGGACTCGCTAGGTGCATCCAAGAGACCTGAGATCAAATATAGGTGGAGGAATATTTCAGGGTTTCTGTAGCAGTACTATAGCAGGGACTGTTTAGTACTGTAGTAGTTGGAACTATTCATCCATCTGGGCCTTCGGGCCACCAGTTTGGTCCTCGGGTCCTGCAAGGCTTTCAGGCCACCCAAGACCTCGGGCCAGTTGATTCTCAAAGCCTTCGGGCCACCTTAAGGCCTTAGGTCCACCCCAAGGACTTCAGGCCAAATGAATGCACGCCCTAGACACACTACACAAAAGGAGCAGCCTTAGAAGAGGATTCAGAGCAGGTGCACTTACCAGAGCAGAGCCAAATGGATTGTCAGAATGAGAGGGTATGGATATGCCATCGGCACCAACCTGTGCTTGCACGAGAAGCCTAGCCAGATGGGCATGCAAAGGTGGAGAGCTACTATCAGGATGCAGATGTTGGGGAGGGGTAGTTCCTTGTAGATAGTTTGGTTAAATTCCCTAAGACCTTTGGGTCATGTAATCTCCAAAGCCTACGGGCCATGTAATCTCTGAGCCTACAGGCCTTGTAAGGGTTCACCCTCATCCCTTGAAAGGGGGGTTACCAAAAATCAATAAAAATGAAGGCCTTTAGGCCATTCATGCATATTTTTTAAAAATCCTTCCCACATATCAAAAAAACACTAATTGAAAACATTTTATGCTAAAATAATATAAAAATGACTGATTGAAATGAAGAATTTATAATAGCCTTGTTTTAATAAATGTTTTCTGAATGAGGTTTTAGATTTACTAAACAAAAATGTTGGAAATAATTTAAATGAAATGGGAAAATAATTTTTTATTATTTTTAGAAAAATGTTCTTCCTCTATCAAGTATTCTTGGAACATATATAGAAAAATGTTCTTTTAAAATATCTTTTATTTTAATTTTATCCTTACATTTGGGAAAATACATGATATAAGAGAAATAATTATTCTCTTTTTTTCAGCCCCCTCATTAAGTATCGATAATTATCACATAGTGATTTCATAAAAAATAAAATTAGTGATTCAACCTTAAAAAAAAATAGATAGTGTGTTTATAAAGAATAATATTTCCAAGAATAATTTTTTTTAATTTGTTTTCAAAAAAGAGATAATGAAATCTATAGGAGAAAAAAATTAACTTCTACAATCTGTAGTGGGATATTTGGATCATTATGTTATTGAAATAATTTATTCTTATTTATTTTTCATTGAACTATTTGTACATTATTTTAAAATATACTTCTTGATTTATAATCATTATTTACTTTTATATCTATATATTATCATTAATTTTTTTAAAATATTTCCTTATGAAATGTAGAAAAAAATCTAATTGTTTCATTGTAATATCAAAATACTCAAAAAACCATTTTATAAAAATGTGATTATTTACACTATTACCAAAATTAGGGAAAACATTTATGCATTTTATCAATTTTTTTTGTAGGAACTGCTAAAGTACATTGTTATCAATGCTAAATGTGGTAGCTGAAAAATTGGCCTTTATCTGTGCTTATTTTAGAAATTATAAAAATTAATCTTCATTAATTATAAAATTTTTTGTGAGACCACAAAAATAGTGCTTTATTATTTATGTCTACATGGACAATTTTTCATTCAGACTCAGGTTCTCTCAGGGAAAAATGTTATAGTTTTCTTGAAATTTTATGGGGATAAATGGTTTGGTTCATGCATGGGGAAACCATATAGTAGAAAATTTCTGACCTCTACAGTTCTTATTAGTGGAAGTCACATAATTACTGCATAGTTCGGTAAACTATTTGAGTAAAACATGAGACCTTCTTTGGTTTGTGTAATTTTGGTATTTTCACATTATTTTTAATTAGGGGATTTATAATATCCCGTCTATTTCTTTATATACTTGTGTTGGGCTCCTCCCAGAATTATCCCTTCCTCACATCACCATCCATTGTTATTTAATTGTGAATCCTTCTTCAAATATTTAGGAAATAGTGTATTTTATCTTCTACTATATTCTTGGTTTATTCTATTTTTTTACATCCTCTTTAACACTAGTTGAAATGTTAGAAAAATTACAAGGAGAGGGTTGTCTAAAACTCAGGTATTTTAGTTTCTGGGGGCTGTGATCTTTCTTATAAGACATAGTCCAGTGGAATTTATCAAAGGTGATATAAATATGCTAGTTGAGGTTGCTGTTTGCATTTTAATTAATTTTATTTGGGAGTTCCTTTGATAATTAATGTTTAAAATGTTCTTTTAAAATAAATTAGTAAAATATATGATAATTTGATTGTTATTTCAATGTTTTTTCATGCTTGGTCTAGTTTTTTATTTGGAAAACTGAGTAAATTACATAGTTTAATAAAACATATATTTAAAATGGTGTTTTATGAATTCTTGGAATTTGATGAAATGAAAATGATTGTTTTCTTAAATAAAAATGGTTTATTTATAACGTTTTGGTCTAATATATATTTTCTAAGTTGGGTGTTGTTATTTTATAGGGCTCATATGTTTTTTAAATGGGTGTTTGTCTTTTGATTGGGTTATTTGATAATGACTTTGGTTTTTTTGGGAATCGTGGTGCCTTTATGTGGTTAATATGATTTACCACACTTTGTTTTCAAAGTTAGTTTCAAAAAGGTATTTTCAAAGGTATGATTCTTTATTTTAAAGGATTATATCATTTAGATCCTTAAGCGAAATGTATTCTACTTATTGATAGTTACAACTTTATTGAGGCCCATCATTACTCATTGTTGATGGTTGTATGCATTTGTTAATGGTTATATTAATTGTGATTCATATTTATGAATTCGGGATGGGGGATAACAATTTTAGTGGGTTTTTTGGAGGTTTTGTATATTAGATTGTTTTTTATATTTCCTTTAGGTTATATTATTTTCATGAGTTTGAAATTGCCTTGATAGTGGCCCATATTTTTTAACTATTCCATAAAAAAACCTAAACCAGTAAGTAGTAATTCAAAGGTTGATTGATTACCTATCAAGAGTTATGCACTGGATAAGATCCCCTAGTTGAATGTTATGACCTAGGTAATGGATGTGTAATCGATTACTATAGTTGAGAGAGATTCAAGTGATATGTTTTAGGATCATTAACCTACCGACAGTTGGTTACCCCTATGTATATATATCGTTTCCCCTATTAATCCCTATAGTGTTGCCTCATTATATCCATTATATTCTATGCTTATTTATTTTTCACTAGCATTCAAGTTTTTTATTACTTGGATTGATCTTAATTTGATTTGATGATCATTTTTGTGGCCCCTTTAGTGGTTTATTCATGATTTTGACTAGTTTTTATTCATTTCATTATCATCTTCCCATTATAAAATTACATGGATATACATTTATTAATGTTTACCCTTTTTCCATGCTTATATTTGAGTAGTGTTTTTTAAATATTTGAAAGAAAAATGGGTATCTTTTTTCAAGTGATATTTTTTATTGAAATTATTGGGAGTTTTTTTTCAAAACAACGTGAATGGATAGTTTTAAAGAAGAAATGATTTAAATGAAAACAGATGTTTTGAATTTGGTTTTAAATGGTAATAAATTTTTAAATAAATTACATAAGTGTTTTTGTATTCAAACTACAGAAATTAAATGAAAACCAATATGGATATATTTATTTTAAACTAGAATTGTGGGTTTCATTTATAAAATGAATTAAATGGACTCTTGGTTTTATCCTATTCATAATAGGATCAAACTCTATATAATTAAATCATTGGGTATGTAGTCCTCATGATTTTTATAGGTTTTTTACTTCATGGATTATAGGTTGGATTCAAACCGCTCTCTTTTTGGAAGTATGTGTTAATTCATAATACACTTGGAAAAGTGATACTTAATAGAATAAATATTACTAACCATGTCAATAATGTGCACAATTATTTTTGGGATCCTTCATAATTAAAACACCATAGTTAAGCATTCTTGTCTTCGAGTTGTGTGAGGATGGGTGACCTCCTTGGATGTCTCTCATGGTGTGTGTGTGTGTGAGGAAAAATAACATAGAAATAACATGTGTCAAACTGTGTAAATAGTCATTACTCTGGTAAGAAAACCCAATGGGGAATAACCTATGGTTTGGTGGGATGGTAACCAAGGTATTACTATAGAGAACAATGTGGTCAAATGACTAGGACCATGGCTTGGGGAGGTCAGACTGTGACATTATGATTGGAATATCACCTTCTTCCAAGACCATCTGAATAACACTTTTTATATGTATCTAGCTTATATAAGAGAGTTATTGATTTAGTTGGAAGATCATAAATCTAAAGGATTTGGTAGAAAAAGTGTGACTATATGGGTTATTTCATAATAATATTCCAAGAAAGCGAATTTGAGGTTTCCATTACCTGCTGATTACCATATGTTGAATAATATTAACATTAAGAATGGATATCCATTAACATGAAATAAGGAATAATTAGATCCGATTAGGGGATCTTATCTTATTTTAATGATTTTTTTAGATGGGTTATCATTAATTGACTTTGTGATCAAAATATGTACCTAAGATAGATTTTTGGATAGGGTATTTCAATTTAGTGTTCCTCAAAAATCCTTTTGATATTAAAAATACAGTAGTAGTGCTAATAAAATTTACAAACCATTTTTCCATCAATTTTTTTATTTTATTTATCAATGATATATTTAAATACTCATAATATTTTGAGAAGAATTAAGAATATGTTGTTATTGACTATATCACATTGAGACCTCGTTTTTTTTATTCCAAGAATTTTTACCACTAATTTTGATGTGGGAGGTGATGTTTTACGAGCATGTTATCTATAAATCTATAATATTAGTCCATCTTGAGAATGTGGTTGTTGTAAAGTATTCATAAATTAATAATAAATGTGTTGAGGTATAAGGTTTTTAGGCCTTACAGGTTATTATCTTTAATTCAATTAAGAAGTATCTGTCTTATTTACATTGATGATGAAATTGAAATTGAATAGAGTGTAATTTTAGTGGGATGATAAATGTGAGGTTGAATTTTAAGATCTAAAAAGAGGTTGAAATTAGTACATAATATACTTTCATAGGAACCATATTGGAATTAAAGGTTATATTATTTTTATCACTTTGGGTTTTTATTTTTTATTAATAAAAAACATCATGTAGTTTCATATGATAAATTTTTTCTCAAGAAACATGAGAATAATTGTACTACTATTAATAATACATTCCCTTAGTTATTTATGCACACAAACGTTTATTGTATTTTCTATTTTATTAGAGTTTTTTATATTAAAAAACTATAAAATATTGATCAATATATTTTATAGGATAATATTAAATATATTATAGTAGAGGTTGGTTTGATATCATCAATTATTTTATTTATAGATGATATATATTCTTGGAATGTGAAATTCATTTGCCAACACCTCAAGTAAGAAATATCATGTTGACATATTTCATGACTTGGTGTAGTAGTTGTTTCTTTTATCCTTTTTAGAGTTTTATCTTATTATTAATATGGTGGATGAGAAAGTTGTGTTATTATTTTTATCAATCACTTATTCCTTGGAAGACATAAATAAAATATCCCATTATTATGATTTTTAATGATGGTTTTATAATGGAAGAAACTATGGTGTGGTGTTTATTCCTATGTGTTCTATTAGTCATAATTCTCTCTTGTATTTCCCTGGGTTCATTTTTACTAAAATAAATTTGTGAGAGGAATTAATGGAAGAATTTCACGTTTCTTAGTGACATAATTATCCTATTTTAACTAAAAATTACTATAGTAGTCAATGAAATTTATGGAAAAACAATATGAAATGGTGAATAACCTATTTTATTCTGATGCTTCTTATAATAGTATTTTAATTATCATGTTCAAAACTAGAAAGTGATATTTCATTATTTCATATTCTAGAATAGAAATTTGATGATGTTTCATGGATTTTGTGAGCCGTTTTCTGAGATCACTGAAAGGGAAGGATACATTTTTGGTCATTACTAATAAATTTGTTAAGGTGAATTATTTTCATCTAATACATGAGTCTTAGTTAGTTGAGGAGCATAAAAAGATTTATGTTAGAGAAATTATGAAAGCTTATGGGATACCAAAAAGTATTATACTTGATAATTATGTAATATTCACATATTTATTATAGAAATAATTGAAAATATATTAGGTTTATTAAGTGATTTTGTATATATTTTATCATCCATATTCATATAACCACTACATATATACTATTTAGACTATTGATAATAAGATTCAGGAATGTATTATTTATTTTGGAGGTGTGTGGGATAATCATGACGCATTGGAAATGTTTTTTTATAAATTAAATATCAAGGAATATATTTTGATGACCTTGTTTAGGGATTTATATAGATGGACATGTTTATATTACTTGTGTGGAATTGAATCTATTGAGACATCATTCATTCGATTATGTTTTGTATAAGATATTTCTTATCATGTAAAAATTATTAATAAGATGTTAAAAGTTTATTAGAGTAGAAAGCTATTATATTTTTATCATGTCTGTCGTCCTATTGAGTTAGATGTTGTAGATACTATTTTTATGTTGTTACTCAATTGGGGAATCAAATAAGTTGTAAAAATAAGAAATTATATTTTCAGTTATTTCTACCATTTCACAATCCAGAAAAAATTAAATAGGATGCATATTTGGCATTATCTAAAAAATAGAGTATTATGCCTAATGTATTTCATAAATCATAGTTAGGGAAATATAAATCAAATATATCTCATGTGATTCACTATGATAATGTAGATATTGAACCAGATGCATCTACTTTATAGATTCTAGTGCATATCATTTATCTTAGTGAAAATTGAATTAGGGGAAAACTGGTGACACTTATATATGTTATCTGGTGGCATGGACATGTGCAAGAGGTGTCCCGAGACTTAAAAGTTAAAATGATTTCCCAATGTCCATATTTATTCATTGTTGAAACTAGATGATTCTTTTTTAAAGATGAAAATATAAATATTAGGGAGTATATAATATTCTATGATTTTATGTTTATTTTTATTTTATTTTATACGTTATGAAAAAATTGATGATTATTTTGTGAATTATAGTTTATGGGGGAAGATAGAGGAGGGAAATTAATGTAAAAATTGTAAAATTTTTCTCTAATAAGTGAAAATAGATAGTTACTGTGGGGAGTCGGGTACCTGGTAGATGTGATTGGGGAGGGGTGAGTTGACTGATCACCAGAATTATAGTAGCTATATACCATGTTCCTAAAATGTTAACTGTGGTTATTAATTGATGAAAAATATAATAATTGTTCTATTTGTGTAATTTTATTAAATAATGACAATTAATATTGTAGGGATATGTTCTAATGAATATAATCATCTCAAAAACCATCCTTTACACCCAAAACATCAAGTGATGGTTTATACTCTATTTTAAGTTAAAAACACAATTTTACTATGATTTTGGATTAGTAAATTTAATAAATATAATAATTTTATTATCATTTTACATGAAGTCAATTTTTAGTTGCTACCAATTTCTAAATAATGTATTTTCTTCTAGTTTTTTTATTATTTTGATTTATTGAACTCTAAAAGGAATAAATCCTTTATTACTTATCTAAATTATACACTTAGTGTGAGTTTTATTAAATTATGTATTATTTATGATTTAATTGCATGTTTTTATAACATCTTCACACATCCCAAGTGATATAATATTTATGAAAAATTAAATTAAATGAAGAGTTAGTTATAAATATAATGAATAATTTTTCATGATATATTATAAGTTTTAAATATTATACAAATTATTTTTAATGTTTAAATTATGAAATTACATTGGAAATGAGATCAATGAGGAATGTAGTTAAATGGATTTGAAGTTTTATTTTTTCATCAATTTTATAGTTAACCATCAAAGAATAATTATTGAATTAATTTTTTATTGTTAATTTGATCTTTTTATGTATTTAATTCTATCATATAAATTAATTAATTTAATATATATATTTTAGATTATTATAAAGATAAATGTATCTATTTTATGAGTTGTTTTGATTTTTTTGTTATAATGAGAATAATTAAAAGTGGAAAACATATGTTTAATGTATCTAGACATAACAATTAAATTTTAGGTTCTAGTTACATATATGGTGTATTATTTCTATTGACAATATATGATGTAAAGTTAGTATTGGTTGATATATTATACTATTTTAATGAAATAAATAATAGATTAAAAGAAGAAATTAAATATTTAATGTTAGTTTCAATGTGAATTTGATTTATGTAATTTAAAATGAATATTATTATTTGAAATAAAGTTCTTGTGAGTAATATACCAATGTGTATATATATATATATATTAAATTCAAGGTAATTTCATATGATTTTACAGTGTGAATAAATTATTTTTATTGTATATCTAAGGGACAATTTTTTATTTTATTAACTAAAAAAATTGGGTTCTATTGATATTTTACTCGAATTCATTTTAATGTTAAAATTAAAATGTAGTTATTCACATACATGGATCATTTATCATGGTTGGTAAATAAGAAATTGTAATATGAGCCATAAATTTATCTAGGACAAGTTTTTGGATAGGGTTATATGAAATTACATGTTATTGGAATCTAGTAATACTGGAACCATGTGATTAGCTGCTATTTAAAATATTTAATATCAGATGTTTTACCACCACTTTTTGAGGAAGGCTTGAGTTTATATATGTATCGAAATCAATACACAATAATTTATTTATATTAAATAAAGTTTTATTTTAAATCATTTTAATGATTTTCACTATTTATATAGGATCTCATTAATATCCTTAGGATTCGTGTGGTTGTTGTTTAATATAATATGGATTTATACTGATATATGAATGTATATTCTTATTTTTTTATAGATTATATGGATGATGTTGTAGGTAAATGAAGAATCCTCAATTGTTGTTGGAGGATATATGGTGACATATTGTAGTAGTTCATTCTTTTATAAATATTTCTATGTTGGTATACCCATGATTTCTAGAAGAACATCTATAGAATATCCCTAGATAAGTGGTTAAACATATTGTTATAGGTATCAATAGTATTTTCAATGAAACCTTATAGTTATAAGAAGAGTCTATTTCCATCGACGATATATTGGTTAAAATTTTAGGAATATCCAACACTCTCAAAAAACTTATGTAAGTAAAGGAAGGGACAATTTCTCTTTACAATGAATGATATTTTTAATCTATTAAAAAATATCAAGTAAGTGTTTGTGAGAAATAATTCTTTTAAATTGTGTTTGTAGAATCTTTCCATGACTTTAAAAAATTGCAAAATATTTCTATGTTTTTAAAATATTCTCAACTAGATGATAAATCTAACAGGGTAAGGGAGCTTACCATTTGTTTGTAAGAATCTAAAAATATGAATGAAGAAACAATGAAGATGCTAAAAGAGGAATGAGAAGACAAGATAAGATCCGTTGAGAATGAGAAGATCTCTCTCAACATGATGTTCTTATATCTTGAGGTGTGAATAAAGAATTGGAAATCACCACAAGATTGAACTTCCCATATTACTGTGAAAAAGATATTTTTCTATAAAAGTGTGCTAAGAGGATCATTAATCCAAGAATATCATGATATTAGTCTCTAATAAAAAGTAAAAATCCTTCAAGAAGAAGGAATCACATAACCCTAATTTTTATTATGTACTAATGTAATTTCATGTGACAGTATAGGTTTAAAATCAAACCATGGGAAAGTATGGATGGTGAAAAATACTATTCAATCCACCACATCATGGGTGGATATGAAAATAATCATAAAAATATGTTCCCTAAGAACTGTTCCATTGAGTGATGGATCCACTAAGAAGAATAAAGGTTCATAATTCGTGGAAAATAGATAGAATACACCACAAAAGAAAATAAGAAGGATCATAGGATATTATTGTTGTTGTTGGAAATGTAGAAAAAAGGCATTGGATTACTGGAATAACATGTCAAATCATGATAATAAAACAATGAATGTATTTAGGGGGAGAAAATATATAGAAGATATAATAACTTCACTAGAGAAGATAAATCCACAAAATAATAAAGGTGAAAATTTATCCTTAAGGTGTGAAAAAAATAAGAATACTTTTAACCCAATAGTCACCAAGAAGAATGATGAGATATCCTATACTATATAATATGTAGAAAGAAATAGAGTCATGGGGAAACTCAAAAAGATATATAAAAATTTCTTAGGACATTATTTTGTTATTTATAACTAATTTGGAGAAATCAATAAAGTTAGAAGAAGTACAAGAAAAATCTAGTAATAAAGAAAAAATGAAGATTCCTCATGAAGAAGATGAATTTAAAAATAGATTGTAAAAAATGACAACTTGAATATTGAATAATTTTTCTGTGAGAGATTCAAAAAATATAGACAAAGTTCAAGAGGATGTTTAATCACATTTCTAGCACAAGAAGAAGACTTAAAGGGAATGAATCATGCATTAGGTGATGCATAAGATTTGGTAGATAAAAGAAATATCTCACACAATGAAGTGTTAGGAGCGTAATTTATTCCTAGATATATTTCATATGATGATGAAAGGAAAATGTGTTAAGTCAAAAGTCTTCTTTTGACTTCTATATCATGTTTTGGAAATCACAAATGTATTCTATCATATGTTTGTAAATTACAATTGTCTTTTATCATGTTTATCGTATCGTACGATGTTGATCGTACTGACTCTGTCAAACGTATCGTACTGACTCTGTCAATCGTATCGTATTGACTCTGTCAATCGTATCGTACTGACTCTGTCAATTGTATCGTACTGACTCTGCTATTCAGATGATCATTATTTGTTTTGGTACTTTGTCAAAAACTCTCTCTGCATATGATTCGTACTCATGTTTTACATTTCTATATATCTCTTGTCCTAACAAAACGATGTCGTTGAGTTAGTTACAAACTAATCAAAACGATGTCGTGCTTTCTGTTTCAATATGACCGTTGGAGGCAATATGACCGTTGGAACCCGAGGCCTATAAATAGGAGGTCATTTGAAGCTGAGAACACAACGATGAATGAAGAGAACGAATGAAGAGACTCTGTGAACTACAAAGATTCTAGAGAGAGACACTGTGACTTCTCTCATCAGCTTTGTGCGTCCGATCATCGTATCGAGGGCTTTCAAGTAATTGAAAGATAGAGGTGCCGATTACCTGCAAAATCGAGGGCTGCCGGGGATAGGCAGACAGACGTGCCGATCATCGTATCGAGGGCTGCCGGGGATAGGCAGACAGACGTGCCGATCATCGTATCGAGGGCTGCCGGGGATAGGCAGACAGACGTGCCGATCATCGTATCGAGGGCTGCCGGGGATACGCAGACAGATGTGCCGATCATCGTATCGAGGGCTCACCAAGGTGTTGGTGAGACAGACCTTTTTATCCTAGGTGAAAGGATAACCCTTCTCTTTGGGTTAAAAGAATTGTAATACTTTTACATTTCCGCTGTTACTTGTATTAGAAAGGGATTTGTATTGTTTCCTTTCTTCTTTACATATTCTATTGTAATTGTTTCAATTACAATCATTCTATTACTTTTTGTATTAATTGATTCTATACGCTTTAAGGTAGAATCATTTATCTTTGTATTACTCTGATTATTGTGTTCATCTTGAATACAATTGTTTTACTTTACATTAGTATTACAATACATCATACCTTTTACATTCAATACAATTGTGGGTGTTTGTATTTGTATTAGTTTAAGATCATTTAAACTAATCTCTTTGTTACTAAAACTCAAAAGTTTTAAACCTACAATTCACCCCCCCTCTTGTATTGTTCCATCTAATAGACTTTTATATCTACTATTCGATCCAACAATTGGTATCAGAGGAGGTTTTCCACTGATTTGTATGATTAGCTTTATTTCTTATTACTATCTTGAATACTAACTACACCAACGTGTGGAGTGGAAAAGTTGTTTTTGTTATATTAGATGGCAGGAATGAATTTTGGATCAATAGATAATCTGAATCCTTCTAGACCACCAATCTTTGATGGGAATGATTATGAGTATTGGAGAGATCGTATGAAGACTTTCGTCATCAATACTGGTGTAGACAATTTTATTATGCTTACTGGGGGTTACAAAATTCCTGACAAAGAAGTTAGCACTTTCACCAATCAAGAGAAGCAAGAATATCAACTGAATTACAAGGTACGCAATACTTTATTATGCTCTATGACCAGGAATATATATAGTCAGATATCTTCATGTGAAGCAGCCAACTGTATTTGGAAGAAATTAGAAGTCACTCATTTTGGTACATCCAAGGTTATAGAAACAAGGAGAGCAATGCTTCGAGCAGAGTATCATGGATTTGTTTTTCCTTATGGAGAGCCAGTATGTAAAGTGCAACAAAGGTTTATGACAATTGTCAACAGCTTAAAATCTATGGGAGAAAAAGGTCTTGATGATGAAGCTCTTGTTGATAAGATTATAGATATTATGCCAAATGAATGGGAGTCAAAAAGAACAGCTATTGATGAAAATAAAAAAGTTTCCCAGATTACTCTTGATGAACTCTTTGGAACTCTTCTACAGCACGAGACAAGAATGAAGAGAGATGCTGATTTCAATAAGAAGAAGAATGGGAATGGAAGTGTAGCTTTTGCATCTAAAGCTAAAACACCTGAAAGAATTACAAGGTCTAAATCCAAGAAAGTTGTTGTATCTGATTCAAGTGACTGTAATCTTTCGGACAATGAGTTAGCTAATGTTGCTCGGAGGATGAACAAGATTGTGGGAAAGAAAGATTTTCAATATAGATTCAAAAAGAAAGACAGGAAAGATAGGAAAGATTCAGAGGTAACTTGTTATGAATGCAAGAAAGCAGGACATATAAGGCCTGATTGTCCTTTACAAAAGAGGAAAGATAGAAAAGAGAAACACTCTGAAAGAAACAAGAAAAGGTTTTATAAGACAAAGAAAGTCTTGAAAGCAAATGATACATGGAGTGCAAGTGGTAGTGATTCCTCAGATGATTCTTCAGAATATGAGACATCAGGACAAAGAAATATTGGACTTCTAGCCAGACTACCAATTGAAGATCATTGTCTTATGGCTAAGGTATATAATGCTGAAGCTGTTACAAATGTCTCTTTAAATGCAAATTGTATTGATAATAGATATTATGAATCTTCAAATGATGAACCCTCATCATCAGAAGATGATACATTACCTTCTTTTGAAGGGGTTTCTAGATTTGCTAAGTTACTTGAAAATGAAAATTCTAAACTCAAAAAAAGATTTGAAAAAGCAAATTCTAGAATTTCTATTTTAACTAAAGAAGTATCAGATCTTTCTAAAGATCTTGATGGGAAAACTTCTGATTTTGAAAGTATTTTAAAAACCCTCGAGAAAGTCAAATCTGATAAGGATAAACTTTCTAAGGATCTTGAAACTGTAATTTTAAAGAAAAATATTTTAGAGTCTAACTCTAGTTCAAATTCAAATGTTTTAGAAAACAAGAATTTGGTTTTAAAACTAAAGTCAGAGATTTTATCCTTAAAAAAGTGTTTGTCAAACTTTACTCATGGAAAAGAAAACTTTGATAGGATGTATTCTCAAATTAGACCTTTGAGAAATCGTTCTGGTCTTGGTTATACTTATTCCAAACCTGTTTTTAGTAATAACTATTTTGTTCCTCAAAAAACCATTTTCTGTTCCAAGTGTCAATGTGGTGGACATTGGAGAAGAGATTGTTCTCTTAACAAAACTCAATCCTTAGGATTTCATAAAGCTCATTTTGCAAAACAAATGTGGATTCCTAAAATTCTTTTATCTATCCCTTCTGGATCCAAACAAGTTTGGATTCCGAAAATCTAATTGTTTCTTTTTCAGGAAAATCAGAAGTGTACCAGTAAGAACATTTGGTACATGGATAGTGGTTGTTCTCGACATATGACTGGAAACAAAGATTTCTTTGAAAAGGTTATCAAAACAAAAGGTGGAAAAGTTACCTTCGGAGATAATGCTCAAGGAAAGATTGTTGGTATAGGTAATATCGTTTTTCTTGGAAAAGTTCTTATTTCAAATGTTTTATTTGTAAAAGGTCTTAGGCACAATCTCATCAGCATAAGTCAATTATGTGATGAAGGTTACCTTGTGAATTTTAGAAATGATAAGTGTCTAGTTCACAATTCCAAGGATGAATTCATTCTATCTGCTCATAGGCAAGAGAATGTTTACACTATTAACTTAGAAGACCTTAGGAACCAAAACTTACCTTGTTTAAGTGTAATAGAAGACCAATCGTGGCTATGGCATAGGAGACTAGGACACTGTAATTTGAGAAACCTAAGAAAACTCTCAAAGAAAGGACTTGTGAAAGGGCTACCAGATCTTAGATATGATTCTTCAAAAGTCTGTGATCCTTGTCAATATGGCAAGCAACATAAAACTAGCTTTAAACCAATTAATGAAGTTTCAACTTCTAATGCATTACAGCTTGTGCATATGGATCTGTTTGGTCCTACACAGTATGGAAGCATTGGAGGCAAATACTATGTATTTGTTCTAGTTGATGACTTTACTAGATTTACATGGGTCTACTTTCTCACAAAGAAATCTGAAGCCTTTTCCTATTTCAAAACTTTTAGAGCCCAAGTTAAAAATGAGAAAAACCTACCATTGATAACTATTCATAGTGATCATGGTGGTGAATTTCAAAACTCAGATTTTGAAACTTTTTGTAGTAAGAAAGGTATTACTCACAATTTCTCAGCACCAAGAACTCCTCAGAAAAATGGGGTTGTTGAAAGAAGAAATCGTATTCTTCAGGAAATGACTCGAACCATGTTGAGTGAATACTCAATTGCTAAGCACTTTTGGGCTGAAGCTGTTAGTACTGCCTGTTATACTATAAATCATGTTTTAACGAGACCATTTCTTAATAAAACCCCTTATGAATTATGGACTGGCCGAAAACCTAAAGTTTCTTACTTCAAAGTTTTTGGATGCAAAGTATTCATACACAAATTTGCACCAAAATCTGATGGAGGAATCTTTCTAGTCTATTCCACAACCTCTAAGGCTTATAGAGTTTTCAATAAAAACACTTGTACTGTTGAAGAAACAGTACATGTAAAATTTGATGAAACTAACCCTTTTGTTTTCAACCAACCCAATCCTACATCCTCAGATGTGTTTTCCAAAAATGTTTATCAACCTATATTAGAAGAACATTCTGATAAGGAAAATGTTCAAGAAAGTGTTCCTGAAACATTTACCACAGAAAATTTTCTACCATATGTTGATGAACAGGTTTTACAAAACCCAAATCAATAGTTTCTTAGGAATCATCCCAGTGATAACATCATTGGTGATATAAATCAACCTGTAAGGACCAGAAATTCCTTAAGAAATGAAATAGAACATCTTGCTTTTCTTTCCCAATTTGAACCTAAAAACCCAAGTGAGGCCTTAGGTGATGATGATTGGATCAAAGCAATGCAGGATGAACTAAATGAATTTGAAAGGAATCAAGTCTGGACTTTAGTTGAAAGACCTAAAGAAACAACTGTAATTGGTGTAAAATGGGTTTTCAGAAACAAGTGTGATGAAAATGGAATCATTGTAAGGAATAAAGCAAGACTTGTTGCTAAAGGATATAATCAACAAGAGGGAATAGACAATGAAGAAACATATGCCCCTGTAGCTAGACTAGAATCTATTCGTATTCTATTAGCCTGCGCAGCATATTTCAATTTCAAACTATTTCAAATGGATGTCAAATGTGCTTTTTTAAATGGTTTTGTTCAAGAAAAAGTTTTTGTCGAACAACCTCCTGGTTTTCAAGACCCAAAACATCCTGATCATGTCTTTAAACTTACCAAGGCTCTATATGGTCTTAAACAAGCTCCTAGAGCATGGTATGATAGACTTACAAGATTTCTTTTACAAAACAATTATAGAAAAGGTACAGCTGATCCAACTCTTTTTATAAAAATGGAAAACAAAAATGTTTTGGTTGTCCAAATCTATGTTGATGACATCATATTTGGATCAACTCAGAAATCATTAACCGATTCTTTTGCAAATTTAATGAAATCTGAGTTTGAAATGAGTATGATGGGTGAGTTAACATTCTTTCTAGGTTTTCAAATATCTCAAAAACCAGAAGGAACTTATATATCTCAACATAAGTATATTAAAGGCTTACTCAAAAAGTATGGATTTGACAAAACTAAAAGTATTAGCACCCCAATTGGTACCTCAAATACTCTTGATCTTGATGAAACTGGGAAACCAGTAGATCAAACAATTTTTAGAGGTATGATAGGGAGTTTGCTATACTTGACAGCTAGTCGACCCGACTTGATGTTTTCTGTATGCTTATGTGCAAGATATCAATCTAATCCAAAAGAGTCTCAGTTAAAAGCCGTAAAGAGAATCTTTTGGTATTTAAAAGACACTATGGATTTAGGACTTTTCTACTCTTCTGGAAATGATTTTGTTTTAAAAAGTTTTTCAGATGCTGACTTTGGTGGTTGTAGAATGGATAGAAAAAGTACATCTGGAACATGTCATTTCTTAGGAGACTCTTTGGTTTCTTGGTCCTGCAAGAAACAACACTCAGTAGCACTCTCCACTGCTGAAGCTGAATATGTAGCAGCTGGAAGTTGCTGTGCTCAAGTATTGTGGATGCAGCACACACTCACTGACTATGGTTTGAGTTTCTCCAAAACTCAAATTCTGTGTGATAATACAAGTGCCATAGCTCTTAGTAAAAACCCAGCACATCACTCTCGTGCAAAACACATAGATGTTAGGCATCACTTTCTTAGGGATCACACACAAAAAGGAGATATTGCTTTACAATTCATCGGAACGCAAGAACAACTTGCTGACATTTTTACAAAACCTTTACCTTCCGATAGATTTGAATTTATAAAACAGAAGCTAGGAATGATTACATTAAAACAATCATTCATATCTACTTCCTATTTTACATCTCTCCTAATAGTAAGAAACTCCTCGTAGAAAGGGGGAGGACATTTCTTTATGTCTTTATGTTTCTGATCTTTAACTATTTACTCTATTTATATATGTTTCTTTTTCTGTTTATCGTATTGACAGTTTTATCGTTTCATTTTAGTTTTCCTGTTTATCGTATTGACCATTTCAATTTTTCTGTTTATCGTATTAAAATTCTCTTCCATCGTATCGTTCAAAAATTTTGTATCGTCCGATGATAGTATTCAAATTCTTTTCCATCGTATCATTCAAATTTTTTGTTTGAATCGACCGATGATAGTATTCAAATTCTTTTCCATCGTATCATTCAAAATTTTTTTTGAATCGACCGATGATAGTATTCAAATTCTTTTCCATCGTATCATTCAATATTTTTTTTTGTATCGACCGATGATAGTATTGAGATTGTTTTCCATCGTACTGTCAGTTCATGGTAACAAGATTATTTTCTATCGTACGGTCCGATCATAGTAATGACTTTGTTTTCCATCGGCATCATGATTTTTTTTCTCCTTACGATTGTATTTACTTTTGATTCTTACCAAAACCAGAAATCACCTTATGTTCTCCGACAGGTTTCTTTTCAATCTTCTCATTTTTAAAATTTTTTTTTGCTTTAATCCTAACCATTGATCTGGTATTATCTAATCTTGACCGTAGAATATCAACGGTCATCTCTTTATTGCCTATAAATACCCTCCTCCCCTCCCCAAACCCACATTGATTGTCCAGGAATTGAGGCGAAGCTCTGCTCCACCAGCTATAAACAATCGTACGATCTTCTCATCGGCAGAACCTTTATGTCTCAATCTTCTGCTAATACTCCTGCCGAAATGTCTTCAAAGACTTTTACAGAGAAAGACTTTCACAGAGAAAGGTTAGTATCCCGAGACTTTTTCGATACGTACGATTCTACAATCAGGAGGATCATTTTGTTTCAAGGATGGGAACATCTCTATGAGGAAAAGCCTGATATTCAAGATCTAGTTCTTTTTGATGAAGTTTGTCAATTTTACAAAACCGTTTATTTCGATAAAGATATGACTATAAACTTCGCTGTGTACGATCGAAAATTATCCATGTCTGTGAAACAAGCGGCACACTTTCTGAATGTTTCTATAGAAGGGGATTCATTCTGTCCTTCGCACAAACTACCAGAGGAAGTTGGTATGTTTAATAGATAAAGTGCTGAAAAAACTTTGTTTGTTATTAATGAGGAAAAGAGGAAAGTTTCTCATCTTTCACCGGACAATCGGTTTGTCACTTTATGGATGCAAGGTTTTCTTATCCCAAGGAAAGGGGATAGAGAAACCCTTAAAGTTTCTGATGTCTTTATGCTCGACTATCTTGTGAATATGAGGAAAGTAAATCTCATGGGATATGTTTTTGAAACCATCAAGAATGTCAAGAAAGGAGGGATTAAATCCCAGATAATAATGTATCCAGCCATCCTTATGAAATTCATTCTTGAGAGTATGATGTTTTGTAACATTCCTTTGAAAGGAGAACCTATGGATTTGAGGCCATCTTTCATTAATAAGAGTACGATGAAAAAGCTGAATGTTTGTTTTGATTCAAATTCAAAACTTTTTGTCAGAGATGTAGAAGATGAATTGGCTCAAAATCAATCGGCACCTATGCCAGCCAAGGACAATCAATCCACCGGTGTTACTCGAAAGTCTGATCCTCAAACTACTTCAAAACCAAAGAAGAAGCCGAGGTACAGTAAGGAAGTTGTAGCCAAATGGAGAAAGGACAAGGAACAGAGAAAGGAAGGTGATCCAAAGTTTGGTCTTGACCCTGCTGAGGCCTTTGCAGAAAGAATAAGGGTAGAAGAAACCCTTCAAGCTGAAAAGAAAAAGAAGACTCTTTTGAAAAGAAAGGCTCAGGACTTTGATATCTCTAAAGTCTTGAAAGCAGTTGAAGATGCTAGTGCTCAACTAACTGTGGAAGTGCACCAAGAGCCCATCGTACAGAGTCTGCCTGAGAAAGAAAAAGGAAAACAAGTGATAGAAGAAGTGGAAGTAGAAGAAGGAGATTTTCTTTTAGAAATTTTCAAAGTTCAAAGAAAAGTAGAGAGGAATCGCTTCAAAAGCTGAGCAAAGGTGTTCAACAAATTCCTCATGCCGATCAGGAAAGATCTCCGGACAGGATGTCATCTCGAGAAAAGAAAGATGCTCAATCTTCTCAGTCTGATAAAGTAGTTGTCATTAGTGACAAAGTGGAAGATGAAAGAAAGCAGAAAGAAAAAGCGAAAGGGAAACAACCAGTTGTTGACTCAAGCAAATCGTATGAACTACCATCGTATGATGAGGATACTGATTCAGAGCATACAATATCTCTCAATAAGAGTGATTACATTGTTCATGTTTTGAGAAGGGTGGAGAAAACAATTCCTTATTTCCTGAGGCTGGAAGGGAAGATTGATTTTATTACTGAAAATCAAAGGAAAAAGTTTGGCTCTGTAAAAGAATTGAGAAAGAAAGTTTTGTCAGTAGAAGCCGATCTGAAAGTTCTTTTAGAAAGCTCAGTTGCTCATAAGAAGGCTTGCAATAAGATGACCAAGTGGTCGTACAAAACAGAGAGCTCAATCAATGATCATGAAATAGCTATTGAAGATATAAGGAGGTTATCAAATGAGCTAGCAATTGCTTTCAACAAGCTTGATAAAGAAACGGTTGAAAGACTGAACCTTTTATCTTCTCAGAGAGCCGATGTTCCTTCAGTGAAAGACTTGCAAGATAGGATGAATGTTTTCCAATCTGAATTCTCGAAAGTTTCATCTTTCAAAGATGAAATGGTTTTACTGAAGAATCAAAATTCTGAGTTTTCCATGGATAACAAGACTCTGCAAAACAGAATTGATACCCTTGAAGAAGTAATCAGAGTACAGGAGGAGACCATCAGAAATCAAGATCAGATTTTTGCGGATCAACAAGAGCTTCTCAAAACTCAGGGTGAATCAATTTCTGAAGACAAGAAGGAGATCAAGAAGATGAAAGCTGTGCTTCATGAGCTTATAAAGAAAGAGAAGGAAAGAGAAAACAAATGATTGTTGTATTTGTTTCTTTTGGAACCTGTTTGTTTTGTAATAACTCTTATAATCCTTTCTCTTTTATCCATTGTCTTTTATTACTTCACTAATTCTTTCAGACAATTCGAGATTACTCTTTTCTTTTTGTAAATCACAAAGGGGGAGAATATTTACAAAGCAAAGATTGTTTTACAAAGGGGGAGAATGCTTTACTATGCTCTTAAGGAAAATCTACGA
The DNA here is from genome assembly GCA_963277665.1 of Viscum album. NCBI lineage: Eukaryota > Viridiplantae > Streptophyta > Magnoliopsida > Santalales > Viscaceae > Viscum > Viscum album. Next base: position 1,106,979,932 of record OY728145.1, read on the forward strand.
ATACAATCCTTAGGAAAGTCAATACCTAAGGGGGAGTTAGTTGTATTCAATTTTCTTATTCAGAAGAGTTTTTAAACTCAGGGGGAGATAAGTATTTCTTGTTTCATTTAATTTGTGTGTTTGTGCTTTCCAAAAAGGGGGAGATTGTTAAGTCAAAAGTCTTCTTTTGACTTCTATATCATGTTTTGGAAATCACAAATGTATTCTATCATATGTTTGTAAATTACAATTGTCTTTTATCATGTTTATCGTATCGTACGATGTTGATCGTACTGACTCTGTCAAACGTATCGTACTGACTCTGTCAATCGTATCGTATTGACTCTGTCAATCGTATCGTACTGACTCTGTCAATTGTATCATACTGACTCTGCTATTCAGATGATCATTATTTGTTTTGGTACTTTGTCAAAAACTCTCTCTGCATATGAATCGTACTCATGTTTTACATTTCTATATATCTCTTGTCCTAACAAAACGATGTCGTTGAGTTAGTTCAAACTAATCAAAACGATGTCGTGCTTTCTGTTTCAATATGACCGTTGGAGGCAATATGACCGTTGGAACCCGAGGCCTATAAATAGGAGGTCATTTGAAGCTGAAAACACAACGATGAATGAAGAGAACGAATGAAGAGACTCTGTGAACTACAAAGATTCTAGAGAGAGACACTATGACTTCTCTCGTCAGCTTTGTGCGTCCGATCATCGTATCGAGGGCTTTCAAGTAATTGAAAGACAGAGGTGCCGATTACCTGCAAAATCGAGGGCTGCCAGGGATAGGCAGACAGACGTGCCGATCATCGTATCGAGGGCTGCCGGGGATAGGCAGACAGACGTGCCGATCATCGTATCGAGGGCTGCCGGGGATAGGCAGACAGACGTGCCGATCATCGTATCGAGGGCTCACCAAGGTGTTGGTGAGACAGACCTTTTTATCCTAGGTGAAAGGATAACCCTTCTCTTTGGGTTAAAAGAATTGTAATACTTTTACATTTCCGCTGTTACTTGTATTAGAAAGGGATTTGTATTGTTTCCTTTCTTCTTTACATATTCTATTGTAATTGTTTCAATTACAATCATTCTATTACTTTTTGTATTAATTGATTCTATACGCTTTAAGGTAGAATCATTTATCTTTGTATTACTCTGATTATTGTGTTCATCTTGAATACAATTGTTTTACTTTACATTAGTATTACAATACATCATACCTTTTACATTCAATACAATTCTGGGTGTTTGTATTTGTATTAGTTTAAGATCATTTAAACTAATCTCTTTGTTACTAAAACTCAAAAGTTTTAAACCTACAATTCACCCCCCCTCTTGTATTGTTCCATCTAATAGACTTTTATATCTACTATTCGATCCAACAAAATGATTCAACAATAAAACTATATAAAGTCATGCGATGATTCTGAGTTTAAGAAGAAGAGGTCCGGATTGAGAGAGAGGTCTCAGTATGAATGTTGAATCTCACAAACATGAGGCCCCTATTTATTCCCTATTATTTTATTTTTTTAAGTAAAAATACATGTAATTTAAGGATATTTTTTAGGATATCTCTTTTGGAGGGCATGATGAGATTTTACCTTATGGATTAATCTTACTTACATGAAATGGAAGAAAAGTGTGCATCAATTAAGGGGGAGAAACATTGTGAATGAAATGAAAAACTTTGGGAGAAATTCAATATTAAATCTTAGGGTATTCCAATAAAAATTTCATCCCTTGATCTTTATTTTAATATCTTGTTAATTAAGGTGGAGTTAAAGGTTGAGAAAATGGGGATAATTAAATTTTTCCACAGAACTTTCTGATAATTTTATTGAATTATGTGCATGATTTATCATTTAATTAATAAATATTATTATTTACAACCCATTTGATGAGAATTGAGATATTCTGAGAATTATTTTAGGTTCATGGTTGTTTATGGACAACATTGAAACCATATTAATATATATATATATATATATATATATATATATTTTCTATATGGGGAATCATATGTCGACTTATAGTCAATTAACTAAAGGATCTTTGCTAAGATGACCATGTGATATAATTTCTCTCACAAAGGTATTCAAGAAAAAAATTCAAAGGTAAGAATTTTTTTGAGAAAATTTCCTAATTTTCATTTGAATTTTAATTACAATAAAGTGGAGACAATTTTGTGCACACATATTGAATCCTAAAAATTGTGCTCAATAGGCATTGATAGAAAAATGAAAAGGGGGATATTGATGAGATCAATGTTTTATTGGTTTTGAATAATATGTAAATATTTTTTGGTAAGATGATGATAAGAATTGATCATTCTTAGATAATTTTTATAGATTCATAAAATTTTATTTTGTGGTTAAGAAATTATCCATGATGTTAACTCTGACGTGTTATTAAAGTGATATTAAATGTTAGAAACATGTTTTAAGGGGTGTGCATATTTTTACTAAAATGAAAACCATTAAAAAATTAATTTATTAATACATGATGTGGAATTTATCTGATAACCATGAAATTATAAATTTTACTATGTGAAGAATAATAATAAAGGGTATTTTATGAAGGGTATTTGAGAATGATTTTCTCATGACGTGGAATAAAATTTCCATACTTAGATAATTTTCAAAGTATTTTAAATGGACTTAATTAAAAAGTGTCCAAACTATGAGCAGCCCTAGGTAGCTTGAACACAGTTATATTTTGGACCCGAAAGGTAGACCATGGTCAAGGGAATTGGGATGGGATATGCCAGTAAAAAACATTGGTGGGTGCATGAACATTCCCACAAGGGACAATGTATAAGGAAGAGAGGAGAATGGTCGCATAAGTGGATCCACCATGCAAGCTGGCACTGCGATGAGGGATCAAGATTTATGGCCACTGATGGAGCACCTTGATTGAAACATAGAAGTAGAGATACTATGGGAAACTAATATGGGATGGTGTCTTGCAGGTTCATGTTCCCTTGTAATTAAAATGATACATATAATAAGAGATATTGGATTGAATGGATCTAAGCCATCCAATCGATCTATTTGATCATCTTCAACCGACAACATTATCTAAGGATATATTTTACACCTAAGCACTATTGGAACTGCTAATTGATATATTTTGGAAATCGTTTTAATATCAATATTACTTGATGAGTCTTCAAATCACCATGCATACATCTATGATTTTCATTAATGTGATTATTAGATGAATGAATGAACATTGAAATAGAAAATGTAGTTTCAAGTGGCTGCTCAAATGACCAATTAACTTGGAGATGTTTGAGATTTAATGAAAATGAGTTTCATAAATTTATGAATTCACGAACATGAGGAACTCACTGCAAAGGGGAGGCCCATCGATGAAGTAAAAACACAATTTATTTTAGTGTCTCTTAACTCATGATTAGAAGGTGTAAAAGTTTAGAACTTTATCACTTTATATCAGACTATGGATGGAAATAAAATATGGTATTTTATTAGATTATTTAATTAAAATTAGGTGGTTAAAGGTAGATTCATTTTTCCTATAAATATGACAACAAGAAGCTAATGGACGTTGTTGATTCTTTGGGAAAGGCTATTGTTTTTCAAGATAAAAACATAGTACTACTAATAAATTATTCTTCACAAAGAAAGAATCAATACATGTAAAAAGATTTAAATGAGGGAGAAAAGGAATACCGATAACCTTATCCAAGTGAAAGGAACTCTCAAAAGAGGTTAATCAAGAACACAATCCCTAATGGAATATGTATTGTGCAATAAAGAGTCTCCCTGAATTTCATGAAGATCCCATATTTGTGAATCCTTCTTGGTTCTTGTGATTTATATGATATTTCTGAGATATTTTATACCTACATTTTATTTCTATGGGGAGAAAGTAAGGAGAACCCATGAACTTAATATATTCACTTTCATTCAATATTTACACATTGAAAATGAATTCTTCATTGCATGCCATACACGAAGTAGCGTGTGTGCATAGAAAGTGTGTGTGCAAAGAAACATAATGTGGGTAGTGTGAACACCTCTTGTGCTAAGAACATGCATGAAATATAGAATAAAAATGCATATAATAACATGAATTCATGAGAATTAAGTTAGGTGTGTGAATTTTGAAAGGATAAGTTAAACATGGTACATGTATGCTCACATACACATGTGAAATCATTTGAGATAAACCAAAAAATGATTAATTAAATCTCATAAAATATAAATAACATCATTAAATATATGTGATATACTTGAGATACCTGAACCAAGACTTTATGATTCCATTAAATTCATGCATGATGTTAATTTTAATTGAGCTTGTGAAATCAATTTCCTTGCCTAAACTATAGAAGAAGAATTTGTGTGCACACCTTGCACACATCCAAGTGAGGTAGAGAATTTAGTGGGATGGAAGAATATTCCCAAGAATTATTTAACTGAGGCAACCAGTCAATCATATGTGATCAAAATTGTTGAGAAATACTAATAAACCCAACCCGTGGATGTGGATGGTACTGGAATAGGTACAAGATCAAGTCATATCTTACGATATCATAGAAGAAGATCAATGAATCATCATATAGTGGATCAAGCCTTTGAAAAGAGTTTAAGCCTCATTGTAGGTGTCATGATAAGGTTAAGTCTTCTCATTAGAGATAGGAGAAAAACGAGTCTCTAAGTTAGATCCAAAGCAATATGTCTTTTAGTTGGAGACAAAAGTAAACAAAGTCTTTCAAATGGAGCCAGAGCACAAGTATTTCAGTTTGGGATGAAATCCACTATAATCACTTTTATGATAGTGAAGTATAATGGATAATCCTTATTTGGGTAATAAATGACATGGAAAGGAGTAGGGATTTATGTCAGACCTTATAAATATTGTGTGCTTCTCTATTTATTATTATTATTGAACACACGTAGAGTTTGAGGGATAATGTTGAGTGGATCGAGAACCTTAACTTGTTCAAGAGGTTGAATTGAATAGAAAAGTAATTCATAAAATTAAACCACTAATTCAACCCTCCCCTCTTAGTGGTCAATCTACCTTAGGGAACTACACATGTTTTTATTATTTTCAACTACTTATTTTCACTATAGTGTTTGTTATAATATTTTTATGTGATGGTAACTTAGAGGGTAAATTCCCCCAAATTTATATTCTTTTACCATTGAAACTATTTACTAACCTCTTATAATTATAGAGTAAACCTAATGACATATTTAGCCTTGAAAACATGGTTATATTGGAGTTGATATCACAATGGGAAGAGAATAGTGTCTTGGGTCCCATTTTTATTTATCTATTTTTTTTTTCAATTATGTATTGAACATTATCGGTTCACTACACATTATATATTTGGATGTATGACTAATAAAATGATATGTGTATCTATTTTAATAAAATTTTATGTTATTTTATTAATTATCCTAGTTTAACTATAATTGCATTTTACTCTGATTTTATTTTTTATGTTACTATAAGATTTATCTTTTATTTCATGCTATGATTTTGAGGTATAGTGTCCTGGTGGCTTATTAATATACCATCTCCTCTATATATAAACCTATAGTATATGGGTACCCCTGATTATGGTTTATAGTTCTCTGATAAATGGTGTATATGAGGGTTCCTAGTCATGTTTATTATGTAAATCAACAATCAGCTTCCATTTGTCATCTTGGTAAATAACACGGGATAAGCTAATGGGGAGAAACATGGTAAAAAAAGAACTTATATAAGAGATTATCCAACTAAATTCATAGCTCCATGAGTTAAAAAACATCCATATAGTACTCCCTTGATCTAATCAGAGCATTCACTTTGTGATGTCTATTTAATATGGAAGTCACCCAGCATAAAGTAGACCCGTGAATAACATTTATAGAAACATGTATATATTCCTCCACTCAAAATAAATGAATATCCCATTATATATCCTTATAAAATAAAGATAAAACCAGGAGCAGTTAATTCATAGGTTACTATTTTTATTATGATAGGTCTCTCTCAAACTACCTGAATGTCCAACTTATTTTTGACTACAAATCAAGATATATTTCATTACAAATACATATAATATAACTAGATTGCATTGTGACCTTACTTAGGTCAATGATAAGGATGAGTGTGGATACCCAATCCTACCCTGAAGAGGTTAGGGGTTATTATCCAACATATAGTGAACAAAAAATTATAGGAATTATCTCATTAAATACACAATAATAAATCCCAAAAGGTCTATTGGAATGAAACACATGAAAAATAATTCTAAAACTATTGAAACATATGGAAAAAATATATTATATAACAATAACAGAACATAAAATATTTTATAATCAATATCACTACAAGATATGAAAATGATATAATATGGTCAAATTGGTATGATGTATACAAATAGTATATGAAGAGAAACTCAATGATCATAATATTATACCCCTACCTCTAGGGATAAAAAATGATCATAAAAAAATTTACCTATATATAAAGAAAATGCAGGCTTCATAATAAAATATTACTATGATATATTATACACCTATATATCCATGAGTATTTTTCTCAAAAATGACCAATACACAGATGTCTATAATGAGCCAGTAGGGAATATCAATTATTGGTATACACCAATTCAAGATCTTATGTTCATAATAATCAATAAAAAATGAAATCAAAATATATAATATATCTTCTAACTTACAAAAAAACAAGGGTAATCTATTTAAAACCAAAACTATATGACTATATCCCCACTAATATATCATAAGATAACTCTTATAAGTTTATCCCATCATAATAATTCATTATTTTCATCACATATAAATAAATATTGTTATTATATTCCTTAAGGAAGCACACCAGATGTATCACCATAAGAATTACAGAGCTCACATTGATATATGCTCAGAAAAGGGTCATAATGCTTAATTAACCATTATTAATGAAGAATAACTAATAATAATGAATAATAGAACACTCTCACTATGTATAATAACATGATGTTGGTCCCTCACTATTCATACAGTATGTATCAAATATGGGAGTAAATTAACCCATCACCATGGGATATGCTTCTCATCCCGAAGAAGTAAATAAATATTTTTATTAACTAACCCTATCTCTCATATGGGATTCCAAAACCATATTTATTATAACACTGATTAATGGGATACCTAGTCTTATCCCTAATATATAAAAATAATGCTTCATTGATAAAATAATATATTGATATGATGCATAAACCCATATTTCTTCTGTAGTCCAAATGACCGACTAATAATCCCCCATATCCAAGTGTTAGGGTGTTATAAAGAAGAATTTATAAGAAATAGTCATCAATATAATTATTATTAAATTACATCAAACTATTTATAATCCCACATTGTCCAATTAATGAATTTATCTTGAGGATAAAATCAAATAAAATATATTATAACGCTATCTCAAACCAAAATAGGGATACACCACATAAGTACCATATCTAAACCATAAATTCATTAAATTATAATCTTCTCCCTCTTCTACTCAATAATAAAAAGTTTCATTAGCTTAAATATAATGGGATACATAACTATCTAGGATAATCCCTAATAGTTAATGAATCCTCTAAAATAAACAACACATTGACCCAATGAAATCACCATGTATGTTATCCTTTCAAAGTGCTGTTAAAAATTGTTAGACAACTCTCACATAGAAAGAGGCGACTCTATACACACAACACCAAGGTGATTATAGAATTAGAAAACAATAGGAAGAAAAATATGTTTTTTGTATCAAATAATGATATAAATAGAGTAGTTTTTAAATGAAATTTCTTCCGGATATTTATCCCAATTAAGATTTGAAGATTATTAATCTTGACAACCATTTTTATAAAAAAACATCCAGAAAAATTTCCTAAAAATTTATTTCCTAAATATAAAATTATAAAAATGATTTCTCATTGTTTTATCAATAAAAATGGGTCCTTATAAATGATCTTATAGTTTCATGGGAATCCATCAACACCTTTTTAAAAAATAAGAAAGAATATATAACCATTACCGTCATAATCTATGTATAAATATGAGTAATAATGATTATTAATTTATCATAATATTTTACAAAAAATATTTTTTTAATTTTTATAGTATTTTTTAAGGGGGATAATTGGGTTAACATATGACTAAGAGTTTTTAGTCACATGTTTTATTGTGTGACACATTGGTAGAGTCTATAAGATGCAATTCTTATAGGCCTCCACCAAGTCTATACTTCTATAAATATAACAAAATTTTCTATCCTTATCTATCAAGATGTCATATTTTATGTAATATACTATCGAGAATGCTTGTCAATATCATTTTGTGATATGTCTAAACTCATGGGGGATAACTTCACCCTAGCGATTATTCTACTATATCGACCTATTTTCTAAATTTTTAATTGAAAAATAAATGCTTTTTAGAACCACCAAATAGGGAGGGACCAAATATTTATCAAATAAATAGAACTTGAAAAAATAAATAAATCCTTTAACAAGATAAGACAAACATAATACGGATGCATTATAAATATCCAAAAATGTTGATTCAGTGTATCAAATGGAAAGTAATGCTGTTATCAGGAAAATTTGAATATAAGTGCATGGGAGACTTGATATAATGAAATAAGTTATATGAAATGACAACAATATTATAATTTTGATGTAGGGTGTAACTTTATCTAAAGATATAACTATAAATAAGTAGATCATAAGAAACATTCACATAATAAGGAACCATAGAGAACATAAATTGATTAATAAAAAATAAAAATGACTGCATTATACACATTCTAGAGTACCAATGGAAAAGTAATGGGATGTTTCCATTTTTTGAAATTGTCTAAGGGTTGATGACTGATGAAAAGAACATTGTATCACCACTAGTGAAAATATCTCTCCATTAGAATTTAGGAATAATATTTGGGTGAGATTAAATGGTAGAGGTGATTTTAAACATCAGTAATGTTGAAGAGATGTGGGAAATGGGAATGATTAATAAAACAACTCATTGGCTCTCAGCCAAACCCATGAGAAGAAAAAGACCTCTACAATATAATTAAAGGTGAAGGAAACAAATATTATTCTAGGGTACTAGTGATGGAAGTTAATCCAGTGTATCAGGTAATGAATTTGATGCCAGTGGAGTAGGAAACATCATGACCAACGTGAAAGGACACTATAACCTCTCACGATTCTACTCTTAGGATAAAACTATAGATCATCCCCACCATCACTATTATTTATTATTAATACCCACTTCTTCTGATTCATATAATATAAAAAAATATATATAACATAAATAAGGTCTATAGATCATTAAAGAAAACCAAACCCTCATCATTGGTTACTTTCCATCTCTAAGATTGTGAAACTACTAAACTCTTGGAATGCTCATTAAAAGGTTACAGTTTGAAAATGTGATCTAGAATAAAACAGACCTGGTCACATTTATCCAACCAACAATATCATGGGAGAATATTTTTCAAGAGTTTCCCACCATCATGTGAAAATAATCTTTGACTAGTATTAATGTTGGATTGTATTTTTAAAATAGAAATATGGTATAATGTTGTGACTATTCAACATAGTACTGACATAGTACCATGATAGATCTTGATGGGTGGATATTACTACATTATAATATTTGATTTATTATCTATGTTAAAAAATTATAAACATATTTAAAATGATTATTAAATAATAGTATTTAGAAATCATATATTATAATAGCATAAAAAATAATTATTATACATGAACAAATAAACAAGAAGGGGTTAGTAAACATATATCGAAGGGAACTATCAATATTTCTATAGAGTCAATTCATCAATTCCTCCACTTACCTAATGAAAAATGAGATTATAAGTGATGTGGTATATATATTTTTTGGAAAAAATAGTTATATTGGGAGCCTACTATCAAAAAATTCAAACACCGCCATTTATTTAAAAATATTATCCCAATAAATACGATGCTGATAACATTTTAATATGAGATGTTTTGGTGAGATATTTTTATTTATTCACTAGGTACCTCTTCTTTGGAGGAATAAAATTTCATATTAGATAAGATAGTTTAGATAAAAAACATAGTAAATACATACAACAATGAATTCATTGAAAAAAATGTAAAAAAAAAGATAAAATGGAAGTTTAGGATCAAAAAGAACATAAGAAATAACTTTTTCCTCACATTTACAAATTTTAAAATAAAAAATAAGAATAACTCTCTAGATTATATTTTTCCAAAATAATTCCTTTTTTAATTCACTAAGAACGTTGATAAAATATCATGAGGAAAATGACCTTGTGTGATGAAAAATTAATAAAAATTCATTAGATGGTGATATTTTAACGCCTCTTACCACTACAATTTTTCAAGGAAAAAGTTTCTTATTTATCTTATGTAATCCATAAAAAAATTTATATTCAAAATTTCTATAGATATGACCCATAAATTATGCCATTCTTTAATGAACCTATAGTTACAATAAATAGTCAGTCACCTAACATACAATAGTAAATCATGAAATTTTAAGAAATTATAGAGGTGAATTAACATCACTGATAAAGGTTTTTCAATAAAAAACATGAAATACCAAAAGATAATTACAATTTTAAATAAAATACCACTAATAATTTCATAAAATATATCCAATTACCTATCTAAAATATATTTTTTCACATCTACCATTGAGTAGAATATCGTACTTGACGATGGTCAAGTCTTTCAAATATTATATTAATATATTGAATTAGGGAAATGAATGATAATATCAATAAAAATAGTTTCAGTATCATAAAATTTATTAAATTTAAATCAACCATGTACATGAATTTGATACCCCACAAAACCTAACTTCTAAATATTTTAAAAATTTTAAATTATAAAAATTAACCAATGACAACCTAGTTGAAGCCATGACCATCTTGAAAAACAAATCTATCCTCTAAAATGAATCACTATATAATTTCACTTATATTAGAAGATCCACATTTCCTGAATCATAAGTTTCTTTTATATATATTATGTTATATTTTATCTTAAGATAAGATATTAATTTCATTATTGACACATCCAAACCATGTGTTTATATGAGACAATATTTTTTTATAAAACATTATGTACATACATGGAACACATTAAATTAATTATATTTTTAAAATTTATTATTTAGCTATAATTTAAATTTCATCTTTGATGGTTTTACCAATAATCACCATAAGATAGTGTCACACTTCCTTTGTTTAACTCCATATCAATATAATATTTTTGATATGAATATGATATTCAAAGCTCTAAGTCTATCACAATGATACCTTCTTATGAAAAAACTATAAGAAACAACTTAAAAATAAATGTTTATGATGTTTATTATAGTTTCATTATATCAATATTATTAGAGGTATCTATTCTCAACACATTTATTTGTCTTTTTCCAACACACCATTAGTTTAGATTATCTCAGTGAGTTATTTACATCACTTGGAAAACATAGAATCAATTGGCCATCAGAAACACTATTCATTAGGACTTATCCTATATTAATTCCACCTATATCCACGATATTATATAATAATATTTATCCTATTATTTGTTGAATATATATAAAATTTAAAATATATAAATATTCTTATTATGTATGATACTAGATCATATTTTAAATTATTTCAAATCCATTCTCTATATTCCTTGTCTTTTTAAGAAGAAGTTTATTATGAAAAAATTAACATGCATGGAAAATGAATAATTATTTAGTATATATATATTTTAAATTATGATACAATATTTCATGTTGGTATACTGGAAATATTCCAACACATCACATATAGATTTCATATGAAAGATGTGTATGGAAAAATAAATTTCCACCACTGATTTCATGATAATATGAAAATTGAAAATAATTATTATAAATTTTAATTCACTAAATAAAACAACTTATATGATCATAAAGAAATATTTTTTGGAAAAATAATAAAACCATTTTTTTTATCAAAACTCCCTTTTAAAATAATTTCTATTTCTTTGGATTTAGGTCCCATTTCATAGCTATAGACAACATTATATAAATGAAAATGAGGGAGTTTGTGATTATTATTTTTTCTCAATATCTCACCCTTGATGGGGTTCAGATATTTATACCCCTTATAATGAGGCACACATTAATATTTATGGGGATAAACTATAAATAATCCCCTAGATAATTTCTCCACCATTGATAAAGAATCAATATATTTATTCTCTTATTTTGATAATAGTTAATTATTTTTCCTAATATAAAAAATTTGAGATGAAATATTCATCACTACATTTTGGGGTAATCTATATCATTATTAGCATCTATTAAAAATTTTGTTCAACAATAATCTATAAAAATGAAAATAATTTAAATAATAGTTACATAATAATGTAAATATAAAATTTCTATGAAATAAGAGTGATACATTATGAAATATATGTACTATATAAATCATTTTGAATAAGAAATTATATTTATGAATCAATATTTTATTTATCAAATATTTATGGAGGGTGAGTTTGAAATTTTTTACCTCATGTTATGATTAGAGGAGGGTAACATGTTTAGAGAAAACTATGACTTCTGAGATTTCATGAAATACCTATAAACAACTTGTTCACTAATTTATACACTCCATTTATATAAATCCCAAAAATTAAATTTTTAGGTGCATAAATGAAATTTTAGTGACCTACATATTAAATTATATCTACTTCTTATGTATCTTTACTCACTTATTTAGAGGTATATATGATTATATTCAGGCGTGATATATGTTCACCAATTTTATTTCATTTTGAGGTCTACTTAAAAATTAAATAACATTCTATTTATCCATACAAATCAATATAGTTTAATGATATATTAATAAATTCTAGTGGCTGCTTTATTGACTATTTTCATCCGCCATTTTTGATTAGTCAATTGATTGTTAGGGTCCCCATTTATTTCCTTAGCAAATATTATGAGAATTTCACAACTTATTTTACATCATAAAATACTCCTCAATTACACCAGGGTTGGAATTAAATTCTTCATTGTATTGTACAAAATCACTTCACTTTTATTCTTATATTTTTTACTATAATTTTAATAATATGTTTCTTTATTTTTCAACAAATAAAACAAATATTTAGAGAAATATATGGTTATTTAAATACTCCATAATATATTTTTTCCCTTCCCGGTTAATGATTTTCATTATATATATTTTTATGGTGGTATGTGAATCTAATTTCTTAACATGGATTTTTAGACACTCTATATTATTTATAATTCCCCCATATACTCTTATAAATTATCAAATTGATGTCCATTTCCTAAAATTTTCTCTAGTTATGCTACTCATGATTAAAGTTAGTTGATCACCTCAAATATTTATTTCTTATATTTTAAACCATTAAACCCTACATTTTTCCCATTTTAGGGGTATTATGATTAGAATAAATCTAACTCTTTTAAAAATATTTACCACCACTATGATTCATCAAAGGATACATCAATATATCTCTCATAGAAATAATCCTCATTATACTTTTATGAATCTTCTTGGTTTTGGTAAAAAATGAAAAATTATACTTCTTATAATTTTTAGGGAACAATGTGATTTTTATATAATATAAAAATAAGTACTATTTGGGTATCCCAATTCCTAAAATCAATGACAAATCATTAGTCTACATGAATTTTGAGGGCTGTGAATTTATAATAATTTATTTATATTTGAGTAAACACAACCTAATTTCCTTATGTTAATACATTATTCATTCAAATATATATATTTATAGGATATAAGATAAGATTTATTTGTTTATTACTCATCTATATATTTTGAGGTGAATCTAGTTATGAAATTAGAACTACGTTCATAAACATTCAAGTATATATTTAAAAATTAGAAAATATACATAAATACTTTATTTTCCTTTCTCAATATTTATAATAATTTAATAATTATTGTGTGATAATTTTAAAACATAAATCATAAATAATATATTTATCAAATCTATTTTAATTTAATTCATATATTTTTTTATTCATATATCTTTTAGTATTATATTATAAATATCTTATAAAAAGATAGTCAAAATTTCATCAAAATTTCATTTCATTATAGAAATAAAAAATTAAAATCCTTTATAATAAAGTGATAAAAATTGAATCTTCAATATAACTATATAAAATAAAAATTTAAAATAAACACCTTAATAAAAATATAGAAAAAATATTAGTAACACTTGATGAAATTAATTAATAGGATGATATTTTTATTCATGTAATTTTATAAAACAAAATAATTATGATATTATACAATAGTTTAAAAATATATCCAATATGAAAGAAAATATCATTATTTATAAAATCATGTTCACTGGGAGCATACCTCAGACCTTATACATTGAACAAATAAGACAAACCTTGCTAAAAAAATAATAAATAAATATCCTTTTGGGTCAATCATTATTTAATACAACATGATGATCAAAAAATTAGATATGTAAAGACATAAAGAAGGAGGGGGTGATTTTTTGGTAAAACTAAAATAGGAATACTTACCACATTTTACTTTCACAAAAAACCGATTCTAATCAGTTCATGAATCACTAAGTAATCAAGGTAATGGCGATGATAAAGATTAGAGATAATGGATGTATTAAAGTTATGTACATGACATAAATTATAAAACTGATCCCAAAATATTTTGATCATGTATAATCTTCCATAGTGTTTTGTGGATAGGTAACACCCTGAGATTTTATGATATATTTATCTTCAAATAAATTTAATTTCTTTAATTTCTTGTGATATACGCAAACCTGAATCTAAATAAAACACAATACAAAATACCATCATACCTTAGCTATTAAATTAGTGAAGTGAATAAGAATAACCAAAATTTTAAAATTTAGTATAATAAAATAAAATATATTTAAAAATAAGTACTCAATTTCCAGAAATGTCTTTATATGTTTCAAAAATATATTTTCACCAAAAATGTTTTTTATTTATTTCTGAGAGGAAATAATAAAATGAATTTTTCCACTATTGGAAAATTGATTTGAAAAATGTAGCTTAATTTTATAAATTTATAATATCAAAATTATATTACAATTAATTTTTTAGAATTTTTTTAAACGGTTTGTTTTTTCATTGAATAGTGAAATGTGTTAGTTTTTAATGAAAACTATCTTTTTTGTTTCAAGAATTTACAAAGTTCAATTTTGTTTTAAAATTATTTTAAAAAATAATTATCTCATATATATTATTAATAATACAATTATGTTTATTTCAATAAATTTTATGATATTTTTTGTGTAAAAATTTGTAATACACAATAAAACATTTTTTTCAAGAAAACTGATTTTCATCTAGTTTTGTGGGTTGAATTTAAAATTAAATTATAATAATACTGAAAATTTAATATGATAAAATATATTAAATATTTTTAATAATAATTATTAATAGTGTATAATATTATCATTTTAAATTTTTATCATAATTAGTACTAAAAAAGTAAAAATTCATTAATACGGTTAAATGTAAAATCATTTTATCCAGGGGTTAAACCAAAAGGTAATGGTGATATTTTCAATTAAACTTATAATATTCCTATTTTATGAACATATTTAAAACTCAAACTATAAAAAATTCTAATATGTAGCTATATGTAATAATTTTTCTTGAGTATGGCTTTATTACATTTTAATTTTTTATGAAATTAATGTGTGTCCTCTCCCCCACTTATAACATGGAACCCCATATTAATGTTATTTACACCAATTTAATCGACATATCTCAGAACAACATGACAATTTGTCTTCAATAATTCCATATGTTCAAATTATATGTCATGGTTTTCTTAAAATAGCATTCCAAGCTTTATTAAGTATGGATTTAAAGGAGGCCTATCAATGAAGAGGTAATCATCCTACCTAACCTATTTGGTTTTATATATTATTCAAACTCACTTAAATATGTGGTATTAATCATAAAATAATATCTTAATAGTTTTAAATGTAATTAAATGTTATAATGATTATGAAACCAAAATTATTCACTCTTATTTTCATCAAATGGGAAGTGAAAGTATCTCTCATGTGTACGTGTGGACTATCACCTCCACATACTGATAAAATTAATTTTACATTAACATATTTAATTGATGGCTATTAAGATATATTTTATATTTAAATATGATATTTTTGACATAATTTTTCTCCTATAATTATATTATCATATCATCTTATTACCTTCTCATCCGTTGAAAGATGATAACATCGATCATTCGTACGTGTGGACTACCACCTCCACGAAGTGATGTGATTTGTTTTTCATTTCTAATTTACATGGATGGTTATAATTATATATTTAATAAATATATATGATATAATAATTATTATATAAATTTTAATTATTACCTACCTTTCTTTTGTACCAGTCATTAAATAGTGAAAACAATATTCTTGTGTACATATGGTCAACCATCCCCATGAATAAGGTAATTCATTTTTATATCTCTACCCATTATGGATATATCAATATATATATATATATATAATGAATATATATGATATTTATATCATGATTAAAATTTTATATATCATGAAAGTAGGATAAAAGTAAAAATATAGGTACTAACAAAGTGAAATTTTCATGGAAAACAAAATAGTTAACACCTAGAAATAATGACTTTAAAATGGAATTATTATAAAATGGGTATTGAAATGTAATAACTGTATCATATATGATATTTTAAATATATAATTTTATATTATATAGAATTATTATAAATTTAAATTTATTAGATAGGATTTTATGGTGCTTTCTAAGTAATTTTAACTTTAGTTAAGGGATTTAGGTTATAATATCATTGATTATCGAGATTATTTTTAAAACATTTCCAATGTTGAAATTTAGAACCTATGTTTAAATAATCCAAATAGATTTTTGTCATATATTTATTTCTATAGATCATATATGTTCCTTCTAATTTACTATCTTTTAGAACTCAAGATATGAAAATATTGTTTTTAAGGAAAACCATCTTTATTTCTCTCTTTGATCGAAAATCATTTTTCTTTCAAATAATTATTTTTAAAATAAATTCTAAAGAATAATTTTTTATATTCTTCTACGACTTTTTGAAGTAATTTTTAACCATGATATATAATTTTTACAATTTATTTTTAAAATTAATCTTCTTATAATTTATCAAAGGAGGTACTTTTGACTTTTTACTACAAATGTGAAAGGAATTATTGTTTTAACATACACATCATGAATGAAATTTATTGGTATCATGACCACTCAAACATTTAATATTCCTTTAATAGTTTCTAAATTTATTTTCAAAAACCATATTTTCCTTAATATATTTAAAATTTATAGAATTTATATAATTTTTTTCAAAATTGAAAGGTTAGTTTCCTCATGAAATAATTTAAAGAACTTTTAAAGAAAATTTTCATTTATAACAACATACTATAATGTTACTTATGCTTTAATGGGGATATAATCCTAGGATATAATCATTATTCTATCTCAATGTGGTTTTATAATTATGATTATGAGATGTTTATGAAACCCATTTATTTTTTCATGGGTTATGTTATGATGAAATTTTGAAATATTTGTGAAACCTATTTCCTTTCAATTTGTTATGATATATGATAAATGATTTATGATATTTATGAAAACATATGAATATATTATGATTATATAATTATTGGGAATTAAATTATATATAACATCAATTCATTATGTAAATATGGAAATCAAATGAAAAAATAAAGAATAGAAGGGCTAGTGAACCATGTTTAGTAAGGAACTCTTTACACTATTATAGTCTTGGGAAGGAACATTGACCAATGATATAATTGAATGGGGAGTGAACCCATTCCTCTCTGATAATATTAAAAGTGAACCTTGACTAAGGAGATAATTTTTTATTCTTATATGGATTTGATAAATATATGTATTATTCAAATGTTATTCCCTCGTGGATCGTGTTATTTGATTCCTTTTTGATTCATATATGATGAAATACCAATACTTATTCCATTACTCAAAATTATGAACTATGATATGTTGGGTATGGTTATAAAATGTAAAGGTCATGTTATCATACCATTATTTTAATGTTATTATTAATTTATAATTGATATCTACCTTTTTACCATTTCTGAGTGTATAACTCACCTATTCTTTTTCTTCCTTTCCTTAGTTTATGAAGAAAGGTTTAATGTGTGATATGTATAATATTGGTTCTAGTTATGATGAAATTAGTCTTAGATAATATATATCTCTTATAAAAACATTATTTATACATCCACATTTCCAAACTCACTAAACCTCTATGACTATGGAATAGATTTTAATGTTATTCATTAAATAGTCATTTAATAAGATGTAATATTTATGTATGAAAATTAGGGGACACCATAGTTGTTATCAAATAATGGTTTAGTTTTCTTTATAAACCAGGAAGAAAAAATATTAATGGTAACACTTAGGACAATCCATTTTATAGGAGAACATACCATTTTATAGTAAAGAATGGCTTTGGTTTTCCTAGAAAAACATATCTGTTTGGATAATAAAAGTGGTCATGGTTTTGGAATTGATGCATCTAGGGGTAATAACTCTAAAAATAATTGTTTGAGTATATCTTAACCATCATTCGTGTTCACGGTGAGTGTTTCTTTACTGTAGACCTATTTTAACACACTTGGGGTATATTATTGGGATAAATCAAATTTTATTTTTGAAACATTATTAATTATTTGAATATATGATATCCTTAAATGAAATAGGTTAATACTAAGTCATTAAATATTAAAAAAGTAGGTGTCATGATTTATACATACTATAAAATATTTTCATGATTAATTTATTGATCACCTTGATTTATGATTCTTGTTAGTCATGTTAACCATTTTGGTATTAGAAAGGAATTGATGATATAATGATAAATTTGATGTTGTTAAAAGTATACTCAGACATTGATGTATCCTATTTTAGCTTATTTATATGAATTACCTTATACAATGAAAATTCTCAAGGAATGAAAATTATATCCTAAATGATTAAATATTTAAATAGTAGTGAAACCCCCTATTGGTATGTTGATTTAATCTCATGTTTATAATTTTCTCCAGTAACGGTTTGTGGGAATGTGATTCCCATAAATATCATTATTCTCCCTAAAGTTTTATTAGATATTCTATTAGTCATATATTGGATTTAATTATATAAAGCCCATATCAATTTTTAGGAAGTGAAGTCACATTTTTTCAAAGACCAAACTATTATCATCTATCAGTGCAATGATAAATATGAACTTCTAATGGAAATTATACCCATTATACATGTCATGATTTATATTCAAATTTTTTTTATCTAAGACGGTTGGGTAGAAACTCCATATCAAAGATATTCCTATTTTAGGATATTATTTGATGTTTTCCAGAATAATCTTTTTAGTATTCCTATGAATCGTGAAGATGAGTTTTAAAAAGAACTCATCCCTGATTCTACACCTATTTCAAAGACTTCATAGAAAATTGAACCACTTAAGTTATAGGAATTAAACAAGAAATTCTTGGAGAATATTTAAATGGGAGTCATTCATCCATCTGCGTCATAATGGGGTGAACCTATACTTTTTTTAATAATAATGATGGATTGATGTGAAATTACATTGAATATTAGGAATTCAACAAGTTTGAAATAAAGAATAAGTATGATCTTCCTCATAATGATGTATTTTTAAATAAATTGTAGAGAGATTAATATTTTTACAAGATTTATCTTCAATATGAATACTATCTATTGAGGGTTAAAAGTGAAGACATACTGAAGATAAAATTCTATTCAATGTACAAACATAATGAATTTATTGTGATGCCATTTGTTCTGACTAATTACCTTACTATCTTCATGTATATAATTAATAGAGTCTTTAGAGATTACCTTGACCTATTTTTAGTAGTCATTATAGATGAAATTATTATATATTTCAAAAGTAAGGAAGACCATAAAGATCACTTGATGATTTTATTAAATACCCTAATGAAGGAGAAGTTGTATTAAAAATATATAAAGTTTGAATTTCCAATAAAAATAGCTTAATTTTTTGGTCATATAATCTCAAGGGAAGGTATATGGGTTGATCCATCAAAGACAAAAGTTATTGAATGTTGGTCTAGAAAAACCACTATGAATGAGATCCATAATTTTATTTGTTTGGATGGATGATATTAATGATTTTTTAAAATTTTATTACAACTATCTAATCCACTCATTAAGTTAACTCATAAGGGATTCAAGTTCCTTTGGATAGATAATTGTGACTAAAATTTCAATGAACCAAAAAGAAGGTTATTCCGTTCACCTATAATTAGACTACCCTATAGTGGAGAAGGGGTTTTTATGTATATTGATACATTAAATAATGGAATAAGATGAATCCAAATGAATAATTATATGGTGGAAGATTATGACTAATGATAATTTAAGGTTTTAGGGGAAATTTACCAAACTAATGGTTTGGAGTTAGTTGTGGTAAAATTTTTGTTAAAAATATAAAGTTATTCTATTTATGGAGAAAATTATAAAAAATATAATTATCATAAAATTTTAAAGTATACATTCAATCAAAAATAGTTGAATATGAACTATAGAAGATAGTTGGATTTGATTAAAGATTACAACTTCCTGGTAAATTAACACCCTAGAAAAGTGGAAAATGTGGGCAACGCTTTGAGTCAAAAGGGTCATGATAGATTATATATGATAAGTATAAAAAAGATATAATATTTTTTAATTTACAAAGGATAGATATGAAAATCATAAAGGAAGGTTAGAAATATTATCTTTCTTAAATGAGTGTTCAACCAATTATCCATGTGATGATTAAATAGGCTCATAAGGAATATTAAAAACTATAAAAGAATATGAGAAATTTTAATGAGTTAAACCTTGATTATGATGGAAAGATAAGGTTATAGAACTGAGTATGTGTTTAATCAACACAATACTTGAATAAGGAATTTTTGGATGAGTCTTTTAGTTCATTTTTTTCTATACATCTTGAAATTATGAATATGTAAAAAGATCTAAAATATCATTCTGGTGGGATAACAAGAAAGAAGATATTGTAGAATATTTATCTTGGTGCTTTTTTGTCAAAAATTTAAGGATTAGAGATATAAATCCAATGGGATGTTATAAATATTACCCATTCTAGAATGGAAATGGGAAAATGTCACCTTGGATTTTTTCATTAGAATCCCCAAAAATTATAAATTCCATAATGCTAGTTTGGTTATATTCAATGGCTATATGAAGTTAGAAAAAATTATTTCTATCAAAAAAATTTATCTTTTGATCATATTACCAAAATATACATTAAGGAAGTGGAAAGTTTTCATAGATTACCACATTCACTACAACATAAATCGCCTTTAGCGGTGGTCTTTTAATGGTGGTTTACAAAACCACCGCTAAACCTTTTATTAAAAGGTTTAGCGGCGCTTTATTAAAAACTACCGCGAAACCCATTTATGTTTTTATAGCGGCGAAACTGCACCCCCCCACACCTGAGCCGTCTCTTCTCCCCCTGACCCCACAACGCCTCTCCCCCTGATGAGCCCTAACCCTAGCTCCTCCTCCCTTACTGCTGGTGACCTCGCCGCTGGTCGCTGCTGACCCCCCTTCTCCCCCCGACACCCGGAATATTGACTTCTCCACCGAACCCATCGAGTTCCTACCCTAGGTCGGCTCCCCCCCCATGCTGCCGGTGGTTTATTCATATTTAGGTATGTTTTTGTGTGTAATGGTTAGAGGAATCTTGTGGAGGAAAAAAGCATAAGGTTTTATGTAGTTTCATTATTGTTGAGTATTTTCCATAATTTATTTTGGTTTATCATTAAATTTGGATGAATTCATTTAATGGATTGACTTCATATATTTGGGTTTTGTTTGGAAATGATCTTTGAGTTGTTCTAAGAGTAATCCATACTCAATTTCTTTAAGTTATAGGGAGGATACATAACTATCTTTAAAGTATGACTAATTGGATTAATATGGATTAATTCTATTAATTAATTATTATTGCTTTATAATATATGTTGTAATTTTATGAGTTAGGGGATTGAGATGGTGTTGGTTCCTAGAGATGTATTTGATGAGGATGTAATGAGATTTCTTAAGGGGATAACTCTATGGTCAAGGTAGTTTATGACTAATATTACCATAGGATATGGTTATACATTTATTGTGTGGATTGAAATTTCATGTAGGTGGGTATGTGACATGAATGGGATCCATGAGTTATTTACCTTATGAGACATGAGGATAGAGATTCATGCTGGGTTCATAGAATTCCCTTTAGTATGATTCATTGATTATACAACCATTGAAGTCTATGTTATAAATGTGAGCGGCCTAACTATAGGGAAATTAAAACCCCAATAGGGTGTTCATCATGTATTTATGGGTCAAGTTATCTATAAAGGTCTTGTTTTAGGTAATTAATTCTCTCCTAAAGAAATTTCTAGGCGCGAGGCTATGGGACGGTGTGGTAATGGTAATTTATGGTATGATAATCTATGAGAACATATGAATGACCCAATATGGAACCAAGTTAGGTTCCTTTGCTTGATGAGAAATCAATATGGACTATATGGATAATGGTAGGTTCGCCAAACCTTATGAGTTGGGATTGTGGCCCTTTATAAACATTTATCCTTTAGGTACGGGTGAGATACCTAGGGAATGGAATCATAAGTGGTGTCTTTATCATCCACATTAATCAATTTGCACAATATC
Source organism: Viscum album (assembly GCA_963277665.1). Taxonomy (NCBI): domain Eukaryota; kingdom Viridiplantae; phylum Streptophyta; class Magnoliopsida; order Santalales; family Viscaceae; genus Viscum; species Viscum album. Next base: position 1,107,002,808 of record OY728145.1, read on the forward strand.
AATATAACTTCAAAATTAGATTCATCATGTCAATAAAAACTTTCCAATCACACTGAAACCACACTAATGATAGTAAGTGAATAACTACTTCCTCTTCTAATTTTTTATTCTTATTAGCGGTCTAATTCTACTAAATTTAGTTCCTGATATCCCTTTTTATAAACCAAATTCAATATGACATCATTGATTCTCTTAGTTATGGATTGGAAACCTCTTTTTATTCTAGAATAATGCATTTTTTATGTAATTATAGATTCAACAAGTGACATTACTTCAACATGAAACTTCTAGATGATGTTTTTAAGAAAAAAAAAGTTGTTTCTTAACACCACTGGCTGAGTCTTGATCTTCCATGACACGTTTTGATCATATTTTATATCAAATGAGACTTGAAATAATTATTACATTACTTATTTCACACATTTTTTTTGATTTAATCAGATCATCCTTTAGCTGAATAACATGTACTTTATTAGCACATCCACCCCATGGATCATATCTCCCCCTAAATATTGGGCCACTTCAAACAATGGTTAGAATTATTTAATTTAATGGGAGTGGGGAACCTCCAACTTTCTTAAGTTGATTAATGTGGTTGGACTTTATTCACTCACCCTAATCCCCCAATTTAATTCTAATCCTTTGTAGTGATACTACTTTATATGACACCACTAGTGGGTGATTTACAATATGTATTGATATAGGAAAAACTTATGTAACATATTTATTTATTTTTTCAACTAGTATATATGAATATCTTTCCCTATTTAGTAATAGTTATGTGTTTTAATTTTTTTAATATTGTGTAGGAACATTGTGATATACAAGGATAAAAGCAGGATCACTTTACTGAGGAATTCACCGTAGTATATTAAGGGTTTGAGTGAGTTTTTAGATTTTTCAATTTCTAATCGATCCGTTGAAGGGAGAATAATATGTCCATGTCCTAAATGTAAATTTAGAAGATGGTTAAAGTGATATGAAGTTTATGAACATTTAATATTGAAGAAATTCCCTGATCAATATTTGCGTTGGATTTGGCATGGAGAATCGAATTTTACAGAAAGGTTGAGCACTGATGTCAATACATAGAATGAACTCCCAAATTCATCGACAATGGAAAATGAAATTTATAACCTTATAAATGATTCATTCAGAACTACACGAGACCACCATCAACATCAAAACATATCAGAACAACCAGATGATGGTGATAAAAATAGCAACGAGACAAGTGATGTGTTTGATACTGTAGGACAACCATATCAAGATTGTAACATATCAATGGATCTTCCTCTTGATTTTTTGGAGACTAATGTAAGAGAAAACTTCACTAAGGAAAATGGGTTCCATGATTTAGTTTACGATGTAAATCAAGAGTTGTATCGTGGATGTTTGAAATATTCCAAACTCTCTTTTATGCTGAAGTTGTACCATATCAAATGTCTATGTGGAATTACAAATAAGGAAATGTCCATGATATTGGAATTTTTGCGTGATTTATTTCCTGAAGAAAACATCCCCTAGTCTTTTTATGGTATGAAAAAAGTTTTTCACAGCCTTGGTTGGAATTATACAAAAATACATGTGTGTCCTAATGATTGTTTTCTTTATTGGTGAGAGGATTCAGATAGATAGGATTGTAAAAAAATGTTCTTCTTCTCGATGGCAGTCAATGGGTGATGTTGGAAGTCAGAATCAACATACTTTCATGAAGAAGAAGAAAAGGAACACACCTAAAAAGGTTTTTGATTACTTTCCTTTAAATCTTCGATTGCAATGATTATTAATGTCATCGAAAACCGCCAAACACATGAAGTGGAATTCTGTAGATAATAACAATGATGGGTTAATAAGACATCCATGAGACTCACAATCGCAGAATAAAATTGATTCATTACATCCAGATTTCTCAGGTGATTCTAGTAATGTTTGATTGGAATTTGCTACTGATGGATTCAACCCATTTGGGACTTTGAGTACCAGTAATAGCATTTAGCCAGTTGTTTTGATCTCTTACAATCTGCCTCTGTGGATGTTTATGAAACAAACATATTTTACCATTTCAATGATTATTATTAGAAATAATTCCTGGAAATGATATTGATGTATACTTGAATCCTTTAATTGAAGAATTACAGGAGTTGTGGAGAAACGGTGTTGAGACATTTGATGATTCTTCTAAGACAATGTTCAAAATGCATGCTGCTTTAATGTGGAAAATTAGTGACTTTCCTAGGCTTGGAAATTTATCTCGTTGGAACACTTACATGGGTTTGGATTGTTCTTTTTGTAAGTTTTATTTTGATCCCAAATGACTACCTCACAGAGAAATGGTGCTTCTTGTTCTATCAAAGACTTATCAATTCATCTCATAGATTTCAGCTGAACAGATCAAAATTTAATGGTTTCATTGATCATAGACCACCTCCAAAGTTGTCAACTAGATCTGAAATATTGACACAACTTGAAAATGCAGAAACAGAATTTGGGAAGGTTCTTCATTTTAATGATAGTGGGAAACTGGTTTGAAGTGCATCGTCAAACGAAATCGGAATACAACAATGGAAGAGAAAAAGTATATTCTTCAAACTTCCGTATTGGTAATTTAATTTGTTGCGGCATATATTGATGTGATGAAAATTGAGAAGAATGTCTATAACAATTTGATTTTTACATTTATTAATGATCGAAGGATCATCTCAATGCTTGAAAAGACTTACAAGAAATGAACATAAAATGTGATCTCTGGCCAAATGAGAATGAAAAGTATGCTCTGGCAATTTTGCAATGAAAACTAGGGATAAAGATAAATTCATTCCAATTTTAAAGTATGTTAAGGTATCTGATGGGTATTCAAGAAACATCTTTATGTGTGTTTAATTAATTAATTGTATGTTACATGGATTGAAAAGTCACGATTTACATATTTTGTTACAACAGTTACTACCATTGGCACTGCGTACATTATTAACTGAAAAAATTTCTGCTGTTGTACTCCAATTATGCACATTCTTCAGAAAACAATGTGACAAAACTCTACATCCATTTTAGCTTGACAACCTCCATGAGAGGTTTGTATTCACCCTTTGTAAAATAGAGATGATCTTTCGTCTATCGTTTTTTCCTGTAATGATACATTTAACTGTGAATTTGGTTGAGGAAGGTAAATTAGGAGGCCTCGTTCATTATCGATGGATGTATCCAATTGAGAGGTACTTTATTTATATGTTTTTTAGTTAAGTAAACAATTTTTTTCTCTTAATTAAATTCATAATTATTTTTATTTTATTTCATAGATATCTTGGGAATTTGAAATCATACGTGATAAATAAAGCTCAACTAGAAGGCTCTATTGCTGAAGGCTATTTGGCAGAGGAGTGTCTTTCCTTTTGTTCTAGATACTTGGATGATATTGAGATAAGATTTAATTGAGTTGTACGTGTTGGCGACACATCAACTCAATATCAAATACATCAGAAATCCAAAATATTTCCTACTATTAGATGATCAGTTGGGAGGACCTCAAATGTGACACTGATAGAATTGGAATTATTACAGGCACTAAGATATGTGCTACTGAATAGTGAAATTGCAGATCCATTTATTGAAGAGTTGATGATACAAACAAGGAGACGAATGATATGCCGAACATGAAATGAGAATGATATAATGAAAGCTATTAATAAAGAGCTTGTAGAATGGTTTTCACGACGTGTAAGTTCATAAATAATTCAATAAATATGAATATTAGTTTGACACATATATTTTGTAAATCTAATAATGTATATTTCTTTTTTTAGATCATGAATACTGATACTCGAGCAGAGGTGTCATAAGATTTGAAGTTTCTTTCTCGCGGTCCTATAAAACAAGTTAGAGAGTTTAACACTTACAACGTGAATGGCTTTAGATTTCGTACTTTCAATCGAGTAGAGGGTTAGAAAATATATAATTGTGGTATATTTGTTGATTCAATAATGTTTTCCTTATGAATTTTCCATTCCTCCATACTTGGGGGAGATTGTTGAGTCAATAAGATTTCCTTATGACTTTACCATTCCTTATTGTTTTGAAAATCACAAACACCTTATCTTAAGGAAAATTTTATTTACTCTATGTTTTACTTCTATATGGAAAATTTTCCTTCCCCAAGGAAAAATATCCTCACCATGTTTTCAATTTTTCATTATATTTTCTAAGTGTAAAATTCGGTTTCATATCAAAAACCTCGGAATTATATAATACTAAGATAAAGACCATTCGGTTTTCAGGATCCGAGTTCAGACTCCGAATTCTCTGAATTCAGACTCTGAACTCTTATGAGTTCTTAATCCAAGTTCTCATAATTCTGACTCTGAACTTTGTATGTCCTAACTCCAAATTCTCATGAATTCTGACTCCGAACATTGTAAGTTCAGACTTAGAATTATAATGAATTCTGACTCCGAACTTTGTAAGTTCTGACTTCGAATTCTGATAAACTCTGACTCCAAACTTTGTAAGTTCAGGTTCTGAATTCTTGTGAATCTAGATTCAGAATTTCCTTGAAATTCAGACTCCATAATTCTATGGAGTTCAGGTTCTGAATTCCTTAGAAAATAGACTCTGAATATACTTGTATTATTGACACCGAATATGTTTTTGGTTAGACTCTGAACTTTTATTTTCTTACATTCCGAATATTTGATTTTGATTATGTAACCATATTTTTTCTTACACTTGTATTGGTTATAGAAAAATGTTGTTTATTCAGTAACTTACTAAATATTGTTTGAGTGACACATGTACAGGTCCCTCTGAAATTCAAGGAAAAATATGACTATTGGAGGGGAAGCCGACTGTTGGAGATGTTACTATAAATAAGATCTCATTTGAAAGAGCTCAGAACATTGATGAACTATTCTACGACTCTAGAGATTACATGCTATTGAAGTGATTTCTAGAGAAAGACTCTCATGCTAAGTCTGTACTGAACATCTTGTTCAGATTTTTTTTCATGTGACTCCGAATGTTGCTAATTACATTTGAGGAATTCCAGGGATAGGAATAAAGAGGTGCTGACTACCTTAAAGTTCGAGGACTTCCTTGATGAGGAAGACAGAGGTGCTGACTACCTTGATGTTAAGGGCTTGTGGGGATAGTAAGAAAGACTCTGATCTTCATATCGAGGGCTTACCCTAGTGTGGGTAAGACAAACTTTCTTGAAAGTATAAATCAAGGGACCTTTATCCAAGGTTTTTGGATACCCTTATCTTTGGGTTAAAATACTTACTAATTGATACTTGTTTATTTCATGTTTTCCACTGTATTTTTATTGTTGAGGAAAGTATAACTATCTTATACTTATTTATACCTGTATGCTCTGATTTAGTAAGATTCTCTATGCTTTAAGGTAGAATCTTTATCTTTTTAATCTTTAATTAAGTTTCATTTTTTAGAACCATCTTTCTGGAGTTAATTTCTCAGAATCATATTTCCAGAATCTAGCTAGTGTATAGAACTAGAGGTTTTGTGAATTACATTGTCTAACCTAGTTAAACATAATCATCTTTAAAAGTTCCAAAAGAATTTTTTAAAGAATAAAATTCACCCCTCTTGTATTTTGAGCATTATTAGATACTTCATTCAATATCTATATTATTTCAATCCTAAATTTGGTATTATAGAGTATATCATATTCCACATACCATTTCAGTAATTGGTATCAGAGGATTGGTTCAATCTGAATTAATCTCACGATTATATTCCAGAGGGAATTCATTTTTTTCTTATTTCTGGAATCATCTTTTTGAATTATCATGTTAGGATTCACATTTCAGACTCATAAAGTTCAGATTCATTTTTTATTAGAGATAATCTTGTTCTATATTTTTATTTCTTTGGATATTTTCCTTGTCTACAGACTTCTATTACTAACGAGTTTGTGTAGAAATATTCTTTTAAGATCACAAGAATCAATTTTGGTTCCATTGACAACCTAAATCCAACAAGACCACATATTTTTGATTGAAATGATTACGAACATTGGAGAGATCACATGAAGACATTTATTATCAATACTGGAGTAGACAATTTTTTTATGCTTACTGGAGGATATAAAATTCATGACAAGGAAGTTAGTACTTTCACAAATCAAGAAAAGCATGAATATCAACTGAATTATAAGGTACACAATACATTTCTTTTTTCTAGGACTAGAAATATATATAGCCAAATTTGATCTTGTGAAGCAGCAAATTGTATATGGAAAAATCTTGAAGTTACACACTTTGGAACTTCCAATGTCATTGAAACAAGAAGACCCATGCTCTGAGCTGAATATCATTTTTTTCTTTCCTTATAAAGAACCCATATGTAAGGTGAAACATAGATTCATGAATATTGTTAATTGTTTACAAATATATGGGCGAGAAAGGATTAGATGATGAAGATATTATTGACAAGATCATTGACATCATGCCTAATGAGTTGGAATGCAAGAGAACAACTATGTATGAGAATAGAAAGGTTACTCAGATTACTCTTGATGAACTGTTTGGAACTCTTCTTCAACATGAGATTAGAATGAAGAGAGATGATAATAATATAAAGAAGAAGAAGGAGAATGAAATTGTTGTTTTTATTACAACTTCAAATCATATGAAATCCAAGTCTCCTGAGAGAGTTACTAGATCCAAATATAAGAAGATTGTTATACAATCTGAATCTAGTAGAAGTGAGTCTTCAGAAAATGAACTAGCCAATCTTTCTCGAAGGATGAACAAGATTGTTGGATATAATAACCTTCAATCCAGATATAATAAGAAAAAAGGAAAGATATGAAATATTCAGAAGTTACATGCTATGAATGCAAGAGAGCTAAAAATATACGACATGATTATTCTATGCTTAAAAGAAAGGAAAGAAAGGAAAAGAATTTTGAGAGAAATAGAAAGAAGTAATACAAAGCTAAATCAAAGAATGTTTTGATTACTAATGACACCTGGAGTGCCAGTGGTGGTGACTCCTCAGATGAATCATCAGATTATGAATTTTCTGTATAGAAGAATCTTGGTCTAATAACCAAATTACTTATTGAAAATCATTGATTAATGTCTAAGGTACACAATGATTAATCAATGAACAATGTTTCTTTAAATTCAAATTATAGTAATGAAAAATATTATGAATCTTCAGATGAATAATCTTCTTCTGATGAAGATAATACTTTACCTACCTATAAAGAATTTTCTAGGTTTGCTAAGCTTATTGAGAATGAAAATTCTAAAGTAAAAAAAAAAGCGTGTTATGAAAAATTCTAGGATTTCTATACTTACTAAAGAAATATCAGATCTTTCTAAAGATCATGATAAGAAAACCCTTGATTTTGAAAGTATTTCAAAAAATATTGAGGAATTAAATTCTTAGAAGGACAAACTTTCTAAAGACTTATAAAATGTAATTTCTAAGAAAAATGTTTTTGAGCCTAACTCTAGTTCAAAAACAATTGTTTTTAAAGACAAGAACTTAGTTATCAGACTAAATTCCGAATTTTTTTCCTTGAGGAAGTTTTTTTCAAAGTTTACCTTAGGTAAAGAAAAGTTTTATAAAAGGAATTCTCAAATCCGACCTCTAAGGAAAAATTATGGGTTTGATTATACTAGTTCTAAACCTGTTTTTAGTAACAATTATTTTGTTTATCAAAGTGCTCCATTCTACACTAAGTGTCAGTGTGGTGGAAACTAGGCAAAAAGTTGTTCCTTAAACAAAACCTAGTATTTAGGATTTCATAAAGCCTATTTTTCTAGGAAAATGTGGGTACCTAAAATTTTGTTTTCTAGAATTTCCGGATCCAAGAATGTTTGGGTTCCAAAAGTCTAACTCTTTTATTTTCATGAAAGTAAAGAAAGTACCAAAAACAATATATGGTACATGGATAGTGGATGTTCCCGACATATGATTGGTAACAAGAACTTCTATGAAAATATTATCAAGACAAAAGGGGGAAAAGTAACTTTCGGAGATAATGCTAAGGGAGAAATTATTGGTATAGGTAACATTTTTCTTCTTGAAAAAACTATGATTTCAAATTTTTTGTTTGTTAAGGGTCTTTAGAAAATCCTCATTAGCATAAGTTAATTATGTGATGAATGTTACCTTGTGGATTTTAGGAATGACAAGTGTTTAGTACACAATTCCAAGGAATAGTTTATTATTTCTGCCAATAGGCAAGAGAATTTTTATACACTAAACTTAGAAGACCTTAGGAGCCAAGAATTACCTTGCCTTAGTGCAATGGAAGATCATTCTTGGTTATGGAATAGAAGGTTAGGACACTGTAACCTTATAAACCTATGAAAACTCTCTAAGAAAATATTAGTTAAGGATCTACCAGATCTTAGATTTGATTCTTCAAAAGTCTGTGATCCTTGTCGATATGGAAAGAAACATAAATCATGTATTAAATCAGTCAGTGAATTCTCAACAATTGATGCATTACAATTAGTGCATATGGATATTTTTAGACCAACAAAAACTGGAAGACTTGGAGGAAAGTATAATGTATTTGTCCTAGTTGATGATTACACTAGATTTACGTGGGTCTATTTTCTAGCAAATAAATATGAAGCTTTTTATTATTTCAAAATTTTGGGAGCCCAAGTTATAATTGAGAAAAACCTTCCTTTGATAACTATTCATAGTGATCGTGGAGGAGAATTTCAAAATTCTGATTTTGAAACCTTTTGTTGTAGAAAAGGAATTACTAATAACTTCTCAGCATCTAGAACACCTCAACAGAATGGTGTTTTTAAAAGAAGAAATAGAATTCTTCAAGAGATAACAAGAACCATGTTGAGTGAATATTCTGTAGCCAAACATTTTTGGGCCGAAGCTGTATGTACTGCTTGTAATACTATAAATCATGTTTTGATTAGAACTTTTCTTTATAAAACTTTTTATGAGTTATGGAATGGTAGAAACCCTATAATTTCCTACTTTAAGGTTTTTGGTTGCAAAGTATTCATTATGAATTTGAAATATAATCTTCATAAATTCACACCAAAATCTGATGACAGAATTTTCTTAGGCTACTCCACAACTTCTAAAGCTTATAGAGTTTTCAAAAAAAACCATTGTGCTGTTGAAGAGACAGTTTATGTAAAATTTGATGAAACTGATCACTTTGTTTTTAAACAACCTCAACTTACATCTTCAGATGTGTTTTCAAAAACTGATTATCAACCCATGATAGAATATCCTTCTGACAAGGAAAATGTCAAAGAAGATAATTCTGAAACATTTACCCTAGAAGATTTCCTACACTATGTTGATGAATAGGTTTTAAAAAACCCAAATCAGTTGTTTCTAATGAATCATCACAGTGATAGTATCATTGGTGATGTGAATCAACCTGTAAAGAATAGAAGTTCCTTAATGAATGAAGTAGAACATCTAGCATTCCTCTCCCAATTAGAACAAAAAATCACTGATAATGATTTATGTGATGATGATTGGATAAAATTGATTCAAGATGAACAAAATAAATTCGAAAGGAATAAAGTCTGGACCTTTGTTGAAAGACCTAAGGAAACTTCTGTTGTTGGAGTCAAATGAGTCTTCATAAATAAGTGTGATGAAAATGGAATCCTTGTAAGAAATAAATCTAGATTGGTTGCTAAAGGATATAATCAACTAGAAGTAATAGACTATGAAGAAACCTATGCTCTAGTAGCTATACTTGAATCTATTCATATTCTACCTACCTTTGCAGCATTCTTCAATTTTAAACGTTTTCAAATGGATGTGAAATGATCTTTCCTTAATGGTTATGTCCAAGAGGAAGTTTTGGTTGAACAACCTCCTGGTATTGAAGATACGAAACATCCTAAACATTTTTATAAACTTACCACAGCTTTGTATAGACTTAAGAAATCCCCTTGAGCTTGGTATGATAGGCTTACAATATTTTTTCTTCAAAATAATTACGTTAAGGGAAATGCAGACCCAACCCATTTTGTAAAAAAAGATATGAAAAATGTTTTGATTGTTCAGATTTATGTTTATGACATTATATTTGGTTCATCTCATCAATCTTTAACTGATTCCTCTGCGGATCTAATGAAATCTGAGTTTGAAATGAGTATGATGGGTGAGTTAACATTTTTCCTTGGTTTTCAAAATTTTCCAAAACAAGAAGGAATATATATATCCCAACATAATTATATTAAATATCTTCTTAAAAAGTATGGATATGACAACACTAAGAGTATGAGTACTCACATTGGTACCTCAAACACTCTTGATCTTGATAAAGCTGGGAAACTAGTAGATCAAACATCCTTTAGAGGTATGATAAGAAGTTTACTTTACTTGATAGCTGGTCTTCCAGATTTAATTTTGTTAGTATCCTTATGTGCAAGATATCAATCCAATCCTAAGGAATCTCATTTAATGGCAGTGAAAATATTTTTTTTCTACTAAAAGGGAACCACATATTTATGACTCTTTTATACTTATGGAAATTATTTTATTTTAAAAAGTTTTTCGGATGCTGACTTTGGTGGATGTATAATGGATAGAAAGAGTACATCCGGAAATTGTCATTTCTTAGGAGATTAATTAGTTTCTTAGTCATACAAGAAGCAACACTCAGTAGCACTTTTGACTGATGAAGATGAATATGTAGCAGCCGGAAGTTGTTGTGCTCAAGTGTTGTGGATGCAACACACACTCACAGACTATGATATGAGTTTTACCAAAACACAAATTTTTTGTGATAATACAAGTGCCATTTCCCTTAGTAAAAACCCTACTCATCACTCGTGAAAAACACAAAGATATTAGTCATCACGTTCTTAGGGATCTCACACAAAAAGGAGATATTATTCATTAATTTATTAGAACACAAGATCAACTTGCTTATATTTTCCCAAAGACTTTACCCTTCGATAGATTTGAATACATTAATTAGAAGTTAGAAATGATAACCATAATTTAATCTTCCTTGTTAACATTCTATTGAAACCAATCTCCTTATAGTAATAAACTCATTTTTATAGGGGGAGTACATTTGTTTGTTAGTTTTCAAAAATTTTCGTAATGAAATTTTTAAAATTTTTCGTAATGAAGTTTTCAAAATTTTTCATATTAAAGTTTTCAAAAATTTTCATAATTAAGTTTTTAAAAATTTTCATAATGATGATTTTCGTACATAAAATTTTTGTAATGAATATTTTCATACTCAAAATTTTCATAATGTTTTTTGTATTCAAAATTTTCGTAATAAATATTTTCGTATTCAAAATTTTCGTAATGAAGTTTTTCGTACTCAAAATTTTCATAATCAAATTTTTCAGAATTTAAAGTTCTTCAAGAAAAATTTTCCTCGATACGAATAATATTCCTGGAAATCCGAAAGGTACATTTCCATTCTTAAATTTTCGTAATCATCATTTACTTGCTGGTATTTTCATTTGGTTTTAAAATTTTTTGGATTCATTTTTCCTTAAATCTGAATTGTTTTCTTAAAAAACCTCAAAAGATCAGATTCTATCAAGATTTCCTTACAGTTGTCATATCAACCGTCAGATCTGATCAGAAATATTTTCATCCATTAGATTGAGTTTGGAAGATGAATCATCACTTCCAACGCCTATATAAAGGACCCCTAAAGGGTTGTCGCACATCGATCTCAATCTCTCCCATGCTGAAGATCTTCCACCTTTCGAAAGACAGTTCCAAACTTCTTAGAGTTTTCTCAAATCCGAATGTCTGTTGCAGTTCCTTATCAAGAGATGACAAATTTTAAGCTGATTTTGGAGTGGAATATTTATAGAGAGAGGTTGTTCCATCTGAATTACTTTTCCAAGTACGATTCCATTATATCCAAGAACATCAGGTTGAATAGATGGGAAAGCGTTTGCATATAAAAGCTAGGAGATCAAGATGTAGTATATCTAGATTTTCTTGTGGAGTTTTTTGAGTCTATATGCTTTTTCAAAGAATAAGAGAGGAGTAAATTTTCTTTCAAAATCTGTAGAAAAACTTATTCCCTTTCATACACCAAGGCTGCAAGCTTGGCGGGGTTGTCTTATGAAGGGGAGTTGAGTTTTTTTCTCATAAGTTGTCAGATGTTCGAGGTAGTTTTGTAAAGGTGAAATCTATGGAATGACTTGGTCTTACTGAAGTCAGGACTCTGAAGATTTATCACCTCTCTACAAATAATCATATCCTTGAAATCTAGGTGCAAGGATTTATCATTCTAAGAAAAGGTGAAAAGGATTCTTTAAAGAAGAGTGATATGTACATCTTAGATTTTTTGGTGAATCTGAGGATGGTTAACTTGATGAATTATATTATTATCACAATTGAGAATATTAGGAATGGGAATTTGAATGCTCAGATAATAATGTACCTGACTATCCTTTCTAAGCTAATTGTTCGGTGCCTTGAGTCGTTCAAGATTACTTGTAGTTCCAAGCCAAGGAATTGAAATGTCATGTTAGTAAGTGATGATACATTGAAGAGAATGAATATTAGTTTTTCTAAAGATTCTGGGGAATTTTATGATTTACCTGAGGAGGAAGCTGAAGCTGTTCTGAAGAAACAAGAAGTGGATGAACCACCCAAAAAGGCAGGAAAGGAGAGAAAGTTGAAGGAAATAGAAGAGGAAGAGAAAAATCCTAAAGATAAGGAAGCCCAATCCACACCTCCTAAGCCCAATAAGCAGAAAGATTATCTAGATGAGGTTGTAACCAAGCGGAGAGAAGATAAGAAAAATCGGAAGGAAGGAGAGCCAAGTTTTGATTTGGATCCTGTAGAAGCTAAGGCTTTGAAAGAGAAGACCGTTGATGAGCTTGAGAAGCAAGCTAAATAAAAGAAGTTAAAGAAAAAGATGTCTAAGACTGAGATTGTGCAATCCCTTCTGAGGGATACTAAAAAAGCTCCTGAACAAATTCAGGTACCAGAATCATTCCTTGTAGAACCATTACCTAAGACTCTGGGGAAGAAGTTCATGACTCCGAAAAAAGCCCAAGGGAAGGGTTTTGAAGAAAAATAAGCTATAAAAGGAGTATAAGAAGAAGCTAAAAGCATTGGTGATACAAAATACTTGATTAAGAAAGTGGAATACTTTCATGAGAAGGAAATACCATCCAAGAAATTATCAATCCGAACTTCTCAAGAAAAATCTTCAAAGCTTGCTACTCCAGGAATAGATGACATGGATAAAGATGAATTGAACAAGATATCTGAGGAAGAAAGTTACAATAATCATTTTATTCATCCTAAATATGCTGAGGCAGGAACTCAGAAAGAATAAGTAGATGAGGATGAGGTTGTTCAGCTGTCTGAAAGTGAACATGAATCTCTGGATGAGGAATCCATTCCGAGAACTAAAAAGGGAAAACATCTGGTTGTTGATACACCCAATAAAGTTGTTATAAATAAGAAGAAAGCTGGCGAATCTTCAAAGAGGAATCTTGTTGAGCTAGAGAAATATCCATCACCAAGAAAAGTATTAGATTTAGAATCATATTCCCTTAGACATGATTTTGTAGTCCAATCCTTGAAGAATTTGGTTGGAACCATTCCGATTTTCCCAAGCATAGACTCAAGATGTCTGATGCTTCAACTCAATTTATATCATAAATCAGATTCATTGTCCATGGTGGTGGAAAAATGTGTTAATCTTGAGGATGACTTCAAGACTTTTTTCATTAACTTTGAAGTCCATAAAAGATCCTGTAAGAAAGTGGCTATCTGGGCAAAGAAAACAGTTGAATATTTGATAGAACTTGATGAGTTTCAAGATGGTGTTAAGGAGTATTTTGACATAGAAGATGGTAGGATCAAGGATCTTACAACCAGTTTTGAATAAAATCTAACTCTTGAGCAGAATACTCAGATTCAAGAAGTAAAGGATTTGAATGGAAAGTTGTTTTCAGTTTCTCAAAGCTGGAAGAGAGAAAGAGATATTCGGATTGAGATAGAAGAAAATCATGTTAAGCAAGAAGAAATACTGAAGGCTCCAACAATGGCTCTTAAGTCTCAGAAAGAAATAATCAAAAATTTAGAGAAGAAATCAGAGGATCGGGAACAGCTCATAAAGCAAGAAAAGGAAGACCAAAAGTAACTAAAAAAATCTGAAAACCATAGTGAAGAAATAGATACCCAATGATAATGAAGGAAAATAGATCCAATCCTCTATTTTGTTGTATTCATTTCCTTGTACAAATTCTTTCTAATCGTAATGAAATTTATGGTTGTTTGTCTTTTGGACGTATTGTACTAATCTTTCAGGTACCATAATTTCTTTTCCATTCACTCAACCTATTTTTTAATATCACAAAGGGGGAGAAAGGTAAAATAATACTAAGTAAGGAAGAAATATCCCTAAGTAAGGGGGAGTTTATCTAAGGGGGAGTTTTAATTACAATAGATTTCCGTACTCAAGATAATGAAAAATCTCATTCTAAAAATCTACAAAATGATCCTTAGTGTTCCAAAGCCTAAGGGGGAGGTAGTTGTATTCATCTTTGGCCATATGATAGGGGAGATAAGTTTTATTTTCAAAGTCTAGAAAAATATTTTCTAAGTCCTTTTATTCATTTTCATAAGGATGTTTGTGCTTTCCAAAAAGGGGGAGATTGTTGAGTCAATAAGGTTTTCTTTATAACTTTTACATTCCTTCATAATTTGGGACGATTGTTGAGTCAATATGGTTTCCTTATGACTTTACCATTCCTTCTTGTTTTGAAAATCACAAACACCTTATCTTAAGGAAAATTTTATTTACTCTATTTTTACTTCTATATGGAAACTTTTCCTTCAGCAAAGAAAAATACCCTCACCATGTTTTTCATTGTTCATTATCTTGTCTAAGTGTAAAATTTGGTTTCATATCTAAAACCTTGGAATCATATAATACTTAGATAAAGAGAATTCTGTTTTCAGGATCCAATTTAAGACTCCGAATTCTTTGAATTCAGACTTCAAACTCTTATGAGTTCTGACTTCGAGTTCTTGGAATTCTGACTCCAAACTTTGTAAGTTCTGACTCCGAATTCTCATGAATTCTTACTCCGAACATTGTAAGTTCAAACTCTGAATTCTAATGAATTATAACTCGGAGATTTGTATGTTCTGACTCAGAATTCTCATGAACTCTGACTCCAAACTTTGTATGTTCAGTTTCTGAATTCTTATGAATACAGATTCTGAATTTCCTTGAAATTCAGACTCCAGAATTCTATAGAGTTCAAGTTCCGAATTCCTTAGAAAATAGAATATTAATATCCTTGTATTGTAGACACCGAATATGTTTTTGGTTAGACTTTGATCATTTATTTTCTTACATTATGAAATATTTGATTTTGATTATTTAACCATATTTTTTCATAGATTTATATTGGTTATAAAATGATGTCGTGCATTCAGTTACTTACTAACCATTGTTTGAGTGACATGTGTAAGGTCCCTCTGAAATTCAAAGAATAATATGACCATTGGGGGAGGGAGCCGACCGTTGGAGCTGTGCCTATAAATATGGTCTCATTTGAAAGAGCTCAGAACTTTGATGAACTGTTCTATGAATCTAGAGATTACATGCTATTGAAGTGATTTCAAGAGATATACTCTCATGCTTAGTGCGTACGAAACTTCTTGTTTATATTTTCTTTGCGAGACTCTGAATGTTGTTGATTACATTCGAGGACTTCTGGGGATAGGAAGACAGAGGTGACGACTACCTTAAAGTTCGAGAACATCCTTGCTGAGGAAGATAGAGGTGTCGACTAACTTGAAGTTGAGGGCTTGTGGGGATATCAAGAAAACCTCTGATATTCATATCTAGGGCTTACCCTGGTGTGGGTAAGATAGACTTTCTTGAAAGTATAAATCAAGGTACCTTTATCCAATTTTTTTGGATACCCTTCTCTTTGGGTTAAATGTCTTACTACTTGTTACTTGTTTGTTTCAAGTTTTCTGTATATTTTGATTATTGAGGAAAGTATAACTATCTTATACTACCTTATACATGTATACTCTGATTTAGTATGATTCTATATGCTTTAAGGTATAATATTTATCTTTGTAAACTTTCATTATGTTTCATTTTCCGGAACCATATTTCTGAAGTTGCTTTCTTTGAATCATATTTCTGAAATCTAGAAAGTCTATAGAACTAGAGTTTTTGTGAATTACCTTTTCTAACCTTGTTAAACATAATCATATTTAAAAGTTCCAAAAGAATTTATTAAAGAATACAATTCACCCACCTCTTGTATTTTGAGCATTATTAGATACTTCATTCGGTATCTATATTATTTCGATCCTACATTTGGTATTACAGAGTAGATCATACTCCACATACTATCTCAACAATATTTACATTTGATGAAGTGGAATACTATGGAATGCTGACTGATATTATTGAATTAAACTACCATGGGCATTTTCAGTTGTTTTATTCAAATGCAATTGGGTTGATATTATCAGAGGTGTTAAAAGAGATTCTTTGCAATTTACTTCTGTGAACTTATCTCGCTTGATGGATATTGGTGATTGTGAACTGTATGATCCATATATCTTATCATCACAAGAAAAATGGTATATTATGTGAATGATATTGTGGATTAAGGGTGGATGGTAGTTGCTCATGTAATACAAAGATATTTGTATGATATGGGTGTTGAAGTGGAAGATTTGACCTCGGAAATTGATTCTCATCGACAACAAGAAGCAGAATTATTTGTCCATCATGATATTAAAAATATTATTCTAGAAAGGATGAATCAAGTGGATGATGTAATGGAGCAGGAAATAGATATGATTGAAGGAGAAAATGATTGTATTTACAGTTATTTATTCATTCAGTAACCACTTATTTCATTTATACAATCATTCATTATCATTGTTATGTATATATTTTTTGTTATTACTTGGCATCTATTATCATTTTTTTGAAATAAATGTTTTGAACTAAATTTTATTTGATTAAATGATAGGAATTCCAAGGAGGAAGCGATACACTATTTCATCCACTATTGTGACAGATGACGATCAATCTGTCTCCCTACCCACGACATTTGAGCCGCCAGATGCTTGCCCCATGCACCATCTACCCCTAAACCATCTCTCACACCCTCTATGAGCATCCCTTTCGAAGCTCAGTCATCGACTCCCCCTTCAGTAGCCTCATCAGTCGGGCGGCAGCACGCCACTTGTAGTTCATCACAGACATACTGGAGGGTCACTGTTATAGGTACAAATTTTAATATAAATAAATATATTGCACTTTTTTATACTAACTATTTGTTCATTAAAGATGATAAAAATGCAGCTGTGGAGAAAATATAAAATGTTTATATGTGTGGAATATGAATGGAGAGAAGATAGTTGTCCCATTCGATTCATATGGGGTCCCTATAGTTGGTGATGCGAGATTACTTGGCCAAATTCTAGGCCAGCTAGCAGCGGAACCCATTTCCCTTCCTATTTCTTATGTTGATTAGAGACATATGCCTCCAAGTTGGAAAAATGATGTTTTTGATTCCCATATAAAGTCAATTTTAATACATTAGGGTGTAATTTAATGTCATGTTATTAATATGTTCAAAATGAATTTCTGTATACATATGTTTTTCCACTTTACTATTAATGATGTGATAGCACGAAAGTGGACGTTTAAAAATCTTGGAAAGAAATGGAAATACTTAAAATGGAGATTGTGGGGTTATGTCAATGATACTTCATTGACAATCCAACAAATGTATGAGAAGCTACCGAATGGGGTACCCAAAGAACAGTGGAAAGTTTTTGTTGACATACATTGTGATGTGAAGCAGATGGTATTTAAATATATATTATTATATTAACATCATATTACATTTATACATGTATATGAAGAGGAGATGAGATTTAATAAATTACTATTAAATTTCATTTTATTTATTTTAGGATCTCTCAAGAAACAATGCATCAAGCTGGGCAAAGCAAGTCATCCCTCACACTGCGGGGTCAAAAATCTTTTCTAGAAGCCGACCATCTCTGGTAATATTTTAATTACTTTAAATATTTATAAGACAATATTATCTATTTAATATATTAAATTTTTGATTTATCTTTGTTTAATGCAGTCACAGAGTTTAGGGCACGAAGCATCCCGAACTGAAGTGTGGTTGGATGTTCACAAAAAATCGGATGGAAGTTTTGTTAATGAGATCGCCACAGAAGTTGTGGTATGAACTCATTTTTTCATTATAATAATTTATTATCAGTTTTTACTATATTAATATATATTGATATTTGATTTATAAGTAAAAATTAATGAACAATGGGATGTCAATCCTGAGCAGCCCTACTCAGTCTCCCAGGATGACCAGGTTGCTAACGTCCTTGGGAAGGAGCATCCTGGTAGAGTGTGCGGGCTGAGTTTGGGACCCATACCATCTTAGGATTTTGGAAGGCTACCAGGGATTGCAGCTGCATCTACTCTGGGTTGTAGTCAGCTCATACCCGTAGATTCTAATAAAGATATTATTTCTCTATGAAACACAGTTCAGGAGCAGGGGGATCAAATATCCTTTTTGCAGAAAGAGTTGACTGATATACGTCAGCAGATTAGCAGATATGCCCCCAGTGGTACTGTATCAACTGGTGGTGAGTAGTTAAATCACAAAAAATCAAAATTATTTAGTTTGTAATCTTTTATTGATTTTATGTTTAAATATAAATATGCAACACTATTTAATTTTCAATATAATGTTCTTACAGGTGGTAGTCGGAAGTGGAGATGGAGGTGGAGAGGGTGACGATTTGTGTTCATCATCGAACAATTATTTGTTGTATTGTTGATATGTTGGAGGTGGAGAGGGTGATGAAATGTGTTCATCATCGGTTTGTATATGTATCATGTGTGGCACATAGTTGCCACCAAACATTTTCATGACCTAACATTTTCTTGATTTGTCATGTTTCCTTATATGTATTTTATTAATTTCTGATCTTTCCTTTTATGTCTTGATTTCTTGAGTGTGTTTTGTATATTTAGGACACAAAAACCTACATTAGTCCCTTACCAAAGCATTAATAGAACCAACCATTCTCTTTCAAACAACTTTACCATAGTGAAGAATAGGGGAAAAATTAGGAATGAAAGGGTTGAGGAATGTCATGGTATGCATATTATATAGTTTTTTCTCATATATCTTAATTATGTTATTATACATAAAAAAGTGTGGTTATGCGGGTAACCATGAAATGGTTGAGGAATGTCATGGTAATTTAGTGTTCATGGGATGAGAAACACTCTGAGTGGTTTTGGTATTTTGTTTAGGTGAGAGGGTAGGGTCAATTTAGTCCATTGAGAACTGTATGTAGGTAATGTGACTCATAGTGTTATGTTATGGTGAACTTGTTAATGAATATTGATATATTTTAATTCATCCATAGTTTGTTTTGACTTATAAAAGTGGTTCATATTTAGTCCCTAGATAACTGTATGTGGTATAGAATGGTATGAGGTACCTGCACGTTGTGATGGGTCCATGACACATTAGCCTTCCTAATTTTCTGGAGATAAGTTGTGGAGTGGTAATGAACATTACAGATGATCACTCTAAGGATATGATTGGGTACTAGATGAATGTGTGAGGGTTTATGACACCTTGTCTCGTATATGACTATTGAACTTGGAATAGTATAATTCTTTAGCTAACACAGGGTTGTTACACCTCGCACCAATGTGTGTCAGTGGAGTTACATAAATATCAGTTTCCAATGATTTTCTTACCAAAAATGATTCATTGGTATTCTTGTAATTGTTTTTTTTTCAGGGAATTGGTACAGAAGCTGTAGATGTTTCTATTTCTTTTTGTAAAAGTGGTTTTAGCGGTGGTTTAAACCACTGCTATATGTCATCATTTTTCAATTAGGGGTAGTTATAACTACCAATAAATGTCATCATTTTTCTATTCACGATGGTTATAACCATTGCTATGGTGTTAATTTTCACGGAGGTTTTAACCGCCGCTACAATGGACCATCTTCCGCGTGAAGTTCACGGCGGTTATGAAGTTTTTAGTGGCGGTTTGCCCAGCCAGAGGCTTAATTTTTTTTAGCGGTGGTTTTAACTTCCACTAAAAAAATGAATCCCCTAGCTGGGAAAACCATCGCTAAAAGAATCATAACCCCCACAAAATACGCTATCTACGACGTTTTCTAAAAACCACCAGGAAACCTCTATAATTGTTGGCAATTGTGTCCTGACACACAATTTAGCAGCAGTTTTTGGAAACCACCGTAGAAGCATATAGAGGCGGTTTAAACCGCCACTATACCCAAAAAAACCCTCCACGAATGGAGAATTTTCCTTTAGTGATTATATTGTATCAAATCAGGATAATAACTTTATATGGAAGATCTGGTGAAGTGTTTAGCAAGCTTCAGTTTAAGATTTGGGTTTCAGTACTTCTTATCATTATGATATATATGGTCACTCTAATACAACCATTCAAACCTAGGTAGATTTTATAAGGTATTATCTTATGGATTTCAAAGGTGGTTTGGATCAACCCCTTATTTTAATTAGGGTTAATTACAATAATATCATTCACTCCAGCATTTAGATAGATCCTTATGTATACATAAATGGAAATAAGGTTAAAAATATAACATAATGGGATTGGGTTATATGAATAAAACTATTTGACCCTAAGTCAACTGAGGAAATGATAGATAATGTTATATCCATTCAGTAGCACATCAAGGAAGCTCCTAGTCAATAGAAAAGTTTTATTGAAATTCCCTGAAAAAATATAGAATTTGAAGTTAGTGAGAGGGTATTGAAATGAATTTCTCAATTTAATATGCTTATGAGATTCATAAATAAGGGAAAGATAAGGCCTAGGTATATTACCCCCTTCTAAATTATTGATCTAGTTATGATAATAGCTTATTTCTTGGAACTTCCACTGAACCTCTCCTATCTTCACAATGTATTCCAATTATATCTTTCAATAAAGTATATACTTTATCCTTCATAAATACTAAACATAGAGATTTTATTTCTAGATCATAGACATTCTTAAAAATAAAAACTTTTATAAATCTTGAATTTTAGAGATAAATTTACATGGAACAATACTACTCACCCGGTTAAAGTTCTACGGAATAGTCAAAAATTAGATAAATCTATTTTGGAACCTAATAATGTGATTAAATATGGATATAATCATTTTTAGTTATTTTATGGAATTTTGAGGTTAAAATACATTTTATTCGAGGGCAGGGGTATAATTTAACACCCTATGATTTTATTACGTGTTTCCCCTCAACTAAATTAAATTTATTCTATAGCTTGTGATACACAAAAACCCAAGTCTAAATAAACCATAATAGAGTATACGTTATATACTATAAATTAAATTGGTGGATTTATTATTAATAAACACATTCTTAAAATTACGTATAAAGGTTTTATATACAATAAATATATTAATAAATATTTACTCAATATTTAGGAAAGTGCTATATGCTTCAAAAATAAAACTTTTCTCAAAAATTGATTTACTACTTCCTGTATTGAAATAAAATAATTATTTTTTTAAACATTGAAATAGTGTATTATATAAAATTATATTTAGATTTTAAATAATAATATAAAAAATATTTATGCTCAAATTTTGATAATTTTTAAAGATTGATTTTTTATTGAATAATTAAAAATTCTGATTTTTAAATAAAATTGTTTTTTTATTTCAATAATTTCAAAAGTTTTATTCAATTTTAAAATTATTTAAAATTAAAATAAGTTCATTTATATTATTATTAATTCAATTAACTTCATTCTAATCTATTTTAAAATGTATTTTTTTAGAAAAACTTTTTTAACAAAGGAATTTTTTTTAGAAAAACTCATTTTCTTGAAATTATGTGGGTTTAATTTTAAATTAAACTATTCAAATTGTTTTAATTATATAATGTTATAAGATTTACATACATACATACATAAATATAAATATATATATATATTAAAATGTTAATATTAATTTAATTACACAAAAAATACACCTAAGTACCATAATGGTTTAGTGTCTTTAGAAACTAGGATACATAAACAACTCATTCATAAGTGAAATACATTATCTACCACTTTTTTGTTCATAAATAGCACCATTATTAGGAATATCATACATAATAAATTTATTTATAAATTTGGGAAGTAATCATAACAAAGGGTGAGCTTAGATTCCCAGTAAGTGTAAAAAAAAATTTCCACATACCCTGAGAATTAAGGTATGAGAACATAAGAGTAACATTTGAAAACCATGCCCTACATATCATTGATTTTAAAATGGAGTCATGGAATAAATATTGGAATTTCATAATACATGTATCATTATAAAATTGAAGAACATGAGAAATGGTAATATAACATTGTCATAAGACATAAATTTTAGGCATACACATAAGAATAGAAAATCTTATGTCAAGGATACCCACAAAGATATTCATAACATGTTCGGCATGGGATAACCACCAGTGTACCTATTTCAGGCTTCGAATAACCCCCATGTGACCTATTTTGGTATTGAAATAACCTCCCATGTACCCTCTTTTTCAGCATTTGGATAACCTCCCCTGTACCCTCTTTTTTGGGCATGGGATAACCTCCCATGTACCTACTTTTTTGGGATTGGGATAATCTAATGTGTCTCATTTGATATCATAGAGCATTAATAATTACACAATGTATTAGTGAGAGATATATGTACCAAACATCACATAATCAATAATTTTTTTCCCAATAGTTTATAAAACATTAATCATATCATAAACCTTCGAATTTAAATGTGTTTCATAAACATTTCATCATACCAAATTTCATAGATATTTAATGGGTTTCATGTTAATATCACTAATTAAATAAAGCATGACCCATGAAGAAAGACATGGGTTTAATTAAATATCTTCATCATAATCATATAAAACTATTTAAAGTAAAAGTATAGTGTAATTGGATCATATCCCAAGTAAAATAAAAGCAACACCAAGGGTTTTTTTCATTCTTGAATAAAGATTTCACAAAAATATCATTAAAACATTCTTATCGAAAATAAACATTCTGGTTTGAAACAATTTCTTTAATATGTAAAAATTACTCATAAATTAAAGAAATATTTTTATTTTAAAATAAAATTGGAATATTTTAACGGAACATTTAAGTCATTGAGCAGTCATGATATCATAAAATACCATTCATTCCATACATGTTAAACAAAGATTCCATTCAAGTTTATGGTAAAAAGTCAAAAGAATATTATTATAAAAATTTCATGAATATTGATTTTTAATCCATTTTTCAAAGTGTAAAACGTGGTAAAAATATATTTAAGAAAAAATTGGTGAATTTAAAAATATTTATTTAAAAGGTTTTTAGAAAACATGGACACAGAAGAAAAAGGATTTTCAACTGAAGAGAGAAAAATGTTGGGTTTTCTTAGAAAACATTATTTTGGACCGTTGTGTATTTAAAGATGTGAAAATAAAGGGAAAATTTATTTTAATGAAATAAAAATAAGATAGTAAATTTATTGTGTTTCTTGAAATATATATTAAAATTTTTCATCATCTGAATTATAGTAATCAATAATCATGATAAACAATGGGATGGTAAAATCAAACCCTCACCACATTGTTAACTTTTGAATGGTAAGACTAATGAAAGAAATAAACTTATATGGAAATATAAATCCCTATAATTTTCATAAGTATCATTATAAAATAAATTCATGGGAATAATTTACACTAAACAAAAGAAACAAGTGGTGAATATGGTATGTATCCAATAGAAATAAAAGTGATATGAAAATCCCTAACCTTAATTATCAAATTCCATCATAAAAATGTAAACATAATATATAATATATATAGATTTTTTATATATATTATAGAACCATAAACATATGTTTAATTTAATATATTATTTAGTTATATCATTTTCTCACACATTTATTAAAAATTCCTTGTTAAAACCACTATTTTGGGTGATAACTGCTTTGTCTTTTTGGAATGTTTTTGTTTGGAAGATTCAGTTGATGTAATTTGATTATGGTTAGATTATCTAATTTTTTTATACATTATATAAATATCCTATATATTAAATATATAAATTTTTAGCGTCATTCATAAAATTTATATACAAAAAAATGGATTACACCGTTCATAGAGATGGTAGGTCGTACATACGCATGAAAACCATTTCAATTATCTTGAAAGATGGAATGAAAGGATGGTAAATAATATATCACCATTCCAGATTGATTAGTATTTCATATATATCACATATATTCATTAAATTTTTACTTATTACCTTTTGTGTAAATCATAAGGGAAAAAAATCTCATCGCTTCGTGATGCATTAGTCCACCGTACAAATGAGCATCGTTATCATATTCCCATAGAATTGAAATTAAGAAGGTGTATGTGATATGATAATTAATATTTTTAATTATTTCATTAGTTTAATTTAAATATTTTAAATTCATCATTATATGAAACTGTGATAGGTGGTGATGGAAAACAATTTAAATCAGTTCGTGAGGCAGTAGTCCATTGTGCACACGATCGACAGATTTATTTCCCAGTCGATGAAAGATAAGATTGATATAGGTTATATATCAACAAAATAATAAAATATCTTTATATGGTATATACTAGTTTTATTATATCATAATATTTGAGAAATTTTGTTAGGAGGGGGAAGAAGAAATAAAATAAAGAAACTCGGTTAAGAATTATACCACTTTTCATACAACCTCTTTAAATTAACACTGAAAGACCTCTTAGTATGTTTTTATAACATAAATAAGGAAAAAAAGATATTAGGTGATAATTTAAAAAGTTATTTTTGTAGGTATTTACTATACCAAAGGGTTTTTGATGTGTGAAGAGGAGAGTATTTGGGGTGTCCTTTTATAAGTGGGGGAGATGTCATACATGGAATTTTTGAAAAAAAGGTGTACCCTTATTTTAAAGATGTGAATGGATCCAAAATTGATATTTAAATAACATTATATGTCATAATATCTAAATATGGACATAAAAATGTATTTGTACAATTTCTAGGTCATTTTACCCATTATATTTCTATTTTGATCCTCGGTAAACCCATTATAAAATTTACCATAATAATTATTTTTACTATTTTTACTAGTAATATTGACCAAAAGATAATTTTACCTTATTATATAATGTTAATTATTATAATTCAGAAATATTTAATCCATCTTCCCAAATTAAATTCACATAATTTTAAAAAATTAATTCAAAATTAAACCCAAATATATGATGAGAAAGTAGTTTTCCAAAGGGAAAATTTTCATAACTTTAAAATGTTTAAATATCAAAATTCAACATGAATTTGATTTCAAGGACCTCAGTTTTTTATAATAATTACTATTTTTTTTAAAATCATCTTAAAAAATGTTTTAAATGGAAATTTACATTTTAATAAAAATTAATATTTTTTAATATTCTGCAAAAAATTTGTCTTTTGAGAAAATTTTCCAAAATT
Source organism: Viscum album (assembly GCA_963277665.1). Taxonomy (NCBI): domain Eukaryota; kingdom Viridiplantae; phylum Streptophyta; class Magnoliopsida; order Santalales; family Viscaceae; genus Viscum; species Viscum album. The sequence goes on from OY728145.1 coordinate 1,107,028,366, forward strand.
CATCAAATGATAATTTTGACATTTTTAATATAAAAATTAATTTTATTTTTTCATGAAATATTTATAAAATTTTTAAAAATTAATTTATTATTTGTTCACAAAAATAAATAAAAATCATTTTTTTTGAGAAAGTATTTTCGTAGCATATAATGAATTTAACAAAAATTATGTACTTATTTATAAATATTTATTTATTATTTAAAACCATTGTGATTATATTTAAACATATTTTTATTCATATTTATACCTCTTAATTTGATTGATATTTCTTAATAGTGATGTTTAAATAATAATATTAGTAGTATATCATGGTTCATTAAAACTACGTGTAGTGTGAAATGCAAGCTTTCAAAGAAATTAAATTTATCTGAAAACAATATTTCATAAAATATTAGGGGGTGACATTATTTCCCATTAAAATTAATTTCACCAAAAAAATTCCATCACCCTAATACCAATAGGTGAGGATTCATTTACCTCATTATATCCTTAGGTTCCTAGTTAGCTACATCTAGTTGGAAGGTTTTCTATAAAACCATTAACAAATAAATGGTCTTGTTTTGTAGAAGTTTCTATATATGATCCAAAATATCTATAGGTTATTGTTTATAAGAAAGATTATGATCTAGTGGTATGAATTTTCAGTTCAATGCTGTAGACGTCGAAAAATGCTCACGAGCTGAAGGAGGTTTTGGCGCAACAAAACGAAGACATATTTTGACCCGGTGATCCATTCTAGGGGGCCCAGAAGGGCCATGTGAAAAAATCATAGGTGTGCCTGAAAAAAATCACTCCCCCACAGAAACTCATGGTATTCGTGGAAGTTTTCCACACCTGTGCGGAAAACTTCTACGCCGAGTGGAAACATCCGCACTGGAATAGGAACATCCGCGCCACCGACCCCGGGCGCAAAAATTTGTGTGTGCTGTCCTCGCATAGATGATCTTTCACGCTGTAGACACTGGTGCGCCATCTTTCATATGGGCCTATTTTTGCACGGATCGGGTGACCCCAAGTGCCTATAAATATATGGGCTCCCCTTCAACATCCAATGGATAAAGAATCTGAACTGTCTCTTCTACGCAAAATTCACCTCTCTTACATGCCAAAGATGGCCTTTAGGTACGAGATTTTTCATGACAGGTCACCCCGGGGTCCGCCTTCGTGCGAGAACACTCGGGATTAACCCTCGTCCAAATCTCTTTGAGTCCCGTCTCCTACGCGGAATCACTTCCAACTGCACGCAATCCTTTCTAATTGTGTGCAAGCTCTTCCAATTCCACGTAACCCTTACGCCTTGCATGCAATCTCCTCTATTTTTGCGCAAAACCTTAGCTCAAATTTATGTGCCCAGACTCTCCAATTGCATGCCAACCTGGGATTTTACACGCAAGTGACTCAATTGTGCGCCGACCCTTCATTTTTCACGGAAGCGGCTCAATTACATTCCGACCCAGTCTTCTACGCACAAGTACGTCAATTGTGCACTGACCCAGTCTTTTCTGTGCAAGTACCTCAATTTCATGCGGAATCGACATTTTCTATGCAACACTTCTATTTTTCACGCAAGCCTCCCTTCATGTGTGCATGTGTTCTATGTATCTCTTTCGGACATCATTTTTGGGTGCCTCCCATGCCCGAAACATCTACGGAACACACCGTTTTCCCATACAACCTTCTAGGCTCGTACAAAGTAACTTTAAAGTCCCTTCGGCAGTGTTTCACATTGGATTTCTTTGCCTCATGCTTCTTCACATAGGCTCACTAACAACTATTGCTTATTTTCATAGCCACCATTCTATGAACCCCTAGTGGGATCACCTCACAACACCCCCTAACCATGACATTGCCTTTCCTTTATATTCACCAAGGTGTATAAGGTGCCAGATATGTAAGTCCTAGGGGTGCAGAGTACACCCACTTCGTCCGATCTGCACGACATAAAACTACCAAGAGACATCATCCTCAGCACATGACGTTAAACTATGACCTCACCCTGTGCCTTGCAAGTGGGGTGCCCCGTCTCGGACATTATCTACACCCACTGGTCTCCACGGGAGTGAGATCATTCCCCACATAGAATGAAATCCTCTATAATGGAACGACATTTGTCTGTGGGGAAAGGGAAACCACCATGGTTTAAGCCCCCTAGCCTTTATGACTGGAGGAAGTATCCCTGCCATTCCTTTCTTCAGTGCCAAATCCATCTCCCACTTGGCATTGTCGCCACAGGGCCTCCATCCTAGAGTAAGTCCCAATCTCCCTGGGCTACTAACCACATGTATGCCCCTGTTTCCTCTTTGTGCTGCTAACCATGAGTAAGCCCATGTTTCTTCTTTGGGATGCTAACCACATGTAATCCCCACTCTACTTTCCGTGGACGCACATTTCACGACATGATAGTTAGGTCTTTGCTGCCTCTTGTTTCTCACACTGGGCATGACTGATGTGGGATTAGAAAAAAAAATTGACCATGACATCTTTCTGGGAAGCCTATAGTGTCAGTCCCACACCATACCTGAACTATGATGTCTTTGATCCTGGCCAAGGCAGGGTACGTAAGAAGCCTCCCTGATGTTCAAGCCCACCACCCATTGGTCTCGACCATCTTCACGTCGGTTCACCAAAACAACCTGAACTACGAGGTCTTTGATCCTTGCCAAGGCGTGGTACGTAGAAAGCCTCCCTGATGTTCTAGCCCACTAACCATTGGTCCCAAACATCTTCACTTCGGTTCACCACACCCAAACTGAACTACAATGTCTTTGATCTTTTCCAAGGCAGGGTATGTTGGAAGCCTCCCTGAGGTTCAGTCCCAACAACCATTGGTCCCGACCATCTTCACATCAGTTCACCAAACTCATCCTGAACTACAAGGACTTTGATCCTTGCCATGGAAAGGTATGTAGGATGCCTCCCTGAGGTTCAATCCCACCACCCATTGGTCCCAATCATCTTCAAATTGGTTCATCAAACCATTCTGAACTACGTGGTCTTTGATCCTTTCCATGGACGGGTATGTAGAAAGCCTCTCTGAGGTTCAAGCCCAACACCTGGTCGCTCTGACCCCCCTTCACGTCAGTTCCCACTCCACCCGAACTACGTGGACTTTGATCCTTGCCAAGGAAAGGTATGTAGGAAGCCTATACAAGGTTCAAGGCCACCATCTATCTATGCCCCATGTCCTCCTTCACATCGGTTCAACCCCTTCCAGTGGTAAGCCGATGTGACCCCATCAAGTGGTAAGCTGTTGTGAACCCATCTAGCGGTAAGCCGATGTGACCCCAGCTAGCAGTAAGCCGATGTGACTCAACCCTGCAGTAAGCCGATGTGACTCCGTCTAGTGGTAAGCTGATGTGACCCCATCCAACGGAAATCCGATGTGACCACCTAGTGGTAAGCTGATATCACCCCATCCAGTAGTAAGCTATTGTTACCCGGTCCAATGGTAAGCCGATGTGACCCCATCCAGCAGTAAGCCAATGTGACCCCATCCAACGGTAATCCTTTGTGACCCCATCCAGTGGTAAGCCAATGTGACCTCCTCCAGCGGTAAGCCAATGTGAACCCATCCAACGGTAAGCTGTTGTGACCCCATCCAGAGGCAAGTTGTTGAAATCCCCAATTGGCGGTAAGTTGTCATCAGATAAACTTTGAGGACTTTGATTCCCTGAAATAGGGATATATAGGAGGTCTCTTCGAGACTAAATCCCAGCATCACTGTGGTCCTTGAGTTGACTCCATCTCATTCTCCACTTATATCACTTAAAAATCCATCATCCATCCTGATTCTTACCCGGGCCGCCACATCCCAGTGGGATCAAGCCACCTAGTTCCCCATTCCCCTTAACAAAAATCGGGAAGCTAACCACATGTTGGCCCAACATCAGTGTTTCCTATAGGGGTTGCGCCTATCAGATCCACTCTAATCAGTGTTCTAATCAGTCTGACCAGTCTCCGCCAGATGTCAAACTCATGGCATACCCTATGTTAAACATGAGAAGTTGAGGAAAACCTCAGATGCATGCCTATGACATTTTATTCTCCACATCCAACGCGGGATGCCTCGGGCTTCTGTGGCCTTGATAAGCCTTATAATAAGTGGAAGAAAACTAGAAATGCCAATGTCCCAATGTCTAGACATTCCATTGATTTCCAACGTAACTACTCCCTCGACCGAAGGTTGCTTCACTGACCGGACCCTTTGGAATGTCCCAAAACAAGCAGTGTAATTAACAGACGTCCATGAAGATATGGCACTGGGAAGTGTTTCACAAACAATGTCTTAAATATATAAGGGAAACCTGGAATAGGTGACATGTTTTGGGGAGGAATCCATGGAAGGAATAAATGACATCCCATCACCCCATTTCGATTAAGGAACAGACATCCCTAAACAAGTTACAGATGTCGCCCGCCTTTGGAGAGTAGGAGTGCGGGGCAACAAATAGCGCCCTCGTCCCCCAACAAGACAGATGAACGCACCCCAATGAAAGCTTTGGAAACAGAAATGGTGAACCCGATGTGAAATTATTCTACTCAACATGAAGATTAGTAGTGTTCAAGACATTAGTGGATTATCATGTCACCAGATCCGACTATCCGGCACCAGGTCCTGCCATGAAAATAATGGGCCTGGCATGAAACTCACCAGAAGTTGGGGAAGTAGAACATTGGACGTCCCAGTCTATGATGTTTTCAGGGTGGACCCCTCTTACCGGTCATGGAAGCTGAGATGGCGCTGGGGCCCTGGTCATCGATTCCTTTATCATTCAGAACTGCTGAGTTAATCTACCTATTTTCAGAAACCAATTTGCTACACCCGAAACTTGGTCACCAATTTCCCACCAATGCAGGGGAAGGGGAAATACCAGCACAACAGTCCCATGCGGTTCCACCTCTTCTACGACGGTCTCAATGGCCATGACCGCTGGGCGCCTCTGCCCCATCTCTCCTTCAGAGTTCATCTAATGAAGGGTGACGAATGACCTCGTACACCGGTACGAGGAGGAGGGTATTATCTTGACTCAGGATATGGCCCGGCTAGATTTAGAGGCATCTGCGCCTCATTGTCAATGTCGATCCTAAGGGCTGCGTATGAAGACACTTCTCCGCAATCCAAAAAAATAACCGTTTCAGGAGACTATCCCGAGAAAGCTTCAATCACTACCTTCCCTACGCCGATGAGGTAGGGGATATCCGGGTCAACCCAGCTAGGATCCCAATCCACGGGTTCCTAGCAAGGGATCCCACTAGGCCACATCATCACCATCGCCCGGTATTATTAGATGAATAGAAGGTAATCCATGTACCTGCACCACCAGCTCCGGTCTGTCTGACCTAACGCCAGCATCGGGCGCAAGCTAAAGAGGATTCCCGCCAAGGGGCGTCAACATCAACGACTACTGTGGCCCAAGCCACCGCTGACGCATATCACCAGCTCCCTGTATATTTTTAGTAAAGAAATTTATATGCCCGACCTGGATCGAGGCCCCAACCGCCCCACGGGTAGGCTGGGTTGACTCTCTTGGTCGAAAAAACAAGCAGTGGCCGCCGCAGACTAACCTGTGGCAACGAAACCCAGTACGGAGGTCCTCCCCATACAACTACCATGGAAAACACAAATCTTCCCCGCTTTTAGGCTTGGAATGGAGGTCTATCTCATGCCACCTTCAATCCAAATGAGGGTCCTCCTCACAGCGGTGACGCTCAATACATAAGTCTCTCTCATGCCTACTATACCAGATATGGAGTCATTCCTCCCGCCACATATTATTGGTATAGGGACATTGCCCACCCGATCACTCTCCAATGTAAGGGCCCTCCCCGTGTCCTCATAGCAGCTGGCGAAGGTCCTCCTCAACACAATAATCAAAGGAGTGATTGACAGATTCACTTCACCAGTGTCCAGCACAGAGGTCCTACCCTTTTTTCATATCGACTAGTCCGAGGACCATCCTCGCACTGATGTCACCAGGGGAAACAAGCATGGAGGTACACCCCATGCTCATACCGATTCCAGTGGAGGTTCTGCCTACTCCATCAATTACCAAGGAGGTCCTCCCCATGTCCCCTTTGATATCTATCCCGGTGCTCCTCACACCCCAGCTTACTCAGGTGGAAACCCTCTCCGCCCCAGCACTAGTATGGCTAAAGGACCTCCTCATGTGTGGAATCTACCATGTCCTGAAGAGCCATACAGGGGAAGGAAGGCGGGTCGTCACTGCCATAAAAATAATTTTGGGAAGGTCCAGATAGAGATCAAACCAGTTTTCTTCTAAGACTTTAAAGCAGAGTATGACTCAACACAGGAACCCTCCCCTTGCTCCTCCGAGTGAAGGGTTGGGGAAACAACGAGACACATCAGCCTAGTAATCCCAGAATGAGAGGTCCATCAGATTCCCACCTCCCTCTATAGGTATATCTAGGAGGAAGAAAATTTTTCAACCCCGCAGGTTACAGTTATGTAATCTCCACCGTTGTCACCAGAATCACTCTCTACCTCGACTAGAGATCACATAGAGTTGTTCTGGGGACCAATGGTGGGTGACCTGCAGCACAACCCATCGCCAGTAGCCCCAGCCCCTGCACCAAGAACTGTGGCCATCATCCCATCCTACCATGATGTGGTGAATAAGTCACTACACTCATCGGAGGACAACTCGAGATGTGGCAGTTTTTCGGCTCGCTCGCCGTACTCTCTGCTGGCCAGCCTACCATCCCAGCGGTCTGATTTGGTACCGCAACCTGTTGCTCAGCCACCTCCGGTTAACGAGTGTGGTAATGAAGGGACATACCCTAAATCCGAGCATAGGAGATTATGTAATATTCTCACAGCGGACCACTTCCCTAAGATGTTTTGGCCCATGGAATCACCAAATTTCTGCACACTGGAATCCCTCACCCAAGAGGAAGTTGAGGGTTTCCATTAAACCCTATGGGCGACACACTTTCATATTCATCATCAGTGAGTGGTTTATCCTACAATCCAAGATCATTTTGAGGAAATTGGAGAGAAATGTCATCAAGTTGATTTGGCTGCACTCCCTGTGGTCTTGTGCCATGAGTAACCAAGTCGCCATTGGGCCCTCCAATAACAATGCATTCAGAGTTTCATGGCACTCAGTAAGATTATCAAGGAGGCTTCCCCCCGCCTATAGATCTATGTATGGGGACAATATGATGCCCTCCTCTTAAGTCTTATTTTATGGCAACCCGACTCTCTATGCAACATTAAGGACATGCCCCCAGGTAAAGTCGTGGTCAACATGAACACTCTATCAGAAGAGGAAAATGAGATGGAGCTCCTGGATGGGTACCTTCTCCTTGAAGGCATTACAGTACTACTGGACCCCTTACAGAGTGTTACTCGTCAATATAGGATCCTACTGGGACTCCCTATTCCCACCGAGGCATTGGTCCTTATCTTAAATCACAGTAAGGGTAAAGAGCATATCAGAGCTGCCAAACCCTCCGACCCGTCTGGCTCAGTGCAGAAGATGGAGGAAGACGCCGAAAAATCCGCATTGTGTCAGCAACTTGAAAAATAGAAGAAGTTGGTCGATGAACTCCTGGATGAACGAGCTGCAGAGAGACGGCCATACTACGGTAATCCTAGGCCATGGAAGTAGGGGCAGGAACAACTTCCCCTCAGCGAGCTACCTCTAGGCGACCCTTACCATCTTTCACCCGCAGGCAGGGTTGAAGCCGGAACTTAAGGAAAGAAGGTGTGGTATGTCTTACCAAAACCTCGGAAACATCTTGAAAATCCAGGTGACCTAGCACGTGTTCCCCCAGCTACCTCAATCATCATGCCACCAGATGCTCCATGAGCCGCAAGGCCTGCTTACCATGTTGATGAACTTGCCAAGGAACTTGTGGTTAGAGATCCCCGTCAAGATAGGGACCCCCACCTAGATGATCCAATGGCGACAATAATTGCCCACCTTGAGGTGTTGGAAACGTGATAGATAGAAATCCCACCATATGGAAAGCCATATCCAGCATGGGTGGATGATATTCCAGCACCTATGAGTTTCAGGAATCCCAAATTTTTCCCATTCAATGGGATATGGGACCCACCGCATCATCAGGACAACTTCACCTCAAGGTGTGGGCCAATGTTAGGGACTCCAGTGCAGCTAGAATTTATTCCAGTGGATCTAGATCTACAACCTCACAGAGTTCCACCCCCATAGGCATAGCCTTTATCCCAACAGCAGCCCCCTCAGAATTGACAGGTGCCCCCGTCTAATGCGCCGCCATTGCCTAGGTTGGAAAATCAGGCCTCACCTCTTTGACAGGCTCCTCCTGCCCCCCATCAGGGTCAGGCTCCAAGGGACACCTTTCCAGATATAAGAAACTAGACCTACTCATTTAATGAGAATCAGGTCCCCGACTATTTCCAAAGTGCCTCAGAACAAGTGATTGTGCGTTTTCCTGAGCACGGCAGGACAGAAGTGGCGAACCTCACTGATCACCCAAACTACTACCCCTATCACTGGATCCTGGGGCACACTCTCAAGAAGTTCTATGTGTTCCAAGACTGGCTTCAAGACCAGGTCGATAACAATATAGTCAGGTTGGGCCCGACCCTAACACAAGTTGCATGTGTTTTCTAAGGGCCATATAGAAACAATGATGATGAATGTGGGTGGTTGCAGGTTTTTAAATGTGGGTCCCAGAAGTATGAAGACTAGATGAATCAAAAAACCGTCGCACGTTCCCATGATATCATTCATGCATGCTTGAATGTTAAAAAACCTTTAGAAGCCACAACCACCACTTATGCATCATTGTCTCATCCGGCCTCTTCCCAGAAGAGAAAGCATCGACGACACAAGGGAAAACAACACGACCTGCCAATGCCATCTTCGTTCTGTAATCTATGAGACTTCATGCCCCCAAAGATTGTGATTCCTCATAGAATCTGCCCAGTAGTGGATGAATCTTCTACTAATAGTCAAGGGTATGCTTTGGTTAACACCGTGGAGTTGGTAAGCCCTTATATGACTCCCGACGACGGGGAGCGCCAGGCGGATCTCCCCAACGTCTCCAGCCGAAGCCAACGTCTGTAGAGCCATGGACATATGGGTCATCAAGTCACATCAGTTGGCACTTACATCTAGGATGTGCATGACCATAAGACCATAAAGTAGGCCCAGCGTAGAGCTCAGCACGTGCAACCTCCTCATCTGGTGTCATCAGACCCGCCTCCACTGCCGTTTGTTCCACTGGATCAGGTAGAGCCACCTTGACCATGCCGCGAACAGCCACGCCCTACTAAAGTCCAGTATCAGTCGTACAACCCTCATCTAGTAGCCACTCTGTAGGATCCGACTAGTGAGCATCAGAATATGCCCATCACCGGTCAGCCTTCGGTCTAACCGGTAGGGACCATCATTCCTCCTAACATAGAGCGACCTCCTACAACCATAAGTTCATACCTGGCATGAAAGTATGATTCTCTCAAGCACCTTTCCTGCATCCCAGCAAGGATTTCTATCCTTTAAGACCTTCGCATATCTGAAGATATCCATGAGGCCATCACTGAGGCTTTAAGAATCCCACTCCAGTTTGAGATGGAGGTAGCAGCTGTAGAGGCCTTTCATGCAGAAGCGATAGAGAATGCTGAAATCCAGGACATTATCTTATTCTCCAGAGAAGATGAAGTTTCTCCCATACAGGGTTACATTCACCCATTGAACATCACCGACCAATTTAATGGCATGGAGGTTCACCACTATCTTGTTGACACCAGATCTGGGATTAACCTTATCCCGACATAGACACTGTGGAAGCTGGGGTTTTCTAAAGATGAATTGACTCGCTCTGACTTAAAAATCCAGGGATATGAAAGAAAAAAGCAAACCTCGGTCAGAAAGATCAATTTAAAGACCCAGTTTATTGGCATGGTTGCCATTATTGGGTTTATGGTTGTCCCCCAAGACACCGTGTACAATGCATTGATGGGAAGACCATGGCTCCACATACACGTGGTGGTTCCCTCATCGTATCAACAGTGCCTCATGTACTCCCTCAATGGTCGAGTGGCTGTGCTCCAAGGTGACTTGTCTCATTTTTCCACTTGTGAAGCCTGATACCTAGATGAAGACTATTATAAGAGCAAGGAAAAGAAGATTTAGGCCAGTGAGGTTGAACTCATTGCGGTTGAAACTAACCCCTGGGAAGGTCTGGATGATGCCTACATCTTCCCGATCCATTTATTGGAGGCCACCACCCCTGATATATGGCAATGTTTTTTTTGTCTCTAGTACAAGGGGAAGAATATTCTCAGGTCCAAGTGATGTAAAGAGATCACTTCGTACTCCTATACAAATCAAGCTTAGGGGATCTCGGAGCCTCCTACCCCTATAAGGTATCAAGATGTCCACCCCATGGAAACGAAAATACGTCATACTTGATTGTTCCACCAGGATATAACCGGATCAAGATAAAACACCATTATTGATTTGATATCATCAAGCAAGGACCCTTAGGCCGAAGGCCCGATGAGATCAGATCGATAGCCTTCATTGATATGGTTTAGGTAGTACATGAATCACCCAATGTGTTGTACACTACCGCTCAGGCTGGTACTAGCCTCTCGTAGGGGGATATCGACCTTGTGGAAGATCCTCCCACAGGGGATTACTCCTCCGCAAGCAAATAAGAGGATTTCAAGGAACCTCCCCCTTCCTTTGAAGAGGGCATCTCTGCCATGGTAAATTAACTGGTACAGGTGACCCTTGGTAGCATGGTAGACCCGAGACCCACATTGATCAATGCCGCCATGTCCCTCGAGGAGCAATAGTGGTACTTAGACTTCCTAAAAGAGAACCGTGATGTGATAGCCTGAATTTATGACGAAATGAAAGGACTAGATACTTAGGTAGCCATCCACCACCTCGGTCTTCCGGCAAATCACCGTGGGTTCAAGCAGCCTCTCAGAATGATGCACCCTTCTTACGGTGCCATGGTCAAGGCCAAAGTTGACAAGCTCATCAGGGAAAACTTCATTAAGGAGGTCTGCTACCCCAAATGGCTTACCACCATCGTAACAGTTACGCAGAAGAACAAACAGACCAGTGTCTACATCAACTTCCAGGATCTCAACCGTCACTGTCCGAAGGATGATTTTCCCCTCCTCCTAACGAAATTGTTGATCGATGATATAGCCGGGTTCTAAGACCTCTCCTTCATGGATGTTTACTCTGGGTGAAACCAAATCTAAATGAACCCTGGGGATGAAGAGTCTACAGCCTTCAAATCACCACAAGGTACTTTCTATTATCAGGTTATGCCTTTCGGCCTAAATAATGTAGGTGCCACCTATCAATGATCCATGCACCACATATTTAATCCAATCCTCTAGTCATTGGTGGAGTTTTATGTGGACAATATGATGGTCAAATCTCGTCAGCGCCTGGACTATCTCAAAGACCTTGAGAATGTATTTGTCTTCCTCCATTCTCACCACTTGAAGATGAACCCCTTAAAATGTGCCTTTGGGGTCACCCACGGCAAATTTTTTGGCATCTTTGTCAGATATAGGGGCATCGAGATCAACCTAGAGAAGATCAAGGCCATCATCCAGATGCCTCCCCCAAGAAATATTCAAGAGGTTTGATGTTTTCAATTCCACTTTGCCTACATACGCCGATTCATTATGAATATTTCCAATAAGTGTAAGCCCTTTTCTTGGATCATGAAGAAAGGCACCACCTACAAATGGGACGAAGAGTGTTAGACCGTGTTTGAGGAAATCAAGCAGTATCTGCTCTAGACTCCATTATTAATGCCACCTATCTCTATAAAACCATAGGTCTATTATGTGACTTCCCTGGAACAATATCTTGGCACACTTCTCACTCAGAAGAACAATGAAGGGACATAGAACAACCTTTACTACCTCAGCTGCATGCTCCTCGATACGGAGACTAGATACTCCCCCATTGAAAAGAGCTGCCTTGCATTGGTATTCACAGTATAGAAATTGTGACATTACTTGCATCATCATGAGGTACAACTAGTGTCTTGGGTAGACCCACAAAATTATATTTTAAACCGCCCCATATAGATAGGTCGTCTCACTCGGTGGGAAGTGATTCTCTAGTACTTCAATATCAGATTTTCCCTCAGAAATATATTAAGGGGAAATAATTAAAATATTTCCTTATTACCCATCTGCCTCTCACTGGACATTCCTTGGATCTTGATTTCCCTGACGAGGTGATCCTCTTTGTAGACCAATCCATACCGTGTGGGCTGATACACTTCGATGGTGCTTCCTGAAGCCCCATCTGTAGGAGGCTAAATGACCGAGGCTCAACAGGGCAGGCTTGGGTATCATATTTATTACCCCGACACAAGACATCTTGTCATAATCATTCCTATTTTCAAGAGGATGTAGCTACAATGAGGTAGAGTATTCGGCTCTTATCACTAGTCTTGAGCTGGCTCTTGAGATTGATGTGCCCTATTTGCATGTGAAAAGGGGATTCTAAACTAGTCATCAAGAAGATTAACGATGAATACATTGTCAGAAAGACAGAGCTCATACCATTGTTGGAGAGCACTCTCCATCTAATGGCCCAATTCCCTTCTCACCCAAAAGTTACTCATGTCCCTCGATCTTAGAACGGTCGAGCTAATGCCCTGGTTGGCTTGGCTACATCACTTGTAGAGCCTGAGCAGGAGGACCTGATTATCCATGTGGCACATCGGAGAGTCATTTCCCCTATATCCCTAGGTGATGAAGATGAGCTGTAGGTGAGCCATCATATCATTGGAGCCTCCACGTCAAGACCCCCATATGTAGTGGTTGAAGTGACTCCAAACTGAAGGGCCCCCTTTGTTGAATACCTCCAACACAGTTACCTCCTAGCTGATCGGGCCGAGCGCGAGGGAATCAGATGCCGAACATTACAGTTTACCCTCCAGGGTGGTCCCAGTCTTGATCAGATCCTCTACAAGGGAGAGTTTGATGGTTTTATCCTCCGCTGCATCCAAGGAGTCTAGATTTATTAGGTCATACATGAGGATAATGTCGGTTCCTACTGCACCCACCAGACTGGGCTGAAGCTGTCCCATCAGATCCGAAGACTGGGGTACTTTTGGCACTCTATGATCCATGACTGCATCGTGTTCACCAAAAGGTGTCATGCGTGTCATGTTCATGACAACTTCATGCATTGGCCACCAGAGCCTCTCCACACTACCATGTACTCTTGGCCCTTTGTAGTATGGGGAATGGAAGTCATGGGACCATATCCTCTGGTGATAACTCGCTAATGCCGGTTCATCCTAACCGCTATGGATTTCATTTTCATGTGGGAAGAGGCGATTCCGCTGAAGGAGGTCAAGGCCCATGCTATAGTTGAATTCGTGAGGTCCAATATCATCTATTGGTTTGGAGTCCCTCACATCCTACTCACTGATAAAGGCACTAACTTCCAAGAAGCTAAGTTGAAGAAGTTTTATGCCAAGTACAACATCCGCTACAACCAGACCTCCCACTATCATACGCAAGAAAAAGGATAGATCGAGGCATTCAACAAAATCCTCTCTAAAATTTTGTAGAAAATGGTTGGTTAGAATAAGAAGATTTGGTCAGACAAGCTCCCCAACACCCTCTGGGCTTATCAGACAATGACTGGTAATTCCACCCAAGTGACCCCATATTCCCTGGTGTATGGAACTGAGGCTGTATTGCCCATCGAGATTCAGTTGCCTTCATTATGAACAATGGTATATGACCATTAGGTGCTAGATAAGGTATCTAAAGTTCATCTGGATGAATTAGAAGTACTTGATGAGAACCTGCTTCACTACAACAAAAACCATGTTTAGCGGCGGTTTTGTGGGGGCGGTTTACAAAACCCCTGCTAAACGTTTTCTCCAAAAGGTTTCACGGCGGTTTTTAATAAACCGCCGCTAAAACCGAAAATATTTTCACAATCCCGACCCTTCTTCCCCCACCCCAATTTTTCCCCAAACCCTCGCGCCCTACCTTCTTCCTCTAACCCCCCGGCGACCCGCACACCTCCGGCGACCCTCGACCTCCGGTGACCCGCAACTTACGGCGACCCGCGACCTCCAGCGACCTGCAACCTCCGGCGACCCGCGACCTCCTACTCGATCAAGCAGAACAACTCTCCCCCATAAACACATTTTCATTCTTCTTTTTTTTCCTTCAATTAGTTTGTTTTTTATTGTTAATGATAATTTTTGGTAGGATAGGGGAATTATAACCCTTACGGTGTGATCTACGGGTTTTCTTTTTTATCACGCCCTAGATTTATGGTAGGATTCCCATGAAATTGACATTTTTAATTTGAAAATCATTAAATATGTGTTTTTATAACATTTTTTTATTTATATAATCTAATTTCAATATTTGTATATAATTAATTTCATTCGTAAATGTTGGTCTAATCTTGTTTTATGATATTTGACTTTGTTTTGTGAAATATCGCACACATAATGTCGGTCCTATTATGCTTGGATTTATAATATTAATTTCATCTATTTATTGTTGTTATACTTTTTTCTAGGTGTTAATTATTATTGTTCACCATTTGGTTAATTCATTGGGTTTGAAAAATCGGTGGTTTAGGCCTTATTTCATGAAAATGGTATTATATGATTATAGTTGTACATGCTGGTTTCTTAGTTAAATGTTTCATTTGTTTCTCACCAGATTTGGGATTTTTAGAACCATATTTTTCATTTTTAACAAGTTCTTGGAATGTAAATTGGTGTTTTTTAATATTTTGAGATTCAACTGAAACTGTTTTCTAAGAATTTCTTCCCTAGTCTTTAGAATGGTTCCCAATTGGATTTTATAGGAAAATTATATAGGTATACCTATTATCATATTCCTTTTTAATTATTTATACGACTAAAATTTATAGGATTCCAAATTTCATAAACTAGGGAGGTAGAATGTAATGGTTTAAAGGAATTTTTGAATATCCTTGAGTATCACATCTCTTATTCAATGGTGATATGTTCATATTTTCATTTAATATAAAATATATTTTGAATATTTCAAAAAATTAGATTATAATTATATTTCAGATACAGGAAAATGGATAATGAATTTTAAATCAACATCATAGATTCCATGAATGTTTCTCAAAGTCATGTTACTCCTATTGAAGGAATAATTGATTTAAAGATAATAGATTATCCACTCACATATCTCAGTATACCTTCTATTTATGAATATTTTCGAATTAATAATTTCAATTAAATAACTGATGAAATTTTATTAATAATACCAAAATAAGAAACTATATAACATTTATATGAGGGAAATATTAGCGTGAATCTCAATGTGTTAACTATAGTTTCCATTAATCTTCATTGACGAACTATGATCCAAATAGAGAACAAAATTTTATTCAAAATATTTTATCTAAATTCTTTTTGGACTTAAATGAAAATAATATTCCTTATTTGAAATGGTCAAGGAAAATTTCATTGCATACTGTTGAAGGAATATTATATATTAGGGGTCTTTATAAAGCCGTATAATCCCGTAGAACAAAATTATAATTGAAATATTTATATATCCAAGAATACTAGGATTATTTTTGGATGTAAAATCATATTCAAACAAATGATATATGGCTTGATTGAAATTATTGTTTTGGGTATGATTGGTGGATACCACTCACAAGATTCTCAACTGACAGCCTCTTCCCTTTCACATGAATATGTGGAATATACTCTGTCCTATAAGAAAATGGTGAAGTAGTATGTACCATCTTTGAGATACAATCTAGTAGGTTGTGGACTATCATCTCATGCAACATTATCCCCACCAGATAGTCCCCTACCACAATTGTATACAGAACCATTTTTTCATGTTCCTGAGCCACCCAAAGTATAAGAATGTGGAAATGAAGAGTTAAACTGCACTTCTGAGTGGAGAATATGATATGAAACTATAACCACTGATCAGTTTTCTGATATATTAAGGATGATCACTACTTCCAACATCACAATTCTGGGGTCACTCAATCATGATAGGGTTTTTTTTTCAAACCATTTGGGAGACACATTTCTGCCTATTGAACCTTATTTTGAATTATATAATATCCAAGAGCATGGGGATGAAATTTTCCATTAACGTTACATGGTTTATTTAGCAGGTCTTCTCGTGTCGTATCCACCCACATCAACAAGATACCACCAGTACCATCTACAATGATGTCTTCAGAACATTTTTCTAATCCATATAATTATTAAGGAAGTGTCCCCACCAGTACAGATTTGCATCGTAGGGAATTATGTTTCTCTCCACTTCAATCCCATCCTATGATAGCCAAATCTGCCCAATGACGTCAATAATGTGCCTTTGTGCATAGTCACCTTGAATATAGATGAGATTGTTACAGTTATGGAGTGATAAACTAAATTAAATTCTGAGTAAGAGGACCCACCCTTTGTGGTAGCACAACATCTACGGGACACCCCAAGTGTTGAAACCCACCATCAAAGAAAGACGCATGGCCTTTCAGATTCCTCTAAGTAATTACCCTTACACCAAGACCCCAACTAGGGTAAAGGACCGACGAGGACTACTAATCCCTATGACCCGTCTAGTTTAATGTAGAATATAGTTGATCCTAGTATGACTTCTATGTTTCAACATCTTTCCAAATAGAAGATTCCCATTAATGAGCTCCATGCTAATTAGTTTCTACAATATGGAGATATATGATATAATCTTTTCCTATATCCACTAGAAAATTAGGGGAATCCAAAATTCATTAAGAAAATAATTCTCTTTAATCTGTAAAATCAATTTCCTCTCAATTCGGTAAATTTAGGAGCCTATGACAAGTGATCACACTATTTATTGCATAATCCACCAAAATTGAATGAGAATCTTCCTTGATTGTTATGGATTGATATTCTTATGTGTATTGTTTTGAGTATGGTTGTGATATGGTGTGTGTGTGTTTGTGTGGAAATGGATAAATAAGAATGCGCACATGGCTTGGTGGTGGGATAAAGGACTAAGGCTCCTTCCATAGGTCGGTTTGGACTGATGCTCTAACCCCACCCAAGAATGCATGGGTTATGGAGTCGAACTGATTCTCTATACCCCTAATGGTTGAATTTTATGGAACTACCTAGACTGAGGCTCCAAGGTAAGTGTGATGTATTGTTAGGAATGTTTATACCTTGTGAGATAGGGAACTTGAATTATACTCTTATGCATGATAACTAACCCATATTTATGTTAACGTAGACTGGAATGTTATATGTGAAAGACTTTTGAATCATGACTTGTATCTAGTAATAGTTACACGATGTGTAACCTAGTTATACAGTGTGAAAGACTTTTGAATTATGTAGAAAAAGATGGTTAAAGATGAAAGTACAACAAATATTTGACTTCACCGTTTTAGGTATCTTACTAAATAAATGGTTAATAGATGAAAAAACATTGAAATTAAGTGGGGGAATTATCATAATGTGTTATCACTGTGTTGTATATAGTGAGAAGAATATTCATTGGCTTATAAACAAGTATCAACAACATTGTTCAAATTATGAAACTAAATATGGTAAAAAAACATTCCTTATTATTTTTATTGATCTATAATATTGATAAGTGAAGGTAATGATTATTAAACATAATCCAATGAGGGGAAACTATAGAAATGGGAACCCATGCATTGGTATTCTATACTAGTGATTTTGGATGGATGTTATAAATACCGACTGGTATCCCATTTTTAGATATGGAAAATAAAATAAAACATTTAATTGAGATGACCAAGCATGTGAGTACATGAGATGTTCAGGAAAGTTGTACTATTTTTTGTGAGGGTGTGGAAGTAATCTGAGTGGACCAATGTATCTCATTAATGTAATGGGGATAGAAATTGTTTGAGGCAACATAAATGGGTTATTGACAGTGTTATGATAATTGTGTATCCTGATATTCTTACTACTCCTCAATGAGGTGTTCACACTGTCTCCTAAGAACCAGACCTGTTTGGTTTGTCTGGGCATGCTAAGTAAGTGGTAAATGTGATCAATGAATCATCTTTATTATATTATGCATACTTTATGATCAATTTGTCATCTTTATTATATTATGATTCTTCAATCTTACACTATCATATATTTTGTGTAGGCACATTGTGATATACATGGATAAAAGCTGGATCACATTACCGAGGAACACACCTCAGTATGTAAAGGGTTTGAATGAGTTTTTAGATTTTGCGATTTCTAATCGATCCGTTAAAGGGAGAATAAGATTTCCATGTCCTAAATGTAAATTTAGAACATGGTTGAAGAGAGATGAAGTTTATGAACATTTAATACTGAAGCAATTCCCTGGTCAATATTTGTGTTGGAATTGGCATGGAGAATAGAACAATACAGAAATATTGAGCACTAATGTTAATCCACAGAATGAGGTCCCAAGTTCGTCGACAATGGAAAATGAAATTCAAAACCTCATAAATGATGCATTCGGCACTGCAAGACACCACTATCAGAATCAAAACATATCAGAACAACCAGAAGAGGGTGCTACAAATTGCAACATGACAAGGGATGTTTTTGAGACTGTAACACTAGTAGATCAAGATTGGAACATATCATTGGATCCTCCTCTTGATTCTGTAGAGCCAAATGTAACGGAAAACTTCACTGATAAAAATGTGTTTCATGATTTAGTTGAAGATGGAAATCAAAAGTTGTATAGTGGGTGTTTGAAATATTCAAAGCTTTCATTTCTGCTGAAGTTGTAACATATCAAATGTCTATGTGGAATTATAAATAAGGCAATGTCCATGATATTGTAATTGATTCGTGATGCATTTCCTGATGCAAAAATTCCAGAATCTTTTTATGATATGAAAAAAGTTGTTAACAAGCTTGTTCTGAATTATATAAAAATACATGCGTGTCCCAATGATTGTATGCTTTATTGGGGAGAGGAATCAAGTAGACAGAATTGCAAGAGATGTTCTTATTCTAGATGGCAGTCAACGGGTGATGTTGGAAGTCTGACTGAACATAATTTCATAAAGAAGAAGAAAATGAACACACCTGCAAAGGTTTTGCATTACTTTCCTTTGAAGTTGCGATTGCAAAGATTATTCATGTCATCAAAAACCACCGAACACATGAAGTGGCATTCTGTAGATAATAACAATGATGTGTTAATGAGACATCCAAGAGATTCCCAATCATGGAAGACATTTGATTCATTACAGCTATATTTCTCAGCTGATCCTAGGTATGTTCGATTGGGATTGGCTGCCGATGGATTCAACCCATTTGGGACTTTGAGTACAAGTTATAGCATTTGGCCAGTTGTTTTGATCCCTTATAATCTGACTCCGTGGATGTGTATGAAACAATCATCTTTTATCATTTCAATGATTATTCCTGGAAAAAAAATTCCTGGAAATGATATTGATGTATACTTGCAGCCTTTGATTGAAGAATTGCAGGAGTTATGTAGTAACGGTGTTGAGACATTTGATGTTTTTTCTAAAACAATGTTCAAAATGCATGCTGCTTTACTGTGGACCATTAGTGACTTCCCTGGGCTTGGGAATTTATCTGGTTAGAACACTTATACAGGTTTGGCTTGTCCCGTTTGTAAGTTTTATTTTGAGCCTAAACGGCTACCTCACAGTAGAAAATGGTGCTTCTTATTCCATCGAAGATTTCTCGATGCATCTCATAGATTTCGGCTGAACAAATCAAAATTTAATGGTTTCATTTATCGTAGACCACCTCCAAAGTTGTTAACCGGTTCTGAAATATTGACACAACTTGAAAATGTTGAAACAGAATTTGGGAAGGTTCATCATTTGAATGATAGCGGAAAATGGGTCCGAAGTGCATCGTCAAGTGAAATCAGAACGCAACAATGGAAGAAAAAAAGTATATTCTTTAAACTTTCGTATTGGGAATTTAATTTGTTGCGCCACAATCTTGATGTGATGCATATTGATAAGAATGTCTGTGATAATTTGATTTTCACATTACTTAATGAGCATGTAAAGTCGAAGGATCATCTTAATTCTCGCAAAGACTTATGAGTAATGAACATAAAACGCGATCTCTGGCCAGATGAGAATGAAAAGTATGCTCCGGCCATTTTCGCAATGAAAAATAGGGATAAAGATACGTTCCTTCGAATTTTAAAGAATGTGAAGGTATCTGATGGGTATTCGAGTAACATCTCGAGGTGTGTTGACTTGAAGAATCGTAAGTTACATGGATTGAAAAGTCACGATTCACATATTTTGTTACAGCAGTTACTACCATTGGTATTGCGTACATTATTACCTGAAAAAGTTACTGCTGTTGTACTCCAATTCTGAAAATTTTTCAGGCAATTATGTGAGAAATTTGTACATCCATTTTAGCTTGACAACCTTCAGGAGAGGTTTGTATTGACTCTTTGTGCAATGGAGATGATCTTTCCTTCATCTTTTTTTACTATCATGATGCATTTAACTATGCATTTGGTTGAAGAAGCTAAATTAGGAGGCCCCATTCATTATCGATGGATGTATCCAATTGAGAGGTATTTTATTTATATGTTTTCCAGTTAACTAAATTTTTTATGACATTTAAATAAATTAATAATATTATTATTTTATTTCACAGATATCTTGGGCATTTGAAATCATACGTGAGAAATAAAGCTCAACCAGAAGGCTCTATTGCTGAAGCCTATTTTGTCGAGGAATTTCTTACCTTTTGTTCCAGGTATTTAGATGATATTGAGACAAGATTTACTCGAGTTGGACGTGTTGATGACACATCAACTCAATCTCAAATGCATTAGAAATAATAAATATTTACTGCTATTGGCCGATCAGTTGAGAGGACCTCAAATGTGACACTGACAGAATTGGGATTATTACAGGCACATAGATACGTGCTGCTGAATAGTGAAATTGAAAATCCATTTATTAAAGAGTTGAGGATACAAACAAAGAGAATAATTAGAGGCCGAACATGAAATGAGAAAGATATAACGAAAGCTGTGAATAAAGAGCTTGTAGAATGGTTTGCACGACGTGTAAGTTCATAAATATTGCAATAAATAAGAATATTAGTTTGACACTTACAATTTGAAAATCTGTTAAATTATATTTCTTTTTTCAGATCATGAATACTGATACTCGAGTAGACTTGTCAGAATATTTGAAGTTTCTTGCTAGAGGTCCTATAAATCAAGTTAGAAAGTTCGACGCTTATAATGTGAATGGATTTAGATTTCGTACAGTTGATCGAGAAGTGGGTTTGAAAACACAAAATAGTGGTATATTTACATTTTATGAAGTGGGATACTATGGAAAGCTACATGATATTGTTGAATTAAACTACCATGGACATTTTTCTGTTGTTTTATTCAAATGAAAATGGGTCGATATTATCAGAGGCGTTAAAAGAGATTCATTACAATTTACTTCTGTGAACTTCTATTGCTTGATGGATGTTGGTGATCGTGAAATGCATGATCCATATATCTTTTCATCGCAATAAAAAATGGTATATTATGTGAATGATGTTGTGGATGAAGGGTGGAGTGTAGTTACTCACGTAATACAAAGAGATTTGTATGATATGGGTGATGAAGTGAAAGATTTGACCTCTGAAGTTGAATGTCATCAACAACAGGAAGCAGAATTATTTTTCCATCATGATATTGAAAATATTAGTCTTGTAAGGATGAATGAAGTGGATGAAGCAATGGAGTAGGAAACCAACATTATTGAAGGGGAAAATGATTGTATGTACAATTATTCATTCATGCAACAACCACTTGTTTCATTTCTACAGTCATTCATTATCATTGTTATATATATTTGGTTTGTTAGTACTGGGCATCTATTATCATTTTTAATTTTTTTTTCTGCATAATTTTTTTGAAATATATATTCTGAACTTAATTTTATTTGATTAAATGACAGGAATGCCAAGGAGGAAGCGGTATACTATTTCTTCTAGTTCTGCGACGGATGCCGATCCATCTGTGTCACTCCCCACGACATCTGAGGCACCAGCTACCTACACCCCTGCACCATCTCCCCCTTCACCATCTCTCACACCATTAGAGAGCCTCCCATTAGAGGCTGATTCATCGACTCCCCCTACAGGTGCCTCATCAGTTGGGCGGTGACAGACCCCTTCCAGTTCATCCCGAACACACTGGAGGGTCACAGTCATAGGTATAAATTTTAATTAAATAAATTTATTGCATTTTGTTTATACTAATTATTTGATCATTGAAGATGACAAAAATAAAACTGTGGAGAAACACATAAAAAGCTCAGATGTTTGGAACTTGAATAGAGAAAAGATAGTCGTTCCATTTGATTCTTATGGGGTCCCTACGGATGATGCTCCGGGGTTACTTGGCCAGATTATAGGTCAGTTGGTAGCGGAGCCCATTTCCCTTCCCATTTCATATGATGATTGGAGACATATTCCTCCAAACTGGAAAAATGAAGTTTTTGATTCTCAAATAAAGGTAATTTTATTACATTATGGTTTAATTGAATGTCATGTTACTAATATGTTCAAAATAAATTTCTGTATACAGATGTTCTTCCACTTCATAGTTGCTGATGTGATAGCATGGAAGTGGACATTGAAAAATCTCGGTAAAAAATGGAAAGATTTCAAATGGAGATTGTGGTGTGAAGTCAATGATACTTCGTTGACCTTGGAACAAATGTATGACAAGCTACCCAGTGGGGTACCGAAAGAGCAGTGGAAAGTTTTTGTTGATAGACATCGTGATGATAAGCGGATGGTATTGAAATATATATTATTATATTATCCTCATTTTACATTAATACATGTATATGAAGAGGAGATGACATTGGATACATTACTGTTAAATTTTAGTTTATTTATTTCAGGATCTGTCATGACAGAATGCATCAAACAGGGCGAAGCAAGTCATCCCTCACACGGCGGGCTCAAAAAGCTTTTCTAGAAGCCGAATGTCATTGGTAATATTTTAAATAGTTTAAATATTTATAATAAAATATTATCTATTAAATATATTGAATTTTTGATTTATCTTTGCTTAATGCAGTCACATAATTTAGGGCACGAAGCCTCCCGAACTGAACTGTGGTTGGATATTCACAGAAAATCAGATGGATCTTTTGTTAATGAGCCTACCAAAGAAGTTGGGGTATGAAGTCAAAAATTTTAACTTATTATCAGTTTTTACTGTGTTAATATGTATTGATATTTGATTTATAGGTAAAAATTAAAGAACTATGGGATGCCAGTCCTGGGAAGTCCTACTCAGCCTCCCAGGATGACCCGGTTGCTCAAGTCCTTGGGAAGGAGCATCCTGGTAGAGTGCGCGGGATGGGTTTGGGACCCGTACCATCTGAGGTCTTTAGCAGGCTATCAGGGATTCCAGCCGCATGTACTCCTGGTTATGGTCAGCCCATACCTGAAGATGCTTAGAGGGAGATTTCTTCTCTACGAGCCACCGTTCAAGACCAAGGGGCTCAGATATCCACTATGCAGAAAGTGTTGACTGATTTATATCAGCAGATGAGCAGATCTGCCCCCAGTGGTAGTGCACCGAGTGGTGGTGATCAGGTAAATCACAAAAAATCACAATCATTTAGTTTGAAAACTTTTATTGGTTTTAAGTTTAATTATAAATATGTAACAATATTTAATTTTCAATATAATGTTCTTACAGGTGGTAGCAGGAGATGGAGGTGGAGAGGGTGAAGATGCATCATCGGACCATGAGTAGTATTGTTGATGTGATCAAAAGATGTTTTATGGGTTATGTGATTTTCGTGACCTAGAATGGATCATGTAGTCCACGTAATGTTTTCCATGTTATGCACTTATTTTGTTTGATTAGCACAACTTATTCTCTATTAATGGTTACATATCTTCTAATATATTCTCTATTCTCTTTAAATATGTCCTCTATTTCTCAAATGTCTTCTTATGTGGTAGACTGGAGAGACCTTATTTCCTGGAACCATAATGTCAATCATCGATATAAAGTATTTTATAACAATAATGTTTTAAAGGTTCTTATTCTGACTGAACATCAACTCATTTAATCCTCGTTCCTCATCCTTATAGGACAAACGACTAGTAGTGATCCCTCCCCTATCTTCTTTGGCACATTTTGATCCATACACTTTAATCCTTTATGGAATAAAATATTTTCAATTAATATAAGTGGATAATTGTGTTTGGGAACCCTGGTCCTCATAGAAGGTATACCCATTAGAAACCATATTTTCATAAAAACATTCCATATTAATTTCTTACTCTACTAAGGGTTTTGTATATTTCGATTCCTACCATACCACAAGGTCCCCCCTTGTTCCATATTAATTTCTTACTCTACTAAGGGTTTTGTGTGGGGATAACCACGATTAGTAAAAATGATATGTGATAATTCCCATGAATATTCATTGAAGTCATTATCTGTGATGTTGTGGATAATTCATCTTATTGTGTTTCACTATATGGTTTAGGAAGTTGTATAGTGATGTTATTGACCAGATTGGTTGTGTAGTACAAGGGGATGTGATTCATTGGTCGATTTTCAGGTATGTGATTTTGGTAGTAGTGAAATGTGCTATGAAGAGGTTGTGGTACATGGTTATGGGGTCATGGATGTGGTGTAGTGGTTGTAGAATAATGTTTTTGTAGCAGATTCGTTGATTTGGTATGTGGTGATAGAGTTTCATGATGGTTTTAAGGAGTATTTTATTTTGTGATATGGGTTAGGCAATGTGGTGTGGAAACAATGGTGGATGTGTGGTGTTGTGGTGATAGTTTTGTGAGTTGAATTAGTTGTAGCATGGAGTGGATATGTCAGTTTCTCGGTTATCCATGAGATGAACTATGTTGATAATGTAAATGATCTAGGTTATTAAATAAAAAATATTTATTGGAAATAGATATGTTATAAATTAATCAAATGAAAATGTAAAGTGTAATGTGAATTGTAATGGATAAAAAATAAAGGTGGTGAAACATGTATGTGGAAAGTGGAATTTTGTGTTGATAGTGTTGTGATTGTCTTGGGTGATTCAAATAGTGATTTAATTGGTTGTGATTATTGATTTGTGTTATGGTGTGGTGATCTAATAAGCTCAAGTGTAGTTTATGTGGACACATAGGTTTGGTATTGTGGGATATCTATATACCATGAATGTTTCTATTATTTTATACACCAAGCATAATTTATATAAAATTACCACTACTAAAAGGTTTAGAGTTTTAGGTATTTGCACCAATAAATATGACGGTGGTGAAATTTAGGCATGGGTTCACACACATCCTTTCACTTCATTTAGAATTAGTGACACATGTTGGTGTTGGAGAATTAATAGAAACGATGTCATGTCCATGGTGCCTTCTGGTGGGAATTGATCTATTAGACCCAATTTCTATGAGTGATAAGTTATGTGTTTCTATGTGATATATTGTGGGGTAATTGATGGTAGGAGGAGGGGACAATGATTATGTCCATCACACTCATTATACCTTAAGACTCTGGTTCTAGTTTGGATGCCATTTGACAGAATATGTGTCCGTGGGTGGGAAGAGATGTTTGGTGGTAGTGTATTTGTCTACAAGTATGATTTATTGTGAAGTGATGGACTATGTGTCTACTGGTGGTATGTGATGTGATGTGATGACCTAGGTGACTACTATTGGGATGTGGTGTGATGTGATAACCCATTTGTATACGGGAAGGATTTGATGTGATGTGACGTGGTTTGTTTGGATGGGATGGGAGCATTGCTAATTAGATATAAGGTTGTGAGAGTGGAAAAGTAACATTTAATCTATAGTGGGGTTACATTAATTTTTTGTTGAGCACAGTTCCATATGATAATATTGGATCAATTATTTGATGAGTAATCCATGGTGTACAAAGGATTATTTAGATGAAATGTATGGGGTTATATGGTTTATTCTATTTGATGGCCAACACATTAACACACCATTTTCACCTAAAATTGAAGACTTCATTAAGACCTAGATGATTATATCTTTTTTTCTCGCACTACATATATATTATAGTTTTCAGGATACATGAATAACTCTGGAGACTAAACTGGACATTACCAATTCAAATAGTATTCATGTTACTTAACTGGATTTCAATTATCATTTGGAACATTGGGATACTTTTATGGAATCAAATATTTTCAATTTTGATCATCTGTAAACTGTAAGTATAAATCCATGTGACCCCCAATCTCTTGTTTCATTTGATGTTATCTTGTGTTTCATTCTAAATCCATAATTTTAGTTATTTTGTATGCTTTAGGTATTCTTATTGAATTGGATCAACTTTTTCATCAACATTAAATGAAAGGGTTTTTATGAATATTGCGTAGGTGGTGCATAAATTTTGTCTTTATTATATATATGTTGTATGTGTTGTTTGGTTTGTTTTCCAGGGTAGTGGTGGAGTATAAACAGAAATGCATTTTTTTTCCAGGTCAGCATTTTGCGGCGGTTTTAACCGCCGCTAATGTTTTACCACTTATACATTTAGCGGCGGTTTAAACCACCGCTACATGCATTTGGAAGACTGTTTAGCAGCGGTTAAAACCGCTGCGAAATCACGGCGGAATTCGCGGCGGTTTTAACTGCCGATAAGAAGGCTCCTGGCATGCTTGAATTTCGCGGCGATTATAGCCGCCACTAATTAAATAGCCCTTAAAACCGCCGCTAAATTTACCAAAAACCGTCGCGAAATGAGGTACTACGACGCTTTTCTTTGACCGCCGCGAAATGCATAAAATCACCGCTAATAGATTGCCGACGCCAAGTTTGGTGGCGGTTTCTGTAAACTGCCACCAAACCATATAGCGGCAGTTTAAACCGCCGCTAATAGGCGATTTTCTTGTAGTGATTTGTGCCCTGCACAACCAAGAAAGACACTAGAACAAGATGGTTAGAGCCTTCAACAAGAAGGTATGCCTCCATGCTTTCCTGCAAGGTGATCTGGTATTGGCCCTATGGACACCAATGATACCTGGTAGGAAAACACCCATGTTAGAGGCCAAATGGGAAGGACCTATCATTGTTCACAAGGTTTACCCCAACAGTGCGTACTCACTGGTGACCATGGATAATGTGCATATAACTCCTCCCACCAATGCCAAATTCCACAAGAAATACTTTGCCTAAGCCAACTGGTCTGGCATGACCCTAAAATGTCTATTCTTACATGACCCTAAACTGTTTGGTCCCACGCAACCCTAAACTGCCCAGTCTGACCTGAATTTAAATAGTAAAACATCCTGCGTGGTGTTAAAATTTATGTCATCCTCCAAGATGTTAAACTGAACCCTTAGAATTATGTACAACTTGATTTTCATCTGTATGGGATATGTAGGAACAATCAGATGCTCGGTCCAGAGTCCAGCCCCCAGACTCTTCTCTTTGACTATCCCCCTAGGTATAGTTCTCTCGGAGGGTCCTTGCATGGTATAGTGTAGGATTATTTAGCCCCACTCATGTCAGGATTACAACGGTCACACCATGTGACCCTCACATTTTTTATATCCTCCCATGTCCTCACCACACGACATTAAACTGCATGGCCTTTAAGAACTACGTACGACTTGATTCCCATACTCATGGGATACATAGGAACGCCTGGACATTTTTTCTGTTGGCCCATACCAAAATCTGGAATATCCCCTTGAGTTAGGATATATGGTATGATATAGGCTTTTTCCCTAATTCATTTCAAAATCATCTCGATCCCTCCATACATCTTACTCCCTGGAGATGTCCATCACTTTCACAACCCTTCTTGACTTTAAAATGTGTGGGCATAGCTATGTTTTTCCCACTCCTTTGATTGAGACTCCATTATCTTTCACATATAAAAGGTCCCCCGAATGGCATGGATTCTCAGACTAAGGGATCTCCTGCCACTTTGGGTCAACACCCTTGGGAATGTTGAGAAAAAAATTGATACAAGTCCCATATTGTGAATATGGTAAGCAGTTGATGCTCATTTTTTGGTCCAATTTCAGGTCACACTATAAGGATGATGTGTTTTGAACATGGTCAGTGGCTATCCTTTGTCATTGTCACCACACCAATAGATCCCAAACATTGAGTGTGGTGGTTCATCCTGCCCACTATATCTTCGAGTTGTGACTCCCTTCAGGAGATGCCAGCTATCAGACCCTTATATGATAGAGAAATACAGATATGAATCCTTATTTACTACACTAAGCACTGCTCATGTGGGATTAGGAGTGTTAATGAGGTGATAATCGCACAATAGGTCATATAGCTACAGTTGATTGGGGCACCCATCCTCAGGTCCTTCGACCCCTTCAGGCCCTTGGCCCAAGTTCTCATTTAGGATTGTGTGGTGCGGTACAGACTCATGTCCTCATTCACGTCGGGCTATTTCTCCACACCAAATGCATCCCCTTGAGATATACCTTCCTTAATTTATCATCCCTTCAGAAAGCACAGGCCTGACCATGCTCGACATGACCCATCATTTCGGTTTCCACCACCCTCTATATCCAGAAGGGCCCTCGAATGGCATGGATGCTCGGTCTAATGGCTCTCCTATCATTATGAGATAACACCCTTGAGGATTGAAAGTGAAAAATTGATACAAGTACCATGTTGTGAATATGGTCAGTGGTTCACGCTCAATTGTTTTCTTTGACCTTCGGTCACACAAGGGTGGATACTGTGTTGCGAACCTGGTCAATAGTTGTCCACGATCATCATTGGCACTTTGTGGTCTTCTATAAATATAATGATTTCCCCTCTATGTCCCACACATATGACATTAAACTAGGAATATACGACCCGAGCTCTATGACCCTAAACTAAGATCACCTTCATCCTCACTACAAGACGTTAAACTGAAAACTGACCGAGACTTTCCGTCTGAGGCCCAGCTTCAGGCCCCTTGGCCTTTTCAAGCCCCTGTCCCAAGTTATCAGTTAGGGTTGTATGGTGTGGTGTGGGATTATGTCCTCATTTATTTAATCATATCTATAGTACCTTTTGGCATATATTACTTAATATACTTCTTCCTGACATGGGGAAAGAAAAAAAACAAAAGGGTGAACTCAAATTCTCAGTAAGGGTAAACAAAATAAATATCAAACACATCATATTCATAAGAACATATCATTTTGGAAATCTTAACCTGCAAAAGAGATCATAATTTCATAACATGGGATAAATCATAGTAGTGAAATGTAATCCCAATAATTATAAATTAAAACATGAAACTTTTTTTAATACACAAATAATCATAGAGAATCATTTCCTAGTATTCAAGACTCATAGCAAAGACTATCTTAGAGGACAAAGTCCATTTATGAACCAAGTTCACTCCTCATTTCAGTCCTATTTCACTGAACCGTTTTAACCTACCGTTCCAGCCATGTCTATCTAATGAGATATAAATCTTTACCCAATGCATTGGAGGGATATATAGGTCCCACCCATCTCATAATTATACCATTCTTATGTGTTCCACAAAATCATAAACATACATCATTGCATAAACCATTTAATAAAAATGGGATTCTTAAACATCGTGACATCATAAAACAATTCATATAAGATAAAGGAATTCATAAAAATAATTCCATCACAACATAATCAAATCAATGTAATAATAGGGATATAAACAGAACCCTATATTATCTTAGATGGAAAATACTTTTGATAAAACACTTGAACTCCATTTTTGAGGAAAATATCCTTTCTACTTCAGAAACAATTTTCCTTTCTTAACATGTCATACAATTTTAAACTAGAATAAGTTGATTAAAAATAAACTTGAAAACTTATAAAGGAATCTTCTTGGAAATAATGTTTTAAAAGTCCATTCATGCCGTATAAGTTAAAAAAACATTCTTCTCGTACTTTTGTCAGAAAAGTATAAAAGTACCTCGTACGAAAAACAACCGAAGATTCCTTTGATATCTTTTACTAAAAACTCACCGAAGGGAAAAATTGGATTTAAACAATTGTAGGAGGATATATATAATATTACATATTGAGGAAACATGTATGTGGATGATAAATATTCCCCAGTAAATTCTGAAGTATAAACAATCTCGGATAAAAATTGAGATTGCGAGATTGTCCCTTACCTTAGGTCCAATTTGCTTCGTAAGTGTCCGAAAATCCTGTATAATGATTTAAATAATGTCACTGACTTATTACAGGATCATAATCATTGTTATAATATCATATATGGTTATATTCTTATCTTCTTATTAGTAATATTTCATTGCTACTTGTTATTCGGGTGTTTATTACTTTTTGTTCTTATGCGTGTTTTGTCGAATAAATTCTTGTTGTTCTTTTTAGGATATAGATACCTCATTTCCAGAATTTTATTAGGGTAATATATATCATATTTATTCACTCAATTCATTTATGTAATCATTATGCAATGAAAATCATGTAGAACGAGTCGCATCACATCGTGGAGACGGTATTCCGTACGTACGCACGAGCGATGATATCGTTCCCATGATCGTGGAATTGTATTGGAGTGTATGTATACTATTTCGTAATCAATACCACTTTACAATAATCATATATATATTTATTCTTTACACCATTATAACCATCCAAGTAAGGTGGTGGTGGAAAATAGATTACACCACAACATGGAGACGGTATTCCGTACGTACGCACGCGTGGTGATTTCGTTTTCCGTAGGATGGATAGATGGTGAAATAGTGTTGTTTCATACTTATAATAACATAAAAGTATATGAGTTATACGTATGTTATTACTTTATAATGAAACAACTAAAGAAGAAGAAGTGGAAGAAGAAATAAAGTTGAAAGAATTGGTAACGGACATTACCTCTTCTTTGAAGCGCCTCTTTGAGACATCCTTTTAGGGCACTAAAATTGGTTTTTGAAGAAGACCAGGACCTCTAGGATGTTTCTAAGGAAGTGAATAGGAGAAATTGGTAGGGGTTTTCCGTGATTGAAGGATCAAAGTGGTGTGAGGAAGAGAGGGAGGAGGTGCCCTTTTATAAGGGAGGAGAGGGGCACCTTTGGAAAAACTAAAAATATTATTTTATTATAAAGTCATATTCGGTTTTAAATAGCTCCAAATTAATTTATTTATAAGATAAGGTGGGGATGGGTCGAAATCATCTTATACGATAGAATTTAGACAAGTTTAGGTTTCTATTTTAACCTTATCATTTATATTTAACTTTAAGTTAAATAATTTTACTTTTACCGTGTCTTCTTGTTTTCTTACACTATAAGGTTAATAAACTTACTATAACAAGACAAACGAACCCCAAGTTTTTTATTATTAATATATATAACATTATATAAGTCATTTGGCAGAACCTTATATTTTTTTGGAATAAAATAACAATTAATAATATAATATGTGTTTTAAAAAATATTTTATGTCAATTTTGACACTATTTATTAATTGATTTTTGTGAACATCATAACAGAATGATTAGTTCAAAAAAAGTTAATTAAAGCAGTACTAACATGTCATATTAACCTATAAAATTCGTGTAATTCATAAAAAGTCTCAAATTACATTTATTTGGGTATTTATAACATCAATTATGTCAATATTTCATTAATACGATAATTACTGCATCATCATTGTGTCATAAATAAATTAACTTATTTAATTTCTAAAAATTACAACTAAAATACCATTATGTAGGAAATATTTTTATCTTTCTAATGAGTATTTATAGTCGAATTTATCTTATGTATAACCCTATATTAAAAATGATTTTCTTATTAAACTTTGATTTTAACTATTTTAACCCTTCTTTAAATAAATTAATATTAAATGTCCTAATCTAATCCAAGTGGGCCTAAATGGTCATATTTTATTCCTAAGGTTGTTTTTGGTCGAATTACACTTATCCAACAGAATTTTTACATGTGTTAGGGTAATAATATTATCATTTTTACACTTAATTACCCTATTTACTTTTAACCGTGGTAAATAAAAGTAAAAAGGTACTATTCACAAAAAATTAGTTTCATCTCATTGAACCAAATTTTACTTACTGACATCAACCGTGTATCTCGGATTTTTGAAATTCCATTCACAAAAGCGGTAAAATTAAGTTTTATGTAAATTTGAAAATTCCCCTAGGAGGTGGGTAAAAGATGATCAAAAGTTCAATAAAATTTGTATATATCTAAAATTATTATAAAATGAATCCAATGAATTATATTAAACTTATATAGTTATTATGTATCAATTTTTACCTAAAATAAATTTAAATAAAATAAGTAATTATTTAAATAAAAAGTCGGGTTTTAATTAGTAACCAAGTGTCTTCACTATTCATCAAAAATTGAAAGTTTTCAGAAAAATACAAAAATTTCACCCTAGGATAATTTCGATATTCTAAATCCAAAAAAGAAGTCCATTTTGAATGTTTAAATTTTCAAAATTTCAAAAAGTGGTTATTACTATTCATAACGGCTGGTTTTAATAATATATTAATAGCATATCGGTGTTTAGTGAAACTCGGTATTGCGTACAACGCAAGCTATTGATGAAGGCTGCTGTTGCGTGTAAAGCAAGCCACACTAGTGTTGTGTGTAGTGAAAGATTTCTTTGATGATTTATATAACATAAAAACAAAAGATTTCTCATAAAAGTCTCAGGTGTTACATTCTACCCCCCTTAAAATGAATTTCGCCCTCGAAATTCTTCACTTTGTAACAAACATATGAGGATACCACTCCCTCATCATATCCTCAAGATCCCATGTAGCTTCTTCAAATTGGTGGTTCCTCCATAAAACTTTCACCAAGCGAGTGGTCTTGTTCCATAAGACTTTTTCGCTACGATCCAGAATCTCTATCGGCTATTCTTCATAGGAAAGATCTTGCTCCAACGGTAGAACTTCTGAGCTGAGTACATGTGAAGGATCAGGTATGTACTTTCTCAGGAGAGATACATGGAACAAATCATGAACTTGGGAGAGATTCGGTGGAAGCTCCAATCGGTAAGCTACCTTCCCAACACGATCCTGTATTTCGAAAGGACCGATATACCTAGGGCTCAGCTTTCCCTTCTTTCCAAATCTCATTACTCCCTTCCAAGGAGATATTCGTAAGAACGCTTTATCACCAACTTCAAACTCTAGGTCTTTTCTTTGGTTGTCGGCATAACTTTTTTTTCGACTCTGAGAAGCTCTAATGTGTTGTTGAATAGATCAGACCTTTTCTGCCATCTCATCAACAAGATCAGGTCCTAATAGCTTTATTTCCCCAACTTCATCCTAGAAAGTTGGAGTCCTACATTTCTTTCCATAGAGAGCTTCATAAGGAGACATCTGAATACTGGAGTGAAATCTATTATTATAAGAAAATTCCACCAAAGGTAGGTGTTGATACCAACCACCTTTGAAATCCATAGAGCAAGCTCTCAACATATCTTCTAGAGTTTGAATTGTCCCCTCAGACTGACCGTCTGTCTGAGGATGATAAGCAGTGCTGCAACTCAAATCTATATCTAGAGTATGCTGAATCCTTCACCAGAACATTGAGGTAAACCTTAGATCCCGATCAGATATAATATAAAGTGGTACTCCATGCAATCTTACCACTTCCTTCACATATATCCTGGCAAGCTAATCCAGAGAGAAATCCTTTCAAATAGAGTTGAAGTGTGCCGACTTTATAAGACGATCAACTATAACCCAGATAGCATTATTGCCTTCGGATGTTTTAGGAAGTCCGGTGACAAATTCCATAGTGATGTTTTCCCATTTCCATTCGGGTATGAGTAATGGTTGTAACATCCCCTTAGACTTCTGTCTCTTATCTTTATCTTGCTGAAAAACAAGCATCGAGAGACATATTCAGTAATATCTCTTTTCATGCCATCCCAGCAGAAGTACTCTTTCAGGTACCTATAAATCTTCGTGCTTCCAGGATGAATAGATAAT
Source organism: Viscum album (assembly GCA_963277665.1). NCBI lineage: Eukaryota > Viridiplantae > Streptophyta > Magnoliopsida > Santalales > Viscaceae > Viscum > Viscum album. The sequence continues at coordinate 1,107,062,372 of OY728145.1, forward strand.
GAAGAACTATGAGCCTCATCCAGCAGCTCCTTCTTTAATTCTGGGATGGGAGGAACACAAACCCGATTCCTGAACTTTATTATCCCATCACAATCAAGGATGAATTCAGGAACATTTCTCACCTTCTTTTGTAACTCTACATCTTCTTTCTGTGCCTCTTTAATCTTCATATGTATATATGGTTGAACATTCATTTGAGAAAGATACAATTTTTCCCATTCCATTATAATTCCAAGATCCATCCTTTGTAAATCCATAAATATTGTATCTTTTGTGATCCTCATCATGGATAAGCTGGCATGGTCTTGTCGACTTAATGCATCTGCCACCTTGTTTTCTATCCCAGGGTGGTAATGAAATGAGCATTCGTAATCCTTAATTAGCTCTAACCATCTTCTTTGGTGCATATTCAGCTCCTTTTGTGTGAAAATATACTTTAAACTTTTATGATCAGTATAAATGTCACACCTTTATCCATACAGATACTGCCTCCAAATCTTTAATGAAAATATTATCGCAGCTAACTCCAAATCATGATTGGGTAATTTTTCTCATGGATTTTCAACTATCGTGAGGCATAAGCTATCACCATATCGTTTTGCATGAGAACACACCCCATTCCCTTCTTGGATGCATCACTATAGATCACAAACCTTTCTCCACTACAAGGAAGTGTGAGTACAGGTGCACTGGATAACCTTCTTTTCAACTCCTTGAAATTCTCTTCACATTCCTCCATCTAAACAAACTTAACTCCTTTCCAAGTCAACTTGGTGAGTAGATTAGATAATCGTGAAAAATCTTTCACAAAACATCGATAATATCCAGCCAAACCAAGAAAACTTCGGATCTTAGTTACTGTTGTTGGTCTCGACCATCTTTCGAAAACCACTGTTTTTGCTGGATCCACAGATATCCCCTCTTTTGAGATTATGTGACACAAAAATACAACTTTTTGAATCCAAAATTCACACTTGGTAAATTTGTCATAAAGCTTCTCCTTTCTCAGGGTCTTCAATACAATTCTCAAGTGATCTTCATGTTCTTCCTTGCTCTTTGAATAGACAAGAATATCATCTATAAAGACTACCACAAACTGATCAAGATAGTCTCTAAAGACTCTATTCATCAGATCCATGAAGATAGCAGGGGCATTAGTAAGACCAAATGGCATCACTATAAATTTATAGTGTCCATACCTTGTACAGAAAGCCGTCTTTGGTATATCCTCCCTTTTGACCCTTAATTGATGATACCCTGAATGAAGATCAATCTTGGAAAAGTATTGATCTCCGTGTAGTTGGTAAAATAAGTCATCAATGCGCGGGAGAGGATATTTGTTCTTGATAGTGATCTTGTTAAGTTCTCGATAATCAATACAGAGTCTCATTGATCCATCTTTCTTCTTAACAAACAGAACAGGTGCACCCCAAGGTGATGCACTAGGGCATATGAATCCCTTATCAAGATTCTCTTGGAGTTGCTTCTTCAATTCCTGCAACTCAATTGGGGCCATTCTATAAGGTGTCTTTGAAATAGGCAAAGAACCCGGTATGAGTTCTATTGAAAACTCAACTTCACTATTTGTTGGAAGACCTGGTAATTACTCTGGAAAGACATCATCAAACTCACGTACAATGGGAATATTCTTAATCATGAGTTTATCACCAACCATTTGAGATAAATAAACTTCATTTAGTAGAATCAAGACCCCTAGGATGGAAGAAATTTCCACTGGAAGGTTATGTTCATCCATGCATCGATTGACGATCATAGATTGATCTGTAATATGAAATGTGACTTCCCTTCTTTCGCAATTGATATGAGCTCCATATAAAGAAAGCCAATCCATGCCAAGAATCACATCATATTCCACTATAGGAAGGATCACAAGATTTTCCGGAATCACTTTCTCACAAACTTCAATCAGAGAAGAATTATAAAATTTTGATGCGACTGTTGTGCCATTAGGGGTTGTCACAACTAACTCAACATCTAATTGTTGAGGTAATATGGTGATACCCTTAGAAAATTATTCATAAATAAAAGAGTGGGTGGATCCAAAATCAAATAAAACATTTTCTACTTTATAGTGGATGGTAAGTGTAAGTTTCACCACTTCGTTATCGTACTCCACATCGCTGATAGAAATTGCATGTGAATTTCCTTTGTCTTTAGCCTTAAGAGTTTGTTGACGTCGATCATCATAAAAAACCCTTGGATTAGGGCATTGATTAGCATAATTCCCCATTTCCTTGTACTTGTAAAATTGAAGTGTAGGAGGTTCACTCTGTGTAGCCTTTTCTTTGTTCGCATCACTAGACATCTTCTTCCCATCATTGCGGCATTCAAATGCCTGATGACCTTCCTTTCCACATTTGAAACATTTACTAGTCCCTTTAAGACAACTCCCTCCATTTTTCATTCCACACATTGAGAATAAGGGAAAACTCATCTTCTTTTCATTGTGCTCTTTATATTTTCCTTTGAATTCCATTTTCTTCTTCTTATAAATCCCATATGACTGATGGGTTACTCCAATCTCTATCTCAACCTTGAGAGCACATCGAACGATTTCCTCGTAACTATTGAAGTCCCTTATGGCTAACGCCCATCGAAGACTTGGTTTTAAGCCACTACAGAATCGATCGATCTTACTCTCAGGTTGGATAATAGTACCAGAAGCGTACCTTGCAAGTCGTGTAAAATTTTCTTTATAGGTACCAACAAATTCATCATCCTTTTGTTTCAGTTCAAGAAACTCTTTCTCCATCTTTTTTTGAAGAATATGTGGAAAGTACTTATTGAAAACTAAGTTCTTGAACTCATCCCATTCCATGGACTCAATTTCATCCCTTAACCTCGTATTCTTAATAAGATTCCACCATTGATCAGCATCTCCTTCCAAATGATACACTGCTAAGATGACTTTATCATGTTCAGAACATTGAAGAAATGAAAATATCTCTTCAGTGGTACTGATCCATTTTTCAGCCACTAATGGATCATAATACCCATTGAATGAAGGTGGACGCTACCTCATGAAGGATTCAACAGAATGTTGATCCTTCCTTTTCTCGTTTGGAAGTCCTGCATGATTCATAGCTTGAGAAAGTTGTGTTTGAGCATGGCTACAAGATTTTTCATTCCATCTCCCATAATGTTTGGTTTCTCAGGGGGACAATCATTGCATTGCCCGTCGCATTCCGCATTAACACGGTTCCTTCGGGTTCCAGCCATTGACTAAAACCAAGAATAATAGTGTGATCAATACTAATTATAATAGGAAAACCACATAATAAATAATTAAATTCCACACTTAAGGTCTTATCATAGGTTGTTCATGTCCATTTTTAAAACACTAAGATTGTGTTCTATGCTTAGACATATCCTTAGGGTTCTTATTAAGGCTTTCACATCCTAGTTTCCAAAGGTTGACTATAACTTTTCTCTGATACTAACTATAACGACCCATACTTTACATAAATGGTTAATACTTAAAAATTGAAGCATACTTATAACAACATATAACAAAACCATTAAAGGACCGTATAGGTATAGTGTCTTTAGAAACTAGGAATCATAAACAACTGGTTCATAAAGCATCTACACGGTCGCCCATTTATTTCATCATATATATAATCCCTTTTGGAATATCTTACTTAATATACTTCTTCTTGACCTGGGGAAAGAAAACATACAAAAGGGTGAGCTGAAATTCTCAGTAAGGGTAAACAAGAGAAATATCAAACACATCAGATTCATAAGAACATATAATTTTGGAAAACTTAACCTGGAAAAGAGATCACAATTTCATAACATGGGATAAATCATAGTAGTGAAATGTAATCCCAATAATCATAACTTAAAACATTAAACTTTTTGGAATACACACATAATCATAGAGAATCATTTCTTAGTAGTCAAGACTCATAGCCAATACTATCTTAGCAGACAAAGTCCATTTCTGAACCGAGTTCACTCCTCGTTTCAGTCCTGTTTCACTGAACCAGTTTAACCTGCCATTCCAGCCATGTCTATCTCATGAGATATAAATCTTTACCCAATTCATTGGAGGGAGATATAGGTCCCACCCATCTCATAATGATACCATTCTTATGTGTGCCACAAAATCATAAATCATACATCATTGCATAACCCATGTAATAAAAATGGGATTCTTAAACATTGTGACATCATAAAACAATTCATATAAGATAAAAGAATTCATAAAAATAATTCCATCACAACATAATAAAATCAATGTAATAATAGGGATAGAAACAGAACCCTATATTATCTTATATGGAAAATACTTTTGATAAAACACTTGAACTCCATTCTTGAGGAAAATATCCTTTCTACTTTAAAAACATTTTTCCTTTCTTAACATTTCATAAAATTTAAAACTAAAAGAAGTTGATTAAAAATAAACTTGAAAACTAGTAAAGGAAGATTATTGGAAATAATTTTTTAAAAATCCATTCATGCCGTATAATTTAAAAAAACATTCTTCTCGTACTTTTGTCAGAAAAGTCAAAAAGTACCTCGTACGAAAAATGACAAAAGATTCCTTTCATATCTTTTACTAAAAACTCAATTAAGGGTAAAATTGGATTTAAACAATTGTAGGAGGACATAAATAATATTACATATTGAGGAAACATGGATGTGGATGATAAATATGCCCCAGTAAATTCTGAAGTGTAAACAATCTTGGATAAAAATTGAGATTGCGAGATTGTCCCTTACCTTAGGTCCAATTTGCTTTGTAAGTGTCCGAACATCCTATATAATGATTTAAATAATGTCATTGACTTATTAAAGAATCATAATCATTGTTATGATGTCATATATGGTCATATTCATAGCTTCTTATTAGTAATATTTCATTGCTACTTGTTATTCGGGTGTTTATTACTTTTTGTTCTTATGCATGTTTTGTCGAATAAATTCTTATTGTTATTTTTAGGTTATAGATACCTCAATTACAGAATGTTATTAGTGTAATATATATCATATTTATTAACTCAATTTATTTATGTAATCATTATACAATGAAAATCATGTAGAACGAGTCGCATCACATCGTGGAGACGGTATTCCGTACGTACGCACGAGCGATGATATTGTTCCCATGATCGTGGAATTGTATTGGAGTGTATGTATACTATTTCATAATCAATATAACTTTAAAATAATCATATATATATTTATTCTTTACACCATTATACCCATCCAAGTAATGTGGTGGTGGAAAATAGATTACAGCACGACATTGAGACGGTATTCCGTACGTACGCACGCGCGGTGATTTCATTTTTCATAGGATGGATAGATGGTGAAATAGAATTGTTTAATACTTATAATAAAATATAATTATATGAGTTATAATGATGTTATTACTTCATAATTAAACAAATAAATAAGAATAAGTGTAATAAGAAATAAAGTTGAAAGAATCGATAACGGACATTTCCTCTTCTTTGAAGCGCCTCTTTGAGACCTCCTTTTAGGGCACTAAAATTGGTCTTTGAAAAAGACCAGGACCTCTAGGATGTTTATAGGGAAGTGGAGAGGATATATTGGTTGGGTTTGGCCATTCTTTAAGGCTCAAAGTGGTGTGAGGAAGAGAGGGAGGATGTGCCCTTTTATAAGGGATGAGAGGGGAACCTTTGGAAAAACTAAAAATATTATTTTATTATAAAGTCATATTCGGTTTTAAATATCTCCAAATTGATTTATTTAGAAGCTAAGGTGGGGATGGGTCGAAATAATCTCATCCAATAGAATTTAGACAAGTTTAGGTTTCTATTTTAACCATATCATTTATATTTAACTTTAAGTTAAATAATTTAACTTTTCTTGTGTCTTCTTGTTTTCTTACACTATAAGGTTAATAAACTTACTATAACAAGACAAACTAACCCCAAGTTGTTTATTATTAATATATATAACATTATCTAAGTCATTTTTCCTAACCTTATATTTTTAGGAATAAAATAACAATTAATAATATAATATTTGTTTTAAAAACTATTTTATGTCAATTTTGACACTATTTAGTAATTGATTTTTGCGAAAATCATAACAGAATGATTAGTTCGAAAAAAGTTAATTAAAGAAATACTAACATGTCATATTAACCTAGGAAATTTATGGAATTCATAAAAAGTCTCAAATTACATTTATTTGGGTATTTATAACATAAATTATGTCAATATTTCATTAATACGATAATTACTACATCATCATTGTGTTATAAATAGATTAACTTATTTAAAGTCTAAAATTTACAAATAAAATACCATTATGTAGGAAATATTTTTATATTTATAATTAATATTTATAGTCTAATTTATATTATGTATAACCCTATGTTAAAAATGATTTACTTATTAAACATTGATTTTAACTATTTTAACCCTTCTTTAAATAAATTAATATTAAATGTCCTAATCTAATCCAAGTGGGCCTAAATTTTGATATTTTATGACTAAGGTTGTTTTTGGTCGAATTACACTTATCCAATAGAATTAGGACATGTGTTAGGGTAATAATAATATCATTTTTACCCTTAATTACCCTATTTACTTTTAACCGTGGTAAATAAAAGAAAAAAGTTACTATTCACCAAAAATTATTTTCATCTCATTGATCCACATTTTACTTACTGGAATCAACTATATCTCTTGGATTTTTGAAATTCTATTCACAAAAGCGGTAAAATGAAGTTTTATGTAAATTTGCAAATTCTCCTAGGAGGTGGGTAAAAGACGATCAAAAGTTCAATAAACTTTTTATATATCTACAATTATTATAAAATGACTCCAATGAATTATATTAAACTTATATAGGTATTATGTATCAATTCTGACCTAAAATAAATTTATATAAAATAAATATTTATTTAAATAAAAAGTTGGTTTTTAAATAGTAACCCAGTGTTTTCACTATTCATAAAAAATTAAAAGTCTTCAGAAAAATACCAAAATTTCACCCTAGGCTAATTTCGATATTCCGAATCCAAAAAAGAAGTCCATTTTGAATGTTTAAATTTAAAAAATTTCCAAAAGTGGTTATTACTATTCATAATGGCTAGTTTTAATAATATTTTAATAGAATATCGTTGTTTAGTGAAACTCAGTATTGCATACAACGCAAGCTATCGAGGAAGTCTGCGGTTGCGTGTAAAGTAAGCCAAGCTAGTGTCGTGTTAAGTGAAAGATTTCTTTGATGATTTATATAACATAAAAACAAAAGGTTTCTCATAAAAGTCTCTGGTGTTACATTCTACCCCCCTTAAAATGAATTTCTACCTTGAAATTCGTCACTTTGTAGCAAAAAGATGAGGATACCACTCCCTCATCATATCCTCAAGCTCCCATGTAGATTCTTCTAATTGGTGGTTCCTCCATAAAACTTTCACCAAGCGAGTGGTCTTGTTCTGTAGTAATTTTTCACTATGATCCAAAATCTCTATCGGCTATTCTTCATAAGAAAGATCTTGCTCCAGCGGTACAACTTCTGAGCTCGGTACATGTGAAGGATCAACTATGTACTTTATCAGAAGAGATACATTGAACATATCATGAACTTGGGAGAGATTCGGTGGAAGCTTCAATCGGTAAGCTACCTTCCCAACACGATCCAGTATTTCGAAAGGACAGATATACCTAGGGCTCAGCTTTCCCTTCTTCCAAATCTCATTACTCTCTTCCAAGGAGATATTCGTAAGAACACTTTATCACCTACTTCAAACTCTAGGTCTTTTATTTGGTTGTTGGTATAAATTTTTTGTCGACTCTGAGAAGCTCTAATGTGTTGTTGAATAGATCAGACCTTTTCTGCCATCTCATCAACAAGATCAGGTCCTAATAGCTTTATTTCCCCAACTTCATCCCAGAAAGTTGGAGTCCTGCATTTATTTCCATAGAGAGCTTCATAAGGAGACATCTGAATACTGGAGTGAAAGCTATTATTATAAGAAAATCCCACCAAAGGTAGGTGTTGACACCAACCACCTTTGAAATCCATAGAGCAAGCTCTCAACATATCTTCTAGAGTTTGAATTGTCCTCTCAGACTGACCGTCTGTCTGAGGATGATAAGTAGTGCTGAAACTCAACTTTGTATCTAGAGTATGCTGAATCCTTCGCCGGAACTTTGAGGTAAACCTTGGATCCCGATCAGATATAATAGAAAGTGGTACTCTATGCAATCTTACCACTTCCTTCACATATATCCTGGCAAGCTGATCCAGAGATAAATCCTCTCTAACAGCAATGAAGTGTGCCGACTTTGTAAGATGATCAACAATGACCCAGATAGCATTATTTCCTTTGGATGTTTTAGGAAGTCCGGTGACAAAGTCCATAGTGATGTTTTCCCTTTTCCATTCGGGTATGGGTAATGGTTGTAACATCCCCTTAGACTTCTGTCTCTTATCTTTAACTTGCCGACCAACCAAGCATCGAGAGACATATTCAGTAACATATATTTTCATGCCATCCCACTAGAAGTACTCTTTCAGGTCCTTATACATCTTCGTTCTTTGAGGATGAATAGATAATGATGAACTATGAGCCTCATCCTGCAGCTCCTTCTTTAATTCTGGGATGGGAGGAAAACAAACCCGATTCCTGAACTTTATTATCCCATCACAATCAAGGTTTAATTCAGGAACATTTCTCACCTTCTTTTGTAACTCTATATATTCTTTCTGTGCCTCTTTAATATTCACATGTATAGATGGTTGAACATTCTTTTGAGAAAGATACAATTTTCCCCTTCCATTATAATTCCAAGATCTATCCTTTGTAAATCCATAAATATTGGATTTTTTGTGATCCACATCATGGATAAACTGGCATGGTCTTGTTGACTTAATGCATCTTCCACCTTGTTTTCTATCCCAGGGTGGTAATGAATTGAGCATTAGTAATCCTTAATTAGATCCAACCATCTTCTTTGGTGAATATTCAGCTCCTTTTGTGTGAAAATATACTTTAAAATTTTATGATCAGTATAAATGTCACACCTTTCTCCATAAAGAAACTACCTCCAAATCTTTAATGCAATGATTACCGCAGCTAACTCCAAATCATGAGTTGGGTAATTTTGGTCATGGATTTTCCACTGTCGTGAGGCATAAGCTATCACCATATCATTTTGCATGAGAACACACCCCAATACCTTCTTGGATGCATCACTGTAGATCAAAAACCATTCTCCACTACAAGGAAGTGTGAGTATAGGTGCACTTTATAACCTTCTTTTAAACTCCTTGAAATTCTCTTCACATTCCTCCATCTAAACAAACTTTACTCCTTTCCGAGTCAACTTGGTGGGTGGATTAGATAATCATGAAAAATCTTTCGCAAAACGTCGATAATATCCAGCCAAACCAAGAAAACGTCGGATCTCAGTTACTGTTGTTGGTCTCGACCATCTTTCGAAAACCTCTGTTTTTGCTGGATCCATAGATATCTCCTCTTTTGAGATTATGTGACTGAAAAATGCAACTTTTTGAAGACAAAATTCACAGTTGGTAAATTTGGCATAAATCTTATCCTTTCTCAGGGTCTTCAATACAATTCTCAAGTGATCTTCATGTTCTTCCTTGCTCTTTGAATATACAATAATATCATCTATAAAGACTACCACAAACTGATCAAGATAGTCTCTAAAGACTCTATTCATCAGATCCATGATGATAGCAGGGGAATTAGTAAGACCAAATGGAATCACTATAAATTCATAGTGTCCATACCTTGTACAGAAATCCATCTTTGGTATATCCTCCCTTTTGACCCTTAATTGATGATACCCTGAATGAAGATCAATCTTGGAAAAGTATTGAGCTCTGCGTAGTTGGTCAAATAAGTCATCAATGCGTGGGAGAGGATATTTTTTCTTGATAGTGATCTTGTTAAGTTCTCGATAATCAATGCAGAGTATCATTGATCCATATTTCTTCTTAACAAACAGAACAGGTGCTCCCTAAGGTGACACACTAGGGAGTATGAATCCCTTATCAATATTCTCTTGGAGTTGCTTCTTCAATTCCCGCAACTCAATTGGGGCCATTCTATAAGGTGTCTTTGAAATAGGCAAAGCACCCGGTACTAGTTCTATTGAAAACTCAGCTTCACGATTTGGTCGAAGAACCGGTAATTCCTCCGGAAAGACATCATCAAACTCCCGTACAATGGGAATATTCTTAATTGTGAGTTTCTCACCAACCATTTGAGATAAATAACCTTCATTTAGTGGAATCAAGACCCATAAGATGGAAGAAATTTCCATTGGAAGGTTATGTTCATCCTTGCATTGATAGACGATCATAGATTGATCTGGAATATGAAATGTGACTTCCCTTCTTTGGAAATTGATATGAGCTCCATATAACGAAAGCCAATCCATACCAAAAATCATATCAAATTCCACTATAGGAAGGATCACAAGATTTGCAGGAAGCACTTTCTCACAAACTTCAATCAGAGAAGAATTATAATCTTTTGATGCGACTGTTGTGCCATTAGGGGTTGTCACAGCTAACTCAACATCTAATTGTTGAGGTAATACAGTGATACCCTTAAAAAATTATTCAGAAATAAAAGAGTGGGTGGATCTAGAATCAAATAAAACATTTTTTACTTTAGAGTGGACGGTAAGTGTAACTTTCACCACTTCGTTATCATACTCCACATCGCTGATAGAAATTGCATGTGGATTTCCTTTGTCTTTAGCCTTAAGAGTTTGTTGACGTCGATCATCATAAAAAATCCTTGGATTAGGGAATTGATTAGCATAATTCCCCATTTCCTTGCACTAGTAACATTGAAGTGTAGGAGGTTCACTCTGTGTAGCCTTTTCTTTGTTCGAATCAGTAGACATCTTCTGCCCATCATTGCGACATTCAAATTCCCAATGACCTTCCTTTCCACATTTGAAACATTTACTCGTCCCATTAAGACAACTCCCTCCATTTTTCTTTCCACACTTTGATCATAATGGAAAACTCATCTTATTTTCAGTGTGCTCTTTAGATTTTCCTTTGAATTCCATTTTCCTCTTCTTATCAAACCCATATGACTGATGGGTTACTCCAATCTCTATCTCAAACTTTAGAGAACATCGAATGATTTCCTCATAACTATTGAAGTCCCTTATGGCTAACGCCCTTAGAAGACTTGGTTTTAAGCCACTAAAGAATCAATAGATCTTACTCTCAGGTTGGATAATAATACCAGAAGCGTACCTTTCAAGTGGTGTAAAATTTGCTTCATGGGTACCAACAGATTCATCATCCTTTTGCTTCAGTTCAAGAAACTCCTTCTCCATCTTTGTTTGAAGAATACGTGGAAAGTACTTACTGAAAAATAAGTTCTTGAACTCGTCCCATTCCATGGAATCAATTTCATCCCTTTCCTCATATTCTTAATAAGATTCCACCATTGATCAGAATCTCCTTCCAAACGATACACTACTAAGATGAAATTATCTTGTTCAGAACATTGAAGAACTGAAAATATCTTTTCAGTGGTTCTGATCCATTGTTCAACCACTAATGGATCAGAATACCCACTGAATGAAGGTGGACGCTGCCTCATGAAGGATTCAACAGAATGTTGCTCCTTACTTTTCTCGTTTGGAAGTCATGCATGATTCATAGCTTGAGAAAGTTGTGTGTGAGCATGGCTACAAGATTTTTCATTCCAGCTCCCATAATTTTTGGTTTCTCAGGGGGACAATCATTGCATTGCCCATCGCATTCCGCATTAACACGGTTCCTTCGGGTTCCAGCCATTTACTAAAACCAATAAGAATAGTGTGATCAACACTAATTATAATAGGAAAACTACATAATCAAGAATTAAATTTCACACTTAAGGTCTTATCATAGGTTGTTCATGGCCATTTTTAAAACACTAATATTGTGTTCTATGCTTATATTTATCCTTAGGGTTCATACTAAGGCTTTCACATCCTGGTTTCCAAAGGTTGACTATAACTTTTCTCTGATACTAACTATAACGACCCATACTTTACATACATGGTTAATAATTAAAAATTGAAGCATACTTATTACAACATACAACAAAACCATTAAAGGACCATATAGGTATAGTGTCTTTAGAAACTGGGAATCATAAACAACTGGTTCATAAAGCATCTACACTATCTCCCATTTATTTCATCATATCTATAGTCCCTTTTGGAATATCTTACTTAATATACTTCTTCTTGACCTGGGGAAAGAAAACATACAGAAGGGTGAGCTCAAATTCTCAGTAAGGGTAAACAATAGAAATATCAAACACATCATATTCATCAGAACATATAATTTTGGAAATCTTAACCTGCAAAAGAGATCTCAATTTCATAACATGGGATAAATCATAGTAGTGAAATGTAATCCCAATAATCATAACATAAAACATGAAACTTTGTGGCATACACACATAATCATATAGAATCATTTCTTAGTAGTCAAGACTCATTGCCATGACTATCTTAGAGGACAAAGTCCATTTCTGAACCGAGTTCACTCCTCATTTCAGTCCTGTTTCACTAAACTGGTTTAACCTGCCGTTCCAGCCCCGTCTATCTCATGAGATATAAATCTTTACCCAATTCATTGGAGGGAGATATAGGTCCCACCCATCTCATAATGATACCATTATTATATGTGCCACAAAATTATAAATCATACATCATTGCATAACCCATGTAATAAAAATGGGATTCGTAAACATTGTGACATCATAAAACAATTCATATAAGATAAAAGAATTCATAAAAATAATTCCATCACAACATAATCAAATCAATGTAATAATAGGGATAGAAACAGAACCCTATATTATCTTAGATGGAAAATACTTTTGACAAAACACTTGAACTCCATTCTTGAGGAAAATATCCTTTCTACTTCAAAAACATTTTTCCTCTCTTAACATGTCATAAAACTTTAAACTAAAAGAAGTTGATTAAAAATAAACTTGAAAACATGTAAAGGAAGCTTCTTGGAAATAATTTTTTAAAAATCCATTCATGCCGTATAAGTTAAAAAAATATTCTTCTCATACTTTTGTCGGAAAAGTCAAAAAGTACCTCGTACGAAAAACGACAAAAGATTCCTTTCATATATTTTACTAAAAACTCACTGAAGGGTAAAATTTGATTTAAAAAATTGTAGGAGTATATAAATAATATTAAATATTGAGGAAACATGGATGTGGATGATAAATATTCCCCAGTAAATTCTGAAGTATAAACAATCTCGGATAAAAATTGAGATTGCGAAATTGTCCCTTACCTTAGGTCCAATTTGCTTCGTAAGTGTCCGAACATCCTGTATAATGATTTAAATAATGTCATTGACTTATTAAAGAATCATAATCATAGTTATGATATCATATATGGTCATATTCTTACCTTCTTATTAGTAATATTTCATTGCTACTTGTTATTCGGGTGTTTATTACTTTTTGTTCTTATGCGTGTCTTGTCGAATAAATTATTATTGTTCTTTTTAGGTTATAGATACCTCACTTAAAGAATTTTATTAGTGTAATATATATCATATTTATTCACTCAATTAATTTATTTAATCATTATGCAATGAAAATCATGTAGAACGAGTCGCATTACATCGTAGAGACGGTATTCCGTACGTACGCACGAGCGATGATACCGTTCCCATGATCATGGAATTGTATTGGAGTGTATGTATACTATTTAATAATCAATATCACTTTACAATAATGATATATATATTTATTTTTTACACCATTATAACCATTCAAGTAAGGTGGTGGTGGAAAATAGATTACACCACAGCATGGAGATGGTATTCTGTACGTACGCACGCGCGGTGATTTCATTTTCCGTAGGATGGATAGATGGTTAAATAGGGGTTTTTAATACTTATAATAACATATAAGTATATGATTTATACTTATGTTATTACTTCATAATGAAAAAACTAAATAATAAGAAGTGGAAGAAGAAATAAAGTTGAAAGAATCGGTAACGGACATTACCTCTTCTTTGAAGCTCCTCTTTGAGACATCCTTTTAGGGCACTAAAATTGGTCTTTGAAGAAGACCGGAACCTATAGGATGTTTCTAGGGAAGTGGAGAGGATAAATTGGTAGGGGTTGGCCATGCTTTAAGGCTCAAAGTGGTGTGAGGAAGAGATGGCGGAGGTTCCCTTTTATAAGGGAGGAGAGGGGCACCTTTGGAAAAACTAAAAATATTATTTTATTATAAAGTCATATTCGATTTTAAATAGCTCCAAATTGATTTATTTAGAATCTAAGGTGGGGATTTGTCGAAATCATCTCATCCAATAAAACTCATACAAGTTTAGGTTTCTATTTTAACATTATCATTTATATTTAACTTTAAGTTAAATAATTTTTCTTTTACCGTGTCTTGTTATTTTCTTACACTATAATGTTAATAAACTTACTATAACAAGACAAACGAACCCCACTTTGTTTATTATCAATATATATAACATTATATAAGTCATTTGGCCGATCCTTATATTTTTAGAAATAAAATAACAATTAATAATATAATATTTGTTTTAAAAACTATTTTATGTCAATTTTGACACTATTTAGTAATTGATTTTTATGAAATTCATAACAGAATGATTAGTTCAAACAAAGTTAATTAAAGCAATACTAACATGTCATATTAACCTATAAAATTAGTGTAATTCATAAAAAGTCTCAAATTACATTTATTTGGGTATTTATAACATCAATTATGTCAATATTTCATTAATACGATAATTACAACATCATTATTGTGTCATAAATAAATTAACTTATTTAAAGTCTAAAAATTAAAACTAAAATACCATTATGTAGGAAATATTTTTATCTTTCTAATGAATATTTATAGTCGATTTTATCTTGTGTATAACCCTATATTAAAAATGATTTTCTTATTAAACTTTGATTTTAACTATTTTAACCCTTCTTTAAAAAAATTAATATTAAATGTCCTAATCTAATCCAAGTGGGACTAAATTGTCATATATTATTCCTAAGGTTGTTTTTGGTCGAATTACACTTATCCAATAGAATTATAACATGTGTTAGGGTAATAATAATATCATTTGTACCCTTAATTACCCTATTTACTTTTAACCGTGGTAAATAAAAGTAAAAAGTTACTATTCACCAAAAATTATTTTCATCTCATTGAACCACATTTTACATACTGACATCAACCATGTCTCTCGGATTTGTGAAATTCCATTCACAAAAGCGGTAAAATTAAGTTTTATGTAAATTTGCTAATTATCCTAGGAGGTGGGTAAAAGACGATCAAAAGTTCAATAAACTTTTTATATATCTAAAATTATTATAAAATGACTCCAATGAATTATATTAAACTTATATAGGTATTATGTATCAATTTTTACCTAAAATAAATTTAAATAAAATAAATAATTATTTAAATAAAATGTCGGTTTTTAAATAGTAACCTAGTGTTTTCACTATTAATCAAAAATTGAAAGTTTTCAGAAAAATACCAAAATTTCACCCTAGGCTAATTTCGATATTCCAAATCTAAAAATGAAGTCCATTTTTAGAGATTAAATTTAAAAAATTTCAAAAAGTGTTTATTACTATTTATAACGGCTAGTTTTAATAGTATTTTAATAGTATATCGTTGTTTATTGAAACTCGGTATTGCGTACAACGAAAGCTATCGAGGAAGGCCTCAGTTGCGTGTAAAGCAAGCCAAGATAGTGTTGTGTGTAGTGAAAGATTCCTTTGATGATTTATATAACATAAAAACAAAATATTTCTCATAAAAGTCTCGGGTGTTACAGTTACTCACCGTGTTGTACACCTCCCTTGTTTGGGGGTATTTTACCGATTTGCGTCCTTAATGCATGATGATAAACTGCACATTACCCTCTTTTAGAACTACGTGTGGCTTGATTACCATACTCATGTGAAATGTAGGACTTCCCAAACATCTATAATTTGGGTCCAGATCCATCTCTTAGAAATATCCCCTTCACCTTGGCCCCTTGGCCTGCACTTTCCCAGGGAGAGGGGTATATGGTGTGGTATGGGACTACGTCCTCATTCACTTCAGGTTTGTAACAACCATTCCACGTTCCTCTTTCCCCTGACTGTTCTCTATCCTTTGGTTCTACAATCATCTTTTCAAATCATCCACTCTCAAGTTCATCCAATCGACCCTCTTTGGTGATTCACCAATGTGCCCAAGAGTATTCTGGATCAGGGTCTGGAGTGTCGGGTTTTACCTGGACATGTTCCCACCCACCTTTCAAGATTTGTGTTCCCCTTAATTTGGGCTTCCATAATCTTTCACACCTGAGGGGACCCCCAAATTCCATGGGTTCCAGGCCTAAGGTCCCTCCTACCATTATGGGATAACATCATGAAGGGTTTCATACAATAAATCGATACAAGTCCCCCACTATGAATATGGTCAGCAGTCGACACTCATTTGTTTGTCCCTATTTCAGGATAACGTGATATGGATTCTGTGTTTCAAACACGGTCAACAGTTATCCTCCACCGTCATGCCAACCCCATTAAGCCTTGAATATTGGTTACATGGTTCACATTATTTTCCACCCCATCATGTCCAAATGGTATTTCGACACTCCTGGGACTATCCCTCAGTGTGAATTTTCATGTTAGGAGGAAAAAAGCTGTGGTAAAGGCATCATTTGGGGCTCCGTACTGACTTCCCTTTGGTGTGTGTTCCAGGTATTGGAAAAAACTCTTCCAAACTTTTTTCCCACACTGATTTTGACTCGAGTGGGATTAGGGATCAGGTTGAGGTCCGTAATTACTTGGAAGGATTTCACTCCTCTATGGTTCAAGCTCTAAGACCATAAACTAAGATCTCTTTTAGAACTTCATATAGCTTGATTCCCATTCCCATGGGATAAGTAGGAATGCCTAAACATTTTTCTTTGGGTCCAGCTTGAGTTCCACTAATTTATCTCTTCGGTTCTGCCTTTGGGGATTTAACTCTTATGGGACCGCGTGGCATGATATGTGCTTATGTCCTCATTGACGTCAGGTTAACATTAGCCGCACCACGTATGCAACTTTCTAGGAGTTATCCCTCAACTTCCTTTCCCATATGACATTAATCTGTATGTTGCCCCACATGATGTTAAAAGGATCCTTAAAGAACTACAGCAAGCTTGATTCCCATTCTCATGGGATACGTAGGAACACCCGGACATCACGTCTTCGAGTCCAGCTCAATTGGGAGTTGTTTTCTCCTACCACTTATCCATTAATATTTCTTGTACCATTAGCAGGAGGTTTCCTCCTTATAATTTCACACGGTATGGTGTTAACCTTGTCCTCATTCACGTTGGGTATTCTTTATCACGCCGTGCGAATCCCCTCTCGAACCTCACCTCTCCTGTATACGTCTGAGCCCGATGACTTTAATCTATGTTGCTCAGTCCCACATGACTTTAGACTATTGTATCTATCCTGAACGATGTTAAAAATTCATGGTCGACCCCATCACATGACCCTAAACTGTGACATTATCGTTGTGGACGCACGACGAAAAACGACACTGCATTGTGATGTCCTCACCTGAGGGGACGTCATGTTTAGTATCATTTACACACCATACCATTTTTCAACTCTTTCATATGGCTTGATTCCTATGGAGATACCTGGACCTTCCTTCCTAGGACCATCACTTCACAAAAAAAACACATCCATTCATCATAAAGGACAAAAAAGATATATGAAATGTTGCTTCTCTTTGTACAAGGGATAGACCCGCATGACCTTATCTTTGGAACCGATATCTTACCATGACACCCTCAGAACTATGTGTGTCTTGATTCCAATCTTTATGGGATACGTAGGAATTCTCAGACACCTCATCTCTAGGTCTATCCCGAGGGACAGAAAATCATGTTTCCTCATCCTTTTCGGCCCCTTGGTATGAACTCTTTCAGGGAACCCTATAACCATAGTTCTACCCTAAAAAAGTTCTGGATGCCCCATGATAACCTTGGTAGGCAAAAATTTCCTTTCCAGATAAGTCCTGTTTAGATGAAGGAATGATCCATAATCGGATTGGTGCCCCAACCTAATGTGTTCCCACCAAGGTGGAGTAATTCCAAGATTGTTGGATTCCATTCGAGCAAACCACCACTCCAACTTCCACACTTTTCATGCCCTTTATTAGAACCCTTGTCCTCTTTCACATCTAAATAAACCACCTAATAGTATGGATTATCGGCCTATGGCTCACCTATTATCCAGGGCCAACATTCTGGAAGACGAATGGATGACATTCGAAGTCAGGCCCTGTGTTTCGAACATGGAAAGCGGTCGGTCCTTGTTTGTCATCCCCATTTCAGTCTAATACAATATGGATACTATATTTAGAACATATTCAACCATTATTCATTATTTTCATGCCACCCCCATAGTGTTCCGAATCTGGGGTATTTTGATTCACACTTTCCACTCCCTTATGTTCGGGTTGATTTAAAATGCCCCTGGCGTTACCCCGCTTGTGCACTAGAGCACATTGGGAAGATGACACGTCAATTGTTCTGAGGTCCATGTCCCCTAATCTGGCCTCTCCCTTATCTTACTGGGAATCCAAATTGGTTGTTCAAACCTCAGGTTCATAAATCTTGGTTAGAACTCTTACATTCAAATTAATTAATAATTGTGAGCTTCTCTTGTTTCTCACACCGGGTATGACACACACGAGGTTAGGAATGGATTGCTATTTATTTTAGGATTGTAGTTGAATGCATTAAACCAAACTAACAAGTAAATAAATGTATCCATACATATATCCCTACATGAAATTCAGAATAAGAGGTAGTAAATAGAAATGAGTTTATGAGTTCGACCAAAACACGGCCCTTAAGGATTAGCATCTTGGATAGATCGTTCCAGCGCCAATACCTTTTGGCTTGTGGCCTCCAGGATTGCTTCCCACCCCCTGAGATCTCACTCTTCATCAGTGGACATAATGTGTAGTACACTTTCCCTAGCCTATGCTTGAACCTGTTCAGTTTGATGTTCAGTCATTTTGTCACCCTCTTCCACTAGATGCTATTGGGCGTTTGCCTCCTAGGCCCTCAATTGCTCCACAAGCTCGAAAGAGTTGGAAATGAATACATAAGTTTCTTTCATCTATCCTTCAAGGCTTCAGACCTCTTGTTACTCCATTAAGAACTCTTGGGTTTTCCCCAAATCTTTCTGACATCGGGAAATGTCGGATCATTGCCTTCTTTCACACAGCTTCTCGGCCATGTAGTCGCGGACTGTCAAATGAAGACGGTGAGCATCCACCCCTCCAGCGCAGAGAAAGCACAACCAGGTGTGGAGCGATCCGATCTATTTTAGCCATTCTATTTGAGGATGACTGAGAAAGCACATGATACACATATACCCACTACACCTCTTCATATGGATCTCATCGGCCACCTCTGAATCAGAATCATCTATCTCTTCAGGATCTGCTGGCCGATAGTTGGGGAAAGAAGCCAAGAGATTAGCAGCATGGTCTTTTTCAGGTATTCCTACTACGTGGCCAGGATATTAAAAGTATGGGACACCTTCTTCTCTCGCCTCAGTCTCAGCAGTTCTTTTTCCAACTTCAGGCCTGACCCTGACGTTAATACCACTGATATCCACAACTCTTTGTTCACTAAGTTCCCCAGCTAGATCAGTTTGGGAAAAGTGCACTGAATGGGCCGAAAAATTTTCCATCGAATCACTCACGGATGGTCTAGATTCAGAAGCCTGTCGTGCCTCCAATGCCATGATAACTACACAAAAAACGAACACCCTAATCATCTTGGTTCTCTAATAGCCCATACAAGTGGATAAGTGATAAAAAAACTTATAAGAACTTAGTGCATAGATCTCTAGAATTCCCATCACCGTATAAGCTATCATGTTGGGGGATCCCTCAGAACTTGTTAGTTCAATAATGGGCATCGGACCCCCCCTTGTTCTATTGTCATAACCTCCCCCCTTTGGATGGAGCCACTTGGTCGGCGCCAATATGCACCTGAGCAGAATAAGGAGATCTGATTGAGGGTTACAAAGAAAAAAACTGAAGGGGAAGGATAGATAAGGGCTGAGACATACCTCGAGTAGCTCAGTTATGTCTACATTAGATCCAATGATCTCTCAACTCTCCCAAAGGATCCCATGGTGGGATGTCCCTTGAGACCATCCACCTTCAAGATCCACTTCTCTTTAACCTCCTCTTTCCTCTTCTCATTCACCTTCTCCTTCCGCCTCCTCCTATTATATCTCACTGCCCTTCGGCTACTCATCGCTATCATCATCCTCGGGTGAAATCTTGTCTATATCATGCTTCTGGCTATGCATTACCTTTACTAGGAGGGGTGGTTCCTCATGCCGACCTCACTGGCATGCATACGCATCCACAGCCGTCAAGTACACGTGCTGAAGATGGATGTTTAGCCTATCATCAACTTAGATGAGTCCGACATCAGGCAGCTAGATTCTTTCTTGTATTATATTTTTGTAGAGTGATTAGACATCTATCAACTACCATAGGGTCAACCAGGATGACCATAGAGCTAGGAAGATTGCATCATCGGAAGGTTGAAGAAGATATCTTATTTTCTTCCCAGGAAGTTCTCTAACTGCTCTGTGAGCCCCTCTCCCCCTAGGCGATGAAGGTGCGACCATGCCGTGCGACGTTTCAGCTACTATAGTCCCAGACTGTGCAGGCCTAGTTGACCGAATTGCTTTTGGACTTTCCTCCCCAACAATGACCTGTCTTCTCTCTCACCACCCAGGTTCTACACTTGCTATCTTGAAATGACTGACTCACTTCCACCAAAGCCCCTTAGGGTATTCTACAACCCAATTTTTAGAATATTCTGTCGAGATACCAACATCGAATCCTGTGGGGGGAAAGGTAATGACATCTCCAAAGCCGTGGGCTGGTAACATCAGCCACATTTGGTGAAGAACGCAGGGATGCCTCTCCTCCTAGAAATTTGTATACAATTTCTTCAGCATACACTGGAGGCATCCAAACTACCTTGTGAATCTTGATGGCACGTAGGGCTCACAAAGGGTCTTCCCATCAACTCGAGCCAAAAGAACCCCACCTCTGATGCGCATGATGTATTCCCATTTCTCTAGTGAGCCTTTCCCATTGTCTATCATATGGCCAGTCGGGGTGGGGAATGGGATAAAAGTGATGTTGGCATGATTTACGATTCTGATCCTTACCCCATCCTCATTGAGTGTCAACGGAATGACCCCGATAATGTTCAGCAAGGAAGGTCGCATTCCATTACCCAAAAGATAAATGGTGTTCACAATGGTATACCCGCTACAATGAGCTACAATCCAGCCATGAAAGATCTGGAAGGGACCACAGATCTTCCTCGGTGACCCCCCTCATGAAATGTACCCTGTAATGGCGTACAAGAATACCAACACGGGGACTCCCAAATTGATCCTCTGATTAGCGGCCATGATGTCAACCATCACCAAGGTCGCTGTGCGAACTCCCATCCTTGTGTCCCTCACTGGTAGAAGCCACCCACTCAAGAAGGTTTCAAAAAATCTGGCATTCTAGAAATTCGGGTCCTGAACATTATTTATACTGAATCTCGATGATTGATATTCCCCCGCCTCCAGGATCCTCTAGTATGATCCACTTTTTCACCTCTGTGCCGCAGTCGGACACCACCTTCCTCACCCAGACCTCTTGACTTTCAGATATCTTTTCAGAAACAAGTGAAACCATTTTTTTTATTCGATGTCCTTCAAGAAGTCCTTGACCCCTAGCCTCTCCTTAGACAGCTCCAACAGATGCCATGTTAGGATAAGAGTTTGTGATCTGTCTCCTCAGATGTTCTTCATCAGAAGGAATTCATCATACTGGTGCCCATCCAAAGGGATACCCCCAGTGCAATGAATGTCCCAAAGTATAACACAAACTTCCCCATGGTATATATGGAAGGTATTGGTATCGGGGGACCAACGGGTAAACAACTCAGGCCCAATTTCATGATGACGGTAGAAATGGAACTACGATGTCTACACCGCCTCGAGCAACCTAATGTGCCACATTTCGGCCCCAAACTGGTCACAAATCTGGTGTACCTAATACAATCAGGCCCATTAACTGGTTAAATTGGATCTAGACCACATATCCAAAATCCTGAATCCAGCCTTTAGTTTCGTCAGTGAAACTATATCGGAAAGTACTTGCATAATGGGATGGAGAATCCTCTGCGGCTGGGTCACTTCCCAAAATAGTCTGGGTCCTCGGATTCAGGACGTAAACATCCATATGCCTAGTTTCTCTAGAAGGATGGTCATTTTTAGTGATATTATATCGGGTTAGGTCATCCTCGTGGGTCACCCATGACCACGGTGTGTCGACTTCAAATCGGGGCACAAGTACCTCCTCCAAAATATTGAAGTCCCATATCGACAAATTTTCGGACAGTGCGTACTCCTTCTAGGCTGGGGTCAACATGTTGAAGAGAGTATGGTTGCTGGATATGATCTTTCAGGCTCCATAAACCTCTGGTTTGGAAACCATCTCAGCCCTCCATGTGGGAAACACAGTTTCTCTCTTAGTGTTAGACCGATTAGTAGCCATCTTCTTCAGGCAAAGTCTCAATATTCGATGCAAAAAACTAGGAGTTGGAATGAAAAACTAGGAGGCAGTGCGAAAAATCATGAGTAGGCATGAAAAACAGAGGCAGTGGCATGAAAAACCCTAAGTTTTCAGGTAAAATGACGGCTGTACTCAGGGAATTATGCACAACCGAAGTGGTTTTCCACGCAAGACAAGGAAAGTTTTTTAGGCATGACATCTTCAGACTTATCATGCGAGAAAAATCTATATGGACTGAGGGACCCACAAGGGTTTTTATAGGTGAAATGTTTGAATTTCATGCGTGAGAAAAGAGATTTACACACCAATTTCCAGCTTTTCATTCATCTACAGGGTCTTCACACATGCAAAAAGGGATTTGTGCGCCAATTCCCAGTTTTTCATGAATTTGTGTGTTTTTCGTGTGTGGAATCCAAGATGTTATGCTTCACAACATTTCCCCCATAATACAACCTTTGCATCCCCTTGCCGATCTGATTCTGAGGGGGGACATTTTTACACGCTGAAAAACACTCAAGGGCTAAAGGAGTTTTTGGCGTGACAAAGAGAAGACATATTTTGACCCGAAGATCCATTCTGGGGGGCCCGGAAGGGCTGTGTGAAAAAATCTCTAGTGTGCGAGAAAAAAATCTCTCCCACGTGGAAACCCGTAGGATCCGAATAAGTTTTCCATGCTAGGCAGAAACTTCCACACTGGCATGAGAACTTCCGCGCCACCGACCACGGGTATGAAAATTTGTGCCCGCCGCCCCTGCACAGATGATCTTTCATGCTGCCGACACTAGCATGCCAATTTTCATGTGGAACTATTTCCATGCGGATCGGGAGACCCTGAGCACCTATAAATAGAAGGTTACCCCTTAAAATTTTGATGGTTGATGAATCCGAACTATCTCTTCTGCACAAAATCCACCTCTCCTGCGTACAAAATATGGCCTTCAGGTATGAGATTTTTTGTGATAGGTCTCCCCAGGTTCCACCTTCGTGCAAGACCACTCGGGCTTAAACCTCATCCAAATCCCTTTGAGTCATGTCCCCTGTGTGAAATTACTTCTAATTGCGTGCAATACTTTCCAATTGTGCGCAATCTCTTCCAATTGTGCACAACCCTTACACCTTGCGTGCAATCTCCTCTATTTTCACGCAATACCTCAACTCCCCTTTACATGCCCAGACTCTCCAAATGTGCGCCGACCCGAGCTTTTTCACTCAAGCGACTCAATTATGAACCGTCCCATCCTTTTCCGCACAAGCGGCTCAATTATGCGCCGACCCGATATTCTCCACTCAAGTACCTCAATTGTGCGCCAACCCTATCTTTTACATGCATGTACCTCAATTGTGCGTCGACTCAGCATTTTCCACGCAACTGTTCTGTTTTGCACACATGCCTCCCTCTTTGTGTGCACGTGTTCAATGTCTCTCTTCCGGAAATCATTTTGGCGCGCCTCCCACACCCAAAACATCTACATCACACACCGTTTTCCTGTACGACCTTCTAGGCTCGTATGAAGTAACTTTAAAGTCCCTTGGGAAGTTTTTTACATTGTGTTGCTTTAACTCATGTGTCTTCTTATAGGAACACTAACAACTATTGTTTCTCCACACAGTAATGATAATATGGACCCCCAGTGGGATCACTTCACGACACCTCCTGACCACGGCGTTGCCTGTCCTTTCTCTTCACCAAGGTGTAGAAGGTGCTGGTTATGTAAGTCCTAGGGGTGCGGAGCACACCCACTTTTCCCGAGCTGGAGGATGTTAAACTACCAAGAGCCATCGTCTTCATCACATGACATTAAACTGTGATCTCGCCCTATGCCTCGCATGTGGGGTGCCCCGTCTCAGACATTCTCTATGCCCACTAGTCTCCACAGGAGTGAGATCATTCCTCACACGAAATGATATCCTCTTTATTGGAACGGTGTTTGTCTGTAGGGAAAGGGAAACCATACTGGTATAAGTCCCCTAACCTTTTTGGCAGGAGACAGCATCCCAACCCCTCCTTTATTCGGTTCCAAATCCCTCTTCTGGTGGGATTTGTCTCCATCAAGCCTCCATCATAGAGTATGTCCCAATCTCCCTGGGCTACTAACCACACGTAAGCCCCTATTTCCTCTTTGGCCTGCTAACCATGCGTAAGCCCCAATCTAATTTCTACAGACGCACCTTTTGTGGTGTGATCGTTAGGTCTTTTCCACCTCTTGTTTCTCACACCGAGCATGACTCACGTGGGCTTAGAGCAAGCATTGACCATGAAATCCATACGGGTATCCTAGAGTTTTATCCCCACACCATACCAAAACTATGAGGTCTTTGATCCTTTCCAAGGTAGGGTACATAGGAAGACTCCTTAAGGTTCAATCCCACCACTCATTGGTCCCAACCATATTCACGTCGGTTCACCAAACCATCCTGAACTAAAAGGTCTTTGATCTTTTCCTAGGCAGGGTACGTACGAAACCTCCCTGAGGTTCAAGCCCAACAAGCCTTGGTCCCGACCATCCTCACGTCGGTTCACCACACCCAGCCTGAAATATGAGGTCTTTGATCGTTGCCAAGGTAGGGTACGTAGGAAGCCTCCCTAAGGTTCAATCCCAACAACCATTGGTCCTGAACATCTTCACGTCGGTTCACCAAACCCATCCAAAACTATGAGGACTTTGATTCTTTCCAAGGCAATGTATGTAGGATGCCTCCCTGGGGATCAATCCCACCACCCATTGGTCCCGACCATCTTCACGTTGGTTCCCCAAACCATCCTGAACTACATGTTCTTTGATCCTTGCCAAGTCATGGTACATAGGATGCCTCCCTGAGGTTCAATACCAACACTTGGTCACTCCTAACCCCCTTCATGTTGGTTCCCACACCACCTTAACTATGTGAAATTTGATCCTTACCAAAGAAAGGTACATAGGAAGCCTCTACGAGTTTCAAGCCCACCATCAATCTGGGCCCCAGGTACTCCTTAATGTCGGTTCGACCCCATCCAGTGGTAAGCCGATGTGACCCCATCCAGCGGTAAGCCGTTGTGATCTCATCCAGTGGTAAGACGATGTGACCCCGTCCAGCTGTAATCCGATGTGACCCCACCCAGTAGTAAGCTGATGTGACCTCGTCCCGCAGTAAGCTGATGTGACCTCATCCAACGGTAAGCTAATGTGACCCCACCCAGTGGTAAGCTGATGTGACCCCATCAAACGATAAGCTGTTGTGACCCCATCCAACGGTAAGCCGATATGACCCCCTCCAGCGGTAATGTGATGTGACCGCATCCATCGGTAAGCTGATGTGACCCCATCAAGCGATAAGCCGTTGTGACCCCATCTAGTGGTATGCTGTTGAAATCCCCAATCAATGGTAAGTTTTCTTCAGATGAACTATGTAGACTTTGATTCCCTGCCATAGGGATACGTAGGAGGTCTCTTCGAGACTCAAGCCCAACATAACCATCGTCCTCGAGTCGACTTCATCTCATTCTCCACTCACTTCACTTAAACATCCATCATCCATCCTGATTCTTACCCGGGCCACCACATCATGGTGGGATCATGCCACCTCATTCCCTATTTCCCATAACAATAATCAGGAAGCTAACCACACATTGTCCCCAGCATCAGTGTTTCTTCCAGGGGTTGTGCCTATCTGATCCACTCAAATTAGTGTTCTGATTAGTCTGATTTGTCTTCTCTAGATGTTAAACTCGTGGAAAACCCTGCGTTAAACATGGGAAGCTGAGGAAAACCTCAGATACATGCCCATGGAATATGATTTCCTACATTCTACGTGGGATGCCTCGAGCTTTTGTGCCTTAGAGAATCCCTATAATAAGGACAAGAAACCTAGACGTGCTAGTGTCCCAGCGTCCAGACACACCAGTGATGTCCAACGTGACTACTCCATCGACCGAAGGTTTCTCTCCTGACCAGACCCATTGGAATGTCCCGACAGAAGCAGTGTAATTAACCAGTGTCCACGAAGATATAGAAATGGGAAGTGTTTCACAAAAAACATCTTAAATCTATAAGGGATACCTGGACTAGGTGATGAGTTTTGAGGAGGAATCCACGAAAGGAAGAACCAACATCCCATCATCCCATTTTGATCACGGAGCAGACATCCTTGAACAAGGAATGGGTGCTGCCTGCCTTTGGAAATTAGGAATTCAGGGCAACAAACAACACCACTTCCCCCAACAAGACAGACATGCGCGCCCCGAAAAAAGTGTCAGAAATAGATACTATGAAAGATCATATATGTACTTCATCAACAGAGATACATGGACCACTTAATAAACTTTATAGAGGTTCAGTGTAAGTTCTAATAGATAATAAATTTTCCCTAAGTGATTAGGAATATTGAAGGGGAAAATATTCCAAGGGCTCAATTTTACTTTATTTTTGATCTCATAAACTTCTTCCTTGGGTAAATTTATAAGAAAGCCTACCAACTAAAAATTCAAGATCATGTTGATGATTATCAGTATAAACCTTGAATCCTGATAAGATATAATAGAATATGGTACTATATGTAACCTTAAAACTTAATTAATATATATCCTTGCATGATTTTCCAAAGAGAAATATTATATGGTAGTAATTAAGTGTACCAAATTAGAAAGGTGATCGACAATAACCATTGTAACATTATTCCCTTTTAATATTTTGGGGAGTATGAAGATAAAATCCATGGAGATGTTTTTCCATTTCCATTATGGTATGTGTAATGGTTGTAACATCACCTTATAATTTTGTCTCTTATCCTTAACATTCTAACATACCACGAACTGGGATACAAACTCTGTAATATGTCTCTTTCGGCCATACCATAAAAAATAATCTTTTAGATATCTATGTATCTTCATACTTCTTAGATTAATAGATAATGAATAACTATGACCTTCTTCTAATAGATCATTATTCAAATATAGTATAGATGTAACACATACATGGTCTCAGAACCTTGTAATTCCATCAAGATAAAGGTTAAACTCAAGAGCATTTCTCACTTTCTTATATAGATCTGCATCTTCCTTTTCTGCCTCTTTTTTATTCACATGAATAGATAGTAGAAAAACCATTTTAGAAAGAAAATATCTCTCATATTTCTTCAATATTTCATGTTCCATCCTTTTTAAATCAAAAAATATTGGATCTTTTGTGATCATAATCATATATAATCTAGCACGATCCTTTCGACTCATAGTATCTGCCAACTTGTTCTCTATCCTAGGTAGGTAATGTATTGAGTATAAATAATCAATAATCATATCCAACTATATTCTATGGTACATGTAAAAATATTTATGAATGAATATATATATTAAACTATTATGATTTGTATAAATATCAATACTATATCGGTAAATATAACTCCGCCATATCATTAATGTAAACATTACAATATCTAACTTCAAATCATGAGTTGGGTAATTTTTATTATGAACCTTAAATTGTTGTGAGACATATTCTATCACCATATTGTAATGTCCCAACATGGACGACAGTAAGCCAGTGCTCTGAGATTTTTCACCACCTGACCTCAAGTGCACCTCCTCGTATGTCAGAGGCTATTGACTAGTATCGAGGGCCTGGGGTTTTATAGTGGGGTGATTATGCCCACATATCAGAGGTAGTAAAAAAACATAAACAATAACATAAAATCCATAAAAGTAAATAATATAGTGAATAAATAATAAATGAACTAAAACAAGTAAATGTTGAATTAATAAATGAAATGACGTAAAGGACCAAATGAACAAGTAATACATTGAACACTGATCACCCACTAGGACAACCATACATATATAAGAGTAGATATAATCATCCCAAATAAAATAACAAGTATATAATACAATCGATGATACAAACCAACTACCTATGCTCCCTGAAATTTCATAGCCATCATGCTCGATCGATCTCAGGCCTTATACCAAACTTGTTCCTACAACTAGGTCAAAGTCTACTTAGGTACCCTGATGTAATGGTGGATTGAGTGGGGTGTGAGTACCATACTCACTAGGGAACCACCAAAAAGGTTTTATACATAGAAAGTTTTATGAAATGTATGTATATGTGTGGTACTCACTAGGATAACACTAATAATAATAATAATAATAATAATTGCTTGAAAAAAACTGAAAGACAAGGTTTTATAAGACACACCCAAGGAAAGTGAACAACCTAGACAAGATACAAATGGAATGTGGTATCATTATGGTGATATGTTAATATATATTCCCACATATATATATATATGTGTATGGAGAAAAGAAACATGAATCAAACTGTACTTGATCCTTGGGATGGTAATCCTGATCATCTGGACATCCTATGAAAAAGTTATTGAGTTGGATGTTGTACCAACAAGCCATGTATAATTATGTCCATACTTGGGTCTATAATACTAATCAATGATACCTGCATCACTAAGTACCAAAAATGTATCTGATAAAGCTATGCCACCATAGGTGGATACATATCCCAATCATATGTTCACTTGTACTCTCCCCTAATTAATATAATGAAGGACTCCCTATATATATGGAAAATTCTATAAATATGTAACTACCCCAACTATATCGTCTTTTGGATGTATCAATTATCAGAACTCTGAGGGCCATGACCCAGGGAAATTGGCCTAGGAATACTCTTCTAATCAAAGGAGTGTATCCATAGAAAAATTAATATAATACATGCCTAATAGGGACACGACTTAAGGACATTGACCCAGGTGTCCTCTTTAAGAACATATAGAATATCCATAAAAAATAAGGTATAATGTATTCTTAATAGGGTTTGGAACTAGGGATATTAAAAAATAAATCCTCTTCGAGTCATTGGATCATATCCATAGAAAACTCAATAAATAATCCTATACTACTAGGCATTATCAGTGACATACTGAAATGCCCCTCATCAGTGCTACACTATGATATCCATATATATAAATAATGCTCATAATTCAAATCCCATGAAGTAGCTCTATGCATCCCTCTCATGCACCACATCACTTTAGGGTCAACAGTCAAAATCCAAGAAGTAGCTATAGTAATCATAGATGCATTAATAATAACTGAGTGAATGAATAAAGAAAATCATGAGTGCGGCCAAGCACCTAACCCACCACTACTATCACAACCTCATGTGATTCTATGTTAAGTATGGGTTCAAAGGTGACACTTGCTACCATATTTATCAAAACCCCCAAAGCACTAGCTCTGGGTATTTCAAACTTCAGGGAACCCACTAGGTCCATAATTTGAAAAATAAGTACCTGAGATGAATTCTCTTAGGGATCATCTATGTCAGATTATATATAGAGGAATCCCATAAGGGGCCCTTAGTGTTAGTGATAAGTTGATGTAAGAAGCTAGCAGACAATGGTTGGTAGTGACCCATAGAATTCATAAATTTATTTACCAAATTGAATAATTTAATTTAATAGTTAATTGGGGTAAATATAAATAGGGGAATCACCCTAATAGGAAAGTTCAAACATACACATACTACATAAACATGCATAAAAACTCTAGGGTAGGTGCATTAGACCACCTACCTTTAAGAATATTCACATTTATTTTCCAAAGTACAATAGTAGCTGCTAAGGACTTTCCAAGATCAACCAAGTCATGTTGGTTCATATTTGATAGAAAAAACAGCATAATTAATTAATTATAACCATATTATATATTTTTTAGATTGAATAAAATTTTTATTTAAAATAAGAATAAAACCCATAGTGTTACTAGATGCTCTCATCCCATCAAAATGGTAAAAAAACACTCTCCAACATCCCAAAACATGAATCCAACCTCAAGATCGGAATGAGACCTAATAATGTTCATAAAAAATCATTAAAAAATTTAATTAGGGATATAAAGCTTTATAAATTCAACGAAGTTACATAACTTGAAAAAATAACATACAGTGAAGTAAAGATAACCTATAGAGTTATCCTATTTGTTGGAAGAGTTAAAACTGTAACATCAGTGTCTGATTATAATATGCTATTGTGGAATCAGAATTAACATCCCTAACTGATGGAACCCAATCTAGAGGAAGGAGGAAAAGAATACCACTAAGGATAAATGAGTCGATGGATTACCTCATGGTTTCCAATGATCCAAATGACATCTTATTATGATAATTAATAGAGAATAACTCCCATTAAGGAAGGGAGAATTTGGCTAATATGCATGTGGGAGAAATGAAGAGGCAAAAATGGGTTTTCCCTCTAAAAGACCTTAGAGGAAAAATGCTATTTTTACCTTTTAAGTGATTTTCATGGTTAGAAAAAACCAATTCCAACCATGAAACTCTACTCTTTTAGTTTCACTCCACCTTTCATGATTACAGTGCATGGTAAATCAAATAGTCTTCCAACCATGAGCCTTGATTGTTTGAGTAACACTCTTCTTAACATGGTTGCAATGCACTGTTAGTCAAACCGTGCACCAACCATGTGTCATGTATATAAAAAATGGTAGAGCCCTTACACAATTTCCTCTATCCTACCAGACATTTTCTTAAACCATGATCCTATACAAACTGAACTACATTGTTAGGTCGCATGGTTAGAATTGACCATGAAAAAATCATGCTCCATGATTTGAAACTATCTAAAACATCGGTTTTGGGCCCCGAACCCCAAGATGATCCCAAAACATTCGAGATAAAAAAATACCTAATTCCACATTTAAAACCATTGTTGATATGAATTCCAATATTTAAATTCCTATTTTAATATCCAATCATTATTTGACCCATCCTATAATTGAAAATTCAAAATCCTTTTAAGATTTAAAAATCCTAATAACATGAGGTCTTAAAGAGTCATCACCTTAAAACATACCATCCCCAAGAATCCTTAGTGAGAATGAAAATGAAAATCTCCATATAACTAGTTCCTGATCTCTGTTTAAATGATCACACTACTTTCTTAAACATCCAACATGCTTGCAATGCCTCTTTAAACACATGACACCTAACATTCTAAAACCCAATCCAATGCTCATAAACGTTAATGAAAAATCAATAAAGTTCTTAATAAATCCTTTTTAATGTGACAAATGACTATTCCATATTCTCCTTCATCTTTCAATGGCAATAATATATTCATACTTTCAATGAAAAACTTAAAACCATGTTACATATATTGTTGGAATTGCCCATAAAAACACACCTGTACCATCCTAATGATACTCCCGACACATTTTGAACATGAATTATCCAATCACACATGAAGACACTACCCTCAATCCTTGAATAGATCTAATGGAAGAAATCCAATCAACTAAGAACAACCTGGTTGTGTGAAATTTTTCTTAAAAGGCATTGGTTGGCCCTTTCACCATGACATCTCAACCCAATAGTGTGCCTAATGTATTTCATTACCAACCTCGTTCAAATATACATAATATTTTAAGGAGAACAACATATGAATCAATATTCTCAGAAAGTATCAAATCCCATAGCTGATGTGCCCTATAAACTAGAATCCTGGGGCCTTTTCCCTAAGGAACACTGTGATTGTTTCCAAACAATATCATAGAAGTTTGTAATAAACTCCAAGTAACATTTCCTAGGAAAACCATACCCTATCCATTCTGTTTTCATGAAACAACCCAAAAATAGACCAAGAATTAATCCTAGAATCCATTAATATCTAAATCCATTTATTTAATGGCTTACAAGATTAATAACTGTAGTTTAATGACCGATCTCAAGATCCCATGACCCTTCTCACATGAGGGTCTCCCACCAGTGAATAATGTCCCCATCCCCATATTAAGAGTATTTGTTTCATATCTATAACAAAAATATAACCCAATCAACAAAACCTAATCCCTGTCCCGCCCGGACATAACTACTAGCATGGCTTAGAACCCACTTGTCCCAATTGTTCAATTAAATGTCTCCCATAAACTCGTTCCCACTTCTCATGAATAGTTTCCACAACCCTTGTCAAAATTCAAAACAAAATGAGGGTCACCACCCTCAAATATCTATTGGTGTAATACACAAAAGTTTTCTTACATTTAAACCACTACCCAAGCGCACTTCCATGGAGTCTTTAATCTAACAAAAATTTATACATAGGTAGAAAAATGTGTAGCCTAAACTCTCTCAGTACACTCAAGAAGATGTCAAGATGATGTGCATGATCACCTCTACCTTGGAGTACACTATGATTCTATCTATAGTAATATATTTCTCCTCTAATCCATGCTCATATATAAATACGACTCACTTAACTTTAACCAACCCCAGAAATCACATCTCTCCTCCAACGCTCTGAAGGCCTTAAATGTTTTATTATTAATAATAACAATAAAACCCCTTTTAAGGGAATTAAGGGAACCCATACATCATAGACTTAAGAAAAATCACAACTTGAAGGTGGGAAAATAAACCCAGACTGAAAACATGGATTGATTCCTCCCCAGTGTATGAATCATGATGTAGCTCTCCACAATTACATCGTTGTTCAACAAGTAAGTGTCTAGTTTAAAAGCATAGGCCCAATCTGATGGCGCTCTTCATACCATCTCAAGCATCCAAATCCAAATAGTTATGCATAGGTGAACCAAAAACTCTAAACCTCTTCTGGGACCATTTCCTAGTGATCAAGTCCAACATCTGAATTAAAACATCAAAAAGCAACATCACCATCATAAATCGCCTCACTGACACCAGAATTATTCCTGCCACACCGTTTCCACTAGCCACTCTTGACACTACAGTAGCAAGAAATGAAAGGCGAAACCTTCAGGATGCAGGATGTCAGGCCAGTGCCACCCAGGGCTGGAAGGCCCAACAACTGTGCCAAAGAAGCACTGCCAGGGAGGGGAACCACAATGACCATATCAGAACCCTGATAAAATCTAGAAAAATCAGAAACCTCGTCGGATGCCAAATCAGATGAACTCACTGCAATAGTAGGAGAGGAACCTGCAGAACCAAGAGCAGTTATTTTCTAGCACCAACGACACCACAAACCATCCACTGAAATCCAAAAACCAAAACTTCACAAACCAACCAAAGTAGAAAACACACCGCAATGAAAAAACCTCCACCGAGAGAAAAGAAAACAGAGATCCCCCCTCCCTCGAGCCACTCTAGAACCTTCTATGAACCCAACCGGAGACATCGAAGCCGTTGACAGCCAGACCAACCTCACCATAGTAAGATATAGGTGCGAACTGGAAGCCGAAGATCCGATCCACACAATGGGAAGAACGAGCCACACCATGATCCCGAGGGAATCGCCACTGAAGACCGAAGCATGCTGTCCACCAAAACTCATAATCCAAGGACTGAGGCTCACCAATCCACCAAAGTATTGAGGATGATGAGATATAGGGCCGACGATGCACCATACTGAGATCTCGGGGAAGACGCCACTGAGGACTGAAGAATGTTGGAGGAGGGAAGAAGGAGATGCGGGGTGAAACCCTAGCCACCTTGGGAGAGTGGGTCAACCTACCAATGAAACCTGATCAATTATTAATGTCTCCAATACAACCGCATGAAATCTATTAATTTATTACCAATTTTGGGAAACCATTCCTAAAATAATTATTTGGAACTACTAGTCCTCGACTTTCACATTTCCACACACTAATTTTAAATATAAATTCTACAATGTATAACCACTGCATACCATTATCACCTAACTCAAACCCCCAAGAGTCATCCATTATAGAGACAAGCTAACTAGATACATGGAAAGTTAGTACCATTAAACCAAAATCTCAATTGGAAATCCTCTTCAAAATAATTTCCTCATGCATAA
The DNA here is from genome assembly GCA_963277665.1 of Viscum album. Lineage (NCBI taxonomy): Eukaryota > Viridiplantae > Streptophyta > Magnoliopsida > Santalales > Viscaceae > Viscum > Viscum album. The sequence goes on from OY728145.1 coordinate 1,107,096,873, forward strand.
CATGATTTATTCCAAGAATACCGGTCACAAGATGTCATTCTAACCATGAGAATCTACCCATGCTCTAAAAAACTGTAAAAAAAAACCATTTTTCAATAGTTCTAGACACTTGAGTAGTCATACTCATCAAGTGGAGTCACGAAACATAATAACCTTAAGAGATTTATTAAAAACAAAAGACATTATCATGCCAATACCATATAACTCAATCACCTACCATGAATCAATAATAGAACAAGTGCATAACCAAGATCACTACCTAGAAGGAATCCATAAAATCGTGCCAGCCTCACTTGTTGATTTCCCTCTATAAAAATGAAACTTCAAACTAGAAGAGCCTAAAACAAAACCTAGGGCCTCTGGTTCACCCACATAGACCTACTGGTCAGGTCTCAAAAAATGTTTTCTAGGTTTTTCCACCTGGACCAAAGGTCAAGCCTGTCCAAGGCCACATCTCACAGGGCATCATCCACTCACATGTCTTAGTGTAAGGCATATAACGTGACTATAAAAACTCTCTTTAAAAGTGGTAAAAAATGTTGACCTATGAGGGTAATTTTTTCTAACATCAGCATAATTGTCCCATGATCCTTTTTGAGCATCCTCATAAGGGAAAAAATGCTAGAGTATCTTTATATAAAATAAAAAAAAATTATGAAATCACACTTATCGGGAATCTGTATATGGTAATACCCTCTTTGGGTCCAATGTAGTATAAAAATGTAGGTATATATTGAAATCACACATAATGACCCAACTAGATCTTCAGAAATTAAAAGTTTCACCCCTAAAGGGTTTACTAAAAAATAATTACCTACTGATGTCAACATACAAGGGTCAACAGTACTCACCCAATTCAGTTAAGTAGAATGTCATTCCAAGATATATGGGAAAACATTTAATAGGTTGTTACTAACACATCCAATAATTAAACCTAAGAAAAAACCCTATACGGGTTGAAATACATGTGCACCATGTTCCATATCATCGTAATTGGGTCATTTCACACCAATGCATGAGGAATGATTCATCAACCACATCATTAAATGTCTCACCGTGGGTCCATATGACCCTTAATTAGATATCAATATATACAAGTCGACTCAATTAAGTACTTTTAAACTAAAAACATATATGAAAAAAACCATATAGGTTATTTCTCACACTAAAAACCATTGTTCTCTATCATTAGTAAAATCACACACCAGTAGGCCTATAACATGGGATTACTATGTACAAAATATGATGCAAGAGGTGCCTCTTTCATTTACCAACCAAGAGTCAAAATCTTTCACTAGACTCTTTACAAAGTAAAAGTTCCTAAAATCCATCAATAATCATAAAATCCACACAACATGTGAATCACTCAAAGAAAAATTCATATAAAACTATAACATCACAGATCTGAGCAACAATCAAATATCCTTGGTAAACAAGAATTCATACCAGAAAAAGCGTTCTTGATGAACTAATCCAATTTCCATCATAGAATGTGACACATTCCTAAAAATTATATCTAACATATCTCAAGCAGTAATAAAACAAAATAATTGATCTAATTCCAATTTTTAACATTCTGGACCATATTATACTAAACTAGTTCCCCATTTCAATTCCCCATCAGAACTCAAGTATGAATCCTTGTATTACATAGGCTTTAAACAAGCATCTAGGTCCTAGTGTGTGATTTTGGGGAGAGTATTCCCTAACATAATATTAATAATATATAATCAATAAAGAGATACAATCCATTTAAGTAACTTAAAGAGTGTATAATTAATATATGAACTGAAATAAGAGCATGATATAATAATAAATGAAATGCAGTAAGGGCCCAAATAGTCAAGTCATACATAAATCAACGATCACCCAATAGGCTCACCATACATATACAAGTGTAAAAGAAATTTATATAAATAAAATAAGTATCTACTTATATCTTTTAGATAAACCCTGTACCTAAAGTCCATGAAATACTTGAGCCATCTTGCTTGATCGATCCTGGGCCTTTGGCCCAACCTGTACTTGTAACCAAGTCAACATATGCTCAGGTTCTCTTATAAAATGAAGACCTATGCTTGGAGAGATTATTTTACTTATAATGTAAGTAATAGTAGGGTACTATTGCGACCCAAGCCCTTTTTACATAAAATAGTACTTGATTTTGGTCATAATTAAACACCATAGTACAAGCCAAGGATCGTTAAGTCTAGTGCCTTGGAAGACTAGGTACATAAAACATAAAACATGGGGCAAAAAAACTTATTTATTTAATCTCCATAAAGAGCTCATAACATCCTTTGAGCCCTCAAATCTGCATAGGGTACCCTGGGGAAACACATGGACAAAGGGATAAGCTGAAAATCTTAGTAAGGGAATGAACATAGGGATATGTCTTAAACACACGAGTTAGGAAGCATGACGTAATGGTATCCAAAGCATGGAACATATAAAATCGTATCATATAATCATGGAATCATATAAAAACAGAATGCTATTAATGTGTAAGGATCATAAAAAATTTCCTTAGAAAGGGTCAAGGCTAACTGCCAATCTCGTTTCCCATTTTAGTACGGGTTAAGGATAACTGCCAATCCCGTTTCCCATTTTAGTATGGGTCAAGGATAACCGACAATACCATTACACATCCCATCTCATGAGACTTAACTTTATCCAATGCATTAGAGAACTATCTGGGCGCACTTATCTCAACAATATTCATGAATATTCTTGCCACTTAAATAATCATACATAATATACCATACATAAACACAATGGTACCCAGGGAAAGAATTAGGTACCACAATCATGAAATAAAGCATAACCAATGGGTGTATCATGAAAATGTCCATGAAACAAATGGATTAGAACATTCAAGGACGTTCATAGGGTAAAATAGGAATATAACATGGTATGTTATGTCAAAAATGAGTGACAACATATATGAAATGTATTTTAGAAACATTAACATTGAAACAATTTTTTTGCTGTTCTAAAGAAAATACTTTTGGGATTTTAAAATAGAAAAGAGGACAATATTTTATATAAAATCAGAATTGAAAAAATATGTTTGTCATAATAAAAAATGATATTATAAAGAAAATTTTGGCTTAAAATAGAGGATATAGTGCACTTGAAATTGGGTAAGAATTTGGGAAGTTCCCTTAAAATTGGTTTGCTTATCGGAAAGTTCTAAGGAGGGAATATTTTAAAAACATGTATATCCACAAGAGAGAGTTATGAAAGGGTATTAATAAATGAATTTTTTTTAACTACCCAAAATTTATTATATTAACATAAATAAATATGTTAACACCATTTTTATATAAGGAAATCTAAGACATCCTGAAAGAACAAATGAGGTTCGGGTAGAATTCGTTACGGTTTATCGGCATGGTGTTGTGTGTACATAAGAGTGATTGATGAGAGAGAAAATAGGTTCCTAATCACTTATAAATCATTAGGTAAGTATGGTAGAGGTGAAAAACCATACCCCATCATTTGGTATTACACATAAAAAGGCATAGCCAAGAGGACAATCTTGATTAAGAGAGAAATGGAGAGGATCTCTTACCTTAAGTCTGGTGGTTTTCTCCACTTGTTGTTAATATCCTGAATAAAAAAATTAGGTTTGTTAATTATTAGGTCCTAAACCTAATATATATGTAAATGATTTATTATAACCTTTCGAAGTTCATCCTTGTTCTTTTTAAGGGGTTAATTTGTTCAGTTTCATTGTTCGGGACTGTTTGTTTTATATGTTTTCAAGATTAGTTTAATTATATTCATGTTTTGTTAAACACGTTTGATGAAATGGTTTCCCATAATTGAAGTTTTATGTTATTTATGAACATACATGAGATTATATGGTTACAATTTTAATTTGGTAACTTAGGGTGAAGTCAAAATATTATACATAAAACCTTAGTGATAACCGAATTGGTTAATCGATTGGTTTGATTACACAGAAAATGTTTTTATTTATAACTTAATACCATTAGTAAAAAAGGATTACAGAACCTTAACTATGATATATTAAATATATAATAATCTGGCTCAACCATAACAAAAATGGTTTCATGACCAGAATAAAATATGAAAATAGTAATTGAAAAACCTTTGTCCTTGAATGTGCTAAATTAGCACATGTCAAACAGTGCTTTCATTTCTTTCAAATAAAAGATGGGGAAATGAGAGAAAATAATTAAGTATCCCATTATCAGAATATAATTTTAGTACATGTATGTTACTGGAGTTATCATACCATTTGGGTGAATGGATGTTAGGAAAGAAACAAAAAGAAAAGAACTTAAAAGAAATGAAGGAATTGGAAAGGGGAATTTACCTCTTGAGACTTCCTCCTTTGAGAACCTCTTAAGGGGAGGATTTTTGGTATATTGAAGAGACTAGGGGACTTTGGAAGTGGGGTAAGAGCTTGGGGAGATATTTGGGAAGAATATTTCCAAGGAAGAGGTCTTGAGAGGAGTGAAGAGAAGAGGTAAGAATGTGTGGTATTTATAATGGAGAGGAGGAGGGTATTCAAAATATTATAATCATTATTTTGTTATTTCATCACAATACATGGAATAGTAAGTATTCCAGGATAAATAATAGTAATAAATTTCTGTGAGTTAGAGATTTGGGTTCTTACATCACTTATGATGTCAGGAATAGTTGATTTTCACTATAGTATATTTATACGGTAAATTAATGTATTGTACTCTTCACTAAAAATTCAAGTATTTTAGAAAAATATACAAAATTAACCCTAACCATTTTAGATATATAGAATCAAAAAATGAATTCCATTTTTCCAAAATAATTATCTAAATATGATAAATTTAAAATTTAATTAAACTCATAATTTAGTATTAAAAAACTAGTTTTAAAACAATCATTTACTTATTCTAAAATATAGGTACATCATAATTTCACTTGAATATTATTTGTATACTATCATAGGTAAGGTTACAATTCATTAGGATATATCACTATTCATAAGGTTATGTTACTATTCATAAGGGTAGGTTAAAATTCACCAAAAATTATGTTTTTATTATTGGGCTCCAAATAGCATACTTATCACAACTGTGTATGTTAGATTTTCTAAATTCCAAATACAGAAGTGACAAACTTATGTTTAAAGGTAAATTACCACTTATTAGTTTATTATTTTGTGTTTTAATGTGATTTTATTACATATTTATTAGAGTGTAATTTCCAATGAAAAACATTGGGTCATTACATTCTCCCCCCTTAAGAAATTTCACACTCAGAATTTCCTATTAAATTCTAGGCCAAAACAAGTGTGGGTTCTTTTTCTTTATTGCTTCCTCCAGTTCCCATGTTGCCTCTTCGTACATATGGTCTCACCATATTACATTGACAATATGAGTAGTCTTGTGGCATATAACAGTGTCTCTATGATCCATGTTCTTCACTAGATGCCCATTGTAGGAAAGATCATCCCCTAACTATACCACCTCTTAAGAGAGTACATGTGAAGGGTCTAGTATGTTCTTCCTTAAGAGGGATACATGAAAGGCATCATGTACTTTTTAAATGGCAGGTGGAAGTGCCAATCGATAGTCCACAGATCCAACTCGATCAAGGATCTAGAAGGGGCCGATGTACCTTGGACTTAACTTCTTTTTCTTCCCAAATCTCATGACCTTCTTCCATGGAGATATGCATAGAAACACAATGTCTCCAACTTTAAACTCAAGGCCTCATCAACGATTGTCTGCATAACTTTTCTGTTGACATTAGGCTGCCGTGATATTCTACTTAATATTTTTCTTCATCTACACTATTTCTTTGACCATTTCGGGTCCTAGTAACTTACGCTTTCTGCGTTCATCCCAACACACTGATGTTATGCACCTTTTCCCATAAAGGGATTTATATGGTGCCATTCAGATTCTCGAGTGGATATTGTTTGTGTAGGAGAATTCAACCCATGGAAGATGCTAGTCCCATACTCCTTTGAATTCCATAGAACATTCTCTCAACATTTATTCTAATGTCTAAATAGTTCACTCAGATTGGACATCATTTTGAGGATGATATGACATAATGAAGCTCAGTTCAGTGCTTAGAGAGTGTTGGAGACTTTTCTAGAACATTGAGGTGAATCTCGGATCATTATTGAATACAATATATAGTGGTACTTCATGCAGCCTCACCACTTCTTTGATGTAAATCTGTGAAAGTTGATCCAATGAGAAGTCCTCTCAAATCAAAATAAAGTGAGCTATCTTTGTAAGATGGTCCACAACGACCCATATATCATTGCTTCCTCTGGATGTCCTTGGATGTCCAGTGACAATGTCCATGGTAATGTTCTCCCACTTCCATGATGGTATGAGTAGTTGTTGCATCATCCCCTTAGGCCTTTTCCTCTCATCCTTCATTTGCTGACATACCAGGCACATTGATGTATATTCAGCAATCTCCATTTTCATATTGTCCCACAAAAAGTTTTCTTGGAGGCCCCGATACATCTTTGTGCTCCTTGGGTGGATAGAGAAGGTCAAGCTATGTGAATCATTCAATATCCCCTTTTTATCTCTAGATCAGATGGTACATATCATTGTTCCCCAAAGCTTACAAATCCATCCTCATCAATTCTAAAATAGGAAGATTTCCCATTTCGAATAGCTTCCACCCTTTTCTAAAATTTCATATCATTTCTTTGAGGATCCTATATATTTTCCAAGAGGGATGGTTGAGAAATAATTTAAGAATAGATTGATTATGTTCATCCCTTAATGATTCCCATGTACATCCTTTGAAAATCTAAGAAGAGCAGATCCTTTTCAATTCTCATCATTGATAAAGATGTAGGATCATTTCTACTTAGAGCATCTGCCACCTTGTTTGCCTTACTGGGATGGTAGTGGATTGAGCAGTCATAATCCTTTATGAGCTCTATCCATATTTGATGGAACATATTAAGATATTTTTGTGTTAATATATATTTGAGACTCTTGTGGTCAGTATATATCTCACACTTCTCCGCATAGAGATAATGCCTCCTGATGTTCAATGCCATGATCACCACCGCCAACTCTAGATCATGTGTAGGATAGTTTTTCTCATGTTTATTCAGCTTCCTTGAGGCGTAGGCAATCACTTTATCATTTTGCACAGGAACACAACCTAAGACCTTATTAGAAGAATCACTATATACCACAATTAGTTCTCAACCTGTAGGGAGTGTGAGTACTAGCACATTGGTAAGCCTCTTTTTCAACTTTGAGAAACAGTCATCACATTCTTGATTATAGACAAACATTACTCCCTTCCATGTCAACTTGGTCATTGGGTTTGACAATCACAAAAATTTCTTAAAAAACTGTCGATAATACCTATCTAGACCTAAAAAGATGTAGATATCCATTATATAAGTTGGTCGGGGCCACTGTTAAATTGCATTTGTATTGGAAGGGTCAAAAAATATCCCTTTTCTAGTGATAACATGCCCTAAGAATGATAATTCCACCATCCAGAACTCACATTTTCTATACTTTTCATACACCTTCTCCCTCCGCAAATTCGTTAACAGAATATTCATATTATCATCGTGGTCCTCTTTTCTCTGGTATTATATTAGAATATCAACAATAAAGACTACCACAAATTTTTCAAGGTAATATCTAAAGACTATATTCGTTAAATCCATGAAAATTTCTGGAGAAATTGTGAGTCTGAAGGGAATCACTATGAAATCATAGTGTCCGTACCTTGTTCAAAAGGCAGTCTTGGGAATATCTTCCTTCCTCACCTTTAATTGGTGATATTTCGACCGAAGGTCCACCTCAAAGAAATAGAATACCCCACGAAGCTGATCAAGAAAGTCATCTATTTGTGGAAAGGGATACTTGTTATTTATCTTGATTTTATTGAGTTCACAATAATCAATGCTGGGGATCATTGATCCATCATTATTTTTGACGAAGAGGACTGGTGCACCCCACAGTGAAGCACTCAGGTGTATAAAACACTTCTCCAGATTCTCCTACAACTAATTTTTTAACTCCTCCACCTCTACAATGTCCATTCTATAAGGTTTCTTTAATATAGTCAGTGATCCAAGAATATTTTTAATTGATAACTCAACAAATTGGTTAGGAGGAAGACCACGAAACTCTTCTGGGAATACATTATTGTAATCCCTCATGATGGGCATGTCTTGAAGCATGATTCTCTCATTTTTTCTCCACTATTTGAGCCAGATATCCCTACTCATTAGGAAATAATAACCAAACATGAGACAATGATTCTAAAGGAGATTCATCTTCATCCTTATATTTGTAAATAACCAGATTATGTTTCGGGGTACGAAGAGTGATCTCCCTTTCTCAATAGTTGATGTTGGCTTTGTATAACTATATCCAATCCAGGCCCAATAAAGCGTCGAACTCCACTAAGGGATGTATGTCAAGATTTTCTGGGAGGTTTAGTCCATAAAAATTAACTAGGGAGGAGTTATAAACCGTGGATGCAATAATTTTTCCATTTTCTGTTCTCACAGATAAATTTTCCTCCAAATCTTGAGGTAGTGTTTGAATAATTATACTAAACTAGAAAGATATAAAATAATTTATAGAACCAGAATAAAATATTAAATTATATATTGTTGAATTAATAACTAGAGTACATATCACCACATCATTGTCCTACTCCACCTCAGAAGTAGTGATAAAATAATCCCTTCCTTGTTTCCTTGGAGGTTGTTTCTGATTTCCTCTGACAACCCTTGGCTTAGGGAAATTTCTTGCATAATAGCCATGCTCCTTGCATTTGTAACACTGCACTATAGGCTGAGTGTTGATCTGAAAATTCTTTTCTTATTCATCATTGGTGGAATTTTTCATATCCCATCAGCATTTCTTGGCCAGATGACCAAAAATTCGACATTTGAAGCAATTCATGGTTTCCTTCAGAGAGTTACCAGGTAGCTTCTTCCCACATCTTTTATAAGGGGAAAAGTAATCCTTGTTTCCATAATGGGAGTTTTTTGATGAACCACCCATGTTGTTCTCCATTTTTCACTTCTTGTCACTGGGCCCATGAGACAACTGAGAGTCTCCAATCTCTATTTCAACCATAAGGGCACAACAAACAATATCCTCATAACCGTCGAAGTCTCAAATTGCCAACACTTTTCGTAGACTCAGCTTTAGTCCACTAAATAAGCAATCCACCTTACTTTTGGTGTTCATGAAAAATCCAGAGGCGTACCTTTAAAGCCTTTTAAAGTTCATATTCCATGATGGAATCATCTTCTATCTTCTTGATTCCAAGGAACTTTCTTCGAATCATGAGGTAGAGGTTTCAAGGAAAATATTTGTTGAAAATCGTCCTCTTTAATTCCTCCCAATCCATGGAACCAATTTCCCTTTGGGAATTTGTATTCTTGATCATTTTCCACCACTGATCAGATTTCTCCACCAAAACAATAGACCACCAGTACAACCTTCTCTTCTTTTGAGCACTAGAGGATGAAGAATATCTTTTCAATGGAGTTAAACCATTGTTCTGCGAGGAGGAGATCATGAGATCCTCTAAACATGAGAGGCCTTTGTCGTGTGAATGATTCTATAACAACATGCTCTTTCTTTAAGGAGGAGGGCATTACTCATGAATCAAGTTATTATTTTTATCTCGAACTAGGTGAGCAAGTACTATCATGAAGTTTTGAGCACCCGCTCCTGTCATACCAAGAATATCATTTAGGGAATCTTCACAATGCCTATCACAATGGTTGTTGGAACGTGTTCTTCAATTTACCGCCATTAACGAAGTAAAAGAACATATAATTAGAGGTGTTGAATACATAGCTATTGAATATAAAAAAAATACTTTGAATATAAAAGGATAAAATTATAAATAAAAATTTTATCCTAACTTGTGATTCTTTAGGTTGAAATCTAGTTTATCCTCAATCTATTTCATAAATTATATTCTTGTGGGATTTTTCCCCTTAATAATTGTTTATATTAAGCTCATGAATCTACCAAAGCATATCCCCCAAGAGTGTCATAACTAAGTGTGAAAAAAGTCCCATTGTCGTGCTGTAGTTCCCGTTCGAGTCTAGCTTAGTTTGGTGTTTTAGGTTTTTACCCCTAGATACATCTGTGTAAGAGCTATCTCTACCTACTCGTACCCAGACAAGGATATATTTTCTTGATAAACCACTTACTAAATACTCACCAAAATTTAGTAATGGTTTCTTATACCTAGTCTCATATTTAAGGTTCTCACTAAGGCACTCTATTCCTAATCTCCAAAAATAACTAGACCATCCTATGATACCAACTATAGCAACCCAATCCTTTTACATAAAACCTTACATGATTTTAAGCCTAATTATACATCATAGTGCAAGCCAAGGATCGATAAATTTTGTGTCTTGGAAGACTAAGTACATAAAATATAAAACATGGGGTTAAAAAAAATTCTTTATTTAATATCCATAATGAGGTCCTAACTTCATTTGAGCCCTTACATCTGCATAGGGTACCCTGGGGAAACATACAAACAAAGGGATGAGCTGAAAATCCTTGTATGGGAATGAACATAAGGATACGTCTTAAGAACACGAGTTAGGAGGCATGACATAATGACATATAAAGAATGGAACATATAAAATCATATCATATAAGCATGGAATCATATAAATGTTGAAGGATCATAAAAAATTTCCTTAGAACAAGTCAAGGCTAACGGCCAATCCCATTTCCCATTTTGGTACGGGTCAAGGCTAACCGCCAATCCTGTTTCCCATTTTAGTACGAGTCAAGGATAACCGCCAATCCCATTTCACATCTCATCTCAGGAGACATAGCTTTACCCAATGCATTGGAGTGCTATCTGGGTGCACCCATCTCAACATTTTCACAAATATTACTACCACATAAATAATCATACATAATCAACCATACATAAACATAAGGGTACCATTTGAAAGAATTGGGTACCACAATCATGACATAAAACATAACCAACGGGTGTATCATGAAAGTGTACATGAAAGAATGGTATTAAAACATACATGGACATTCATAGGGTAAAATAGGCATATAAAATGGTATGTTAATTGAAGGAGAATTGAAAATATATAAGAAATGAATCTGGGAAACATTAGCATTAAAACATTTTTGTGCTGTTTTAAGAAAAATACTATAGGGATTTTAAAATTGAAAAGAGGAAAATATTTTTTTAAAACCATAATTTAACAAATAAGGTTTTTATAATAAAAAAAATTATTTTATAATGAAAATGGTGTCTTAAAATAGAGGATAGAGTGCACCTGAAATTGGGTAAGAATTCGAGAAGTTCCCTTAAAACAGGTTTGCTTATCCAAAGGTTCTAAGGAGGGAATCATTTAAAAACATGTATATCAATGAAAGAGAGTGATGAAAGGGTGTTCATAAAAGATTTTTTTACAACTAAACATAATTTAAAATATCCACATAAATTGATAAGATAAAACGATTTTGATATAAAGAAAGAAAAGTCAACCTGAATGGACAAAGGAGGTTCAGGTAGAATTCGTTACGATTTATTGGCATGGTGTTGGGTGTACTTAAGAAGAATTTATGAGAGAGAAAAGGTGGTTCTCAACACTTATAAATAATGAGGGAAGTATGGGGGAGGTACAAAATCATACCCCATCATTTGGTATTACACATAAAAGGCATAGCGAAGAGCTCAATCTTGATTAAGAGATAAATAGAGAGGATCCCTTACCTTATGTCTGGTGGTGTTCTCCACTCGTTATTAAGGACCTGAATAAAAAAAATTAGGTTTATTAATTAATAATTCCATAACCTAATCTATATATAAAGGATTTATTATATTTTTTTCAAGTTCATATTTGACATTTTTAATGGGTTAAGTTGTTCAATTTCATTGTTCAGGACCATTTGTTTTCTTAGTATTCAAGATTGGTTTACCTATATTCATGTTTGGTTATAAAAGTATGATGAAATGGGATGTCCATAATTGAAGTTTTATGTTATTAGTGAACATATAGGGTATTATATGGTTATAATTTGAATTTGGTTACTTAGAGTGAAGGCGAAATATTATATATAAAACCTTAGTGATAACTATTTCTTTTAATCGGTGGGTTTGATTACAATGACCATGTTTTGATTTATAACTTAACACCATTAGTACAAAAGGATTACAGAACCATAACTAGTATATATTAAATATATAGTAATCTGGTTCAACCCTAACACAAATGGTTTCATGACTAGAATTAAATATGATAATAGAAATTGACAAACTGTTGTCCTTGAATGTGCTAAATTAGCACATCTCAAACAATGCTTTCATTTCTTTCAAATAAAATATGGGGGAAATGAGAGAAGATAATGAAGTATCCCATTAGCAAAATGAAATTACAGTAAATTTATGTTACTGGAGTTATCAAACTATTTTGGTGAATGGATTTTAGGAAAGAAACAAAAATAAAATAACATAAAAGAAATGAAGGAATTGGAAAGAGGAATTTACTTCTTGAGACGTCCCCCTTGGAGAACCTCTTAAATGGAGGGTTTTTGGTGTATTAGAGATACTAGGTGGGTTTGTATGTGGGGGAAGATCTTGGGGAGATGTTTGGGAAGAATATTGAGAAGGAAAAAGGCTTGAGAGGAGTGAAGAGATGAGGTAAGAATGAGTGGTATTTATAATGGAGGGGACGAGGGTTTTCATAATATTATAATCATTAATTTATTATTTCTTCACAAGACAAGTAATAGTAAGTATTCCATGACCAAGTATAGTAATAAATTCATGTGATTTCTAGATTTGGGTTCTTACATCACTTTTGATGTAAATAATAGTGTATTTTCACTATAGTGTATCTATACGGTAAATTAATGTATTTTACTATTCACTAAAAATTCATGTATTTCATAAAAATCTAAAAAATTCATCCTAACCATTTTTCGATGTTTAAAATACAAAAATGAATTCCATTTTTAAAAAATAATTTTCAAAATATGATTAATTTAATATTTAATTAAACTCATAATTTATTAATAAAACCCCAGTTTTGAAACATTAATTTACTTATTCTAAAGTATAGGTACATCATACTTTCACTTGAATATTATTTTTCAACTATGATAGGTAAGGTTACTATTCATTAGTATATATCACAATTCATAAGAGTATGTTACTATTCATAGGGGTAGCTTACGATTCACCAAAAATTATGTTTTTATTATAGGGATCCAAATGACATACTGATTGCAACCATGTATGTCAGATTTTAAAAATTGAAAACATAGAATTGACAAACTTATATTTAAAGGTCACTTAGCACTTAGTAGTTCATTATGTTTTGTTTTCATGTGATTTTAGGACATATTTATAAGAATGTAATTTCCATTGAAAAACATTGGGTCGTTAAAGGTACCATATATATCCAATAATATTATGTGTATGTAAATGTGAGATTCTTATTAGGATAACAACTACAATAATAATAACTATAGGATATAAATTAAATAAAAGGTTGTACAAGACATGATCAAGGAAAGTGTTCAACATAGATAAGACACAACTATAAAGATGTTTTTTATGTATATATATTTATATGTGTATATACATATTCCCATAATTATATATATACCGCTATATAAATATATGATTAAGGAGACAAGTAACTTAAACCGAACCACAACTGATCATTGGTTCCATTATTGTGATCATGTGGACATCCTATGAAAAAGACATTGAGTTGAATGTTGTACCATTCAAGACATGTATAATTAAGTCAATACTTGGTTTTTTAACCCTGGTTGACAATACTTACTTTGTCTAGTTCCATAAACATCTCTGAGAAATCTATGTAACAATAGGGGGACACATGTACTAACCTTGATTTCCCCCATAATCACATACAATCAGTATAATGAAGGATGTCGTGTATTAATGTGAAATATTATAAATATGGAACTACATTAACTATTCCCTATAGAAGATGTATCTAGTTTCAAACCTATGAGGGATAGGAACATGGGACATTGGCCAAGAATCATCTTAGAGTCTATGCAGTGAATCCATAACAAACTCAATATAATGTTGACTTACTATGGCCATTAACCTGATCTATTATCCAAGGATTGCTATTTGAGTACATGGAAAACATCCATAGAAAAATTATTATAATGTACCCCAACTAGGGAAAGGACCTAGGTCCATTGACCAAGTCGTCCTCTTCATGTCCATGGAGTTCTTAATAGAAAACTCAGAAAACGGTTCCATGAATTCTATACTTATTTGTGACATACCCGAATTCCCCTCATCGACTCCATGACATGGCATCCATATACAATAACAGGTATATGAATTTTAATCCTCATAATTACAATTAGGCATCCCTATCATATACCATATCATGATAGTCTCCTCATCCAAAATCCCAAAATCACCTTTGGTAATGACAACTCCATCAATAATAATTGAGTGAATGAATAAAGAAGAGAGTGAGGGTGGATGAATTCCAAAACCACCACTATTTCTATATCCCCATGAGCTTATAATTTTGGTACGTATGCTATGGTGACACCCACTACCATCTCTTTACAAACCCACAATGCACTAGATAAGGGTAGTTCCAACATCAGGTTACCCACTAGATCCCTCAGGTTAAAAATAAATGGTAGAGGGGCTTCCTAATAGGGATCCTCTAAATCATATAATATGCATAGAAATCCCACATGGGACCCTTAGTTTTAGTGATATGTTTATGTTTGAATCTAGCACTTAGGGGTGGTTAGTGACCCCTGGTGTTCATCTATTTTATTTACATGTTAAATAGTTGAATTTAACAGTTGATTGGAAAAAATATAATTAGGATATATCCCCTCAGGGGAAAGAGAAATCATACATATAAAACATAAACACGCATAAGAACACAAGGGAAGGTTTTTCAGACATCTTAACTTTAATAAGCATCCCATTTATTTTTCCAAGGATGCCAGCAGCTTCCAAGGCCTTTCCAAGATCAGCTAAGTCATGTTGGGTCTTATGTAATAGAAAAACCACCATGGACAATTTATTATAAAAAAATCAATTAATGAGTTAAAACCCAATAACATCGTTTAAGGAACCATTATATTTAAAAGTGGTATAACACCCAAAGTCTTACCAGCTACTCCATTTTCACCAAAATGGTTTCCAAACAGTCACCAACATCTTACAACATGAACCCAACATCAAGATAGTTGTAATCAATAAGAAAGGGTATCAAAAAACCATTCAAAAAATTTAATTATGGATTTAATGGTTTATAAATTTACTATAGTGATATAAATTGTAGAAACAAAATATGATGAAGTAAATAAGACCTCTCAAGATATTCTCTTCCAAGGAAGAGTGAAAAAACAAACATGGGTATCTAATTCCATCATGCACTAGTGGAATGAGGAATTAAAATACATAACCAATGGAACCAAATTTAGAGGAATAAGGAAAATAATACATGATAAATGAATAAAAGGTTTACCTGAAGGGTTATAATTCATTTGAAAACATCTGATTCTGTATAAGAATAGATAATAACTCCCATAGGGTAAGAGAATAGTTGGGTAGCTCATGCTAGGGAGGAAGTGGGAAGAAAAAGGGGATTACCCTCTTAAATCCTATAGGGGAAAATGACCATTTTCCTCTTTTAAGTGAGCTTCTAGGTTTGTCTTAATAGTTGGCCAGACCATAAACCAACCATGTTCCTATACTATTTGACAAACACTCTACTTTACATGGTTGTAGTTAATGACTAGTTAAACTATGCTCCAACCGTACATCTCTACTATCCAAGGAACACTCCTCCCTATATGCATAGTTATCCAGACCGTATCCCAAACGTGCTTCATGTTTATAGAAAATTTAATAACCATTTAGTGGTTTCTTCTAGCCTACTTCATAGTTTCCCAAACCATTCTCCTATACAAAATGGCCCATATGGATAGGCCAAACTTTTTTCACTAACTGTGTGCCAAGAGATTCACCTTTCCAAATATTTAGTTTCAGGCACTAGATACCTCTAATTATCTTAAAATACCTAAGATACAAGCCAAACCTAAAAAAAAATAACATTATTAAGAGTCATTACCAAATTTTAATTCCCATTATGAATTTATAATTAAAATTTGACCCATCCAGTTACTGAAAATTCAAAATCCTTCAAAAAATTCCTTCTTTAAAAAACACAAGATCTATTATTATGAATAATAATAAATCCTAGTCCCATATTAAATGAATCACTATATATTATACACCCTTATACACTAAGGGTAATGTAAGAATATGTGTGATGACTAATATTCTCTTCAATTCCTTTAAATTTTCATCACATTCATCTATCCATAAGAACATGGCTCCCTTCCATGTAAAATTGGTGAGTGGATTGCACAACCATGAGACATTTTCTATAAACCATTAGCAATATCCATCCAAATCAATAAAACATCATATCTTAGTCACTATGATTGTTCTAGACCAATTCTAAATTTCCTTGTCTTTGATCGATCTACCGATATATCCTCAATTCAGATTACATGACCAAAAAATGAAGACTTTTTATCGCCAAAATTCACACTTAGTAAATTTTGCCCACAAATTATCATTATTTAGGTTCTTAAGTACATCCTCAAATAATATTCATACTATTATTTAGTCAATCAATATATAATAATATAATTTATAAAGACTACCAGAAACTAATGAAGGAAGCCTATGACGACTATATTCATTAAATTCTTTAATAGAATAGGGGAGTTGATAATAAAAAATAGAATCAATATATATTCATAGTGCCCATAACTTATATAGAGTGCCATCATGGGTATATCTGACATGACCTGATCTAACGGGGTTTGGGAAGCAACTACCCCAATCCCACCTACATAGGCAAAGGGATGGTGACATGTTCCAAAACCCATAACTAATATAGGAGTAATTTTACTAATGTAGCTTTACACACACACAATAAAACATCTCCATGTAGAAGTATTGAGGAATAATAATAAAAGCTGAAACGTCTAGAGAAAAGACAAGCCTGAAAAAACAATAGGGAGTACATGAGTATGATAGTGTAAACTAAAAAGTAAAGGGTCAAAATACATGCACAACTAGAATGATGTCCCAACCTAAAAAAATGGAAAATTAAAGTGCTAAGAGAGCCTGAATCTAGATCTCCAAGCTTTAACCACCGTATGTGGTCTAATTCACTAGGTATCACTATACTCCTCTGTAATCACCACTGACCTATCCATTGTCTTCAAAAGACATGACATGTGTGGGAAGATCCCATACATGGGTGAGTATATACATATCTAGTAGGACACCCCTAAAGCTGAAGGGGAGTAATAAGAGACATGATAGAAATTTAAAGATCAACCTAAAGTAAGAGAGTAAAAAAATAAAACTACATGGATATATACATATTTATGTATGTTTGAAAAAGAAACCCAAATGATAGATAAATGAGATATTTATCTCATAAGCCAACCTAGGAAAGTGTTTTCCATCAGTTCCAAAGGTCCATCAATGATTCTCAACATCTAACATGTCTATCTGAAGAATTTCCCATGTTAAGCCACACCTCAAAAAAATTCCAAAATGTTTTGGAAAAAATATATAGATAGAGGAACCATTACGTAGTATAACATGATGGTAACACTAAATAGATATAGTACCCATACTATTGTATTTGATGGGGGGACCACTTAGCATAAGGAGGACCCATGCCCTAGTCCAATAGAGGGGGAAACAATTGGTGTAAAGAGTACCTGCACCCTAGTCTGCTAGAGGTAACACTATGTAGAGAAATAGTGGACCCATGACCTATCCCAAAAAGAGGTTGACACTCTAATAAGTGATATAGGACCCATTACTTTTCCTATAAGGAGGGTTCCACTCTAGTAAATGTTATAGGATTGATGCCCTATCCCAATAGGACGATGGCACTCTAGCGGTTTGGGACCAATGCCCTGCCCATCTGGAGGGTGACAGTTGGATAGAGTATAGAAGACCTATTCCATGTACCAGAAGGAGGGTTCCACTATAGTAAACATTAGCGGACCGATAAATTCTCCTAATTAGAGGGTTCCACTATATTGGTTGATGACCCATTCCCTACCAAGAAAAAGGGTTCCACTCAAATAGATATATAGGGGACCCATTCCCTGTCCTAGAAGGTAGGTTCCACTCTATTGGTCAGGGACCCATGACATTCCCATCAAGAGGGTTCCACTTAGATAGTATATAAATGAACCATGACCTTCCTAGGATGAGGGAGCCACTATAAGGCCTTTGGTGATCATGCCTAATCACATCCATTGTCGAAAAATGTGTAAAGAATATTAATGCCCAAAAAATATTTTGATATATCTGAAAGGGAAATTTGATGGCAACCATTATGTTATATGAGAACAAAACTCATGATAGGCTACTTGTGGGCCAAAATCTATGTCGAAACAAAGATGATATGATGGGTAAGAGTTTCCTAAAAATAAGTAGGCATAAAAGGCATGTAAGGGGACTCACACAACATGTGGTCCCACTCCACTACTTGGCCATGTCCCTAGAGGTACATGGAATATTTCTCATGTAGCCGTACATGGAGGGTAAGGGGACTACATGGAATGCCTCAGTGACCCGGGGTCCCTCGCATTCTCTTGGACATGTCTGTGTAACCTTTCCCATTCTGATGTACATTGGAACATGACATATCCTTCCGCACTGGGCCCCACCTATCCTCCTTTCCATATCCATATACTCTAATACACGATGTTTTATATCAAGGTCTTAAACAAGTGATATTTATTATAAAATGTGGATTTTGAAACTATGATAAAAATGTGGTTGGAGTAGTGAAGACATAGGTCATACCCCGAACCACAATCAAGTGTCCCAAATATAAGTCCCTTCTACCAGGTGCTCATAATTTCCTTTTCTTGATTTCTCTCCTCAACTAGGGCCTTCTTAGACACCCCATCACACCAACCTTCCCAATCATCCATGTCAAAGGGACATGTTCTCTACACCTTGACATTACCCGCTTTAGGTATCATAGACTCACCCACATGATTTTGAATCACATCTTAAGGATGAATGTTCATTGGGGGAAGTGTCTCTATTCCATTGATGTCTAAGGACATGGTAAAAAATCTCCATCACATGACTCTATCGATACATATCATCATTATGGATAAGACTCATTATGAGTATCATGATCAAATGGGATCCTATCTGTGCGTGATATTCAAACCATACAATCATGAATGACCTTAAATACCACATAAGGGGGTCTATATCAATAGAAAAATTTGGTTATCTCTATATCAAAAACCCATAATGTGCACTCAGTATGGTTTCATCATCTACTAGTACCAATAGAACCAATAACTTCTTTATGAAGAGAATTGGTTGTGAGTGTAACAATCTGGTTAGTCACGATCCGCAAAAGAATAAAAAATCAGATCACCGAATCAATCCAAGCATATTCTACATAGGGATTTGGGTCATCATGAAACCTCAGTGGCCTCTAGATTTGGAACTCACAGAGACAGCTAATCCCATGAACATCCTCATCTTACTGTTCTATTATAATCTACGACTTTATAGGTTGGAGTGTTTCTACCTTTCCACCAGGAGGAAGACCTATTATGATGAACCCTAAACTGTGACCTCATCACTCATTGTATTGTCATCATGATCTAGAATTGGTAACATAGATGGTTGTCACCATAGAGGCATCCTAAAAATTTAATCAAGATGTACCATAGTCTGATGAGAATAAATATTTATATATATAGGGAGCTATCTCAAGAAGGAAATTCTAAAGACTAAATCCTTTATTATTAACTTACCATTGATCCCTACAACCAATGTCTCATCAAACTGAAACTACAACTAAGTATTTAGAGTCCTATTTAATGGATACATTATCCACCAAACCAACAGTAGGTTCCCTATCCTTGAATCTACACTCAAAACACTTTGAAACTGTTTACCAAAATCCAAAAAAATTTATCATATTTGGATAAATCCAAACACCATCCCACGAAATAAAATTCATTGTTTATAATCCATCATAACCCAACCCAATGGGGTTTGACACACAACTATACCAATCCCACCTCTATAGGTTAGAGTCCGGTGATAAGTACTGAAAGGAATAACTAATGTAGGAGGACATTGACTAATATTCCTATAAAAACCCACTCAACCATCTCCATGCATAAGTGAAGCTGAATAATATAAAAGATGCATCATCTAGAGAAAAAAACAATGCATGAGAAACCTCTATGAATTACAAGAGTATGAAAGTGTAAATTGAAAAGTAAAGGGAAAAAATACGCACCAAATCAGAAAGATGTATAGTATTTAAGAAACTGAAAATGTGAAGTGTTGGGAGAGACTGACTCTAGATATCCTAGCCAATACCACCATACATGGTCTAATGCACCAGGTATCCATATATACCTCTATAATCAATGCAGACCTATCTATTATCTACATAACACATGATGGGTGTGAGAAAATACCATACAGGGCTGATTATATACATACATATTAGGACACATCGAAAGGCGAATGGGGGGAAATAAGAGACATTATAAGATTAGAAAGGGAAAAAAAATCCAACTATATTGATATATATATATATTATCAGAAAAGAAACCCGAACAAGAGAGAAACGAGATCTACATATCATAGATCATCCTATGAATGAGTCTTCCATCAGTTCGAGCGGCCCATCAATGATACTCATTTTCTCATGTGTCTATTTGAAGAAACACCCATGTCATGCCACAACTCACCACTGTGCTGGGATGTTGAAGGAAAAAATATATTGGTAGAGGAATAATGCCATAGTATAATTGGAGGGTTCCAATCAATAGATAGACAACCCACAACATAATCTGTATGGGGCTAACACTTCGGGTAAGGAGGACCAACACCCCAGTACAATAGGGGGGGGGGGGGTACAAATCTATGTAAAGAGGACCTATTCCCTAGTTTGATAGGGGGAACCACTCATCAAATATCTATAGTACCCATAACCTATACTCGGATGAGGGTTCCACTCTGAGGGGTGATATAGGACCCATGCCCTATCCAAACAGGATGGTACCACTATAGTATATTTTAGAGGACCCATGCCCTGTTCCAATAGGAGGGTTCAAGTCTAGTGGTCGAGGACCCATGCCTTGCCCACCAAGAGGGTTTCACTCAGATAGATGATAGAGTAACCATTACTTCTCCTAATAAGAGGGTTCCACTCAAGTAAATGATAGAGGACCCAAATATATCCCAATATTAGGGTTCTACTCTAGTAGTCGAGGACCAATTCCCTATTCAGTAGGAGGGTGCCACTCAGATATATATGCAGAGGAACCATGCCTTGTCCCAGCAGGAGGGTGACCCTCTAGTGGTCATGGAGCAATGTCTTATCTAATAAGAGTGTTCCACTCAGATAGTAGATAGAGGAAACATTCCCAACCCAGTAAGAGGGTTCCACTCTAATGTCTATGGTGATCCTGCCTGATCATTGTCATTGTCAAGCATTGACTAAAGAATCCATACGCCAAAACATCTCATGTTGTATATTAAAGACCACCACAAAGGCCACCATCACGTTGTACACTGAAAATAATTCAAGATAGGGTACTCATAGGCCAAAACTGAGTACAAATGAAGGAGATATGAGATGAAGAAATTTCCTCAAAAATGAAGTAGGGTTACAAAACATGTAAGGGGACCCACACGTCGTGTGACCCCATTCCACTTCCTAACTATGTCCCTTCCAATACATGACAAACTACCCGTGTAGCACGAAATGATGGGTAAAGGGACTACATGGTTTTCATTAACAAACTCATTTCCTTCCCAAGATCTTGGCTATGTTTGTGTAACCTTTACCATGCCTGGGTACTTTGGTACATGATGTGTCCTCCCACACGTGGTCCTTCCTATGATATTGGCTATGTCTATGTACTATGGTCTATGACATTTCCTCCCACGTGGGCTCCTTCCTATGTACTTCAACACATGATATGTTTACCTAGGAGGGTCCCACAGTGTGTGGTATAGAAAAATAGTGTGAAATCCTTAACTCTTCTAAAACCCTAGCACCACAGCCGTAGGGGTAATAAATTTTGTGTGTCATTCCAGTAAACTCTATATAGTTAGGATTTTTATATAATCTCAAATATGTTCTTTGAATTCTAGATCTACCCTCTACACCTTATAATCCATCATTTGACCACACAAAAATGTTGGAATATTTTATAGTTCATCGTTTCTGGCCCTCTGATGGCAAGAAATAAAATTTCCATTGTCCCCGTCCAAATCCGTATGAATCCATTCATGTCAACATAGCTCATAGCGCCTCACTATATTATAAATCCATTGTGGAATCAACCTAATCCCACAATATATCTAAAACTACAACGAATTCCCCAAAATATTAATCATATTTGAATCTTTCATGAATCTGGGGGTCTGACCATGCTTAATACCACCCGAAAATGTTGAATCATGACCTTATATTCTAATAATGAAGAATTCAAAGAACGAGTGGGGTAAAATAATTATAAATAGAAGTGAAATAATCATTGGAAAAATTTTCTTGGCCAATGAATTTTATTAGGATTATCTAGGGTGAGAAACATTGCACAAGTGGGATTAATCGAAAACATTAATTTAATCTGATATGTGGTCACATCAAAAGGATAAAAATTAACACAGATAAAAGGAATACCAATGATCATGAACGACCATTTAGTTGTAGGAATAAATATAAAAAAATGATGAGTTTTATGTCAATTTGGATAATTCTTCGATGAAGAACAAGCTCTCTAATGAATAAGATAAGTCATTGTGTTCGTTGCATCTCGATTTTCCTGTATCCAAGGGTTTATTTTTTTTCTGATCTCAATTTTCTAATAAGAGGTGGACTAACACATCTCTAAATAATTCAACGATTATGTGGACAACCATTATAATCTTCTATAATGACGTACTTAGAGTGGAAACAAAATTTGGTAATTTAAATTAAATAATTAATTTAATTTAGACACACCTGCCAATAGTCACTATATATGAATGCCCCATGACAACCAAATTTAGGTTGTGCATAGAGTAAAACTCATGTTTTTAATTAAATCTCAATATCATAATTTTTATTTGAGACTTTTTTTAATATATATTGTATTATTTATGAAAAAATGTGTGTACACAATATAAAATATATTTAAAATTTTTATAAAATGAATTCCAGTAATATTGGGCCTAAGAATAAAACTCAATATTAGCACCTCGATCTAAAACTATTTAAAGATATATTTCAAATTCATTCAAGGAGAAAATAGGGTTTCTAAAATATCTTTCTTATTGACCATCTGTTGATGATATTCAGATCGAAGGTCAATATTGGAAAAGTGTTGACCTCTATACAATTGATTAAACAAGTAATCAATACCATATATGGGATACTCGTTCTTTATTGTGATTATGTTCATCTCCAAAAAATCAATGAAAAGTAACATAGATCCATATTTCTAATTATAAAATAGAATAGGTGAATCCCAAGGTGAAACAATTGTTTGGATAAATCCTATTTCAAGATTATCTAAGTGCTGCTTCATTAATTTCTGTAACTCAATTATGTAATTTCTATAGGGAGTCATTGAAATAGTCCAAAACCAAGTACTATTTCAATTGATAACTGAACTTCATGATGTGGTGTAAGATTTGAAAATTATTTCAAAAAGACATTAAAAACTCCCAAAATAGGCATATCATAGATGCTTAGTTTCTCCCCAACCATCCTAGATAATCAACCCTTTTATGGGAATCAAGACCCATACAATGGATGCAATTTCCATAAAATTTCATATTTTTAATCAAATTTATAGAAGGTCATAGGCTGGTTTTTAATATCAAATGTGACTTCCCTTCCCCAGAAATTGATTTATAATTTATATAAAGAAATCCATTCCATGCCTAAGATAACATCCAATTCAACCAGAGTGAGAATACAAGTATTTATAGGAAACACATTTCAATATACTTCAACTATATAAGAATTAAATACTTGATATGTGATCATCATATAATTAATGGTTTTCATTGAAAATTGAATATCAAATCTATGGGGTAGTATTTTGATAACCTTAAAAAATTCATCATATATAAATTGGTGAGTAGATCAAGAGTCAAATAAAATATTAGCTATTCTAGAGTGGATGCTAAGTGTAATATTCACCATTTTGGTATCATACCCCTCATTATTAATAATTATCCCATGATATTTCCCTTTTTACCTAATATTAAGAGGATTTTGATGTCGATCTTTATCATTAATCTTATTATTTGAGCATTGGTTTCTATAATTCCCATTCTCATTGCACTTGAAACACTTGAGAGTCAATGATTCATTCTGTGAAGGTTTCTATCTATTTAATTCATTATACAATTTCTTTTTATCACTTTGACATTTAGATACTCACTGAAATTCTTTTCAAAAAAATAATTTTTTTTGTAGAAACCTTAAGATAATTTCCACAATGTTTCCTTCCACACTTAAAGAATTAAGGAAACCTCATATTTTACCCGTATATGGTCTTTATAGTTTAATTTCAATTAAATATTTATTTTATTATAAAAACCAAGATATTGATGTGTAACTCCAATGTACATTTCCACATTGATGGTATATCAATCAATTTCTTCATTGATACTAAAATACTATATTTCTAACTCCATTTGGAGACTCGGTTTTAAGACACTAAATAATTGATCAACCATGCTTTCATGTCGGATGATGATACTAGAATCATACCTCACGAGTCATGTAATCTTTTCCTCATAGGTACCTAAAAATTCATCATCCTTCTATTTTAGCTCAAACAATTCCTTCCCCATTTTCTTATAAGCAATACATGGAAATTACTTATGAAAAAATAACCACTTAAACTTATCCCACTCCATGGATTCAAATTATTCATTTTACCTTATATCCTTGATGAGAGTCTTCCATTGATTTGTTTCACCTTCCAAACAATAGATGGAAAAAATTAATTTTTAATGCTCAAAACACAAGAGAATAGAAAATATATTTTCAATGGTACTGATCCATTAGTATAAAACTAGTGGATCAGTAGAATCACTAAATTAAGGTGTACATTTCTTTATAAAGGACTCAAGAAAATGTTGTTCCCTCCATTATTTATTTGTAAGTTTATCATGAATCATATCTTGAGAATGTTGTACGAGTATAGTAATGCGAATTTTAATTCCATCTCCCATAAAATTTAGTTACTGAAGAGGAAAATCATTTCATTCTCAGTCACATTCATCATTAACAAATTTACTTTAGGTTCCATCTACTGAATAAAAAAATAATAATTTCAGAATCAATAATAATATTGTGAAACCACAATGTCATGAAAAATAACTAATAGTTTTTACAAATCATGACAACGTATTTTTAATCTATAACACCTTAAGTTTATCCAATATTATTTATGGTCATCGTCATTTAAAATACGTCACTAAGGTTTGTAAAGATTTTCTTAATTTATAAAACATATCCCCTAGGAGTGTAAAACAAAGAGTAAAACAATTCCAATGTTCATAAAACGGGTGATGAATGAGTATATCTCAATGCACCATTTTTGGAGTTAGTACCGCTAGGTACAACTATTCCAGAGGCACATCCACTTATAATATCAATATAAGGATTTAATTTCCCAAAAACCACACACTCTATCCTTCACTTAAATATAGGATATTTTCTTATACATAGTCTAATCCTTAGACTTATCTATAGACATATTCTTAAAAAACACCCTAAGGTTCCCACTAATGTTTTCTTATCCATGATTCCAAAGGTTAGATATTTTTTTCTTCAGTTTATAAATATAACAATCATGTATTTACGTATATATATTTTAAATCTTAAATGATAAATATTCATTTAATTTTTTTAAAACATGAATGAGTACCACAATGGTTTAGTTTCTTTGAAATCTAGGATAAAAAATAACTCGTTTATAAGTGAACTACATCATCTATCACTCTGTTCTTAATAAATTGACCCCTTATTATATATTTAATATATAATAAATTTATTTAATACCTATAAAATGGGAACAAAAGAATGGGTGACCTCAGATTATTAGTAATGGTAAACAAGGGAGATATCAACATTACATAAGAATAATGTTATGAAAACATGATAGTAACATTTAAAAATTACACCCTCCATATAATATATTTTAAACATGAGTCATGGAATAAATTTGGGATATTCATAAGACATTAATAATAAATTAATTAAAGAACATGAGCCATGAGAACATAAAATTAAAATAATACATAGATTTGTGGAATAAACACAATAATACAAAATATTATTTCAAGGCTATCAAGAAAGACATTTATAACATATTAGGCTTGGGAAAACCACTCATGTGCCTACTTCGGGTTTGAGATAAACACCCATGTAACGTCTTTTAAGTTAGGGATAACCTTTTGCACACCCTCTTTTTTGATATTGAGATAACCTCCTGTGTACCCTCTTTTTAGATCATTGGATAACCTCCCATGTACCCTCTTTTTCAGGTATGAGATAACTTCATATGTACCCTTTGATCTCATTGAGAATTAATCATTTTACATTGTATTAGAGGGGGATATAGGTCCCAACCATAAAATAATATCTATATCTATGTGCCACAAGATCGTATAATATTCATCATATCATTAACCATATAAATGAAATGGGTTTCATAAAAAATTCAATATAGAATAACCCATAAAAATGAAATTGGTTTCATAATAACCTAATCAATTCAACATATAATAACCCATTTAAAAGGGAAAATTTTCATAAACATATCTTTACCATAATCCTAAAACATCCAATGAAAGGATAAAAATTGTTTAGTTGGATCATATCTCTAGTAAACCATATGAAAACCCAACTATTTTTTCATTGATTAATATCAATTCAATAAAAAGATCATTAAAACATTATTAAAGAAACGATACTTTCCATTTTGAAAAAAATTCTTTAAAATATTAGAATTACTCAAATGTTAAAGAAACCAATTTATTATAAAATAACATTGAAGAAATGTAAAATAATATTTAAAACATTCAACAGTCATGATGGAGAAAAATAAATTTCATGTTGTACACATCAAAATGAGGATCCCTTTCACATTTTCAGTAAAAAGTCAAAAATCATTGTTCGGAAAATAAAATGAAGATTCATTTTAATTTTAAAAAAACTGAAATATGTTTAAAATTTTATTTAAACAATCATTGGATAAATTTAAAATCTTTATTTAAAACCTTTTTATAAAACCCGGACATGAAAGAAAATGGATTTTTGGTTGAAGAGAGAAATAAAGTAGGTTTTTTTCTTATAAAATTATTTTATACCCTTGAGTACATAAACAGGGTAAAATGGAGGTAAAAAATTTATTTTAATTAAATAACATTAAAATAATAAATGCATTTGTTTCTTAAGAGATAGATCAAAATGTTCCATCATTAGAAGCATAATGATAAATAATCTCGATAAATAATGAGAATGTAACATCAAACCCTTACCAAATTGGTAAATTTTGAATAGTCATCCCCATTAAAGAAAGAAAATTATATGGATATGTAAATATAAATAATTTTTATAATTAGTATCATAAAATTAATTCTGGTTTGAATATACACCACATAAAACAAATAAGTAATGTATATGGCATGTGTCCCAAAAAATTAAAAGTAAGAAACAAATACCTTACCTTATGTATCAGATTACTTCATTCACATTCAAAAGTAATTTATAAAAAATATAGGTTTATTATAAATATATTAAATATATGTAATCACATGTATCAATACATATATTATTTACTTATAACCTTTTACACCCTCTTATTAACAATTTTTTTAAAACCACAGTTTCAGGTGATAATTGCTTTATCTTTTATGCATGTTTTGGTTTGGTAACTTTGAACATTTTACTTTTATTATAGTTCCATTATCAATATAATTTTAACCCTAATATAAATATGATATTTATTCATTATATACATATTAATTGTTATTTATATAATTTATATATAGAAAAATGGATTACATAATTCAATGAGACGGTATGGCGTACATACACAAGTATGTTGTTTCCATTTTATCAAAGAATGAAATGAAAGGATAGTAAATAACATATAACATTTATAGATTCATTATTATGTAATATATATCACATATTTTTATTAAATTTATCCATATATCCTTCCATATAAATCATAAGTGAAAATGGAATCATGTCATTTTGCGAGGTAGTAGTATGTCGTACTCACGAACGATGTTATCATAATCCCATAGAATGGAAAGAAAGAAAGAATATGTGATATAATAATTATAGAATATTTATTATGTGATAGATATGATAGAAATATATTAAATCCATTATTATATCTATTCTTTAGATTTGGTTGTGGAAAGAAATTACATCGGTTCTCGAGGTGGTAGCTTACTGTACACACATTGGATGGTTTCGTTTCCCATTTGATGGAATATGAGATGGATATAGGTAATTAAATTTAAATAAAAAATAACTATATATTAGAGATAATTACGATTTAATATAATCAATGTTGAAGAATATTTGAAGGATGTGGAAGAATAAAAATATTAAAATGCTCGGCTAAGAACAATACATCTTATTCGAAAAACCTCGTTAGTTTAGAACCAAAAGCCTTCATAGGATATTTTATCAATGAAAATAAGGCATATATGGCCTAGGGATGGAATTAGTTAATATATATGGGTAGGTACTGACAAAAACAAAGGGTTTTGTATGTGTGATGAGGAGAGGAGAGAGGGTTACCTTTTATATGTTGGGGGAGATTACACACTTGGATTGTTTTAAAAAAAAGGTGTATCCATGTTTTAGACATGATAAAAGACTCACAGATGCATCATTATGAAAATTTATATGAGATAAGGTATAAATATGGCCCTTAATTTGGATTTTTACAAGTTTTTATGTCATGTTACTCCATATCTATTTATTTTATCCCCCCATAAAGCCGTTTTAACCTTAATTAAAGTAATTAATTTTTACTGCTTTTATTATTAATTTTAATGAAAAATTAATATTAAATTATTATATAATATTAATTATTATTATTTTAAAAATGGAATAAAAATTTTCAAATTCCACTTACATAAGTGGAAAAATATAATTCAAAATCAAACCCACAGACATGAGGGAAAAGTGGTTTTCCAAAGAGAAAGTTTTCATAAGTATAAAAAGTTTTAATATGAAAATCCCACATGATTCTTATTCAGATTAAATAAATTGGATTAAAAATAAAATAAATAAAATAATTTTATATTTAATACATTTTGAAAAAACATGTAACATTTTAATTGCTTTAAGCGAAAATTTATTTTTTAATAAAATTCCTTATCTATTTACCATTAATCATAAAATTAATATTTTCAAAAATAATTCAAAATTCACCGTGAAATAATTTTGAAATGTATATTTTAAAAAATGAATTTAATTTTTACAATTTTTTTTCATATTTTAAAAAATTATTTTTAGTATATTTTCAAAAAAATAGTAATTTTTTTTGAGAAATTATATTTTCAAGCCATAACAACTATTTACTAAAAATTAAGTACTTATTTATAAATATATTTTATTTATATAAAGATTTTATACTTAATTATAAAAAAACTTATTTACTTTTAATTTCACTAAATTTATGAGCGATTTTATATTGTTCATGTATAAATAATAATATTAGTAATATATAGTGGTTTGTTAAAAAATTGTGTTGCGTGCAACATAAGCAATAAAAGAAATTAAACACATTTGAAATAAAAATCATAAATTCTTGACATGTCACAATTAAAATTTTATAAAATGGATTTCTTATTATAAATTTCCATAAAATATATTATATAATAAGGTCAACTTAATTTTTGGAAATAATGTATAGTAAAAATTGTAAAAGTTCATTACTACAATTATGGTTAAATAAGTTTTACTAGAAGATATTAAACCAAGATATAAGAGATTTATTTCTAATTAAATATGTCAAAATACACTTGGCTATCCATATTTAGACCACATCCTGCACCCATTTAAAATATATATCCATTTTTAATCATTATTCTTGAGTATGACATTATTATATTTAAATATTTTAAGAAATTCCAAGTGTGTCCTTTCTCCCACCTAAAAAACCACACCTAAAATTTATATCATTTATGACACTTTGAGATATCTATCATGAAACAAAATTAAAAATTTTATGATAATATTTTCTATCTAAAAATTAGAGTCTATGGTAATCTTAAAATAAATTTTTAAGGGTCCTTAATAACAAATTTAAATGAGGCCTATCACATAAGATGTAATCATCCTACAAGTCATTATTCAGTATATTTATTTTTATAAATCCACTAAATATATGATATTTATCATAAAATAATAAATTTAGTATTCCTAATATATAGAAATTTTATTATGATTATTAAACCACCATTACTCACCCTATTTTTCATTAAATGGGAAGTGAATGTATCGCTCATGTGTACATGTGCACTATCGCCTCTACATAGTGATCCAATACATTTTACACAACCATATTTTATGAAAAGTTATTAATATGGGTATAATGTTTATATATTATAGTTACGGAAAAGTTATTTTTTTGAAATTATAATATCATATTTATCTTTTTACCTTTTCATCCATTGGAAGTTGATAACATCGCTCGTGTGTACGTGTGGACTACCACCTTTATGAAGCGATGTGATATATTTTTCATTTTGGATTTAAATGGATGGTAATAAGGATACATTTAATAAATATATATGATATATATGATAAAATAATGATTACATAAAGGTGAATTATTATATACCATTATTTCATTCCATCCATCAAAATTTTAAATTGATGTTCATGCATATGTATGGCCTACCGTCTCCATGAATGGTGCAATTAATTTTTTCTATCTCTAAATTTTGTGTATAATTATATGTAATTACCAAATATTTTAAAATAATAATATTATATCAAATTATCTATAAGACATGCAACGGTGAGCCTAAACAAATCCTGATTATTTATATATGGTCGTTAAAAACTACTCGTTAAATAGGACGGAATGAATATGAGTAATTACCAGATTAAATGTATGTAAAGGTAATAATATATATAAATTTATTTAGATATGATAATTAAGTAGTCAAAAAAATTTAATTAATATCATTTTATTCACCGAAAATATGTTTTTTCAAAAAATTATTTTTTCTATTTTTTTGAGAGAAAATAATTTTTTTAATTTTATTAAAAATATTTGTTAAAATGTATTTAATTTTTGAAATAATAATATAGTTATTAGTAAGGGTGAACTTTTTGGACATTTCAAAAAATATTAATTTTTTAGTGAATAGTTAAAAAATTGAGTTTTTTTAATAAAATGATAATTTATTTTTAAAAAATTATATCCCATTATTCTTTTAATTGGATTTAAAACTATCATAATTATTATATATTTATATTAAGTAAAATAAATTATATTTATATCTTCTTTAGACCAGATTTTATTATAAGTTTATTTTTTAGATTTAAACCATATTTCTTAAAAAACTGTTTTAAAGTGCATAATCTTTCTCCATTTGAAATAATTAAAACAACCCATAGCGGGAAATAATTTAATGAAATGTATAGAATATATATATATTAATTTAAATTCATTTATTTATTCTTATTTGTTATATAATTAATAGGATATTATCTTTTTTCTCAGAAAAGCATTTTTAAAAAACTATTTTTTCGACATGTCTGTGGGTTTAATTATAAATTATATCCTACCCATTTTTGTTATTTGAATTTGAAAAAATGTATTAAATATTTTTAATTAGTATAACTCATATTATCTAAAAAGTTGAACATAATATTTTTCCCTAATGAATTGTAAAAATAATTAAAATTATTTACCATGGTTAGGGTAACAACGCATTTACTAGGTGTAAACTAAAAAGATAAGTTTTAAAAATTTCTAAAAACTTTTATAATTCCAATTAGATGGTCATATTTTTACCTTTAATTTATTTGGTTTTATAATTATACATTTTCAATCCATGTGCCATGAGAAAAACATTAGATGAATTCTTTATTTTAAAAAATCCCAAACATGTTCTCTCCCCCACTTATAAAAGGAAACCTCGATTATATCATTTAAAAGCATTATAAACTCATTGGTTAATCCAATATATTCACAAATACTTCCTTAATTTCCACTTATCATCCTAGATTCTCTGGTTTGGTCATAATTCCAACCTAGAATGTATTTTTGTGAAAAACTAAAAATGTTGCTTAAAGAAAAGGTAACATCCTTAGCTAAGAATTTTATTTTGTCTATTATTCAAACTCTTTCAAATATTATTAAAACATGTTGATAAAATAACCTAAGTATCTTCCATATATTGATATGTTTTTATATTATGGTAATGATCTTAAACCATTTTATCATCCCTCAAATGGGAAAAAAATAGTTGATCGTGTGTATAAAAAAGTATAGCCTTATGAATAGTGGCAATTAATTTTCCATAAACGCTTATCATTGATAGATATTTTAATCCCCATTATTTTTGGAGTTCATTTACATCCTCAACCTGTTTGATTTTTTAGAGTTTTGTGGTTAGAGAAAATCATTTCTTGGTCTTTATAACATAATTTTGAGAGTGCCTTTGACCTAAAGCCTTGTTTTGAGATGGATTTAAATGTCTGGAATGTTCCTCAGGGATTCTGGTTTAAAGGAGTTAAAAAACCAAACTTTTAATAGTAATAGGACTGAGTCACATTGTCTGAAAAAACCATGTGGCCTCCCATGAGTTATCATGCAACCCCCATTCACTGGACTATGTTTGAAAAGACATGTAAGAGAGGGTACACTGATGTGAGGGGAATTTTGCAGTCCCTAACAAAGGCTCACACATGGTTTGTGTATAGTTTTTCAAACCATTCTAGACAACCATGTGTGTTCTGGTTCTATGATAATGAGTTTCGAATGGTTTATGTATGGTTAGCCAAACCATGTAGACCACTTAAAGTGAATAATTTACAAAAATGTCCATTCCTTCTATTGTCCCCCCTCTTTTTTCCTTCATTTCATAAGTGAAGTACCTCTATGCCATAGATATCTCCTCCTTATTTCTCCCTTAGGCTTTAAACTCCAGTATTCATTTGATCTCCTTTTTAATCACCATCAGTATCATTAGGACCGCATTAGTATGGTCTATAATCCTATCACTTCCTTTCTTATTTTCTCAATCCATATTGTGTGATAAAACTATATAATCCATTTTATCCTATTTTTAGGTCATTCATCTAAAATTATGATTTCTTCTGATATGGATTATGTTAGAGACTAATTGTCATTCCCAAAGGGTGTTGTTAATTCTCTATGGGTCGATTCAAAACAAAAATTTATAAAACTAAAACTATGATAGTTAATTAATTAAAATGAGTATATAAGTAGTCCAATATAGATACATAAAATAATGAAATTATTTTGATAAAATTTTAAAAAGATTTTATTTTCTTAATTTTTAAAAATAAGTGATAGAATATTTCTTTTATTTGAATTTTTAGAAGACAAATGAAAAAAGGAAAGTGAAGTAGATTGATTGGTTTTTGATTAAATTTGAAAGCACACCAGGGATTTTTAATTTCAAGGTTCAGGTGCCATTGGAATTATAATATTAGGTTTATTAATTCAAGATTGATGTTGGAGTCTAGATTAGAAAGATCCAATGTTTGTGAAATCCCCTCCTCA
This sequence comes from Viscum album, assembly GCA_963277665.1. Taxonomy (NCBI): domain Eukaryota; kingdom Viridiplantae; phylum Streptophyta; class Magnoliopsida; order Santalales; family Viscaceae; genus Viscum; species Viscum album. The sequence continues at coordinate 1,107,130,784 of OY728145.1, forward strand.
ATGCAACAATACCCTATTTCCCTTGGTCCTGTAATTTAGGTATTTATCAAGTCATGTTTTTCTCAATACCATATTTAAAACTAATTTCTCCTAATGTTGACAGTGATCATGCCTTATTTAGGGTTTTCAGTTGCGCAATTTTAAAATTCCTTTTTAATATTGAATTATCAATGGTCATGATAAATGGAAAATTAAAGGATTGGAAGTTTAATATTAAATTTTGGGAAAATAAATGAATAAAATAAATTAAATCAAACCAACAACACCTTTACCATTATATTACAGAACCCTGGCACATTGTAGGTTTATCCCCTCATTCTAGTGATGAGAGGATAGGAGGGAAGGAGAAAAGAAAAGTAATGAATAAAGAAAAGGGATATGAACTCGGGGAAGGCCCTACAAAACACAGCTTCTTGCTCCAAGCATCGGTATCTAGATTCCATGTCCCCCCCAATAGTAGTAGGCTAGCTCTCCATTTATAGGATCTATATGGGATCTGATATTAATGAATACCATATATTAATGGTCTAAAGGTGGTATGGGGAGGGTCCCATGTCAAAAATTTGTTTCAAAATTGATGATATATAGAATCTCATCACTTAAATATCATACAAGATATTTACACATGGTGTAAATAACTACACCACATGTAAATTTCCATGATTATTTATATCACTTCAAGAATTTTCATTCTTTTCGTGACTTTTATAGGTACATGAATATTAATTATTACATGATAGGTAATGTCATTTTTTTCTGTAAAAGAGTCATTTCACATTGATTCAATAGTTTTATGCCATATAAGTGTTCCATGATCATCCTAATAAAATTCAGTGTCATATCGTGAGTGGAGATCACAGTGTGAAGTGTCCTCTTGATCCTTTTTGAATAATCCATTCTATATTTCCATTAAATAGAAAACAAGTTAAACTGTTAAAAAATGGAATGAAATATATAAATAAAAACATTTAAATACCGTAAAATATATTTATTAAATATAGATATCACTGATATTGAGAGAGAGAGCATCCAACTATAGGAGGTCGATGGTTCCTAGCTTTCTCTTTTATTTTTTTCATGTTTTTGGGTGTGTTATTGAGATCACCAATGGGTTTTTTGAGAGGAACCATAATTATTCATATGTTCCCTTTTAATAAATAAATTTAACACTTTAGATTCCTATGTTCAGGCTTCTCCAAAACTAGAAATGGTTTGAACCTGGTGGGAGGCTTCATACCACTTGCAACGATTATTACGGGTGGGTTATTTAATTTACATTGAACTATATATATATTTTTCAAGATGGTTCCATGGAAAAATGATTTGGTAGGCCTGTTATGTATTGATGTGATGATGATCACTAGGAATGGGGTGATAGGGTTCTTCAAGATAGGTTTGGCTCAAGGTATATGTGGTGATATTGATCACAAGGTTGGGTGATGTTTTCGTCGGATTGAGGGGATGAGGTCTTCATGATTGAGTGAATAGTTTGTGAGTTTTAGATGGTGTTTATAATCATGTTTAGGGACACAGACATATGGGAATGAGGTGCTGGGATCATTTGACTTGGATACATTTTTGGGGATTACCACTCATTGTGATTGGCCGATGTGTCGTTGGAGTCATGTGCACACATATAAGACTTAGATGATGAGGTGGTTTTGACCACTCATATGGGTAGAGGCTTCTGTTAGTTATAGCATAGGATAGAGTTGACCACCATTGATGTTGGATGTTATTTATATTTAAATCCATATTGATGGTGAGAAGCCATCAGGTGACAGTGATGAGACCATTAGTTGGGGGATCAGGCTCACTGTATATTGAGGCCATTAGGTGGGTATTATTTGGGAAGAAGAGTGTCACAGTTCCATGGGACGTCAGATATTAAGATGAATCTGATTATTATTTAGAGGAAATGAATTATTAGGACTCAAATGTTAGTCTTTGATCAGATGAGGATTCTCTTTAACTAAATTCCAAATGAATAGGTTCTTGATTTTGTGTGCCTTTGAAACGTTGGTTATTTAATTATGACACAGGTGGTATTGAGTGAAATGATTTTACTATATTATATTTATAGAAGGTAGATGAGGGATTTATATCTTGTTACTCTCTAGGGGATTAATTTTTTTTATTATAAGGATCCTCTCCATTGTAGTTATATATATGCGGACATGTCAGTGTCTTCCATATATATAACCAGGGTACGTGGATTACCAATTATTTCTGAAGTAGGTGATTGGTTCTATGTGGATACGAAGCAAAATGGTAGCAGATATTTATTCATTGAACATGTGCTATGTAACACCCGGATATTTTATGAGAAATTTTTTTTTTATTTCTTATGTTATACGCAAAGGAATCATTCACTGCACACAACACTAGCTTGGCTTGCGTTACACGCAATCGCGACCTTCCTCGATAGCGTGTATAGGATTCAATACCGAGTTTCACCAAACAACGGTATATTAGTATAATATTATAAACTACCCTATATGAATATTATTAACTGAATTTGGTATTTTATAACATTATAATTCATCTTACACATTTTCTGGAATGAGTTATGAAAACAAAATCAGTTTTTTGGGATAAAAGAAGTATTTAAAAAAAATGCAGTTTTACCGCCTGTTGATGGAGCACCAATTTTAAATCAAGTTTTTGACATGTTTATAAGTTCAATTTGACAAAATTAAATTCTTATTGGGAATCAGGAATGAAAAATTTACTTTGGATAAAATTTTCATATTATTCTGGTAACTTTCATATTTTGATGAATAGTAAAACCACGCTATATTTTAATTAAAAACAACTTTTTTCATCGCAATAATTTATATGGTTAAATTTTAATATTGAATGGTTTTAAAGTATAAATAGAATATATTTTTACCATTTAATATAATGTACGTCAGTAGAATTAATTTTACATTGAATTCATATGTAAAAACATTTCAATCTTTGGCAATGTTTTAACTTTTAAAACCCATTTGCTTAAAAACGGGATTAATTTTAAATTAATTACTGCAACTTCTGTGTTTTGAATTTTGAAAAATGAATTCCATATTTGGAATCAGTGGGTCCAAATTATGTTAATAGGTTACTTTTATTTATTTTGATATTATGAATAGTAACTCCGGTAATTTTTATTTACTACGGTTAAAGGTAAATAGGGTAATTCAAGGTTAAAATAATATTATAATAATTTAAAATTACCTTTAAACTTGTCCAAAACTTATTGGATGAGTAGTGACCAACCATGGGAATCCTTGGGTCGATTTTGGGACCCCATTGAGCCACTTGGTAGTGATAATGACAATTTGGATTAATTAATTTAATGTAAAGACAAAATTGACATTAACAAAAATCTTTTAGTAATTAATTCTTATAAGGGGTTATATAAATTATATTTTATACTATAAATATTAATTGGAAATTTAAAAATATTTCCTACATGATGATATTTTTTTTATAATTTTTAGACATCAAATAAATTAAATTATTTAAGACACACTAATGATGCAGTATTTACCTCATTACTAAATGATTAAATAAATAAGATTATAATGATTAAAATATTTTTAAAAACATGTCCAATTATTATTGGATGATTTTATTTCTACCATGAGTCATCATATCTTCATCTTTAATGATTTTTGGACCTTTTGAAAACGATGATAATTTTATAATAAAATAATATTTTCACACTTTCCAAAGGTGCCCCTCTCCCCCCTTATAAAAGGGTACCTCCTCCCTCTCCTCCTCACACAACATTGAGCCTTAAATCTCAGCCAACCCCTACCAATATATCTTCTCCACTTCCCTAGAAACATCCTAGAGTTCATTTCTACTTCAAAGACCAATCTTAGTGCCCTAACAGGAGGTTTCAAAGAGGTGTGTCGAAGAAGAGGTAATATCCGTTACAATTATTTCAAATTTATTTCTTCTTCTACTTCTTATTCTTTAGTTGTTTCATTATAAAGTAATAACATCAGTATCACTCATATATGGATATGTTATTATAAATATGAAACAACTCTATTTTACCTTCTATCCATCATACGCAAAATGAAATCACCGCACGTGCGTACGTACGGAAAACCATCTCCACACCGTGGTGTAATCTGTTTTCCACCACCACCTTACTTGGATGGGTATAATGGTGTAAAGAATAACTATATATTATTATTGTAATGTTATATTGTTTCTGAAATAGTATACATACACTTCAATACAATTCCACGATCATGGGAACGATATCATCGCTCGTGAGTACGTACGGCCTACCATCTCCACGATGTGATGCGACTCGTTCTACATGATATTCGTTGCATAATGATTATATAAATGAATTTAATGAATAAATATGATATATATTAAAATAATACTATTATGTAAATGAGGTATCTATAACCTGAAAAGAAGAATAAGAATTTATTCAACAAAACACACATAAGAACATAAAGCAATAAACACCCGAATAACAAGTTGCAATGAAATATTACTAATAATAAGCTAAGAATATGACCATATATGATATAATAACAATGAGTATGATTCTGGAAAAGTAAATTACATTATTTAAATAATTATACAAGAGGTTCAGACACGTACAAAGCATATCAGACCTAAGGTAAGAGAAAATATCACAATCTCATTTTTATCCGAGATTGTTTATACTTCAGAAATTACTGGGGAATAATTATCATCCACATCCATGTTTCCTAAATATGTAATATTATTTCTATCCTATTACAAATGTTTAAATCCAATTTTACCCTTCTTTGAGTTTTTAGTAAAAGATAAGAAAGGAATCTTTTTTCGTTTTTAGTACGAGGTACTTTTTGACTTTTCCGGCCAAAGTACGAGAAGAATGTTTTTTTAACTTATACGACATGAATGGATTTTTAGAACATTATTTCCAAGAATCTTCCTTTACAAGTTTTCATGTTTATTATTAATCAAATTATTTTAGTTTAAAATTTGTAGGACATGTTTAGAAAGGAAAAAATGTTTTTGAAGTAGAAAGGATAGTTTCCTCAAGAATGGAGTTCAAGTGTTTTATCAAAATTATTTTCCATCTAAGATAAAATAGGGTTCTGTTTCTATCCCTATTTTTTTTTAAATTGATTTGATTGTATCATGATGGAATTAATTTTATGATGTCCTTTTATCTTATATGGATTATGTTATGATGGTATGATGTTTATGAATCCCATTTTTATTGCATGAGTTATGATATGATGTATGATTTATGATTTTATGGCACACATAAGGATGGTTTAATTATGAGAAGGGTGGGAACTATATCTCCCTCCAATGTATTGGGTAAAGATTTATATCTCGTGAGATAGACATGGATGGAATGACAAGTTAAACCGGTTCAATGATACAGGACTGGAACGAGGGGTGAACTCGGTTCAGTAATGGACTTTGTCCTCTATGATGGTCTTGGAAATGAGCGTTGACTAATATGAAATGATTTTATATGATTATGTTTGTATGACACAAAGTTTCATGTTTTATGTTATGATTATTTGGGGTTACGTTTCATTACATTGATTTATCCCATGACATGATATTATGATCTCTTTTGCAGGTTAAGATTTTCAAAATGTTTTGTTCTTATGAATATGATATGATTGATATTTCTTTTGTTTACCCTTAATAAGCATTTGAGTTCACCCTTTTGTATGTTTTATTTTCCCCCGGTCTGAATGAAGGGCATTAAGTAGAATATCCCAAAAGGGACTCTAGATATGATGAAATAAATGGGAGACAACGTTGATGATTTATGAACCAGTTGTTTATGTTTCCCAGTTTCTAAAGACACTATACCTATACGGTCCTTTCATGGTTTTATTATATGTTGTAATAAGTGTACTTCAATTTTGATGTATTAACAATGTATGTAAAGTATGGGTCATTATATGCTGCTCCTTTGTTTTAATTTTACTACAAAACTTCTTTATCATATAAGTATGATAGACACACATTGTAGGATAACTACTAAGATTTATTATCACACCCTACACAGGCCCCTCAGGACGCATGTAAACTTTATGCTTTTTCTAATAGGAAAGGGACCAAGATCATGTGTTGTACCTTATTGATTATGTTGGAAATTTTTCATGGGATGGATGGAATGGAACCATGGTGGTTCTTATATTATCTAGAGTTAATTTTGTTTCCTCTTTTTTATGTCATCATTCTTATATATATATATATTGAGTATGACTACAAGTGAACCTTATTTCTTAAGCTTTTTTATTACCTAACTTGTACGCATTCTTCTATAAATGGTGTCACACTTTTTATTAGCTACAAATGGTATTTTATTCTAAAAATGGTATGTTTTATATTGTTGATCATTATAGATGTGGTCTGTTTTGCTTCTACTATGGTGGGTTACTGGTCCAATGTTTTATGGTAATTTTTGTGATATGTATATAGATATAGACCATTACTATTATCATTATTATAGGATATCGTCTCCAAAATAACACATATTTACACCCACAGTACTAGTTATGAGAATTTGGTGTATGGGGAGGCACACTTAAGGCTTAGTGGTAAACTGGACCTGATCACCATTCGAGTTGTAAGATAGGTCAAGGAACTATAAATAGAATCAGAGTAGTCTATTACTGAGAATTAATAGCAGTTTTTAGATGGTTACAAATTCTATTAAAATGATTAATTTTATTAAAGTCTTCATATTTGGGATGTGGTAGATTCAGGGGTAGGAATTTGCCCGAACATGGTTTATAGTTCATGTTTGTGTGTCTGCAACCCCATTCATGGGGTAGAGACCAGATTTCTAGTGGTGGGAAATTATATATATATATATATATATATATATATTATTTTGAAATTTGATATTATTTCCACCTTGAGTGGTTAAATTGACAGTGATTATTATCTATTATGATATGTGACCGTTGTCCTGGTATGATAAGGGAGGATTTTAAACCATTAGCCTCGTATGAAAAGGGAGGTTTTATTATTCATTCATGATAGGAACATAAGGTGATTGAGGCCCCAGAGGGTTGGGATAAGGCCTTAGAGGGTCAGGGAGATCATGATTCGTAGGTAAAGAATTAAGTAAAGACTCTAGTATAGGTGGGAAACTGCTAGATTTGACAGGTTTTGGGTTTTGGATGGATGAGAAGCTCAGGGCATGCTTGGTTTATGACATCTTAAGGATTGAACAAGGAAATTATGAAGCGAATCCTTTAATGGAATACCTTACTCGCTATTTCCATTTATATCCACCACAGCTATTTCAAGGTGAGGGTTGACCACAAGTAGATGAGAACTAGATGACGTTGGTTGAAACCATCTTCGAACAGCTTGAGACTCCTCTAGGTCGGAGGGTGGAACTAGAAACATACATTCTTAGAGGACCGTCTAAACACCAGTGGGATATATAGGTCCATGCGGGAAGAAATAGGGGACTATCTTGGAAGGACATAAAATCTTGGTTCATTGAGAATTTATTTTCAAAGACATTAAGGAAGGATATATCACAATAGTTCCTGATCTTGCATCAAGGAGACATGTACATAATTGACTATGCATCTACTTTCATAGATTTGTCTCATTTGGCACCAGGTATGGTGGGAAATGAGATCAAGAGAGTTAGAAATTTTGAGGATGGTTTCTAGCACACCATCATGGTGTAGGTAAACATCAACATGTTGCCTCATTCTCACAATATATGAATCATGAACTGATAGTTGAGGGTAATTTCATATGCCAATATTTTTCTAGTCGGGTGATAGTGTCAGGTGGCTATAATAGTGATGCTTCTGATATGTAGAAGCAGGGATGAGAGGAGACTCACTAGGGAATTCGGGACTAGGATTCAGGAAAACCATCAAGGAGTGGATATTCGATGGTGTTCTTCAAGTGTAGAAAACCAAAACATGTGAATATGTAGTATGATCAGGCACCAAAGGATTTCTGAGCATGCAGATAGGTGTGGAATCTCGAGAGGTTCTATAAAAAGCCTACTCTGATGGATATCGGATTGTGAGTAACACCAGGTGCTGGTAGCCAGGATTCAACTTCTTACTGTGGACTTGGTAGAGGGAGCATGACCCAGTTGTGGGGTTATTGGATAGTAGCTAGTGAAGCTTCATAGGGAGTCCAGACCTTAGATAGTTGGGATTTAGGATAGGTTCACACAATGGATATGGAAAGTGGAGAGCATTCCATGGAGACGACTGGGGTTAGTGGTACACCATGTACATGACTGACTTCCAATTTTTGTTTTGTTATTTACCTTTTTGTAAACATTTTGGGTTTATGCGCATGATGTGAATATGTTGTTTTGGAAAAACCATATTCTCTTTAGTATATTAGAATCGGTTCATATGTGTGATATATAAATATATATATAAATATATAAATGAGGTGTGTGGTACTAGGATTTGTTATGGGAATCTATGTATGAGTGTCTTAGACAAGGTGCATAGGCATGCAGACACTTTTGTGAGAATTCATATTTATTTATGATGCATGATATTTTGAGCATCTGTTAAGATGGTGGATTTTGGGAATTGATGAAATGAGGGACTTGATGGGTGTTAGATGTGATATAGGCATGGTGTGAGCACTTTATGAGATTCAAAAGTGACAATGCATCATGGGACAACATTTGAGTCAATGGATGGTCGATGGACCATCAAAATATTTATGTTTTAGGTCAGGAAGGGATTATTTAGGTAATTCCTAATTTAATGAGTGCCTTGAGAGAGTTGACTTATGATTTTATGATAGGGGTGGACTGAGTTGATTTTAAATTGATGTGTATGTTTGGAACCATCTTTGAGTAATGATTTATATCTTAGGGATGATCTATGTTAAGGTGGGGACACTGTAATGACTTGGGTATTTGGAACTGGTCGAAATCCATGACTCTTGAAATTTGGGTGTTTGGTTATCAGAAGGACTCGTTCCATGACCTTAATAACATAACTACAATATATACTTTGTGAAAATCCATTTTTTATATATTTTTTAATTCTTGGAAAGTTCTTCAGGGCTTTGAGTGGGTTTAGGGTGTGACAGAGGCCAAAAACACAACCTTTTAGGGTGAACAAACATAGGCACACCATTTGGGAAAATTATGAAGCCTCTCAAAAGTAACCATGATGCCCTACTTGTTCACTTGAAATGGTATGAAAAAACATGTATAAGGGGTATATTACCATAAAAGGAATTATATATTTTCTAATAGTGGCTCACTAATGGTTTTCACATAGTTCAGAAAACAATGTGAGCCAAATGTGTGTGATGTGGTTCCCAGATTGTGGGTGCTGCTTGGTTGGTGCATGGTTACCAAAACTATGATTCCAAACTATGTGGCCCACTTAAAGTGATGAATTTTCAAAAAAACATTTTCTTCTATTTCTCCCACTTCTTTTTATTTTAATTAATGCATGCATCACCTCTAGACCATGGGGAACTCCCCTTTATTTTTTCCATTAGGCTTTGAGCTTAAATATATATCTGAGCTCTATTTTGACCATCGTTAGTCTATTTAGGACCACATTAGTACGAACTCGAATCCAATTTCTTCCTTTCCTTTTTTCTCTTTCCACACAGTATGATAAATCAGTATGAGCTATTTTAACCTATTTTAGGGTGTTCATTTAAAATGAAAATTCTTCTCAATCATATTGAGTTATAGGTTTATATCATGTTAGATAGAATTTACCAACATGATTTAGGTGATTCATATCTTTCTATTTTATTTTTCTCATGTTTTGTGGTCGAGTTCTTGAGCATGCCATTTGGATCCCTGAGAGCTACCCTAAAAATTTTAATTCTTTCATTTTAATTAATAAATTGATCCCACATGATTTCTATGGGAATTATCCTCTATGGATACAAATGGTTTATGCTTGGTGAGAGGATACAAACCACTTGGGAAGATTATGCTGGGTGGGTTATTCAAACTAAATCAAATTACATATATATATATATATATTTCTTATGATGGTTCCATGGGAACATGATGGGGAAGGCCCAATATAAACTGAGGTGTTGGTGATCATCGGGACTGAGGTGACAAGGTTCATTATTATTGGCTTGACCTAACGTATATGGGATGATTTTTATCACCAGGTTGGGTGACATAGTTGTAGGATTTAGGGGACAAGGTCATCAAGATTGAGGGGATTTCCATGGACTTTGAGATGGTATTGTCCATCAGGTTGAGTGACACGATCGCATGGGAATGAGGTGTTGAGATTCTCTATATTAGGTAATGTTTTAGTGATTTCCCCTCACAATGATTGGACGACATATCATTGGAGTCACGTGAAAACATATATGACTCTAATGATGCAGTGGTGTTGACCAGTCATGTGGGTAGAGACCTCCATTAGTTTTGTATTAGGATGGAATTGACCATCATTGAGGTTGGAGGTTGTTTCTATAGAATGTCACGTAGATGATGAGGATCCATCGGGTCATGGTGATGAGACCATCAGTTGGGGGATGAGGCTCACTATATATTGAGGCCTTTGGGAAGTGAATAATTTAAGGGATGAATACCATAGTTCCTTGGGACGTAAACCTTTGATAAAGTGATGATTATTGTTTAGAGGACATAAATCAGTATTCCTTGAATGCCAGGAATCAATCCAATGATAATTATCTTGATATGTGGTCTATGGGATTGGGTTCTTGATTGGGAATTACTTAGGAATGTCGGTTATTTAATTATAACATGGGAGGTTTCGAGTGGCATGAAGTGATGGTGTTACATATACATGAGGTTCCTGAGGGATATCTATCTTGTTACACACTAGGGGATTCTTTGGTCTTTATGCAATGGTTCCTGCCACAACAATTACATATATAAAGACACGTTGTTGTATGCCATACATATAAATGGGGCCACATGGATTACCAGGGATGGATAAAGTAGGTGTCTCTTCCTTATTGTTTTATAGCACAAGGGATGAATGTATTTATTAATTTATCTTGTTATTCATATTTATTTTATTTTTAATATACATATACTTTATCACAGATGTAATATAGGCACACATTGGTGGGGGTCTACTATGATTTATTCACACCCCCTAATCCGGCCCCATGAGATGTGTTTATACATTACGCTTTTGAGATCTGGTAAGGGACCAAGATTAGGATCAGAACCCTAATGATTATATATGAAATTTTCATGTAATAGAAGTAAAGGTACCGTGGTGGTTCCTGTATCAGATGGATTTTCTTTTGTGTCTTCATTTTTGTATCAGTATGTTTATATATATATATATATATTGAGGTTGGCCATGGGTAACCCCTCTTGATTACTATTTAATATGATCTTGCTTTTACACATGCTTTTACAAATGGTATCATACCTTTTTAGTGTCTACAAATGTTATTTTATTTTTTAAATGGTATGCTTGAGCTTGTTGATCGTTATTGATGATGTTTGTTAGGATTCCGTTACGACGGGTTACTGGTCCAGTGTTTTATGGTCTTTATTTCACAATGTATATATATATATATACCGTTACTATTATCATAACCATAGGGTTTATTATTACCACTATCACCTTTTTACACCCTCATTGCTAGTCGACAACCTTTGACATATAGGGAGGCGTGCCTAAGGCATAGTGGTCAACCCTCCCTGATCACTATTTGGGCGGAAATATGGGTTGGGGTACTACAAATATAATAATTTATGTAATGTTTATATATTTTATTTATTATATAGTTATACTTATGGAATTATAATTTCATATACACCCTCTTAATTTCAATTCTGCAGAGAATATGATAATGTCGCTCATGTGTACGACAAACTTCCTCCTTTCAAAGTGATGATATTTTTTCACTTACGATTTACATAAACGGTAATAAAGATTAATATGATGTTTATATATGATAAATGTGAAATATTAATAATTTTGGGAAATAAATATAACATATATCTTCTTACCATACTATCTATTGAATAAATCATAATGTCATTCATTTGTATGATCGAAAACCGCATCATGAAGCGATGAGATTCATTTTTCAATAAATATATACATGAAACATAAAAAAGGATAAATTTAATTAATAAATGTGATTTATAAGAAATTATATTGATTTTAAAAAATTAATATACAATGCACTTCCTTACGCTTTCACCCATTAAATATATTATAATGTATCTCAAGCGTACGTATGACCAATCATCTCCATAAGGAGATGTGATCCATTATACATGCTAAAAATTAAATAATGATTATAAATATGTATCTATTGAAAAATATTTATTTATAACATTAATATCATTGTAGATATTACAGACCTATATCTAATATTTGAGATCCACAACATTCATGAGAAAACATGCATGAGAAAATAAGATAATTAGCACCCAAAACAATAGTGAAAATGAATGATTGTTAACGAATGGGTGATTAGATTCTATGAAATAGATCATATATGATGTTATAAACATTAATATGACTCTATTATAAATTAATAAACTGATTAAAATTAGTTTATAGGTGATTAAAAATTTCTTAACTAAAGGGAAGGGTAATGTAAGGGGTTTCTTAACTCAGTTTCCAATCATTAGGTTAAACTTCAACTTCATTGATTATGTTATGATAATTATATGTTTGTAATGACCATTGATTATTTTATGTTTTATTTATACTATTTTTATTTGGATTTAATTTTTTTACACATAATAATTTCATTGTTTAATCACCAGTTCAACAATATAATGTTTCTAAGGGTTTAATATCAAAACCTCATTCTTTGAGACACATGTTATTTTTTGCACCTAAATGCTTATGTATAGTGTATATTCAACCCCTTTATATATTATATCACGAATCCTTCATAGTTCATGGTATTTTAGTTTTCAATTAATTTACTACATTCAAGGGGTTTATGATTTAAATGTTACCAAAGAGCTATGGGTTTATACTTCAATTACATTCTAATTGGGATTTTATATGCTTGCACTTACATTGAATGGAATTATTTATCATTGTCCAATAAAACAATTTAGTTTTCTTCAACTCCAGTTATACATGATTTTTTATGTAATTGTACAATTTCAATTTATATGGTACTAAAAGTGGTTGAAAAATGTTTCTAAGAAAAGGGAATTTATTTATCCACTTGTCAAAAATCCTTTTTTCTTCCACATTCAGGTATTCAAAAAAAGTATTAAATTTTTTTTCTAACACTTGAAAAATAATTTATTACAGTCATTTTACCCATATTTTAAAATTAATCTTATGTCATTTTAAAATCAAGTTATGTTTTGAATTTCTTTATAAAAGAAAGAAATAATGTTTTATTTTAAAGTATACAAAGTCAAAAGCTCCCCCAAAACCACATCCATTATTTGATAAACATATTTATTTATAATATTGAATGTTTTATTCAAATAAAAAAAAATTATTCAAAATATGTTTTTGAAGACCCATCCTTCGGGGCCCGTTCCGTGACTACCCCAAGCCCACATTCCATAGGCCAGGGGCTGGTGACTAGAACCGAAGGCGTATTCCCTAAAACTGGTAAGGCATTACCTTTATAACCTATAAGAACACGTAACCAATCACACAACAAGATAGGAACACAAGTAAATTTAACTGTAAATAGAATGAGTGCAGTAAGTAAAAAAGGCCAGAATATAAGCCCATCGGGAAAGTACAAGTACAATTGTGTTACAAAACAACGGAAGAAAAGGGAAAGTCAGCTACTGGGTCATCCTTTGAGGTTCCTACCTGAAGGGTAGGTATATATCGCCTCCTCATCACTCGACGTCCACCCGTCTCCTCTGCATACCGACACACCGTATGGACTTCCTCCAAGTACCATCAAGTCCTGGTACTCTCAGCCTCAGTCAGCGTTGTCCGTCTTCTGTATCCAACACAACAAGGTGCAGGCATAGCCCATGCTGGGGTGAGTATAATGATAATCTGTAGGGACCCCTCGACCCTCTAGGTATCACAAAATCAATCAAGGAAAAAACAATGAGTATGAAATCAACAGATAACCTTACTTAGGTTATTCCCATACATATACATAAGTTATCAAGTAATCTATCTCAATCATGATAAAAACACAAAGGTACTGGCTAAGCTCAAACCAGGATTTATTCTAGGGGTATTATGAAGTAACATTCCCAATCACAATATCAAACACCTTAGATTCTAGAGAACTGCTCTTCTATTGAGTACAGTGGGCCAACTACGTCACACAGAGGTGCTTCCCACTAACCTTGGACTGTTGAGGTACTCCTCCGGTCGAGTGTCATGGGTCTGCTGCCTCACCAAGGTGCTCCCTACCATGGGTCATTTGCATCACCAAGGAACTACCCTTCGTGGACTACTGAGTTACTCCTCCTTTCAAGTATCTTGGGTCTACTGTGTCACCAAGGCACTCCCCACCATGAGTTTTCTATGTCACGAAGGAGCTCCTCACTGGGCCTATTAATTCACTCCAAGTCGAAACGGTTAGCAGTCGTCAAGTCTCAGCCATCCACTAGGTTCTCGTACTATGATCAATCATCTCTGGGAGGATCGACTCCATAAGCTACTGGTCGATACTCCAACTTCCACAAAGTCCCATGAAGAAGTGTCTAGAAGTTTGGCACATCATAGGGGTCTCAACGTAATAGACGACGCGTCAATCGGACATCCGGTCTATGAGTTATTGGCCTTTTAGTCTCGGGGGCCTGGTTGGATTCGTGCTCAATCCAACCTAACCATTCCCCATCTTAATCCAAAACATAGTGTGGTATCACTCAAAGGGACTGACTCGCACCAAGGTTCCCAATGCCGCCAACATTTTGTCAAACGGACATCCGATACCAAAGTTATTTCCAAAAGAATGTAATTGGGTCGTAGTGGGCCCGGGTCTGGTCCGACCCAGTCGGACTGACTCAGCCCGACCCGACCTAGCTGAACCAGTTTGGGTCAACCTAGCCCATTAGTTCTAGCACAGAAGGCCGCGATGGTGACGCGAGGGCAGCTCGGCCTAGCTCAGGGCAACTCATCAAAGGGCGGCGTGAGACTACGTGGCGGCTCGGCCGTGGAGCAGTGGTCCGGCTGTGGGGTGGTGGTCCGAATGTGGGGTGGCGGTCTAGCCGCGGGGAGGCGATTCTACTACGAGGCGGTGGTCCAGCCGTGGGGAGGTAGTCCGGCCGCTAGGTGGTGGTCCGACCTCGTGGGGCGGCGGTCCGGCTATGGGGAGGCTGTCCGGCTGCGGGGCGGTGGTCCGATCGCGAGGATGCGGTCCTCAGCCACGGGAGGTACCTCGACTATGGGGCAGTGTGGAGCTGCGGACGGTGGTGGTGACTGCGGTTGGCGCGGAGTACACGAGGCAGCAGTGGTGGCCGCAGGGTGGCCCTATTGCGCTATCACCTTCATCGCAGCTGGCGGTGGCGCCAGATGCCATTCTTGTGGCCCAACCATGGATGGTTAACGTCCTCCTCCTTCGCAAAGAACACCACAAGATTTGTGGAAAGGTCGGGCCATGTTGGTTTGGCCCGTACCCTCTGCGTTAGGGTGGTAGAATATGGCTCAGCAAGAACATGCAAGAAGAATGTCAATCTTTACAACCTCTAGCAACGTTTCATTCCCAAACCGAAAAAGAATCCAAGGAAATAAATAAGGGAAAAAAATATTCACACACCAATAAACCCCTACCTCGTTCCCTTGATGACAAAGAGAGACGTTGAAGTTGTCGACGTTCGTCGTGCCTATCACACGCCTCCGATCCCGAGCTCATTCTTTGGATTAACGTTCTTCGATGGAGGTGATTATTCATTGTTTATTATGTCAACTGATGGAGGATGTCTCGAGGAAGAAGGTCATAGTCGAGGTCAGCGTTCTTCATTCGGAGAAGAAGTTCTTTGTTAGATGAAGAAGTTATTCATTGGCGTTATTTATCCTATAGCTCCTCCTCTCCCCAATTCCAAGAAAATGAAATGATATCCCCCAAAATAATATATTATAAGATCTATTACGTTTTTTGGCATAAAATTCAAATTGGGTTAATTAATTACATAGCATAATTAAGTGGGGGAGGGTTGGAACGATTTATTAAGGAGGGTTGGCAGAATTAATGTGGAGGAAGCTCAAGAGGCTCCTCTTCATTAATGATGGAGTTGAATAGGTTTAGATCTTGGGTGGTCCCCACCACGACAACCTCTCATGGGAGGTTAGGCTCAGGTGGTCCCCACCACTCTAACCTCTAATGGTTGGTTGAGGTCTGGTGGTCCCCACTTTTCAACTTCCACATGGATGTTTTAACAAATGAAATAAAATGTGTGATTATTTTATTTTATTATTTCCATGAAAAACCCAAAAATTATCATCCAACCTCGACCAACTGTCAACGAGGTGAAATTCCTCTTAAGAGAATACCAATGCTGCAAGTTCAACGGTGCCCTCAGATTTGAATTCTGAGCACTGGTTCAAAAGTTAGAAAAACCCAATCGTACGTTTACTGAACGTACTTAATTTTTTTTTCTAGAAATTCATTCTGGGAACTTCGGGCCTCAGAATCATGCACTGTCAATTTTCATGGACTCGTAAAATTCTCATATATTAAATAAAATTATATGGAAATTCTAGGTCTTTACCTTCTCTCCAACACAAGGATTTACTTCCTCGTAAGCCACAACTCGAACTAAGGGAACAAGAGGGGGTACTTAGCATGCATATGAGCCTCCCCCTCCCATGTGCTCTCCTAGAGGTTCCCGTGCTTCCAGCGAATGTACACCAGAGGTATCCACCTTCCACAACAGTCCCGCTTTTGTCAATTCTAAATCTCTACTGGAACTGCTGTAAAAGTCACCCCATCATCGACGTCCAACTTGCCATGGTCAATGATGTGGGATGGGTCGTGCACGTATCTCCTCAGCTGGGATATGTGGAAGACATCTTGAACCCGGTGCAACTGAGGTGGAAGAGCTAAGCGGTATGCCACCTCGATTACTCTATTGAGGACCTGAAAAGGTCTGATGAACCTCGGATATAACTTTCCTCCGCGGCCAAATCTCCGCAAACCTCATCGAGGTGACACCCATAGAAAGAAGTGGTCACCATCCTCGAACTCTAGAGGTCTCCTTATCTTGTTAGCATATGAATTCTGCATACTCTCTGCAGTCTTCATCTACTCCTGGATGATCTGTACCTTCTTTGGGGTAAACTGAACCATCTCTGGTTCACATGAGTGCTGACTTCCCAGGGTCAGTCCTGCACAAAGGTGATATGAAAGGTCGCCCGTATAATGCCTAAAAAGGTGCCATCCCAATGGTGGAGTGATAGCTATTGTTGTATGAAAACCACACCAAGGGAATGCAATCCTCCCAACTGCAACCAAAGTCAAGGAGACAAGCACGCTGTATGTCCTTGAGGGTCTGAATGGTCCGTTCAGTCTAACCATCTATCTGAGGATGGAAGGCAGTTCTCAAACGAAGTTGTTTTCCGAAAGCCTCCTGTAAGCCCTTTTATAGCCAGGAATTAAAACGTGCATCATGATCGGAGACAATCATTAAAAGTACTCCATTTAGATGAACAATCTATTGCACATAGAGTCATCCCAAGCTCTCTACTGAACCCTTCTCTCTGATCGGTAGGAAGTGGGCCTACTTGGTGAGTCGGTCGATGATCATCCAAATCGAGTCATGTCCCCTGCATGTATGTGGAATTCCTATAACGAAGTACATGGATATCCCATCCCTCTTCCACTCTGGGAACACTAAAGGGTAAACCAAGCCTGCTGGTACATGATGCTCCTACTTCACTTACTGACAAGTGAGGCACTGAGAGACAAGCTCTGCTACTGATTTCTTCATTACCGTCCACTAGTGTTGTCGTAGGAGGTCCTGGTACATCTTCGCCACTCATGGATGTACCGCTAGAGGGGATATGTGTAACTCCATCAAAAATTTCTCCTGAAGTGACATTGGTACCATGGTACGTCCTATAAAGAGGATTACGTGCTCCCCACCTTTAGAAAATCCATCAGGTGCCTGAACTATGGATATCTGAGCACATCATGCCTCATAGTCAACATCCGCACATTGAGCCTCCCTGACATGCTGAAGAAGAGGTGGAGTGACTTTAAGAGACTGTAGAAAAGCTACTCCATCTCTACCCACAAAGGATATCTGTAAAGAGGTCAGCTGCTCCATCGCCTCACCTAGAAGCTCTAGACCAGAACTCCTGCTGCGTGCATCTGCTACAACATTCTCCTTCCCCTTATTATAGACTATCTCAAAGTCATAGTCTTGGAGGAACTCAAACCAACGTCACTATCTCATATTTAGGTCCTTCTGAGAGAAGATATACTTGAAAAACTTGTGATCAGAGTACGCTATAAAATGTTCTCCAATCAGACAGTGTCGCCACATCTTCAAGGTGAAGACCACTGATGCTAATTCCAGGTCTTGCGTAGTGTAGTTTTGCTCATTCTGTCTTACCTATCGAGAAAAATATGTGATCACTACTCTCTTTTGCATCAGGACAAATTAGAGTTTGGTCCCTGATGCTTCATAGTAGAGTACGTACCCTACACCCTCCTCTAGAAGCCTCAAGATGGGGGCACTAGTCAGATTTTTCCTCAGCTTCTGAAAACTCTACTGGCATTTCTACGACCAAACGAAGGGTTTCCCCTTCTTCTTCAAGACTGATAGTGGTGTTGAAAATCTGGAGAAGTCTGGCATAATCCTCCGATAGTATCCAGCAAATCCCAAGAAACTCCGTAGCTTCGTCACACGCCTGGGTGACTCCCAAGCACATACTGCCTCAATCTTCGCTGGATCCACTACAACACTAGCCCCCGATATGGCATGTCCCAGAACCTCATCCTATCAGATCCAGAACTGGCACTTCGAGATCTTCCCATAAAGCTGGTTCTCCCGGAGTGTGTCAAGTACTACATGCAAATGATAGGTATTCTCCTCCTTCATAGTCGAGTAGATCAGAAAGTCAAAAATGAAGACTACTACAAAGCGATCAAGGTATGGATGGAAGATCCTATTTATGAGTCCCATGAACACTGATGGAGAGTTGTTCATGCCGAATGGAATAACCAAGAACCCGTAATGGACGTACTGACATCTGAAGTCCATCTTCTACACATCCTCATCTCTTACTCTGAGATGGTGATAGCCCGATCCGAGGTCTATCTTCGAGAACCACTGTGCTCCCTTCAGATGATCAAAGAGATCATCAATCCTCAAGAATGCGTACTTGTTCTTGACGGTCACATGGTTCAGGAACCGATAGTCTACACAAAGCCTCAAGCTCCCATCTTCCTTCTTGGTGAATAAAATTTGGGCTGCCCAGGGAGAAAAACTGGGTCGAATGAATCCCTTCCATAGCAATTCCTCTAGCTGTACCTGCATCTCACGAAGCTCGGCGGGAGCCATCCAATATGATGGTGTAGATATCGGTGCTATCACGGGGTATAATTCAATGTAAATGCCCAACTATATGTGTGGAGGTAGACCTGTGACATCATTAGGGAAAATATCCGCGTACTAGTCCACTATGATAGGATAGCTCAGACTCTCCACATCAACAGCTCCGAGGGTAAGTCTAGCCAACTGATGAGTGATCTGCTGCACTCTCCTCTAGGTATGTCCATCCTACCCTGAAAAGGCTCCCTTCTCTCCGGTGATGGTAAAATTGGTCCCATATATGAGGACACACCACAACTTGTGCCTAATAAAGTCTATCTAAGCATGGAATGTAGATAACCAGTCAATACCCAAGATGACGTCGTAAGGCCTCGATGCTGCTACTAAGAGATCCCAGCCGAAGCTCTCGCCTCCTAAAGTAAGGTCACACTGCCGGAACTAGTGCCTAATTGTCGAATTCTCTCCCGTAGGAGTCTCTAGACATAAGCATCGATCCAACGGCTCTGTCGGAATCTCCGAGCTCCGAACGAGGGTGGTGGAAATAAAAGAATTACTGGCACCTATTTCTATAAGTACTTCATCTAAGGTGGAGTAGACACAAATGGTACCTAATATCATCTCCAGAACACCATGATCGTAGGCCTCAGCTGCCTGGAGCTGAGCTCGCCCATGTACACATGATCCCTGTGGTCGGGGTGGACCTCCTGGTGGTGGTGGTGGTAACATATCGAATCGTCACCAACCGCCAGCTGCACGACCAGCTCATTTGGCATGTCTACCTTCTCCCTACGAACCTCCTTGGTCGAATGTCTATCTCTTCCTAGGTGGTCCTTCGACCATCTTCTGATCATCAGTACGAGGGTTCGGTCAGTCATGATCTATGTGACCCTAACCGCCGCATGCGTAACAATACCCACTCTTGGCATGACTATCTCCACCTCGGGTGCTCCGCACAAACGACCCTAAGTTATGTGGTTGTCCACCTATATGTCTGGTTCTCTTTAACCTCTACAACATTTGTCTGCTACCAGATGCAGAGGAATCCATCACATGAAGACTGGTGGTGGTTCTTGCTGCTGGTGACTTCTCAGCATGAAAACTCTCCACTAAGAGGGCTCTCTCTAACAACCTCGCTTGCATCGGGATGCTGAGTGAGATCATCGAAGCCCTGATCTCTATCCTGATTTCCTGATCGAAGGTCCGGGCCCTAATTAATGGGTCCCACACCATATCAGTAGAGTATCACGAGAGGTCAGTGAACCTCACTGAGTATTGAGCTACTGTCATGCTTCCCTGATACAAATGAAGAAGCTCTTGTATGCACACTGCGCAAAGAGACGCTGGGAAAAACTATGCCCAAAATAGGCTCTTAAAGTCCACCTAGAGAAGTGTCACTAAGTCATGAACATGGAGCATCAAACTCCACCATCTGCCTGCAGCTGCCTATAGAAGGATGGCGGTAAGGATCGCCATGAGGTTTGCTGGTGTCCCAACCATTCGGAAAACAAGTAAACTGACTGTCTTCGTGGGTTATCAGTGCGTATAACTCTCGATACCCTAGAAGGATATCTTTGTGGAGGCATCCTGAAAATAAATAGGTGCACCATAGTCAATAAGTTATACCTAGTGATATGACTCAAAATATTACAAAGAAAACTTTTGAAACACACACACAATCAGTGTTTTCATGCACTGAGTCAAAAATCAGATGTCAAGGTCTTGGTGTATGGATACGTCAGCCGCCGCACCCACATTGGATTCCAAAAACTGATAACCACACTCACTACACTTAACACTATTTCATTAAAAAGAAATATCAATGTCTTATGTTGTACAGTAGAACTGACTCCTCTGATACCAATTTGTCATGACCCGTCCTCTGGGGCCCGTTCAATGACTACCCCCAAGCCCTCCTTCCATAGGCCAGAGGCTGGTGACTAGCACTGAAGGCATATTTCATAAAACTAGGAAGGCATTGCATTTATAAACTGTAAGCACAAGTATGAAAGAACACAACAAGATCAGAACACAAGTAAACTGAACTGTAAACAGAGTGAGTTCAGTATGTAAAAGGGGCCAGAATACAAGCCCATATGGAAAGTACAAGTATAGTTGTGATACAATACAACTGAAGAAATTGGAAATTCATCTACTAGTTTGTCCTCCAAGGTTCTTATATGAAGGTTAGGTACATATCTCCTCCTCTGAACTCCATGTCCACCTGTCTCCTCTGCGTGCTGACACATCATATGGTCCACCTCCAGGTACCGTCCAGTCTTGGTACTCTCAGCCTCAGTCTGCACTATCCGTCGTCTGCATCCCACACAACAAGGTGCGGGCATAGTCCGTGTAGGGGTGAGTATAAAGATAATCAGTAGGGACCCCAAGACCCTCTAGGACTCACAAAATCCATCAAGGACAAAACAAAAAGTATGAAATCAACATATAACCTTACATAGGTATATGACCATACATAACCTATGTTATCAAGTAATCCATCTCAATCATGAGAAAAACATAGAGGTACTGACTCAGATCACACCAGGATTTATTCTAGGGTTAGTATCATGTAACATTTTCAGTCACAACGTTGAGCACCATGGCTGCTGGAGAACTCCTCCTCTATCTTGTACAGTGGGCTTACCGTGTCACACCGAGGTGCTTCCCACTAACCTTTGACTTCTCTAGTACACCTCCTATCGAGTACCGTGGGTCTGCTGCATCACCAAGGTGCTCTCCACTGTGGGTATGCCGTGTCACCAAGGCACTCCTCCTTATGAAATAATGAGGTACTCCTCCTTTTAAGTATTGTGGGTCTACCATGCCACTAAGGCGCTCCCAACCGCTGGTCTGCCATGTCACCAAGGCACTCCCAATTGGTCCTGTCAAGTCACTCTGAGTCAAAACAGCCAGCAGTTTTCAAGTCTCAGCCAGCCACTGGGTTCCGTACAATGCTCTCTCATCTCCGGGAGGATCCGCTCCACAAGATTCTTGTTGATACTCCAAATTACACAAAGTCCCACAAAGAAGTGTAACAAAAGTCCTCCACATCATAGTGGTCTCAAAATAACAGACGACGTGTCAATTAGACGCCCAGTCTGTGAGTTATTAACCTTTTTGTCCCGGGGGCCCAGTTGTTTTCGTGCTCAATACAACTTGACTATTCCCCATCTTAATTCAAAACACAGTGGGGTATCACTCAATGTGACTGACTTTCTCCAAGGTTCCCAAATCCACTGAAGGTTTGTCAAACGGATGTGCGGTGCCAAAGTTATATCCAAAAGAATGTAAATGGGTCGTAGTAGGCCTGGGTGCTATCCGACCCGGTCGGACCAACTTGGACCGACCGGGTTTAGGTCGAACCGGTCCGACCTATTGAGTCTGTCCTGGCCCGCAGTTCGGCTCGACACATTTGGTCCAGCTTGGCAGGCCGTGAGGGTGCCTATAGGGAAACTCGCATGAGGGGTACCGCGAGGGCGCGGGGAAGCTCGGCCCAGCCTGAGGTGGCTTGGCCGAGGGCGGAATGAGACCGCGATGCGGCTCGGCCACAGAGTGGTGGTCCGACCGTGGGGCAGCAGTCCAGCCACGGGGCCATGGTCTGTCCATGGGGAGGTTGTCCGGTGGTGGGGTGGCGGTCCGGCGGCAGGGTGGCTGTCCGGACGCGGGGAGACGGTCCGACCACGGGGTGGCGGTACGGCCACGAGGAGGGGGTCCGGACGTGGGGCGGCGGTTCAGCCACAAGGAGGTGGTCCGGCCACGAGGCGATGGTCTGGCAGTGGGGAGGCAGTCTGGCCTCAGGATGGTGGTCGAGCTGTGGGGAGGCGGTCCTCGGCCGCGGGGCGACGCCTCATCTGCGGGGTGGTGCAGAGCCATAGATGGCGGTGGGGGCCGTGGTTGGAACGGAGCCCGCGGGGTAGTGGCGGTGGCTGCATGGCGGCACCATTGCACCGTCACCATTGTTACGGCCGACGGTGGCACCGACCGCTATTCTCATGCCCCAACCATGGATGGTTTCTGTCCTCCTCCTTCACGAAGAACACCAAAACATTTTCCTAAGGGTTGGGCCATGTTGGTTTGGCCCATACCCTCAGCGTTAGGGTGGTAGCATATGTCTCAACAAGAACATGAAAGAAGAACATCAAGTTTTACAACCTCCCGCAACATTTATTTCCCAAACCACAAAAGAAACCAAGGGACGAAATAGGGGGAAAATATTCACACACAAATAAACCCCTACCTCATTAACTTGATGATGAAGAGAGAAGTCGAAGTTTTTGACGTTCATCGCACTTGTGACATGCCTCCGATCCAAAGCACGTTTGTCGAATTAACGTTCTTCGATGGAGGTGATTCTTCATTGTTGAAGATGTCGACCAATGGAGGATGTCTCGAGGAAGAAGGTCGAAGTTGAGGTCGGTGTTCTTCATTCAGAAAATATGTTCTTCGATCGAAGAAGAAGTTCTTCATTGGCATTCCTTCTCCAAGATTCCTCTTCTCCCCAATTCCAAAAAAATGAAATGATATCCCCCAAAATAATAGATTATGGGATCTATTATGTTTTTAAAATAAAATTCATATTGGGTCAATTAATTATATAGCATAATTAAGTGGGGGAGGGTTGAAACAATTAATTAAGAAGGGTTGGCACAATTAATGTGGAAGAAGCTCAAGAGGATATTTTACATTAATGAGGGAGTTGAAGAGTTTTAGACCTCGGGTGCTTCCCAGCACCATAACCACTCATGGGATGTTAGGCTCGGGTGGTCCCCACCACCATAACCTCTCTTGGGAGGTTATGGTCTGGTGGTCCACACTTCTCAACATCCACATGGTGGTTTTAATAAATAAAATTAAATGTGCAATTATTTTATTTTATTATTTCCACAAAAAACACAAAAATTAACTTCCACCCTTGACCAAGTTCCGTCGAGGTGAAAGTTTTCTTAAGAGAATATCAGCGCAATGAGTTCAACGATACCCTTAGATTTCAGTTCCGAGCACCAGTTCAAAAGTTAGAAAAACCCGCTCGCACGTTTATTGAACATTCCCGATAAAAAGTTCAGAAGTTCATTCCGGGCACTCCGAGCATCAGAATTATGCGCCGTCAATTTTTGCGGACACGTAAAATTACCATATATTTTAAAAAAATTACAAGGAAATTTATGTTCTTTACGATTTTCAAATTTTTTTAAATGGAATAGATATTTTGATATTAGTAAATATTTTTCTTATGGGTGTAAGGGATCTTTATAAGCCACCAATTTCTTTAAATTATGAACATTATCTCTCTAGCTCACTTCCACTCTCATTAATGTTATGGAATGATTATAAATTATTTATATATGTCTATCAAATTTATACCTAGCTTATTCTTCCATCCTTTTATGGGGTAACACATGTCTGCGGACCATTTCTCAAATGTCATTTTTATGAAATATCTTTTTATTTTTTTGATGAGAGATGATTATGAAACCCATTAATTTCCATGTGAAATTCTTAATATTTATGCATTATGATTGATATAATTATGTGGAATTCATATTCAAGTACATGAAATGAGTGTGAAGGGTGGGACCAAAATTACACACCCTCCAATTCATTGGGTAATGTTTTTGTATCCTGAGTGTCATGACCCCCTCCCAACAAAGTGTAACCCTCATGGGCTAGAAATGTGATAAGAGAGATAATGACCTCGTGAGTCCCACCTCTAGTAGGACCCAGTTTGGCAGCTAGAACTAATGGTATATTAAACACACAAATAGGATGCATTTCCCTATAAGATAACACATGGAGAAGATATAGATAAGAAAAACACCGATCAAATCATGCTCAGATTGCAATATAAAAGAAATCCCAAGTACACATAGGTAATTTCATGAAAAACTAATACAACTCAAATAGAAAAATTTAATGTACCCAAAGAATATAAAATGACAGCGACCAAGAATCCCAAATAGCTCCAACAAAACCCCCAAACCTATAGTAACTTTCATGATCTCCAACCTCCTCCAAGTGCCCTAAAAAAAATTTATATAATTTACGATAAGTATAATAGTATACTCAATAGGATCCTCCTCAGAGCATAACATTCAAAAGTAAAGAAAGTAAGCTAATGTATAGTGAACACAAGTGAAACTAACTTGTCACCATAAAGGTATACTAAGTTCCTTGCCTCACAATGGCTACTCTCACCATGTATCACCTATAAGAGCACATAAAATAATAAAGAATATCATGGGTAAATTGTTCCACTTCCCCACTAGTTTTCCTCTTTTCCCTAACATCTCACGTCCTGAGCATCTGTCTCCAAAAAATCTTTTCCACATACACCTAGGTGAAGTAGCACAATACACACCTCCTGCATAAATATGAACCTCATGAATCATACCACAACATCCATGTAACCAAATTAACCAGTTAATTTCTAGGATCCACCATGGATCATATAATGTGTTTCATATGTCGGGTATTATACCTTAATCCATTAAAACCCATACACTATGGAAGGATCCTCAAGATATTACATCCTATACATGTAATACCTATAGTAGTCTATTGGAAACCCTATATAGAATATATGTCTGTGAAATAAACACAAGACATTATATCCCACTACACATATATAGGGGGAAAACTGAGTATCGTGCATACCAACACAAGTAACTACCAATAGAAGAGAGTGTTGCTAAAGGGGTTAGTCAGTTATCCATCCTCCCACTAAAATGTTGGGGAAAACACACCCAGATCCTTGAATCCCAAGGGTGTTGGTCCCCCAAACTGATAGGGTGGGGTATCTTATAGAAACAGAAAAAGTAAATGATATAATATATATCGTAACCACACTATGGGGAAAACGTTGCTTCAGACTCAACTGCATCTAACAACTCTTGATCTCTTGACTACCACTTATAAGACTATATATCCTATATGTACACAACCATTTAAACAGTAGTATTAAATTACCTTATACCTTTTTATTAGTTTCAATTTAAATTAACTAATTATTTAATAACTATGTGACCATTAACAATTCCACATTACATTTCATTACCATTCCAAGTAAGATCTGTGCCCTCCAGGCATAACAAAACTAATTCTATGTCTTTTTAGAATCAAAACCTCAACATTTCATCCTAGCTAGCTCCAACCCCATAGGTTAAACATTATTCAATCATTTATTAGCAGATTTAATATTTTCCATATTCCCAAACATTCTATAAAATAATTCTAAGATACCAAAAACAATGGGCTCAACATGGTGAGTAGGTGAAATATCTATTGATTTGTTTACAACTATATCAAGAGCGTAGAACCATCCATCCTTGAGAATCTAAACACAATAATCAGGTTTCATACCCTATGTGTCTTCCCCTATTTTGGATGGAGGTTATGAAATACCATATTCCTCAAGCAGTGGGGAAATAAAAGTAGATAAACTAACAATATATTCAACAAAAACCACTTTCATATATATGGGAAAGCCCAGATTCAATCCATTCCATCATCGTCAATGTCTACCTAGACACCCACTTGCATAAACTGATGTATCTCACCACTCTAAGAATTAATTGATTCTACCACCACTAGAAGTCCCTACCCCCAAATACTAAAACATCCCTCTAGGATTATCCGTATTAGGATTGCACCATAACACAAGCAGTAGGAAACAAACAACATAGAAACTGGGCTCTTGGCCCTAAACATTGAATTCAACCTTTACACACAACAAGCACTCACAGCTCTAATGAATTAGGTGCTTGGACTTTATAAGAAAGTGGGTAACTTAGAAACTTATAAGGAATTATCTTTATAACAGAACTCTTTCATTATTCCATCTTTAATTAACAGATTTAATTAAACATGCAAAATTTCATCCCTTTTATTATCATCAAATCACAACAACATTAACCAAATTCATCAACATGCCACATTAAATAGTTATCCAATTAATTATCTATTAATCCAGCCTTTACATTATTTACCAGTTTCTATCAAAACAACATGAAAATCGAAAGTAAAAGATATCACATTATCTATGAAATAAAGGGGGAATATCATCGCTGCGAAAAATATTACCATTATTTAATTAGATTCAAATATTTAATAAGGCCTATTTACTTAAGATATGGGGGATAAAACAAGATGTATTTACAATTTCATGTATGTAAATTGAGAAGCAGAAAATACCCTACCTCAAAAGGTTTCTGAAATTCTTTGTACGAGAATGGACCAACTAAATAGATCATAATCACATATCCCATAACAACTGCATCATCCCAAGGATGCTGACATTAAGAAAAAACCAAGAAATATCAATTAAAAAGATAGAGATCACATGCCATAACATGGGATAGAGAAATAGGAGTAAAAATGGAAGAACCCATAAGAATAGATGTAGAACACACCTTATCAAAGACGAATCAACACTTACTGCTTGCGCCAAAAAAGGGGTGTGCATGAAGAAGGAAGAAAATCCAGATAAAACACAATCCAAGGTCTACAACATAATGTATGTCTTTTATAGAAGGAATAACCCTAGACATTCCATACCAGGGGAAAAAATAATGAAGAATGAGGGTTGACCTTTGGAAAATCTAAACAGAGTAACCATTTAATAATCAATTTAGATTTTCCATTAATGTAGGATCACGTAAATCTCACGCGTTTGGACTGAGTAAAGGCATAGAGAACCTTGGGAAAATTTATATAGGGCAAACTGCCTTTGATTCATCCCTAAATACATTAAAAGAATGCTTTTAAGGCCTTTTACATCAAGGAAAATGTTAAAGGGGAGAAAATATTGGAGTTCAGAAACACTGTTCACGAGTCACTGTTGGACGAGTCACCGTTGGAAAAGTCACCATTCGGTGATATATCATTATGCGAGTCACCATTTGTGAGTCACCGTTCTCAAGTCACCCTTTTTGGGTCGCCATTCGCATGTCACCATTCGTGAGTCATCATTGGAACAAGCTACTGTTGGAATGAGCTACCATTACTGTAGGAACGATCTACCATTACCGTTGGAATGATCTACTGTGACCATTGGAACAAGATACTATTACCATTGAAAAAATCTACCATTACCATTGGAATGAGCTATCGTTATGGTTGGAATGAGCTACTATTACCATTGGACCGAGCTACCATCCTAGAAACACTATTCAGAAAACAAGAAATTTTAGAAAAGTGTTGAAATATGTCACCCTGACCTCCCAAAACACCCAAAACATCTGATTTCAACAAAGGAATGGACCATAGAGGATTGAGCCAATACATCAAATTCCTATCAAAACATTCACATCCTCGAGAATCCAAAACCAACTAGGAGAGGAAACAAAAAATGGGTCGTCTGAACAACCACCTCACGTGTGTCGTAGCCAGACCCAACAAGGCTTGAGCTGTGATTCCCTATGACCGCCTCCAAAAGGACATGAGCAAGCGACTAGCATCGAGTTGGCTATCACACACATGAGAAGCATTATACTAAGGTAACTATACAAACACAACCTCATACACCTCCATGCAACAGTGTAGAGATATATATAAAAACTGAAAAGAAAAGAATGCATGCACCTATCCCACAAACAGAGTACACAAAAAATTAAAAAAGGGAAAATACAAGGCCCCCCAAAATAACTGAAAAAATTTCCAACCTGCTCAGAAGGAGGGGATCATGGTCTCATACACCTTCCATAAAGACCCTCAACATAGCTTCGATAAACACCCTGGTCGGTCAATCTCACTAAGCTCCACCTGCTTCGGGTCCTCCAGGGACTTCGTCGAAAGGCCTATGGTCTACACAAGATAAAAAACATGTGCGGGAAAAGAATGTGTAGGTGTGTGTATAAATATACTCAGTAGGTACCCAAAAAACCCCAAAAGAAAAATGAGTAACTCAAAGGAAAAAATATGATCATCCCAAATGGAGGGAACCTGAAAGAGAGAGAAAGTCCATTTTTAGACCATCCTTGGCTAAACTCATCTAGAGAGCTCAAATAGGTATATGCACATACATATACTAAGAACACCCATATATACTCGTCTAAGAAACCATGCCTCATGAGGTTTCTACCTCATCACCAATGTAAGACTCTACACGAGGCTCCAAGGAAACACATAACTAAGATAACATGCTCGTCGAGCTCTGTCATCCCAGATGACACCCATCCAAGAGATACACTCTATCAGATATCATCGTTATGAATGTAATGCTAAAACTCAGGGGAAACACCAAACTCCTCAGATAGGGGATCACTTCTAGGATCTACTAGGGTATACATGAACCCAAGCTGGTAACTCAAAGATCTATCATATAGGGGATCACACCAAGGATCCACAGGGGGATACTACAACCCGATCTGACATTCCACTGATCACAACACTCAAATAGAGGATTGTCTCTCATATAAAGGTGAGATCGACAATGCCAAGAACCCCATCTGGTATAACTCACGACGTTGGGGATCAAACTGACGATACCAAAAAACATACAAAGACCACACGCTAAGTAGGGGATCGTATAACCAATGATGGGGAACCCTACTACTATGGACCACTATGTAGAGGATCATTTTCCGGATGATACCTTAAACCCTACGTGATTTTCTTGGTAGATATGGGATCACTGCCTATGGATAAGTAGTCACAGTGATAACAAGAACCCAATATAAGGAATTGAAGCTATAAGATCCTGATCTAGACTGACCATAGGGATACCACAACTCTATCTAAAATTCATCATATTGAGGGGATCATAAACCTATACTTGGGTTGTATTACCACACGAACCCTCACAAGAACTCACCAAGGGAGTTCACTCAACCGTTGCTGGTCAAAACGTCACAAAACTAATAGATCCACAACATCACCATGCTGCGTACCTCAGAGGTCAAACCTGAGGCTACCATCACGCTTTATGCGAAAACACACACTATATAGGCTATTTACTTTCCAAAAAACGGACAACTAGTAAAAAGTGTACTATTCCACATAATAAATCTATAACAACCCAATATTTCATAGTATTTTATCTATTTAAAGCAATTTAATAGATTATATTGCACACAATTCCAACTTGGCTTACGTTATATGCAAGATTAAGTTTCAGCGAAGCAATACATTTATATTATAATTATTTAAACGATATAATTATTTATCAACTAAATATTATGATATAAATAGTAAAAAATAAATTTTAAATTTTATTTATAATGTTTTCATATAAATAAAACATTTTTATAGTGAAATTTATAAGCTTTGTTAAAATAGTTATATGTTTTGAAAAACTATTTTCTAAAATAACTACTTTTTATGTCATTTTGTGAATAATAATAAAATTAATTTTAAACACTCTTATGAATTGAATTTGGTAAAATAGACTTCAATTTTGAATTATGAATATCAAAATTAAATTCGGATTAATTTTTATTATTTTTCTGAAAACATTCAATTTTTAATGAATAGTGAAAAATACTATATAATACATTAAAACCAAATTTTTTATTTATATAATTATTTTTAATTTAAATATATTTTAATGTAAAAATAAATACATTATACCTATATTATACTAATGTAATTTATTGGTGTCATTTTATAATAATATTTGACATATAAAATTTTATTGAACTTTTTAACGTCTTTTACCCACCTTGGAACATTTGAAAATTTTCATAAAATGTAATTTTAACACTTTTAGGAATTGAATTTTAAAAATCTGAGAGGCACGGTTGACATTACTAAGTAAAATGTGGTTCAATAGGATGAAAATAATTTATGGTGAATAGTAACTTTTGAATTTTATTTACCACAAATAAAAGTAAATAGGACAATTAAAGGTAAAAATGATATTATAATTACCCTAACTCATGTCCTAATTCTATTTTATAAGTGTATTTAGACCAAAATCAACCTTATGAACAAAATATGATCCTTTTTGATCAACATATATTATATTAGGACATTTATTATATTTTATTTAATGAAGAGTAAAAAGTGTTAAATTATAATTTTAATAACTAAAACATTTTTCATATAGGTTTATACATATGATAAATCTAACTATAAATATTCATTAGAAAGATAAAAATATTTCCTAAATTATGGTATTTTATTTATAAATTTTAGACACTAAATATTTAATATTTTTATGACACAATGATGATGCAGTAATTACCTTAGAAATGAAAGACTAAAATAATTAATGTTATAAATATTAACATAAGTGTAAATTGATATTTTGATGAATTAGAAGAATTTTCAATGTTAATATGAAATTTTAGGGTTTATTAAATGAATTTCTTCGAAGTAATCATATTGTTTTGACATTCAAAAAAGCTAAATACTAAATAGTGTCAAAATTGACATAAATGAGTTTTTAAAACAAATACTATTTTATCAGTTTATATAATAGTCCAAAAATATAAGGTTCAGAAAAAGGAATTATATAATGATAGATATGTCATTAGTGAACCACTTGTGGTTTTTTTACATTTTATAGTATGTTTATTAACAATTTATTATAATAATACAAGAATACATGGTAAAAATTAAACTATTTAACTAAGGGTTAAATATAAAAGATAAGGCTAATATGGTGACATAAACTTGTCTAAAACCTATTGGTTGCTATTATTTTGAACCATACCCAACTTAAACTCTAAATAATAAATTTTGAGCTATTATAATCTGAAAATGATTTTATAATAAATTAATATTTCACGATTTTCCTAAAGTGCCCCTCACCTCTCTTATAAAAGGGTACCTCCCCTTCTCTTAAATTCACACCTCCAAAGTCTTTTGTCTCCACCATACCCTACTCATATATCCTCCTATCTATCCTAAACTTCAACCTAGAGGCATTACATTGATCATAAATTCAACTTAAGGATCCATTTTCTTCAAATCAAAAGGAAGAACCTGAAGAAGAGGTAATTACTTCACCACCTCTTTCAAAGTTATTTTCTTCTTCTACTTCCTCTTTCTTTGTCATTTACATTAAAAAATAATAACTCCGGTACCTTAAATCTACTAATATATTATATAAATATGGTACAACCATATTCATTGTTCTATCCATCGTATGAATGAAAAATTCACCATACGTGCGTACATACGACTTACCGTCTCCACGTCGTGGTGTAGATTATTATTCCACACATTATTTTTTGGATGGGAATAATAATGATTATAATTGATGTAAATAACAAATATAACATGTTAATTATTATGTATATATAATATACCATTTAATTAAATTTAATTTCACTATCATTATAATGATAGTTTCACTCGTGCTTACGTAGGGATTATTGTCTCCACGACGCGATGAGATTTATTTCTACGTTCATCATTCAACAATGATAATAAAAATATATATTTTTCATAAGTATGTATTATATGACATAATAATGATAATGTATATATATATATTTACATATATCTCATTCTCTTACTTTTTTTCAATATGATATGAAAACGAAAAAATCATATATGCGTACGTACGACCTACCATCTCCATAAACAGTGTTTTCCATTTCATATATCTATGTATTATAAATATTTATAATCTTAATATATATGATACATAAATAATGTTTTATATTTTGTATGAAATTAAATAATGATATAATTGATACGATCAATAATAACAAGTTAAAGCACGTATGATAAAGAAAGTGATTATAATCTGAAATGTTATTTTAACATGACAATTATTATTAAATGGGTTGTATAAATTCATAAATGAATCAAGTGTAATATCATAAGTATGAATATGGTTCTTTTATAATTTAATATCATACAATGGTTATTATATAGGAGGTTAAATTTACCCTCGACCAAAGAAGCGTACAAGGTAAGGCTCAATTCCTCATTCTCATTAGTATATGAGATTGTTTATGTGTAAGTATTTACTGGGACATATTTATCATCCATTTCCATGTTTCAGAAAATAGTTTTCAAAAAGAAAATTTTATGGTTTTTTCTAAGGGAATCTTTATCAAGATCATCATTTAAAATGTTTTAATTATTTATTCTTCTAATGCATTTTAATTAATATCCATTTTTTCAAAATGATTTCAAGGATTTATTTATATGGACACGATTGTTTTAAAATGATAATTCCTTTCAAAATTTTAGAATTTGTATGGGACACTTTTATTAAAAAAAACTATTTTAAACAATGTTCTTTATAAAATGTGTCACTTATAAATGATTTCATGAAAAAAATATATTTCTCTCAAAGATTTTCACTGATCATTTTCAATTATGTCAACATCCTTTACTGGATATTATTCTTGTTTATGATTGATTCATTATAATACAATATTTTATATTGTATTGAATGGGTTATGAAATGTTTGAATGTGGATGTACTATTTTTATACCATTAATTTTATATGGTTAAATTATTGACATTTCATATTCTAGTTTTAATACAAATGTTTATATTATTTTTCCGCATTTTCATACGAGGAATGCATTAGACTTAGTATGGAACGGGTGTGGCCCGCTATAGCCCCTCGATGAATCAGTAGGTCTCATCATAAAAACATGTGTCTTGTAACGAGGCCCTGATAAAAGTTATATTTATAGTCTTGGCATGAGGCCTTGACTTTGTGGTTAAGATGTCTCACATTATTAATTCTATCATTATGAGATCAGTAATTAATTTTACATGGGATTATTTTTCTAGTAGAACATCCATGTGAATAAGTGAATGTAATTGTTTGATTTATCATTCCATATTAGGCTGAATTATATTTTTGAAGGGATTGTATTTCAATTTTATACCTAGTCATAAAATTTAATGATTATTTTTTATAACTTACACTATATTGTTTATCCTTACTAAGTATCTAAGCTCACCCATTTGTTATGTTTTATTTTCCTAGGATTCCAAGAAGTGTATTACGATTGTTATGTAGAGTTATTGTAAGGGAATAATAGAGTTATAAATGGATTATTTATGACATGTTTTATGTTTTAAAGTGTAATGTAATGTTAATGTACGTAATATATTTTACAAGACTACTAAACTGATCAGTCCTTCAGGACTAGATTACTTTTAATCATGCCAATGTATTAAAATAATGAAATGGCTCCAGGATTCTGGGGTCGAGGCATTATAGTTGGATTCAGATGAAGTTTATAAATAACCTTGGAAATTAGATTTAAATAAGCAATGATTAGGAAATATTACCCTAATATAGAATTTGATGATTTGTATAGAATAACATCTAGAAATATTTGTAACGCATATATTTTGTGGTTTTTCCAAGAAGTACATTAAAGTTTGGATACTACAAGGGGATGTGGTTTTGGAACAGATGTACCTAGGAGTGAAATATATGAAAAAGAGTTTTGGGCTTGACTCGGGGTATCTTGGTATATGACAAATGGCCTTAGTGCACACCTAGTTTGACACTCACAGTGGATATGCTTAGGGTAATTCACATTTTCCTTACAAACCATTATGAAGGATTTATGAGTAAATATGTTTGAAAAGAAACCAATTATATGATTATGAGACTATATGTGTGTAAATATTCAATTAATTCTAAGATGTTTTATAGTTTTTGGATTATACATTATGATATGATCTAACCTAGTGTATGTCATCATTTATAAATGGAACCCAATAGAAGGAATGCAAACTCCATCAATACACATGATCCAAAGAGTTATAAGGATCATATCTTTCATGGTCGTAATCCAACATTTAGAAGGGAAATAGTATCCCACATATCTTAAGCATATGAAGAAAATTATCATGTGTTCATAAGATAAGTAACAAATTCTCTGAGTCCTATGGATTTAAAGGGAAGCAAGAAAAGAAGAGGATCACAGAGAAAAAGATGGATAAAGGGAAGAAGGAAAAGAAGGATTTTCCCACCTGTGATAACTGTGGAAAGAATCAACTTGGTAAATTCTTGAAAGGAACATGAGTTTGTTATAAGTGTGAAGAAAAAGGACACCACATTCATGATTTCAAGGGTAAGAAAAATGTTTCAAATGTATAATGTTTCATCTACAAGGATTTTGGAAACTATGAAAATCAATGTCCAAATCATCAAAGTATTCCCCAAATGATGCTATTAGATAATAATCAAGTTATGATACTACCGCAGATAAAGACGAATGACTAGTGTTCTTATTTTGTTATTAAAGAACTGTTTCATTCGAGTATTTTATTAATGATGTATAAGTTATAATAATTATAGAGTATATAAGGATTTTACTATAGTACTATTTAATTAAGGATTTGAAATTGTGTGGTACTAAGAAAAGTGAATCAATAACAAGTTATTAATTTAGGAAAATTTATAGTTGAGGGAAAGATAAACCTTAAAATAGTCTAGATGATGAGGTAATGATTTTAGAATAATAGATGTTTTATTTGAATAAATTATATTGGATATTCTTTAATACCTTGGAACTAATTAATTATTCGTTTGAGTTTAAAACATTTTTGGATTTAAGGAGTATATCTGGTATTATATAAGAAATAAGGGAGCCTGAACGTATTCAATAAGGATTTATGGTAATTCAGGTTGTTACCATGTTTTAATATAATAAATAATGAAGGTATTCACATGTTATTTTGTGATAAAAGATATCTTCATTATGTTATGTTGACCTTCCTTATATAATTTTGGAATGTGAGATTGGACACCAGTATTTTTGATATGTCTAAAGGTTGGAATGGATTAATTTGGACAATTGATACTATTTTTTAAGGTTAAAACATTTCTTCAGATTATTTTTGGATTGTCATAAAAAGGACAACCCAGAGGTTGGGTGACCACCCATTGCGTCCGACAAGGCCATGAGACTTGAACCCGCAACCGAAGGGCGTCAAGGGTGCATCACCTACCACTAACGTATGTGATATCCAAGTTTGTATAATGTAGTTTTTTAATGGTCTGACAGATGAATTATAAATTCATTTTTTGGAACTCTACACAATAAGGTTAAATAGTTTTTTTATATTTTTGATTGAAAGACGATTTTGTGGTAGAAATTAGTTAATGGATGGAACTCTAATTGTAATGTATTATTTTATATTCTTTAAACTTTAGGGAAAGAATCATAAAACCAAATTTTTTTCTTAATTCCTTATGTTTTGTTGAACTGATGATATTTTAAATCATCATCATAGATTTATGGATTTGATGCCCTCAATTTTTCATTTATTATTCACTTGTTTGTGATGGATGAGCACAATCACTTCCTATAAATATTTATGTTTTCGATTCAATTATATGTCTTTAATTTCCACAAATGTTCTCATATTCAAAATCCTAATTTGGTGGTGACTTTTTTATTTCCCTTTCCCTCTTATTAAAACTAAAACTTGTTAACCCTATTTCCATTGTGGGTTTTCCACAAAAGTATTTTCTATTTTCAACCTTTTATTTTTGAAGAACAATTTTAAGTTGTGAGGACGAAATTTATTGAAGGATGAGAGAATGTAACACCCCAAGATTCTATAGTATTTTATCTCTTTAAAGTAATTTAATAGCTTATATTGAACACAATTCTATCTTGTCTTGTGCTATAAGAAAGATTGGGTTTCTGTGAAAAAATACATTAGTATTATAATTATTTAAACGATATTTTTATTTATCAATTAAATATTTTGATATGAATAGTAACAAATAAATTTTAAATGTTATTTATAATGTTTTCATATAAATAAAACATATTTATAATGAAATGTGTATGTTTTGTTAAAATAGTTATATATTTTGGAAAAATATTTTCTTAAATAACTAGTTTTTATGTCCTTTTGTGACCAATAAAAAAATTAATTTTAGAAACTATTATGAATTTAATTTGGTAAAATAGACTTCATTTTTGAATTTTTCATATCAAAATTATCTTAGGCTGAATTTTTAGTATTTTTCTGGAAACATTCAATTTTTTGATGAATAGTGAAAAATACTTTATAATACATAAAAACTGACTTTTTTATTTAAATAATTATTTTTAATTTATATTAACTATAAAGTAAAAATTGATAAATTATAGCTATATGAGTCCAATTTAATTCATTGAAGCTATTTTACAATAAGATTAGATATATAATTTTTTTTGAACGTTTTAACATTTGTTTCCAACATGCTCAACACATTTGTAAATTTGCATAAAATGTAATTTTACCACTTCTGTGAAGGTAATTTTAAAAATACGAAACACATGGTTGACATCAATAAGTAAAATTTGGTTCAATATAATGAAAATAATTTTTGGTGATTAGTTAATTTTGAATTTTATTTACCACGGTTAAAAGTAAATATTGTAATTAAAGGAAAAAATGATATTATAATTACCCTAAAACATGTAATAATTATTTTGGATAAGTTTATTTCTACCAAAATAAACCTTAGAACAAAACATGATCATTTTTTCCAACTTGGATTAGATTAGGGTGTTTATTATATTTTATTTAAAGAAGAGTTAAAAGTGTTAAATTATAATTTTAATAGCTAAATATTTTTTAATATAGGGTAATAAATAAGATAAATTAGAATATAAATATTCATTAGAAACCTAAAAATATTTCATACATCATGGTATTTTATTTATAATTTTTAGAGATTAAATAATTAAATTTATTTATGACACAATGATGATACAGTAACTACCTTATTAATTAAAGACTAAAATAATTGATGTTATAAATATTAAAATAAATGTAAATTGATACTTTTGAGGAATTTCAAGAGTTTTATAGGTTAATATGACATGTTAGTATTTATTCAATGATTTTTTTAATTAATCATGTTTTTATTGCTTTCACAAAAACCAAATACCAAATAGTGTCAAAATTGACATAATTAGTTATTAAAACAAATACAATTTTTTTAAAATATATAATAGTCCTAAAAATATAAGGTTCATCCAAATGACTAATATAATGATATATATGTCATTAATTAACCACTTGAGTTTTTTTTGGAATTTTATAGTATGTTTATTAACCATGTATTATAATAATACGAGAAAAATGGTAAAAGTTAAACTATTTAACTAAGGGTTAAATATAAAAGATAAGTTTAATATAGTGATCTAATCATGTCTAAAGCCAATTTTTTTAAAGGATATATAACCATAAAAACCTTAGACATGACATAAATTCATTTGGAGATATTTGAATCTGAAAAGGATTTTATAATAAATTAAAATTTCAAGCTTTTCCTAAAGTGCCCCTCACCTCTCTTATGAAAGGGAACCTCCCCTTCTCTTAAATTCACACCTCAAAAGCCTTTTGTATTTGAAAAAACATTTTCAAATATCCTTTTAACTACACTCACGTTAACCTAAATTCCTTACATTGATCAAAAATCTAATCTAAGGATCCATTTTGTACCAATCAAAAGGAAGAACCCGAAGAAGTGATAATTACTTCATCACCTTTTTCAGTGTTCTTTTCTTTTTACACTTTCCCTTTTATTGTATTTTCCATAACAAAATAATAACTCCATTACATTCTACATAATAATATTTTATTATAAATATGGGTCAACCATATTCTTTATTCTATCCATCATATGAATGACAAAGTCACCATACGTGCGTATGTATGGATTACCGTCTCCATGTCGTGGTGTAGTTTATTATTCAATAATTCATTTTTTTGATCAGTATAATAATGAGTATAATTGATGTAAATAATAAATATAACATGTTAAATATTCTATATATATATATTATACCATCCAATTACATACCATTTCACCATCAATAGAATGATATTGTCTCCCGTGCATACGTACAGCTTACCATCTCCACGACGTGATGTCATTCATTTCCACATTCACCATTCCATGATGATTATAAAAATATATATTATTAATAATTATGTAATATATGAGATAATAATTCCAATATATATATATACATATATCTAATTATCTTACTTCCATTCAATACGATATGAAAACGGAAACTGCGTTTATGCGTATGTATGTCCTACCGTCTCCATAAACAGTGTTTTCCATTTCATATATCTATCTATTATACATATATATATTCTGAATATATATGATACATAAATAATGTTTTATATTATGGAAGCAATTAAATCCTGATATAAGTGATATGATCAAGAATCACACGTTAAAACACGTACGATAAAGAAAGCGATTATTACTCAAAATGTTATTTTAACATGGAAATTATTATTAAATGGGAATTATAAAGTCATAAATGAATAAAGTATAATATCATAAATATGGGTATGGTTTTGGTATAATTTAATAATATACTATGATCATTATACAGGAGGTTAAACGTACCCCCGACCAAAGGAAAGTACAAGGTAATGGTTCATTCCTCAATCTTATTATTATCCTAGATTGTTTATGTGTAAGTATTTACTAGACGTATTTATCATCCATGTACAGGTTTCATAAAAATGTCTTGAAAAGGAATATTTTAATGTTTTTTGGAAGTGACACTTTATCAAGATCATCATTTTAAATGTTTTAATGATTTATTTCTCAAAAGCCTTTTAATTCATATCCAAGTTTTCAAAATGATTTTAAATATTTATATATATGGACATGATTGTTTTAAAATGTTAATTCATTTCAAGAGTTTCAGAGTGGTATGGGAAAATTTATTCAAAAATCTATTTTAAATAACTTCCTTTATAAAATGTTTCACTTTTAAATGATTTCATGAAAAATTATATTTCTCTCAAAGAGTTTTACAGATCATTTTCAACTACATCAACATCCTTTACTGGATATTATTATTTTTTGAGGTTGATTTATTATAATACAATCTTCCATATTGTATTGAATAAGTTGCGGTATGTTTGATAGTGGATTTTCTATTTTTATACCATTCATGTTTTATGTTTAAAGTATTGACATTTTGTATGATAGTTTTAATATGAATGTTTATGTTATGTTTTGAAATTTTCATATAAAGAATGAATTGGACTTAGTAAGTGATGGAAGGTGCCCTCTATATCCCCTCGATACATCGGTATGTCTCGGGAGACAAACTAGTGTCTTGGCATAATACCTTGAAAAAATTTATATTTAGAGTCTTAGCACGAGCCCCTGACTTTGTAATTAAAATGCCCAGCATTATGAATTCCATCATTATAAGATTAGTTATTAATGTTACATGCCATTATTTGACAACTATAATATCCATGTGAATAAGTAAATAGAATTATTTGATTTAACTTTTCTATATTATACTGAAGTATATGTTTGATCGGCCTGTGATTCAATTTTATACCATGAAATAAATGTTAATGATTATTTATGACAACTTAAACTATATTTCTTATCCTTACTGAGCATCTGAGATCACCCCTTTCATATGTTTTTATTTTCCTAGGATGCTAAGAAGTGTAATATGATTGTTATGTAGGGTTCTTCTAAGGGAATAATTGAGTTCTCTAAAGATTATTTATTCTGTGGTTTATGTTAGAAAGAGTAATGTAATGTTCATTTTTGAAATATATTTTCTATGACTACTAAACTGATCGGTCCTTCGGGACATGATACCTTGTAATCATGAAAATGTATTAAAATAATACACCGTCTTCAGGCTACTGGGGTTGGGGAATTAAAAAACTTGAGCAGGACCCACACCTCAATTTCGAAACTCATAATGCGGATGAAACTATTGTGATCCCTTTGAAAAAATGCATGAGATCGTCTACTCGTTATTCCTAAATGGAAACCAGACGAAGATGTCATGTTTCACCATAAATGCCCAAAACCTGCCTCATCGGGCCTACACCTTGATCTCAGTCCCATTGCCCAAATACTATCCTAAAAAGTCTGACTTACTATCAGGATCACAATGCCACTAACTACACATCAATCCGATGCTCCGTGCAGAAGTTACAGCAGGTCAAAGTTGAATAATAATAAAATATTATTATTATTTTCAATGTTTAATGGCTTCTAGCCAAAAAACTGACTCATAAA
Organism: Viscum album; assembly: GCA_963277665.1. NCBI lineage: Eukaryota > Viridiplantae > Streptophyta > Magnoliopsida > Santalales > Viscaceae > Viscum > Viscum album. The sequence continues at coordinate 1,107,172,169 of OY728145.1, forward strand.
ATTCCCTAAGTGAGCTTGAAAGGCCTATCTCGATGCAAGGAACACATCTCCACAAATGACATGGAAAATTGGAGTTAGGGTTTGCGAGTTATGGGGGTTTAAAAACGCCCAGCTCGAAAATGAGTTGGACCAGCCAACTTGGCCGGTCTATTGTAGCATGGACGGGCCCACCTCGACCAGCCCATCCACCGCTGCCAATGGTCCACTCTGTTCGGTTTCCCTCTGTCGAGGGGTAACCCATTCTACTACCGGGAACCCGCGTCGCCACTGAGGTCCCCCCTACCTGGCCTCAACTAGCCACCGTCATCCCGGATGGCCAGCCACTCCGGCTCACCGCTACACCGGTTCCATGCAGGCAGGTTTTCCGCGGACCACCAGGGTCACCTCGGTGGTCCAAATCACCATCTGAAGGCATATGTGCGACCCTCAGGACACGACCTTCCATGAAATGACAACTAAAACAATAAATTCGAAGCTCAAACTAGATCAGGGAATTAAAACTCAAACATATTACCTCACCAGCAAAATGCCAATGTTCGAGCCTAGATTCGCACTCCAAACCCATCACTGCATGATCCAGGAGCGTCTTCTGTCAGAATTAGAGCTTGTTGGTTTTTCATTTTCTCAATCCGGTGGTTCTTCAGTGATGCACATAGGAAGTAGGATGATTTTTTCTTATGCATAGCGTAGATGGAAGGGGGGGATGGTTGATTGAATTTAATTTTAATTAATTAATTTATTAATTAATTCAAAAACCATCTATGCCCCCAACCGAACCTCCCAACACAGAGAAGTTTAGGTCGCCCCTAGGGTAAACGCAGCATTCTGAACTCAACTGTTTACTCTAAATTTTGATATGAGATTCCATTCTAGATTCATTCAAGCTGGGGCCCATTAATAAATTATTCATTTATTTACAAAAACACCACTGGTAAACTTTTTCTATAGCAGGCCTACGCCCGCAAAGGCTACACCCCACCTAGGGTAAATGGTATGCTTCAGACGCAAATATGTGCTCAGATTTTTGATCTGAGCTATCATTTAAGAGATAACACCTATCTACCATGTGCATAATATAAAAATACTTAATATCACTATAAAATTATTTTTGGGCACAGCGGGCCTCAAAATCACACGCCTATTTCACGCATAGATCTGGAATTATTCACAGGACTGTTACAAAGTCTAATAGGGACAAAAGACAAGTCTCTACATTTTACCCACCTTAGGAATTTTCATCCTAGAAAAGACATCAGCAGGAAACCTGGCGAGTTTACCAAAATTGCAACAAAGTCACCATGGGTTCCCAGGCTTCCAATTGGCCCACACTATGGTGAATCCAAGGCATTTCACAAAAACTCCCAAACACAGAACCCTATAGTGAACACATAATTTAGAGGGACTCATCTTTCACACCTCGATACTATACACTTTGGGTGGCACTAACTCGCCCGTATGGTTTTAATCACATCCAAAGAATGAGTGTCGGTAGGGAAAGGATCCCTCTTCCTCATGCATTCGAAGAACGTCAAATAACACCAACACAAAGTCTTAGTAATGCCCTAAAAAAACCTTGAGTATGAAACAGAATGGCAAGAGTATTGAATAAATAGTGTTTATCAAAACTAATATAGAATGTAGAAAGGATACAAAGAGTACCTTTTTCCATCTGCGGAGCCTCTAGGTCAATAACCTCTATGGACTGCATTTGTCCTCGCTCTTGTCCTCCTGCTACCTGAGCTTGGCGTGGAACACCTAGTGAGTGTGGTGGTAGAAAATTGTACTGCCTTCCACCTCCTCCAGCTGCACCAGCTCTATTACTAATTCCACCACCCTATGTATGTCCATACTCGAGACACTGTCTCTGCCTAGGAGGCATGTCGTTCTACTCCCTCTCAGCTAAAAAAAGGGTTATACAATCTCTATAAATATGTCCATGTATGTCACATGCATAACACCGCCTCTCCTGCAGTTGACCAAAACTAGCATGAGAGCCCTGAGCCTTAGATCCTTCATCCTGGGGTCGCCTCCTGAAACATAGATAACCTCTGGACCCCTACGACTGTCATCAGATACCAACTACCAAACCATCTATCGAGGTCTTAGCTATCACGTTCCCAGCAATAACAGGCGGAATCTGCTCAGGCAGAAAGCTCTCCACCACCACAGATCGCTCTAGAAATCCAGCATAGGTGGGCATGAAAAAAGAAACCACACCTGACTGAATGTCTTTTCATAGGCCATTATCATAGGTCTGAGCTATAAAGAATGAGTCTCAAACCATATCCAGGGAGTAGCGCGACAGGTCTGTAAACCTCACTGAGTACTCCGACACAATCATGCCCTCCTGCCGAAGATTTAGAACCTCCTAGATATGCACTAACCTCTGCATCACCAGATAGAACTCTTCCCTAATGTGTAACTCAATCTCTTCCCATGTGATCATATCCTCATCATGAGATTGTGTCACCAGAATCTACAATTTCCCAAATGAACCTTGCAGAAGGCTCGACGCTATTACCACCATCTGATCTGGAGGTGTCCTCACATGGAAGAAAACATGGGTGAGTGATTCCAGCCACTCCTTATCTTTTTGGGGGTATGGATCACCCCGGTACCTCAGAGGTCACACCCTTTGGAACTCGTGCAGCGTACTCAGCCTACACGCATCCTCGTCCTGCACTTCCGACATAAACAACTGCTCGATAGGTGGTGGCTCAACTGGAAGAACACTTGGAGGCCCAGTCTCAAAACCTATTCCCTACTCCAAAGCCTCTACTCTCGGTGGATTGTCACCAAAAAACTACTACAGAACCCTTGATGACCATCCTCAGTGATGCATCTTGAAATAAAATCAAGAGGCACCATTGTAAAAGATTATATCTGGGGATGTAACTCAAGAAGGATAATAAAACCCCAAAAACTAGTCTAATATGATGAATGTAGCATTATTACCATGCAACCAGTGTCCTAATGTATCGAGTTGAAAGGTAGGTTATCAGAGGCTTGGTAAATTGTTTTGTCAGCCACCGCACGAACACTGGAGTCCTTGGCCTAAAATCCAAACTCAAAACATCCTAAGACTACTTATATTCAACCTAATCCAAACTCATAGCTAGACCACCTACACTCAGGGATCCCAAAGGTACAACCTCCTCTCATACCACTTTTTCATGACCCAACCCAATGGGGCTCAAGTCGAGACGCCCCATTCCGGGCTCGAATTGGCCTGGGGCTAGTGAATAGAACCAAGTAGGCTATAACACATATGGGAGTCATTAGCCTATGGTACCTATACACACACAACCTCATACACCTCCATGGAACAGTGTAGAGATATATATAAAAATTGAAAATAAAAGCATGCATAAACCTAACTCACAACTAAAGTGTAATAAAATTACAAAAGGGAAAATAAAAGGAAAAAAAACTAAAAAAGATTCCAACCTTCTTAGAATGTGGGGATTGCTGTCAAATGAAACCACCTAAAAGCTCCTTGGCTCAACTTCGGTAAACATCCCGGTCGGTCAAGCTTACTAAGATCTGCCTGCATCTGGTCCTCTTAGAAATCTATTGAATGTAATGTGGTCTACAAAAGAGACAAAACATGTGTGGGAAAATCCCTTGTAAGGGTGAGTATAAATATACTCAGTATGTTCCCCATAACTCCAAAAGAAAAAGGAGAAACTGAAAGGCATCTGTCAACTCATTCCAGCCAGAGGAAACCCAAATGAGAGAGAAACTCCATCCTGAGATCATCCTCACCAAAACTCATCTAGGAAACTCAGATAGTTATATGCCCATACATATTCCAATAACACCCTGATATACTCATCTCAGGCTCCAAGACTCATGAGGGTATGAACTCATCGCCAACATCTAAATCTACACAAGGCTCCAAGGCAACAGAAAACCTAGAAAACACACTCCTCGAGCTTTATCATTCCAAATGACACCCATGCTAGAGATACACTCCAACAGATATTTTCATTAAGAATGTAATGCCGAAACTCAGTGGAAACACCAAAATCCTTGGATAGGGGATCACTCCAAGGATCCACTAGGGGATACAAGTACCCAAGCTGATAACTCGAAGATCTCTCAGATAGAGGTTAACTCCTAGGATCCACTAGGGGATTCTAAAATTTGATATGACATTCCAAAGATCACATCACTCAGATAGAGAATAATCACCTGTATAAAGGTGGGATCGATGATGCTAAGAACCCCATCTGGTATAACTCACAAAGTAGGGAATCAAACCGATGATACCACAAACCCTACCGAAACCACACTATGAGTAGGGGATCATATAACCGATGATACCACAACCCTACTCCTTTGGACCACTGCATAGGGGGTCATATTTTTTATTATACCTCAAACCGTATAGGGTTTTCTTGTTACATTGGGGGCCACCACCATTGGATAAGCGGTCAAAACGATACTAAGAACCAAATCTAGGGAAGCAAAGCTAGAGGATATTTATCCAAACTCACCAGAGAGATACCACATCTCTACCATAAATTCATCCTACAGAGGGGATCAAAAACCTATAGTGGGGTTATAATGACACACGAACACTCATAGGAACAAACCCAGGGATTTCACTCTACTAGTATTGGTCCAAACGTCGTAAACACAATAAACCCGCAACATCGCCTCACTACATACCTCTGAGGTCCAAACTGAAGCTACCATCACATTTTATGGAAAAAACAAATAGGATAGGATATTTACTCTATAGAAATGGACAATCGATGAATAAAGGTACAATTCCCCATAACAAATCAGAGTAGGGCCCACACCATGATTCCGAAACTCATCAATCATATTTCACCATTGCGATCCCCTCAAAAAATGCACGAGATCATCTACTCAATAGTCCAAAATAGACACTAGATGGAAAAGTCAAGGTTCTCCATAAATGCCCAAACAAAACTTTATGGGTCCCACACCTTGATCTCCATCCCAAATCCAGGAAAATATCCGGAAAAGTTAACCTTACTATCAGGATCACAAATCCACTGACAGCACATTAATCGAATACTCAGTGTAGATGTTACGGTGGGTAGAAGTTGAATAATAATAAATTATTATTATTTTTTTAACATTTAATATCCTCATTCCAAAAAACCTGACCCATAAAATTTTGTAAGTGATCTCAAAACGTCTGTATCGATGCAAAGAACGTCTCACCACAAACGGCTCTCAAATCGGTGCTACAGTTTGTGAGTTATGGGTGTTTGAAGACCCCCGACATGAAAATGGGTTGGACCGGCTGGCTTGGTCGGTCCGCCCCAGCCTGAACTGGCCCTCCCCAGCCAGCCCAACCTTCACAACTACTGATCCAATATGGCTAGTGGCCCTCCGCGACGGGACACCCCACACCGCCGCCGGGAACCCACACCTCTACCAGGGTCCCCTGCCCCCGCCGGCCTCAGCCAGCCGCTATCGTCTGGGATGGCCACTGCCTTCTCAGACGACCGACCACCACGGCTCACTGCCGCCCCAATAGATCAGACATATCCATGCCTGTGCCATGCCCTCCAGTCTTTAATAGACCACTGGTGTGACCTCAGTGGTCCAAATTATGATCTAGAGGCATCTATGCGACCCTCGGTACACAGCCTTCCCTACAACGATGGATAAACGAAGAAATTCTAAGCATAAACAAGGTCGGAGAATTAAAACAAAAACCACCTCCATCATGGAAAAAAATCCGACCTTCAAGCCTATATTCGTGCTCCAAACCAACCGCTGCATGATCTGGGAACGTCCGCTGTCAGAATTAGAGATCATCATTTCTTCGTTTGCTTGATACGGCGGTTCGTTAGCGAAGAATAGAAGAAGGAGGAGGCTTCCTCCTTGTGTGTTGCATAGAAGGAAGGGAGGGGGGGGGATTGTTTTTTTAGTTAATTAATTTATTCAACAACCATATATGCCCCCAAAAAAACCTCCAAGCGCGGAGAAGTTTAGCTTGCCCCTGGGGTAAAAACGTCATTCTGAGCTCAACCACATGCTCAGAATTTCGATCTGAGACACCATTTAGGAGATATTTGAGCTGACTCCCATAAATAAATTATTCAATTATTTATGAAAATGCCACTATTCACCTTTTCCTACAGTAGGCTCGCACCCACAAAGGCTACACCAATACTAGGGTAAACGGTATGCTACAGACACAACCATGCCCTTATATTTTAGATCCAACCTATTATTTAAGAGATAACTTAGCCCTTCCACGTTCGTAGTTTAAAAATAATTAATATTTTTATAAAATTAATTCTAGGAATACCGTGCCGTGGAATCGCACATCGATTTCACGCTATCTCAGATTTTTTTGGAGTATTCTAACGTCTGATAGGGCCAAAAACCGAGTCTCTAAAACGTGATACCTCTTGAGGATCTTTCCACCACATGATCTCAATGACTGCATCATGGAACAACACAAAACCACAAAAAATCTAAAACCAGCTCCTAAGAACACTCATGGGGGAGATACCTATCAAAATAGAGAATTAAAAAATAAGATACCAAAGAAATACATCTCATAAATAGGAAAGGTTCTACGTCCACAAAAAAAAACAACCTTACAAGAGAAGAACTAAAAATAAAATTTCTTGGGATATTGAGCACGTATCTGCAAATCACATTCCTAGGTACTCTTTTCCACACCACCATGCCACCACAAAATAGAAACTAATGGTACAGAACACCCATGAAAACTATCTCCTTACAGTCTTGGATTTCTACATGCCACTCCTCGAAGGTCGCATCATCATCAACATCAAAATTTCCTCAATAGATGATGTGAGAGTCATCATGAAGATGACAATAGAGCTGAAACATGTGAAAAACATCATGTATCCTTATCATATGTGGGAGAAGTGCTACCAAATAAGCCACATCATCAACATGAACCAACACCTTAAAAGGCCCAATAAACATGGGAGGAATCTTACTCTCATGGCCAAACCATTGATGCCCATGATGGGGATTCACATTCAGAAACACATGATCCCCAATGTCACTCTCAAGAGGTCTCCTCCTTGATCAACATATGATATATGATGACCTTTTGATGCCTTCATCCTTTTGTGAGTCACCCGAACCATCTCTGTAGTGTACTATACTAGTTCTGGCCTATGAATTGCTGACTAGCAGACCCCAATCCATCACAACAGAGAACAGAAAGGTCATCCATATAAGGATTCAAATGGAATCATACTGATGGTGGAATGGAAACTATTCTTGTATTCGAAATCTATGAAGGGAAGGTTCCTCGTCAACAAACCTACAAAATCTAGGACAAAATAGTGAAACATGTATTCAAGTGTTTGGATAATCTGATCTATTTGACTATTCATCTATAGATGAAAAAAAGTGCTATGGATTTGCTGAGAACCAAATGCATATAAGATTCCTCTTCACACCCAGGAAGTAAAATAAGGATCTCGATCCGAAAATTATCATCCTTGATACTATGTGAAGTCTCACCACCTCCTCCTCCAGAGACTTCCTTAATAAAACATCCATTGAGCCTGCTGATTAGTCACTAAAAGTGGCTAATATTAATTTTTAATATATTTATATTCATTGTTCCAAATTCCATAAACATTGTTTTTAGTGAATTACATAAATAGAACTTCATTTCTCATCAAAAATTCAATTCATGTTTAAAATGCAAATTTAGGCCCAATAATTCATTTGTTTGTTGAAAATATTATATTCATTTCATGAATTTGAAATTTTCTGATATTATTTATCACATTGTTTGGAACAATTTATCTTTTAGGTCCACTAGATGAATCCCAAAGGAAGATGGATAATTTTGCGCCTGAAGGCAGAAACTTGCTGGAAAAAGCATAATGGGCCTAAGGCCAATCAAACAAATGTGGGGCCCAGAAACCAAGCCCAATGAAGCTAAACATTATACATTAGAAAGATAAAAGTATGATGGTCATTTTACTAAACTGTGGAGGGAGCTAATTCTGATGTTTTCATGACGATAAAGGGATCTAAATTTGAGATTTAAATGGTGGACCCGACATTAATGCACATAAATCCGTCCCACAATTTTGACCATAACTTTCAAACGGATGAGCCAAAGTTCCTGAAATATTTAAAGATCATATAGGACAGATGGACGAAGATATTCCCCTTCTACGACCCCTACGGATTCGGCCTTCTTCATTTTCGAATTCAGACGTTAATATGGTGGACGAATCTGGACAGTTTTCCGGGTCAAATTCGAAACATCAATTTCATTTTGATTATTGACCCTCCATTTGACTCTATTAATTGTTGGGGGGTGAATTAATTATTTGGGGATGTACCTAAGGCTCTTAATATGCCTATATAAGGAGCTATTGGGGAAGGGAATAGGTGTGGATATTTTTTATATCATCTTTTGTTACTTGTTTCATTGTAAGGTTATGCTTCCAAATTTCCTTTGTAATGTTTTCCATTTCCATGTAAGTTTCTTTTTTGTATCTTTATGTTCTTAATCAACTTCATTCTCTTCTATATTTTCCATTTCTTTTATTAAAACTTTATTATCACAAAGCACAGTGATATCTCTGTGTTGTTGTGAATTAGTTCACACATAGGTGTGAATTTCATTCACACACACGGAGGAGTGCTCGTTATTTCCGCGGTTTTAATTTCTTCAATCCAAATCTTTTTAGCCATCTTCTGCCCATCATTGAGAGTATACCATCAATGGAGGGATAAAACTTTAATGGGATGATCTTAGGATGATGCAAAGGTTGGATTGAATGTTATTTTATGAACGAGTTGTTGTTAACTGGATAATTAATTTAAGATATCCATTCTTCAATTATTTATACTCTTCATCTTTACTGTGTTTGAGCAAACTAAATTCAATTACTAAATGACCATATACCTCAGAGAGATCATGAATTTGGTTCTCTAAGTGTATACGGGATTTGTAATTGTGTTTAGTAAGCACCGAACCAGAAAATGATGAATGTAATGTTATTTTTGAAGAATGGATTAATCAAAAATTAATAAAACAAAAACTGTCTAATGAAGTAAAATTCATTCAATCCACCCTGAGCATAATCCTAATATCAACCCATTTACATTTAATTTAATTCACTTAGGTTTATTAGTGTTCTTTAAAAACCATCCAAAATCAAACCCAAAGTCGGCTACTTCATAGCCCATCCTTCAAACAATCATAACGTCTCAAGGTTACTTCTTCGGTCCCTGTGGATTCAACCCCTACATGTACTACATCGATCGATTTTACCAGTAGGGTAAATTTGGGCACAACCAAATTTTGGCGCCGTTGCTGGGGACCCAAGTAAGTACCTTAGACCCAAATCTTCTTTTCTCACCCCAAATTCTCTATTCTCACCCTAATTTCTCCTCTCTTTTCCCCTTTCTATTTCTGTGTTTCCAAAAAAAAACCACAAAACTAATTTTCAATCAATTCCAATGGATTATCCTCCAAAATACCCCTTCATTAATCAATGCTGCAATCATGTCAGAAATAAATATTGGGAAACACCTCACAGAGGGAATTTCATTGACCAATCCTTAATTGAATACACCACACCAGATGAGACGTACGATCAATGAGATGCTGAATGTTTACAAGATCAATTTCCATACCTATCAAGAATGATTGAAAAGACAAATAATGAGGAATTCCATGATGTATAAACATATATAAACCCTAATCCTGAAAAAATTATTGAACAATTGTGTAAAAAAATGGATAAAATTAATTCATAAGTTTCATCTTTCAGATTAGAATTACAAAGCTTTAAGACTTTTGAGGAACCCGTTCCCACACAATATGTTCATTCCTCATAATTGATAGATGAATCTTTTATCCCAAAAACCTCTCATGAATTAAAAATAGAACTATCCACTGGATATGGGATAACTGAACAAGATCAAGGAAATATTGAAGGGTATTTAAATTAGGATGAAATTGATTTCATGAAATCACAAGAGGGAAATTTTTCTTCATGGATTGAATGCCCAGAATATTTCTCCAATGATAATTTTTTAGAAACACCAATCATTGAACCATTAGGAGAAATCACAAAAATCAAATCCATACCCATTCATGAAACTCATCTAGAAAACTTTGGGGTTGAATCTTCAATTCAAATTGAACCAATTGTGTTGGGAAATGCTGAAAATGAAATTGATTTTGATTCTAATTCCTTATCTGTGTTTGAATGTCCTATCCAACCTGAACACAAAATCAATGTCCTTACTTACCCACCAAGGCATCCCATCATAGGTGATTAACAAGACATTTCAGTTGTTATTCATCCATATCATGAAATCAATAATGTAGGAATGATCCATGGTGTCTTAGGAAAGAATATAGAAACAACTCGATCAACCATTTTAGATATTCCTTGGATTTTACCAAACATTGTAGAAAATATGATTTCATACGAAACAAATTTAAAAAAAACAATCAATCTCAATCTTGTTAAAGTGGAGAAATATGGGTTTATTAAAATTTTGAAAGTTCTAATTGGATAAATTAGGGGGTTCAAGTCGAGTTAACGACATTAAACAAAATCACTGCATGGGAGGCAACCCATGGTTTTCATGTTTCTAATAATTTTGAAGAATTTTCATTTTCATATAATAACTTACCATAGACTGTTGACCTGTTCTTCTTTTATGGGTAAGGATGGGTATGAAAGGGGAGCGCCATATTCATCTGTGTCACGTGGTGTGATCTCAAAGTAATACCTTACCCAAAAATCTAAAAAGAAGACAATGTATCATCAGTTTATTTTGTTTTGTTTATTTTTATGTTTTTATAGGTTAAAAAAATAAAAGGACATGTCATAAGTCATAAGGAAAATCCATTCACCACCATTCAAGACACTGAGACTCAAATCCAGGATTGATGGGAGACTATGGCATGTCCTATCATCATCAACCACCAGGTGACTTCATTCCATGATTATCATTTTAAATTTCTTATTGGAACTCCTCTCCCACCACTTCTAAATTTTCTTTTCATTAAACATTGGGGACAGTGTTATTCTATGTTGGGGGGAGGTGAATTAAAAAATTATTTTTTTTCAATAAGAACATGCATGGAAAGAAAAAATTCCATTAACCTTGAACATGATAACACACATTGCAAACTCTGAAATTGAATATTGAAAAATTTTGCATGCCATGATTCTGATTTTAATACAAGTTTACGTTCATGAGCATAGTTCTTGGAAAGTGCGGTTTTCCGATGTGATTTTTCAATGTTTACAATTTCATCCTCTTAATAAAAATGACACAATGCACGTCTACTGGATCGTGGGTGTAAATTTGAGTTATTGGGTCCCTTTAATTATAGCATAGGGTTCTGGGGTCACTTTTAGTTTAATTTGAGTATCCAAAAAAACAAAAAAAAAGACCACATAGAGCAATGTTTTGTCCAAATGCATGGCATCTGGTACTTGGGGATCGTGACTCCATAGTTTTCTTGCCCAAAGTTAGGCTTTATATCTCTATTGTAGAGCATGAAATTGATAATATGTGTGGCGTCCGGCCCTTGGGGATCGTGACTCCATAGTTGTCTTGCCCATAGTTAGTCTTTTCATATCTATTGTGGTTAAAAAAATAAAATATAAATAAAATAAAAAAAGGATACTCATCTTAAGGTTTAATGTGATTCCCACCTAGCACTTCCATTTTTTCCCCTTGAACAATAAAATGGGCGCCATATCTTTTATGATGCACAACACCTTATCATGCTTAATTGGAATTGGACGAATTGTGGTGATGAATTTGAATGAAGGAATGGGCCTGGGCTTGGGATATTCTTATGGACCTAGCTTATTTTTAATGATTTTGATGGGTTTTCATAATTTTTTTTGGTATTAGATATTTGGGTGAGCAATGTA